>OY997266.1:331943028-333193028 GCA_963921465.1 Triticum timopheevii | reverse complement strand
GCTCCTTTTCCAGCCAGAATTCCAGCTGCCGGCATTCCCCCGCTTGATGATAAACCTTGTAAAATAAGAGAGAATAGCCATAAGTATTGAGATATAATATGTAATAACAACCCATAATGCAATAAATATTGATATAAAAGCATGATGCAAAATGGATGTATCAGCTCCCTAGGCGACATCCAGTTGCTCTGTGTGCGGGGGTTATTTTCACCTCTGTTTGCTTTTGCGTTCGTTGTCCGCGCTCAATCTCTATCGCTGGTGGTGCAAGCTCCGCATGCACTCGTCCGAGCTTGCCGAGAAGTCTGCACTGAAGCAAACCCACTGGTCGTCCTTTTCCTTTTCAGTTTGAGATAGACAGAAGTACTTCCAAACTTATTTGAATTTTAGTTTGTGTATATGTCATTCGTTTGTTGTAGTTGCTGCTGTTCAAATCCCAGCACCATTATATAGTACCAGCCATTCTCGCTGACACTAACAGTACTTGGAGATTTACCAACAATGGCAGTAGACATCTTCCTAAACTCCGTTCACACTGCCGGCCCCCAATTTGTTTTCATTCCCTGACATGCATAAGATATCTACGATATTTGCCGAATTATTATTTGCGGGTTTGAAGTACCAAGGCACAATGGCTGACAGGGCACTGGAGGAACTGCACACCCTGGTTCAAACACCAACTTCCCTGATGCGACCAACTCACCAGTTCAGTGAGCATTGTATCCTCTTACAGTTGCCATAATTACATGCATTTCACTTTTGCATTATATGTGTACTATTGCATGGTAGTTGAACACGAATTTGGGTTACTTGACATCGTAAAATATGGTGGCTACTCTTGGATCTGGTGAATCTAGTGGTTCTGTTTATATTATGTATTGCGGGACTATTGAGTTCACAATGCTTTCCAAATACTCATATGTGATTTCTTTTTGATTTATACTCGTGCAGAAAAATAAAGAGCATCTTGATTCTTGTATTGTTGAAGGCAGTTGTAGCTAAGGCTGGTTACACTAGAAGAATTTTTTTGTCTATACATAGTTCATGATTCAGCCCTTGTGTACTAATTCATGTGTGACGGTTGGTCATTGGACTGGATGTTGCTGCTTCTGAATATTACGGTGAAAAGGATCAGACTCATCAGCCTCGATTTTCTTATGTCTTGAAATGCAGGTTTGGTTCATCTAACACTATATTACGTCCATTTGTCCAGTTCAATTTTTTTTCCATCTTGCAATGCGAGGTGCAAGAGAGCATGTGTTGTTCTATGTCTTATATCATGTTAAATCCTATAGGGGAACGACATTGTAAGCTTGGTTAGTTTGATGTCCTACGGAGAAGCAAAATTGGTTATGCCCACCGCTAGAAGATTCATCTTTGTACTCTCTTCAACATTTATCAATGAAAGGAGAGGCAGAGTTAGTCATGGTGATGATCATATTGTATTCTTGTGATGCTTGCAGACTGGGAGTGTATTTATACTTCATGCTTATGAGTTATGATGAATCATTTCTATGGCATTACATACGGTCAGTGGGAAAAGGTCATTAGGGACTAGCATGTTTCACTATTGTGATTACAAACTAAAACTTGTGCAAGTATGATAAATGGGTGCATTGATCTCTTTTTTGTTGTAGTGCAACACCTTGGATATGCACACAATTTGATATTACAGTTCTATAACATCTTGGAGATGCACACAAGTTAGTGCCTCTTTTTCTACTATCAATGATGTTTGCTGCAGAGATTTTACTTGAATTCTAGTTCTTGGTTGAAAGCCCCTTGTCATCATAGTTTACTTGAAGGCAGCTTCACAATGATTCTCATAATGAGGGAGGCATCTTTGGAAGCAATATTTCTAAGTTTTTTTATTTATAAAGAACCATGTTGTATTTGTTTGTTTTTTGTATACGCGGCAAATATTTTAAACAGATATTGTGATTAAAATTATGACAACATCGATGTTCATCACTATTCTTTTTGGACTTGAATAGATCTATGTCTAAATTACACATAATATCTACGAGTAAATTATTATAGATTGACTTTCATGTCGACGTATTTCTTGGATCTATGATGAAACATAGTCATCTTAGTACTATGTTTCTTTCTACATGTCTTCTCATATCCTTATACATATTCTGTTTATATGGTTTTAAACAAATATGATATTTTTGTAGCACATTTCATATAAGTTTTTCTCCTACTACAGAGATAACTTTAGTTTAGTCCGTAAACTTGCAGGTCAGTTTTGATGTATGTTCAATAGCTCAATTTTGTTTTGAGCTACTACATTTAGTCAATGTTTGCTCTAGCATCAACACTAACTGTCACTCTCATGCCACCCCATGGACGCCTCTGACCCAGATTTTCCTTCTACCGTTTGTTGAAAATGAAGCGCTTCCACCAGCATGAATATTCCAAGAAATCAGGCTTAATGTTGGTAAAACATGATGCTCCAGTATCTATAGATATCATCTAGATCAAGGATATAAATTATCATCTGCATCCCTATGCTGTGTTTTGACAGATGGTTGTGGCTGAACCCGCAAATCCTCATTCAGATTTAGATGTATAGGATAAGAGTGTCGAGAAAGTCAATATATGGCTTAGTGCGGCACATGTGTTGTCTACTAGGTAGTTATGCAGACATCCTTCCACCTAGGTGCTTATGCACACTTGTACTTTCTGTTGTAGTACTTGATAACCCACAAGTATAGGGGATCTATCGTAGTCCTTTCGATAAGTAAGAGTGTTGAACCCAATGAGGAGCAGAAGGAAATGACAAGCAGTTTTCAGTAAGGTTTTCTCTGCAAGCACTAAAATTGTAGGTAACAGATAGTTTTGTGATAAGATAAATTGTAACGAGTAACAAGCAATGAAAGTAAATAAAGTGCAGCAAGGTGTCCCAATCCTTTTTGTAGCAAAGGACAACCTTGGACAATTTCTTATAATGAGAAAAGAGCTCCCGAGGACACATGGGAATTATCGTCAAGCTAGTTTTCATCACGCTCATATGATTCGCGTTCGGTACTTTGATAATTTGATATGTGGGTGGACCGGTGCTTGGGTACTGCCCTTACTTGGACAAGCATCCCACTTATGATTAACCCCTATTGCAAGCATCCGCAACTACAAAAGAAGTATTAAGGTAAACGTAACCACAACATTAGACATATGGATCCAAATCAGCCCCTTACGAAGCAACGCATAAACTAGGGTTTAAGCTTCTATCACTCTAGCAACCCATCATCTACTTATTACTTCCCAATGCCTTCCTCTAGGCCCAAATAATGGTGAATTGTCATGTAGTCGACGTTCACATAACACCACTAGAGGAAAGACAACATACATCTCATCAAAATATCGAACGAATACCAAATTCACATGACTACTAATAGCAAGACTTCACCCATGTCCTCAGGAACAAACGTAACTACTCACAAAGCATATTCATGTTCATAATCAGAGGAGTAATAATATGCATTAAGGATCTGAACATATGATCTTCCACCAAGTAAACCAATTAGTATCAACTACAAGGAGTAATCAACACTACTAGCAACCCACAGGTACCAATTTGTGGTTTTGATACAAGATTGGATACAAGAGATGAACTAGGGTTTTGAGAGGAGATGGTGCTGGTGAAGATGTTGATGGAGATTGACCCCCTCCCGATGAGAGGATCATTGGTGATGACGATGGTGATGATTTCCCCCTCCCGGACGGAAGTTTCCCCGGCAGAACAGCTCTGCCGGAGCTCTAGATTGGTTCTGCCTCGTGGCGGTGGAGTTTCGTCCCGTAAGTTTGCTTCCGATTTTTTTTCCAGGGTAAAAGCCTTCATATAGCAGAAGATGGGCACCGGAGGGCCACCAGGGGGCCTAGGAGATAGGGGGGCGCGCCCAGTAGGGGTGGGCGCGCCCCCCACCCTCCTGGCCAGGGTGTGGGCCTCCTCTGGTATTTTCTTCACTCAATAATTCTTATTAATTCCAGAACTGACTTCCGTGGAGTTTTTAGATTTTTGGAGCTCTGTAGAATAGGTTTCCAATATTTGCTCCTTTTCCAGCCAGAATTCCAGCTGCCGGCATTCCCCCTCTTCATGGTAAACCTTGTAAAATAAGAGAGAATAGCCATAAGTATTGAGATATAATGTGTAATAATAGCCCATAATGCAATAAATATTGATATGAAAGCATGATTCAAAATGGACGTATCAACTCCCCCAAGCTTAGACCTCGCTTGTCCTCAAGCGGAAGCCGAAATCGAAAAATATGTCCACATGTTTAGAGATAGAGGTGTCGATAAAAAATAAAATACGGACATGAGGGCATCATGATCATTCTTATAATAGCAACATATATAGATTTTATCATATGATTTCTTATGCTCAAGTAACAATCAATTCACAATGTCAAGTATGGTTCAGAAACTTCATTGGGAACTTAGGAACTATAATCTCAGTCACTGAAGCAATTGCAATTTATCATAACATCAGAAAGAGTCAAGACTAGAGCTTTTCAGCAAGCCCACATACTCAACTATCATGTAGTCTTCTACAATTGCTAACACTCACGTAGTACTTGTGGTTATGGAGTTTCAACCGGACACTGAGAAAGATAGGGGCTTATTGTGTTGCCTCCCAACGTATTCACCTTTAGGTGATGTCAACAATAATAATTCATGCTAACTTACATCCAATTGGATATATATATATATCATGATCTTTCAAACACGAGGAGCTTGCCAAAGGATAAAATGGAAAAGGGAAAGGTGAAGATCACCTTGACTCAAGCATAAAGTGAAAACATAAAGTAAAAGATAGGCCCTTCACAGAGGGAATCAGAGGTTGTCATGTGCTTTTAGGGTTGGATGCATAAAATCTTAATGCAAAAGAACATCACTTTATATTGCCACTTGTATATGGACCTTTATTATGCAGTCTGTCGCTTTTATTGCTTCCATAACAAGATCGTATAAAGCTTATTTTCTCTGTACTAATAAGTCATACATATTTAGAGAGCAATTTTTATTGCCTGCAACATGACAGCTTACATGAAGGATCTTACTCAATCCATAGGTAGGTATGGTGGACTCTCATGGCAAAAACTGGGTTTAAGGATATTTGGAAGCACAAGTAGTATCTCTACTTGGTGCAAGGAATTTGTCTAGCATGAGGGGGAAAGGCAAGCTCAACATGTTGGGAAGATCAATGACAATATACTTTAACTGAAATGTGAGAAAACATAAACCATTACGTTGTCTTCCTAGTCCAACATCAACTCTTTTAGCATGTCATACTTAATGAGTGCTTCAAAATCATAAAAGATGTCCAAGATAGTATATTTATATGTGAAACCTCTCTTTCCTTATTACTTCCTATTAATTGCAACGATGACCAAAACTAAGTTTGTCAATTCTCAACAACTTTTATGCCTCATACTTTTTATGTGTGAAGTCATTACTATCCATAAGATCAATATGAACTCTATTATACTTTTTATTCTTTCTACTTTCTCAAGATCATAGCAAGATAGCAAAGCCCTTGACTCAACACTAATCTTTATTATAGATAGCTCATGGACTCGATTACATAAAGAGATCACAAAGCAAAACTCAAAACTACTTGATACTAAAACTTCAATCTACTAGATCAAAATACTACTAAAAGGATCGAACTAAATAAAACGGTAAAGATAGGAGTGTGATGGTGATACGATACCGGGGCACCTCCCCCAAGCTTGGCAGTTGCCAAGGGGAGTACCCATACCCATGTAATTATGTCCTCAGAGGTGGCGAAGTAGGAGTTATTGATGATGTAGACTTCTTCTTCAATTTACGCTTGAGGATAATATTTTGCTCCTTTAGGCCATCGATCTCTTGCTCAAGGCTTAATATTCTTTTGCATAGTTCCTGTTTATTTTCCTGCAAGAGACGAAAAAGGATAAACTCGATCTTTGGCTTCTTTGCTCTATCAGGGAGGCTTGACTTTTTAAACTCCACATGCATGTCCCCAGGTTGAGGCAATGGGGCTTCGTCTTCATCTGAACTCGTCTCCTCCTTTCCCTTAGGATCATAGTCTTCCTCTTCTTCAGTGGTCCAGCCACCATACTCTAAGTCCCCGTAGACCTTAGGGTCTGCAAGGTAATCAACCACATAGCTCTCCCCTTCCGAATCCTGAGACGACATATTGATCTAAATCTGTAACAGAAATAGCTCGAAACGAAAACAGAGGATATTTGCGTGATACGGTGGTCAAAGCCTTCGGGAGATTATATAATGAATTTTTACCGATCAAAATACGTAATGTGCAAGAAAACGAAGTCCGGGAGGCACACGAGGTGGCCACGAGACAGGGGGCACACCCAGGAAGGGTGGGCGCGCCCTCCAACCTCGTGGAGGCCTCGTGTCCTTCCCGGATTACTTCTTTCTTCCTAAAATTCTTAAATATTCCAAAACGGATAAAAATTGCCATTAGAATTGTTTTGGAGTCGGTTTACTTACCGTACCACATACCTATTCCTTTTCGGAGTCTGGAACGTTCTGGAAAGTGTCCCTTATGTATTCCTTCGGGGTTACGGTTTCAATAATATTAGTTTCAACATTGATAGGATTACCGGAGATATAATGTTTAATTCTTTGACCGTTCACCACCCTCGGACTTGTGCCTTTGAAGTTGTTGATTTTTATGGCACCGGAACGATAGACCTCCTCGATAACGTAAGGACCTTCCCATTTAGAGAGAATTTTTCCTGCAAAAAATCTTAAACGAGAGTTGAATAATAACACATAATCACCTATGTTAAATTCACGCTTTTGTATCCTTTTGTCATGCCAGCGTTTGACTTTTTCTTTGAACAGCTTGGCATTCTCATAGGCTTGGGTTCTTCATTCATCAAGTGAGCTAATATCAAATAACCTCTTCTCACCAGCAAGTTTGAAGTCATAGTTGAGCTCTTTAATAGCCCAATATGCTTTATGTTCAAGTTCTAGAGGTAAGTGACATGCTTTTCCATAAACCATCTTATACGGAGACATACCCATAAGATTTTTGTATGCAGTTCTATAGGCCCATAATGCATCATCAAGTTTTTTGGACCAATTCTTTCTAGATCTATTCACAGTCTTTTGCAAAATTAATTTGAGCTCTCTATTGCTCAACTCTACTTGACCACTAGATTGCGGGTGATAAGGAGATGCAATTCTATGATTAACATCATACTTAGCAAGCATCTTACGGAAAGCACCATGAATAAAATGTGAACCACCATCAGTCATAAGATATCTAGGGACTCCAAACCTCGGAAAAATAACTTCTTTAAGCATTTTAATAGAAGTGTTATGATCAGCACTACTAGTTGGAATAGCTTCTACCCAGTTAGTAACGTAATCAACAGCAACAAAAATATGTGTATAACCATTAGAGGCAGGAAAAGGTCCCATATAATCAAAGCCCCAAACATCAAACGGTTCAATAACAAGAGAATAATTCATAGGCATTTCCTGACGTCTACTAATATTACCAATTCTTTGACATTCATCACAAGATAAGACAAACTTACAAGCATCTTTGAAGAGAGTAGGCCAATAAAAACAAGATTGCAATACCTTATGTGCAGTTCTATCTCCATCGTGGTGTCCTCCATATGATTCAGAGTGACACTTGCGTAGGATCTGTTCCTGTTCATTCTCAGGTACACAACGTCCAATAACACCATCTACTCCTTCTTTATAAAGGTGTGGGTCATCCCAGAAGTAATGTCTTAAATCATAAAAGAACTTTTTCTTTTGCTGTTATGTGGAACTAGGTGGTATAAATTTAGCAACAATGTAATTAGCATAATCAGCATACCAAGGAGTAGTACGAGAAGCATTAACGACCGCTAATTGTTCGTCAGGAAAGCTATCATCAATAGGCAGTGGGTGTCGGTGTCAAAACCGGTGGATCTCGGGTAGGGGGTCCCGATCTGTGCGTCTAAGGCTGATGGTAACAGGAGGCAAGGGACACGATGTTTTACCCAGGTTCGAGCCCTCTCGATGGAGGTAAAACCCTACTTCATGCTTGATTGATATTGATGATATGGGTATTACAAGAGTTGATCTACCACGAGATCGTAGAGGCTAAACCCTAGAAGCTAGCCTATTATGATTATGATTCTGTCTCTAAGGACTAAACACTTCAGTTTATATAGACACCGGAGGGGGCTAGGGTTTACATGGAGTCGGTTACAAAGAAGGAAATATAATATCCGGATCACCAAGCTTGTCTTCCATGCAAAGGAGAGTCCCATCTGGAGACGGGACGAAGTCTTGAGTCTTGTATCTTCACTGTCCAACAGTCCGGCCAAAGTATATAGTCCGGCTGTCCGGATACCCCCTAATCCAGGACTCCCTCAGTAGCCCCTAAACCAGGCTTCAATGACGATTAGTCCGGCAGCAGTCTTGTCTTCGGCATTGCAAGGCGGGTTCCATATCCGAATACTCCAAAGTAATTATCAAACACTTAAACCATGTCCGGATCTACAAGATGATCTTCACATACCACCGTAGAGAGATGATATTTCACAAATGTAATCTGCTGACAACTTTAGACAACGTGACATGACACTGCGGTCGGGTCATTATTCGAACAGTTTTCCCACAACCAGCCATAGCACATATTGCGAGGCGGTTTCCTCGGCACATCTTGTCAAAGCAGAGATCATGTCCCCTTATCACGGGATTCCCATCAATATGGGTATGGGTAACCCAACCGTGCCATCAATCGTGGCGCCTGGGAAATAAGCGACCCTCAACGGGCAAGTGGGGAAGCGCACCGCTTTCGTCGCCTCTATAAAGGGATAAGGGTTCCCCATTTTCACCCACGCCTTCTTCCTCCTTCGCTTATCCATTCTCGGCTCCTCGAGCTCCAGCTCCCTAGTCCACGCCTTCTCCGCACATCCAAACATGTCCGGAGCAGGAGGCAAATGGGTGGCCTCCACCGTGAAGGAGGAGCATATCGCGAAGCTCCGGGCGGCCGGATACTTGGCCGCAGACATCGCGCACCGGTGCCGGACGCAGGGCAGATCATTCCAACTCTGGAACCCCACGAGAGGGTCGTGTTTCTCGCCCACTTCATCCGTGGACTGGGATTTCCACTACATCCCTTCGTCCGCGGGCTCATGTTCTACTAAGGGCTAGATTTCCATGATCTAGCCCCAAATTTTGTCCTCAACATCTCGACGTTTATCGTCGTGTGCGAGGCCTTCCTCCACATCAAGCCCCACTTCGGCTTGTGGCTACGAATCTTCTGCGTGAAGCCGAAGATCGTGAGCGGCCAGCAAGCGGAGTGCGGAGGCGCCATGGTGAGGAAGATGCCCAAGGTCACCTGGCTTGACGGCTCCTTCACGAAAACCGTGAAAGGGTGGCAATCGGGGTGGTTCTACATCACCGAGCCGTGCGACGCCAACTGGGCGACAGCCCTCGAATTCTGATCCGGAATTCCCATGCGGCTCACCTCCTGGAAAAAGAAGAGCCTGGCCTGGGGCGAGCCTGCGGAGCTGACTGGACTTCAGAACTGCATCAGGAATACGAATGACAAGAAAATCAAGCTTGTCAACATGGTCTAGGTCATGCCTGTCCGCCGGATTCTTCCGTGCCAAAGACGGGCATTTAATCTGTGGGAGTTCGTCCCAGCCAAACACCAAACACTTCGAGAGCACTATGGCATGACACACAAGGATGCATGGAAGGCGCTGTTCAAGGCCTCCGAAATACCTCCTCCCACATCCGAGAATCGTGGACTTCACGCCACGCGGCTCCCTCGTCCGGTGAGTTTTTTGACTATCACCGGATGTAGTTTTTCCCAGTGTATTCATGGGAGGGTCTTAAGTCATTGTGTGTATTTAATCAGGAGTATTTGGAGATGGTGGAGCGGATTGACTATCCGGCTCCACTGCTAGAAGGTCCAGCAGATGCTCTCCTGACGGAGATGCTAGTCCCGGCGCCCTACAAGGCGCCGAAAAAGAAGGCCGAAAAGAAGGCCCCGGGGACCAGGAAGGGTCTCCGGCGTAAGCTCGTACCGGATGCCTCGTCCGAAGACGACGAGGCACACTCCTCCCTCGAAGGGGAGGAGGAAGAGGAAAGGCCCGCCCCATCCGGAGAGGACGAGGGGCCTAAGAAGGCGGCCCAGGGGACCAAGAAGGGTCCCCGGCGCAAGGCCGTCATACCCTCGTCGTCCGAAGACGACGAGGCAGATTCCTCCCGCGGAGGCGGGGGGAAACACGAGGAAACTCCGCCTCCCCGCACTGGGGAGAAGAAGAAGAGGAAAGCCGCCCCGGAGGGGGAGGCTAGGATGCCCAAGAAGGGAAAGGCATCCCTTCCGGATTACTCCACCACGGCCTCCTATAGCGAGGAGGAGTGGCTGCCTAGGGGGAAGCCCCTAGTAAGATCATATGTACCGCACTCTGTTGTACTTTAGTGCGACTTCGCTTCATAGTCTGTTATAACGCCGAGCACGTATATGTAGTCCGGCCAGGGTCCATCCCGAGATATCTTCTTCGGATGGGTCTTTGAGTGATTCGGCGATGAATTCGCTCCCGACGGCCACCCCTCGGCCTGCGGACGACACGGAGGTGTTATCCCAAAGGCTCCCCGAGCAGGGGGAGGTGACTCTGGAGATGCCCCAAGGAGAAATCCCAGACGCCGGGCATACGGGGCGTAAGATCCCCACGGATTGTGCCGACGAGAGCCGCAGCAAGACGGGCTCCTAGCCGGACACTATACCGGAACCTCCAATGGTTCCGGATTCGGGCAGGCGGCCCCTCGCTAAGGAGGAAGACCCGTCAGTGCCGATGACTTCCATTACGCCAGAGGCATCGGATAGTCTGCTGGAAGCGCTTTGCGGCGCTTCCATGGATGAAGAACACCGTACTCTTATGAGTGCGGTGATTCAGAAGGTTTAGTCTGCTAAGAGCGGACTAGCCGAAGCCTGCACCAGCCTCTTGACAGGCTTGAGGTAAGTAATCAAAAATGTGTGAAATTATCACTCGATAGGTAGTAGCCCCTGATACTCTGTTTGGTGTTCGGAACGAAAAGCCAAACGGAGGGTCGATTATAATCTGCAGGAGTCTAATAGTAGGTGTGCATGTGAATAAGCAGGCGGTGCTGCTTGCCGCTGCTGCCCACACGGCCGAGGTCGCCAGACTTAAACGGGACCTGGAGCAGGCACAGGGAGAGCTCGGCCTCACGAAGAGGCAGCTCGAAGAGAACAAAGGTGAGTGATACCCTGTTCGCATATCATAAAGAATAGACAAAATTGGTGATTATGACGACAAAGCGTCGTGACTTTGTAATAGGGGCCACAACCGAAGTGGCGTCCCTAAAGAAAGTGTTGTCTGAGGCCGAAGACAAGGCGGCCATGAACGCATTGAGCGTGAAAAGAAGAATGCTAGGGTGGGCGAGGTACAGCAAGAGCTCCAGGAGCTTGGCAAGAAGTTCGAGTCCTTGGAGCGCGATCTCAAGATGAAGGAGTCTGAGCTTGCAAAGGCCCTTGCGAGTATGAAAGACGCCAAGACCGAAGCCGAAAAGGCCTAGCAGGAAATCCAGGCAGCCAAGAAGATAGTGGCGGGTAAGACATTCTTTATGCAAAGCAAGCATGTGGAGGAGACATTTCTTTTACTTACCCGGATTCGGAGCTCTCCAGGGGCATTCGCAGATCTGCCATGCAGCGTATCTGATGCTGCGGAGTTCTACCGTGCCGAGGAGGGGAGCTCAACAGAGAAGCTGTTCTGGTCCCGGTATCCTAGAGCCGAACACCCGGTGCCTCTGAGTGACCAACTGAAGCAGTTGGTTGAACTGCACAGGGGGACCGAAGTGGCTATGAAAGATTTCATAGTCCGGATGTGGCCTGGTGAGCCCCTGCCCGCTAGCTACTTCGGCCTGATAAAGCGGATGGTAAATGCCTGTCCGCGGCTTGAAGTGATCAAGCGATCCGTTTGCATTGAGGGTGCCCGCCGGGCCTTTGCCCGTGAGGTGCATTGGGGCAAGCTGGATGCGGAGAAGCTGGTGAAGGACGGACCGCCGGGGGGCAAGGCGCATTGCTGTCCCGAAAAATATTATGATGGCGTTATGAAAGGCGCTCGTCTCGTGGCCGATGAATGTACCAAGGACACGATCTTTGAGTGAATGTACTTCTGTCGTTGTTGTAATATAAAGCCGAAGTTACCTGCACTATATAGCGCTTTTTGATTTAAAATATTACCTTCTGTGCGGCTGTTTCTAAAATTCTAAAAGTAGGCCAGTCGTCGGCTTCCGCCCCCACATAACTAGTATCGGGGTGTTCCTGGAAAAACCCAGACACTCTTTATCCAAATTTTTGGTCCCTGGAGGAGGTGTTTGGCGCAGCGAACAAGGCAATCGGACTATGCGGCTTTATAATTTTCACTTAGCCATAGAAGTCTATAATTTTAAATTTCTGCGAAGCCCCTAGAATTCGAAAAGCCGAATTGGGGCACTATATACGCCTAAATCAGACGAGGCCGATTCCTTTCCTAAAGCAGAAAAAATCTTTAAGGATTTTAAGACCTCTTGAACAGCGACCAGCTCTCGCCGCATCATGCCGGTCAGTTTTCGGCTTTCTCTACTAAGGAGCTCATCCGGAAGAACCGGGACACAATCGCAGTAGTTCTTCCTGCGCTACCTTAGCCGATATAACGGAACGTAAGGTACCAAAACAAGGGAGCCGGGCAAACCCAACTATTGACCCAAGACATGATTCGGAGCTGATGCATATAATGCTATAAGTTCGGGGTGCCGCACTATTGAAAGTGTTCGGACTTGTCGTGCCGCATTATGGGGCGCCGTAAGAAGCCCCTAGCAAACTGAACGTACCAAGGTGTACGGATGCAATATTAAATAAACATTTATAGGAAAATGTGCGAATAGGAATAATAAGCTGACGCTATATATTATCTCCCCTTGATGAATAATACGTCTAAGCGTATGTTTACAGTGAATGCATTAAGCAGAATTAAATAGGACTATTTGACATGTCCTATCCAAAGGCAGGCTGCATGTAGGTATATAAAACAGGTATAACGATCGTGAATAGATTCCACCTGGGTATTCCCTTTGTGCGCAAAACCTTTTGCCTCCTTGGTCCGACAATCCGGCTCTTTTGAAGAGGCTGGCCGAAATTAGTATCCTGAAAGATAAAGGGGGGTTATTAAAGTATGTTGCGGCTGAGCCGCACTGTTGACTGAGTCCCGATTATGCCTCCGCCTATGCCCATGGTATTTTTAGTGCGTAATTGTGTACGCGCGGCACGAATGCTGCCTTGATGGGGCTGGAGCGGAGGCTGGACTGCTAGTCGCGCTCTTGGCGTGCCTGGCGATCCTGTTGCGGGGTACTCCGAACTCGCTTGACGGTGTTCGGGGTTGTTGTCGCCGGATTGGTGGTTTGCCGGAGAAGGCCGCATTGTACTTCCGCCGTGAGGGCTGCGGTATGCTCTTCTGTATGGAGAGAGCGGTCCATGTTTCCGTTGACTGTTATGATCCCGCGAGGTCCTGGCATCTTGAGCTTGAGTGTAACGCCCCGGATTCGATGCGCCAGGTGTCTGCCTGTTATTCGCCGTCGTTGCCATGTCATTTGCTTGCTTGTTGCATTTTATCATGTCATCATGTGCATCTCATTTTGCATACGTGTTCGTCTCATGCATCCGAGCATTTTCCCCGTTGTCCGTTTTGCAATCCGGCACTCCTATGTCCTTCGGCGTTCTCCTTTTGTCTCCTGTTGTGAGCGGGTGTTAAACTTTCTCGGAATGGCCCGAGGTTTGCCAAGCGGCCTTGGTATAGCACCGGTAGACCGCCTGTCAAGTTTCGTGCCATTTGGAGGTCGTTTGATACTCCAACGGTTAACTGGGTAACCGTAAAAGCCCCCTTCTCTTTGCAGCCCAACACCCCTTTCAAAGTGGCCCAAAACCCATCCAAACCCCCTCCATGCTCTCGGTCATTCGATCACGATCGTGTGGGCGAAAAGTGCTCCTCATTTGGACTCTCCTAGCTCCCTCTACCAAATATGCCTCTCTCCCCAAAAATCCCGGGTCCAAACCCTAGCCATCTTCATCCTCGCGCCGCCGGACACGTCCAACCCCACGCCGGACATGTCCAGCCGTCGACACCTGTCGCCGCCGCCTCCCGCCACCGCGCGGCCCGCGGAGCCCATCGCGGGCCCGCGCGAGCCCTCGCACCGCCGCCTCCCGGCCCGTCCGCGCCGCCTGCCGACCGCGCGCCCTGCACCCTCCGGCCGCCGCCCGTCGCCGGCGAGCCTCCGCCGGGGCCGCGCCGCCCAGCCCCCGTGGCTCTGCCCCACCGCCCGTCGGCGCCCTCGCCGCCCCGCCGCCTGCTCGTCCCCGCCTCAGCCAGCGCGCCGCCGCCCGGGCTTCCCGTCGACCCCGCCGCCCGGCCGCGCCCTCGCCGGCCGCGCCCTCGCCGGCAGCCGCCCGCGCCGTCCCGGCGAGTCCCTCCGCCGCCGTCCCAGCGCGCTGCCGGCCGGATCCGGTCAGATCCGGGCCGGGGCTGCCTCCCCGCGCCTCCCCGGCATCCTCCTCTCCAACTCCGGCAAGCTCTCGGCCGTCCTCGGGAACCGCTCCCCGATCCACATATGAGAAGACCAAGGTTGACCCCGATTTTGCCCAAGTCCCAAAATATTTCAGCATTTTCATGCCATGTTCATCACATCATAACTCTGCATCCGCAGCTCCGTTTTGTGCGTGTAATATGTCAAATTGTTCGTCTCAATGGGTACTTAATTTCATTCCATTGCATCATGTTCATTTGAGTCCATCTTGATGCCTAAATCATCATTGCAAGAGTGCTATATGATGTTAACCTGCTGAAACTGTTATAACTTGATGATTTGCCATTTTTGTTGCATTTGTTGTGTGCATCTTATGAGCATGAGCTCTACATGTGTTTTGTGCTACATCATGCCATCTTTACAGGGGTGCAATCCATGTATTTTTGTGAGTCTTAACTGAGTGCATCGAGCTTGTTAAGTGGGGTACTTGTTGTTGCTGTTTTGCTAGGCTGGTTCTGTTATATTATAATGCTATGTTAACCTGCTGCTACAAGTCATTTTATGCATAATCTAGAGATGTTCACTAAGGATGTTTTGTTACACATGTCCTGATCTATCCATCCATGCCCCTAGTTGCATTTATAGCCTGTTGTAGCTTGTTGTTATCTTGCCCTCAAATTGCTAAATAATGTTGTTGTCAGCCTGTTAACATTAAGTTCAATGTTGCCATGATTGTTGTTAGTGATCCATGCACCCTATGAACTTGATCTTGCCATGTTTAGCTTCATAAACATGTCTTCTTACCGTTGCTTACCTTGCCATGCCATGTATTGCTCTGTGGTGAGTGGTTCAAGCTCACCAACATGCCTACTTATTGTTGTTCCTGCCATGTATGAATCTGTCATATAACTTGCCATGTTAACATGGGTCCATCATATCTTCTGATCCTTTTTGGCTCATGGTCAGCAAGGGACTTTTGTTCTATGCATTTAGTAGATTCATTACATGCCTTTGTTTGCCATGTTAAGTTCCTGTAGCATGTGGTTTGATAGCTCTAAACATTGCAACCTGATGTTATTTCTGCTAATGTCTGAATCTGTTATTATTTGCAATCTTACCATGTCCTTTTGAGCATGTTCTGGTGATTTCTGGAGATATCTCAGTGTTCATGTTTTGTCATGCTTTACATGTACTTCATGCCCATGCCTTTTGTTATTACGTTGAGATGTTGTAGCATGTTGTTTTGGTGCTTGCAATATGCCTAGTTGCTGTTTTGAACAACTTGTCCTTTAAACTTGTATAGAGTGTATGTGTTGAACCGTTGCCCCGTTTTGAGTGTGCTCTATATGAAACTTGCTTGATTTTGTATGTAGTTTCATATTATCATGTTGCATCATTGTTTTGAGGTGTTTGCTTGATGTTTGTATGCATTTTGCATCAATGCCATGTTTAACTTGTTTTGCTCATATCTTCTAGGCCGTAGCTCCGAATTAAAGGAACTTTATATGTAACTTGACTAGAATCTCGTGTAGATCATCTTGGTGCATCTTAACTTGCTGTTTAACAACTTGGACATAAGGTCAGTTCTGGACCAATTTCTAAATTTGCATATGAGGACTTACCAGAATTGTTATATGTTGTTCCCGGCCTCATTTAAACTTGCTTTGATGTGTTGCTTTGGTATGCATCATCTCTTGCCATGAGTAGCTCCATGTAGCTTTGTCATGCATCATGCTTGTTGTGCATCATGTCTTGTTTATGTGTGGTGTGTTTACCATGTTGTGTGCTTCTTCTCGATAGTTTCCGTTTCGTCGCGATCGTGAGGATTCGTTCGTCTACGCTTGGTTCGTCTTCGTGGCTTCATCTTCTTCATGGACTCGTTCTTCTTCCTTGCGGGATTTCAGGCAAGATGACCACTACCCTGGATCTCGCTACTATCATTGCTATGCTAGTTGCTTCGTTCTATCGCTATGCTGCGCTACCTATCACTTGCTCTCCAAGCCTCCCAAATTGCCATGTCAGCCTCTAACCTTTTTCACCCTTCCTAGCAAACCATTGCTTGGTTATGTTACTGCTTTGCTCAGCCCCTTTTATAGCGTTGCTAGTTGCAAGTGAAGTTGAAGATTGCTCCATGGTGGACAGGATTATGTTGGGATATCACAATATCTCTTATATTATTAATACATCTATATACTTGATAAAGGGTGGAAGGCTCGGCCTTATGCCTGGTGTTTTGTTCCACTCTTGCCGCCCTAGTTTCCTTCATACCGGTGTTATATTCCCGGATTTTGCGTTCCTTATGCGGTCGGGTGATTTATGGGACCACCTTGACAGTTCGCTTTGAATAAAACTCCTCCAGCAAGGCCCAACCTTGGTTTTTACCATTTGCCTCACCTAGCCCTTTTTCCCTTGGGTTTCGGGAGCCCGAGGGTCATCTTTATTTTAGCCCCCCCCCCCCCCCCCCCCCGTGCCAGTGCTCATTCGAGTGTTGGTCCGAAACGGGCAGACTACGGGGCCACCTCGGGGCAACTCGAGGTCTGCTTTTACTCGTAGGCTGACCTATCCGATGTGCCCTAAGAACGAGATATGTGCAGCTCCTATCGGGATTTGTCGGCACATCGGGCGGCTTTGCTGGTCTTGTTTTACCATTGTCGAAATGTCTTGTAAACCGGGATTCCGAGACTGATCGGGTCTTCCTGGGAGAAGGTATATCCTTCGTTGATCGCGAGAGCTTATCATGGGCTAAGTTGGGACACCCCTGCAGGGTATTATCTTTCGAAAGCCGTGCCCGCGGTTATGTGGCAGATGGGAATTTGTTAATGTCCGGTTGTAGATAACTTGACACCAGATCTGAATTAAAATGCATCAATCGTGTGTGTAGCCGTGATGGTCTCTTTTCGGCGGAGTCCGGGAAGTGAACACGGTTTTAGGATATGATTGACGTAAGTAGGAGTTCAGGATCACCTCTTGATCATTGCTAGCTTCACGACCGTTTCGTTTGCTCTCTTCTCGCTCTTATTTGCGTATGTTAGCCACCATATCATGCCTAGTTGCTGCTGCAACCTCACCACTTTATCCTTTCCATACCCATTAAGCTTTGCTAGTCTTGATACCCATGGTAATGGGATTGCTGAGTCCTCGTGGCTCATAGTTTACTACAACAACAGTTGCAGGTACAGGTTATGCGATGATCTTGACGCGAGAGCGATGCTTGCTTGTTTTGGAGTTCTTCTTCTGCTTCTTCTTCGATCAGGGGATAGGTTCCAGGTCGGCAGCCTGGGCTAGCAGGGTGGATGTCGTTTGAGTTTCTGTTTGTGTTTCATTCGTAGTCGGATGTTGATCTTATGTAAGATGTTGTTGTATTCGTGTGGCATTATATGCCTTTTGTATGTATCCCCATCTATTATGTAATGTTGATGTAATGATATCCACCTTGCAAAAGCGTTTCCATATGCGGGTCTATCCTTGGTGGGACCTTCGAGTTCCTTTTGCATAGGGTCGCATATTGGGCGTGATATTGAGGTATGCATATTGTGGTACCGCATTGAATCGAGCAAATGCGGTTCGTCCAAGCAGTGCGTGATAACCACTACGGAAAGGGACGATATCAAAGATTAACTCTTCGCTTCGGAAGTTATCCGGAGATCCGAAGACCACTTCCAATGTTGTAGAGCCCGTGCAACGAGCCTCTACCCCTGTAATTACACCTTTGAAGGTGGTTTTGGTGGGCCTGATCCTCGAAGGGTCGATGTCCATTTTCCGCACTGTGTCCTGATAAAGCAGGTTCAGGATGCTGCCGCTGTCCATAAGGACTCGCATAAGGTGGAATCCATCGATGATTGGGTCTAGGACCAATGCAGCCGAACCGCCGTGATGGATGCTGGTAGGGTGATACCTACGATCAAAGGTGATCGGACAGGCTGACCATGGGTTGAATCTTGGGGCCACTGGCTCCATCGCGTAGACGTCCCGCAGTGCTCGCTTCCGTTCCCGTTTGGGAATATGGGTGGCATAGATCATGTTGACTGTTTTCACCTAGGGAGGAAATTTCTTCTGTCCCCCTGTGTTCCGACGCCGGGGCTCCTCGTCATCGTCGCTGTGCAGCCCCTTGTCCTTGTTTTCGGCGTTTATTTTACTGGCCTGTTTCAACACCCAGCAATCTCTATTAGTGTGGTTTGCTGGCTTATCCGGGGTGCCATGAATTTGGCATGAGCGTTCAAGTATGCGGTCCAGACTGGACAGTCCCTGATTGTTTCTTTTGAACGACTTTTTCCGCTGACCGGATTTGGATCCGCTGAATCTGGCGTTGACTGCCGTGTCTTCAGTGTTGTCGCCATTGTTCCATCGCTTATGCCTGTTGCGCCGTGGCTTGCCGTTATTGTCGCGGACATCTGAGGTGCCGGAATTTATAGGCGTGGTGCTACTGCGAGCCAACCAGCTGTCCTCGCCCGCGCAAAAGCGGGTCATTAGTGTCGTGAGGGCCGCCATGGACTTTGGTTTTTCCAGGCTGAGGTGTCGGGCGAGCCACTCGTCACAGATATTATGCTTAAAGGCCGCCAGGGCTTCAGCGTCCGGATAGTCGACTATTTGGTTCTTTTTGGTTAGGAACCGAGTCCAGAATTTCCTAGCTGACTCTCCGGGCTGTTGGGTAATGTGGCTCAAGTCATCGGCATCCGGTGGTCGCACGTATGTGTCCTGGAAGTTGTCGAGGAACGCGTCCTCCAGGTTTTCCCAACTGCCAATGGAATTTGCCGGCAGGCTGTTTAGCCAGTGTCGGGCAAGTCCTTTGAGCTTAAGGGGAAGATATTTGATGGCGTGTAGATCGTCTCCGCGGGCCATATAAATGTGGAGAAGGAAATCTTCGATCCATACTGCGGGATCTGTTGTGCCATCGTATGATTCGATGTTTACGGGTTTAAACCCTTCTGGGAATTCATGATCCATCACTTCATCAGTGAAGCAGAGGGGGTGTGCGGCGCCTCTATGCCGGGCTATGTGGCTACGCAATTCGACTGAGTCTGATTGGTTGTGTTCGGCCCGGCCGGACTTGTTGATGGTGTATCCGGCGTAACGATCATCGTTGTGTGTTGGGGCGCGCCCCGTGATTCGTAGATCGATCTTGGCTATCCTGCCTTGTTTTCCAGTATATCTTGCAGGTCCTGCCTATTGCCCCGGGTCGTAGTGTATTGGCGTGGGGGTGCGGGCTGGTATTCGGGCTGATATGCCGTTTTATCCCGGCCATGAGGTGGCCGGTCAGCCGTGTGGCGCTCAAGTCCATATTCCTCGGCTGCCAGGACTTCAGTCCATCTGTCTGTGAACAGGTCCTGATCAGCTTGGAGCTGCTGCTGCTTCTTTTTCAGGCTCCTCGCAGTGGCCATAAGCTTGCGCTTGAAGCGCTCCTACTCCACGGGGTCCTCAGGCACGCCGAACTCGTCGTTGCCGAGGCTAATCTCGTCTTCGGAGGGGGGCATGTAGTTGTCCTCCTCCGGGTATCCATCCATCACCTGTTTGTCTGGGCTGACCTGCCCGTCTTCCTGTTCGGCCTGCTCGAAGGCAGGCTAATCGGGGTTGTATTCATCTTTGGCACCATCCGGATTGTTTTCGTCTCTTGTGCCGGTATTGCTGTGGCGGGGCTTGGAGTGGCACCGACGACGTCCATGCTTTGCTTTCTTCCCTGCTGGGTTATCCTCCATTGCCTCATCGCCATTGGTTTCCTTCGGAGTGTCCACCATATATATATCATATGATGAGGTGGCTGTCCACCGCCCCGTGGGCGGTGGTTCCTGTTCTTCTCCTGCATCGTCGTCCACACCGTCGATGTCTTTGTAGTCGAAGTCAAGCACGTCGGTTAAATTATTGACCGTGGCAATGAAGTGGGTGGTGGGTGGGCAACGAATTCCTTCGTCGCCTGCTTCCCACTCAAGCCGGACATAGTTCGGCCAAGAGTCTCCTGACAAAGAGAGAGACTTTAACGAGTTCAGCACGTCGCCAAAGGGCGAATGCTGGAAGATATCCGCAGTGGTGAACTCCATTACCGGAGCCCAACCAGATTCGGCGGGCTCGGGAGTGCGCGGACTGGAACCTACAGCCGGATACGAGTCCGGGGGTCCGGTGTCACAGGCTTCCTTGGGGGTGAAGCCTATGTTCGGCTCTACCGCCGATGAGTGTGCGGCCTTTGAGGCGGGGTCCATCCACCCATCCTCGGGCGACGCAATCTCCTCTGGATTTAGGTCCGGGGCTCCTGCAGGGGCGATATCCCGAGCATTGTCCGACAGTAGGTCTAAGCCGTGCTTATCGTGACTGTTCGGCGCTCCTGGCGCAGGCCCGAACCCATTGAAGATCAAGTCTCCATGGATATTGGCTGTGTAGTTCAGGTTTCCGAACCTGACCTGGCGGCCAAGGGCGTAGTTGTCGATCTGCTCCAGATGGCCAAGCGAATTGGCCCGCAGTGCGAAGCCGCCGAACACGAAGATCTGTCCGGGGAGAAAAGTCTCACCCTGGACTGTGTTGTTGACGATTGAAGGAGCCATCAAGCCTTGTAGCAACGACACAGAGGAACTCTCAATGAAAGCAACAATGTCGGTGTCAAAACCGGCGGATCTCGGGTAGGGGGTCCCGATCTGTGCGTCTAAGGCTGATGGTAACAGGAGGCAAGGGACACGATGTTTTACCCAGGTTCGGGCCCTCTCAATGGAGGTAAAACCCTACTTCATGCTTGATTGATATTGATGATATGGGTATTACAAGAGTTGATCTACCACGAGATCGTAGAGGGTAAACCCTATAAGCTAGCCTATGATGATTATGATTCTGTCTCTAAGGACTAAACCCTCCGGTTTATATAGACACCAAAGGGGGCTAGGGTTTACATGGAGTCGGTTACAAAGAAGGAAATATAATATCCGGATCGCCAAGCTTGTCTTCCACGCAAAGGAGAGTCCCATCCGGACACGGGACGAAGTCTTGAGTCTTGTATCTTCACGGTCCAATAGTCCGGCCAAAGTATATAGTCCGGCTGTCCGGATACCCCCTAATCCAGGACTCCCTCAGTGGGTCATCAAGAACATTCTCTAACCTAGACAAGTTGTCTGCAACGGGGTTCTTAGCTCCCTTTCTATCAATAATATGCAAATCAAATTCTTGGAGCAAGAGAACCCATCTAATAAGTCTAGGCTTAGCATCTTTCTTTTCCATAAGATATTTAATAGCAGCATGATAAGTGTGAATAGTAACTTTAGAATCAACAATATAAGGTCTAAACTTATCACAAGCAAACACAACTGCTAAGAATTGTTTTTTAGTAGTAGCATAATTTCTTTGGGCAATATCAAGGGTTTTACTAGCATACTGGATAACATTCAGTTTCTTATCAACTCTTTGCCCTAGAACAGCACCTACAGCGTAATCACTAGCATCGCACATAATTTCAAAGGGTAAATTCCAATCAGGTGGCTGAACAATAGGTGCAGTGATCAAGGCTTTCTTAAGTATTTCAAATGCTTCTACACAATCATCATCAAAGACAAAAGGAATATCTTTTTGCAATAAATTAGTCAGAGGCCTAGAGATTTTAGAAAAGTCCTTAATGAACCTCCTATAAAAACCGGCATGACCAAGGAAACTTCTTATACCTTTTTATGTCCTTGGGACATGGCATCTTTTCAATAGCATCAACTTTAGCTTTATCAACTTCAATACCTCTCTCGGAAATCTTATGCCCCAAGACAATGCCTTCATTAACCATAAAGTGGCACTTTTCCCAATTCAAGATAAGACTAGTGTCTTCGCATCTTTCCAAAACTCGATCAAGGTTGCTCAAGCAATCATCAAAAGAGGATCCATAAATGGAGAAATCATCCATGAATACCTCACAAATCTTTTCACAGAAGTCAGAGTATATAGCCATCATACATCTTTGAAAGGTAGCAGGTGCATTACATAAACCAAAAGGCATACGTCTATAAGCAAAAGTACCGAAAGGGCAAGTAAAAGTAGTTTTTGATTGATCCTTCGCTGACACAGGTATTTGAGAGAAACCAGAGTAACCATCTAGAAAACAGAAATGTGTGTGTTTGGATAGTCTTTCTAGCATTTGATCAATAAAAGGTAAAGGGTAATGATCTTTCTTAGTAGCCTTATTTAATTTACGGAAATCAATTACCATCCTATAACCTGTAATAATTCTTTGCGGGATCAATTCATCTTTATCATTAGGAACAACGGTAATACCTCCCTTTTTAGGAACACAATGGACAGGGCTTACCCAATCACTATCAGCAACGGGCTAAATTATACCTGCCTCAAGGAGCTTTAGTATCTCCTTTCTTACCACTTCTTTCATCTTAGGATTCAATCGTCATTGAGGATCTCTAACTGGTTTGGCATCGTCCTCCAAATTAATTTTGTGTTGGCATAACGTGGGACTAATGCCCTTGAGATCATCCAGAGTATATCCAATAGCAGCACGGTGCTTCTTCAGAGTTTTCAATAATCTTTCTTCTTCTTGCTCTGAAAGGTTAGCACTAATAATAACAGGATATATTTTCTTTTCATCAAGCATACTTAAGATTATCAGGTAATGGTTTGAGGTCAAATACGGGATCACCCTTGGGTGGAGGGGGATCACCTAGAGTTTCAACGGGTAGGTTGTGTTTCAGAATAGGTTCCTGTTGAAGGAACACTTCATCTATTTCCCTTCTTTCCTTCATAAACATATCATTTTCATGGTCTAGCAAATATTGTTCTAATGGACCAGTAGGAGGCACGGCAATAGAAGCAAGACTAATAATCTCATCCTTACTAGGTGATTCTCTATCACGGGGTTGTCTACAAAACTTAGCAAAATTAAACTCATGAGACACACCCCCTAAGCCAATCGTAACAATATCCTTTTCACAATCAATCCTAGCATTAATAGTATATAAGAAGGGTCTACCAAAAATAATGGGACAAAAGTCATCTTGTGGGGAACCAAGAAAAAGAAAATCAGCTGGATATTTAACCTTGCCACACAAGACTTCAACATCTCTAACAATCCCAAATAGCCTAATAGTATCCCTATTGGCAAGCTTAATAGTAACATCTATATCTTCCATTTCAGTAGGTGCAATATCATGCATAATTTCTTTATATAAGTCATAGGGTATTGCACTAGCACTAGCACCCATATCACATAGGCCATGATAACAATGATCTCCTATTTTAACAGAAATAACAGGCATGCCTACAACAGGTCTATGTATCTTAGCATCTGGTCTAGCAATATTAGCAGTCTCACCACAAAAATAAATAGCATGCCCATCTAAATCATCATCCAAGAGATCTTTAACCATAGCAATACTAGGTTCAACTTTGATTTGCTCAGGAGGTGTATAAGTCCTAGTATTACTCTTACGAACAATAGTCGAAGTTTTAGCATGATCCTTTATCCTAACAGGAAAAGGAGGTTTCTCAACAATAGGATCACTATAAGTGACAGTCTTTTCTTCAACTGTAATAGGTGCAACTACTTTTACTTCAAGGGGAGGATTATATTTAAACCACTTCTCCTTAGGGAGATCAACGTGAGTAGCAAAAGATTCACAGAAAGAAGCTACTATCTCAGAGTCAAGTCCATACTTAGCGCTAAATCCACGAAAAGCATCGGTATCCATGAAAGATTTAACACAATCAAACTTAGGTGTCATACCTGACTCCTTACCATCGTCGGAACCCCAATCTTCAGAGTTGCATTTAATTCTTTCCAATAAGTCCCATTTGAATTCAATAGTCTTCAGCATATAAGAACCAGCACAGGAAGTATCGAGCATGTTGCGATCATTGGGAGAAAGACGAGCATAAAATTTTTTAATAATCATTTCTCTGGAGAGCTCATGATTGGGGCATGAATATAACATTGACTTAAGGCTCCCCCAAGCTTGAGCGATGCTTTCTCCTTCGCGAGGCCAGAAATTATGTATGTAATTACGATCACGATGAACAAGATGCATAGGATAAAACTTCTGGTGAAATTCCAACTTCATTCGTTTATAATTCCAAGATCCCGTATCATCATATAGCCTATACCATGTCAATGCATCTCCCTTCAAAGATAAAGGGAAGACCTTCCTTTTGACAACATCATCGGGAATACCTGCAAGCTTAAATAATCCACAAACTTCATCCACAAAGATAAGGTGTAAATCGGGATGCAATGTTCCATCTCCTGCAAAGGGATTAGCTAGCAGTTTCTCTATCATACCCGAAGGAATCTCAAAGTAAATATTTTCAGTAGGTTCAGTAGGTTGAGGAGCAACTCTTTGCTCTTCTGGTCGGGGTGAAGATACCCCAAACAAGCCCCTTAAAGGATTAGTTTCCATAGTAACAAGTGACAGAAAATTTCAGCACACTATATAAATGTTTCCTTACCAAGTTCCACTCACCAAAGGCGCTACACTCCCCGGCAACGGCGCCAGAAAAGAATCTTGATGACCCATAAGTATAGGGGATCCATCATAGTCTTTTCGATAAGTAAGAGTGTCGAACCCAACGAGGAGTAGAAGGAAATGACAAGCAGTTTTCAGTAAGGTTTTCTCTACAAGCACTGAAATTGTAGGTAACAAATAGTTTTGTGATAAGATAAATTGTAACGAGTAACAAGCAATGAAAGTAAATAAAGTGCAACAAGGTGGCCCAATCCTTTTTGTAGCAAAGGACAAGCCTGGACAATTTCTTATAATGAGAAAAGAGCTCCCGAGGACACATGGGAATTATTGTCAAGCTAGTTTTCATCACGCTCATATGATTCACGTTCGGTACTTTGATAATTTGATATGTGGGTGGACCGGTGCTTGGGTACTGCCCTTACTTGGACAAGCATCTCACTTATGATTAACCCCTATTGCAAGCATCCGCAACTACAAAAGAAGTATTAAGGTAAACCTAACCACAACATTAGACATATGGATCCAAATCAGCCCCTTACGAAGCAACGCATAAACTAGGGTTTAAGCTTCTATCACTCTAGCAACCATCATCTACTTATTACTTCCCAATGCCTTCCTCTATGCCCAAATAATGGTGAATTGTCATGTAGTCGAAGTTCACATAACACCACTAGAGGAAAGACAACATACATCTCATCAAAATATCGAACGAATACCAAATTCACATGACTACTAATAGCAAGACTTCACACATGTCCTCAGGAACAAACGTAACTACTCACAAAGCATATTCATGTTCATAATCAGAGGAGTAATAATATGCATTAAGGATCTGAACATATGATCTTCCACCAAGTAAACCAATTAGCATCAACTACAAGGAGTAATCAACACTACTAGCAACCCACAGGTACCAATTTATGGTTTTGATACAAGATTGGATACAAGAGATGAACTAGGGTTTTGAGAGGAGATGGTGCTGGTGAAGATGTTGATGGAGATTGACCGCCTCCCGATGAGAGGATCATTGGTGATGACTTTGTGATGATTTCCCCTTCCCGGAGGAAAGTTTCCCCTCGTGGCTGCGGAGTTTCGTCCCGTAAGTTTGCTTCTGATTTTTTTTTCAGGGTAAAAGCCTTCATATAGCAGAAGATGGGCGTCGGAGGGCCACCAAGGGGCCCAGGAGACAGGGGGCGCGCCCAGTAGGGGTGGGCACGCCCCCCACCCTCCTGGCCAGGGTGTGGGCCCTCTATGGTATTTTCTTCGCGCAATAATTCTTATTAATTTCAAAACTGACTTCCGTGGAGTTTCAGAATTTTTGGAGCTGTGCAGAATAGGTTTCCAATATTTGCTCCTTTTCCAGCCAGAATTCTAGCTGCCGGCATTCCCCTTCTTTATGGTAAACCTTGTAAAATAAGAGAGAATAGTCATAAGTATTGAGATATAATGTGTAATAACAGCCCATAATGCAATAAATATTGATATAAAAGTGTGATGCAAAATGAACGTATCAGTAGTTAACTGAAGTCTTTGTTTTTTTAATATGGTTTCTTAAGATCTAATTTTAGTCAGTAAACTTGCAGGTCAGTTCTGATGTATGTTCAATAGCTCACCGATTCCTTTCCCATCGAACTCTGTTTTCTTTCTTTCTTTTAAGGCCACTTATAGGCGCCAGCGCACCGGCCCAAATTTGGGCCGGTCGCAGTGCAACCGCCCGATTTAGCTGCAATCAGCCGTCCGATCTAGCCCCGTGCGTCGACTTCCTTCCTGTCTTCCCCAATCCCACACCTAGAGAGCTCTGTCGCCCCGCCACAGCTGGCCGCACGTCCTCTCCGGTGACCGGTGGATGCCGGTTTGCAGCATCCCGCGCGGCGACCGGTTGCAGCATCCGCCCCGGCCCATCTTGTCGCCGGGATCTGCAGCAACCCACCACCGCCGGTGAAAAGAATGGATGTAGCAAAAACAATCGACAGTAGTAGCAAAAAACACACACGGTTCCAGCAAAGAAAAACGTCATTGCGCCGTCATCGCCCCGCCTCGTGAAGAATGGATGTAGCAAAACAATCTTCGGTAGTAGCAAAAAAAAAGATGGTTGCAGCACCCCCGCCGTCGCCGCCTCTGCTCGCCGCCGACAGAGGCTTCAACCACCATGTTCAGCAAAAAAACTCAGCAACAAAAAACAGGATTCGCTAGTGGTAGCAAAAAATAAAATCTGTTCCATCAAAAAAACATCACGGTTCCAGCAAAAAATGTGTGGCCGCCGATGTCCGCAGACAAAGAAATTTCGCTGGATCCAACAATTATTTTGCCGGTTGTAGCAAAACAGAAAGACAGTACCAGCAAAACGACTCGACGGCCGTCCGATTCCAGCATTGGTCGTGCGTCGATGCAGCTTTTTGGCCGGCCAGTTCCAGCCAACTAACTTGATGGTTGCAGCACCAGATCGAGGCCGCTCTCTCCACCGTGGATGCTAGCACCGGTGGATTGGTGTTGGTCACCAAACCACCATGGCTGTTTCAGCTGCTGCCTCACAGCTCATCACAGCGCGGGTGCTCGGCAGCGCTGCAGGGTGAGGAGTGCTACACTGACAACCGCACCATCGATCTGGGGCGAGATGGGCACGACAGCAACAACGTGGTCTCTCTTCGCGTGGGAAGAAGGGGTGGAGGCAGAGAGGAGAAAAAGAAAGGGATGCGATGCGGGAGGAGGAAGAGGATAAGGCAAAGCGGTGTGGCTGGGCCTTAAACTACGCACGTGGCAGTGTGGGAGGCGCCAGCGCAGGTGCGACTGGCCGAAGCTTCGGCCGGCGCCCCGGCGTGAAACGTTTTCCTTCTTTTAATTGTTGTTTTGGATATTCACTAATTAGCCTGACTATATACATACCAAACATCAGGTACGTCACTAATTCACTTCCTTCCCTTCCCTTCATCCCTCAGACTAGCCACAATGGAGAGTAACATACACTAGTAACATACACATATCCTTAGACTATGTTACTACCTTAATAGTGGGTAGTAACATAAGTGTGGTAACATACAAAGCTTCATTTATTAGGTTATAGACTCATATTGCATTGAGACATGTGATGTTACAGTAAGTAGCTAAGTTACTAGTACTACATCTCTCCTCATTAACTCACTGCCACATAAGCAAATTTGCTGAGTTGGACTCGATGTTATTACCGAAGTTACTACCACTGTGGCTAGTCTCAGCCCCTTGCTCGTGGCATTGAAGTGGTGGCGACAGGCGATGGCGGCGGCGTTGTCGATTGCGGTGAGGACATCCCGTGGCAGCCCCCGAAGCACCAACATGACGCCACCTGGTCTGCCATCTCCATATGGGTGAGTTCTCTTGATCCCCACCGTACTCTCTCACCTCCTCCAAATTCCTCGACCCCTAACTTCTCGATCCCTACCAGGCTACCACGATCTGATCCAAAGGCCGATGCAGCTCCGGGCTATTGATAATGGAGGTTCAGGATCCTTCCTCTCAGCACCCACTCATGGCAGAATCAGCAGCGTGCCACGCGGATGGAACCCGGCCGAGATCATGGATGCTTCCACACAGGGCTCGGCAAGATTGCAATTCTGAACTTTTTTGTAAACAAAGTGAAGAGTGGGACATGATCTGTACTTGTGCTAATAGAAAATATACAGTACTTGTGTAGGTGCAGGCTTTGTTTTAACATTCCAATTGTTGTTTATCCTTTTGTCGCTGAAAATTCTTTACTAATTATGACATTCATTTTATTTCTTCTAGATGTATCTCGATCCACTATGTCTGATCATAAGGTGACAACGGCGGCATAGCAGCCCGGAGGAGACGGCGGCGAGCCCCCTCCTCCAACTGTAGCAATTCACCAGGTGGCGGCACAAAAGACCTTCATCTCTAGATGCTTCCCTGCACACCGATGAGATTCACGCCGATGGTCTTGACTCCTGACCAATGTCTTTTAGGCCTGAAGTCCCTGTAGTACCCAAGGTCGAGTGATCACTGCTGCGCCTCGCCGTGTCCTGACTCCTGACCAATGTCCTTTAGCCTCCGGTCTCAGTTTCTTTATGCATAATTTTTTTAAAGAAATCAAAGATCTTGTTATGTAATGTTTAGTACTCCCTCTGTAAACTAATATAAGAGCGTTTAGATTACTACTTTAGTTTTCTAAATGCTCTTATATTACTTTACGGAGGGAGTATCTCTTTGTACCTCTGATTTATGCACCAAACTAAAGGGGGTCAAGAAGGCATGAATGTTCAATATTTTTTCCAATAATATATGGTGAAAAAATAATTTGATTTTTGTATACTTGTGTCTTTCATGTTCACTTGGTCCATTAGTTTAATTTTCTTGAACTTCTATTTGGAAGGAGGCAAATTGATCAGATGTCACCATCTCACATCTCAGTGCCAGTCTATTGTTACATTGGGACATATTATTCTGTTATGTAATATTCTGAATAATAATTTGGTTATGTCCAAGTGTACAGTAGAAGAATTATCTGTCAGTGCATAGAGTATTTTCGACTTTCACCATCGAGTCTTTGTAGGTAAGTTGTATTTGTTTAATCTACTGACACCTGCATATTTGATATGAAATGCAGGAAGGGCCACAACTAATTGATGTTCTCATAATGCTACCATAATTCTATGCTTTCTCATCTGTACTGGTAATTGTTCAGGCATAGATGCATTATTCAGAATGGGAGAACAATACTTTTATGAATTGATTACCCTCCTGGTCAGTACTATTTTTTATTCTAAGTATTCAGTTGCCTGCAAATTAATTCTATGATAGACATCTAACTGCATGTTGTTGTGTGACCTGCACCTAAACTGGTAACAGAAACAACAAACTGCTTGAAACTCGGCGCCTTTGTATTTGCCCTCATTTGTTGAGGTTCAGTTTCACAAATTAGACACACTATGAACCTGATAGCATTTTTATCTTAGTTTAGGCATCCATACAACCTGGAGAAACTGCGCCGTTTGAGCACTAGAACATCTAGGGTCTAAACAGATGTGTTGTTGATGCTGCTACATGCAGCAACCTGATGAACACCCTCAAGGTAGTAATGAATGTTTTTTAGGTGCCATCTTGTTTCTTGATTTTGGTTATTTGACTGATGCTAGACCTTGGTAACTTGATCACACACACACATGCGCGCGCGCGTGCGCGCACACACACACAGAGTACTTGTAGGCGAGTTCAGCATGACATTCCTGATCATATGTTGGTTTGTGTATTTCATCATTAGTTAGACTACCATATCCCAAGTGTATATTTTTAATTGCCTAAACAAGTATAGAAATGCTCTGCATCAGCATCCAAAAGGAGTTTTACAGTCTATTACATTTGCCACTCAGAAAATCTGAAATTTGTCACTACAAGACCGTCCAATATTTTTGAATTAGTGACTATAAGTAAACATTTGGGCTGATGTTGTTATTTATATAAGTATGACCAAGTTATTCATCTTGGCCTCTGGAATAATTGAATCAAGAACAAGAACCTTGAAAAGTTGTTATTATTATGCCGCACGAGTACAATATTTCTTTAGCGTATAGTATACCGTTGTGACACTTTTTGAGTCCCACAACAACAGACGGTTATCCTTATATATTTTCACAATCTTCAGATTTGGAGGGTGAGATGCTACGTCAGTGATGTTACTATTCCCCTCCCCTCCCCCGCGTCGCCCTCCCCACGGGCGACTCGGGAGGCGACGCAGCCCTCGAGCGCTCCCTCCCCTCCTCCTCCCCCTCCCCTTGCCGCCGCCGGTGCTCCCCGCCGGGCAAAGCCCTGGTGGATCCGGCGGCGGCGGGACTTCGCTCCCAGGCGGCCTCCCCCCTCGAGCGTGGGGCTCGACGAGGCTGACAGAGCTGCGCTTCTCAGAACCTAGGGTTTCGCGACGGCGGCCCCAGATCCAGAGGGTCGGGCCTCTGGACTGGCGTGGCGAGCACGCGGGCGGCGCGGCGCGACCCTTTGGGGGCGCGGCTGCGGCTACTTGGCTGTGCACCGGCGGATCCGGGCGGCGGAGGCTGCGGGCCGGCGCGGCAGCGGCCATGGTCGGCGGCGGCAAGGTGCAGGTGGCTGGTCTCCGCGACGGCGCCACTAGCCCTGCTCGACGCGTCCCGTGCGACTGCGATGGCTGGCCTTGTCTGGCAGCCATCCGGCAGCTGCTGCACTGCGCTGGCCGGTGCTTCCCTACATCGACAGTGACAATACGTGGTTTCCCTCTCTGTGCTGGTGGTCCTCTCTGGCGATCTGCTTCCTCATCTCCTGTTTGCTCTGCTTCGGCGGTTTTGGGGTTCTGGTCTTGGGCCAGGCGAAATCCCTGCGCAGCGATGGCCTGCGCTGACAACGGCGACACCCGAGGGTGCCGTTACCTCCATGGAGGCGCTGTCATGGCCCGGACTGGACCCTCTCCTCGGGCACCGGGGGAAACCCTTGGTCCAGTTCCCTGGACAAGGCAGCGGCGGCGTCTCAGCGCCGTTCCTTTCTTGAAAGCGCTGCTTGGGTCGCACTTGGAGTCCCCTATGCGTCAGCTGGAGATGGTGGCCTCCCCGGTCTTTCCGGCGAGGTTTGCTGGTAATGCGATGCTGTGATGAGGGCTGTAGCATGGAGCGTGGGCGTCCGGGGCGCAATGTACGCCGGTGCCGGCACGTCCAAGACGATGGCTTCGCTAGTTTTGGCTGGGTCCTGCCATCCACCTGCCGTCTCCTAGGCACATATGGGTGGAAGGTACGTTGGCCCGGTCAGCCCTGGAGATGCAGTCTTCTTCGGAGGCGCCTGGCAACGGCTGTGACGCGGCCTTGAGGCTCTGTGTCTAGCTACCTTGCCATTCATGGTTGGAGGCTGGACAAGGCAAGACCTTTCGTTGTTGTGATCTGTAGTTGGTAGCACCTCCTCACCTGCTTGTCTGGTGAGGACGATGGTGTGTGTGCGTGTGTCCCTCCTTCTGGGAGGTTGTACCTGTACTGCTGTTCTCTTCCTGTTCAATGAAATGAAACGCAAACTCTTTTGCGTTTTCTCGAAAAAAAAGAGATGCTACGTCAGTACAACTTCAAGCTACCTTGCTTCTTTGTGAGGGAACCAATCAACTAACTGAATGAAATAATTTCAGCATTCCATTTCTTTAGGACAATTGCAGCAAGGAAGTCTAAAATTGATGCACCGGAGCAGCTTGATGCCCTTATTAATCTTGATGTACCTATCCCTTTATTTAGGACAATTACAACAAGGAAGTAGGAGGAGGAAGAAATGCAGGCGACCTCATGAAAGCCAACAACAAAGATCCACATGTAAGCAATCTTGGTTCCTCTGCTTCTGCACTATATATTTATTTTCTAGTTATCTTTTCTTTTTTGCAATTTCTGTTGTTTTGCTTACTACAAGTAACATGGAGATGTCATATGATATTGTTCAGTTTGCGAAATGTAGAAGTGAGAGAAGGAACCATGAATTTTTAACGAGCATTAGTTTGTGGCTCACGGATGAAGATTGCAAGTACTACTTTGTAACAGTTTCAAACAGCTGATCGTGCTTTGAAATTAAGCCTATCGGAAGGAAAAAATGAAAGTTAAGTCTCCAGTAACATGGTGAGGGCACTCAAGTCCTGAGCTTGCTACGTAAAATTATTTGCCATATATTTTGGATTTTTTTAAAGTCTGGAGTATACATATACTATTTTCAATATCTGACTATTTTTATATTTCTAATGGAAATTAAGGGATGGCATGGTTTGCAGACATGAACTAGGGTCATTGCTCTGTTTCTAAGATACAATGGGTTGTTTATTCATTCCAATTGCATCTACCAGTGATGGTTCCAGTTTTTGTGTCCTTTCTCCTTCTGGAGGCCTACTTCCGATTCTAATTTGAATACTGCCCATTCATGCTTTTAGGAAGGGAATGAAATGCTAAGATGATTTAAGTATTGAACTGAGAAAATATAGGTTTCAGATTCTTTTTACTGAAATAGATTTTCAATGTAAAAGTATTCATTAAATAAATACCTAATTAGAATATGCAATGTTTACATATATTTTGCAAATCGGTGGACACTCTCTCTGCGTTTAGATGCAGGGTTATTAGGTTAATTTTCTTGCAAGGAAAAATGTGATTTTCAGAGGTCATTAAGCTAGAACTTTAGATCAAGATGCGATCTGCAACGTAGGAAGGCGTGGATTCTGTGGCAAAAACTTTGATTAGGATGCGGGCCTCTAGGTAGGAAGGCATGGATTCAACGGTAAAAAATTTGGTCGGGATGCAGCTCTTTAGGCAAGATGACATAGACCCACAACAAGAACATCAATCAGGATGGATTCAACCAGTGTGCTAGATCGTTGGATGACATAATACAGTTATGGTGTAGGTTGATGGTGGTACTCTAGCTCCAACCAAACTCCGATCCGGCTCATCCGACCTCCAGTTTAGGTTCACTATTCATCAATTGTAGTGCTACGCATTCCTATATGCATTATACTTGGTGCATAAAATTAATGAGTCAGCAATTTATTATTATTTGTTTGGACAGGGCCTCAGTCTGTTTGGAATCAGATACAACCATCTGATCCATGATTGTTCTTGGGCATCATATTTCAAAATATACTTTTTTTGGATTTTGTAAAGGTTGCAGATAACAAGCCATTGGGAGCTAATGGTTAAGTTAGACCCTGCATTTTCTTGACCTTTTTCCTGTTAGGTAAATAAACTACCATGGAACTTGTCTAATGCGATTGTAAAGTTTTGCCAATCCAGTGAGCACATGAGACTGAAATATTGGGTCAACTCTGAGGAACTGAACTGCTTACTTATTACTTTGCCTCATGTTATTCACGTGAAAATAGAGAAGCTTCCTTATCTAACTTCATTTGATTTATTTCTATGCATTGTAGCCCGTAGCAACGCACCGGCGTTCTACTAGTATATGTAGCGCTCCAGCAATACTAACGTCAAGAATCAATCGATCAACCAGCAACAGAAACACAGGCGAAGAAATTGCCCGAGCTAGATAGTGTCTCTCTCGCCTGTACGAAACCGTGGCCGCGCTGCTCACCTCCTTTTCGCCGGCGTTTTCCTGCCCCGCATCCTCGAGCAAGAGGCCAGTTATCACCACCTCGTCCTTCATCTTGCCGGTCGGTCATGAGCACAACTTACCGGCCCTGAAGACGGCTGCTGCCCGCCCGGGCTCAGAACGGCGACGCGCGGCCGCGGGCCAGACAGCCGCCGCTCGCTGGCGACCACTTCCACGACGAGATGGAGCGGATCACGCAGCACTACCTCGACATCATCTCCAGCGACAGCAGCTTCCTCTATGCCGAGGCTACGGCGATGTCGGCGCGGGTCTGCCTTTCAACTCCGACGTGGAGGACATGTATCGCGAGTTCGTGCAGGGGATGCGCGACGTGGAGGATGAGATATGGAGCGCTAGCGCAGTGAAGACGTGCAGGCTGGTGGGGCCGGCGATCCTTGCCTGCACGGAGCTTGCGGGGTCATTTGCTGGAATTTAGTCTATTTTGGGCAGCCCAATAACTATTTCAGAAATTCCTAATAAATTCTAGAGGCCCACTCAGCCCATTTGTGCAAGGCAAGGGATACTACTAAAGTTTAGTCTCACATTACTAGTTTAGTGGGAGTTGGACCTCCTTATAAGGAAGGTTATTTCCCTACTTGTATGAGCAAGTGAACAAGAGGGACATCCACGCGCGCTCCTCCTCCGCCGACCGCCTCGCCTCGCCACGCCACGCCACGCCACGGGTTGCGGGAATGAGCCGAGCCGATGTCTAATTTTTGCCGCGCACTACGGGTATACGAAAGGTCACTTGGGAGCTGAAAAGTTTTTGCGATAGTGGATAATGAATACGAACGACGCACCTCTTCGCGTGCTGCCTGTTCACTTCATCTCCCTCCGTTGCTTCACCTCCCGTCGCAGCCTGTTCGCGTCCCTCTCCTGTGCCTATATAAGAGAGGTCGCTCCTCTCCAGAGAGACACATCAGAAGGTCCTCTTCCTCTCGCCACACAGTTCCAATCTCTGCGCTGCTGCTGTCTTCCTCATCCCGGCTTGCGGCGTGCACCGCGAGTCGGGACAGAAGGCCTCTGAAACCGCACCTTTTGAGTCCTGTACAGGAGAAGGGTGATAAGGTTTTTGGGGAGCGCTCTGCGCGACTACTGGCTTCTTCGTCACGGACGCCCTGGACTCCGACGACTACTTCCCCGACGTCGACAACCTCCTCGATGACATGGCAGGCGAGGACATCGACCCCAAGTCCAGCGCTTCTGCTGCTGCTGTGCCGTACATGTTCTTCTCCTTTCTGTTAGAAGTCCTGCTACAGTTCTTGGCTCTAGTTTCTGCCATACGTATGTTAGGTTCTATGTCTTATAAGCAACTTCATCTAGTGTCTGTTCTAGATGTGTTTAGCTCAAGTTCATATATGCAGACGATGTTTACCTTCTCTCTGTTAGATTGCATGAATTGCTTTATATTTGCTATTTTAGTCATGCTTTATCTAGTATTTCCGTTAGCAAATTTATTTGGTAAATTGCTCACATTTCCAACAATCCAAAAACCTTATTATAGGCAATTTACCCCAAGTGGTTTTGCTGCTTCCATGAGACCTCCTATGTTTGAGGGTATCCACTATAAGAGGTGGCGTGTGAGAGCAGTCTTATGGTTTCAGACCATGAGCTGCTATGACGCCACTCTTGGCAAACCTGAAGGAGAGCAAGATGCCCAACAGACACAAGCATTTCAGAAAATGGATACTCTGTTTAAGGCTGCTCTCTTGAGTGTTCTTGGTGAGAACATAGTTGATGCTTATGCGTCAATTGACAATGGAAAAGATATGTGGGACGCACTCGAGGCCAAGTTTGGGGTCTCGGATGCCGGCACTGAGCTGTACATCATGGAGCAATTCTATGATTACAGGATGACTGAAGAGCGCTCCGTGGTTGAGCAGGCTCATGAGATACAGTCATTTGCTAGAGAACTTGAGCACTTCAACTGCATGCTACCGGGCAAGTTTGTTGCCAGGGGTATCATCACTAAGCTTCCTCCTTCATGGAGGAACTTTGCTACCTTACTGAAGCATAAGAGACAGGAGTTTTTCGTTCCGGATCTCATTGGTACTCTTGATGTGGAAGAAAAGGCGAGAGCAAAGGACACACGTGCTCGAGGTATTGAGGGAGGATCTAGTGCCAATCTAGTACAGAAGAAAAACTTCTAGTCCCACAAGTTCAAGAACAAGGGCAAGCTTGATGGTAAAGAAAAGTTTGATGGGAATAACAAGGCTGTCCAGCACACGAACTTCAAGAAGAAGAATGACAAGAAGAAAGGTGTTTGTCATGTGTGTGGGGATCCTGATCATTGGGCTCCAAGTTGCCCTAATCACTATGACAAGCGTCATCCTGGGAAAGGCGGCAAGACTGCTAATGTTGTCATTGGAGAAACTGACATGAAGGATGTTGGGTATGGTATATTTCCCACTATTCTTTCAGTATGTCATTCTCCTGATTGGTTGATTGACACGGGTGCTAATGTGCATGTATGCGGTGATATTTCCATGTTTTCGTCTTATCAGACCGCAGGGACTTCAACCGTGCTAATGGGCAACGGTTCAAGTGCTTCTGTTCGTGGTGTTGGCATGGTCGATCTGAAGTTTACTTCGAGGAAGATCGTGCGGCTGAAGAACGTGCATTATGTCCCCTCCGTCAATAAAAATCTTGTTAGCGGATTTCTTCTGTGTAGAGATGGCTATAAGCTTGTCTTTGAGTCGAATAAATTTGTAATATCCAAGTATGGAACCTTTGTTGGTAAAGGCTATGAGTCAGGAGGCCTGTTTCGTTTATCCTTATCAGACGTTTGCAATAAAGTTGTTAATCATATTTGCAACAATAGTGAATCAAATGTGTGGCATTCACGTCTTTGTCATGTTAACTTTGGTTGCATGTCGCGACTAGCGAAGTTGAACTTAATTCCTAGTTTCACCACTGTCAAGGGATCTAAGTGTCAAGTGTGTGTGCAAGCTAAGCAACCTCGTAAGTCTCACGTGACTGCGGAGACGAGAAATCTTGCACCACTAGAACTTTCTATGTGAAATGAATGGTGTTTCGACAAAAAGGTGGAAAGAAATATTTCATGACGTTAATTGACGACTCCACTAGATACTGCCATGTGTATCTTCTGAAATCTAAGGATGAGGCTTTGAAATTTTTCAAGATCTATAAAGCTGAAGTGGAAAACCAACTTGATGGAAAAATCAAGAGGCTTAGGTCCGACCATGGTGGAGAGTATTTTTCCAATGAATTTGATGTTTTTTGTGCGGAACATGGTATAATCCATGAGAGGACGCCTCCCTACTCACCTCAGTCAAATGGGGTGGCCGAAAGAAAGAACCGTACTCTAACTAATTTGGTTAACGCCATGTTAGACACATCGGGTCTCTCTAAGGCATGGTGGGGGAAGGCGATATTGACAGCATGTCATGTCCTAAACCGAGTCCCCACAAAGAACAAGGAGATAACTCCATTCGAGGAATGGGAGAAGAAAAGATTAAAACTCTCTTATCTGCGAACATGGGGTTGTTTGGCGAAAGTCAATATTCCAATTCCAAAGAAGCGGAAGCTTGGACCAAAGACTGTGGATTGTGTTTTCCTGGGATATGCTTTTCATAGCATTAGCTATAGATTCTTGGTTGTAAAATCTGAGGTACCTGACATGCATGTCGGTACAATCATGGAGTCGAATGATGCGACTTTCTTTGAAGATATCTTTCCCATGAAGGATATGGCTACCTCATCTAATCAGGAGATGCCTAGTTCATCGAATCAGGAACCATTTACAATTACTGAACCTGCCATTCCGATGGAACACTTTGAAAGTCCTGTGGAGGAGAACAATGAAGTTCCTACTAGGAGCAAGAGACAGAGGACTGCAAAGTCCTTTGGTGATGATTTTTTTGTGTATCTCACAGATGATACTCCCTGTTCTATTTTGGAGGCCTATGCATCGGAAGATGCTGACTACTGGAAGGAAGCGGTTCGTAGCGACATGGATTCCATCTTGGCGAATGAAACTTGGGAGATAACTGATCGTCCTTATGGGTGCAAACCTATAGGATGCAAATGAGTATTCAAGAAGAAGCTTAGGCCTGATGGTACTATCGAAAAGTACAAGGCTCGGCTCGTGGCTAAGGGTTATACCCAAAAGGAAGGTGAAGACTTCTTTGATACTTACTCACCTATGGCTCGACTGACCACTATTCGAGTTCTACTTTCACTAGCTGCCTCACATGGTCTTCTCTTTCATCAAATGGATGTTAAGACTGCTTTCCTAAATGGAGAGTTGGATGAGGAAATTTATATGGAACAACCAGATGGGTTTGTAATAGATGGTCAGGAAGGGAAAGTGTGCAAGTTGCTGAAGTCTTTGTATGGACTCAAGCAACCACCCAAACAGTGGCATGAGAAGTTCGAAAGAACTTTAACAGCTATAGGCTTTGTTGTGAACGAAGCTAACAAATGTGTGTACTATCGCCATGGTGGGGGCGAGGGAATTATGCTTTGCTTGTATGTTGATGACATATTGATTTTCGGAACAGATCTGAATGTTATTAAGGAAGTCAAGGATTTCCTATCTCGTTGTTTTGAGATGAAGGATTTAGGAGTGGCTGATGTCATTCTGAACATCAAGTTGTTGAGAGACAATGATGGTGGGATTACATTGCTTCAATCTCACTATGTGGAAAAGATCTTGAGTCGCTTTGGCTACAGTGACTGCAAGCCCTCTCCAACACCATATGATGCTAGTGTGTTGCTTCGAAAGAATCAAAGAATTGCTAGAGACCAATTGAAATATTCTCAGATTATTGGCTCGCTTATGTACTTAGCCAGTGCTACAAGACCTGACATCTCTTTTGCTGTCAGCAAACTAAGCCGGTTTGTCTCAAAACCAGGAGATGTGCATTGGAAAGCTCTAGAGAGAGTTTTGCATTATTTGAAAGACACTGCGAATTATGGAATTCACTACACTGGGCACCCAAAGGTGCTTGAAGGGTATAGTGACTCAAACTGGATCTCAGATGCTGATGAGATAAAGGCCACGAGCGGATATGTATTCACTCATGGAGGTGGCGATGTTTCTTGGAAGTATTGCAAGCAGACCATCTTAACGAGGTCAACAATGGAAGCAGAACTCACAGCACTAGATACAGCTACGGTCGAAGCAGATTGGATTCGCCGCTCTTGAATGACTTGATGGTTGTTGAGAAACCTGTACCGGGTATCCTTATGAACTGCGACAATCAAACTGTGATCACGAAAGTGAACAGCTCAAAGGATAACATGAAGTCATCAAGACACGTTCAGAGAAGGTTAAAGTCTGTCAGAAAAATGAGAAACTCCGGAGTTATTGCATTGGATTATATCCAGACGTCTAAAAATCTAGCAGATCCTTTCACTAAGGGTCTATCACGTAATGTGATAGATAATGCATCGAGGGAGATGGGTATGAGACCCACAATATGAGTTGTTCACAGTGGTAACCTATTCTTTGTGATCGGAGATCTGGTGAATTAGATGTGGAAGACAAGCTGTTGGTCAACTGGGAGGAGAGTATCCTTACTGTTAAAAATACCACTCCATGAAGATGCAATACTCTCCAAATCTGCATGGCAGGTTGATGTATATCTTAATGTGCTCTAAGTGGCTCTTTGAAGCAGAGATGTTGTCCTGCAGAACATCTTTTGAAGAACACACCTATATGAGTCTGATTATCAAACGTCGCAATCTATGAGAGTAGGGTTCTCTCTAGTAAACTCATGAAAGGTCACGGAGTATGACGCATAGGCTCCACCCGCGGGGAAACCCACGGTAGCCACGTATCGGTCAAGGCTTTATGTGAAGCTAGATTCGCATAAAACTTGCAGTTCAAGGCCCAATCCATTGTTCAGGTTGCTTACAAGTGTAGCATAGAGTTCTAGGTGGAAGTTTAACTTAACAGTCTCCACTGCAGTACCGGTATATAAAACAGTGTTTTGGAATCAAAGGCAAATTTTTGTGTGCCTCTGGGATCTGGTGGGGGATTGCTGGAATTTAGTCTATTTTGGGCAGCCCAATAACTATTTCAGAAATTCCTAATAAATCCTAGAGGCCCACTCAGCCCATTTGTGCAAGGCAAGGGATACTACTAAAGTTTAGTCCCACATTGCTAGTTTAGTGGGAGTTGGACCTCCTTATAAGGGAGGTTCTTTCCCTACTTGCATGAGCATGAGAACAAGAGGGACATCCATGTGCGCTCCTCCTCCGCCGCCCGCCTCGCCACGCCTAGCCTCGCCTCGTCACGACGCGCCGCAGTTTGCGGGTTACGGGAATGAGCCGAGCCGATGTCTAATTTTTGCCACGCACTAAGAGTATACGAAAGGTCACTTGGGAGCTGAAAAGTTTTTGCGGTAGTGGATAATGAATACGAACGGCGCACCTCATCGCGTGCCGCCTGTTCACTTCATCTCTCTCCGTTGCTTCACCTCCCGTCGCAGCCTGTTCGCGTCCCTCTCCTGTGCCTATATAAGAGAGGTCGCTCCTCTCCAGAGAGACACATCAGAAGGTCCTCTTCCTCTCGTCACACAGTTCCAATCTCTGCGCTGCTGCTGTCTTCCTCATCCCGGCTTGCGGCGTGCACCGCGAGTCGGGACAGTAGGCCTCCGAAACCGCACCTTTTGAGTCCTGTACGGGAGAAGGGTGATAAGGTTTTTGGGGAGCGCTCTGCGCGACTACTGGCTTCTTCGTCACGGACGCCCCGGACTCCGACGACTACTTCCCCGACGACGACTACTTCCCCGACGTCGACGACCTCCTCGACGACATGGCAGGCGAGGACATCGACCCCAAGTCCAGTGCTTTTGCTGCTGTTGTGCCGTACGTGTTCTTCTCCTTTCTATTAGAAGTCCTACTACAGTTCTTGGCTCTAGTTTCTGCCCTACGTATGTTAGGTTCTATGTCGTATAAGCAACTTTATCTAGTGTCTGTTCTAGATGTATTTAGCTCAAGTTCATATATGCAGACGATGTTTACCTTCTCTCTGTCAGATTGCATGACTTGCTTTATATTTGCTATTTTAGTCATGCTTTATCTAGTATTTCCGTTAGCAAAATTATTTGGTAAATTGCTCACATTTCCAACATCATTCGTAGGACTTATGCTGGATCGGCGTAGGAGGGCTCTGGAGAAGGCGCGTAGCGAATAGGCGGTAGTACTCCCCCCCGTTTCATAATGCAGCGACTATAGATTTAAGTTTTTAAAGTCAAATGTTACAAACTTTATTTATAGAGAAAAATAGATACATCTAGAATACCAAATGCACATCGTTGGCATGAGTATATTTTCATAATGCACATGTTTGATAGTGTAGATGTAGACAGTTTTCTCTATTAACTTAATTAAAGCTGACAAAGTTTGACTTTCAAAAACATTTATATGCGCTATATTATGGAATGAAGGGAGTATTATTTTTGGAGGTAATTACATCGTGGTGCTTGAACTTGCCATGGATATTCACTTTAGTGCCTGAACTTGGAAAATACGTTGAACTGGTTCTAAAACTTGGCTAGCGCGTGCAAATACGGTGCTAAACACCTATGTAGACGTATAATGTGTTGACATGGCACCGTATTTGACGGATGTGGCATGGGGTCCATGTGTAATGATGAAATATGATTATTTGAGTGCTATATGTATATATGACTAGCGGGTCTCACCTGTCAGTCTAGAAAAAAAATGGAAATTATGCTCATTTGGAATCGAACCTGCGACCTTGCTCTTTGACTATTCACACGCCGAATAGCTTTTGGTGCTTAAATAGGTTGCATTCGGTGCCTATTTAGTACAGGTTAACTTTAAAAAAATGTTAAAAGTCTGTAAATTATAATTCATAAAATAGAAGTACATTCAAATATTTGTGTGTTGTTAATAATTACCTCCCGATATACAAATATTTGTGTGTCATTAATAATTACCTTATGGTATACAAATATTCATGTGCACGTATTAAAAAAACAAACAGGCCCCATATCATGCCGTGGGTTATAAATATTTTTGGTGCATAAATAATAACTTCAATGTACACAAATAGTTACGTGGACACAGAATAAATATATAGTGGTATGTAATAAAATAACTTACTAAAAAATCCTATAATTTTAGAAATATTCACTTATTGTTAAGAAAATAGTAGTTTAAATATAAGCCATGAGTGCTTAAAAATGTTTAGTAAGTACAAACTTTTAAAATATACAATCATAGATTATATTTACGAATGCTCGTTAAATACATTTTTAAATGTTTAGTGATACAAACCATACACGAGGTAATTATTAATAACACACAAATACTTGAATGCAAAGTTTATTATTATGAATATCATTTACAGACCTTTTACATTTCTTTTTAAAATAATAGCATGCACTAAATGGGTCACGGGATGCAGCCCATTTAAGCACCACAAGCCTTTTTGTTTATCATTCATTAACATGTAGTGGCCAAAGTTGTCATCGTAGTATGTTTGGTGCAGTGGTCAGCATATGCTCTCTTCAAACTTCAGGTTGTATGCTCGTGTCTGATCCGGCACTATTTTTAATTTCAATTTTCTTTTTGTTCTGACATACGGGACCACTAGTCATAGAGACATATATATTATTAAAGTAATCTTGCTTCGCCACTACACGTGGCCCCATGCCATGTAAGCAAATACAGGACCACATCAGCACACTATACGTCTAATATGAGATTAGCACCGTATTTGCACGAGTCAGCCAAGTTTTGGAACCAGTTCGACGTATTTTTTAACTTTAGGCACTAAAGTGAACATTCATGGTAAGTTCAGACACCACAGGTGTATTTACCTCTTATTTTTGTGATAAAAGACTCTGATGTAGCTGTTCCAAGAGAAGAAAGAAAGTGTTGTTTTTATTAAGCACCCTTTCGAAATAAGTTCCTAAGAATTAAAATCATTTCACTATTCATTGTTGGCTAGCAACAGAGTGACACTTGCATAGCAATCTTATTCAAATTGCAGAAGGTAACACCTGGTTTTTCTTTTCCTATTTGGTGAAGAACAAAGACCAAATTCAGATGCAATATAAGACTACTCACAGTGAAAGTAACATAGGTAGTAACATCACACATATCTAGATAAAATAAATGATATGGCAAGCAATAAATGAAGAAAGAGAGGCATATGGTAACATAGCTAGTTACTACTAGTATGAGTAACATCACACATATCAAGGCAAGATGAGTCCATCCAAAGACAGGTTTTGCCTGGGTTTCCGCAAACTAAACATGCAACTCTCTTCTACTTTTTTTTAATGAAACGGAGCCCTAAGAAACATGACTTAAAAAAGGAATATCTTAACTTTGAGAAGATTTGCATAGTCCTTCGTTGATATCGGAAGCATCACAATGCACAAGAGCAAGATAACGAGACTTTACAGGACGTAAATATTCCATGCTACTACTAACTTTGGCCCCACCTCACTGGATGGGCGAAACACACCAACGGAATATATAAAAAAGAAAAACAACGGCTCTCTACCATTATTGACTACCTCGACAAGATTGTAGAGACACGCACCTTATCTCAACAAGAGATTGAATTAAAAAATCAATCTAATGAGAAGGCCGCCCGTCTTTTGCGAGAAGAGGAGATCAAATACTACCAGAGATCCAAAGCCGATCTCATATTGATGGGTGATAGTAATACAAGATACTTCCAATTGATCGCCAATGGGTGACATAGGAAAAAATGTATTTACAGTCTCCAACAAGATGAGGGGCTAATCGAAGGTCAGGAGGAGCTCAAAAAGTATATCACCAAATACTATAAATCTTTGCTCGGCGCGCCAGCTGAGGGGAACTTCACCCTTGATGAGACTCGGATAGATGATATTCCACAAGTCATGGCAGAAGAAAATAATATCCTAACGACACCATTCTCAGAAGAGGAGGTGAGAGCGGCGGTGTTCCAAATGGAACATAACAAAGCTCCAAGCCTAGATGGTTTCCCCGCAGAATTCTATCAGAATTTCTGGGATATCATCAAGACTGACCTTTTGGAGTTGTTTAATTGTCTTCATGCCGACCGACTAGACCTATTCAGACTTAACTTTGGTGAGATTATCTTGTTGCCAAAGATTAAGGAGGCCGAACGGATCCAGCAGTTCAGACCCATATGCCTCCTTAATGTTAGCTTCAAGATCTTTACCGAAGTGGCTACGAATAGGTTAAACTCGGTAGTTGACTATGTTGTCTGTCCATCTCAAACGGCGTTCATGCAAGGAAGGAATATACTCGATGGCGTATTAATTTTGCATGAGACCGTTCATGAGATGCACCGGAAAAACATGAGTGGAATAGTATTTAAAATCGACTTTGAGAAGGCCTATGACAAGGTCAAATGGTCTTTCCTCCAACAGGCTCTAAGAATGAAAGGTTTCTCTAATAAATGGCGCCAATGGATCCAAAATTTTGTAATTGGAGGTAGTGTGGCCATCAAAGTTAATGATGATTTAGGTCATTACTTCCAAACAAAAAAAAGGACTACGGCAGGGTGAACCCATGTCCCCAATGTTATTTAACATTGTTGTTGACATGTTGGCTATTCTGATTGAGCATGCCTAGCAGGACAGCCAGATCGCAGGAGTAGTGCCACACCTTGTGGATGGTGGTCTCTCTATTCTGCAACATGCCGATGACACACTTCTTTTTATGGAACATGATCTGGACAAGGCTCGAAACCTGAAACTCTTGCTTTCAGCATTTGAGCAAATGTCGGGTTTCAAAATTAACTTCCATAAAAGTGAACTTTTCTGCTTTGGAGAAGCCGTTGAGGCGGCTGCAGATTACGCTGGCCTATTTGGTTGTGCACATGGTCAATTCCCAATTAAATATCTGGGAATACCAGTTCACTATCGGCGTCTCACCATTGTGGAGTGGAAGCATGTTGAGGAGCGTCTAGAGAAACGACTGAGTAGTTGGAAAGGCAAGTTGCTCTCAGTTGGAGGACGGTTGGTTTTAATTAACTCTGTACTCACAAATATGGTTCTCTATATGCTTTCTTTTTTCCAACTCCCAAAAGGGGTTTGTCGGTGTCAAAACCGGCGGATCTCGGGTAGGGGGTCCTGAACTGTGCGTCTAGGCGGATGGTAACAGGAGACAAGTAACACGATGTTTTTACCCAGGTTCGGGCCCTCTCGATGGAGGTAAAACCCTACTCCTGCTTGATTGATATTGATGATATGGGTAGTGCAAGAGTGGATCTACCACGAGATCAAGGAGGCTAAACCCTAGAAGCTAGCCTATGGTATGATTGTTGTAATGGTTGTTCGTCCTACGGACTAAAACCCTCCGGTTTATATAGACACCGGAGAGGGCTAGGGTTACACAGAGTCGGTTACAATGGTAGGAGATCTACATATCCGTATTGCCAAGCTTGCCTTCCACGCCAAGGAAAGTCCCATCCGGACACGGGACGAAGTCTTCAATCTTGTATCTTCATAGTCTTGGAGTCCGGCCGATGATTATAGTCCAGCTATCCGGACACCCCCTAGTCCAGGACTCCCTTAGTAGCCCCTGAACCAGGCTTCAATGACGATGAGTCCAGCGCGCATATTGTTCGGCATTGCAAGGCGGGTTCCTCCTCCGAATTAATTCATAGAATATTGCGAACACCAGGATAGTGTCCGGCTCTGCAAAATAAATTTCACATACTACCGTAGAGAGAATAATATGTACACAAGCTCAATCTGCTGACGTATTTTGTGGCATGGCGTCACACCACTGCCAAGCCTTTTCTTGAATCGTTTTTACTATACCACCTCAGCGCGTTTAGCGAAGCGGTTTCCTTGGCACGTCTTGTCGAAGCAGAGATCGTGTTCCCCTTATTCCGGGATTCCCATCAATACGGACGTGGGTAACCCAACCGCGCCCGTTGCCACGCCTCCTCTATCGAAGGCGAGTCCCAAACGGTCACGGGGACGGCTCTTGGTATTCTCCCTCTTTATAATGGGACCAAGGCTCGTTTCTTTTCTTCAATCCTTAATCGAATCTACCCCTCGCCCCGAGTTCCAACACCCAGAGCCTCAGATTCGAGCGCCTCGGACCTTCAACGATGTCCGGATCCGGCCTACAGGGCCGGTGGATGCCCTCCTCCGTCACGGAAGAGGACGTGCAAAAGCTGAGAGAAGCCAAGTACTTGACCTACGAGATTTCGCATAGGCTGCCCGCCAAAGGGCAAGTCATTCCCACTCCCGAGCCCGGCGAAAGCGTCGTGTTTGTGTCCCACCTCCGTCGGGGTTTAGGCTTCCCGATGGATCCTTTTGTGAGAGGGATCATGTTTTATTATGGGTTGGAATTCCACGACTTGGCTCCGGAGTCCATCCTCCACATCTCGTCATTCATTGTCGTCTGCGAGGCCTTCCTCCACACTACCCCCCACTTTGGTTTGTGGCTCAAAACCTTTAACGTGGAGCCGAAGATGATCGAGGGGTGCCAAGCAGAGTGCGGCGGGGCAGTTGTAAGCAGGAGGGCCGATGCTCCATGGCCCGAGGGCTCTTTCCAAGAGGAGCTCGGCTTGTGGCAACAGGAGTGGTTTTATATTACCGCTCCCAGGGGCAGCAGGCAGAAGCCGCCGCCCATCTTCCGCTCGGGACCTCCACGACGGCTGATGTCATGGGTCAACCAAGGGCTCAACTGGGGGCCGTCAAAGGACGTGCCCCTATTGCAGCGCCGGGTTCGAGACCTCCAAGAGAGGGAGATCGATCTGGTCGTGGTGATGCAGGTCATGCTGATTAGGCGTCTTCTACCCTGCAAACGTCGTCCTCTCCGGTTGTGGGAATTCAATCCGGAGGGACCGCGAATTCTCCAACACTTCATGGGTGCGACACCCGTGGAGATGTACAAATTGTTCTTCGGATCACAAGAGGTGTGTCCGGAATTGACCGAGGACACCGGCCTAAGCTGCAATCGCCCGGATGCACAAGTAAGTAACTCTGTGTCCGGACATACCGTTCGTTTGCGTTTCCCAGATTTGCCTTTTAACCAATTGTCCTCTGAACAGGAGTGGATAGCGCGAGCGAAACTAATACGGTGCCCGGCCCCCCTCCCGGAGACCGCGCCGGATCCCGTGCTGGTCAGGATGCTGGAGGTTGCGCCTTCAGAGGAAGGCGGAGGGGAAAACAGAGGAACTACCACCTCTACCAAGGAGGCTTTTGAGAAAGGGGGGATCGAGAATACCTCCTTCCAAGGGGAGAAGAGGACCGCTTCCAAAAACCCGGAGGTCAAGGCCTCGAAGCGGGGGAAGAGATCTTCACCAGAGGATCCTGCGTCCGGGGAGGCCCCGGCCGCACTATCTCCCCTAAGGAATCAGCCCTCCAGCGAGCCGTAAGTAGAAAAAGGGGAGTTTTGTAATAAGGGACATCCCTATTTGTGCTTCTGAGGATAACCTAAGTTTTTACCTTGTAGTTCGGATCTCCGTCCTTCTCAGATGAGCTCGTCTTCGGGGGACCTTCGTCCGGAGATGATGGAGAGCGAGACGCCTCCATCTGCCGCACCGTCAGGTGGGGCGGACGACCCTGAGGTGTCATCACGGAGGGTATCCCCAAGTCCGGCAGGGCCGAGGAGTTCGGCACCAACTGGTGTACAGCCGGGGGAGCTGAAGGATCTGCTTGAGAGGGCGTCTATCTCAGAAGATCACCGTACATTGATGAGTATGGTGATTGGAAGAATTTCATCCGCCGAAGGCGGGTTGCACGATGCCGCCAGAAGTTTGCTGGCGGGGTTTGAGGTACGCAAAAATGACATACCTTTTGACAGTTTTGCACATAAAGCGCGCCCTGTATAGATAGTAGCCCCTGAGACTCGGTATGTTGTCGAATGCGACAGCGTGCCGAGGATCATAATCTCAGGTATTAATTCTTGCCTTTCCTACACAGGTGGCGGATAGTCCGGTGGCCAGCCGGACTGATGGAGTTGCTGAACTAAGGCGGCAACTCGATGTTGCGGATGCGGACATCGCGCTGGTCAATAAGCGACTTGACGAGTCGCAACGTAGGTTGTTTCTCCGTGGTCACCTAGTAAGGGAGCCGAAGCTCACTCCTTACAATATGTGTGCTTGATGCAGATGGTGCCGCTGCTGTGGAGGACCTTCGAGCAGAGCTTGCTCGAGCCAAGGAGCAGGCTAGGAGGAGTGATGCGGCTGCCTCGAAGGCGGCCGAAGAGCTAGAAGCCGAAAGGGCTGCTCACTGCCGAAGCAGGGAGGAGATGGCCGAAATGGCCGTGAAGCTGAAAGATGTTACCGACCACTATGAGGTTCTTGAAAAAGAGCGCCGAGCGGAGCAAGAAAGCCTGAAGAAGGCCACCGCCGAAGCCAAGGATGCCCGTTCTGCAATGAGGGCTATAAAGGAGGAGCTGCGTCAGGCCGGAGATATTGCGGCTGGCAAGCCTTTTCTGCTGTGCAGGAGGTTCACAGATCCGAAGTATGCTCAGCTTGGCCAGCTGTGGGGTCCGGAGGATCCTTATATGGATTTAGCGGCGAGTGCGGCAGATGCCGTTGTGCACTTCCGAAGTCAAAAGGATCACGAGACGGAAGAGCTGTTTTGGTCTCAATTCCACAGTCCGGAGCGTTCACTTCCGCTGGCCGATCGGTTGGCTGAGTGGGCTGAGCTGAATAGACTGTCCGGACTTGCCATGACAGATATCGTGGCTCATGTCTGGCCGGATAGGCCCAAGCCGAAAAGTTATTTTGGCTTATTGCAGCAATTCCTTGGGGCGGTGCCGCCTATCAAGGCGATGAAGCGGTCGGCCTGCATAGAGGTGCACGGATGGCCCTCGCCTGTGTGAAGACATACTGGACGGAAATGGATGCCACCGATGTTGCAACCCGAGGTTTAGACGAGAGCCGGTTACCCGCCGAGCACTATTTTGGGGAAGTTCTGCGGGGTGCTCGTGCAATAGAGTCGCAGTGCTCAAAGAATGTCATGTTTAAATGATTTCTATGATTTGTAAGACGATATATATAATATAAGTGACTTTTATACTTGTGCGTTCAAGTATTGAAATATCTCCTGTGCGGCCGTTAATGTATACTTGTGTATAACCTGAAAGATGGCAGTCTTCGGCTTCAGCCCCCATGCACATGGTGCGGGGGTGTTTGCAAAAATAGCGCATTTTCACACTTAATCCAACGTCTTGGTCCTGTGAAGGAGGTGGTAGCGTAGCAAACGAGGCAACCGGACTATAATGTTTTATCACTTTCACTTAGCCATAGGAGTTCGAGGGTGGGGCTACGATATAGCCCCTAGGGGCACCACGCTCTCCGAATTCGGGGCGCGTATGTGCCTGACCGGGAAATGGTCCTTCGTCAAAACGGAGGAATTCTAAACATTCCGGTAGTCGATCGAGTGGTTGACCAGTCTCTCGCTATATCATGACAGTCAGTTTTCGGCTTTCTCTACTGAGGTGCTCGCCCGGCCGAACCGGGGCACAATCGCAGTAGTTCTCCTGGTGCCGCTTAGCCGATGATATGAAATGTAAGGCAGCAAAACACAGGAGCCGGGCAAACCCAACATTTGACCAAAGACATGATTCGGAGCTGATGCATATAAGGCCTAACTCGAGACGCCGAACACTCCCTAAGGTATTCGGTCTTTATGATAACGGGCAGAACAATGCCCTAAGCCCCTAGTGTCCAGGTACAGGCGAGAATTTCTGGCGCGGCCGATGCCAAAACGCCAGTCTCCCCGTTGGTTATGGTAAAAAACCGTGGGATATGAATCAACAAGAGACAGTAAGAAAGGTTTACGCAGGGTCTTAATCTGAAAATAATCCTTGCCACCGGTCCCTGCTGCACGTCTGAGCATGTGTCTCCGTTGTGCCGTATCCTGGACGGGTGTACACGTTGTTCATCTGTAAAAAGAGAGGAACTTAGCTTGAAAAGAAATCGTGCAAAAAATTTATTGAAAGCAAAGTATGAATGAATGAATAAAGTTGAGCTTTTAGTGGCTCTTTATTGTTTGTACGCGCAGCCCCTTGTGAAGGGGTATGCGGCTAGGAAGCCCCTCGTTTATTTGTGTCGGACTCGTCCAGCCGTGTCCGGGGTCTTAAATGACCTTTTAATGAGATGATGCCGCGTGGACCGGGCATTTTAAGTGTAAGAGACGCGTAGTGCTGTATTGCGTTAAAGCGGGCGGAAGCTTCACGTCCCAATAGTGCTTGATGGCTACTTTTGAATGGGGCGACATGGAATATTAGCTTTTCGCGACAGAAGTTGTCGGGTGATCCGAACACAACTTCTAGTAGTAAGGAGCCCGTGCACTTGGCGTAAGGGCCTGGCGTCACTCCTTTGGAGGAAGTGCGGCTATGGCGAATTTTAGTAGGGTCTATCCCCAACTTGCGGATTGTGTCCGGATATAGCAGGTTTAAATCGCTGCCGCCATCCATTAGGACTTGTGTAAATTGTAGTCTGTCGATTATAGGATCCAATATTAGAGCAGTCCATCCCGCGTTTCGAATACTTCTGGAATAGTCCAGGTGGTCGAAAGTAATTGGTTTTGACATCCAATCTCGGGGTTCCGCTGGGGTGGACCGTGCGACACGTACTTTAGCGGGTGCCGCACTATTGTTCCGTATTATCACATGAAGTGAGTTTACTGTTTTGATTTCTTGTGGGAAAGTCTTTTGTTTTCTGGCGCTCTGCTGGTGGGGTTCGTCGTCATCCTCGCTTGGCGCGTCGAGCCCCTTGTGTTTGGCGTTGAGTCGGCCGGACTGTTTGAAGACCCAACAACTTCGGTGGGTGTGGTTTGCAGGCTTCCCGGGGGTACTGTGGATTTGACATATCCGATCCAATTTTTTTTTTAAGTTGGATAGGTCGTCACTGTTATCCTTAAGAGGCAGTGTTTTGTTGTTCGGCTGCGAGCTTTTGAATCCGGCATTGACCTCCGTGTTCTTTGGGCTCTTTTCTTTATTTTGGCGTTGGTCCTTTCTACGCCGTGATTTTCCGTTTCCATCTCTGATCTCGGATGTACTCGGGTCGCTGGTGCTGCATCTTGCTAGCCAGCTGTCTTCCCCCGCGCAAAAGCAGGTCATGAGGCTTGTTAGCGCGGCCATTGTTCTTGGCTTTTCCTGGCCGAGGTGTCTGGCGAGCCATTCGTCTCGGACGTTATGTTTAAAAGCTGCTAAGGCTTTGGCGTTCGGACAGTCGACTATTTGGTTCTTTTTGGTGAGGAACCCTTTTCAGAATTGGCGCGCTGATTCTCCGGGCTGTTGGGTTATGTGACTTAAATCGTCTGCATCCAGAGGGCGGACATAAGACCCCTGAAAATTTGCTCTGAACGTGTCCTCGAGCTCTTCCCAACTTCCAATGGTATTTTCTGGGAGGCTTTTGAGCCAATGCCGAGCTGGCCCTTTGAGCTTGAGGGGTAGGTATTTTATGGCGTGGAGATCGTCTCCTCTAGCCATATGTATGTGCAGGATGTAATTCTCAATCCAGACTCCGGGGTCTGTTGTTCCATCGTATGCCTCTATGTTTACGGGCTTGAACCCTGCTGGAAATTCATGATCCAGCACCTCATCGGTGAAACATAGTGGGTGTGCGGCGCCCTTGTATTTGGGTGTGCCGTTGTCTTCGAACACTCAGCGTGTTGTGTTGCTTCCTGGGGCCCTCTTTTTTGGCCCATAAATGGACCTGACCGGGCCATCTGTCTTGCGAGGATCATGTGCCGGCTTGTGTGCGGTGCCGCTTGTCGCTCTTGGCCTGTCATCTGGTCGTCTATTCGGCCAGGTGGCCTCTTTCGCCGCGTCCCGTTGTTCCTCGCTATCGCTTCCTTTTGGGGTGTCCACCATATATACATCATGGGTTGAGGTGGCTTTCCAGTGCTCGGTAAGCGCTGGTTCTTGGTCGTCTCCGGCGTCGTCGTCTATACCGTCGATGTCTTCGAAGTCGTAGTCTAGCATGTCGGTTAGATCGTCGACAGTGGCTACAAAGTGGGTGGTGGGTGGGTTTTGAATTTCTTCGTCATTCGCATCCCGACCGTCCTGACCGCAATCCGGCCAGGGCTCTCCTGATAACAAGAGATGCTTTAGCGAATTCAGGATGTCGCCAAAGGGTGAGTGCTGAAAGATTTCCGCGGCGGTGAACTCCATGATCGGCGCCCAATCGGATTCGATTGGCAGGGGCGCAGGAGGTTCGGAGTCCGGCGAGGAGTCCGGCACCTCAGAGTCACGAGCTTTACGAGGGACAAGGTCAGTATTCGGCTCCATCGTCGTAGATATTGTGGCTCCCGAGGCGGTGTCCAGCCACCTGCCCTCGATCTGCGTGGTCGGCTCCGAACTAAGGGTCGGAGCGGACTCATGTGCGGCCTCCAGGGCACTGTCCGGCGGCAGAGCTAAGTCATGCCCATCGTGACAGTGCGGCGCGCTCGGTTGTGGCTCGAATCCATCAAAGATCAAGTCTCCGCGGATGTCAGCCGTGAAGTTTAGGCTTCCAAATCTGACCTGACGGCCAGGGGCATAGCTTTCGATCTGCTCCAGATGGCCAAGCGAATTGGCCCGCAGTGCAAAGCCGCTGAACACGAAGATCTGTCCGGGAAGAAAAATCTCACCCTGGACTGCGTGGTTGTTGATGATTGAAGGAGCCATCAAGCCTATCGGTGACGACACAGAGGAACTCTCAATGAAAGCACCAATGTCGGTGTCAAAACCGGCGAATCTCGGGTAGGGGGTCCCGAACTGTGCTTCTAGGCGGATGGTAATAGGAGACAAGGGACACGATATTTTTACCCAGGTTCGGGCCCTCTCGATGGAGGTAAAACCCCACTCCTGCTTGATTGATATTGATGGTATGGGTAGTACAAGAGTGGATCTACCACGAGATCAAGGAGGCTAAACCCTAGAAGCTAGCCTATGGTATGATTGTTGTAATGGTTGTTCGCCCTACGGACTAAAACCCTCCGGTTTATATAGACACAGGAGAGGGCTAGGGTTACACAGAGTCGGTTACAATGGTAGGAGATCTACATATCCGTATTGCCAAGCTTGCCTTCCACGCCAAGGAAAGTCCCATCCGAACACGGAACGAAGTCTTCAATCTTGTATCTTCATAGTCTTGGAGTCCGGCCGATGATGATAGTCCGGCTATCCGGACACCCCCTAGTCCAGGACTCCCTCAGGGTTCCTCCAAAGACTGGACTATTTTAGATTCAGATTCTTTTGGCAGGGAGACAGTGAAAATAAAAAGTATAGGCTGGCCAAATGGAGCGTGGTTTGTAGGCCGAAAGACCAAGGTGGCCTTGGAATTCATGACCTGCATGTCAAGAATGAGGCCCTACTTAGTAAATGGTTGTTCAAACTTCTTACTAAGGATGGTTTTTGGCAAACCATATTGCACAACAAGTATCTAGGCCAAAAGGCGGTGTCTCGGGCTTATTGAAAATCTGGCGACTCACACTTTTGGGCTGGCCTAATGGCGTCAAAGAAACAACTTTTTCGCTTTGGGTCTTTCGCAATAAGGATGGGTCAGAGGTTCATTTCTGGGAAGACATATGGCTAGGTAATGCCAGTCTCCGAGAGCAATACTCAGCCTTATACGCCATTGCTCGCGATAAGAGTAATACTATTGCGCAAGTGCTTAGTTCATCCCCGCCGAATATTTCGTTCAGGCGGGATTTGATTGGCCCCCGACTTTTGTCATGGCATAATCTTTTATCCCGTCTGGATTTGATTAATCTGACACAAGGCTAGGATGTGTTTCACTGGAAACTCACAACATCAGGGTCTTACATAGTAGACTCGATGTACCGTGCGCTTATGCATTCCAAGGTGCCAGTGAATAATAACAAAAAAATTTGGAAGTCAAAGATTTCACTAAAAGTTAAAATCTTTATGTGGTATCTTCGTAGGGGAGTTGTGCTAACCAAAGACAATCTTGCACGGCGCAACTGGCCAGGAAGTAAGAAGTGTTGCTTTTGTGCTCATGACGAGACAATCAAACACCTCTTTTTCCAATGCAAGTTTGCACGTTCTACATGGTCAGTCATCCAAATAGCGTCAAATTTGTATCCGCCAATGAGTATTGTCAATATATTTGGTCATTGGTTGGACGGAATTTCAAATAGTTTCAAAACGCTAATAAGGGTGGGGGCGTATGCCTTACTATGGGCGCTTTGGCTATGTAGAAATGATTTGATTTTTAATGACAAAAATGCTTCTCCTCTGCAGGTTATTTTCCGTTGTACGCACTCGCTTCATACATGGTCTACGCTACAACGGGCGGAGCACCAACCGCTGTTCAAGGCGGTGTGTACGCGGTTGGAGCAGGCGGCTATGGAGGTTTTTTCCCAACATGGGTGGTAGCATAACCTCCGGGATCCACCGCCGAGTTCGACATAGGCAAAGTGTCGGTCCATAGGACTCTACGGTAGCAGTTTTGTCGGTTTTCTTACTTTTTCTAGTGACATACTTTGGTGTTTGGCTGTGTGCATCCTAATTATGCAGAGGCCTGGTGTTACTCATAATGTTTTGTATCCGCTTGATGCTACATTTGAGATAATAAAATCGCCCTTTATCGAAAAAAACTACTAATTTTGGCCCCACAAGGTCCCTACTGGATTGTAACATCGCAAGGAGAGTTTGGAGGACGTCTGCCACAGTAGCTTGTTTGTGCCTTACAGTGTACTCCTCCGTTTCAAAATAGATGACTCAACTTTGTACTAACTAAAGTTAATAGAAAGTTGAGTCATCTATTTTGGAACGGAAGGAGTAGTAAAGATTTGGATATTGTTCCCACAACGGTATATTACTCAACCACTTGTCCTCCCAAAACCTGATTTGGGGGACATCCTTGATCGTGAAAGTGCCAAAGCAGAGAAAACCTCGCTTCACTTTGACGAGGCTGTCCCAAAAGTGTGAATCTCCATCCATCCACTGGACTGGACTTGCAACAATGGCTTACTACAAAAGTACTTATTCACTACTAGGGAAAACCCTAGCAGTAGCGCGTGTTTGAAGCCTAACAGTAGCGCGGGGTACAGCGCTACTAGTAAGGCGCTATAGCTAAAGGTTAGCAGTAGCGTGGGCTGGACCACGCTACTGCTACATCGACTTAGTAGCAGCGCTTTCTAAAACGAGCGCTACTGGTAATTAGTAGTAGCGCTTCTACTAGCACGCGCTACTACTATTTTTCCATATTTCTTTTTTATTTCATGTTGTATTCATACACCTTTATACAAGTTTTCATACCGCAGCAATTTAGAGAATGATTTTACATCATAATAAGTTATTACATCAGTGGGAGAAAGAACCGTGGACTAGTTTCAAGTGGATGGACATCCACTTGAAACTAGTCCACGGTTCTTTCACCCAATGATATAATAAATATCATCATCATCATCATCATCATCATCATCATATCATGAACAACTTATCATCATAATACATCATTTGTCATATAACACCTCCTCATGATCATCGTTTTCATCAATGAGACATCACATACAAGTTGGTCATTAGACATAATCATAACTATTCATCATCATCAACTCTCATAAACATATTGTACCTCATAACCTACTACATTCTCTTAGGACCTACTATATTTTCTTGGGTAAAATAGCGTAAAACAAGATAGCCCCTAACTCTCCATTATGGAGAATGGAGATTATCACGTCTCCAATTCTTGCCTTTCGCGCAATGTTGCTTCCAAGAACCTCCTTACAAATGCCCATACATTTCTTCCATTCTTTGATTATCATGTGTTCACCGTTTTTAGAAACCCGGTATGCACAGGTGGGATTCGTAGGACGACCTGGCTGTATGTTCAAAACATCCAGGCGACCATTCTGATACATCAAATGAGGCACACAATCCATCTGGATTTTCTGTTGAAAAACATAGTAATAAGTTCATGGTTAGCAATGTAGTCCAGTTTTAGAAGTATGCAAAAGAAGCATGGATGTCGTAATAGTAAAAAATCTTACCAAGAAATCTCCATGGAAGTTATCGTTGTTCAACACGTGCACTAATGGCACGTATTCACCATAATTTGGAGGAGTTCGATAAAAGGCGTTGTAATTCTCAATGTCAGTACAATATGCGACCAGATGATTTTTCTTTTGATAAGTTAACTCAGAGCCATCGATGTAGTTGGTTATGTCTACCATCTTCCGCACACTCTTTGAAGCATGAAAATAAGTTATCAATGAAAATAAGCTGTCAACTATTTTGAAATAAACAATATAAATAACTTAATAACTATGTTTGAGGAACTCACATAGCGGTAGAATTGGAAGCGTATCAACAAGAACCCGAATATCCAAATTATCTTGGTCGATGTCAGGATCACCAAGATCCATGGTGACAAACATACCCTCTTGAAAATCATACATCTTGCAAAGTGCTTCCCAACCCGGGCAACCAAAATTGGATACGCTCTCAGAATTGTATAGATTTACCTCAAAATCCATACCATGATGGGTCCTTAGGTTAATTTTCTTTGTTTCATTCCTCTCATGTTCAAAACCCATCCTCTCCAAAACATAGCGTCTTGCATGGCATGGGATAAGCTAGTCGAATTGTAAAAGACGAAAATTACACGTTGAAGTAGTAGAAGTCGAGCTTAATTACGAAAAAAACACTTAGCGTCGTAGCGTACCGTTTCACAATCGAAGGCCTCCTCGAGCTTAATGCTGAAGCGTCGATCGTCGTCCAAGTGAGGCCTGTCGCAGAAACCCCGGTTGTCGCCGCACCAGGAGCACTCCCCGGGACCTTCTTCATCTGACGACATTTCCTATGTTCATAATTCAAAGATTAAATTTGTACAATTAAATATATGTACTACAAAAACTAAATTAGATCATTATTATTCATCACGAGTTGACTATGGGTCTCTCGAGTCTTTTCTTGAAAATTCTCAGCTCACGTGGTGTATATATTCGACCATTGGTGATGGTAGCTCCTCCTTTCGTTCCCGAGTGCATTACACCAAATTGTCTAGCACATGGGAACGAAGGAGAAGCTACTCCCACAACAAGAGTCGGGATTCTTTGTCCTCTCATATATGGTGGATACTCTCCCTCACAGATTCCTCTCTGACATTTGCGACCGTTGGTGATGGTCGTTACTCCTCCTTCCCCTAGTGCATAACAAAGGTCTAGCACCCGGAGAAGAAGGAGAAACGACCCCCACGACAACAGTCGGGATTCTTCGACCTCGACAGTCTTAAAGTCAATCCGAAATATTGTTTAATTATCTTTCTAGAAAATCCAGGCCACTCGATATTTCCTACATATTCTAGCACAAGTCATGCCAAAATTCAGGGAAAATTCCGGCATGACCTTTGCTAAAACAGGACATATCGAGCACCTGAAATTTGCCGAAACGGAAATTAATCAACACTCCGGCAAAACATAGGCCACTCGGATATACATGTTTTTATCTACATAGGCCTATTTGAGCAACACAAGATATACATGTTTTTATCTACATCATATCTTATAGGACTAATATTGACATGGAGATTTGGCTGGTCTAACCTCGAGGTCGGAGGGTGTCGATGACGGGGATGACGGCGGGGATGATGGAGGGTCTCCTTGATTTCTGCAAAAACAAAAACCCTATAAGTTATCACTAATACATCCCGAATAGTATCACACATATAACATCACTAATTGCTTAAACTAAGAAAATAACAACAAATGTGGCATGTTCAACTAGTTCTATTAATTCAACTAGTTCTTACTAAAAATAAACTTACTATAAATAGAAATAAACTAGTTCTTTCTAAAAATAAACTAGTTCAACTAGTTATATTAATTTTCTTACTAAAAATACATTAGTTCTATTAATTCAACTAGTTTTTACTAAAACCAAACTGGTTCAACTAGTTTATTAATTTACTTACTAACTATTTTAAACACTTACTAAAAACAGTAAAAAAAACTACATTATACAATAGTAAAAAACAGAAGAAAAAAGATGGAGGAAGGAGGAACAAGGAGAGAGGAGGAGGGGGAGGAGGCCGGTGGGATCGGAGGAGGGAGGGGCGAGGGGAGGAGGGGGAGGGGACGGCCGGAGGAGGAGGAGGGAGGGGGCGGGGGGGTGGAGGGGGACGAGGCAGCCGGAGGAGGAGGAGGGAAGGGGCAGGGGTGGAGGGGGAGGGGGCGGCCGCAGGAGGAGGAGGGAGGGGGCGGCCGGAGAAGGAGGATGGAGGGGCAGTGGGAGGAGGGCGGCCGGAGGAGGAGGGGGGAGGAGGGAGTACCTCGGCGAGGAGCAGCGCGGCGGCGACGAACGACGGGTTCGGCGCGGCCGGGCGAGAGCGAGTGAGAGGGAGAGAGTGAGTGAGAGGGAACTGTACCGCTCTAGGATAAGGTAAGTAAGTAGTAGCGCGTTTCAGAGAAAAGCGCTACTGCTAAGAGACGTAGCAGTAGCGCTGGTGGGGCATACGCGCTACTGCTAAGTGTGTCTAGCCAACTGCGCCCAGTACAAGTATAGCAACAGCGTTCTTTAGCAGAACGCGCTACTGCTAAAGTAGTAGCAGTAGCGCGATTTATTTAAACTCGCTACTACTAAGTAGCAGTAGCACCCTGTTTTATCCGGCGCTACTGCTAAGATGTTGTGTATAAGGTTTTCCCTAGTAGTGATTGCGTACTACCTTTATCCTGGTTTATTGATCCCCTTCGCATTTTGTGTTAAATTTTGATCTTAGATTTAACTAACAAATATTGGTGCATGGATATCATTGGAAACCATGTTCAAATACGAATCCAACGATATAATTTTTGGGACATGCATTATTATTATTTTAATTAAAACCATGGTCAAAGTTTGACATAAAATACTAAAATGGATCAATAAACGAGAATAGTATCAACAATTGCCACACTCCATCAGTTGTCAGTAGCTTAAACAGCCACTTGCTAGGTAAGGCAACAACCTTCATGACCAAATCATGAATTCCTAGACCCCCCCCCCCCTTTGCTCTCTAGGGCGGCACAAAATGGTCCATTTAACCACTCTGCTAGTAAAATCTAGAGCGGAAATAATCAATTTTTTTAAGTATACCCCTTGGTATAGCGCAAAACGACATCATATACAAGGGAAGGCTACTAAGCACCGAGTTAATCAGTCTAAGGCGACCTCCCAAAGAAAGATGTTTTCATTTCTAACTACAAAGTCTTTTCTCGAACCATTCTAACACCCTTTTCCATTCAACATTTGTAAGATTTGAAAAGGAATACCTAAATATGTAAATGGAAATTCATCGGAGGCACAACCAAAAATCTCGGTTTATATTCTCCATAGCTTGGGCTTGTCCAAAACAGAATAACTCACTCTTATGGAAATTAATTGTAAGACCCGATAGTTGCTCGAATGCACAAAGTAATATCTTCTTGTTACGAGCCTTCCTTAGGTCATCATATTGAAGAATAGATAGGCCTCCATCAACTAGATGTGACACTACTCCACTAATCTGCTCATCTGCTTTGGCTTTATCAATTAGAACGACCAACATGGCAGATACGATGTTGAAGAGCCTAATGAATAGGGGATCACCCTGTCGAAGACCCTTTTTTGTTTGAACATAAGGTCCTACATCATCGTTTATCTTTATAGCTACACTTCCTCCTGCGACAAAAGACTTCATCCAAGATATCCACTTGGGCGAGAAAGCTTTCAGACGAGGAGTTATCAATAATAGGCACCGTCAACAAATGATAACAGCATCTTGACAGGAATGAGTTAACTGGGCATCACTTAACATGTGAGGAGCAAAGCAAAGCAAAGATGGCAGGAATCAACATCCCTGGAACTGAAAACACTTACTTTTTTTGGAAACGGAGGCATATGCCCCCGGCCTCTGCATCATGATGATGCATGCGGCCATCTTATTAACAATCTAGAATCGTCATAAAAGTCTTACAGCTCACAAAACGAAGCAGAATAAAGTATCAAAAAAAGGAAAAATACATGTGAACCATGTCAACCGGCACAATGAAGATAAAAAGGATAAGCTCTCTAGACTCCTATCCTGTTATGCGAGCGCCATCCGAACCGTTTGAAGATAACTCGAGCTACCATCTCTCATTGGTTGCACCCAGTAACCAAAGGCTCCCTGGAGTCCATAGGAGTGAGTAAGGGCCACGTACGGATCCAAGCTACAGCTCTGAAGATAACCTGCAAAAAAGTTAGTGTGTTGTCTGTTAAAAATCATATCATTCCTGCAGTTCCATATAGCCCATAATAGCGCACATGTTCCAATCTGAATACGAGCCGCAATAATCTGATCAACCCCAGCTAACCATGTCCCAAACAAAAACGCAATATCAACTGGAGGATTAATATTAAAAGCTATATGAATCGTTCTCCAAAGTAACTTAGCAAGTGGGCATTTAAGAAATAAGTGTTGTATTGTTTCGTCATGATCACAAAAACAGCACCGCGAAGAGCCTACCCATCGCCTCTTAATTAAGTTGTCCTTTGTGAGTATCACTTGCTTGTGAACAAACCACATGAAGATTTTAATACACAAAGGAATCTTAACTTTCCAAATGTGCAGCGACCTTGATAGGGGGGCCAGAGTTAATGAGATCCATATAAAAAGATTTCACCGTAAACTTCCCATTCGTAGTTAATTTTCATTGTATTGAATCCGGCTGATCAGAGAGTTAAACTTCTATCAATCTCCGAACCAGGTGCATCCAGGCGGTCCATCTCTCACCAACTAACACACGTCTGAATTAGATGTTAAAGGGAATTGTTTGAAGGATGGTACCCACGTAATCCTTCTTACGTTGCACAATATTATAGGGCGTACGATATTGGATGGCCAAGGGCGTCTCTCCTAGCCACGTGTCCTCCCAAAATCTTGTTGACATTCCATTGCCAACCAAGAATTTGACCCCACGAAAGAACAGGTCCTTTGTGCGCATAAGTCCCTTCCAGAACGACAAGTAAATCGGCCTCATGGTAACCTAGGCTAGTGTTTTCGAGTGCAGATACTTATTGCGCAAGAGTTGAGACCACATGCCCTCCAGCTCAGTCTCTAGTCTGTAGAGCCATTTGCTCATAAGACATTTGTTCTTGATTTCAAAGTTTTCAATACCGAAACCCCCTTGGTCTTTAGGTCGGCAAATGATATCCCATCGCGTGAGACGGTATTTCCGCTTGGCCTCATCAGACTGCCAAAAGAAGCGGGATCTAAAGAAATCAAGTCGCTTGCGAACTCCTTTCGGAATTCGAAGAACGTCTGTAGAGCCATTTGCTCATAAGACATTTGTTCTTGATTTCAAAGTTTTCAATATCGAGACCCCCTTGGTCTTTAGGTCGGCAAATGATATCCCATCGCGCGAGACGGTATTTCCGCTTGGCCTCATCAGACTGCCAAAAGAAGCGGGATCTAAAGAAATCAAGTTGCTTGCAAACTCCTTTCGGAATTTCGAAGAACGACAGTAGGAACATCGGCATACTAGTCAGTACTGAGTTAATCAGGACTAGCCGACCTCCATATGACATAAGCTTACCCTTCCAACAACTAAGTTTTTTTTTCAATTCGTTCTTCAATACATTTCCACTCTTTATTGGAGAGCTTACGGTGATGAATCGGTATACCCAAGTAACTGAATGGTAAGGCACCTGATTCGCATCCAAACAGTTGTCTGTATTTGTGTTCCTCGTCTTTGGCCTTCCCAAAGCAGAACACCTCGCTCTTATGAAAATTAATTTTTAATCCAAACAATTGTTCGAAGAGACACAAGATAAGTTTCATATTACGTGCCTTAGCCATGTCATGTTCCATGAATAGAATAGTGTCATCAGCATATTGTAGAATGGAAACCCCTCCATCGACAAGATGAGGAACTAGACCCTCTACATGGCCATGCTGCTTGGCCCTGCCAATAATGACGGCCAGCATATCTGCCACAATATTGAACAGAAGAGGAGACATGGAATCCCCTTACTAGCAGCCTTATATGTTACAACCTGGAGCATTTGAACACAAAGGAAGGAAAATAAGGCGAAAATAAATAAACGGGTCAAATCTTGATATGATACAGCGGGCATCAAAATTGCAACCCTACCGTGCAAGCTAGCTAACAGGAAAGCAGACATATAGGATCATCCTTTGCTTGTTTAACTTCAAGCCACTGGTATCACCCAGATTGTTGAGAAGTTGCCAGCGTAAGCATATCCTAGCAGAAAAGCTGCAGCTATCCATTGTTTCAAATGGCAGACGAAAAATCTACTGAATCACACACTCACATTTCCTGAAACCCTCATTTTCCAGTTCATCATCTGACAAACTTCCATCGCTGTTGAAAGAAACATAATCATTCAGTACTCAGAAAATATTATGGCTACAAGTAACAACCAGTGGGTACAAGACTTGTGAGCCAACAAAATAATAAAGCATGTGTCTGCACTCATGCTCAAAACAGATTGCAGTTAGAGAACCAATAAGTTTGAAAAGGTTGCAATTAGCAATCGAAGTAGTAAACTGGCCTTCACATTAATTCCAACAAACACACATAAATACCTATCAGCTCTATCGACATAGAGGAGGTGCATCATATGAATAAATGAGTGTAAATCGGAACAAAGTTGGAATCACTTTTGAGATAGTTGATGTACGATACTTAATACTCCCTCCAATCCATATTAATTGACGCAGCTTTAAAGTTGTACTAAAGCTGCGCCAAATAATATGGATCAGAGGGAGTAGCAAAGTTCAACTCCACCAAAGTAGACAACTTATAGCACTAATAGTGAACTGCTTCTAGAAATGTGCTAAAATTTATAATCTACAAATAGACAAACGACAATGTACTATTTCTGTGCTGGTAATGACGAAAGAAGGGAATATAATTTTCAGATTGTACCTGGCTTCGAATTCCCTTATCTCAAAAAGCTCCTTTCCACATGTATCAGTCCATTGAACTTTTCTCCGTTCCATACCAGATTTCAAGGTTTGCACCTCTTCCAGTGACTCACGTGGTTCTTCACCTTCACTCACCACTATACAATGCTCTGACGAATCCCTTTTTGAGTTGCTCTTAAGACAACCTTTTCTCTCATCTCCAGTTATGGAACCATTAGTGGTAACCTTCTTCTTTGTTGAACGGGATGGCTCTTCCAAAGAGTCCAAAGTGTTGCTTGAACTCAATTTCGGAGGAGACGCCCCTTCGAGCTCCAAAGCAGTGCTACCGAAGCAGATGAAAGGAGCACATTTACGGGGAGCTTGGTTTTTCGTGTTAGCCAGATGATACACATGCTCAGCTTCCCCATCGACTAGTCGGTACTGACTCCATGCCTTGACAGGCTTCTCTTCTTCTTTCCGTCCAAGCAGCAAAAGAGCAAGGCCATGACTGTATCCTGAAGCTGACGATGAGAAGAAACCTCCTCCTTCCACAGCCAGTAGCATTTCCACTTCTCATCCAGGAACCATTAACTATATTCTTCTGCTCTTAAACTAGTCTACTGTGCTACAAGGGAAGCAAAATCAGATTCAATGCTCACTATACTTGCAATGGAGATATACACTACCGTCTCATGAATATAAATCAGTAGCAGAATATGAGCCGCACATCGCTTTGTCGAGTAGTAAATGACATAAATTCGACCATCTCATTCAACAGGGCATGGATATCTCTACTGCAGCAGGCATTCTTGTCTTGGCCCTTCGTTGGTTACTATGCAATCAAGAAACAGATAAGGTTCCCAATTATATCCAACCTATCCAGTTTTAGCTGAGCAAATAATTGAAGAGTTCACCTAAACATGATCACATGCCTAATGTACTCCCAAACTGCATCTAAGCCTAAAGGGCTCTTGATTCACTCGTACCACACATATGCCATAACTAACCCGCCAATCCCATGCGAAAAATGCAATGAACCGGAGCGCACACTCTAACATACTTCTAAAGAGATTAAAAAAAACATAAAGAAACTGCAAATACAGATTGACAACAAGTTCATAATGAGCTAATCCCAACAAGATATGTTCCAAAGTACACAACAATTGCTTCCTGACTGAGTTTCATAGAATACAAAAGAAAGAAAATCCGCAGCACCGAGCTAAGATCCCACTAACGCATAAACTGAAGAACAGGCCGAAGAGGTAGGCCTTCACACGGATCTAGCAACCAAGAACCAACCAAATCCTTAATAATCGGCTTAAGTAAGGAACGCATTGGCTAACACCAATACTCAACACCCAAACTAAGGACCTGCACGACTCGGATCCAAAAAAGAAGTCCGGAAAGTTTAAATCAGTGGGCGAATAAAATGCTACGGCTGAACGGATCGGACCTGGGGGAGAGCTACATTCCGATTGGGCGCAGCGGGATTGGAGGCGGGGGGGCTATCGGATCTGAGCCTGAGTAGAGGATGCGAGGTGAGGAGAGAAGTGGAAACCGATTGTAGGGGAAAAAAATCAAGAGGGGAGGTTGGAGTAGGAAAAGAGAAGGCACAGACAGGACCTCAGCGGCAGTTGGTGCTGTTCTGTCCTAGTGAGACTTGCGCTGGAGACGATCGTTTAGGTTCGGGCCCTCGTCCAAGTTGACCTTGTGGGTCCGGACTGTATTTCTTTTTCTTTTTTGATTTTGAGAACGCTGGGTCCGGACTGTAAGTAGGAGTAAAATGCATCTTTGATCATTAAAAGTTGTTGGCGATGTCTATAATGGTTCCGGAACTCACAAACTGCTTCTATACAATCCTGAAACTTGTAAATACGGATTCAGTATGGTCCTTAATCTTGGCAAACCGGTCCTGTGTTATGGCAACGGATACGTATGGTGTACGCCACACCCGCCACGTAAGTATAGAGCCCACGACTAGCCGACTAACTGGTTCGCGGCACCGATTCCCTCCCAAATCCCTAACTCTAATATTTTTTCCCCTTTCGTTCCTCAGCATGAGCGGCGAGACCGAGTTCTCCTCTCCATCAATGGTGCGGGTGTCATCGGCTTCGCTCCTGTGGCTCGAGCCGGAGCTTGCGCGCAGGAGGTCGCCACCGCAGGAGGTAAGGCCATGTGCTGCGCGCGCACATCCGCCATGGATGCTTTGGAGGCACGATAACGTTGGCGCGTGCTGATGGTGACGGTGGTCGGAGATGGCGGCGATGCGATGACGCCGGCCGCACTTCTTCCCGCCATCGACCAGTGGTGGGTGCTCTGTATCAGTGCGAGTTCTGAACTTGTGAATATCAGGCTATGTATTTCTCAGTGTTATGTATGTTAGATTAGTGAACTTGGCCGTCAGCTTTTACGTGAACTATATTTACTGCCAACAGTATGTGCCTCTTTTGTTATATGTAATGTAATGTCAGCTATGCAAGAGAACTATGTTAATGCCAGGAAGTGTTGTCCTCATCTATCCTTCTGTACTACATGCATGTGAAGTGCAGTTTGTACAATACCGAGACCAACCTGAAGCAACAATTGAGCATATATGTGACTCAATTTTGCAGGACTGCACATCACACAAATAAAACATCTCCTTGGATGAATTTTCACAAGATCTAAGTGCATTTTGCAGGAGTACACAGCAGACAAATGAAACATCACATTGGCTGAATTTTCACAAGATGTAAGTGCATTTTGCAGGACTACACAGCACACAAATAAAATATGTCCCTAACTAAATTTTGACAGTATGTAAGTGCCTTTGCAGAACTACACAGCACACAAAACATCTCCATAGCTGAATTTTCACAAGATGTAGGCGAATTTTGCTGCACTCACAGAACACAAATGAAACTTCTCCATAGCTGATTTTCCATGAGATGCAAGTGCATTCAGTAGGAATCACAGAAAACAAATATAAAGACGATTTAACTAAATTTAGGAGAAGCAGACCAAGCGTATATGATCTGAACACCAAGCGTATATGATCTCAACAGTACATAAAACACTGATTACAAGTTCTGCAGCTGACATTACTAGTTCATTAATAAAATAATCTAACCCTGACAAGTTCACACATGGCATTCAGCCACTCCTTAGCTCATCAAACATGTTAACTTTTCTTGGTTTTTTAAACCTTGACCTGTCCTAGTTGGAAGGTGCCCGTTTTGATGTTTCTGTCTGAATTTGCCAATGTTTCATGTTGTCCTGCTCATCCATTGCCTTAACTTTTGCTGCGTCTTCGGCCTTCTTTTTCTCATTGTTCTCATCCATGTCTTGCTGCTTTACTAAAGTTACTTCTTCAGCTACTCTCTTTCTCTTCTCCCCATCAACAATCCTTTGTGTGTCTTGAGAATGGCGTTTCTGCTCCCAAGCTTGTTGCCTTGCAGCCTCCTCAGTTTGCAAATATTCTTGCCAAGTCTGCCGCCTCTCCTCCTCTTCTGCTTGATGTATAAGAAAATTTGCTTCCTCAGCTGCTTGCAACAACTTTTCTTCTTCCTCTTTCAGCTTTGCCATTGCTGCATCAAACTTGGCTTGATCAGCCACCTCCCTTCTCTCTGTTGTAGCTTTGAGCTTTGCAAGTGCAATAACCTCCCTCTTCCTGTCAACATTCCCCACAGTTGTTGCGGTAGTTGGAGCAATGGGTTGCTGAGACATTGCATGCATCTGGATGAAAGAATTTTCTGGTAATGTCCATGTGCGACTGATTCCCTCTGGCTAGAAACTCTCTGAACAAAAAGAGGATATAAACATATAAACTGCTCTTCTGGAAACATATAAATATACTAATTTTATATATGGATTAAATCCCATACCTCTTGGGTTAAGGTAGCAATAATCTCAGGCTCGTAATGTTGCTGCTCATGCGTCACTATTCGTTCAGTTCGCCGGTTCTGTTTCTACACATAGAAAATAAATATGTAATGATCAATGAATGCTAAATAATTAGAAAATCCTCAAAGAGTGCAAATAAAACCACATTTACCTGAGTTATAGCAGGTTCTTCCTCATCTGAGGAGGAAACATCTGGCTCAGCTCCGACTTTTACCCTGTGAAACTTTTTCTTAGGTGTGAGGCCTAACTTGTAGTCCAAGCAACCACCTTTGTTATGACCAGCTAATCCACAATAACTGCAATGAATTATTGCCCATTTCGTACTAATTTTTACTCCTTTCTTCCCTTCTTTCTCCTCTGGTTGTTTTCTCCTATTTTTCCTCCTCCTACCTTTTTGTTTAAGCAATGGTGGTGGTGTGATATACCTTCCATTCATTTTAGTCCACTCAGCAACATCTCTACATGGCAAAATTATGTGTTCATAGGCCTTGCAATATGTTGCAATTAAGTAGCATGAGTTGACGCTATCTTCTGGAGAAATCTTGTCATACCTAAGGGCAGATACTGCATGACAGCACGGAATACCAGACAAGTCCCATCTCCTGCAGCTGCACTTTGCCAGTATGGTGTCAACACTAAAATCCACACCTCTATTATTTACTACAAAGATGCCCTTTCCAGCAAGTGAAGCAAGACAAGTTCTTCCGGCTTCAATATTTCTATCCAACTTTTTCATTATCTTCGGACATATTGTACCATGCCACTTAAAAGGCTCTTGCTGCTTGCCATAAATTCTTCCCATACGCTGCCCTTTAATCCTTTGGCACATGCTTATAATCGGCATTTCCCTTGCATCTAATATGTATTTGTTGAACACCTCACAATTATTGTTCAACAGAACATCACACTTAGGGAAATCGTTTTGATAGGCCCTTACCCATGTTTTAGGTGCCAACTCCTCTAGCCAATCATGGGCCCCCTTATTAAGAACTAGCATCTCATTCATGCTTTGTCTAAATTGTCCTTCAGTACTACTTCAAGTACATTTCCAGAGTTGGTTTTTAAGGGCCCCACCTTTGAAGTTTTTGTTGAAATTCTGCCATAAATGTCTGACACAGAATCTATGTGAGGAGTCACTAAACAGTTCTCTAACCGCCTTAATTAAACCCTGGTAAGCAAACATAAATAATTAGATATGCAATAGTACAATTAATTATACATGTATTACATATGTGAGATACTCACTTTTTGCTTGTTAGACACGATTGTCCAAGGAGAAGTGTTTCTAATGCCAAGGTCTTGCTTTAGAGCTGTCAAGAACCACCTCCAAGCTTTTGTGTCTTCACTCTGAACCACTGCATGTGCAACAGGAAAAATACAATCATTCGGATCCATTCCTACTGCACTAACTGTGTCTTTAAGTGACATCCATCTAGGAAAATAACAGACCTACAGGCAGATAGGAAACCCCTCTTGCAAGCATCAAAAGAGAAATAGCATTTCTGAAACTGGCCATCATCTGCGAGTTCTACAAAAAAGGTACTACCAGGATTTGATCTCCTAAGCTCATTTGCATAGTCCCACAACATGTCATATTGTGCAATTTCATCTCCATATATCATATTGAAAACTAATTTTCTGGCTCTCCTAGCTTTCCCCTTTTGACTGTCATGTTGCAATCTTCTTGTGCAAGTGCTGCCAAGCCCTTCAATGTCATCTTCTCATTTGCTCTTATTTTCTCCACATACTTGTCAGCAATATACCTAGCAGTAAATGCCCGCACCTGCCACTTCTTGCTGCAATTATGCTCACCATAAAATGTCTTCACCATAATGGAATCTGTCCTATTATCCAAAGATGCATAAATATACCATGGGCATCCATGCTCTGTACACTTACTCCAAGCCTTGTTCGGTCATTCTTGGGAAATTTGATGTTCACTCTCTCTTTCACACTATATTCCCTAATTTCCTTTCTAAGAAGATCAATTGATGAGAACTACTACCCCACATGGAATTTGGGATCATGCATATCTTCTGCTGTATATGATTTGAAATTGAACTTCATTTCATCCTCATCCGAATCTGGAGCTTCTAATTTTTCATCTTCAGAGTTGCAATCTTCTACAACCTGCTTGCCTTTCTTGTCACTGAGATAACACAATTGATCTTGGGACAAGTCCTCATCCCCATCCTCTATGTCAAAATCACTATCCACTATTTCTGGCACATAATCACTGTCGGTAGAATCATCGTCGGTGCCACAATCATCTTCCTCAATATCATCTTTCTTTTCCTCTTGGCCTCAGCTTAACTCTTGTTTTCCCATTGCTTTCAAGTTCAATGGTTGCACTGACATTGCTATCATCAACATAACTGGAATCAGTGGTGCTTGCCATCTTAGGACCAGAAACAAGTGGTAAATGAGCTATGGGGTTAGCAACTACATCATCCCATTCTTTTCCTCCCCCACCATTGTAGCTATCCTGATGATCCACATAAAACATCAGGAATTTGCGCCCATTCTTTACCATTCTCGCAATGCTCTCAGTTTCTTCGTCACTGGACAACAACCTAGCACCATCTTCATTCAGTTGACACACATGCAGCAACCAATACAGATGAATCCTACCAGCAGTTTCATAACCGATGTCCTCTATCAAATCATCAAACATTTTCATGCATACACAACTACTATCACAGAAATCATAACATGCCTTTGCACCATTCAGATATGACCTGTTGCTACAGCTTCCATGGAAATATCCTCCATGAATCAACTCCACAGTGAAAAAAGGACTGTCTTTTCCTGAAAAAAGGATAATTAAACATTTAAACTCTCAGTTTAAGGAACCAAATAAATACATAAACCATAAACTGAATGAATCTGTTTACTGATGTTGCTATATAAAACTGTTTAATATAGTGCAATCATTCTGAGAAAATCTATGTACTGCTGCTACTATATCAAAAATGTTTAATATACTGCAATTATTCTGAGAAAATCTATGTACTGAATACTGATGCTACTATATGAATAAAGTGCAATCATTCTCAAAAAACAAAAATACTTCATCTAGTAATACTCATGAAAAGATGTGTCACAATAAATGGCCATGCAATCGTTAGAGAAACCACAATTTCTGTAACTCTTGCATCCTGCAGTAACAAGTGCAACATATACGATGGCTAGCTTCTATTTTCATGCTACAACATTGCAATCTTAACAAAAATCGTTCCCATGCCTAGAATGTTTGGCCTTACTGTACATCAGCGTCGGCACTTCATCGAGCCGTCGTATAGGCGCACCCATGGGCGTCGCAGACCGCCGCCAGCAGTTACGGCTGGGAGGCCCTTCCCTCCTCTATCGTAGGCAGGGCACTCAGCTACCGGCCGGGCTTGTCATCGATGATCAGGCGAACGCCGCCGCAGCTTGATTGCAAAGATTCGTCTGGAATTGGAATAACTGAATATGTCCACGACTCGCAGCGGATGCTCGAGAACTCCTCCTAAGCTGACGTGGCTGGTGTCGGTGTCAAAACTGGCGGATCTCGGGTAGGGGGTCCCGAACTGTGCGTCTAAGGTTAATGGTAACAGGAGGTGGGGGACACAAAGTTTACCCAGGTTCGGGCCCTCTCTATGGAGGTAATACCCTACTTCCTGCTTGATTGATCTTGATGAATATGAACATTACAAGAGTTGATCTACCACGAGATCGTAATGGCTAAACCCTAGAAGTCTAGCCTATGAGGATATGATTGTTGTGACTCTAACCCTAGAAGTCTAAACCCTCTGGTTTATATAGACACCGGGGAGGGCTAGGGCTATACAAAGTCAGTTACAGAGAAAGGAATCTACATATCTGAATCGCCAAGCTTGCCTTCCATGCAAAGGAGAGTCCCATCCGGACACGGGACAAAGTCTTTTATCTTGTATCTTCATAGTCCAATAGTCCGGCCAAAGTATATAGTCCGGTTGTCCGAGGACCCCTTAGTCCAGGACTCCCTCAGTAGCCCCTGAACCAGGCTTCAATTATGATGAGTGCGGCGCGCAGATCGTCTTCGGCATTACAAGGCGGGTTCCTTGTCCGAATACTTCAAAGTAAATTCCGAACACAAGAATCGTGTCCGGCTCTGCAAAACAAATACCGCACACAACCATAGAGAGTACAATATTTCACGAGTCCAATCCGTTGACAACTTTTTGTAGCGTGACATCACGCCACTACCCGGCCATTATTCGAACCGTTTTTTAGCCTGCCACTCCGTATTTCGAGGTGCGGTTTCATTGGCACGTCTTGTCAAAGTAGAGATCGTGCCCCCTTATCACGGGATTCTCATCAATACGAGCATGGGTAACCCAATCATGCCATCTGCATGACGCTTGGAGAATAGGCGGATTTTAAGGCGAGCAGGGAGGCGATGACTTTTACTGCCTTTATAAAGGGATAAGGATTCATCCTTGTTCACCCACGCCTTCTCCTTCCTCTGCCCATCCATTCTCGAGCTCCAGCGCCCAAGCTCTCGCCTTCTCCGCTCAAAAAAGCACTCCAATCATATCCGGATCTGGAGCTGGAGGCAAGTGGATGGCCTCTTCTATCAAGAAGAAGGACATAAAGGAGCTCTGGGAGGCCAGTTACCTGGTCGAGGAAATCGCCCATCGACTTCCAGCCAAGGGACAGGTCGTCCCTACCCCAGAGCCCCATGAGAGGGTTGTGTTTCTCACACACTTCGTCCGCGGGCTGGGATTCCCCCTCCACCCATTTGTCCGCGGACTGATGTTTTACTACGGGCTGGACTTCCATGATCTGGCCCCCAACTCTATCCTCAACATCTCGACATTTTATTGTCGTGTGCGAGGCCTTTCTCCGCATTCCACCTCATTTCGGCCTATGGCTGAAGACCTTCAATGTGAAGCCGAAGGTGGTGAGCGGCCAACAAGCAGAGTGCGGAGGCGCCATGGTGGGCAAGATGCCCAATGTCTCCTGGCCCGAAGGCTCCTTTGTGGAGACGGTGAAGGGGTGGCAATCGGGGTGGTTCTACATCACCGAGCCGCGCGACACCAACTGGGCGGCGGCCCTTGAATTCCGATCTGGAGTCCCGATGCGGCTAACCTCCTGGCAAGAGAAGGGCCTGTCCTGGGGCTGTCCGGACGAGCTGACGGCGCTCCAGACGCGTGTCCAAAGCATGATTACTAAGAAAGTCAAGCTTGTCAACGTGATCCAAGTCATGCTCATCCGCCGGATTCTTCCGTGCCAACGCCGAACTTGCTATCTGTGGGAGTTTGATCCGGCCAAGCATCCGACCCTACTAGAGCTCTTCGGCACGACGCACAAAGAAATCTGGAAAGTGCTCTTCAAGGCCAACGAGGAGCCGCCGGCCACGGACGAGGACCGTGGACACGACCTAACTCACCCAGCTAATCCGGTAAGTTTTCTCATGTTTTCAAGGTATACCCTTTACCGACATATTTTGAGGAAGGAGTCTAAGCCTTCCTATCAATTTTTTCAGGCCTGGATAGAAATAGCGGAGCGGATTAACTGTCCGGCTCCACTACCCGAAGACCAAGAAACCCCACTTCTGACGAAGATGCTTTTTCCAGCGCCTTATGAGGTGCCGGAGAAGAAGGCCAACAAGACGGACAAGGGGACCAGAGATGGTCTCCGTCGCAAGGGCGCTTCAGACGTGATGTCCGAAGATGTCGAGGATCACTCCTTTGTCGCTGGAGACGAGGAGGAGGAAGAAAAAAAAGAAGAAGAGATCTATTCCCCCCTGCTGGGGGAAGAAAGAAAAGGGAGGCCTCCACACATGGGGAGGACAAGGCGTCCAAGAAGGGGAAGACTTCCCTTCTGGACAACTCCGCGGCGACCACCAACAGCAGCGGGGAGTGGGAGCCCAGGGTCAATCCCTTGGCCAAATCATAAGTGCTTGGACACAACAATATATCCGGACTTTTTTACTTTATTGTTTTTAATGTGCTGGATCATGCACTCGCAGTCCGGCCCGGTCCAACATCGCGCTATCCTCCTCTTCGGAGGGCTCACTGGAGCCGTCAGCGATGGACATGCCTCCTCCCCCAAGGCGGTGGACAACACCGAGGTGTTGTCTCGAAGGATTCCAGGCCTGGGAGAAGCTCAGGAGGCCGTCCCAGTGGTGCCAGAGGCTAAGGCCCTGGCTGCCAAACACATGGGGGAGCAAACCCCCATGGACGCCGATGATGAGGGCCGTATTCAAATCGGCCCCTAGCCGAATACAGCTCCGGAGACCCAAGTGGCTCCAGATTCAGGCAGGCCGCCTCTTTTGAACAAGGGGGGCAAGCCAAATCCACCGGTGACCTCTGTCCATCCAGAGGCGCCGGATAGATTACCGGAAGCACTGCAAGGCGCTTCCATTGTGGAAGAACACCGTACTCTTATGAGTACGGTGATTGAAAAGGTCCAGTCCGTCAAAAGAGGATTGACCGAAGCCTGCACTAGCCTTCTAACAGGCTTTGAGGTAAGTAATGTAATTGTAGAAAGAATATCACAGTGTAGACAGTAGCCCCTGATGCTCTGTTCGGTGTTCAGAAAGAAAAGCCGAACAGAGGATCAAAATAATTTTCGCAGGAGTCTAACATAAGATGTCTGTGTGAATAAGCAGGCGTCGCTGCTGGCTGCTGTCGCTCATAGTGCGGAGGTCTCTGGACTGAAGCAAAACCTGGAGCGGGACGAGGAAGAGCTCGGTCTCGTGACGAAGCAGCTGGAAGAAAGCAAAGGTATGTAGTAACATGCGTGTATATTTATGAAGGATGAATGGTTCGTGCTGACTAAAGTGTCATGAACTTTATTAGGGGCCACTATCAAAGTGGCGGCCCTCAAGAAGGCGCTGGCCGAGGCCAAGGACAAAGCGGTCAAGGAACACGCCGCGCGCGAAAAGCAGGAGGCCTGAGTCAGCAAGGTCCAGGACGCCGTCAAGAAGTACGAGTCCTTGGAGCGCGATTCAAAGACTCAAGAGTCTGAACTTTCCAAGGCCCGCCAGAGCATGCAAGATGCCTGAGCCAAAGCCCAGAGCGCCCTCTACGAAATCCAGGCGGCCAGGAAGATTGCAGCGGGTAAGGCTTTCATTATGCAAAGCAAGTCTGTGAAGGAAACGTTCCTTTTACTTCCCCGAATTTGGAGTTCTCCAGGGGCGTTTGCGGATCTGCCGCGCAACATATCAGATGCTGCAAAATTCTATCGAGCCGAAGAAGGGAGCTCTACGGAGAAGATGTTCTGGTCTCAATACCTTGGATCAGAACATCCAGTGCCCTTTAGCGACTAGCTGAAACAGCTAGTCGAGCTGCATAAGGCGGCCGAACTATCCATGAAGGACCTAATAGTCCGGCTATGGCCTGCCGAGCCCATGCCCAGCAGCTACTTCAGACTCGTGAAGCGGCTTGTGAGTGCCTGCCCACGGCTTGAAGCCATCAAGTGATCGGTCTGCATCGAGGGTGTGCGGATGGCATTTGCCCGCGCCAAGATGCACTGGGTGAAGATGGATGCCAAGAAGCTGATGACCTAGGGGCTGCCTGAGGGCAAGGAGCACCGCCGACCCGGACTATATTTTGATAGTGTCCTGGAGGGATCCCGCCTTGTGGCGGAGCAATGTGCCAAGGATATCATATTTCCATGAAAACATTCATGTTATCCTGTCCTGTAATATGAAACAAGATCTTTATGTAATATAATGCTTGTTTGTTTTAAAATTTTACCTCCTGTGCGGACGTTTGTGAAATCTGAGAGTTGGCCAGTCGTCGGCTTCTGCCCCCACATAGATAGTACGGGGGCGTTCGGGATAAATATAAACAATCTTTACTCCAAATTTTGGTCCTTAAAGGAGGTGTTTAACGCAACGAACAAGGCAATCGGACTATACGGCTTTATCACCCTCACTTAGCCATAGGAGTTTGACATTGAAAATTTTAGCGAAGCCCCTGGTATTCAAAAGGCCGAAGTTGGGGCGCTATACAGGCCTAATCGGATAAAAATTGATTCCTCACATAAAGCAGAAAAAATCTCTAAGGATTTGAAAACCTCTCGAACAGCTGACCAACTCTTGCTGCATCATGACAATCAGTTTTCGGCTTTCTCTGCTGAGGTGCTCGTCCGGAAGAACTGGGACACAATCGCAGTAGTTCTCCCTTTACTACCCTAGCTGATATAGCGAAACGTAAGGTAGTAAGCACAGGAGCCGGGCAACCCAACTATTAACCAAAGACATGATTCAGAGCCGATGCATATAATGCTATAAGTTCGGGGTGCCGAACTGTACTGTAAAAGTGTTCGGACTTTATTGCCATATTGCGGGGTGTGATGAATCCCTAGGCGAAGTAATGCATACCAGAGTGTACGGGTGCAATTGATAAAAAAATACAAAGACAAGGAAAAAAATCAAGTAATAAACTGACGCTGCAAGTTATTTTCCATTGTAATTTGATTAATACGGCGAGGCATACTTGTACAAATAATGCGATAAGAAAATAAGGCTATTTGACATGCCATGACCAAGAGCGAGCTATGTGCGGGTATGTAAAATAGGTATAGCAATCGTTAGCGGAGACCACCCAGGGATTCCCTTGTATGTCAGAGCTCCATGCTTCCTTGGTGTATCCGTCCCGTGATGGGTCCGATGATCAGGTTATCAGAAAAGCCTCAAGAAGAGAAAAACCTGAAAGAAAGAGAAGAAAAAGTGAAGGTATGCGGATCTAGGGGGGTTGAGCCGCATTGTGGACCGCGGTCTAGCTGTGCCTCCGTCCATGCCCATGGTATTTTAACTTCGTAGTTATGTATGCGCGACACAAATTTCGTCGCTTGATTGGGACTGGGACGGAGGCCGAATTGCTAGTCGATCTCTTGATGAGCTGGACGGTCCTGCTTCAGGGTAGTTCGGACTCGCTTGACGGTGTCTGAGGGCTTTGCTGCCGAATTGAGGTTCTGCCTAAAAAGCCTACTCTGTACTTCTGCTACAAGGGCCGCAGTGTGCTGCTTAGTACGGAGGGAGCGCTCCGTGTTTCCATTGACTGTTATAACACCGCATGGTTCGGGCATCTTGAGCTTGAGGTAGGCATAGTGCGGCACCGCATTGAATCTAGCGAATGCGGTTCGTTCGAGCAATGCATGATAACCACTGCAGAAGGGGACGATATCGAAGATCAACTCTTCGCTTCGGAAATTATCCGGGGATCCGAAGACCACTTCCAGTGTGATTGAGCTCGTACAGCATGCCTCTACACCTGGTATGACACCTTTAAAGGTGGTTTTTGTGGGCTTGATCCTTGATGGATCGACACCCATTTTGTGCACTGTATCCTAATAGAGCAGGTTCAGGCTACTGCCACCATCCATAAGGACGCACGTAAGGTGGAATCCATCAATAATTGGGTCAAGGACCTGTGCGGCTGAACCGCCATGACGAATACTGGTCGGATGGTCCGTGCGATCGAAGGTGATCGGACAGGAGGACCATGGGTTGAACTTTGGGGCGACTGGCTCCATCGCGTAGACGTCCCTAAGTGCATGTTTGCGCTCCCTCTTGGGGATATGGGTGGCGTATATCATGTTCACCGTTTTAACACTGGAGGGAAATTTCTTCTGTCCCCTGTGTTCGATGGTCGGAGTTCCTCGTCGTTGTCATCGCTTTGCAACCTTTTCTCCTTGCTCTCGGCAGTTAACTTGCCGGCCTATTTGAAAACCCAACATTCCCTGTTGGTGTGACTGGCTGGTTTATCAGGAGTGCCATGGATTTGGCATGGTCGATCTAGTATGCGGCCCAGACTGGACGAGCCCAGATTGTTTCTCTTAAATGGCTTCTTCCGCTGACCGGACTTAGAGCCACTGGATCCGGCATTGACCGTCGTGTCTTCGGTGCTATCATCGTTGTTTCGACGGTTATATCTATTGCGTCGGGGCTTGCTGTTGCTGTTTCTGGCTTCAGAAGTGTCAGGTTCACTTGTATTGTTGTTACTATGGGCTAGCCAGCTATCTTCGCCTGCACAGAAGCGGGTCATGAGTGCCTTAAGGGCTGACATGGACTTCGGTTTTTCCTGGCCGAGGTGTCTGGCCAACCATTCGTCGTGGATACTGTGCTTAAAGGCCGCTAGGGCTTCGGCGTCCGCACAATTGACGATCTGGTTCTTTTTAGTTAGAAACCGAGTCCAGAATTTCCTGGCTGACTCTCCGGGCTGTTGGATTATATGACTTAGGTCATCAACATCCGGAGGTCGGACGTATGTGCCTTGGAAGTTGTCGAGGAAGGCGCCCTCCAATTCCTCCCAGCTGCCAATAGAGCTTTTGGGCAGACTATTTAACCAGTATCTAGCTGGTCCCTTGAGTTTGAACGGGAGGTATTTGATGGCGTGAAGATCATCGCCGCGGGCCATATGAATGTGGAGAAGAAAGTCCTCAATCCACACCGCGGGGTCTATTGTGCCATCATATGATTCGATGTTTACGGGTTTAAACCCTTCTAGGAAATCATGTCACATTACTTCGTCAGTGAAGCAAAGGGGGTGTGTGGTGCCTCTATATCGGGCCAAGTCGTGACGTAGCTTGGATGGAGCTCGTCTGCGGTTTTCGGCCCGGACATGGTTATGTTTGTCACGTTCAGCTAGATGGCCATCATCGCGCGTCGAGGCACGCCCCCGTGATCCATAGATTGATCTCATCTGGCTTGCTCTCTTTTCCAAATCGTGTCGCAGGTCATGTGTATATCCCCGAGCTGTTGCGTTTCTGTTTGTTCGGCGAGTAGTGCGGGCTGGTATTCGGCTTGTGGTGCCGCTTTGTCCCGGCCACATAGTGGTCGTTCAGCCGCATTGTACCTTGGTAGGCAGGATCCAGCGCCTTGTCATCGAACTGTGGTAACGGTTTGCGCTTCGGGTAGCTTTTGGTTCCCGAGGCCATATTCCTCAGCTGCCAGGACTGTCGGATTTAGGGTTCCAGCAAAACCCTTGCAGTTCGAACACTGGGGTGCGCACGAAGATTTCCCCCTACTGAATCACGCCCTCAACCTCGCCGCGATCTCTAAGATTAGCTTGATGAACTCACAACACAAGAGACACAAGGTTTATACTGGCACGGGCCACCATTGTGGTGTAATACCCTACTCCAGTGTGGTGGTGGTGGATTGCCTCTTGGGCTGATGATGAACAGTACAAGGGAAGAAAAGCCTCCTGAGAAGAGGTGCTCTTGTGCTTGGTGGGTGTGAGGATGGTCTGAATCCGCTCTAACTTAGCTGAGGCTCGGTTCAAGATCAGTTGCCTCCTACTGTGGTGGCTAGTCCTATTTATAGAGGCCATGGTCCTCTTCCCAAATATTGAGCGGGAAGGGATGCCACAACGGCCAATTTGAAGGGGGGCAGCTAGTACAAGCTATCCTGACTAAAGGTGGTCTTTTCTTGTCAAAGGCGCTGGTGGTGACGCTGTCTTGGGCTCCACGGTGACCTCCGTCCTGCCGTCCTGCTGGTCTTTGTTTTGTTGCACGGATATGGAAACCTTTGCCTGATGCCTCGGTACTCCTCGCCTGCGCTTGCCCCCTTAGCACCAAATGGGAAACGAGGACACTGCGCCCTCCTGGCGCCCGCCTGGCCTTGGTCATCATGGCTTGCGTCACGGGAACCTCGCGAGGTACCCCTGGCCTTGATCTCTCCGTCCCCTTGTGGGCCTGCCTGGTGAGGCCTTTCCTGAGGAGGCCTTGTGTCGTTCGCCTCGTGAGGCTTGGCCCCTCCCGAGGGTCTTGCGTGTTGGATGATGAAGACGGGCCGTACCGGGCCGCTGGTGGAGCCATGCCGTGGGCCGCTGGCAGGCAAGTCTGGGGACCCCTGTTCCCAGAACGCTGATAGTAGCCCTTGGGCCCAAGGCGCGCTCGGACTTGGCTTAGCGACAAAGCCAAAGGGCAAGTGTGGAGCACCGCGGGCCCCAACAACCTGCGGCCTTGGTCGACGCATGGCGATTGATTGGACGTGGGCGCTGAGGGAGTCCTGGATTAGGGGGTCCTCGGACAGCCGGACTATATACTTATGCCGGACTGTTGGACTATGAAGATACAAGATTGAAGACTTTGTCCCGTGTCCGGGTGGGACTCTCCTTTGCGTGGAAGGCAAGCTTGGCAATTTGTATATGAAGATTTCCTTCTCTGTAACTGACTCTGTTGTAACCCTAGCCCCCTCCGGTGTCTGTATAAACTGGAGGGTTTAGTCCGTAGGACAAGAACAATCATAACCATAGGCTAGCCTCTAGGGTTTAGTCTCTACGATCTCGTGGTAGATCAACTCTTGTAATACTCATATCATCAAGATCAATCAAGCAGGAAGTAGGGTATTACCTCCATCGAGAGGGCCCGAACCTGGGTAAACATTGTGTCCCCCGCCTCCTGTTACCATTAGCCTTGGACGCACAGGTCGGGACCCCCTACCCGAGATCCGCCGGTTTTGACACCGACATTGGTGTTTTCATTGAGAGTTCCACTATGTCGTCACGATAAGGCTTGATGGCTCCTTCAATCATCTGTAACGATGCGATCCAGGGTGAGGTTTTCCTTCCCGGATAGATCTTCGTATACGGCGGCTTCGTACTGCGGGCCAACTCGCTTGGCCATCTGGAGCAGATCGATAGCTACGCCCCTGGCCATCAAGTCGGGTTTGGAAGCTTGAACTACACTGCCAACATCCGCGGAGACTTGATCTTCGACGGATTTGAGCCCATGACAGGTGCGCCGTACATGATGAGCATGACTTAGATCCGCCGTCAGATGTTGTTCAGGAGAACGCACCTGCAGCTGCCCTGGCCCTAGATCCAGAGCAGATCGCGCCATCTGAGGACGGGTGGATAAACCCCGCCACGGAGGCCGCACACTCATCGGCGCTAGAGCCGAACACAGACTTCGCCTCCAAAGAGATCTGTGTTATTGGACCCTCGGACTCGCCTCCGGCCATAGGTTCCGAACCACGCGCATCCGTGCCTATCGAATCTGATTGGGCACCGATCATGGAGTTTACCTCTGCGGATATCTTTCAGCACTCACCCTTGGGCGACGTGCTGAATTCATTGAAATATCTCTCCCAGTCAGGAGACTCTTGGCCGAACTATGTCTGGCTCGAGTGGGAAGCGGACGGCGAAGAAATTTGTTCCCCACCCACCACCCACTTAATAGCCGCTATCGACGACTTAACCGACATGCTTGATTTTGACTCCGAAGACATCGACGGTATGGACGACGATGCAGGAGAAGAACAGGAACCACCGCCACAGGGCGCTGGACAGCCACCTCATCATATGATATATATATGGTGGACACACCCCAAGAAAACAACGGCGACAAACGGAAGGATGCAATAGAGGATAATCCTCTTGAGAAGCAACCAAAGCGACGACGCTAGTGCCGCTCTAAATCCTGCCACAGTAAAAACAGCGATAACAGCGCAAGAAAGAATAACACCCTGGTTGACTCCAAAGGCAACGACGACCCCATGGACCCAGCAATGGAGCAGGATGAGCCAAGGGACGGTGAACACAGTCTGGAGCCGCTGTCCGATCATAGCGATGGCGGAGATAAAACTCATAAACCTGTCTCCGAAGAGGAGAACAGTCCGGACGATGATGTACCCATCATCCCGGAAAGGCACTTGGAACAAGAGAACCTCCATAGAAGGCTTATCGCCACCGCGAGGAGCTTGAAGAAGTAGAAGCAAAGGCTTAAGGCCGTGCAGGATACGCTCAACCGCAGATGGAACAAAGTGCTTGACACTGAAGAAAAATACGGTGGCGACCGCCACACAAAGAGCTACCCAAAGCGCAAGCTGCTGCCCGAATTCGACGACGAGGCCATAGAGCCCATTCTGCCAAAAAATAATACGGCCGATCCGCCGGATCGACTACCCCGTGGCCACGACAGGGCGGCTAGCGACGCCGCACACAAGTCAGCACACGATTTACGTGAGCACCTAGACAAAAAAGCTGGTATGGCAAGGTCCATCTATGGATCTAGGAAGCATGCTCCGGCGCAGGATCACGGCCACCAAAAAGATTATATTGATCAAATATCAGCTCGGAATCAACAGCGAACACTACAACCGTTGGAAGCATGCCATGACATATCCAAATACAGGGGTGCTGTGCACCCCCTGTGCTTCACCGATGAGGTGCTGGATCACAAATTTCCAGAGGGATTTAAACCCGTAAACATAGAGGCATACGACGGAACGACAGACCCTACGGTCTGGATTGAGGACTTTATTCTTCACATCCACGTGGCTCGTGGAGATTATCTCCACGCCATTAAATACCTGCCCCTCAAGTTGAAAGGACCAGCTCGGCACTGGTTGAAAAGCCTTCCTGAAAACTCAATTGGAAGTTGGGAGGAACTTGAGGATGCTTTCAGGGCCAATTTTCAAGGGGCCTATGTCCGACCTCCGGATGCAGATGATTTAAGTCACATAATTCAACAACCCGGAGAGTCAGCCCGTAAGCTTTGGAACAGATTTCTCACCAAGAAAAATCAAATCGTTGACTGCCCGGATGCCGAAGCCTTAGCGGCTTTCAAGCACAGCATCCGGGACGAATGGATCACCAGACACCTCGTCCAGGAAAAGCCGAGGACAATGGTAGCCCTAACAAGCCTTATGACCCGCTTTTGCGTGGGCGAGGACAGTTGGTTGGCCCGCAGCGGCACCAGCGACCCAGGCACATCCGAAGTCAGGGATGGCAATGGGAAGCCGCGACGCAATAAAAACAAGCATCGAAATAATGAAGACAACCCAGACAGCATGGCGGTAAACGCCGGATTCAAAGCTCTCAACCCGGTCAACGGAAAAAGCCATTAAAAGGCAGCAGAGATGGACCGTCCAGCCTAAACAAAATTCTGGATAGATCATGTCAGATTCATGGCACCCCCAACAAACATGTGAATCACACCAACAGAGAATGCTGGGTCTTCAAGCAGGCCGGCAGGCTAAACGCCGAACACAAGGGGAGGGAGCAGCCAAGTGAAGACGAGGACAAACCGCGCCAGCCGAACACTGGGGGGTAGAAAAAATTTCCACCAGAGGTCAAAACAGTGAACATGATTTATGCAACACACATACCAAAGAGGAGGCGCAAATGCGCACTCCGAGACGTATACGATGTAGAGCCTGTCGCCCCCAAATTCAACCCATGGTCGGCCTGCCCGATCACTTTCGATCACAGGGATCATCCGACTAGTACCCGGCATGGAGGTTCGGCCACCTTGGTGCTCGACCCAATAATTGACGGATACCATCTCACCCGGGTCCTTATGGACGGTGGCAGTAGTCTTAATCTGATATATCAGGACACTGTCCGCAAAATGGGGATAAACCCGTCAAGAAACAGCCAAAGCAGTACTACCTTTAAAGGAGTAATCCCAGGCGTAGAGGCCCGCTGTACGGGCTCTCTAACATTAGAGGTTGTATTCGGTTCTCCCGACAACTTTCGAAGCGAAGAACTAATCTTCGACATCGCTCCATTCCGAAGTGGCTATCACGCACTACTCGGAAGAACGGCCTTTGCTCGTTTCAATGCAGTTTTGCATTACGCTTATCTTAAACTTAAGATGCCCGGTCCACGTGGCGTAATCACAACTAGCGGAAATACAGAGTGTTCTTTACGTGCGGAAGAATATGTGGCGGCTCTAGCAGCTGAACGGCCTCTCCAACCAGAATAACTGAATGGTCGTCAAGACCACGAGCATGGTTAGACGTGTCTGGCGCACCACTAGTGGTAGCAGCCCAGATAAACCTGAGCTTGGGTGGATGGATATACCCCCATAGGTGGTGCTAGGGGCTGCCCGCATGTATTAAGGCTCATAATTCGGTTTGACCCTATTAGTACAATAATAGATTGCATTTTTATGGTTCATTAAGAATAACCAACTTTTCGCATGATCACACCAGATTCTTTCACCTAGGTTTTCTCTTTTCTACAGGTGATCATCGTGCTACACCCTTCCAGGATACGACACAACAGAGACAAAGGCGCAGACATGCAGCAGAGCCCCGTTCAAAGGTTTCTTTTTATATTAAGACCCTGTGTAAACCTTTTTTATTGTCTCTTGTTGCATCACACCCTCCAGGCACTTAAAATGACCGAGAGGGATACTGGCGTTATTGGCATTTTGTCACGCCAGATCAATGCACGTACCTGGATATTCAGGGCTCATTATCGAGGGCGATACTCAGCCAAGTATATGTTTTAAATTCCGAATACCTTCGGGAGTGTTCGGCGTCGTGAGTTTGGCCTTATATGCATCACCTCCGAATCATGTCTTTGGTCAATAGTTGGGTTTGCCCGGCTCCCGTGTTCTTCTACCTTACGTTCCGCTCTATTGGCTAAGGTGGCACCGGGAGAACTACTGCAATTGTGCCCTGGTTCACCTGAATGAGAACCTCAGTAGAGAAAGCCGAAAAATGACTGTCATGATAAAGCGAGAGACTGTTCAACCACTCGATGACTCAGTGGAATCTTCGCGATTCCTCCGCATTAAAGAAGGACCGGTTTCCCGGTCAAGTATGTACGCGCACCGTATTCGGATGACCGCGGAAGTACCATGGGCTATATAGTAGCCCCACCATCAAACTCCTATGGCTAAGTGAAAGTGTTAAAGCTATATAGTCCGATTGCCTTGTTTGCCGCGCTATCACCTCCTCAAACGGACCAAGACGTTGGATCAAGTGTGAGTATGTGCTTTACCGAACACCCCCGCATTATATACATGGGGGCTGAAGCCGACGACTGCAAACTTTCAGGTTATATACATACATACATAAACGGCCGCACAGGATGCACTTAATACTTTACGGGCAAAAGTATAAAAAATAGCCTTTATAATCAAAATAGCATTGTTTTTACAATCAAGATACATGTCACTGGAACATGGTACTCTTTGAGCACTGAGCCTCTATTAAACGGGCACCTTCCAGGACTTCTTCAAAATAGTGCTCGGGTGAGTTCTGACCCCCGGGCGGACCCCTGGCTGCAATAGTGGTGGCCTCCATCTCCGCCCAGTATGTTTTAACACGGGCAAGAGCCATCCGCGCACCCTCTATGCACGCCGACCTCTTGATAGCGTCGATATGCGGCACAGCACAAAGAAATCATTGCACTAAACCAAAATAACTATCCGGCCTTGGTTCCTTCGACCAAAGGTGATCCACGACAGACCTCATGGCAAGCCCGGACAATCTATGGAGCTCGGCCCATTCGGCCATTTGCTCATTCAGCAGCAGCGGACGCCTTGGACTACTGAACTGCGACTAGAACAATCTTTCCACCTGATGATCTTTTTGATCTTTGAAATAATCAGTCGCATCAGTAGCACTTTTTGCTAAATCCAAGTATGCGTCTGCCGAACTCCACAATTGATCAAGAGGGGCATACTTCGGATCGCCGAACTTCGTCCGCAATAAGAAGGGCTTCCCAGCCACGATATCTCCGGTTTGATGAAGTTCCTCCCGTGCCGCTTTGACTTCAGAGTGCATCTCCTTGGCTGCTTCCAAAACCTTCTTCAAGTCATCCGCTTTCGCTTGGCTTTCCCTTCGAGGAGCTCATAGCGGCTGGCGGCATTTTGCATCTCAAGAGCCATGTTGGCTATTTTATCTTCGCTCCGGCGATGAGCAGCCTGTTCGGCTTTTAACTCTTCGGCTGCCTTCAGGGTGGCCGCATCGCTTCTCCTGGCTTATTCCTTGGCTCGGGCAAGTTCTGCCCGAAGGGTCTCCACGGCGGCAGCTCCATTTGCACTCAAAGCATATTATAGATACTAGCATTATGCTCCTCTTAATATTTGCTGACCACCTGAATATACATACCCTATGCCTCGTCAAGCTGCTTGTTCACAAGCATGATGTCCGCATCCGCCACGTCAAGCTGCCACCTCAACTCGGCAAAATCAGCAGTCCGGTCAGCCGCCGGACCCTCAGCTACCTGCGCATGAAAGCAGCACTATCATTACCTGAGATTATGATCCTCTGATTACTGCATCTGGACGGCAACCAGAGTCTCAGGGGCTACTACCTATACAGAATACACCTAGCGTGTGCGGTACAGTCAAAAATATATATTACTTTGTGTACCTTAAAGCCTCTTAGCAGGCTCACAAAAGCTTCATTCAACCTGCTTTTGGCGGATGAGATCCTCTCAACCACCGTACCCATTAGGGTACGATGTGCCTTTGAGATAGCCGCTTGCTCCAAAAGATCCATCAACGTGTCCAGTTGTACACCGGACAATCCCGGGCTCTTTTTGTTGTTCTCCTTAGGAGCCGAATACTCCGGACTTCGGGCGGCCGAAGAATTACCTTTTGGCCTTTGCGGATAAGGAGAAATCCTCCACGACGACACCTCGGGGTCGTCCGCCCCATGAGGCGGGGAGGCAGGAGGAGGCGTTTCGCTCTCCATCATCTCCGGAAGAAGATCCCTCGAAGATGAACTTTGTTGAGGAGGGCTACGAGCCGGACTACAAAATATATGTCTCGGTTATTATTTTCAGAGATAAAGCAGGATATATTTATCAAAGTACTTTTGTTCACTTACAGCTTGGTTGATGGCTGCCCCCCTTGCGGGAGCTGTGCGGAAAGGACGCCCTGTGGGGCAGGGCCCCCTAGCGGAGGTTTCTTCCCTCGTTTGGAAGCCTCCGCTTCCAAATCTTCAGGAGCGCCCCTTTTCTTCCCGTGGGGAGAAGGGATTCTAGATTCACCTCCCCGAACATCCTCCTTCGTGGAGGCATTAATTCCCCCGGTTTGGATGTGTAACGTATGAAGCCCGCCTTCGTCTTCTTTATTCCTCCCCTCATCTTCTCCTGATGGCGCTTGATACAGCGCGAGAGCCAGCATCCTGTTTAGAATAGGATCTGGCGAGCCTTCGAGAAGAGGGGCCGAACACCTGAATCTCTCCGCCTTCCTTATCCAGTCTTGGCAGAGGGCAATTTTTCAGAATGATGTTGTAATAAATATAATAACAGCAGGTTCTGTCGCGGAGTTACTTACTTGGGTATCGGACGGTTGCAGTTCAGACCCGCATCCTGGGTGGTGTCCAGACACTTTATTCGTGATCCGAAGAACAATCGATACATCCCTTCGAGCATCACGCCGAAGAAGTGTTGAATGGTCCGCGGTCCTTCCGGGTTGAACTCCCACATACGGAGAGATCGACGTTGGCATGGAAGGACCCGATGAACTAGCATTACCTGAATCACTTTGACGAGACTGCCATCCCTCTTGAGGAGATCTCGGATGCGGCTTTGTAATGTCAGCACGTCATTTACTGGCCCCCACTCCAGCCCTTTGTTGACCCATGACGCCAGTTGGGGCGGAAGGCTGGGGCAGCCGCCCGCTTTGTACCTCGGGGTGCTGTGATGTAGAACCACTCCCGTTGCCATAAGTCGGACACCTCCGGTAAGGAGCCCTTTGGCCATAGGGCGTCGGCACATTTGCTTATTATAGCACCTCCGCACTCCGCGTGTCGCCCATCGATCATCTTCGGCTTCACATTGAAGGTCTTGAGCCATAAGCCGAAGTGTGGGGTAATGCGGAGGAAGGCCTCACATACGACGATAAACAACGAGATGTGAAGGATGGAATCTGGAGCTAGATCTTGAAAATCTAGCCTGTAATAGAACATGAGCCCTCTTACGAAGGGATCAAGACTAAATCCTAGCCCTCGCAGGAAGTGGGAAACGAATACAACACTCTCGTTGGGTTCGGGAGTGGGGATAACCTGCCCTTGAATAGGTAGCCTGTGGGGGATTTCGGCGGTCAGATACCTAGCCTCCCTAAGCTTCTTGATGTCCTCCTCCGTGACAGAAGAGGCCATCCACAGTCCTTGAGGTTGGATCCGGATATGATTGAAGGTCCGAAGCGCTTAGCCTGAACCTTGGGTGCTGGAACTCGAGGTAGGGGAAGGGGAGGATCGGGAGTGGAAAGAAAAGGACGGGTCTGGACCTCTTTATAAAGAGGGTGAATATCAAGCGTCCCCCGCGTGGCCGTTTGGAACTTGCCTAAAACCGAGGAGTCATGCTAACAGCACGATTGGGTTACCCATGCCCGTATTGATGAGAATCCCGTGATAAGGGGGACACGATCTCTGCTTCGACAAGACGTTCAAATAAAACCGCCTCGCAATACGTGCAGTAGCAGGCTGGGAAAAAACGGTTCGTATAATGACCGGGCCGTGGCGTGATGTCACGCTATGAAAAGTTGTCAGAAGATTAGATTTGTGGAACATTGTGCTCTCTACGGTGGTATGTGGAATTTGTTTTGCAGAGCCAGACACGATCCTTGTGTTCAAAATCTTCTATGGAGTATTCGGAGAAGGAACCCGCCTTGCAATGCCGAAGACAATCTGCGCGCCGGACTCATCGTCATTAAAGCCTGGTTCAGGGGCTATTGAGGGAGTCCTGGATTAGGGGGTCCTCGGACAGCCGGACTATATACTTATGCCGGACTATTAGACTATGAAGATACAAGATTGAAGACTTCGTCCCGTGTCCGGGTGGGACTCTCCTTTGCGTGGAAGGCAAGCTGGGCAATTCGGATATGAAGATTTCCTTCTCTATAACCGACTCTTTTGTAACCCTAGCCCTCTCTAGTGTCTATATAAACCGGAGGGTTTAGTCCGTAGGACAAGAACAATCATAACCATAGGCTAGCCTCTAGGGTTTAGTCTCTATGATCTCGTGGTAGATCAACTCCTGTAATACTCATATCATCAAGATCAATCAAGCAGGAAGTAGGGTATTACCTCCATCGAGAGGGCCCGAACCTGGGTAAACATTGTGTCCCCCGCCTCCTGTTACCATTAGCCTTAGACGCATAGTTCGGGACCCCCTACACGAGATCCGCCGGTTTTGACACCGACTGGCGCCTCCGCTTCCCCTCGCTGCCTCGGCAACTGCCCGGCTTGACGAGTCCCTGCTACATGCAAAAAGGGTTATCATTACCTACGATCGTGGAGGTCGACGGTTGGCCTCCCTTGGGCTATAAATGAGAAGGGGTGAAAGCCCCCGTCGCCCATCTCTTCCCATTCCGCTCGCTTCTCCTTCCTTGCTCCATTGCTTGTAGCGTCCCCTATGGTGCCCGCAAAAAGGTTTTCGGCCGCAGAGAAGGGGAAGGCTCACCAGGAAGTGCCTGGCTCTCCTCCGCCCAAGCACGGACGTGGTCGCCCTTGCAAGCATTCCGTGACCCTCGCCGTGGCTCCCCGCGGCCGCGGCGGTGGCCCTTCACGTGGTGTGGGTCGCCCATGTCGAGGCAGCCCGGTTGGTGGAGGAAGGCGTGCTGTGGACGCACGGCCTCCCTGGCTGTGCTTCCACTCCATGGAGGAGCTGCCGGAATTCATCGTGTGGTCAGAAAACCCGGCCGACAACTGGCTTCAGCTCCCGCGCTTCTTCGCTGACGAGCTACCGGCTGCTGGCCCAAGCGGGCTCTGGTTGCAGGTAGACGGCTGCTGTAGCAGGGCCTCCTGGGTCGCGGTGGAGGTCTTCGTTGTAGGCAACATAGTCTTGGCCCGAGGCTGGCTGACGTTTGCCCCCGTGCGCGGTTTGGGCAGGCGGTGCACCCTCCACTTCAAGTACGACAGTGACGCGACCCTCTACATGAGGGTGTTAGGAGAGGATGGCCACTGCGTCGGGTGCTGCCCTGAAGACAACGACGGCGACGAGGTGCTCGGTCTTGGCGACGGTAGTGATGAGGGCGAAGGCGAACCCACTCGCGGCGCCGACCGCGGCTTGTCAAGCTACGGCGGCTCTTCCTCCGGCGATAACTCCTCCAGCGGCGACTACGATGAACCGTCACGCCGCAGTGCCCGCCTCGAGGGCGGCAGCGGGTCGTCCCGTCACCGCGCTCCGGTAAAGTGTGAGGTGGGGTCTAGCTGAGCTCAGGAGGTCATCGTAGATCCCTCCTCGTGAACTGCTGCGAGGCGCGTGCTGCTTCTGTTTTGTTTTCCTTCCTTCCTGCATTGAGAGAGACAAGTATGGGGCCCCGTGGGGGCGTGCAATAAACTAAGATTTCCTAGTTAACATGCTGCTTTTATTGTTCCTGTGCCGTGTCATGGCATCATTGTTGTACGTCGATGTGTAGGAATAACTTAGCTTGGCATGTTTGAAGTAGTTTCCGCCTCGCGAGGTGCCCGCTTCAGGCCTTGCTGGGCGCTTTAGGAGCTGCAAAAAACTCGTTAAGAGACTATCATTTTCCGAACCCTGGTCACAAGGGCTACTGGACATGGCCCGATGCTTTGTGTCGCAGTACCCGATGGGCACGGACTGAGGGGGGTGCTCCAGTTGCAAATTCAAACGAGAGTGCCTCGCGAAAAATCAGAAGGAAAAAGGCTCACGAGGGCACAAAAGGCTCACGAGGGCACCCGTACAGCCCCCTCGCGAGGTATGCAAGAGAGAGCAAGTCAGACAAAGAGCCGAAGGGAGAAAACAGAGGCAGAGGGCGATGGAACAGAACCGGCAAAGAACATCAGAAGCAACTTCAATCAAAGAAGGGTGAGCCAACTGCGGAAAGCAAATGAAAAGCTGTGTCCGGCACCTAGTGTAGTATTCAAGTCTTCTCACAAGCGCGGAGCTAAGTGCTGCCACTGGGCATCGGAGGGAGCCCCGACGCTCAAGGGCGTCACTCCTGAGACTCCGGGGCATGTACAACCCCGCTCATTATTACGTGAGAGTGTCACGAGCGGCGAGCTTCACATGCACTGGGCCTTCTTCACAGGCACTAGGCCTTTCTTCAGGGGTAGAACTTTCGGAGGTGCTGGATGTTCCAGGCGTTTTGGATGGGTACCCCGTCCTGGGCGCGGCACCAGGCCTAGAGACATGGACAACCTTGAACGGGCCCTCCCACACGGGTGAGAGCTTATGCTGCCCTTCCCTAGAGAGCACCCTTCTCAGGACGAGGTCACCCACCTCAAGCGTCCTGGGGCGAACGCTGCAACAGTGATACCGCCGCAGTGCCTGCTGGTATCTTGCCGCCCGTAGCGTGGCTTCACGGCGGCGTTCCTCCCCCAGCACGAGGTCCATCCCCCGCATGGCGTCCTGTTGCGCCTCATCAAATGCCAGGACCCGCGTGGAGCGATGCCTAACCTCGTGAGGGAGAACCGATTCTGCTCTGTAGACGAGGAAGAACAGGGTCTCGCCCGTTGGATTGGTGGCGGTGGTGCGGATGGGCCACAACACGGACTGGAGCTCGTCGTGCCAGCCCCTGCCGCAGGCCTCAAGCTTCTTCTTGAAGGTCCTGGTCTTGAGGCCCCTCAGGACCTCTGTCGGTGTCAAAACCGGCGGATCTCAGGTAGGGGGTCCTGAACTGTGCATCTAAGGCTAATGGTAACAGGAGGCAGGGGACACGATGTTTTACCCAGGTTCGGGCCCTCTCCATGGAGGTAATACCCTACTTCCTGCTTGATTGATCTTGATGATATGAGTATTACAAGAGTTGATCTACCATGAGATCGTAGAGGCTAAACCCTAGGAGCTAGCCTATGATTCTGATTGTTCCTGTCCTATGGACTAAACCCTCCGGTTTATATAGACACCGGAGGGGGCTAGGGTTACACAAAGTCGGTTACAAAGAAGGAGATATGACATCCGAATCGCCAAGCTTGTCTTCCATGCAAAGGAGAGTCCCATCCGGACACGGGACGAAGTCTTGAGTCTTGTATCTTCATAGTCCAACAGCCCGGCCAAAGTATATAGTCCGGCTGTCCGGATACCCCCTAATCCAGGACTCCCTCAGTAGCCCCTGAACCAAGCTTCAATGACGATGAGTCCGGCGCGCAGATTGTCTTCGACATTGCAAGGCGGGTTCCATCTCCGAATACTCCAAAGTAAATCTCGAACACTTAAATCGTGTCCGGCTCTATAAGACGATTTTCACATACCACCGTAGAGAGAACAATATTCCAAAAATATAATCTGCTGACAACTTTAGATAATGTGACATCACACCCTGGTCAAGTCATTATTCGAACCGTTTCCCACAACCAGCCATCGCACAAATTGCGAGGCAGTTTCCTCGGCACGTCTTGTCGAAGCAGAGATCATGTCCCCTTATCACGGGATCCTCATTAATACGGGTACGGGTAACCCAACCGTGCTATTAACGTTGCACTTGGAAAATAAGCAATTTCATCAGGCGAGCGGGGAGGCGCACCGTTTTCGCCACCTCCATAAAGGGACAAGGATCTCCCATTTTTACCCATGCCTTCTTTCTCCTTTGCTCATCCATTCTCGCACTCTCGAGCCCCAGCGCCCAAGTTCTCACCTTCTCCGTAGGACCATTCGCAGCATGTCCAGAGCGGGAGGCAAGTGGATGGCCTCCTCTGTTATGGAGGAGAACATTACCAAGCTTCGGGAAGCCGGATACCTGGCCGCAAACATCGCGCACAGGCTTCTGCCAGAGGGACAGATCACCCCCACTTCAAAGTCTCGGGAAAGAGTAGTGTTCCTTTCTCATTTCATCCGTGGACTAGGATTTCCACTACATCCCTTTGTCCGCGGGCTCATGTTTTACTATGGGTCGGACTTCCATGATCTAGCCCCAAATTTTGTCCTCAACATCTTGGTGTTTATCGTCGTGTGCGAGGCCTTCCTCCGCATCAAGCCCCACTTTGTCCTGTGGCTACGAATCTTCTGCATGAAGCCGAAGATCGTGAGCGACTAGCAAGCGGAGTGCGGCGGCGCCATGGTGGGCAGCCCAATGTTAACTGGCTTGACGGCTCCTTTGTGGAGACCGTGAAAGGGTGGCTATCGGGGTGGTTCTACATCACCGAGCCACGCGACGCCAACTGGGCGGCGGCCCCCGAATTGCGATCCGGAATTCCCACGCGGCTCACCTCCTGGGAAAAGAAGGGCCTGGACTGGGGCGAACCTGCGGAGCTGACAGGACTTCAGAAGTTCATTAAAAATATGATGGACAAGAAGATCAAGCTTGTCAACATGGTCCAGGTTATGCTCTCCCACCGAATCCTTCCATGCCAAAGACGGGCATTCAATCTGTGGGAGTTCGATCCGGCCGAACACCAGACACTGCAAGAGCTTTACGGTACGATGCATAAGGACATCTGGAAGGTGTTGTTCAAGGCCACCGAAGTACCTCCTCCCACATCCGAGGACCGTGGCCTCTGCGCCACGCGGCTTGCCAATTCAGTAAGTTTTCTGATCATCTCTAGATGTACCTTTCCCAACATATTCGTGGGAGGATTTTAAGTCACCATGTTTATCTCATCAGGATTACGTGGTGACGGCGGAGCGGATCGACTGTCCGGCTCCGCTGTCGGAAGATCCAGCAACCGCACTCCTGACGGAGATGCTAGTTCCAGCGCCTTACAAGGTGCCGGAAAAGAAGGCCGAATAGAAGGCCACGGGGACCAGGAGGGTCTCCAGCGCAAGGTCGCACCGGACGCCTCGTCCGAAGTCAATGAGGCGCGCTCCTCCCATGAAGGGGAGGAGAAAAAGAAGAGGGCCGCCCCATCCGGGGAGGCCGAAGGGTCTAAGAAGGCGGCCGCAGGGACCAGGAAGGGTCTCCAGCGCAAGGCCGTAATAGACTCGTCGTCCGAGGATGGTAAGGCAGATTCCTCCCGTGGAGATGGGGGGAAACATGAAGAAATTCCCCCTCCCCGCATTGGGGAGGAGAAGAAAAGAAAAGCCGCCCCACAAGGGGAGGCTAAGATGCCAAAGAAGGGAAAGGCGTCCCTTCCGGATCACTCCACCACGGCCGCTTACAGCGAGGAGTGGTTGCCCAGGGGCAAGCCCCTGGGGAGATCGTAAGTATCCGCACTCTGTAATACTTTTCGTGTGACTTAACTTCGTAGTTTGTTATAACGCCGAACGCGCATATGCAGTCCGGCCAAGTCCCATCCCGAGGTATCCTCTTCGGATGGGTCTCTGAGTGATTTGGCAATGAATTCGCTCCCGACGGCCACCTCCCCTCGGCCTGCGGATGACACGGAGGTGTTGTCCCAAAGGGTACCGGAGCAGGGGGAGGCGGTTCTAGAGACGCCCAAGGCAAAATTCCAGACGCTGGGCACATGGGGGGTAAGATCCCCATAGATTTTGCTGACGAGAGCCGCAGCAAGTTGGGCTCCCAGCCAGACACTGCACCGAAACCTCCAAAGGTTCCGGATTCGGGTAGGTAGCCCCTCGCTAGGGAGGGCGAGCCGGCCGTGCCGATGACCTCCGTCGCGCCGGAGGTGTCAGATAGTCTGCTAGAAGTTCTTGGCGGCGCTTCCATTGATGACGAGCACCATACTCTTATGAGTACGGTGATTCAAAAGGGTCCGTCTGCCAAAAGCGGATTGACCGAAGCCTAGACCAGCCTCCTAACAGGCTTTGAGGTAAGTAATCAAAAATTTGAGAAATTATCACCCAATAGAGAGTAGCCCCTGATACTCTGTTTGGTGTTCGGAAAGAAAAGCCAAACGGAGGGTCAACTTTAAACCGCAGGAATCTAACAGTATGCGTCTATGTGAATAAGCAGGCAGTGCTGCTTGCCACTGCTGCCCGCACAGCAGAGGTCGCCGGACTCGAACGGGACCTGAAGCAGGCCGAAGAGGAGCTCAGCCTCACGAAGAGGCATCTCGAAGAGAACAAAGGTGAGTGATGCCCCGTCCATGTGTCATATATAGGAGAAAAAATTGGTGACGCTAACAAAAAGCGTCATGATTTTTTAATAGGGGCGAGGACCGAAGTGGCGGCCCTGAAGAAAGCGCTATCCGGGGCCAAAGACAAGGCGGCCATGGAGCATACTGAGCGTGAAAAACAAGATGCTAGGGTGGGCGAGGTACAGCAAGAGCTCCAGGAGCTCGGCAAGAAGTTTGAGTCCTTGGAGCGTGACTTCAAGACGCAAGAGTCTGAGCTTGCAAAGGCCCTTGAGAGCATGAAAGACGCCAAGGCCGAAGCCCAAAAGGTCCAACAGGAAATCCAGGTAGCCAAGAAGATAGCGGTAGGTAAGGCATTCATTATGCAAAGCAAGCATGTGGAGGGGACATTTCTTTTACTTACCCGAATTCGGAGCTCTCCAGGGGCATTCGCAGGTCTGCCACGCAGCATATCGGATGCCACGGAGTTCTACCGTGCCGAAGAGGGGAGCTCGAGAGAGAAGCTGTTCTGGTCCCAGTATACTGGAGCCGAACACCCAATGCCTCTGAGTGACCAACTGAAGCAATTGGTTGAACTCCACAGGGCGGTCGAAGTGGCCATGAAGAACTTCATAGTCCGGATGTGGCCTGGTGAGCCCCTGCCCAACAGCTACTTTGGCCTTATAAAGCGAATGGTAAATGCCTGTCCACGGATTGAAGTTATCAAGCAATCCGTTTGTATTGAAGGTGCCCGCCGGGCCTATGCCTGTGCGAAGATGCATTGGGCCAAGCTGGATGTAGAGAAGCTGGTGAAGGATGGACCGCCGGAGGGCAAGGCGCATCGCTACCCCAAGAAATATTATGATGGCGTTATGAAAGGCGCTCGTCTTGTGGCCAATGAATGTACCAAGGACATAATCTTTGAGTGAATGTACTCATGTCGTCTTTGTAATATGAAAACAAATTTGTTTGCGCTATATGGTGCTTTGTTGATTTAAAATATTACCTTCTTGTGCGGCTGTTTATAAAATTCTGAAAGTAGGCCAGTCGTTGGCTTCCGCCCCCACGTAACTAGTACTGAGGTGTTTGTGGAAAACCCAAACACTCTTTATCCAAATTTTTGGTCCTTTAAGGAGGTGTTTGGCGCAGCGAACAAGGCAATCAGACTATGCGGCTTTATAACTCTTACTTAGCCATAGAAGTCTACAATTTTAAATTTCGGTGAAGCCCCTAGAATTCGGAAAGCCGAATTGGGGCGCTATACATGCCTAAATCGGACAAGGCCGATTCCTCGCCTGAAGCGGAAAAAATCTTTAAGGATTTAAGACCTCTCGAATAGCGACCAGCTCTCGCCGCATCATGACAGTCAGTTTTCGGCTTTCTCTACTGTGGTGCTCGTCCGGAAGAACCGGGACACAATCGCAGTAGTTCTCCCTGTGCTACCTTAGCCGATATAATGGAACGTAAGGTACCAAAACAAGGGAGCCGGGCAAACCCAACTATTGACCCAAGACATGATTCGGAGCTGATGCATATAATGCTATAAGTTTGGTGTGCCGCACTGTCGAAAGTGTTCGGACTTATCTTGCCGTATTATGGGGCACCATAAGAAGCCCCTGGCAAACTGAACGTACCAAAGTGTACGGATTCAATATTAAATAAACATTTTTAGGGAAAATGTGAAGATAGGAATAATAAGCTGACGCTATATATTATTTTCCATTGTTAAATAATACGTCCAAGCATATGTGTACAATTAATGCATTAAGCAGAAGAAAATAGGACTATTTGACATGTCCTATCCAAGGGCGGGCCGCATGCGGGTATGTAAAACAGGTATAACGATCATTGACAGATACCACCTGGGTATTCCCTTTGTGCGCAAAGCCTTTTGCCTCCTTGGTTTTCCCTCCTGTGATAAACCCGATGATCCGGTTCTCTGAGGGGGCTGCCCGAAAGTAAGGTCCTGAAAGAGAAATAAGGTTATTAAAGTATGCGGGTCTTGTGGCGGTTGAACCGCACCGTGGGCCGCATCACCGTTGCGCCTCCGTCTATGCCCATGGTATTTTGAGTGCGTAATTGTGTACACGCGCCACAAATGCTGCTTGAATGGGGCTAGGGCGGAGACCGGACTGCTAGTCACGCTCTTGCGTGCCTGGCCATCCTGTTGCAGAGTACTCTGGACTCGCTAGACTGTGTTCGGGGTTGTTGTCGCCGAATTGGCGGTCTGCCGAAGAAGGCTGCTTTGTACTTCTGCCGCAAGGGCCGCAGTGTGCTCTTATGTACGGAGAGAGCGGTCTGTGTTTCCATTGACTGTTATAACCCTGCGAGGTCCTGGCATCTTGAGCTCGAGGTATGCATAGTGTGGTACCGTATTGAATCGGGCGAATGCAGTTCGTCCAAGCAGTGCATGATAGCCACTACGGAAAGGGACGATATCAAAGATTAACTCCTCGCTTCGGAAGTTATCCGAGGATCCGAAGACCACTTCCAGTGTTATGGAGCCCATACAACGGGCCTCTACACCTGGAATTACACCTTTAAAGGTGGTTTTGGTGGGTTTGATCCTTGAAGGATCGATGCCCATTTTGCACACTGTGTCCTGATAAAGCAGGTTTAGGCTGCTGCCACCGTCCATAAGGACTCGCGTGAGGTGGAATCCGTCGATGATTGGGTCAAGGACCAATGCGGCTGAACCGCCATGACGGATGCTGGTAGGGTGGTCCCTACGATCAAAAGTGATCGGGCAGGCTGACCATGGGTTGAACTTTGGGGTGACTGGCTCCATTGCATAGACGTCCCTTAGTGCTTGATTTCGTTCCCGTTTGCGAATGTGGGTGGCATAGATCATGTTTACCGTTTTCACCTGGGGAGGAAATTTCTTCTGTCCCCCAGTGTTCGGACGCCAGGGCTCCTCGTCATCATCGCCGTGCAGCCCCTTGTCCTTATTTTCGGCATTTATCTTGTCGGCCTGTTTGAACACCCAGGAATCTCTGTTGGTGTGGTTGGCTGGCTTATCAGGGGTGCCGTGAATTTGGCACGAGCGATCAAGTATGCGGTCTAGACTGGACGATCCCGGATTGTTTCTTTTGAACGGCTTTTCCCGCTGACCGGATTTTGAGCCACTGAATCCGGCGTTGACTGCCGTGTCTTCGGTGTTGTCGCCATTGTTCCGACGCTTATGTCTGTTGTGCCGTGGCTTGCCGTTACTGTCGCGGACATATGAAGTGCCAGAGTTTCTTGGCGTGGTGCTACTGCGAGCCAACCAGCTGTCCTCGCCCGCGCAAAAGCGGGTCTTGAGTGCCGTGAGGACCGCCATGGACTTCGGTTTTTCTTGGCCGAGGTGTCGGGCAAGCCAGTCGTCGCGGATATTATACTTAAAGGCCGCCAAGGCTTCAGTGTCCGGACAGTCGACAATTTGGTTCTTTTTGGTTAGGAACCGAGTCCAGAATTTTCTGGCTGACTCTTCGGGCTGTTGGGTAATGTGACTCCAGTCGTCAGCATCCGGTGGTCGCACGTAAGTGCCTCGGAAGTTGTCGAGGAACGTGTCCCCAGGTTTTCCCAACTGCCGATGGAATTTGCCGGCAGGCTATTCAGCCAGTGTCGGGCCGGTCCTTTGAGTTTAAGGGGAAGATACTTGATGGCATGTAGATCGTCACCGCGGGCCATGTGAATGTGGAGAAGGAAATCTTCGATCCATACCGCGGGGTCTGTTGTGCCATCGTATGATTCGATGTTTACGGGTTTAAACCCTTCTGGGAATTCATGATCCATTACTTCGTCGGTGAAGCAGAGGGGGTGTGCGGTGCCTCTATGCCGGGCTATGTTACTACGCAGTTCGAATAAGTCTGGTCGGCTATGTTCGGCTCGGCTGGACTTGTTGATAGTGTATCCGGCATGACGATCATCGTCATGTGTTGGGGCGCGCCCTCGCGATCCGTAGATCGATCTTGGCTGTCTTGCTTTGTTTTCCAGTATGTCTCGCAGGTCCTGCCTATTGACCCGGGGCGTAGTGTATTGGCATGGGGGTGCGGGCTGGTATTCGGGCTGATACGCCGTTTTATCCCGGCCACAAGGTGGCCGGTCAGCCTCGTCCTGTGCTGGTAGTGTGGGCTTTAGGACCTCCTCCTTGAGTTGAGGTAGCAACTTGTGCTTTGGGTAACCTTTGGTGTTGCGCTCGAGTCCGCATTCCTCGGCTTCCAGGACCTCAGTCCATCTGTCTGCGAGCAGATCTTGATCAGCTTGGAGCTGCTGCTGCTGCTGCTGCTTTTTCAGGCTTCTTGCAGTGGCCATAAGCCGGCGCTTGAAGCGATCCTGCTCTACGGGATCCTCAGGTACGCCGAATTCATCATCGCCGAGGCTCACCTCGTCTTCGGAGGGGGGCATGTAGTTGTCCTCCTCCAAGTATCAGTCCGTCGCCTGTTCATCTGGGCTAACCTGCCCGTCTTCCTATCCGGCCTGCTCGAAGGCAGGCTGATCGGGATTGTATTCGTCTTCGGCACCATCCGGATTATTTTCGTCTCCTGTGTCGGTATTACTGTGGCGGGGCTTAGAGCGGCGCCGATGACGCCCATGCTTTGATTTTTTCCTTGAGGGGTTATCCTCTATTGCCTCATCGCCATTGGTTTCTTTGGGGTGTCCACCATGTATACATCATACGAGGAGGTGGCTGTCCAGCGCCCCGTGGGTGGTGGTTCCTGTTCTTCTCCTGCATCATTGTCCACACCATCGATGTCTTCGGAGTCGAAGTCAAGCACGTCAGTCAAATCATCGATAGTGGCAATGAAGTGGGTGGTGTGTAGGTAACGAATTTCCTTGTCGCCTGCTTCCCACTCGAGCCGGACATAGTTCGGCCAAGAGTCTCCTGACAAAGAGAGAGACCTTAATGAACTCAGCATGTCGCCGAAGGGCGAGTGCTGAAAGATATCTCCAGCGGTGAACTCCATTACCGAAGCCCAATCGGATTCGATGGGCCCAGGTGCATACGGTCCGGAACCTACAGCCGGACGCAAGTCCGGGGGTCCGGTGACACAGATTTCCTTGGAGGTGGAGTCTGTGTTCGGCTCTAATGCCGATGAGTATGCGGCCTCTAGGGCGGGGTCCATCCACGCGTCCTCGGACGACGCAATCTACCCTGGATATATGTTCGGAGCTACTGCAGGTGCGATATCCCAAATATTGTCTGACAGCAGATCTAAGCCGTGCTCGTCGTGACTATTCGGCGCTCCTGGCGTAGGCCTGAATCCGTCGAAGATCAAGTCTCCGCGGATATCGGCCGTGTAGTTCAAGTTTCCGAACCTCTCCCGAAGGCCAGGTGCATAGCTGTCGATCTGCTCCAGATGGCCAAGCGAATTGGCCCGCAGTGCGAAGCCGCCGAACACGAAGATCTGTCCGGGGAGAAAAGTATCACCCTGGACCGCGTTGTTGTTGTTGATTGAAGGAGCCATCGAGCCTTGCTGTGACGACACCGAGGAACTCTCAATGAAAGCACCAATGTCGGTGTCAAAACCGGCGGATCTCGGGTAGGTGGTCCCGAACTGTGCATCTAAGGCTAATGGTAATAGGAGCCAGGGGACACGATGTTTTACCCAGGTTCGGGCCCTCTCGATGGAGGTAATACCCTACTTCCTGCTTGATTGATCTTGATGATATGAGTATTACAAGAGTTGATCTACCACGAGATCGTAGAGGCTAAGCCCTAGGAGCTAGCCTATGATTCTGATTGTTCCTATCCTATGGACTAAACCCTCCGGTTTATATAGACACCGGAGGGGGCAAGGGTTACACAAAGTCGGTTAAAAGGAAGGAGATCTAACATCCGAATCGCCAAGCTTGTCTTCCAGCAAAGGAGAGTCCCATACGGACACGGGACGAAGTCTTGAGTCTTGTATCTTCATAGTCCAACAGTCCGGCCAAAGTATATAGTCCGCCTGTTCGGATACCCCCTAATCCAGGACTCCCTCAACCTCCGCGTTGGTGCGTTCGGCTTGGCCGTTGCTCCGGGGGTGCGCCAACGAAGCGTAGCAGATATGTGTTCCAAGGTTAGCACAATATGTCTTGAAGAGATTGGTAGTGAACTGCGAACCTTTGTTGGTGATGATGCGGTTAGGGACCCCAAACCGGCTCACGAGGCCTTTGATGAACTTGACCGCGGAGCCGGCTGGGATGGTGCGGATGGCTTCCACCTCCACCCACTTGATGAACTTGTCGATGGCGACGTATAGGTAGCGGTAGCCCCCAGGCGCTCGAGGGAATGGGCCCAAGATATCCAGCCACCAGACCGCGAACGGCCACGAGAGCGAGATGGTCTGAAGGCCCTGAGCTGGCTGATGGATCTGCTTGGTGTGGAACTGGCAGGCCTCGCAGGACTTCACCATATAAGTTGCGTCATTGAGTGTCGTAGGCCAATAGAATCCGCTACGAAATGACTTGCCAACGAGGGTCCGCACGATGAGTGGTGCCTGCAATCTCCATCGTGTAGGTCGGCCAGCAGCTCTTTCCCCTGTTCCCTGGGGATGCAATGTAGGCAAATGTCATTCGGCCGCTTCCGGTATAGCTCTCCGTCCTGGATGTAGTAGGCCGTGGCCTGTCGGGCCACATGCTCCGCATCCTCCTCTTTCTCCGGCAGCGTCCCTTGCGTTAGGTATTCCTTGAATTCCTTGGTCCAGCATCCCTCCTGAGGCTCCAGCGCCAAGAGTAGGCACGCTCCCAAAGTCGGGCCATAGGCCGGGGCTCCTGTGGCAGGTGGTTGAGGGAGTTCCTCCCAAGGCTGTGCCGTTCTTGAAAGTGGTGGTGCCGCTGATGGCTTGAAGCGTTGTTCCTCGAAAATGCCAGGCTCCTGGGGCAGCCGTTTGTACGCCCTCCTGGCGATGTTGTCAGCCTCTTTGTTGGTGCCACGGGGCACATGCTGCAACTCCAGCCCCCAAAACTGCTTCACCATCTTGCATACCTCCGCGAGGTATGCCTCCATGTGCTCATCCTTCAGCTCGTACACCTTGTTGGAGAAGTTAACGAGGAGTTGTGAGTCACCCTTGATGACGAGGCGCTTCACTCCTAGTGCCACTGCAGCTTTTAGGCCTGCTATGAGGCCCTCGTATTCTGCTATGTTGTTGGAGACCTTCTTGCCCTGCTGGAAGCAGAGCTGTACGACGTAGTAGAGCTTGTCCTGAGTGAGTGATATAAGCACTGCTCCAGCCCCGCGCCCTGCCGTGCGAAGGCACCATCGAAATACATGACCCAGCCATCTGGTGCCTCACTTCCTTGGGAGAGGGACTGATCATCGCCCACCTTGAGCTCTGGTGCGTCCGTCCATTCAGCCATGAAATCGGCAAGTGCGGCTCCCTTGATGACCCTGGTTGTGCTGAACTCCAACTGAAACGCCTGCAACTCGATGTTCCATTCGGCGACCCTCCCGACAGAGTTGGGGCTCCTAAGCACCCTTTCCAATGGGTAGGCCGAGACGACCTTGATGGGCTGACTTTGAAAGTAGTGCCGCAACTTACGCGAGGCCACCAAGAGCGCGAGTAAGAGCTTATGAGGCATGGGGTACCATGCTCTTGCATCCCACAACACCGTGCTAACGAAGTACACCGGATGCTCGACGAGGGTGGGTGCGTTGACGTGGCCTGGGTCTTCCGGAGGTTGAGGCGCCTCCTGAGATAATGGAGCCCCCAGCACCTGGTCTCTTGGTGGGACCTCTTCAGGCCCACGGCCATCGTTCTGCTGAGCTTGGTCCCTTGCTGCCGCTATCGTGGTCCTCGCGAGGCTTTCCTGGTCTTGTGTTGCCCCGGCTGAGGCCGTAGCTTGGCGGGACGTGCCCTTAGCCTGGCGCTCCTCCCGAACCACTACCAGGGCTGCACTGGCGGAGTAGGGAGTGGCGGCAAGGTAGAGCACCAGGGGCTCGAGAGGGCACGGCGCCACCATCACGGGAGGGCTGGTCAGGTATTTCTTGAGGTCTTGAAATGCTTGGTTGGCCTCTTGTGTCCACTCAAATGGGCCCTTTTTCTTCATCAGCTTGAAGAAGGGTAGGGCGCGCTCCCCCAGCTTGGAGATGAAGCGCCCTAACGCGGTCACGCGACCGGCGAGCTTCTGCATTTCTCTAAGGGTTTGCGGTGGACTCATGTCTTCGATTGCTTTGACCTTCTCCGGGTTGGCCTCGATCCCCCTGTGGGACACGAGGAAGCCTAGCAGCTTGCCGGAAGGGATGCCGAACACGCACTTCTCTGGGCTGAGTCGCAGGTCTACCTGGCGGAGGCTCGTGAAGGTCTCCTCCAAGTCATGGATCAAGGTCCTTGCCTCCCGAGATTTCACCACAATGTCGTTGACGTAAGCCTCGACGTTCCTCCCGAGCTGCCGACCCAAGGCAATGTGCATCAGCCGTTGGAAGGTCGCGCCCGTGTTGTGCAACCCGAACAACATGCAAGTGTACCAGTACACCCCACATGGGGTCAGGAAGGCTGTCTTCTCCACGTCTTCTACCGCCATCTTGATCTGGTGATAACCCGAAAACGCATCCAGGAAGCATAGCAGATCACAGTCGGCGGTGGAGTCGACGATCTGGTTGATGCGGGGAAGTGGGAATGGATCCTGAGGGCAGGCCTTATTGAGGTTGGTGAAGTCGACGCACATGCGCTCCTCCCCCCTTTTTTGGCACGAAAAGGGGTTCGCCAGCCATTCGGGGTAGCGAACCTCACGAATAACACATGCTGCCTCCAGCTTGCGGGTTTCTTGGACGATGAAGGCCTGCTTCTCCATGGACTGCTGCCTCGCCTTCTACTTCACAGGGCGTACATTGGGGCACACTTTCAGGTGATGCTCGATCACCTCCCTTGGGACCCCCACTAGCTGCTTGGGTTCCCATGTGAACACCTTCTTGTTCGAGCACAAGAACTTCACCAATGCCTTCTCTTGGTCAGGGTCGAGGTCGGCAACTATGGTGAAGGTGGCTCCCGAGGACCCGTTTGTCGGATTACGGGTTCCGGCAGACCCTTGAGGTTCGAACACTGGGGTGCGCGCGGAGATTTCGCCCTCTACCTACCTGCTCCTCGCCGAATCGCTTGGATCTAAACTACGAAAGGAACAACACAAGAGACACAGAGTTTATACTGGTTCAGGCCACCATTGCGGTGTAATACCGTACTCTAGTGTGTGGTGTGGTGGATTGCCTCTTGGGCTGATGATGAACAATACAAGGAAGAACAGCCTCGCGAGGGTCTATTCTTGGCTGGTGTGAAGAACTGCTAGGAGGAGTTCAGTCGCTCTCTCTCTCTACTGGTTTCTTGGCGAGGATCTTGTGTATTCCAGATGCCTCTACCCCGGGGGTGGCTAGTCCTATTTATAGGCAAAGGCCCTGGGCCTCTTCCCAAATATTGAGCGGGAAGGGCGCCAACAATTTGGCCATTTTGAAGGGGAACAGCGGGTACACTTATCCTGACCAAAGTTGGTCCTCGCCTGCCAAAGGCTCTGGTGGTGATACCGGCTTGGGCTCGACAATGACTTCCTGCCGTTGGGCTGGTCTTGGTCTTGTTGCACTGAAATGGATGCCTTTGCTTGATGCTCTCGCCTGCGCTTGCTCCCTTTGCACCAAAGAGGAAAGGAGGACACTGCGCGGGCTGGCGCCCGACTGGCGCCCTTGGTCGTCATGGCTTGCGTCATAGGCACCTCGCGAGGTACCCCACCTTGATCTCTCCGCCTCCTCGCGAGCCAGCCTGACGAGGCCGTGCCTGAGGAAGCTCCTGGTCGTCCGCCCCGCGAGGCTTGGCCCCGCGCGAGGGTCTTGAGCTTGTGTTGATGAAGATGGGCCGTGCTAGGCCCCCCTTTGAGCCACGCCGCAGGCCGCAGGCAGGCAAGTCTGGGGACCCCCATTCCTAGAACGCCGACAGTAGCCCCCGGGCCCAAGGCGCGCCCGGACTTGGCCGAGCAGAGAGGCGAAAGGGCAAGTGCGAAGCGCCGTGGGCCCTAATAGCCTGCGGCCTTGGGCGCCGCGTGGCGGTTGATTGGACGTGGGCGCCTCAGCAACCGCGCGAGTTGATAAAGGAGCAGCATCTATCTAGGCTTTGCCTCCTTTGCTTTCTCCGGTCGCTGCTCAGATCCCCTTTCTTGCGCCTCTCCTTCCTGCCTCCAAAATCTTCAGATCTACTCCGTCCGCGCGCCCTAGCAAGACATGGCGCCTCGCCAGGCCCCGGCCGGAGCTTGGTATTCGTCCGCCTTGGACTCGCCGAACATGTCAGAGGCGAGCCTTGCCCGGGTGCGCCAGATGGTGGCGGCGCAGGGCATCGACGGGGCGAAGGTGTTCAAGGCCGGCTCTGCCCTCCCCGAGGGCCAAGGGAGCACCTTCTATCCGCTCTTCGTGAGCGCCATTATTGCCGGTCTGGTGCCTCCCTTTTCTGAGTTCTTCTTCTCTGTCCTCCGCCATTATAAGTCCTTCTTCTAGAAATCTTCGCCTACTATTGCGAGGCTCACGTAGGGGTGAAGCCCTCAGTGGCCTTGCTGCGCCACTACTTCTCCCTCCGGACCTCTCGTGGTCCCGTCTCTGCGGGCGCGAGCTTCGTTGCGTACGGTAGCTCCATCGCCATTTCAAACCCTGGGAAGAGGATTGAGGGCTTCAGGAGTAAGTGGGTCTTGGTAGATGCTGGGCAGATCCACCCCCGGCTGATCTTGCCCACGGGGCACCCCTCGAGCTCCGACGAATGGTCTCGAGTGGAGCTCGTCGACCCCCGCGCGAGGCTGGTGTTGGAGAAGATGGACACGGATCTGAGGCCGGCCAGCATGGAGGCGGTGAAGCTGACTGGCGCACCGCTGCTGAGGGAATTCCTGGAGCACTAGCTGGCTCCGCTTCGTCAGTACTCACTTCCGATGTGGAGGCCCCACCCGAGCCCTGCGGTCTTGGCCGACGAGGACCTGGCTGCGGTTCTCCAGTCTTTGGTCGGGGGCGACGTGGCGAGGTTGGAGGGCGCTCCTACGCCCCTGTTCCACCGCGAGGACTGGGAGCAGGTAGTGGGGTCCATGCCCGTCTTCAACGGGGACGGGCCCGTGCCCGCGGAGGCTCCCGAGGACCCGATGGACGTGTCCTTCGGCGACTCCAGCGAAGAGAAGGAAGAAGGGGAGCGGGAAAGGGGGCTGACTCCGGGGCGACTGACGGAGAGTCGAGGGCTCCCCCCTTCGGCGTAGGTTCCGCGCTCTCCGCCTCTCCCTGAGTGATGACGACGAGGATGATGACGAGCAGGGCGGCGGGAGCCTGCCCCCGATCCCGAAGAAGGATAGGACCGGGCTGATCCCCCGCGGGTCTGCCCCGGCCCCGAGGCGATCCGCAGACGCACCTCCTGCTCCCGAGCTCCTTAAGGCTGATCCTTGCAGCCGGCTCTCGGGCTTCAAGTATGGCCGGAGGCTGCTCGAGCTCGCGAGCGACGACCTGTAAGTGCTTGGTTCCTTTCTTATTTCTTGTTCTGCTGCTGCGGCTTGACATTCGTATCTCCCGGCTAGGCTGGCGCCCGCGGCAAAGAAGTCGAAGGGAGCTCCCGAGGTTCCATCCGTGGCAGCACCTCTGCCCGCAAAAGAAGGTGACCGTGACGCACGGGCCTCTCCTACCCGGGCGTCCTCGCGAGGCCTGGCTGAGCCGGCTGGGGCGAGCTCAGCCCCCACGGCCCAAGCGACTCCTGAGGTGCCCTTGCCTGATGCCGCCACCACAGCCGTTGGGGCGCAGCAGGCTCCACCTCAGGATACCGTGGCAGCGCTGCCGTCTTCTCCTCCTACTCCACCGTCTGCTGTCTCCCCGACTCCTCCTACTATTTTGGATCGTGCTGCTGCCGAACTAGACCGTCTGAGGCAGGATCTTCTGGGCGCCGACCCTCGTTTAGTGGCTGGGCGCTTGGAGCTAGCTTCTGGCTGGATTCACTCCGACGCTTCGATTCGGGCGGTGCTAGTCCAGGCCTCGATGGCTTGCGGCGAGGAGAAGCAGGCCGTCCTTGGGGCGAAGGCTGCTCGCGACGCCGCCTTGGGGGAGGCAGCTAATGTCCGAGGTCGCTACGAGGCGCTGTAGAGCGAGCTGAAGGGCCTGCTGGACCAGCTCGCCGAGGAGACCCGCCTTCGCCAAGAGCAGGAGGAAGGCATGAAGGCTCGTGAGGCGGCCGTCAAGGACCGGGACGCCAAGCTCAAGAAGCGCCGTGACCGCCTAGGCGCGCTGGAGCAAGAGCTGGAGGCGAGGAAGGTTGAGCTGGACGGCAAGGCACGGGTTCTTGCCGAGGATCGCGTGGCCTTCGCGGAGATGGAGGAGAAGGCCCGCACTTCGCTAAAGACGCTTTATAAGAGCGGCTTGAAGAGCCCTCTGGCAGGCGCCGAGGACAGCCCCGCCAAGCTGCTTCCCTTCCTGGTTCGTGCTCTTGAAGATGTCACCCTTGGCCTTGGCCCTACGGCTGAGGCCGAGGCGCGTGCCTTGTCTTCTGCAGCGTTGACGCGGGTCCTTACCCACATCTATCTTCGCGACCCCAACGTCGACCTCGACAGCCTGCTGGAGCCAGTGAGCGGCGAGCTTGCTGCTGCCGCTGCTGAGGCCGTGAAGGGTCGCGCGGAGGCTCTTCTGGGGAAGTTCCGGGCCTTCAGCACCAAGCCGAAGCGGGGCGCTGCCGACCCTGCAGCTCCACGAGGTGAACCCGCTCTGCGCAGCTCCACCGCCGGCAAGTGACTCCGTTGTGGCTCCCGTCCTGCTTTTAATTCCTGCACATGTACCATGCCTCGGGGAGGCGTTAAAACTTGCATTTGGTGCTGTGATAACAGTACGGACTGTAATATTTGCTTTTGAATTCCTTGAAATTTGCGCTATTTCCTTCCTACTTGCTTATGTTCTACGCTGACAGAGCCCGGCCCCGCGCATACCTCAGCCGCCGTTAGCCCCGACCGGAAACCAGGACGGGACCAAGGAGTGAGGGGCTACGTGACAAGTTAGGCTCCTGAGTCGCGATGCTCAGGAGTCCCCCTTGGCGCTCGAACAGCAAGTAGGGAGGTGAGATGTGGGGGTGACTCCTTAGGGAGGTGAGATGCGGGTGGATCTACCGTTCTACGTCTGCAGAGCCCGGCCCCGCGCATACCTCAACCGCCGTTAGCCTTTCGGAACTAAGGAGTGAGGGGCTACGTGACCAGTTAGGCTCCTGAGTCGCGATGCTCAGGAGTCCCCCTTGACGCTCAAACGGCCTTCGTACCTTGGCTCCACTCGGGGAGGGACGTGCGACGAACCAGGCCCGAGGGGCCTGGCTGGGTGGCGTGCGTCTGGGCATGACCCAGGTGCAGCCCCCGTGCCCAGCCCCTCGCGCGGCACTCCCGAGGGGAGGCATTGCGATGAGGCTAGACACTGAGCTCTGGGCTCCCTGAGGTTGATGCGGCCCGGGGGCCACCCTCAGTTGTTTATCACCAGCGCGGAGCATAGCGCTTCCGTATGTGTACGGGCATAGCCGCTCCTCGGCAGTGTCGTCAGCCAACGCGGAGCATGGTGCTTCCACTGGTGTGTGGGAGGGGGCTCCCCTCCGGGAGGAGCCCCGGGGCGTGTACAGCCCCGCCCTGACACGTGGTTGGCACGGTAGGGCCTGACGAGGTGTATCTGGGCACCCGTGAGCCAGCGCGGGACTCACGGGGCCCTACCTCAAGGCGGGTTGTGCCTAGCACTGGGCCTTATCTTAGGGTGTGTTCCTGCAAATTTGGTTAGATGTCGAAACTCTACGTCCTCGGGTCCCGGCCCTCGAGCTGGTCTCAGCCGTCGCTGGTATGCCAGGTCGCGATGCCGTGGACAAGGCCAGAGGGTGAGGGCTGGAGAGCCGGTAGGAGCCCTGAGTCGCGATGCTCAGGTACCCCCCTTTAACGCGCAAGCTTGGTTAGATGTCAAAACTCTACGTCCTTGGGTCCCGGCCCTCGAGCTGGTCTCAGCCGTCGCTGGTATGCCAAGTCACGATGCCGTGGACAAGGCTAGAGGGTGAGGGCTGGAGAGCCGGTAGGAGCCCTGAGTCGCGATGCTCAGGTACCCCCCCTTTAACGTGCAAGCATGGTTAGATGTCGAAACTCCACGTCCTCGGGTCCCGGCCCTCGAGCTGGTCTCAGCCGTCGCTGGTATGCCAGGTCACAATGCTGTGGACAAGGCTAGAGGGTGTGGGCTGGAGAGCCGGTAGGAGCCCTGAGTCACGATGCTCAGGTACCCCCCCCTTTAACGCGCAAGCTGCCGACATCAAGGAAGGAAAGGTGCCACGGACAGGCAGCAAATAACAAGCATGATGGGTCAAAAGCATGGCCCGAAGATAAACGCAAGAAGGGTACACGCTGCTGGGTCTGACCCGAGCGACTTGGGGATAATGCAGCCCTAGGGGCGCCCCCAACAAAGTGAGCTAAAAACACGAGCAAAAGGGATACACGCCGCAGGGACGGACCCACGCGGCCTGGGAATAATGCAGCCCTGAGGGTGCTCCCAGCTGGAAACGAAACTTGAAAGATGTCACCTGATAGTGTTGACGACGAAGGGGTGTTGGTGTAGCAGAGTTGGTGGGCTGCGGGAGCCGATCCTCACGAGCCCCCAGGCCCTGGGGCCTCGGGAGGCTCCGGAGGCACTGGTGGCTCCTTGGGGACCATCTCCATCTCCGCCAGGGCTGCGGAACGCTTGACCTCTTGAGCCTCCAGGATGCCCCTCATGAGGCGCTGGTACGTGGCCTTCGCAGCGTCCCACTTGCGAGGGCCAGAGGCGCTCCTGAGATGCGGCTTGGTTGAGCCCTGGTATGTCGATGCAGACGCGCAGCCCACCATCCTTGCCTGGATGGGGTCCACAACGGGTAAGCGGCGGCTGCCTCTCATGACTCTTGACTCCTGTAGCTCCTGAATGGCCTTGCTGACGAACTCCTGAGGGTTTGGCCCTCCTTGCCTTGCTCCTTCTTGAGGGAAACGTGCTTCGAAACACGCCTCCAAGTGGTGCCCAAGCGCCTCCCTCGTGACCTTGGCGAGGTCGGCGGCCCTCCAGGGGAGAGCCCCCGAGCCCTGCCTGAGGAGGCCGCCGAGCGCGCTTCCCTATGCGACGGAAGGAGGTTCCCCCTGGGTAGGCGCGGGCCCTGAGGGGCCTGCCTCCTGAGGGGCCGGGCCGGACGATGTCTTCTTCTTCTTGGGGGCGGCCTCGGGAAGCCTCCTACTTCCGCGATCCGGGTCTTCCAGTGATGCGGCCTGAAAGGCTCATTCCAGGGAGCACACTGCGTCTCTCTCTTCGCAGGGCACCGTGATGACTCTGCCACTTCTTGGCACCTTGAGGACATTGTAGCCGTGGTGGGTTACGGCCATGAACTTGGCCAGCGCTGGGTACCTGAGGATGGCGTTGTATGGCAGGCGAATGTGGGCGATGTCGAAGTCGATGAGCTCGGTGCGGTAGTTGTCGTGTGCCCCGAAGGTGACAGGGAGGCGGACCTGCCCAATCGGGACCGTGGAGCCGTCGGTGACTCCGGAGAAAGGCTTGGTTGGCTGAAGCTGATTGTAGGGCACTTGGAGATTGTTGAACGTTTCCACGGACAGGACGTTGAGCCCTGCCCCGCCATCGATGAGGGTCCTGGTGACTAGCACGTTGCTGATGATTGGGGAACAAAGCATCGGGAGGACTCCGGCTGTGGCCGCACACTTGAGCTGATCCGCTGAGCTGAACGTGATGGTGCACGCCGACCACCTGAGAGGGCGCGTGGCCTCGAGCTTGGGGAGGACTGCATTTACTTCGCGGGCGAACTGCTTGAAGATGCGTTGAGAGGCTGGGGCTTGAGCTCCGCCCAGGATGCAGGCGATCGCACGCGGCTCCTGGAAGCCCCCAGACCCCTCGTCCTGATGACGATCCTCATTTCTCCTTGGCTGCAGTGGCAGCGGAGGGAGGCCTGCGTTGCCTTGCGGGCGATCCTCGCGAGGCTGATCCCTCCAGCCTCCCTCACGAGGCGGGTCCTGCCAGCGATCCTCGCGAGGTTGGTCGCGCCACCCTTGGCGAGGGCCGTGGTCTTCCCAGCGTCCTGTGTTCCTTCCTCCTCCTCGACCGTAGCCCCGATCGCTGTGGTCGGGACGCCGGCCGACCCTTCCTTCACGCACGGCTCGAAGCTCTTGGCATTCATTGGTGTTATGGGTGTGGAGGTCGTGGTACACGTAGTACCGATTGCCCTTGGAAGATTCGGGCTGATCTCTGCCCCGCTTGGTGTCCGGTTCTGCCGCGAGCACGGCAACCCCCTTGCGCTTCACATCCTTGGCCTTGGGCTTCTTCTCTTCTGGGTCTGTGGCAGGCAGCTCGAGGAGGGAGAGACGCCCCTCCTCAGCCCTGGCGCACTTGGTCGCCAAGTTGAACAGCTCCAAGGAAGTGCACAAGTGTTCATGCATCGCCAGCTCCTCCTTCATCTTTACGTCACGCACACCGTCGGAGAAGGCTGAGATGGTGGACTCCTCGGTCACCTTGGGAATCTTGAGGCGCGTGTTGTTGAAGCGCTGGATGTACTTCTGCAGGGTTTCCCCTGGTTGCTGCTTGATACGACGCATGTCGCTCACGGCGGGTGGCCGGTCACGAGTACCCTGGAAGTTGGCGATGAAGCGGGTGCGCATCTTGTCCCAGGAGGAGATCGTGCCTGGGGCTAGGTTCACGAGCCAGGTGCGGGCCCCGTCCTTGAGCGCCATGGGAAACCAGTTCGCCATGACCTTCTCGTCTCCATTGGCAGCCTCGATGCCCAGCTCGTAGAGCTGGAGGAACTCTGCAGGGTCAGCCGTACCGTCGTAGCGAGGAGGAAGGTCTGGCTTGAACTTGCCGGGCCACGCGACGCTGCGCAGCTCGGCGGTGAAGGCCCGGCAGCCCGCTGTGGCCACGGGAGGCCTTAGGTGACGAGGAGCTTGGTCCTGCAGGTCCCCATGCGCTGCAGCTGGGAGCAGCGCGGGGTCTTGACGTGCTGGAGCAGGAGCATGTTCGTGACGAGCCGGAGTAGGGAGCGCTCGGGCAGCTTCTCGAGGGCGAGTGACTTCTTGGCAGCTCTGCTCTTGCCGCGCTGGCGCCTGACGGAGAGGGTTCCGCCCAGGGGCCACGCGCCTTGGGGCCAGGGCGCCTTCTTGAGGGGGAGGCGGCCGAGGCGCCCCCGGAGCTTCATTGCCCGCGCAGGGCGGGGCGCGGTGCAACGAGAAGGATGACGCGGGGGAGCCCCCAGCGGCGCGGACGAGATCGGCGACTCGGTCGAGCCACTCTTCATATACGTCATCGACTGGGCGGTAGCGCAGGAGCTCGTTTGCCGCGAGAGCGCAGCTCGAGCCTCCATGGCCGCGCGGGGCGCGCGGGACGAAGAACCAGCTGGGGTGAGCGAGGGTGTAGCAGTGCGGCCGTCTTGCCTCGTGGATGGGTGCTGGGACGATGCTTGCTGCTCGTTCCCCGCCGGGCCGGTGGCGGCGTCGATGGCAGGTGATGGGGAACGATGAGGGTGGCCGCCGATGGGGGCCGTCTGGGTGATGCGGGAAGCGAGAGCGGCTCGGCACTCGGCGCGGGCCCGACGAGCGTCAGACATGGATGCGATGGTTGGAGAAGAATAGGGCGACGGAAGACGAATTCCGGCACACCCCTACCTGGCGTGCCAAATGTCGGATTACGGGTTCCGGCAGACCCTTGAGGTTCGAACACTGGGGTGCGCGTGGAGATTTCGCCCTCTACCTACCTGCTCCTCGCCGAATCGCTTGGATCTGAACTACGAAAGGAACAACACAAGAGACACAGAGTTTATACTGGTTCATGCCACCATTGCGGTGTAATACCCTACTCTAGTGTGTGGTTTGGTGGATTGCCTCTTGGGCTGATGATGAACAATACAAGGAAGAACAGCCTCGCGAGGGTCTGTTCTTGGCTGGTGCGATGAACTACTAGGAGGAGTTCAGTCGCTCTCTCTCTCTACTAGTTTCTTGGCGAGGATCTTGTGTATTCCAGATGCCTCTACCCCGGGGGTGGCTAGTCCTATTTATAGGCAAAGGCCCTGGGCCTCTTCCCAAATATTGAGCGGGAAGGGGGCCAACAATTTGGCCATTTTGAAGGGGAACAGCGGGTACACTTATCCTGACCAAAGTTGGTCCTTGCCTGCCAAAGGCTCTGGTGGTGACGCCGGCTTGGGCTCCACAATGACTTCCTTCCTGCCGTTGGGCTGGTCTTGGTCTTGTTGCACCGAAATGGATGCCTTTGTTTGATGCTCTCGCCTGCGCTTGCTCCCTTTGCATCAAGGAGGAAAGGAAGACACTGCGCGGGCTGGCGCCCGACTGGCGCCCTTGGTCGTCATGGCTTGCGTCATAGGCACCTCGCGAGGTACCCCGCCTTGATCTCTCCGCCTCCTCGCGAGCCAGCCTGACGAGGCCGTGCCTGAGGAAGCTCCTGGTCGTCCGCCCCGCGAGGCTTGGCCCCTCGCGAGGGTCTTGAGCTTGTGTTGATGAAGATGGGCCGTGCTGGGCCCCCCTTTGAGCCACGCCGCAGGCCGCAGGCAGGAAAGTCTGGGGACCCCCGTTCCCAGAACACCGACACCGTCTTCCTCAACCGGCACCTGCTTGGTCTCTGCCTTATCCTGAGTGAACAGTTGCTTCTTCTTGGTTGGCGCAGCTTCCTTGGCCTTAGAGGCGTCCGCGTCAGCGGGTTGCGCTGCCGTGGCGGCCTTGAGGGCAAGCTTGAGCGCCATAAGAGCCTCCTTGGTATCTCCAGCTATGGTGAGGACGCCCTTGCTTCCGAGCATCTTCATGAGGTTGTAGGCCGGATGGGTTGCTGCCAAGAACTGAGCCAGGGCAGGGTATCCGAGGATGGCATTGTACGGGAGGCCGATGTGGGCAATGTCGAAGTCGACCAACTCGGTGCGGTAGTTGTCACAGGTGCCAAAGGTCGCGGGAAGGCGGATCTGCCCCAGGGGGCTGGAGGAACCGCCTCCGACGCCTGAGAAGGGCTTGTTGGGATGGAGCCACTCCAGTGGCACATGGAGGAGGCTGAAGGCCTCCACCGAGAGCACGTTGAGGCCGGCACCACCATCGATGAGGGTCTTGGTGACGGCCACATGGCAGATGGTGGGCGTGCAGAGCATCGGGAGCACGCCCGAGCAAGCGGTGGTGACGGGGTGGTCTTTCGAGTCGAAGGTCAGGTCGGCTTTGGGCGCCACCCAACCCGGAGGAGCTCCTGGCCGCGCGATGGCGGTGCTGATCTAGCGAAAGAACGGCTTGGCGTGGCGGTCTGAGGGTGGCGCTTTTGAGCTGCCGAGGAGGGCCGCGACTGCGCGGGGCACCGGAGCCGCAAAGCGCGCAGCGAAGAGTCTATGCAGCTCCTCCCAAGATGCTACCATGGACCCGGGAAGGTTGAGCAGCCAGGCGCGCGGGACGCCAGTAAGGCCACATGAAGCCAGTTGGCCATGACCTTGTCGTCGCCTCCGGCCTTAAGGACGGCCTCCTCGTACACCAGCAGGAAAACCACCGGGTCCGCCACACCGTCGTAGCGCGGTGGTATCTCTGGCTTGAAATTGGGCGGCCACTGTACCCGCGGTAAGGCGGGGGCCAAGGCTCGGAGCCCCCTGGCCCCATCACTGGCACCGGTCGCCGGGGCCGGAGGCCCGATGTCCGCCATGAGGGAGAAGCACGGTGTTGGCGGAGTGCGGGCCGATGGAAGGAAAGCTCCGGCGCACCCCTACCTGGCACACCAAATGTCGGATTTAGGGTTCCGGCAAAACCCTTGAGGTTCAAACACTGGGGTGCGCATGAAGATTTTCCCCTAACGAATCACGCCCTTAACCTCTCCGCGATCTCTAAGCTTAGCTCGATGAACTCACAACACAAGAGACACAAGGTTTACACTGGTTCGGGCACCGTTGTGGTGTAATACCCTACTCCAGTGTGGTGGTGGTCGATTGCCTCTTGGGCTGATGATGAACAGTACAAGGGAAGAACAGCCTCTTGCGAAGAGGTGCTCTTGTGCTTGGTGGATGTGACGATGGTCTGAATCAGTTCTAACTTAGCTGAGGCTTGGTTCGAGATCAGTTGCCTCCTACTGTGGTGGCTAGTCCTATTTATAGAGGCCCTGGTCCTCTTCCCAAATATTGAGCAGGAAGGGATGCCACAACGGCCAATTTGAAGGGGGACAGCTAGTACAAGCTATCCTGACTAAAGGTGGTCTTCGCCTGTCAAAGGCGCTGGTGGTGACGCCGTCTTGGGCTCCACGGTGACCTCCGTCCCTTCGTCCCGCTGGTCTTGGTCTTGTTGCACCGACATGGAAACCTTTTCCTGATGCCTTGGTACTCCTCGCCTGCGCTTGCCCCCTTAGCACCAAAGGGGAAACGAGGACACTGCGCACACTGGCGCCCGCCTGGCCTTGGTCGTCATGGCTTGCGTCAGAGGAACCTCGCGAGGTACCCCTTGCCTTGATCTCTTCGGCCCCTTGCGAGCTTGCCTGGTGAGGCCGCTCCTGAGGAGGCCTTGTGTCGTCTGCCTTGCGAGGCTTGGCCCCTCGCAAGGGTCTTGCGTGTTGGCTAATGAAGACGGCCCATACCGGGCCGCTGGTGGAGCCACGCCGGGGCCGCAGGCAGGCAAGTCTGGGGACCCCCGTTCCCAGAACGCCGACAAGGACGTCAGTCCATCTTTCATTGAGCAGATCTTGATCAGCTTGAAGCTGTTGCTGCTTCTTTTTCAGGCTTCTTGCAGTGGCAATTAGCTGACGCTTAAAGCGTTCCGGTTCGGCGGGCTCTTCAGGCACGATGAAATCTTCGTCACCAAGGCTAAACTTGTCTTTGAAGAGAGGAAGGTAGTTGCTATCCTCCGAGTCTTCGTTCGTGGCCTGTTCGCCAGGGCTGACTCGCCCATCATCCCGTTCCTCCTGTTCGGAGGTTGGATCAACGGGGTCTTCATTGTTTTCGGGACCGTTCAGAGTATTGTCCTCTTTTGTGACAGTATTTCTGTTTTTACTACGACGTGCCTTAGAGCGGCATTGCTGACGTTGGTGCTTCGGCTGTGTCTCAGGAGGTTTATCCTCGACTGGATTTTTTATCGTAGCCCTTATTTTCTTTGGGTGTATCTGATACGTCTCCGTCATATCTATAATTTTTGATTGTTCCATACCAATATTATTCACTTTCATATACTTTTTGGCAACTTTTTATATTATTTTTGGTACTAACTTATTGATCCAGTGCCCAGTGCCACTTCCTGTCTGTTGCATGTTTTTTGTTTCGCAGAAACCCAATATCAAACGGAGTCCAAACGGATAAAAACGGACGGAGATTTTTTTGGAATATTTATGATTTTCTGGAAGTAAAATCAACGTGAAACGGTATCCGAGGTGGGCACGAGGTAGGGGGGGCGCGCCCTACCCCCCCAGGCGCGCCCCTGACCCTCATGGTCCACCCGTAAGGCGGTTGATGCTCTTCTTCTGGGTAAGAAAGATAATTTTATGGGAAAGATCTGGGCGAAAGATTCACCCCAATCGGAGTTACGGATCTCCAGATATAAAGGAAACGGTGAAGGGGTAGAATCTGCCAACACAGAGAACGCAGAAACAGAGAGATAGATCCAATCTCGGAGGGGCTCTCGCCCCTCCCAAGCCATGGGAGCCAAGGACCAGAGGGGAAACCCTCCTCCCATCTAGGGAGGAGGTCAAGGAAGAAGAAGAAGGGGGCTCTCTCCCCCTTGCTTCCGGTGGCGCCGGAACGCCGCCGGGGGCCATCATCATCACCGCGATCTTCACCAACACGTCTGCCATCTTCACCAACACCTCCATCACCTTCCCCCTTCTATCTACAGTGATCCACTCTCCCGCATCCCGCTGTACCCTCTACTTGAACATGGTGCTTTATGCTTCATATTATTACCCAATGATGTGTTGCCATCCTATGATGTCTGAGTAGATTTTCGTTGTCCTATCGGTGATTGATGAATTGCTATGATTGGTTTGAGTTGCATGTTTTATTATTGGTGCTGTCCTATGGTGCCCTCCATGTCGCACAAGCGTGAGGGATTCCCACTGTAGGGTTTGCAATATGTTTATGATTTGCTTATGGTGGGTGGCGTGAGTGACAGAAGCACAGACCCGAGTAAGTAGGTTGTTTGCGTATGGGATAAAGGGGACTTGATACTTTAATGCTATGGTTAAATTTTACCTTAATGAATCTTTAGTAGTTGCGGATGCTTGCTAGAGTTCCAATCATAAGTGCATATGATCCAAGTAGAGAAAGTATGTTAGCTTATGCCTCTCCCTCAAATAGAATTGCAGTAGAGATTACCGGTCTAGTAACGTAGTCAGTTGCTTAGGGATAATTCCACAACTCCTACCACCACTTTTCCACACTCGCTATATTTACTTTGTTGCTTCTTTATCTAAACAGCCCCTAGTTTATATTTACGCTCTCTTTATTATCTTGCAAACCTATCCTTTCACACCTACAAAGTACTTCTAGTTTCATACTTGTTCTAGGTAAAGTGAACGTCAAGCGTGCGTAGAGTCGTATCAGTGGCCGATAGGACTTGAGAGAGTATTTGTTCTACCTTTAGCTCCTCCTTGGGTTCGACACTCTTACTTATCGAAAGATGCTACAACTATCCCCTATACTTGTGGGTTATCAAGACCTATTTCTAGCGCCGTTGCCGGGGAGTCATAGCGTGGGGTGAATATTCTCGTGTGTACTTGTTTGCTTTATCACTAAGTAATTTTTCTTTGCTATTCTTAGTTGTTCTCTATCTTTAGTTATGGATATGGAACACGAAATACCAAAAAAATTAGGTGTACTTGCTACTCATGAGGACGGGGTAACTCCTAAAACCCTCGATTCTCATTATGCGAGAGATATTATATACTACTTTGATAATCCTGTGAAAACCCCATTCAACTTTATAATGGGAGTAACGTTGGATCAACGTGAATACTTTAGGGATTATCGCTTAACACAAAAAGGGAAACTATTATGGGATCAAATTCATTTATTGAAGTGGTATGCTTGGAAACTATGCGTGGAATATGATTATACTTGTTGCTCTAGGATGAATTCTCCGCACCTTCCCTTTTCATGCAAATTTAATGATAATTAAACCTTAGCTTCTTATGCTAATGGTATATATGATTACTATGGTGGAACAAATAGAAGAATTTGTTGCTTTTATGGGTGCTTATGAAATTGAAGCTATGTGTAAAGAGTTTGAGGATTTTGATGATGCTGTTTATAGATCTGAAAATTTAGCTATCCTCAAATATTGCTATGAGAATTATAAATACAATTATGAAATTAATGCACTTATTGAGAAAGTCTCCGCTGTCCAAGAAGAGACTAATATTTTGCAGGAATCTATGGAAGAATAAATTGATGAAATTGTGAGCTCATTGGATGAAAAAGATGATGAGGAGAGCGAAGAACAAAAGGAGGAGGAGCGGATTAGCTACCCGTGCCCACCTTCTAATGAGAGTAACCCTCCAACTCATACATTATTTAATTCCCCTTCGTGCTTACTGAAGGATGGTTGCTATGATGATTGCCATGATGATTGCTATGATGATTGTTATGATCCCGTTGATTCTCTTGAAATATCCCTTTTTGATGATGCTTGCTATGCTTATGGCCAAGATGCCAATTATGCTTATGGATATGAACTTGCTATAGTTCCTTATGTTAAACATGAAATTGTTGCTATTGCACCCACGCATTATAGTCCTATTATCTTTTTGAATTCTCCCGACTACACTATATCGGAGAAGTTTGTGCTTATTAAGGATTATATTGATGGGTTGCCTTTTACTATTACACATGATGATTTTGATGAATGTAATATGCATGTGCTTGCTGCTCCTGCTTGCAATTATTATGAGAGAGGAACTATATCTCCGCCTCTTTATGTTTCCAATATGATAGAATTGCAAGAAACTATTTATACTATGCATTGGCCTTTACTTTGTGCGCATGAGTTATTCTTTTATGACATGCCAATGCATAGGAAGAGAGTTAGACTTCGTTGTTGCATGATATATGTTACTTTGTGCTCACTACTAAATTACAAATCATTGTTAATTAAAATTGACTTTGATATACCTTGGGATCCGGGTGGATCCATTACTTGAGCACTATATGCCTAGCTTGATGGCTTTAAAGAAAGCGCTGCCAGGGAGACAACCCGGAAGTTTTAGAGAGTCATTTATTTCTGTTGAGTGCTTTCATATAGTTTAAAAACAACAAAAATAAAGAGGGGAACCCAAAACTTGTCAAAAAGAAAAGTGAAAGTGAGAAAGACAAGCATTGTTGAAGTGGGAGCTAGCCTTGGACTCCGTTCATGCTCACGGAAACTTTGTGAATCCTGATTACAGAAACTTTTCAACAAAAATAATTATCCTCTTGTACAATTCCATTGTATTATAAAAATAATGTGCCAAGGTTTGCCTTTAGGATGTTTACAATGTTTGATTGGTTTGTGCGGTGCAGGACAGAAACTTTGGCTGTAGTGTGCGATTTTACATTTTTAACTGGAACGTCAATTGGTTCTGATTCCTTTTGCACTGTCTTTCTGTACAACTGTTTTATTTTTCCTAATTTTGGTAGAAATTTTGGGGTACCAGAAGTATGGTGGATGTTCAGATTGCTACAGACTGTTCTGTTTTTGACAGATTCTATTTTTGATGCATAGTTTGCTTGTTTTGATGAATCTATCAATTTATATCAGTGGATTAAGTTATATTACAGTAGACACAATGAAAAAACAAAATATGAATTGGTTTGCTATAGTACTTAGAGTGGTGATTTGCTTTATTATACTAACGGATCTTACTGAGTTTTCTGTTGAGGTTTTGTGTGGATGTAGTATCTAATCGAGGATGTTTCGATGTGAGAAGAAGGAAGAGAGGCAAGAGCCAAAGCTTGGGGATGCCCGAGGCACCCCAAGTAAATATTCAAGGAGACTCAAGCGTCTAAGCTTGGGGATGCTGGGGAGGCATCCCCTCTTTCTTCAACAAGTATCGGTATGTTTTCGTATTCGTTTCGTTTATGCATTATGTGCAAGTCTTGGAGTGTATTTTGCAATTAGGTTTTTATTTTTTTCTTTTGTGCACCATGCTGGTATGAGATAGTCCTTGGTTGATTTATAGAATGCTCATTGCACCTCACTTAAATCTTTTGAGTGTGGCTTTATAGAATGCTTCATGTGCTTCACTTATATCATTTGAAGTCTGGATTGCCTGTTTCTCTTCATATAGACAACCGCCATTTGTAGAATGCTCTTTTGCTTCACTTATACTTGTTAGAGCGTGGGCATATCTTTTGTAGAAAGAATTAAACTCTCTTGCTTCACTTATATCTATTTAGAGAGATGGCAAGAATTGGTCATTCACATGGTTAGTCATAAAATCCTACATAAACTTGTAGATCGCTGAATATGATATGTTTGATTCCTTGCAATAGTTTTGCGATATAAAGATGGTGATATTGGAGTTATACTAGTGGGTGGTTGTGGATTGTAGAGACACTTGTGTTGAGGTTTGCAAGTCCCGTAGCATGCACGTATGGTAACTGTTGTGTGACAAATTTGAAGCATGGGGTGTTTCTTTGATTGTCTTCCTTATGAGTGGTAGTCGGGGACGAGCGATGGTCTTTTCCTACCAATCTATTCCCCTAGGGGCATGCGTAGTAGTACTTTGCTTCGAGGGCTAATAAACTTTTGCAATAAGTATATGAGTTCTTTATGACTAATGTGAGTCCATGGATTATACGCACTCTCACCCTTCCATCATTGCTAGCCTCTTCGGTACCGTGCATTGCCCTTTCTCACCTCGAGAGTTGGTGCAAACTTCGCCGGTGCATCCAAACCCCGTGATACGATACGCTCTATCACACATAAGCCTCATTATATCTTCCTCAAAACAGCCACCATACCTACCTATCATGGCATTTGCATAGCCATTCCGAGATATATTGCCATACAACTCCCATCATCATCATATTCATGACTTGAGCATTCATTGTCATATTGCTTTGCATGATCGTAAGATAGCTAGCATGATGTTTTCATGGCTTGTCCGTTTTTTGATGTCATTGCTACGCTAGGTCATTGCACATCCCGGTACACCGCCGGAAGCATTCATATAGAGTCATATCTTTGTTCCAGTATCGAGTTGTAATATCGAGTTGTAAGTAAATAAAAGTGTGATGATCATCATTATAGAACATTGCCCCAAAGAAAAGGAAAGGCCAAAGAAGCCTAAATAAAAAAGGGGGCCAAAGAAGCCCACCAAAAAAAGGGGGGGGGGGCAATGTTACTATCTCTTTTTCCACACTTGTGCTTCAAAGTAGCACCATGTTCTTCATGTAGTGAGTCTCATATCTTGTGCTTCAAAGTAGCACCATGTTATTCATATAGATTGTCTCCTATGTTGTCACTTTCATATACTAGTGGGAATTTTCATTATAGAACTTGGCTTGTATATTCCAACGATGGGCTTCCTCAAATGCCCTAGGTCTTCATGAGCAAGCAAGTTGGATGCACACCCACTTAGATTCTTTTGTTGAGCTTTCATACACTTATAGCTCTAGTGCATCCGTTGCATGGCAATCCCTACTCCTCGCATTGACATCAATTGATGGGCATCTCCATAGCCCGTTGATTAGCCGCGTCGATGTGAGACTTTCTCCTTTTTGTCTTCTCCACATAACCTCCATCATTATATTCTATTCCACCTATAGTGCTATATCCATGGCTTGCGCCCATGTATTGCGTGAGGGTTGAAAAAGCTGAAGCGCGTTAAAAAGTATGAACCAATTGCTCGGCTCGTCATCGGGGTTGTGCATGATGGGAGCATTTTTGTGTGACGAAAAAGAAGCATGGCCAAACTGTATGATTTTGTAGGGATAAGCTTGCTTTTACCATGTTGTTTTGAAAAGACATGATTGCTTTATTGGTACGCTCGAAGTATTATTTTTTTATGTCAAATGATAGACTATTGCTTTGAATCACTTGTGTCTTAATATTCATGCCATGATTAGACATATGATCAAGATTATGCTAGGTAGTATTCCACATCAAAAATTATTCTTTTTTATCATTTACCTACTCGAGGACGAGCAGGAATTAAGCTTGGGGATGCTGATACGTCTCCGTCGTATCTATAATTTTTGATTGTTCCATGCCAATATTATTCACTTTCATATACTTTTTGGCAACTTTTTACATTATTTTTGGGACTAACTTATTGATCCAGTGCCCAGTGCCAGTTCCTGTCTGTTGCATGTTTTTTGTTTCGCAGAAACCCAATATCAAACGGAGTCCAAACGGGATAAAAACGGAATATTTATGATTTTCTGGAAGTAAAATCAACGCGAAACGGTATCCGAGGTGGGCACGAGGTAGGGGGGCGCGCCCTACCCCCCAGGCGCGCCCCTGACCCTCGTGGTCCACCCGTAAGGCGGTTGATGCTCTTCTTCTGGCGCAAGAAATATAATTTTATGGGAAAGATCTGGGCGAAAGATTCACCCCAATCGGAGTTACGGATCTCCAGATATAAAAGAAACGGTGAAGGGGTAGAATCTGCCAACGCAGAGAACGCAGAAACAGAGAGATAGATCCAATCTCGGAGGGGCTCTCGCCCCTCCCAAGCCATGGGAGCCAAGGACCAGAGGGGAAACCCTCCTCCCATCTAGGGAGGAGGTCAAGGAAGAAGAAGAAGAAGGTGGGATCTCTCCCCTTGCTTCCGGTGGCGCCGGAACACCGCCGGGGGCCATCATCATCACCGCGATCTTCACCAACACCTCCGCCATCTTCACCAACAGCTCCATCACCTTCCCCCTTCTATCTACAGCGGTCCACTCTCCTGCATACCGCTGTACCCTCTACTTGAACATGGTGCTTTATGCTTCATATTATTACCCAATGATGTGTTGCCATCCTATGATGTCTGAGTAGATTTTCGTTGTCCTATCGGTGATTGATGAATTGCTATGATTGGTTTGAGTTGCATGTTTTATTATTGGTGCTGTCCTATGGTGCCCTCCATGTCGCGCAAGCGTGAGGGATTCCCGCTGTAGGGTTTGCAATATGTTTATGATTTGCTTATGGTGGGTGGCGTGAGTGACAGAAGCACAGACCCGAGTAAGTAGGTTGTTTGCGTATGGGATAAAGGGGACTTGATACTTTAATGCTATGGTTGGGTTTTACCTTAATGAATCTTTAGTAGTTGCGGATGCTTTCTAGAGTTCCAATCATAAGTGCATATGATCCAAGTAGAGAAATTATGTTAGCTTATGCCTCTCCCTCAAATAGAATTGCAGTAGAGATTACCGGTCTAGTAACATAGTCGGTTGCTTAGGGACAATTCCACAACTCCTACCACCACTTTTCCACACTCGCTATATTTACTTTGTTGCTTCTTTATCTAAACAGCCCCTAGTTTATATTTATGCTCTCTTATTATCTTGCAAACCTATCCTTTCACACCTACAAATTACTTCTAGTTTCATACTTGTTCTAGGTAAAGCGAACGTCAAGTGTGCGTAGAGTCATATCAGTGGCTGATAGGACTTGAGAGAGTATTTGTTCTACATTTAGCTCCTCGTTGGGTTCGACACTCTTACTTATCGAAAGAGGTTACAACTATCCCCTATACTTGTGGGTTATCAGTATCCACCATGTATATGTCGTACGAGGAGGTGGCTGTCCAACGCCCTGTAGGCAGTGGTTCCTGATCCTCTCCGGCATCATCGTCCATACCGTCGATGTCTTCGGAGTAGTAATCAAGCATGTCGGTTAAGTCATCAACAATGGCTATGAAGTGGGTGGTGGGTGGGGAACGAATTTCCTCATGGTCCACTCCCCATTCGAGCCGGACATAGTTCGGCCGAGAGTCCCCTGACAAGGAGAGGGATCTTAATGAGCTTAATACGTCGCCAAAAGGCGAGTGCTAGAAAATGTCCGCGGAGCTGAACTCTAAGACCGACACCCAATCATGTTCGATGGACATGGTGGCACGCGGTCCAGAGCCCCTAGCCGGAGACGAGTCCGGGGTTCCGGTAACACAAGCCCAGCCTGATGTTGGGTCTATGTGCGGCTCGAGCGCCGCTGGGTCTGCGGCCTCCACGGCGGTGTTGAGCTTCCCGTCTTTGGACGACGCAGTCCGCTCCGGCTCTAGGGCCAGGGCGGTAACAGATGCTATCTCCTATGTGCGGCCAGATGACAGATCTAGGTCATGTTCGTCGTGGTGGCCGAGGACAGCCATCATGGGCTCGAATCCGCCGAAGATCAAGTCTCCACGGATATCGGCCACAAAATTCAGGCTTCCAAATCTGACCTGATGGCCAGGGGCGCAACTATCGATCTGCTCTAGATGGCCAAGTGACTTGGCCCGTAGTGCGAAGCCGCCGAATATGAAGATCTGTCCGGGGAGGAAGGTCTCCCCCTGGACTGCATTGTTGCAGATGATTGATGGAGCCATCAAGCCTATCTTCGACGACACAGAGGAACTCTCAGTGAAAGCACCAATGTCGGTGTCAAAACTGGCGGATCTCGGGTAGGGGGTCCCGAACTATGCGTCTAAGGCTAATGGTAACAGGAGGCGGGGGAACAATGTTTACCCAGGTTTGGGCCCTCTCTATGGAGGTAATACCCTACTTCCTGCTTGATTGATCTTGATGAATATGAATATTACAAGAGTTGATCTACCACGAGATCGTAATGGCTAAACCCTAGAAGTCTAGCCTATGAGGATATGATTGTTGTGACTCTAACCCTAGAAGTCTAAACCCTCTGGTTTATATAGACACCGGGAGGGGGGGGCTAGGGTTGTACAAAGTCGGTTACAGAGAAAGGAATCTACATATCCGAATCGCCAAGCTTGCCTTCCACGCAAAGGAGAGTCCCATCTGGACACGGGACGAAGTCTTCTATCTTGTATCTTCATAGTCCAACAGTCCAGCCAAAGTATATAGTCCGGCTATCCGAGGACCCCTTAGTCCAGGACTCCCTCAGGTGGTGCGGTACGCTGGGGCGTACACGAGCCGTAGCCCAGGACCGGTTTGACAACTTCGAGGACCATACTGAGTCCATATTTGCAAGTTTCAAGATTGTATCGAGGCAGTTTGTGAGTTCCGGGACCGTTATAGACAGCGCCAACAACTTTAAGGATCAAAGATGCATTTTACTCCTGTAAGTAGGCGTTCTTTTGTTGCGTAGAGCATCCAAACCTGGGCATGTGTGGCCCGGCACAAAGCCCGACGTCCGGGCCGGGCTCGGGCCTCACTTTCCAGCCTGCAGCCCGAAAACCCGCGGCAAAACATGATTTTCTATTTTTTATATAAATATATAGGCATAGTTATAGTGTTAATCCCTCAAAATAGATATTTTATTGTTTAAAATATGAAAAATAGGCATTTTCTCGGACCGCGGGCTGGTCCCGGGCTTTGGGATTTTGGGGTCGTGCTTTTTTAAAACTGGTCCGGCCCAGAAAGGCCCATGTCTAAGAGCACCTACAGCCGTGTACCAAAAGAACGACACGCCCCCAACCATGGAGAGAGCTCAGTCACCCCTTATTTTTTGTCCCTTACAACCACATACCTCAAATATCACACATAAATTCATATTATCATGCAAAACAAATGTTGTGTGCTAGGAATACTAAGTTATGTACTACTAGCTAGAAGCAACCCTACTAGTCGTCATCACAGATGTCGATGACCTCCGTCCCGGCAGTACTAGACGGGCTGGCCCTGTTGATTGACCGCCGACCCTAACTCCGGCTCCTTGTCGGATTCCACATCGGTGATGAGTTCACCACGCTTCGCTTGCCCTCGCGGAGGAAGTGACGCTTGGCCTCCACCTCCATCTCCGAGTAGATGGAGTCGGGGATGGCTTGGTGCTCCATGACATCCTCCGCCTGCGTGACTTCAAACTCGGCCACAGAATCTCTCTCTCTCTCTCTCTCTCTCTCTCTCTCTCCCCACCTCACGTGGGAGAGTTCCTCCACTATCGCGACTCGCACCCAACCTCCTTCTTGTCCTGGTCAGCGCAGACGTTTCCCATCTCTCCTTCCCCTCCTTGTCGCGCCGTGTTGCTATGACGTCATGCTAGTGGGGGCTGGAGATGGCAGTCAAATGTGCTGTGACGAGTTCACGGGGCAACTCACTAGGACCATTTGAAACCTTCCGGAAGGTTTCGAAATTTTCTGAAACCTTCCAGGGCTTTCAAGGGTACCTCCGGGATGCGCCTGATTTCACCAGAACATTTACGTGACCTCTCTGGAACACTTCTGGTATAACATGAACCTTCTGATGCATTTCTCTTGTACTCCTAATATCCTCTAGTAGTCTATCAAACTATTGTAATTAAGCGTGTGACCCTCCAGGTTTGGTAATATGTGGACATGACCCAGAACATCTTCTGGCCAATAATAAATAGCGGGGTCTGGACACCCATATTGATTCCCACATATACATGAAGATATTTATCGAGTGAAACTTTTGTTTCCTTACACAATTCCTTTTGCTTCATGATACTTAACAAAACCCGATGCAAGACTTTTATCTGTATCCTTGTGAAGCAACTATGTGATCAGAATACCCAAGTAATCTTTGTTACCAGTTTGTCCTCTTTTCTTGTTTCCGTATTCCAGTATCCCCATGATCATATCACGCTATGTCTGTCCAGACGATGATGGATACCTTAATACCGAGTGGGCCCGGAGAGTATTTCTCCATCGTCGGAGGAGCATATCTCAGTCTTGAACTATCGAATCCCTTGACATACTTTTTTTATGTACCCGAAAGTTACCGTTGTAATCACCCAATTACAGAAAATGATTGGGAACCCCAAAGTAACCGTCTGATATTCTCATGGTCTAAGGACATGAGTATATGTTAACACATGACATGATAATATTGATAACACCGTGATGATGCAATCGTGTAGTATATCATAGGTTGGCTGTGTCCAACTCCATTGGTCTGCTAACAATGTGCTCTCATTGTCGTCGGCATCCTTGTTACTTTAACAATGCTCTATGATCAGAAAAAGAAGATCATCACATCCGTAGACCCGGGGGCCATAGTTTTCACTAGTGGCTTTTCTCAAGATAGCATGATTATTACGGTGGGTGAACAAATTACTGTCGAGCAATTGATAGAAAAGTGCATAGTTATGAGAATATCTAGGCATGATCATGTATATAGGCATCACATCCGTGACAAGTAGACCGACTCTTGCCTACATCTACTACTATTACTCCACACATTGACCGACTCCTTCCTGCATCTAGAGTATAAGTTCATGAAGAACAGAGTAACACATTAAGAAAGATGACATGATGTAGAGGGATAAACTCAAGCAATATGATATAAACCCCGTCTTTTTATCCTCGATGGAAACAATAAAATACGTGCCTTGCTGCCCCTGCTGTCACTGGGAAAGGACACCACAAGATTGAACCCAAAGCTAAGCACTTCTCCCATTGCAAGAAAGATCAATCTAGTAGGCCAAACCAAACTGATAATTCGAAGAGACTTGCAAAGATAACCAATCATACATAAAAGAATTCAGAGGAGATTCAAATATTTCTCATAGATAAACTTTATCATAAACCCACAATTCATTGGATCTCGACAAACACACCGCAAAAGAGTTACATCGAATAGATCTCCAAGAAGATCAAGGAGAACTTTGTATTGAGATTCAAAGAGAGAGAAGAAGACATCTAGCTAATAACTATGGACCCGAAGGTCTGTGGTAAACTACCCACAACTCATCGGAGAGGCCTTGGAGATGATTAGAGGCCCTCCATGGTCGATTCCCCCTCTGGCGGAGCGTCGGTGAAGGCTGCAAGATGGGATCTCGCGGATACAGAAGGTTGTGGCAGTGGAAATAGTTTTTCGTGGTGCTCCTGGATGTTTTGAGGGTACGTGGCTATATATAGGAGGAAGAAGTAGGTCGGTGGACGCTCGAGGGGCCCACGAGGGTGGGGGCGCGCGCTCCTGTAGGGGGCGCGCCGGGCACCCTCGTGGCCGCCTCCTCTGTTGCTTGACGTCCACTCCAAGTCCCCTGAATCACGTTTGTTCCAAAAAGATCGCTCCCGAAGGTTTCATTCCGTCTGGACTCCGTTTTATATTCCTTTTCTTCGAAACACTGAAATGGGCAAAAAAACAGTAATTCGGGCTGGGCCTCCGGTTAGTAGGTTAGTCCCAAAAAATGATATAAAAGTGCAAAGTAAAGCCCATAAACATCTAGAACGGGTAATATAATAGCATGGAACAAAAAAAATTATAGATACGTTGGAGACGTATCAGTGTTTATGTTTCTACACATGCAACTGAGTCTTCCTATGAATTATTGCATCTGGGGCATATTTTCAACACTTCTGTGTGCGCTTATGAGCGTACTGCATTTTCCGTCATTAAAAATTCCTCACGGGTACATGTACAATGTTATATGTTGATAATAGAAAGAAAAGTCCCTATTGTGAAGAATTTGTCTCCGAAGAAACCTAGTTCTAGAGATACTAGTTCTGAACAACCCAAGCACAGAGGAGGTGGACAATGAGAACCGTATACTTTCAAAGGAATTCGAGAAGAACTTGGTCTTCAAAGCCGCCGCACGTGAAACTCTTGGTCATATGAAGAATCATCTGCAAAGCACTCGCAGACATTGGGCAAGCAAATTGTATGGATTCAAGTTTGTTATCGGAAAGTATGAGATCGCAATTTCTCTTTGCTCTCCATGGAATGATCTACATGATGCTCCTACCGATCAAAGGATATAGCGTTTAACAGCCAAGGGTAGCACCCCAAATTAGAATGTTGCAACCTAAGAAACTTTCTCGAAATAAACTTGTAGCATGAATTAGTTCCTTGAGACATGCTGACATTAATTACCAAAATCCACCTTGAGGAGTGGATGCACTTTGATGCCTCCAACAGGCATACCAGTCTATAGGCTTGCTCCTCCGGCTATAAATAGCCCCTTCCCCAACCTTAAATGATTGGTTGTTCCATGATAATCTGACAAGTATTTGTCTGAACAACCCATCCCCCGAAGAAGTTCAGAGAATCCTAGGTGAGGAGAAATCCCCAAAGCCTAAAGTTTAAGGTGATTGAGTATCCCCAAAGAACTTGATCGAAGTTGAAGTTAACATGTTACTCTTCAGGACTGAGCATCCTCTAGACGGTTAGATGTCTTTTTAGGAGCATTGATGTCTACTACGCAAACTTATTCTTGTAGACTCGTGTTGGGCCTCCAAGCGTAGAGTTTTGTAGGACAATAGCAAATTTCCCTCAAGTGGATGACCTAAGGTTTATCAATCTGTGGGAGGCATAGGATGAAGATGGTCTCTCTCAAACAACCCTGCAACCAAATAACAAAGAGTGTCTTGTGTCCCCAACACACCCAATACAATGGTAAATTGTATAGGTGCACTAGTTCGGTGAAGAGATGGTGATACAAGTGTAATATGGATGGTAGATATAGGTTTTTGTAATCTGAAAATATAAAAACAGCAAGGTAACAAGTAATAGAAGTAAGCGAAAATGGTATTGCAATGCTTGGAAACAAGGCCTAGGGTTCATACTTTCACTAGTGCAAATTCTCTCAACAATGATAACATAACTAAATCATATGGTAATCCCTCAACGTGCAACAAAAGTCACTCCAAAGTTCCTATCGCGAAGAACATAAGATGAAATTGCTTGTAGGGTACGAAACCACCTCAAAGTTATCCGTTCCGATCAATCCATTGGGCTATTCCTATAAGTGCCACAAACAGCCCTAGAGTTCGAGTAAAATAACACCATATCACATACATCAATCAACCCTAATGTCACCTACATACTCCAATGTCACCACAAGTATCCGTGGGTCAATTATATGATATGCATCAAACAACTTTAGATTCATAATATTCAATCCAACATAAAGAACCACAAAGAGTGCCCCAAGATTCCTATCAGAGAAACAAGGACGAAACATGCATCAACCCCTATGCATAGATTACCCCAATGTCACCTCGGGAATCCGCGAGTTGAGTGCCAAAACATACATCAAGTGAATCAATAGAACACCCCATTGTCACCACGGGCATCCCACACAAGACATACATCAAGTGTGCTCAAATCCATAATAGTATTCAATCCTATAACAGTGAAACCTCAAAGGTAAAACTCAATTCATCACAAGAAGGTAGAGGCGGAGAAACACCATATGATTCAACTATATCATAGCTACTGGTACATACCCTCATCCCCGAGGGTGAACTACTCCTTCCTCATCATGGAGACCGCCGGGATGATGAAGATGGCCACGGTGATGGTTTCCCCCTCCGGCAGGGTGTTGGAACAGGCTCCCGATTGGTTTTTCGTGGCTACAGAGGCTTGCGGCGGCGGAACTCCCGATCTAGGTTTATTTCTGAGGGTTTCTATATTTATAGGAATTTTTGGCGTCGGAAACAAGTCAGAGGGGTCCACGAGGCGACGACAAGGCAGGGAGCACGCCCTAGGGGGGCGCCCTCCACCCTTGTGGATGCTTTGTGGCTCATCTGGTCCATCTCCAATACTCCGTGGGCTTCTTTTGGTCCATAGAAAATCGTCGTAAAGTTTCAGCTTGTTTGGACTCCATTTGGTATTCCTTTTCTGTAAAACTCAAAACAAGGGAAAAAACTGGCACTAGGCTCTAGGTTAATAGGTTTGTCCAAAAATAATATAAAATAACATATAAAACATACAAAACAAATAATATAATAGCATGAAAATTATAGATACGTTGGAGATGTATTAAGCACCAGAGTGGATTGCCGAACAACAAGTTTCGGAAGGTCCAAAGATACCTCAAGATCTACCTCGAGTGATTGGGCGAGTTTAAGTGCACTTAGCTCACGGAGAATAGGGTGAATACTTTTGTGTCTTCTGAGTTTCGGCTCAATCCCTCCGACCAGACATAGAGTCGTGCCAACAACTTGAAATGAGTGAACAAACCATTTGTCTTCGCCATGCTTACGAGTTATGTTTCTTCGCACACTCTTTACTTTTAGTAATTCCCCAGTGTTCTGAAAAACTTCCCTTGCCTACTTTATCTACGATTGTTGTGAAGACTTTCCTGGGGACTATTTCATTTCGATGCATGATATTCATGTTAGTTTTGTTCTTTGTGCTACTATTTTGAAGACTATCTGCTTGTTTACTTGTACTGATAATTAGTTATTCTTCTATGAAGCTTGCTACTTATCTGTCATTTTAGATTACCATTTCTCTAAGTTATTTGCTACCCATTTTAGTTATTCTTCAATTCAGCATTACTTATGTTAGTTTTACTCTCTTTTTTGAAAAATCACTTCTTCCGAAGAATTTGTTAAAATCTCTCATTCAACCCCCCCTGGTCGATATATAATCCTACAACTACTTCCTTCACATTTGATTAGGAAATGATGGTCAAGCAAAGACCATGGTTAGGTGATGTACAAGAAGTTATCTCACATCACTCGGAGCCCAAGAGAAGTTAGATCAAGTCCCCCACCCTAATCTCGGATTCAAACTTCTCAGACAAACCCGACTTCAAGCGTTGACAACTCTCTCATCAAGAATCCAAATAGGGTGGTTTTGGGCTTTTTGGAAAGCTTATTTCATGCACACTTTCTAACACATCTTGGCGTGGTGTTGTCACGGCAGATGCCCTTGTGAAAGGACTTAGTTGCGAGGTCATGGCTATGGTGATTAGCTTAAAGGGGTTGAACAGGACGAGAGACACGAGTTTACCCAGGTTCGGCACCTCACCGACGAGGTAAAAGCCTACTTCCTGCTTTGTGTTGTATTGATTGAGTATCAATTACAAGGGAGTGGAGTCGCTTAACCTAGCTCTCGATTCTAACTTGAGTTCACCCGTCGCGGGGTCTCTCCTTTATATACACAGGTCGAGGCCCTGGGCTTCTAAAAGTCCAAGTCGGATCATACAACGTAACCAACTCTAGTTCTAAGTCGCCTTGCCTTGCTAGGCAAGTCTCCATTGGGTGACTCACACCTCCGAGTTATGCGCCATCTCTGGGTCTTGGGCCTTCACCTGGCCCACCTTGTAAGCCGCCTCTAGTCTCTTAGGTCTTGGCTTCTTGGCCCTACTTAGGATTTCACTTATGAGTCGCCAACAGTGTAACCCGGCCCTTCCTGGGCGGGTCACACCATGGGGTTATATCCCCAACATTAGGCCCCAGATTGATTTGAACTTGTTCATGTCAATCTTCATCCTCTGGTTGGCAAATCTTCTACAATTCTTCTAAAGCTTGACCTTGAACAAACCTTCACGACCCGCCATAAGAAAAGATGACGTCATGTTATTAAATTCAGAAAAAACCTCATGACATCACAACAGATCTTTGCATTAACCAGCCATTCCAAAAATCGAGGCGCCTCTTATGCTATAGTAATTATTATGCCTCCCCGGTCTTCGCGCATGCCGTTTCACTATTCCATCTTTTCCTTATAAAAAGGGACAGGGAGCCTACCTTTTCACCTTTTACCCATGTCTCCTCCTCTTCTTCTTCCTCGCAACCTCAACCGCGACCAGAGCTCCGCCGTGCCAGCCGAACCTCGCCGACCACTCCGTCAAGGCCGCTACACAACATGTTGGGACCAGAGATCTGCGGCGATCATCCGCTCTTCACCAACACTGCCAGGTATCATCTCTTTCTCTCCATAGATCTACATTAGGTCACCCAAGTTCATAAGAGTTCATCTGTGCTCGTCTAAGTTCATCCAGCTCGTGTATAGAACCCATATTTCAATCCCAAAAATGATGTGGGAGCAATGCGGTAGTGGATTTGACCTTTGTCTTGTATATAGAATAGATCCCTTCTTATTCAAAATCAACACCCACCTTGCCTATTCTTCCACTGATGCGCACTAGGTTTAGCAATTATTCACCTTTTCTGAACTGATGTAGATCCGTAAATATAGCCACAAACTTGTGATACCTGTTTGTCCCACACTTAGCAAAATTTCAGCAATCTTGGATTCATAGATAATTGACCCGCCCTTCACCTTTCAGGCGGCTTAACAAAGAATTTATAACTTGCCAAGAATTTCCAAAAATAGCTTATCTCAATTAACCTACCATTTTGTTACAATGTCTTATACTCATGCCTTGTTTTTAATTTACCTTCGTACCTTTAGGCGACTCAATATGACCATCTGCAACTAGGAGCACTCTCTGGTTACCAGAGAAATTCTCAACGATTATGTAGGCCAAGGCCTATTGGCGACTCAGTAGGAAATTGGATGGCGGATTAGCAAGGGAGAAACAATCCTCACTCCCACTGAAGGAGAAATTATAGTCTTCACTGATCATATACTTGGGGGTTTTACACCACCCGGGTCTAAGTTTTTTAGGGATGTCTTGCACTACTTCAACTTGCACCCTCAAGATATAGCCCAAACTCTGTATCCAACATCTGCCACTTCCAAATCTTCTGCGAGGTTGATACTTCTCCAACGTATCTATAATTTTTAATTGTTCCATGCTATTATATTATCTGTTTTGGATGTTTTATATGCATTAATATGCTATTTTATATGATTTTTGGGACTAACCTATTAACCTAGAGCCCAGTGCCAGTTCCTGTTTTTTTCCTTGTTTTAGAGTTTCGAAGAAAAGGAATACCAAACAGAATAAAACTTTCACGATGATTTTTCTTGGACCAGAAGACACCCAGGAGGCTTGGAGTGCAAGTCATAAGAGCCACGAGGCGGCCACAAGGGTGGAGGGCGCGCCCCTAACCTTGTGGGCCCCTCGGTGACCCCCTAACCTAGATCTTCCTCCTATATATTCTCAAATACCCCAAAAAATTTCAAGGGAGTCACGAAACCACTTTTCCACCACCGCAACCTTTTGTACCCGTGAGATCTCATCTAGGGGCCTTTTCCGGCATCCTGCCGGAGGGGGATTCGATCATGGAGGGCTTCTACATCAACACCATTGCCTCTCCGATGAAGCGTGAGTAGTTTACCACAGACCTATGGGTCCATAGCTAGTAGCTAGATGGCTTCTTCTCTCTCTTTGATTCTCGATACAAATTTCTCCTTGATGTCCTTGGAGATCTATTCGATGTAATACTCTTTTGCTGTGTGTTTGCCGAGATCCGATGAATTGTGGATTTATGATCAGCTTATCTATCAATATTATTTGAATCTTCTCTGAATTCTTATATGCGTTATTTGATATCTTTGCAAGTCTCTTCGAACTATCATTTGGTTTGGCCAACTAGATTGGTTTTTCTTGCAATGGGAGAAGTGCTTAGCTTTGAGTTCAATCTTGCGGTGCTCGATCCTAGTGACAGAAGGGGAACTGACACGTATTGTATTGTTGCCATCGAGGATAAAAAGATGGGGTTTTCATCATATTGTTTGAGTTAATCCCTCTACATCATGTCATCTTGCTTAAGGCGTTACTCCGTTCTTTATGAACTTTATACTCTAGATGCTTGCTGGATAGCAGTCGATGTGTGGAGTAATAGTAGTAGATGCAGAACCGTTTCGGTCTACTTGACACAGACGTGATGCCTATATTCATGATCATTGCCTTAGATAGCGTCATAACTTTGCGCTTTTCTATCAATTGCTCGGCAGTAATTTGTTCACCCACCGTAATAATTTCTATCTTGAGAGAAGCCTCTGGTGAAACCTATGGCCCCCGGGTCTATTTTCCATCATATAAGTTTCCGATCTACAATTCTAGTTTCCTATTTACTTTCTTTGCAATCTTTTACTTTCCATTCCCTAAACCAAAAATACCAAAAATATTACTTTACCATTTATCCATCTATATCAGATCTCACTTTGATTGTGAAGGGATTGACAACCCCTTTATCGCGTTGGGTGCAAGTTGGTGTTTGTTTGTGCAGGTAATCGGTGCCTTTTTGTGTTGTCTCCTATTGGATCGATAGCTTGGTTCTCAAAAGCTGAGGGAAATACTTACTCTAGTTTGCTGCATCACCCTTTCCTCTTCAAGGGAAAAACCAATGCAAGCTCAAGAGGTAGTAGGAAGAATTTCTGGCGCTGTTGCCGGGGAGATCTACGCCAAGTCGAGACATACCGAGTACCCATCATAAACTCTCATCCCTTGCATTACATTATTCGCCATCCACCTCTCGTTTTCCTCTCACACACTTCTAAAATGATTATTGAAAAGATTAGCCTTTTCTTCGCCCCTCTTCCATTCATCTTCTTCGTTTGCTTTTTGTGTGCTCGTGTGTTGCTTGCCTAGTCTTCATGACTCCTCCAAAGAACGTTGACCCTCACCTTATGTTGGGGATATTACCACTAGGCGTAAACCGGCCTACTTGGGCCGGGTTAACTTCATTAGTGGTATAAGCAGATAAAGGCCCAAGGCCTATAGTCAGTTTAGAACGTGTAGCCGTAAACAGGCCTGATGTATGACTTGTATTGTAAGATAGGAATAGAGAGGTACCAACCGGAATACGAGTATGAACCGGTTGGGACTCTACGGACCGACGGACGTCACCCGTGTATATAAGGGGACGACCCGGCGGCGGTTCAGGACAGACAACAACAACTCGAGCCTAGGCGAAGCTTGTTTGCTCCCTAGCCATTGAGACCACATCAATTCCATCACAACTAGACGTAGGCTTTTACCTTCATCGAAGGGGCCGAACTAGTATAAAACCCTCGTGTCTTTGTGTCCGCTTTAACCCCTTCAAATAAACCCGTAGCGATGGCTCCACGACTAAGTCCTTTCACTAGGACACCTGCCGTGACAAATCCACGACAGTTGGCGCCCACCGTGGGGCTATCGCACGATGGTTTGACGATCTTGGAGGGCAGGCTCAAGGGACTCGAAGGCTATGTTGTGGGCCGGATGACCAAAAGTCGTCGCGGCAGGATCTACATCGACGACGCAGGATGGGGTCCCGAGGCCGATTCAATTGAGTACGGGTACCGGGTCCCCTTCGGCGGTATACATGTTTTCATCGGCAAGATCGGTGAGCCTGGGCCTGAGCCGGACATCTGCACCGACCTCGTCGAGACGGCTCAGCGTGCGAGATCTACCCAGGCCAAACCGGCCATGAGGCATGCCTTCGTTGGAGTCATCCACGGAGGAGAGCGTGAGGACGAGTCAGAACACGGCAGCGAGACCGTCGTCTATTCCGGCGACGAGTCCTCGACCGGAGAGACCGAATCGCTATATCAGTTGCTGGATGACCAGGTTAGGGGCAGTTCCGATGGCGACAGTATTCCGGACCCCCCTGGCCCGATCAACCGGGTTGGAATATTCATGGCCGGCACCTAGGCGGCGAATCATTCTTCGACCGCCGTAGCAATGCTGTCCGGATCAGCAGCGGCGGCGGCGGCAGGGGCAGGAGGCCTGGTGCGCCCGTCGGTTCAAGTCTTAGCCGATCTATTTGATGCACTAGCCACGCTCATGGCAGAAGCCAATCCGGTGGATCAGGAGGCCCATAATACAGAAATTGCAAAGGTGAAGGAGCAGATCGTGCAAGCCAAAGAGGATTTGGCAGCAGAGAAGGACAGGATGGCTGCGGAGCGGGCCGCTTTGGACGCCCAGGCCTATAAGCTCATGCTCGACCAGAATGCATCACAGGAGGTCTTGAAGCGGAAGCACAGATCCCGCCTGCCGTTAGGGTTTGATCCCCGAAATCTCTTTCACACTCCGGGAGCAGGGCCCAGTAATCCGCCGCAGTACCTGGAGGCAAACCGGATTGAAGCACCGGGGCCAGGAGCGACGGTCCAGCCCCGCCTGATGGAACCCCCTCAACAGAACATTGTGGCCCCTCTGCCGGTCCAGACACCCCCGGGTCATTATTCGAATCCTATGGACAACCTTGTTGCGGCTGCTGCACGATTAGAGGCCATCCCAGTCGAAGGGGACTCTCCGCAAGCGATAGAGACGCGCCGAGTTAAGGAGCTTCTCCGGACTACGCTGATTCAGCAGGAAGCATATTCGTACAGCCGTGATCGGATTCACTCTACGCCCCGTCCAAGCCGGAGCTATAGCAGGCGCATGAATGAACCGGCCATATCGAGCAATGCGCGAGGCCGTGAAGCAGCCCGTGACAATAGCCCGGCAGGTGGTGTCCGCGATGCGCAGGATGTGGTGGATCGGGCCCGGCCACAAAGGGAGGCCGAGTTGGCAGCACAGGATAATGCGGGTCAGCTTACACCGGTTCGCTCTACCACCTTCGCCGGACCAGGAGTCACATCCGCTTTGGGAGTGCCTTGCTTAATCCCCGCTTTACGTAATGTGCGCCTGCCCAAAGATTTCAAAGGTCCACGCAAGGTGCCGAATTACACCGCGGATTTATCCCCTGAAGCGTGGGTAGAGAGTTACGAGATGGCCATGGAGATGTTGGACGTGGATGAGGCCGCATGTGCAAAATACTTCACCATGATGCTTGAGGGTACGGCTCGTACTTGGTTGAAGAGCCTACCACCCAATTCTATCAGCTCATGGGCCCAGTTGCGGGCCTCACTACTAGAAAAACCACTACTAATGGCGCACCTAATATGGCCATTAATGGCGCATCAGTGGTGCGCCATTAACAGCATGCCATTAGTAATTTTTACTAATGGCGCACCACATGGTGCGCCATTAGTATCTGGTATACTAATGGCGCACCGCGAGTGCGCCATTAGTATAGGCGAGCGTGCGCCATTAGTATGCCTCCCAGGGGCCATGTATACCCAGGTGCTTTGGCATACTAATGGCGCACCACCACTGGATGCGCCATTAGTAACCGCGGCATACTAATGGCGCACTGTCATGTGATGCGCCATTAGTATGAATATTAGGTTTTTTTTATTTTTTTATTTTCTGTTTTTTGCACAGGTTACAAAATGTATAATTTGACAAAATATAGACAGCACACATCAACAACAGATTCATCGAATACAATAGAAGATTAGTCTTTGAATACAATTCATCATATTAGTCTCCGAATACAATTCATCATATTAGTCTCCGAATTAAAAAGACCGAACAAAGATAGAACATTATATTACAAGTCTCGAGACCGCGAGTAGCGAGTTTGTCTTCACATTACAAGTCGATATCGATCATCTAAAGTACCATCACATAGAAGAGAGCTGCGGTCATCACGATGAGCATCATCACGATGAAACTTGTCTTCATCCGGTTCCTCCAACGCTCCCTCCCCTCTCCCGCTAGATAGCGGGCGTATCTAGATTCGGCCTCGGCCCTAGTGGTGTACCCTTTGTAACTATTACCGCTGAATCGGTGAACCTGTCGCCGACACTCCTCCCAGTCATCGTAGACTCCGGGAACCTTACCCTTGTACACGACATACGTCGGCATCGCTATGCACTAGCCAAACGAAACGTTAGTACCAATTCACAGACAATACATAAGCAATATATAATTATGCAACAGAACGATCGGAAGAGAAAAGCAAGACATTAATAGCATCGATTACATCTAAGTTGAACGACTCTCGAAACCAAAGAGACATACTACAAGTTCATTAAAGTTTAATTACAACATGAACCAATCGATGTTTCAGAACTAGACAACTCGACTCAAGGGACCGGAGCGTGGATGAAGCCACCGTCTATCGTGGGAGTCATGAAAGAACGGGCGTTGTCATCCTGCATTTGTAGCATTGTGTCGATGTCACTGTTGGACGGTTGATTTCTGAGGTAGAACTGCCCCGAGGTACGAAGGACATCTTGATGGATGATTTCCGCAAACTCCGACTGGATGCGAAAGAATTCTTGTCGGAGGTCCGCGTCCTGGATTGCCGACACGCTCGCGGCCCAATCTTTGAGTTTACTCGGTAGCAGAAGTTGATGATGGTCCCGTACGATCGCTCGCATGTGATGGATGGCGTAGTAGGCACCCTTCTGACCGCCAGGCGGCTGCTTGATGCAGCAGAACGTCGTATTGTGGGAGAACACGTGCTTGCCGTACTTACGAATAGGCCTGGTGAAGGTGCCTCCAGATTGGGCGTAGCCGGGGAGAACATCATCAAGAACCTTCTTGACATTTGTGTAGTCTACGTTCGACTGACGGTCAGGGTCAAAATACGTGGCCATGGAATATTTGGGGCTTAGGAGGATGAGCGTGCAACGTGTGTCACTGCAGAAAACACGGAATGTTAAAAGAAAAACGATCGAAATGTAAGAATTCATATGTTACGGGCCGGTTGAGGGGAGGACTTACTCGGGAAAGTAAGGCACGAGGAAGTTATCCTTATCTTGGTTTGCCAGAATGACGCCTTCGAGGTAAGAACTCGCGACTTGCCGGTCCCCAGCGCTGCCCAAGATCTTGGCACGCATGTAGAAGGGGTCGACTATCACGATGTCCGGGGTCTTGTCGCGAATGATCCGCATCTCCATACTCAGCGAAAATAGCCGAACGAAGGTGTAGTGCAGCGGATGAAGGTTCAACATAGCGTGGATGTCATCAAAACGCAGGACGATCGTACGCCCGATGGAGTTATCCACAAAGCCCTTGCCCTCTGGCACCTTGGCCGTGAAAACCGGGTATGCCACATCCTTCTCCCTAAGACGCCGCTTCTCCAAAGCAAGAACACTGTCATGCAGACTCCGCACAGCACCGGTTGTAGCATTGAGCATATTTGTCGGTAGCATCGCCCTACCCGCCACATGCACCCTCCTCGAGATATCCTGCGGTGAAGGTGGCCCGTCCTGAGCACGGATCGTACTCGGTGCCGGCTGGCTCGCACCCTTCTTAGTCTTTCTTTTGCGTGCCTTCTTCTTCTCCTGTAATGGGACCGAGTTCTGCTCACAGACCGCCTTCTTGAGTGTGTTGGGGCTGATAATATTTCGCACCTCGCCTATCTGAGGCTCGGTGAAATCGGTAGCTGGAGGCGTCTCCTGAGAGCTGAACGCCAGACGGCACCTGTTGCAACTTGGCTTCTCCGCGGTACGAGCTAGATCGCACACGTCTTTTGTTGGGTTTGGTTCTTGAGAAGGAGGCCCCATGAAGTTGCCATCGTACCCATGCTCGGCAAAGTACTGATCGACGTTGCCAAATGTATCATCGTCGTAGTCGTCGTCGTTCTGATCCTGTGCCATATGCATGTTTGGATCCAGTGGCATAGGGATGTCCGGCACCGTTACGGCGGTCTTGCCATGGGGCCGACTTGGCGCCGGCACGACTGGCGGTGTTGTCTTTGGGGTGGTGTCCCCCGCCCCCAAACGAATCTGGCTCTTCGGCCAAAGCAGGGGCCAGCTCAGGCAGGCGCTGAGGGTCATCACGTCTTCATCGTCGGCCCCGACGGGTCGAATCGGAGGTAACAAGTCGTCGCAGCCTGGCAGCACCCGAGCCAGTTAAACCCTAAACAAGTTGGGTGGCATCTGGGTACCGTGGAACAAGGGGTTGCCCGGTTGAACGATTTTGCCCTTGGCGACATCGACCAACTCGTTGTTCACGAAGTGGAGGAGAGTGCACAGAACGTCGGCGGCGCCCTATGAAAACATGTAGGGCGTCAGGGATGCCCAGTCAAAGGCAAGGAGATGAAGTCCTCGGCCGAGAGAGGCTTAATTAGTTACCGTGATGATGGCGTCGAGCTCGGCTAATGTCGAGGCACCGCCAACGGCGGGTGTGCAGTTGACGGAGGGGCCGCTTGCTGAAGAGGTGCCGGCCGGCGTACACCCGGGTGCATTAAGCTCCCGTGCCGGCGTCGGAGACACCAATGCCGCCTCCGCCGGAGGCACCAATGGCCCCGCCATCGCATTATGCGAGTTGCTGGCCGTGAAGCTAGGAATCGGGGGCGGCCCCTGTTGGCCGCCCGCAATCCACACACTCAACCCCGAGATCAAGGTAGGCACAAGGGCGGTGATCGTCGCTCCGAGTCGTTGTTCCACTTGCTCTTGGACAATCTCCGGAATCCGCGCCACCTGTGCCTTGAGTTCTTGAACCTCTCGCGCCTAGCTTTCCGAGCTGGTCTTTTTCTCCTTCCGCACACCAGCGGTATAGTATGACCCCCATTTTGTCGACAAGCCTTTGCTGGCCACACGACCAGCTGACGTCGGCTTACTGAGCTTATCCTTGTTCTTCATTACATTCAACCCCCTATTTAGAGTGGTGTCCCAAGGGTTGCTCTTAGTCGACCCCGCGCTACTGCTTTCAGTCGCCTGCGGAAGGAATGTGAACCATTTAGAAATTTGGCTTCATTAATTAGAATGCAACCATATGGAGCTAATTACGCGGGGGTGTATTCCTTACCAGAACAAGCTCAAGCTGCCTGGTCTTCGGATCCGTGGTAAGCTCCTTTGTTTTCGGGTCCTTCTTGTATCGGGCCCTAACAAAGTTCCTGGTCTGCTTGTCACCGTATTTATCGAAGAGGGGCGGTAGGCCTTGCTCGGCACGGTCCGCCTCCTCCTTGTCCCATATAGGCTCCGCCACTCTGTAACCGCCGGGACCGAGTGTGTGTTCCCCTATGTTCAGCTCCCGCATTTGTTTCCCCCACTCACTTGATTGGGAGCTTGCGGTGCTCGAGCAATTGATCTTGAAGTCGTTGTAGTCATCTTCGGTGATCGAAGGATTTTTCTCCTTGATCTTCTGATAACTCTCACCTTTCTCGATCATTCTCTTCACATTGCTTTTCCAAGTAGACAGGGCCGTGCTCATCTTCGTGAGGGCAGCATTGTTCACTTTATTCCCTTTGAGGCTTGTGTTTTCAAATTCAGCGGGGAACTTGTATCGTTCGTGCAACTTCGTGAAGAGGAGGTTGCGCAAATTCCCTCGGTCCTTATGCCTAAGGTTCTCGGTGTTGATCGAGACGGTGCTCCGGACAATGCGCCCGAGCTGAAGCGAGTACCCCTTGACTATTCGTTCGGGCGCCGTTGGATTCCCGTTGGAGTCCACTTCAGTAACTTCCTCCTTGAGGGTGCGGAGCATGATTGGGCGCCGGTCCTTCCGTTGCCTCTTCGGTTGGCTGCCATCTGTGCGTGCGCCGCCATCATCAGTGGTGGCATCCTCGGCGGCACCATCAGTGGTGGCATCAGTGTGGTCATCCTCGGCGGCACCATCCGTGGTCTCAGGATCGGTGGGGAAGGCGGCGGCCTCATACAAGTGAGGTTGTTCCTCCATCTCCTGGGACAGCTCCCAGAATGCCTTGCCGCCCGAACCCCCGGCCTCATCATTGTGGGCCATGTTTCTCTCTAAATAGAAACAAAGTTTGGTCAAAAAGTTGGTTATTGTCAAGGAAAAAGATCATGGTCTCATCATTTAGGGTTTGTCGACACCGAGGCATCCTAAAATCTAAGCTTTTATCATTGAGGGTTTTTCGACGCCGAGGCACCCTAAAAGCCTAACCTTTCATCATTTCGGTTTCTATCGACACGGAGGCACCCTAAAAGCCATGCATTAGTCACAAGTACGCCGGGGCACTTGATCCTACTTAATTAACTACTAAGATACCCCGGCCCATGCATTAGTCACAAGTACCCCATATGTCCTATTTTTAGCAAAGTCATGCTAAAATTCACGGAAAATTTCAGCATGACCTTTGCTGAAAATAGGACATATGGAGTACCCGAATTTGTCGGAACGGAAGTTAATCGACATTCCGGCAAACTCAAGGGCCTCTCGGGGTACCTGCAATATCATCACGACACTGCCCATGAAACCACTCAGGCTAGCCAAGGAGACTGCCCATGAAACCACACCCCAAGGTAGAAGCCATCATTCATTACAAATTTGAATATATGATATTCCAGAAAATAATCTGTCTACAAAATGAGATACATTCCGTTTGAACTACCAAGTTACACAAAGAAAATGCACCTAAGCACCAAGAGGAACTGTTACAACTCCATAAGGTATATCCAAGTCACTGCTACTCATATTCAAAAAACCTAACTCCAATATAACCAGAAAGATTGTAAAACATTATATCTCCCTGCTGACACGAACTGAAAGCGTAACAAAAATACCTATTATTCTAGGCAGCTGCCTTGCTAGTGATTCGGTGTCGTCGCAACTGGATCCCTCCCACTCGACCTGCGATCTTCTACAAGGAAAAAGTAGCAGCTCAGTCAACCACCATATAATTATACAAGGAAAAAATAGCAGCTCAGTCAACCACCCTTTTTTACTTAATTATTAACTGTAGATTTTCCTAGCTATCTAGCTAGCTTGTCCCCCCTGCCCTAATCAGAGGAGATCTCCAACTGCTAGACCAAATAATTCTCAAGGCAAACAACTACAGGTCTCAAGGATATATACACATGCAGGTGTCAATGAATTAAGGTCGATGACAAACTCATCACACCAGAATCTGAAACAAATTCCTTGACTGACCAACTAGTCCAGCTAATTAACTGCAAGCATTGACAATTAACTAATTAATCAGGTCCAATTAAACAAGATAGAAGCTAGCATAATTGGAGATAGCTTAGCTTAACCAGGTCCATTATTCAAGCAAGAGTAAGGGCAGCTAGCTAGCTTAGCTAGGATCCATTACATGACATGCATGAAAAGGAAGCATTATTGATGACACCCATAGTATTCCTTTGTCTATTGTCAGCTGCCAACAAAGCCACCCCACCCCCTGCCCTAATCAGAGGTACAACCACTTAGTACGTGCAAGCTAGGGACAAATGCTGCTTACTGAGAGCAGAGTCACAAACACCAACAAGTAGTATCACAGCTTTGCAGACAGCTTTGATGCTACCAACCAGTTACACACCACATTTCCTTTTTTCCTTTGGAAAAGAAAAAAAGCACATAAGAGATTTCCCCCCCAGAAAAGTAATGGTATCAAAATGGGGGCTGCTAAACTAATCTGATGTCAGGAATCCTCAATGGAACAGGTATTCCCACAGCACTGGCCTGCTTGTGTTTAGTTGGGATATTGTACTGCACAAAAAAGATTGTTCCCTTAATGTGCTTGACAAAGCATGTACTACTATGAGGTCCTTACTGATTATTGAATTGAAGCACTCCATCCAAAAAAAACTGTCTCTAAAATGCATAGACAACCAAAAAAATGTACAACTGAAAATGAAACCCAACAGTTGAGGAGTGGCTTGCTGTGGAAGCTAGGTAGCAAACCGCAACCAGCCAACACTTGTGCACAGAAGATCAATACCAATGCAAGGAGATATGTTGCAGATTCTGACTGTTCTTAGTTTATTGAGGAAACATGTCAAAAAAAACTGAATACATGCCCTGTTTATCTGAAGAATTGAATGAACATTGGCCCCGAAGCATTTTCTTGACTAAACTGTGCTCGTAATCCAATTTATGGCCTAATCTACTCAGATTTCACTCAATGACCATGTGCCCAGAGAAAAGGGGAAGAACAGAAGAGGAGGAAGAGCGTACCACGTCTGTAGTCGGGCTAAGCTGTCGCCGGTGACGGTGTAGACGAGGCTGGCTGACCGACCCGGGCAGCGGCGTCGGGGCGGGGTCGAGGCGGCGTCGGGGCGGCGTCGGGGCGGCGGGGCAGCGTCGAGGCGGCGGGGCAGCGGCATCGGGAGAGGAGAGGGGAAGGGGATCTAGGGCGAGGGAGAGGGCGAGGGAGAGGGAAGGCGAGGAGAGGGCGAGGGAGGGAGAGGGCGAGGGCGAGGGCGAGGGGGAGGGTCAGGGCGGCCGCGGCGGCGGCGGTGGATCGAGAGGGAGAGGGAACTGGCGAGGGGGAGAGGGAAATGGGGGATCGGGCGAGGGGGGAGAGGGAAGGGGGGATCGGGCACAATACTAATGGCGCACCTCACCGTGGTGCGCCATTAGCATGTCCATACTAATGGCGCACCTCATCGTGGTGCGCCATTAGTAGTTTTTTTTATTTCAACTCGAGCCAACAGGCTATGTACCACCAGAACTGATCCACATCAAGTCCCCTCTACTAGCTCGACTGGTCAGCAGCCAGTTCTCACACCAGGAGGTCTTGGGTTCGACTCCTAGGCTCCACAAATTTTTTTTAGCATTTAAAAAGCTGTTTGATACTTATTTGTGTTTAAATATATTCAAACTTGTTTAAATAATAACAGTAATATTTTTTTATAAGACAGTAGCATTTAAAAAGCTGTTTGATACTTATTTTTTTATAAGACGGTGCGCGGGGTGCGGGGGGTCGGCGGCGGCGGTTGAGTAGGGGAATCGAGGGTGCGGGGGGTCGGCGGCGGCGGCCGGTGGACTGGGGGGTGCTCGGCGGCGAGGGGGACCGGATCTGGCGAGGTGGGATAACGATCAAGATGGAGGGGGATCGAGATCGAGTGTCCATGAAATTTAAAATGCTGTTTGATACTTTTTTGTGTTTAAATATGTTCAAACTTGTTTAAATCATAACAGTAATTTTTTTTATAAGACAGTAATAATTTTTTAAAAAATATCGTCAAACAGCAATGCCGGTGGAGCGGGGGAGGGTGCGGGGGGTCGGTGGCGGCGGTTGAGTAGGGGAGGGGTGCGGGGGGTCGGCGGCGACGGTTGAGTAGGGGAATCGAGGGTGCGGGGGGTCGGCGGCGGCGGTCGGTGGACCGGGGGGTGCTCGGCGGCGAGGGGGACCGGATCTGGCGAGGTGGGATAGCGATCGAGATGGAGGGGGATCGAGATCGAGTGTCCATGAAATTTAAAATGTTGTTTGATACTTTTTTGTGTTTAAATATGTTCAAACTTGTTTAAATCATAACAGTAATTTTTTTATAAGACAGTAATAATTTTTTAAAAAATATCGTCAAACAGTAATGCCGGTGGAGCGGGGGAGGGTGCGGGGGGTCGGTGGCGGCGGTTGAGTAGGGGAGGGGTGCCGGGGGTCGGCGGCGACGGTTGAGTAGGGGAATCGAGGGTGCGGGGGTTCGGCGGCGGCAGCCGGTGGACCGGGGGGTGCTCGGCGGCGAGGGGGACCGGATCTGGCGAGGTGGGATAGCGATCGAGATGGAGGGGGATCGAGATCGAGTGTCCATGAAATTTAAAATGCTGTTTGATACTTTTTTGTGTTTAAATATGTTCAAACTTTTTTAAATCATAACAGTAATTTTTTTTATAAGATAGTAATAATTTTTTTAAAAATATCGTCAAACAGTAATGCCGGTGGAGCGGGGGAGGGTGCGGGGAGTCGGTGGCGGCGGGTGAGTAGGGGAGGGGTGCGGGGGGTCGGCGGCGACGGTTGAGTAGGGGAATCGAGGGTGCGGGGGGTCGGCGGCGGCGGCCGGTGGACCGGGGGGTGCTCGGCGGCGAGGGGGACCGGATCTGGCGAGGTGGGATAGCGATCGAGATGGAGGGGGATCGAGATCGAGTGTCCATGAAATTTAAAAATATTCATGATAGTTCAAAAAGTGCCCATGAAATACAATCGAGAAATGAAGGCTACGATTTAAATACAATCGATCTTAGCTAGCTATCTGTTAACAATCTTCTTGCCCTTCTTTTTCGCAAATGGAGTTCTTCTGTGGAACGGACGTCCTTTAGGTAGGGTGGTCCTGCTTCTTCTTGTGGTGTATGCTGCTACTTCATCATCATCGTCATGTTCGATCCTCGGGTCGCCGTACTTGTCGAAGTCTTGCTCATTGGCTACTCCATCCATTCCGATGATCTTCCTTTTGCCTCTCCTCACGACAACACGACTGGTCTTTGACGGGTCGGTAATGAAGAAGCATTGGTCCACTTGGGAAGCCAGTACCCATGGCTCATTTTTCGCGGTGACGTTTGCGCCCGCGGTCTTGGATTTGGCTTTGGGTATAACCATGGTGGTGAAATACCGGTCTTCTTTTAGGACGCTCTTGGCCCATCTGACACGGAACATCGGGACCTTCTCTCCAGCGTAGCTCAGCTCCCAGATCTCCTCGATCCTTCCGTAGTATCTGTCCTTGTCGTTACCGGTGTAGGATTCCATCGTTACCCCGGAGTTCTGATAACCATCGCTCTTCATGTCCTTGGCCTTGGTGTAGAATGTGTAGCCGTTGATATCGTACGCCTCATAGGTCATCAGGTTGTGCTCGGCGCCCTGTGACAAGGCGAATATGAGTTGTTCTTCCGCGGAAGAATCCTCATGTAAAGGGTACGACAGAAGCTTCTGCTTGAACCAACGCGTGAAACATGAGTTGTGCTCTTTGAGTATATCTCCGTCCGTCCTCTGTTGGCCTCAGTCATTGTACGTCTTCTTAATAAAGGTTTTGTGCTCTACCACCCAAGGATCGACCACGTCTATGTGTTGTAGCGCGACTAGGTTTGCTCTTTCAAAGTCGGCGAGTCGACCCTCGAAGTCGACATGCATTTCGCGGCGACCCTCACGGTGACCCCATCCAGCGAGCCTGCCGAGGTGCCTGTTGACGGGCAGACCAACGGGGTTCTCGATGCCTAGATAATTCGTGCAGTAGGAGATGCACTCTTCGGTCAGAAAGCCCCTGGCTATGCTTCCCTCTGGACGTGACATGTTGCGAACGTATCCTTTGATGACACCATTCATCCTTTCGAACGGCATCATGCTGTGCAGGAACGTCGGCCCGAGTTGGATGATATCCTCCACTATATGGACCAGCAGATGCACCATAACGTCGAAGAATGCGGGCGGGAAGTACATCTCAAGCTCGCATAGTATCACCACGATCTCTTCCTGTAGCCTTCTGAGTTGCCTCACGCCAATCGACTTCCGAGAGATGACGTTGAAGAAGTTGCATAGGCCAAATAGCGTTTCACGGACGTGCGCGTCCATGATCCCACGGATTGCAACTGGAAGTATCTGCGTCATCAGCACGTGACAGTCGTGAGACTTCATCCCGCTGAACTTCTGCTTCGCTGGGTCTAGGTATCTGCTTATCTTCCCCGCGTAACCGTAAGGAAGTTTTACTCCTAGGAGGCAGGTGAAAAACTGCTCGATCTCCTCTTGACTTAGAGTGAAGCACGCGGGAGGGTAGTCATTTCCGGTCTTCTTGGCCTTTTTGCCTTTGCGACGACTTTCTGTGTCCTGCTTCGCCTCATCATCATCATCATCATCATCATCATCATCATCATCATCATATATAGCGTGAAGCTCCTGCCTGATGCCCATTGATTTCAAGTCTGCCCTTGCTTTCGGCCCATCTTTGGTCCTCTCTGGCATGTTGAGCAGGGTACCAAGCAGACTCTCGCACATGTTCTTCGTGATATGCATGACATCAAGGCTGTGAGGCACACAGTGGATCTTCCAGTACGGCAAGTCCCAGAAAACAGACCTCATTTTCCATACCTTCAGCAGCGGCTCTGGCGCCTTTTGCTTCTTTCCCGGCAGTGGGCAGTCTTTCCAATTTTTCAACAGCTTGTCTATTTCCTCACCGCTCCTCGTACACGGGCGTTTTCGGGGTTCGGTTTCACCATCGAACAGATCCTTGCGTTTCCTCCACGGGTCATCATCGCGAAGCCACCTTCGATGTCCCATGAACACGGTTTTCGAAGACCCGGGATCTCTATCTAGCTGGCGATACGTTGTGTTATCCATGCACCTTACGCATCCAGAAAATCCGTGGACTACCTGCCCCGCAAGATATCCGTAACCGAGATAGTCGTGCACCGTCGTGAGCAGTGCGGCTCTCATAGGGAAATATTCTTTCTCTGCGGCGTCCCACGTATTGGCTGGCGTTTTCCACAGCGTGTCAATCTCCTCTTTCAGCAGCCCCAGATACAGATTGATGTCGTTCCCTGGTTGTTTCGGCCCTTCAATTATCATACTCATGTGAATGTACTTCCTCTTCATGCACAACCAGGGGGGAAGGTTGTACATCCACTGGCTGCCAAACGGATTGACTCCATCGGTGCTCGCGCCCAGCATGATGTTCCTTGGATTGTTCCCAAATTCTGGGTATTCGAAGTTCAACGCTTGCCACTGGCTCGCATCCTTAGGGTGACTCAGCATCTTGTCTTTTTTATCTATCTCCGGATCATTTGCGTCATCTTCTCGCTTCTTCTCCTCCCTATCCGTGTGCCAACGCAAGAGCTTTGCTACCTTAGGGTCCGCGAAATACCGCTGTAGACGAGGAGTGATCGGAAAGTACCAGACCACTTTTCGAGGAGCTTTCTTCCTCTTCTTGTATCGAGTGACACCGCACACCGGACATATGGTAGACTCCGCGTGCTCGTCCCGATAAATGATGCAATTGTTCATGCACACATGGTATTTCACGTGCGGTAAATCCAGAGGACACACGATTTTCTTCGCCTCCTCCAAACTGGTCGGGCACTTGTTCCCCTTGGGAAGACGTTCGTGCCAGAATGACATGTTCTCGTCGAAGCATGCGTCGGTCATTTTGTGTTTTACCTTCATCTCCAGAGCCATGAGCGTTACTTTCAGGCGGGTATCCTCGGGCCTGCATCCTTCATACAATGGAGTAACCGCGTCTAACTCAAGTTGATCCATCTTGGCTTTCTCTCGGGCGGCAGCTCTTGCGTTATCCGTCTGCTTGAGAAGCAGCTCTTGAATATGAGGGTCCTGCACCCAGCCCATCGATGGTCCAGCGTCGTCTGCTCCGCCGGCATCATCATCATGTCCTGCATCTTCTACATGATGACTGTGTACAGCATCACCGTCGTGATCATCTCCTGGGGATTCTTCGTCTTCTCGCCCCCCCGAGCCGCGGTGGTTGTCTTGCTGCCCTTCCTCATTTCTTGCCCGGCCCACATGGACGACTTCGTAGTCATCTTCATCACCTTGCCACCGATAGCCATCCATGAAACCATGCAAGAGCAGGTGGTCCCGCACCTGCCCGGAATCCGGGTCCGCAATAAGGCTATTCAGCTTGCATCTTCGACATGGACATCTTATCTCTGTCTCGTTCTTTTGAAGCATCTCGGCCTTCGCGGACCTCAAAAACCTATTCACGATGCCTTCGGTCATCGTGCGGACCATGGTCACCTGCGGGGTAGAGCAAAACGATATTTTAGAACAAAGAAAAAATTTGGCATGACTTTCCCTAAAAATAGGACCAAAAAGAATGCTTAATGCCAAAATTCTCGCCGAAACGGAAATGAATCAACATTCCGGCAAAATATTGGCAACTATCGCATTTCAAATACCGGTACACCTCCAAACACAAACACATATGCAACACCACAAACATATGCAACACCACGAACATACATAGATCTAGCTAGGCCATAAAAAGTGCATGTGCACATTGTTGTAGGGAGAACAACATAAATATAGCTTCCCCCCTTACTTACCTAGCAAAACAAGGTAACTTAACCACTTAATTTGAATGAATCTATGGTGGAAATGAGGTGAAAAAGAGGAGGCACCCGAGACAAGGAGGAGGCGGTGGAGAGAATGAAGTGGGGAGAAAGTGAGTGTGGGAGGAGAGGGTGTCCAAAATATCTTGTTGCTGCCCACTTACTAATGGCGCACCAGCAACAAATGCACCATTAGTAATCCAGGTTACTAATGGCGCACCAACTGATGGTGCGCCATTAGAACTTTTGCAAAAAAAGGAATAAAAGCAATAATAAAAAAATTAACATTAGTGGCGCACCTACTAGCTGGTGCGCCATTACTAGTTACAACTAGTAATGGCGCACCACCTGTGGATGCGCCATTAGTATTTTTGGACAGGCGCACTAGTTCAAAAAAAAAATTTGGTACTAATGGCGCACCATGGTCAAGGTGCGCCATTAGTAGTTTCAACACGAATGGCGCATCAGAAGGTCGTGCGCCATTAGTATATACTAATGGCGCACCACTTGTCTGGTGCGCCATTAGTGTCATTTCCATCTATAGCCCTTTTCCTAGTAGTGCCTGGTTTATACAGAATTTTAAGGATACCTGTAAACAGCCCAAGTCCATAGTAGACCTGGCGGCTTGTGTTCAGGAGGAAGGATAATCAACGACCCGTTGGGTGCGCCGCGTTTCGGAAATCTTGCACTCGTCTGACAGGATTAATGCTGACTCTGCGATCTTAACCCTGGAAGGCAACTGCCGGTTTGAGCCTTTAAAATTGAAATTGGGACGCATGAAGCGGTTCTGTAATGACATGGGAACCCTCATGGCCGCTTTAGTGAAGTATGCTGATTCGGACAGTACCAAGGATCCCGAGCCTGATGATGATGAAGTAGGGAAGGGAAGGAAAAATAGCAACTCCAAACAACAGTAGAACAAACCGGCGGGTCATGGAAATGGAGGCAAGCGCAAGGCAGATGGTGGCATGGATTTTGTGGCCAACACCAATGCACAGGACAGAGGGCAGCGGCGTAGAGGTAAAGCGACAAATCGTAATGGAGCTCCCAATCCTAATGCAAGCCGTTTGAATTATTTGTTGAATCAGCCTTGCCCGAAGCACGGGACGAAGGAGTCGCCGGCTAACCACCTTTGGAAGGATTGTTATATTATGCAGGAGTTTAAAAACTCTAATGCTTTCCGGTATGACCATGGGTCAGGTGGCGGTTCAGGATCCGGTTTACACGGTCCGGGTCACGATGGAGCTTCCAGTTCAGGTTTCAATCAGGGCGGTCACAATAACCAGAATAATCAGAACGGCCAGCAGCAGCAGCAGCAACAGCAGTCGGGTTATCAAAGCCAGCCAAAGCAGTTGAGTAATGGGCAATACCATGTCTTCACAACTAGCTTGGATAAGCGCGACCGAAAACTCCACAAGCGAGCGGTGAATTCTGTTGAACCGGCCTTACCATGCTACTTACGCTGGTCAGAGCAACCCATCGTGTGGAGCAGAGAGGATCACCCGCCCCGGGTTGATAATCCGGGCCAGCTAGCATTAGTGGTGGACCCTCAGGTGGGGGGTTATAAGTTCACCAAGGTGCTCATGGATGGAGGAAGCAGTATTAACATACTGTACTATGAGACATTCCGACGCATGGGTCTACCAGACAAGGATCTCAGACCGTCGAATACGGTGTTCCATGGTGTTGTGCCAGGCAAATCTGCATATCTTGTTGGTAAGATAGCCCTAGATGTGGCTTTTGGGGACGAGCACGATTCTCGGACGGAAAAATTAACTTTTGAGGTGGTGAAGATCCGGAGCCCATATCACGCCTTGTTTGGGCGGCCCGCTTATGCCAAATTCATGGTGCGGCCTTGTTATATCTACTTACAGCTCAAGATGCCGGGTTACAAGGGGACGATAACGGTTCATGGGAGCCGTAGGGTCGCTTTGGAATGTGAGGAAGGTGATGCGGCGTATGCAGAGTCGGTCTATGCCACGGAAGAGTTGAATTATTATAAGGACAATGTTGATCCGGCGGATATGACCTCTTTGAAGAAGCCAACTACAGAGCATGATTCAGATCTGAAGTTCAAATCGGCAGGTGAGACCAAGCTTGTTGACTTCGTGCCCGGCGATTCGTCCAAGCAGTTCACTATCAGTGCCAACCTGGATCCCAAATAGGAAAGCGCTCTCATCGAGTTCATCCGTGGGAATCGGGACATTTTTGCATGGAAGCCGTCTGACATGCCAGGTGTACCGAGGGAACTCGCTGAGCACAAACCGGTGAAACAGTTCCTCCGCCGGTTTAACGAAGAAAGACGCAAAGCCATTGGAGAGGAAGTGGCCAGGCTTTTAGCAGCTGGTTTCATTGTTGAGGTGTTCCATCCAGAGTGGCTTGCTAATCCGGTGCTGGTTCTTAAGAAAAACGGCACTTGGCGTATGTGTGTGGATTACACAGATCTTAACAAGGCCTGTCCGGCAGATCCCTTTGCCCTCCCCCGCATTGACCAGATCATTGATGCCACGGCAGGTTGTGAGCGTTTGAGTTTTTTGGATGCATACTCCGGGTATCATCAGATCAAGATGGCGGTTAAGGACCAGGAGAAAACAGCATTTATTACTCCCTTTGGAGCCTTCTGCTATGTATCAATGCCCTTTGGGCTCAAGAGTGCCCAAGACACCTATCAACGGTGTGTACAGAATTGCCTGCATAAACAGATCGGCCGCAATGTGCACGCCTATGTGGATGATATTGTAGTAAAGTCAAGACAGAAGGAGACGCTGGTGGATGATTTGAAGGAGACCTTTGACAACTTGCGAGTTTACAAGATGATGCTTAATCCGGCCAAGTGTGTCTTTGGTGTTCCGGCAGGAAAGTTACTGGGTTTCCTGGTGTCTAACAGAGGAATTGAGGCTAACCTGGAGAAGATTACAGCTATTACATCCCTAGCTAAACCGAAATGTATCAACGATGTTCAGCGTTTGGCGGGCCGAATCGCTGCACTGAGCCGGTTTATCAGCCGCCTCGGAGAGAAGGCCATCCCTTTATACCAAATGCTGAGGAAGACAGACAATTTCGTCTGGAGTCCGGCTGCTGATGAAGCATTTGAGGACTTGAAGCGGCAGTTAGCCAATCCGCCGGTTCTTGTAGCTCCGGTTGACAAGGAGCCACTGTTATTATACGTAGCAGCTAATGCTCGGGCAGTTAGTGTGGCTATTGTGGTGGAACACAAAGAGGCAGGCAAGGAATATTCGGTTCAGCGGCCGGTTTATTATATCAGCGAGGTGCTTATTGAATCCAAGCAAAGGTATCCGCATAGGCAGAAGCTGGTCTATGGTGTCTTCATGGCCAGCCGGAAGTTGAAGCAGTATTTTCAAGGGCACCCAATCACAGCGGTCAGTTCAGCTCCCTTGGGTGATATCATACAGAACCGGGAGGCGACTGGCCGGATTGCCAAGTGGGCTATAGAGCTTGGGCCACACGGACTGAAGTATGTACCTCGGACGGTGGTGAAGTCTCAAGCGCTTGTTGATTTCATCAATGACTGGACGGAATTACAAGCGCCAGAGGAAAAGCCGGATCACACATATTGGACTATTCATTTTGATGGATCCAGGCAATTGGAAGGCTCGGGGGCTGGAGTCGTGTTAACTTCCCCACGAGGTGATAAGTTTTGTTATGTTCTCCGCTTAATGTTCCCTTGTACTAACAATGCAGCTGAGTATGAAGCCTTGCTCCATGGTCTCCGGATGGCTAAAGAGATGAACTTAAGCCGGGTTAAGTGTTTCGGTGACTCGGACCTTGTGGCTCAACAGGTGTCTGGCACTTGGGATTCTAAGGACCCGCTCATGGCTGCATATCGTCGGGAAGTGGATAATATTGCAGGTTGCTTCAAGGGTTATCAAGTGGATCATGTGTACCGTCGGAAGAATGAAGCGGCGGACGCTTTAAGCCGGTTGGGTTCTCAGCGCAAACCGGTCCCGCCTAATGTCTTTTTGGACGTGTTGCACAATCCATCAGTCCAGCTCCCAGGTGAAGCGGATTTGGCTATTCCTAACCCGGAGGCTCAGTTGGTGGCAGCATTACATGCTATTCCGGATTGGACGGTTCCTTATATTGCATACATGACCCGGGGGGAGTTGCCAGAGGATGAAATTCTAGCAAGGCAGATAGTCCGGCGATCCAAGTCCATGACAATTCTCAATGGTGAGTTGCATCGTTGCAGTGTATCAGGGGCGTTTCAACGTTGTGTTTCTCCTGAGGAAGGCTGTGAAATCTTAAGGGAAATCCATGAAGGGGATTGTGGACACCACGCCGGTTCAAAGTCTCTGGTGGCAAAGGCATTTCGTCACGGTTTTTACTGGTTGACAGCACATGCTGATGCGGAGGACTTGGTTAAACGGTGCGATGGATGTCAGAAATTTTCAAGGCGTGCGCATGTGCCGGCTCAAGAATTGAGGATGATTCCAATAACATGGCCATTTGCAACTTGGGGGCGGGATATGGTCGGACCGTTTAAAATATCCAAGGATAAGAAAACTCACCTTTTGGTAGCAGTTGATAAATTTACCAAGTGGATTGAAGCGGAGCCTGTCAGTAAGTGCGATGCAGCAACAGCGGTACAGTTCATCAAAAAGCTGATTTTCCGGTTTGGATTTCCGCACAGTATCATCACTGACAATGGTACCAATTTATCCAAGGGGGCTATGAAGGAGTTCTGTGAACGTGAGCACATCCGACTTGACGTGTCATCAGTGGTGCACCCCCAGTCCAATGGGCAGGCAGAACGAGCTAATCAAGAGATCTTGCGAGGCATCAAACCCCGGCTTATGGTCCCATTGCAAAGGACACCAGGATGTTGGGTTGAAGAGCTACCATCTGTGCTCTGGAGTATCAATACTACGCCAAACCGGTCCACAGGATACACACCATTTTTTATGGTCTATGGAGCAGAGGCAGTTCTCCCTAGTGATATCCGGCACGATTCGCCTCGTGTGGCAGCTTATGTTGAAGCGGGCAATGAGATGGCACAGCAAGACGCTTTGGACCTATTGGACGAAGCGCGTGATCTAGCGGCTGCCCGGTCGGTGATTTACCAACAAGATCTTCGTCGCTACCACAGTCGCCGGGTTAGAACCAGAACTTTTCAAGAAGGAGATTTGGTGCTACGACTAATCCAAGACCATACAGATATGCACAAGTTATCCCCACCTTGGGAAGGACCTTTTGTGGTCAGCAAGAATCTGCACAACGGGTCGTACTATCTGATTGATATTCGAGAGCATCAAGACTCACGTGCATCAGAGGAGGAGACCAGCAGGCCATGGAACATAGCTCATCTTCGGCCTTACTATACTTGAGCCATCGGCTCCATCTATGTACATATCCTGACAATGTATATATTATCTTTGATATATCAATCCGGAGCCTCAGCTAAAGCGGGGTCTCTGTCTTTATTATCATGCGAGGTTACACGGAGTGTTTCTGTTTAAAGCAGCCTCCGGTTTACCCCTTGACATTTGCTTTTTATATATTACTGGGGGCCTTGGTCGTGTCCGAACCAACGAACACCCTTTGATAGGCGACAGCCACCAGATCATTTGGGGACATGGTCACGTCTGAACCAGTCACGCCTCTTGGTCGGCCTAGGGCCACAAAATCACTTGGGGGCATGGTCGAACCCGAACCATTGTCACGCCTCTTGATCTGGCATATATGCCACGAGTCATTTGGGGACCTGGCTGACTTGAATCATTGTCACTCCTATTGGGGGCCTTGATCCTGTCCGACCATGGTAATACCATCTAAACAAGCTCAGTATAGCATATTTTTGCAAACGGTTTTTATCATTGCCTTTGCTTCCATGTTATTTTCATGGTTTGTTTGTTCTTTGCTGTTGTCGGATTTCTTTTATGTCAACAAACACCTTTTTTCCGGTTTAGCCACTGGATTTGATTCCCCTTTAATCCGGAGGAATATGCCCGGTTCACCTTTTCCCTGTTAACATCATGGAGTAACAAGGGGGATCGTATTGATTCAGTACGGTTTATACGGGAGCTATTTTCTCCCCCCCTTTTTGACGGTAATGGTTTATAAAACCACCGCTTCAGGCTTGGCTAAGCCAGCTTCATGCCCAAACATGGCAGGTATTTATGTATCATCTATTTGTTATATTACTGACACACATATCAAAGATCATAAACCGGCTGGCGGTATAACCGCCACCGAAGTTCAAATTTTTCTGATTGCAGGAAATATGAATTAAAGTTTTTCAAACAAAAGCTTCAGTACTTATGCACGAAGGCATATTCCAGGCAGAAGTTTTAACTATCCTATTACAAGGCAGCACGGTGCCCAAACAAGATCATTGTTCTTTTGGAAAGATATCACAAATAGCTCTCCAAACCGGTTCAAGCCTGCTCCTCTTCCTCCGCCGCTTCAGCTTCCTCGTCTCTACCCATTGGCTGGAAATCAACAGTGGTCCAGTCGATTCCCATTAAAGCTTGGAAAACAGCTTCCTCATGGATCAGGGAAGACGGTTCAATATCAGGAGCGTAAGTGTGCTTACGGATTGGAGGGATCAGATTCTCCGCTTCAACGGTTGGGGCAGGCACTCGCTTGTTTTGATCATTATACTGCGCTTGATAATGCGTCAAATCTGCCTCTTCAGCTAGCTGGCAAGCCAGAGGGCGCACTGCCCGGTTTATTGCCCTTAAATCTTCTTCGTTGAATTCAGAGCCATCTTCTTTCAGGCTGGGATAGCCTTGAGCTACTTCCACAGGGTCAAAATCGGGCACCCATGCCTTGGCCCGGATTAAGGCATTGATGGCTCCGGTTCGGGCAGCGGATTTTTTCAGCTCCTCAATCCGGGCTGGAAGCATTGATAATCTGCTAAGAGTGTCCTGGATTAAGGAGGGCGCCGGGTTGTTATGCGAAGCGGTGGTGATGATCCGTTGGGCTCTGGTATACAACTGTTCCACCAAGGTGTAGGCAGCTTTCAGTTTCTTCCGCACATCATTCCCTAAGTGCCCAATACGTGTGCCTACAACAAGATTGGAATGGTCTCAAACTGGATTTACGCTACAGCAGGTTCAAATTATCAAAGAAGTTAAAAGGAGCTTACCAAAGATTGCAGCAGTCATGGAGTGTATTTGCCGCTGTACGGCAGTCAGTTCATCCACCACCGGTTTAAGGGCAGCTTCAGCATTTTCTGCTCTTTTGATTAAACCGGCCTTCTAAGTGGCCCAGTCAGCCCGCTCTTTCTTGAAGCTTTCTTTCAGCCGTTCAGCAGTGCTCAAGGCGCTGGTTAATTCTTGCTTTGACTTATCTGTTTCCGCTTGCTGGGTCTTCAAGGCCTCTTGCAAATCGGCAATCCTGTCTTCCTTGATTTTCACCTCAGCCTGCATACAGACAGCAATTTAAGCTTTGCACAGGCGATCCAAGAAATTGAAGTATCAGCCACATAACAAAGTTATATGCCGGATACTTGGGGGCTAATGCACCTTCAATTTTTATATATTACTAGATTACAAAGTCCCAAGCTCAATACAGGTATTCAACTTGGCACTTGGGGGCTAATGGCTATTTGATCAAGTTATGTTCTAAGGGCAGTTTTCTATTGGAGCCCCGGTTTACTTATGCTAAGTTAGACCGGCCCTGGAGGGTTATGCCGACGGGTTTCAAAAATGCTCAGGATCAAGTCCCGGTTTGACCAAGGTTACAAACCGGCCCCTGGGGGCTACAAGGATGAAGGCAATGGCAGCAAGGAAGGAAGTAAGTTACCTCAAATTTGTCCCTCATCATTTTGACCAGGCCAGCTTCGTAGTCATGGCTCATGTAAAGACGGTTTAAATAGGCAGAGTGAAGATCTTGGGCGCTCAGAGCAGCATATGTCTCTAGTTCAACATCCCATTTTCCTTTGTTCAAAGCGGAAAAATCCTCTTTGATGGTGTGCTTGGTAAGGGTGACAGGATTCCCGGGTTCAGAGCGGCCCACACCGGTAATCACAACATCATCATCTTTGGACTCGCCGGTTTGTGTTGGCGCGGCCGGTTTGTCAGCAGGAGTGTGGGGTTTCTCAATCTGGACTGAGCTGGCAGGCGGATCAGTAGAGGCTGGAGTATTAGTAAGCCCTTCTTCGGGAATAACATCGTCTTGCAAAGGAGGATCATTGGGGATATCTTCAGAAGTAAACATTTCATGATCCGGCGCTTGGTTATGTTCTGGGGCTACATCTTCTTCAGCCGCTTTATCCAGGCGGACCTTCTTGCTTGGTTTCGGTTTGGCCCTGAAGGAAAAACAAAAAGTCAAGGAAAAGCATAAGCCATTGCGCAGTACACTGGAAGCATATGTTCAGTTTAACTTACCCAGCAACGGTTTTCAAAGGTGGTAGCTGAGTGGCCGACGATTCACCAGGCGATGAATGAGAAGTGACCTGATAATCGGAGTCGGATGGATTAAGAGGTTGATGGAAGAAACCCGCTTTAAGATTTAAATCAATAAAAAGGTCGGAGACCTCGGAGCGGCGTTTTCGAACCGGACTGTTCGGTAAACCGGCAGAAGTAACTACCTGGCCGCTGTGCCGGGTTGTGCGGCGAGCTTCGTGTTGCTGGGTCTTCATAAGAAAGTTGGGATCCAAATAAGCAAGAGGATGAGAAAATTTAACTTTCCGGTTTGCCCGGCGAGATTTTGGCAAAGGCAAGATTTCTGAATCAGAAGAGAGAATAGTTACCTCACCGAAGCCCGCATTGCTGGCCTCAGCGTCATCCTGACAAGCATCATCATCAATAAGGCGTGTAAAAAGCAAGCCAAGTGAATCAAGTTCTACCTCAAGATCCGGATTACCCACATCATCATCAATAGCCGGGTCAGATGAAGCGGTGGTTTTTCTCTTACGAGCTGGTTTCTTGATAACCTTGGTCTTGGGCCGGGTTGGCCGCCCTGCCTTCTCCGTTTTATCTTGTGGAAGTTTTTTGCTCCAAAACGGATTATCATTCTGGATCAGCAGTAATTAAAGGTCAGGCAGAATAAAGCAGTAACAGGTTCAATCATAGAGCAATTAAAATCTTACCGTTGGCGGTTCGTTGGTGGTGCAGTAAGGAAGTAGACCGGTTTGAGCACAGAGGTGCTCCGGTTCATTCAACATCTTCTTTACAGATTCTGTGACTTCGTCGTCGGAGACTTGGATTTGGGTATGTCGGAGTGGGTCATCGACACTACCGGTGTATTCGCACATCAAACCGGGGCGCCGGCTCAGAGGCAGAATGCTCCATGATATCCAGCAGCGTGCAAGGTCTATTCCTATTAAACCGTTGGCCATGAAGGCCCGGAGCTTGGACAGTTGAGTAGCATATTTGATTCTCTCCTTGGCGCTTAGCCTTTGTGGAAAGGGGTGAGTGTTGCTGAGCCGTTCCGGACGGAAGCCAGGCAAGGGATTTTCATTGTCAGGAGATGTATCCTTGCAGTAAAACCAAGTGGCATTCCACTCCTTGGGGTGAGTATGAAGTTTGACATGGGGATAGGTGATTTCCTTCCTCTTCTGAATGGCCATACCGCCCAGTTCGGTATTAGGACCATCGGTGAATTCAGTGCGGCGGTTCAGATGAAAGAGATCTCTAAACAACTCAACTGAAGGTTCCTCTTGAAGGTATGCCTTAGAAAGTACTTGAAAGTGACACAGATTGGTGACCGAGTTGGGGCCAATATCCTGTGGACGGAGCTGAAAATTGGCTAACACATCCCGATAAAATTTAGAGCCGGGCGGTTTGAAGCCCCGGGCCATGTGATCTGCGAATACCACGACCTCTCCTTCCTGGGGTGTGGGAGGACATTCATATCCAGGAACCCTCCAGTGGATTGTATCTTTATCATCCAAAGTGCCGATCAGGACTAGGTCGTCCAACTGCGATTTTGTGACACGAGAGGGAACCCAATTGCACTCATACACCTGTTTGGCCATGGCGAGATCTACAAGAAATAGGCGATCCGGTTCAAGAATACGCTGGATAAAAGAAAGTGTTGGTCTAACTACGATAAACCGGAGGCATTACCTATAAACCGGACTTCTACAACACGACATCATATGGATTCTGGCGGTTCAACCAGGGGACTAATGATATATACCGGTTTAGCAATTTTTCTATGGTAAAGTTAAACCGCCTGACCTAAAGCATCAGAAGCAATTGAAGCTATGGATAACCAGGTATGCAGAAACAACTTTCACAAAATCTTGTTACAGCCGCGGATCTACAGCAAGCTCACAAAAATAGGAAATATTTTGAAGAGTAAGGCGGAAACAGAAGTGAACCATTGAGCGGGTATGTGCGGGAGATCTATGAGCTTGGATGAGAAATAGCAAGCGGATGCTAAAGGGGTCGCTACTAAGCATAGCAAGAGTTCATAGATTCATTCAAGGTCAGAGAACAGCTATGAACGCGCGATGAACATAGCATGAACATGGAACCCTAAGAACAGATCTAGGTTAAGAAGGAAAGAGAGCTTACCGGGAACGAAGAAGATGCGGAAAGGCGCCGCAACACTCTGGTACGTTCAGGTTGATGCAGCGGCCCGAGACGAGGCAGAGGTCGACGGCGGTGGCGGAGCTCCAAAGCCGGCGATGTGAGGAAGAAGAAGAAGAAGGGACGAAGGGAAGAGAAGGGAAATGACCCTTCGGTCTTATTTATAAGGCAACCGAGCTAGGTCAAGCGCGCGGATCCAGGAGCTGTCATTAAGAGGGCATTATAAATTTCATGATGACATCATGCCGGGTTACAGTAACCAAAACTGATGACGTCATGCCGGTTTACAGCAACCAAAAATGATGACGACATGAAGGTTTGCCAATTACCAGAAGATGTCCAAGACGCAAGATTATGTGAAGGATTGACATGAACCAGTTCAAATCAATCTGGGGCCTAATGTTGGGGATATTACCACTAGGCGTAAACCGGCCTACTTGGGCCGGGTTAACTTCATTAGTGGTATAAGCAGGTAAAGGCCCATGGCCTATAGTCGGTTTAGAACGTGTAGCCGTAAACCGGCCTGATGTATGACTTGTATTGTAAGATAGGAATAGAGAGGTACCAACCGGAATACGAGTATGAACCGGTTGGGACTCTACGGACCGACGGGCGTCACCCATGTATATAAGGGGACGACCCGGCGGCGGTTCAGGACAGACAACAACAACTCGAGCCTAGGCGAAGCTTGTTTGCTCCCTAGCCATCGAGACCACATCAATTCCATCACAACTAGACGTAGGCTTTTACCTTCATCGAAGGGGCCGAACTAGTATAAAACCCTCGTGTCTTTGTGTCCGCTTTAACCCCTTCAAATAAACCCGTAGCGATGGCTCCACGACTAAGTCCTTTCACTAGGACACCTGCCGTGACAAATCCACGACACCTTAGGAGGTTAGACGAAATGAAAATAATGTTAGAAGCTTCATGTCTTCGCAATTTGATCATAACAATTTCTCTAGAAACGAGCTCAAGGAGCAGAAAAGTTTTATGGAATAGATGAATAAAGATCTTGATGATATGTCTAAGGAATTTTATGGTTTGAGATCTCAGTTTGCGCATCTTGAAAATTTGGTAGGACAAATTTCTGATAAACAAGCTACTCTAGTAAACAAAATGGCCGCTAAACCAGAGGCTGAAAATAATGATGAAGATCTTAAAGTGATTGGTGTGACTCCTATTGATTCTTTGTTTTCCAATGTAAATCTTGATAAAGATGGGACTGGAGAAGAGTCAACTTTAGTTAGAAGGCGTCCCAATGACTCGGAGTTTTTATATGTCGATGCAAAAATTGATAAAGGTGGGATTGGAGAGGTCAAAACTTTAAATAGCAATGAACCCACTCTTTTGGATTTCAAGGAATTTAATTATGATAATTGTTCTTTAATAGATTGTATTTCCTTGTTACAATCCATGTTAAATTCTCCTCATGCTTATAATTAAAACAAAGCTTTTACTAAACATATCGTTGATGCTATGATGCAATCTTTTGAAGAAAAGCTTGAATTGGAAGTTTATATCCCTAGAAAACTTTATGATGAGTGGGAACCTACTAATAAGATTAATATTAATGATTATCAATGCTATGCTTTGTGTGATTTGGGTGCTAGTGTTTCCACGATTCCAAAAACTTTATGTGATGTGTTAGGTTTTCGTGAATTTGATGATTGTTCCTTAAATTTGCATCTTGCGGAATCCACTATTAAGAAACCTATGGGAAGGATTAGTGATGTTCTTATTGTTGCAAATAGGAATTATGTGCCCGTAGATTTAATTGTTCTTTATATAGATTGCGGTCCTACATGTCCTATTATTCTTGGTAGACCTTTCCTTAGAATGATTGGTGCAATTATTCATATGAAAGAAGGAAACATTAGATTTCAATTTACGTTAAGGAAAGGCATGGAACACATCACAAGAAAGAAAATTAAATTGCCTTATGAATCTATTATGAGTGCTACTTATGGATTGCATACCAAAGATGATAATACTTAGATCTATTCGTGTTTTATGCCTAGCTAAGGGCGTTAAACAATACCGCTTGTTGGGAGGCAACCCAATTTTCTTTTTCTTTTTTGCTTTTTAGGTCCTGTTTTGCAATAAATATTTCATCTAGACTCTGGTTAGATGTGGTTTTTTGTTTTATTTAGTGTTTGTTCCAAGTAAGACCTTTTGGATAGCTTATGGTAATAGTTGATTTGATCTTGCTGAAAAACAGAAACTTCTGCGCTCACAAAAACAATTCTAATTTTTAGCTTCAGAGTGCTTTTTAGTTGATTCTTTTTTCAGAAGATTAATAGACAAATTATCTAAGACTTACTAATTTTCCAGGATTTTTAGAGGTACAGAAGTATTCGAAACTTCCAGATTGCTAAAGACTCTTCTGTTTTCACAGATTTTGTTTGCTTATTTTGATGAATCTATGGCTAGTATCGGGGGGGGGGGGGGGGTATGAACCATGGAAAAGTTGGAATATAGTAGATATTACACCAATATAAATAAAGAATGTGTTCACAACAGTACCAAAAGTGGTGATTTATTTTCTTATACTAACGGAGCTTACGAGATTTTCTGTTGAAGTTTTGTGTTGTGAAGTTTTCTAGTTTTGGGTAAGGATTTGATGGACTATGGAATAAGGAGTGGCAAGAGCGTAAGCTTGGGGATTCCCAAGGCACCCCAAGGTAATATTCAAGGACACCAAGATCCTAAACTTGGGGATGCCCCGGGAAGGCATCCCCTCTTTCGTCTTCGTCTATCGATAACTTTACTTGAGGCTATATTTTTATTCACCACATGATATGTGTTTTGCTTGGAGTGTCTTGTTTGATTTGAGTCTTTGCTTTAGTTTGCCAAAATCATCCTTGCTATACACACCTTTTTAGAGAGACATGCATGAATCGTGATTTATTCGAATGCTCTGTGTGCTTCACTTATATCTTTTGAGCTAGGCAAATTTGCTCTAGTGCTTCACTTATACCTTTTTCGAGCACAGCGGTGGTTTTATTTTAAAGAAATTGATGAACTCTTGTACTTCATTTATTTTATTTTTAGAGTCTTTAAAACAGCATGCTAATTTGCTTTGGTTATAAAATTAGTCCTATTATGATAGGCATCCAAGAGGGATATAATAAAACTTTCATATAAAGTGCATTGAATACTATGAGAAGTTTGATTCCTTATGATTGTTTTGAGATATGAAGATGGTGATATTAGAGTCATGCTAGTAAGTAGTTGTGAATTTGAGAAATACTTGTGTTAAAGTTTGTGAGTCCCGTAGCATGCACGTATGGTGAACCGTTATGTGATGAAGTCGGAGCATGATTTATTTATTGATTTTTTCCTTATGAGTGGCGGTCGGGGACGAGCGATGGTCTTTTCCTACCAATCTATCCCCCTAGGCACATGCGCGTAGTATTTTGTTTCGCTGACTAATAGATTTTTTCAATAAGTATGTGAGTTCTTTATGACTAATGTTGAGTCCATGGATTATACACACTCTCACCTTTCCGCCATTGCTAACCTCTCTAGTACCGCACAACTTTCACCGGTACCATAAACCCACCATATACCTTCCTCAAAATAGCCACCATACCTACCTATTATGGTATTTCCATAGCCATTCCGAGATATATTGCCATGCAACTTTCCACCGTTTCATTTATTATGACACGCTTCATCATTGTCATTGCTTTGCATGACCATGTAGTTGACATCGTATTTGTGGCAAAGCCACCGTTCATCATTTTTTATACATGTCACTCTTGATTGATTGCACATCCCAGTACACCGCCAGAGGCATTCACATAGAGTCATATTTTGTTCTAAGTATTGAGTTGTAATTTTTGAGTTGTAAGTAAATAAAAGTGTGATGATCTTCATTATTATAGCATTGTCCCATGTGAGGAAAGGATGATGGAGACTATGATTCCCCCACAAGTCAGGATGAGACTCCGGACGAAAAAAAAGAGGCCAGAAAAATGAGAGAAGGCCCAAAAAAATGAGAAAAGAGGGAAGGGGCAATGCTACTATCCTATTACCACACTTGCGCTTCAAAGTAGCACCATGATCTTCATGATAGAGAGTCTCTTATGATATCACTTTCATATACTAGCGGGAATTTTCATTATAGAACTTGGCTTGTATATTCCAATGATGGGCTTCCTAAAAATGCCCTAGGTATTCGTGAGCAAGCGAGTTGGATGCACACCCACTCATCTTTCTTTTTCAGCTCTCATAAACTTATAGCTCTAGTGCATCTGTTGCATGGCAATCCCTACTCACTCACATTGATATCTATTAATGGGCATCTCCATAGCCCATTGATACGCCTAGTTGATGTGAGACTACCTCCTTCTTTTTGTCTTCTCCACAACCACCGTCTATTCCACCCATAGTGTTATGTCCATGGCTCACGCTCATGTATTGCGTGAAAGTTGGAAAAGTTTGAGAACATTTAAAGTATGAAACAATTGCTTGGCTTGTCATCGAGGTTGTGCATGATTTGAATATTTTGTGTGATGAAGATGGAGCATAGGCCGACTATATGATTTTGTAGGGATAAGCTTTCTTTGGCAATGTTATTTTGAGAAGACGTAATTATTTTGTTAGTATGCTTGAAGTGTTATTGTTTTTATGTCAATATTAAACTTTTGTTTTGAATCTTACAGATCTAAACATTCATGCCACAATAGAGAGAATTACATGGATAAATATGTTAGTTAGCATTCCACATCAAAAATTCTGTTTTTATCATTTACCTACTCGAGGACAAGCAGGAATTAAGCTTGGGGATGCCTGATGCGTCTCCAACGTATCTATAATTTTTTATTGTTCCATGCTACTATATTATCTGTTTTGGATGTTTTATATGCATTAATATGCTATTTTATATGATTTTTGGGACTAACCTATTAACCTAGAGCCCGGTGCCAGTTCCTGTTTTTCCTTGTTTTAGAGTTTCATAGAAAAGGAATACCAAACGGAGTCCAAACAGAATAAAACTTTCACGATGATTTTTCTTGGACCAGAAGACACCCAGGAGACTTGGAGTGCAAGTCAGAGGAGACACGAGGTGGCCACAAGGGTGGAGGGTGCGCCCCCCGACCTTGTGGGCCCCTCGGTGACCCCCTGACCTACATCTTCCTCCTATATATACTCTCAAATACCCGAAATACTTCGAGGGGAGTCACGAAACCACTTTTCCACCGCCGTAACCTTTTGTACCCGTGAGATAATTCTACAAACAGAGGTCTATCTACAAACAGAGCCTACAATTGCCCTCTTCAAAGAGTTCTTTTATATAAACCGTCAGACCGAATGTTAGAATGGCCCAAGCCAAGAATTAGGTGGAGTCTCTATTCAGAGACGAAGAGATACCAGTTTCCCTGCTGCAACCTTGCCAATCCACCCTAAAGGATGGCTGGCAACTTGGTTTTATTGCAAGAACACCGCTCAAACCACTGACAACCCCCTACCGGGTTATAGAGCTGAGTGTCTTCCAGCAGATTTTGACCCGCCAAGCAAAATTATCCTAGAAGAACATGCGGAGGCCTTCCCATTTCTATCCAAGGCTAAAGCTTTACTAGCCAATGGGTTAATTGGAGTTGATCTGACCCGATGCTGGGTCTCCTGGAAAATACTCCTTGTAAGTCATCGCCCTAGCTTGATGTGTGAGTATTCTGGCGAGTTAAACGATCCTCAACGGTACACCAAAGGAAATTTTACAGTTGAAGAAGTCTTTAAAACTGTGAAGACCTTGCTTGGTGTGTCTCAAGAAAACTGCAACAAAGTTGGCCTGCCGTCATTCTTTAAACAAAATCCAGCTTCGCATGTAAGTGTTTGTTTGTATCTGGCTAAATATGTTTTAAATCTATGTCATGCCTTACTTACACTACTGGAGGATGCTGCTAACACGACACTACAATCATAGACCCTTCGAGAAACTTGTGCGATGCCACAATTGCAAACGATGCTGTATGAAAACCGTCAGAAATGTGTAAAACGTTTGCGATGACAGATGCATCAAACAGGTTCAGGTTTTAGTTGCGTGTGCGATGAAGGGCATACAGTTTAGTTCGATAAACTGTTTGTGATGAGGAGGAACAAAAGAAATGGGCAGCCAGATGGAGGCGTGTGTGATACACAACATACGGTTCACCCGGATGAACTGTTTGTGATTAGGCAACACAAAAGAAATGGTCAGCCAGATCAAAGGTGTGTGCGATGTATAGCATACGGTTCATTCGAATGAACTGTTTGTGATTAGGCAAGAGAATAGAAACGGTTCAATATAACAAGATGTGTGTGATACGCGGCAAACAGGTCTATAATCAGAAATGTGTGCGTAGACCGATACTAACGCAGACGATTGCTTCTAATAAGACGTATGTGATATGCTCTGTCTACACAACATCTATTGGCCATTGTGCGACGGGCGGTCATCCGGATACGCCATAAGGATGCGAAGAGGCATTCCTATCAGCAAGGACTAGCTGTTCCACTAGTAGCTTATGTAAGAAAACTATCAAGTTAAGTGTGCTCAGGCTGGAGCAGCCATCGGATGGGTGACCGGATGGGAAGTTGTGTCGATGTTAAATTAGGTGATGGGATGGGTCATTTCGGTCAAATGACTGAAATGCCCCATTCCCTCAGCTAATTTAACCTCGAGGTCCTTGTTTTTTATTTACTTTTATTTTTTAACACATGTTAAAGAAGGTCTACCGCATTACTTTTGGACAATGTGCAATACGTGGCATACTGTTGATCAATCTGACCTATTTGTGATCGAATAGGCTGTACGTGTTGTGGGCAAACGCTTGCTAGTATTCAACCGTTTGGGATTGATGAATTCACCACCGACGGGATCCCTAGTGTGGTCCGTGTTCATCTGATCATCATCTACTTCTTGTGCTAGCTTGATGCTAAGTTTCCATTAATTGATGGCATTCTATGAACACGCCACTATTTCCCGCCATTTCCTCACCTGTTTCCCGCCACCCTGCTATATTGCTCATAGGGGGCGCATGACGCACGGAGGCGACAAGCGCAGCCTGTAGCACATCCACCTTTTCCAAGCATGCCAACCCACCAAAGCGCCGCCTCTGCCATCAACCTCGTCGACGAGGAAAACGAGCAAGCACTACGGCCCGTCAAGGCCGAGGCGCTCCCCGGCAACGCGATAGACGACACTGTGATGTGCATCATTGCCAGGGTTGAGCGGACCTTTGGCGCATGGCGCTTGAGTGCAGCGGATCAAGATAGGCATGTCAGCGCCGACAGGCTGTAGCTCGCCGGACAACATGATCGATGGCACACCGCAGAGCAAGCTAGGCGTGTCCATGCCGATAGGCTGCCGCTCGCCGCACGGCGAGACCATTGGAGCGCCACAGAGCAAGAGGCGCGGCGTGCCGCACAGCAAGAGCGGATCCATCAGTGCTTGCCTGCTATCGACACAGCATCGCAGCTGGGTACACATCCCGTCAGTACCCCCATTCCTCGCCAGGAGTGGGAAGAGGCCCTCAGCGCCGTACTTGCACCAGATGTCGGCCACGCCGTACTTGCACCGGACGCCCGCCGCGCCGTTCTCATGGGTGCCGCCATTCTCCTTGTCCGCGGCCCGCTGGATGCCAATGCGCTGGTCTGTAGGCTCGACCACCTCCTTCGCCCAGGTGTCCACCTGGGCGCAGTAGAGGAACATGGCCGTCACATCCTCGAGCTGGTGATCTTCGATGAAATAACAAACTTGGAGCTCAAAATCGCGCTCCAGATGTACCGCGAGCGTGTCGACCACTTGGACGAATGCCTGCACGAGTCCAGTCAGAGCCAAGAGCTACCCTAGGCAAGGGCTGCTGGTCATGGTCTCATGGACGCGTTTTATTTTGAAAAGTTGTTTCGACGTGGATAGCTTTGTATTCACAGCAATCATAGTATTGCTCTGTTTATTGCTCTGATTCAATGTGTGTACTCTATTTTCCATTCTTATATGTTCTGTTTCAATGTGTGTATATATGCTTTTCATTCTGTATATGTGGATGATAACAACTAGATTCAAATTAGTATACAAAAACAGATATAAAATGGAATTTATTATATATATATATTAATTCTTCACTAGATCATCACATAATATATATATATATATATATATATATTAATTGTTCACTAGATCATCACATAATATATATATATATATATATATATATATATATATATATATATGTATATGTATAAAATATCATCACATATACGTGATGATACTTAACTACTAGGTACAATGCATAAAATTGAAAACGAACAATACTAAAACTAATAATCCCTCCTGGGGCCAGTATTCTGGCAGCCCCTCGCTAGCAACTCCGTGGTGCGCGGCGTCTTCCCAGTGCGGAGGCAGTACTCCGACTCCTCAGCCTCGCAACGCTTGACGTACCGATCTGCCTCTTGTTGGCGGACGCGTGTGACCGATCGAGCCATTTTGTTGGGCGCCCACCAGAGCTCCTCGTCGGTGGCACGTTGGAGCTTATCGGCCCACCTCCACGCAGCGACGAGGCGCCCAACGCCTATGACCTTCCTCGCGAAGTACCCGTCTTCGTACACCTCCTCGGCATGACGACGCGCCCGCCCCCAAAGCTCCGCCGCCTCCTTTTTCCAGGCGGCATCACGGGATTCACAGGGCGCCTGGTACCTAGCTTCCTCCTCCACCATTTCCTTCTTGAACGCCATTTGCCTGGCTTTCTCAGCCGGCGGCGGCGACTTCCACAGACAAAGATTGTACTGGCCCCAAAAGCAATCCAAAATTGGGGGGTCCGGCGCAACCTCGTCAGGCGGCACGTAGGGGTCCTCGTCGCTGCTAATCGAGTGAGCGTCCTCAGGGGGCGGCGACTCCTTCTCGGCGCGTGGGCAGACTGGCGGCGCCATGATTGAGATTTGAGAGAGAGAAAGAGAGAGAGGGTGAGCGAGGGGAGGATGTAGATAAGAATGCAGGCAGGACGACGTGAGCAAGGTAGTATTTATTGGCGGCAGGAATCTAGATCGACGAGGACAGTACACACACCGATCGCCGGAATTTACGAGTACTGTAGTTTGAATTACACACAATTCCCGCAACAAATCCGTGTGTGAACATAATAGCTGACGGTTTCCAATACAGAACCGTGTCTGATTAATGACTCCCGCCAATCACCTACCAAACCTCGAGCCGCGAGATACAGTGCCAATTGTGTGGGGCCCGTTGTCTTGCCAGATCTCTACATTTTCTTTTTTGAACACCAGATATTTACATCGTTTGTTGATTTTTTAACTCGCACACAATACACAAAAATATGAATTTTTTTAAACTGTTTTGGTTAGGCGTTGCTTGTAGATGTAGTTCAAATTTGAATAACGGTCATTAAATGGTTAGAAAATCACTTAAATGTCTTTTAAAGGTCAAATTACCCCTAAAAATTTCCAAAATTTCACATGACAGTTGTATTAGTGCACGCTAAACGTAGGAAAAAATTTGAAGGCCGTAAGAGGAAGCTATCTCCCGTCCGTGAGCAAACATGCATTGTTCCCTCTCGGAACCACGGACCTTCTAGTGAGTTGCTTCGGTTTGTGAGGGGTGTGTGTCCAAACGTTCGTCAAACAGGCCAATTTTTTTACCACATCATCTTGGTGGCATGACATTAAATCAAGCAAGGTTTCATGTATTTCTGATCATTTTTTAATTTTTTGGAATTAAAATGCCATGGCATGCACTCCATGCATGTGCCCACGCCTTGACACCAATATGTCTGGAAATTCATTCGAATTTACTGCACATGGAATTAACTCACACACAAGTACACAAAAATATGGATTTTCAAACCATTTTGGTTAGTCGTTGCATGTAGATGTAGTTCAAATTTTAATTACGGACACTAAATGGTTAGAAAATCACTTAAATGTCTTTAGATGGTCAAATGACCCCTGAAATTTAACAATTTTTCACATGACAGTTGTATTAGTGCACGTTAAATGTAGGAACAAATTTGAAGGCCATAAGAGGAAGCTATCTCCCATTCGTCATCAAACATGCATTGTTCCCTCTCAGAACCACGAATCTTCTAGCGAGTTGCTCCGGTTTGTGAGGGGTTTGTGTTCAAACTTTTCTCAAACATGCCAATTTCTTCACCACATCATCTTGGTGGCATGACATTAAATCAAGCAAGGTTTCATGTTTTTCTGATCATTTTTGAATTTTTTGGAATTAAAATGCCATGGCATGCACTCCATGCATGTGCCCATGCCTTGACACCAATATGTTTAAAAATTCCTTCGAATTTACTGCACATGGAATTAACTCGCACACAAGTACACAAAAATATGATTTTTCAAACCTTTATGGTTAGGCGTTGCATAATGTAGTTCAAATTTGAATTACGGTCATTAAATGGTTAGAAAATCACTTAAATGTCTTTAGAAGGTCAAATGACCCCTGAAATTCACCAAATTTTCATATGACAGTTGTATTAGTGCACGTTAAACGTATAGGAAAAAATTTGAAGGCCGTAAGAGGAAGTTATCTCCCGTTCGTCATCAAACATGCATTGTTCCCTCTCGGAACCACGAACCTTCTAGCGAGTTGCTCCAGTTTGTGAGGGGTGCGTGTCCAAATGTTCATCAAACATGCCAATTTCTTTACCACACCATCTTGGTGGCATGACATTACATCAACCAAGGTTTCATGTGTTTCTCATCATTTTCTATTTTTTGATTTAAAATGCCATGTCACTCCATGCATACGTATGCAATTGTACATGTCATGAGACCAATATGTTTGAAAATTCCTTCTAATTTACTGCACATGGAATTAACTCGCACACAAGTACACATATATGATTTTTCAAAACGTTTTGGTTAGGCGTTATATGTAGATCTAGTTCAAATTTGAATTACGGTCATTAAATGGTTAGAAAATCACTTAAATGTCTTTAAAAGGTCAAATGACCCCTAGAAGTTTCCAAAATTTCACATTACAGTTGTAGTAGTGCACGTTAGACGTAGAAAAAATTTGAAGGCCGTAAGAGGAAGCTATCTCCCGTTCGTCATCAAACATGCATTGTTCCCTCTCGGAACCACGAACCTTCTAGCGAGTTGCTCCGGTTTGTGAGGGGTGTGTGTCCAAACTTTCGTCAAACATGCCAATTTCTTTACCACATCATCTTGGTGGCATGACATTACATCGACCAAGGTTTCATGTGTTTTTTATTTTTTTTGGAACTAAAATGCCATGCCACTCCATGCATACATGTTCATGCATATGTGTCCATGTCGTGATACTAATATGTTTGAAAATTCTTTCTAGTTTACTGCACATGGAATTATCTCATACACAAGTACACAAATATGATTTTTCAAACCGTTTCGCTTACGCGTTGCATGTAGATGTAGTTCAAATTTGAATTACGGTCATTAAATGGCTAAAAAATCACTTAAATGTCTTTAAAAGGTCAAATGACCCCTCGAATTTCCATATTTTCACATTACAGTTGTAGTAGTGCACATTAGATGTAGAAAAAAAAATTGAAGGCCGTAAGAGGAAGTTATCTCCCGTTTGTCATCAAACATGCATTGTTCCCTCTCGGAACCACGAGCCTTCTAGTAAGTTGTTCCGGTTTGTGATGGGTGTGTGTCCAAACTTTGGTCAAACATGCCAATTTTTTTACCACATCATCTTGGTGGCATGACATTACATCAACCAAGGTTTCATGTGTTTATGGTTTTTTTTTAATTTTTTGGAATTAAAATGCCATGTCACTCCATGCTTAATTGTGTCATAGCCGTTAGACCAATATGTTTGAAAATTCCTTCCAATTTACTGCACATGGAATTAAATCGCACACAAGTACACGAAATATTAGTTTTCAAACCGTTATGGTTAGCTGTTGCATGTACATGTAGTTCAAATTTCAATTACGGTCATTTAATGGCTAATGTCTTAGAAGGTCAAATGACCCCTGAAATTTTCCTAAATTTGACATGACAGTTGTATTAGTACTACAAAATTTTTCATTCATTTAAAACACCATCCATTGGCACTTTATTTCAAATTTGTCTTTCACAGCTAATAAAAAATATCTACAACATCACACAGTTGTTTTCTAGGAACCGTTTGCGATGAAAATATCTGGGTCTATTTAAGTCTCCCTCCTTAAGCTTCGCCGGCTCGTCTGCTGCAGTGCCGACAACCCCCAAATCCAAGAATCCCGATCCCCATTGCTGCACCCCTTTCTTGCTAAGATGAGGCCGTGGAAATGCTTCGTGAAGGCCTGTACGATGGCCGCGTCCCCCCGAGCGCCGCCGCCTGCGCCGAGAGCGCGGCCGCCTATGCCGAGAGTGCCGCCGCATCCGCATTGAGCGCGGCCGCTTTCGCCGAGAGGGCGTCTGCGGCAGCCGACAAGGCAGCTGCAGCAGCCGAGATGACTGCAGCTGCTGATGCGACGACGACTGCAAATGCCGAGAGCGCTTGGGCTGCCGTTCGTGCCGCTGATGTCGCTCTGGCCTGGGTCGAGGCCATCCACGCCAAGATCGAGGATGCACACGCCAAGATATTCCAGGCCACCTCGGACTCCAGCATGCAACCCACGTCTAAAAAGGCGGTGGTGGCCATGGAGCACCTGCTTCCTCATGAGGTCGCCGAGCGGGAGCTGGAGATGTAGGAGGCGGCGGAGATCGAGGAGTGCCGGGAGGAGGAGTTGCGCGTGGCCGAGGTTGAGGTAGAGAAGAGCTTGTCCGTCGAGGAATCGGCGGTGGAGTACCAACGCAAGCTGTGGCGTAGCCACTACTATGAGTACTACAACCTTGAGGGCGGCGCCGAGGACGCGGTCGACTTCAGCAGAGGGGACGCAGAGTCCACCAACGGCAACATGTCGTCAGGACAAGTCATCGACGTCTCATCTCACACCGACGATGCACAGGCCAGTGCGGCGGCAGATTTTTTAATTATGCATACTTAGGCTTTGTTTTTAATGCTGGTCTTTTGTTAGAGCAATGTTTAGGTCAACTAGCTCTGTGAAATTACTAAAATTGCTCGATTCAGTAAGTGTGGTCTGTCTGCTGTACACTCTTTTGTGTGCCCAAATTAGCAAGCGATGTTAAATTATGCAATGATGTACCTGGGGAAATTTCCACCCAGATTTGAATTATCAAACTCATCCCATGCGCGTAAAGCAGAAGAATCATTTGCGATGCACACAATTGTTCAAAGTGAATGGTCCGGCAGCATCGAGCACGTTCAAAGTGAATATGCCCATGCCTTGAGACCAAAATTTGAATTATCAAACTCATCCCATGCCCGTAAAGTAGAAGAATCATTTGCGATGCACACAATCATTCAAAGTGAATGGTCCAGCGGCACCGCGTGCAAAGTTTCCAAAATTTTGGCGTACAGCCAAAATATCTACCCCTGCCCCCCTTCCCCCCTTCCCCACCCCCTTTTCTCCCCAACCACAATTCACATTTCCCTTGTTTCCTCCTTCCTTCCTTCCTTCCTTGCTAAGCTATAGCCGCTTCCTCGCTCTCGCTATCTCGCATCCTACCGCCGGGGTCGCCATGGTCTTCTTCAAAGACATCTCCAGCGGTTCCTCCTCCGACGACTACTACTTCACCACCCGGGTATGCCTCTCTTCTCTCTCTCGGGCTATGACTAGGAATGAAGGATTTTTACCCGAAGGTCAAATTGAGTCGTTTCTTCCTCTTGTAGCTCCCTAAGACCATCAGTGGCAATGAATGGAGCGGGGTGGCTAAAGATCTATCTGCTCGTTGTCACCATCAATCTCCATGCATGAAGATACTTGCATTTGATTCTGTGGACATTGCGAGGAAGTTTCTGGCATGTGCAGAGAAGGTTAGACCCTCTTCCGTTGTTACAAATCATTTTTTAGATGTGATTCAGACACTGTCACGGTCCCAATCCATTCATACCACACCTTCAACCAAACGCATCCTAAGACAGTGTCACAGTTTGTACCTAGTATCTTAAATTGTTGCCATCTCATCAGCGGTGCCATTAGAAAATTATTTGGCACCGCTTCAGCAGTTTGTGCAGCCAACTTTGGTCCACACATCCGAGCAGCCAAGCAGTAAAATACTAAATCTTTATGGCACGAAGGAACTAGGCATCGGAGCAACTACGTGCTCCGGAGTCCGGGTCCCTAATTTTTTTCCGCTGCATCGGCTCGCCAGTTCAGGGCACCAGTGTGAGATGTAGCAACAGTTGTCTTTACACCAGTTTTGGCATACATAGTGGACGGCCTTAGTGCTATTAGTTCTATGTTACTAAATTTGTGCATGTACACACATGTTAGTATCAATTTGCTGTCATCCAAACACTGTCGCTATGCTGTTGCAGTTATATTTACCTTCCTCGTAAAATGTTCAATTTGTTATTTATTGTACATGAGTAAGAACTTGTAGCGTCGTTGTAGTTAATTATAGCTTCTGATGTTCCAGAATTTGGTTGTTGTCTCAGTACCAAATATTTCATTTGCATATTGATCTTTTTGAGAAGATATGTCATAATTAACATGTTTCTTCAGTTTTTCAAAATAAGCATTGGTGATTTTCTATGTTGCTATAAACCCATTTCCCCTACAATTGTTACTGATCTAGTTTTAAATATTATAGGATGAACAGAAGTGTTGTTACTTGGAATGGGTTGATCAAGAATGGCCACAGTCTTTGAAGATGTGCCTAACAAAGCTCTGGAGCATGTATGAGGAAGTGAACACATCTAGGCTTAGAGAAAGTCTTGTCAACGCTGAAGCTATTTCAAGATGCGGGATAAAAAGTTGAAGCTGGAGAATGAGCTCAGATTTTTAAAAAAAGACTTTGCTAAGATGGTGTTGGCGAAGGAGGAGGCACTTTCCTAGTTGGCCCGTGCAAAACAGGTTCTTACTGAACTGAAAGCAGAGGTGGATAAGACGATCCTGGATGATCTCGATTAGGGAAATGAATATATTGTTCTTATGAAGTTGAACTAGCTATGTGTTGTATTGTGCTGTTTTCATGTAGCTACTGTACTGTGATGTTATAATATATTTATGTGCCTGATATGAAATTGGCAAACAACTCTTCGATATGAAATGTGAATTTGCGTAATACTGGAATTATTAATTATAAACTAATAAACCTGCTAAATGTGTCATGGACCTTTGCAAACAGTTCTAGCAGTAAAAGCGGTTGTGATGGATAGCCCAATGCCACATAGTTTTCTTCATCAAATCATGTGTGATATAGTTGATAAAAGCAAACAGTTAACCAAGGAAGACCATGTGTGATAGTTACACCTTTCACACACGAGCCTACACATAAAACCGTGTGCGATGTACGTCCAAATGGAAACATTTTCCCTGGATTGACTGTGTGGGATGTACATAAGAACGGAAACGTATTCCTTGGATTGACTGTGTGTGATATACATACGAACAGAAATGTTTTTCTGGGATTCACCGTGTGGGATGCACATACCTACGGAAATGATTTTCTCGGATTACCATGTGGGATGTACATACCTACGGAAATGATTTCTGGGATTCACCGTGTGGGATGTACATACCTACGGAAATGATTTCTGGGATTCACCGTGTGGGATGTACATACCTACGGAAATGATTTCTGCGATTCACCGTGTGGGATGTACATACCTACGGAAATGATTGGGTTTCGATGTCTCGCCCGTTCGCACACGGCCCCAGCCTGGGTCCCAGGAGGGCCTATCCCCGACGATTTCTGGGTCGTGTGGGAAGGACACCCTATCGCACACACTCACTTGGCATCGGTTCCCAATGCCGTCGCGGAAAGGGGTAAAAACTGTTTGTTTAAGACCAACATGCACCAGTGTTACACAATCTTTTTTGCACTTATACAGGTTGACTCCACCTTATGGAATAAGAAGCCAAAAATGTCGTGTCCAAGACCAGAGCCAATAAGAAGCTAAAGAAGAATAAGAAAGTTACCACCACTGAGCCGACTGCTATGGGCAAGTCAGTAGATGTTGAAAATCCATCAGAGGTAGAACTTGGCTCGCTTGGCCGACTCTTTATTGAACTAGCTGACACCCTTTCCTCAAAGGAAGAGGCTGCTACAAGCCGGGCAGAAGATACTGAGGTAATTCCTGTTTCATCCGGTTCAGACTCCACCCCTTCAGAGAAAGTGTGGCGGGTTGTCCAAAAAGTAAAGTTTTCTCACCCAGATGCTCCCTTAGATCCACACTTTATTTTGAAGAAGGCACAATATGACACAAGACGCCAGACACAGAGTGGCGGCTCAGGCGAATTATTGGCCGGGTTAATTAATGAACCCTCTGCCCGTAAGTAGCCAGCTGAGGTGCCACACAGTCCCACCTTTTACTTACCCAAACTTGGTCTTATAAGACATCCTCTTAATCCTTCTGACTCTGATTACCAGGAGTCGCTACCTTCATCGTGCGGCTCATCTCAAACTATGGCACCCCGGCTCAAAGAAATCGGAACGTCCCGTATTCCATCCTAGAGATCGAGGAGAAGTCTTATGGAATACGGCACTGCTTAGCATAGAACAAATCAGCTCTTTATTATAATCTATATGAGTACAAGGGGATTACATCGGCACGACGACACTAGGCCTGCCACGGTTGTTCTATGCCAGCAGCAGAACGACACTAAGCAGCAGAATAACTCTAGCAGTGGAACAACGATGATGGTGATGAACTCCACTCCGCAGGGACTCTGGCTGGAACGCTTATCCTAGCTCACAAACAAGATCCACGATAGACAAGCAATCAAATCTGGCATGACCTACAAACTGGCATGCCACGCTAGGTCAGTACATTGAATGTACTTGCAAGCTCACAGCAACCAAGAGCAATCAAGACAGACAACAACATGGAAATTACAGGTTAACAAGGATTAACATGATACTATCAGATCAATCATAGCATGAACAAGATGAACATGATACAGCTAGAACAATATGGGCATGGCATGAACATATGAACATGATGATACTATCATGCAACATGATGACGCTATCATGCACCAACTTACTCTGCTCGGGTTACCTCATAACCATCACATGCATAAGCTTACCATCATGAACATCACAAGATCATCTCAGGATCCAATCAAGCTTGGTATTACAATATTGTAGTAATCATTAATGACCACAAGGAGCTTTACCTTTACCCGTGATTCTTGTATAACACAACAAATATCCAACAACTCGGCATCCTCGATACCACAGTGATCCTCTCATAATCACATAAAGATCAACCAACTTCAGTATCCACGATACCTCCGTGATCTCCACTCGATCACAACCAATCTCTTTCTCATCATCGAACCAGGATTGCTATCAATCAAGCTATTATTATTACTATTGACTCATAGTGTGACCGACTACGAACTAGGCCCATATCTGCTGGCGCGACTATTGATAGATTTAACACACACTCTGCAGAGGTTAGTACACTGTACGCACACCACGGAACCACTACAAAAAGAGACACATCCGTGACATTTTGGGCCAAACGAAAAAATGTCATGCTTATGACACTCCTATGACGATAATTGTGACAAAACCCGGTATCATCATAGATGTGGTGGGCTCCTACTTCTATGACAAAAAATCATGATAGAAAATGGGCTTTTCATCCTGGGCGGGCCTGAGACACAGCTGCATGACATTCTTTGGGTCGTGCATGATGGAAAAAACCATGGTAGAAGCGAGGGTGAGAAAAATATCAGGGAGTTCCCCGTTATGGTGGGTGGTCGGGGCCGAGCGATGCGCGTTTCTCTCGTACACTTATGCGCGTGTGTCCGAGGCATTGCGCTCTAACTGAACCCGAGCGAGGCGTTGGGCTCTAACTGAACCCGAGCGATTGCACTGCAGGCTATGCGTTACTGAACCCGAGCAATCGATCGATCCCTTGAAGTTAACTGAACCCGAGTGATTCCTTTGCTACTGCTGCTAACTGAAGCCGATCGATGTTGCCTCTGGATGAACAATGGGCATTGTTGGGGGGAGGGGGTTGGATGAACAGTTCCTTGTGTCAGGTTGGATGAATAGGACCCCGTGGTAGTAGAGGCCGTTGCCGTTGGATGAACAGGACCCCGATCGAGCCGGTTGGGGTGGATCAAGAGGACCCCGTGGAGGGCTAGATGAACAGGACCCCATGGAGGGCTGGTTGAACAGTAGCCGGTGGAGGGCTGGATGGATAGTAGCCGGTGGAGGGGTGGTTGAACAGGACCCCATGGAGAGGGCTGGTTGAATAGTAGCCGGTGGAGGAGCGGTGGAGGCTTGATGAACAAGAGCTCGTGGATGAACAGTCGCAGGTGGAGGCTGGAGGAGGTCGACGGTGGATGAACAGTAGCCCGTGGAGGCAGTCGATGATGGAGATGAATAGTATCCCGTGGAGTCCCGTTCTGCGGTACGCCACACCCCTCCCAATGAACAAGACCCCCGTTTCGACCGTAGCGCTCAAACACAAGTCCGTTTCCTCCGTTTTGCGATACGCCACACCCTCCTGATCAACAGGACCCCGTCTTGATCGTAGGAGGTCCAAGAGAAGTCCATTTCCTCCGTTTTGCGGTACACCAGACCCCTCCCGATGAACAGGATCCTGTTTTGACCGTGGTCGGTCGAACACAAGGTCATTTCCTCCGTTCTACGATACGCCAGGCCTCATTTCGATTGGCTGTTCCAACCAAGCCGGTAGGCTCCCGATGAACACGACGATGCATTCCGTTCCAACCCAGCCGGTTGTCTCCGGATGAACACGACGACGCAGTTTCTCCGTTCTGACCCAACCATGTACACGAGCCCTGGCCGTACGTATGCACGAGTAGGCATTCGAGACCCCTCCCGTATGTACGTACGTGGCCATATTTACTTTCTTGCACCCTGGTTGTACGTACGTGTACATGCTATGTGCGCGCCTCTACAACGACACGTGCCCTTCCTTACACAGCCACGGTTCATCGCTGCAGCCTGCAGACAAACCGATCAACGAGTATGTACGTACACGTTCGCGACCAGAATGACAACACTACATACGCTTCGACCAGGTGGGTCCCGACTGTCAGGCACTTCCTTGTGTGCAAAGATGTAGCTGGTGGGTCCCAGCAGTCAGGGGGCGAATCATATTTTTGCTCGTAATATGGATGCACTTCCTTGCGTGCGAAGATGTAGCTGGTGGGTCCCAGCAGTCAAGGGGAAATGTTTTTTTTCACAAAATATGGTGGCCCGTCTGGTGGGTCTCTGCTATCAGGTGGAGGAATCATCATTTTGCGCGTAATAAGGAGGCACTTCCTTGCTGTGGTTGTGGACCCAGCTGTCAGCCTCTCCACATACAGTACTCTTCCGATGGAAGTAGTTCCTTGACCACGTTGACCACACCACGCTGAGAGCACCAGGGCGGTGGACGATCACGAGGCCTAGGAAGGGGACGACGTGGAGCCGGGAAAGACACGGCAGTGGATGCCCACGTAGAGAGGAGTACGAGGGTTCACTGGTTTGGCTGCGGTGTGAGGCTGTCGTCAACGCAGAATAACAGGGGGTGTGGGTGAGTAGAGGGATGGCCTGGCCAGAGGTGGGAGTAGTAGGGGGCGGTGAGGCCTCTGCGGCATCACAGCCGGCCACGGGAGGCAGGAGCGTGCGGCACGAACAGCGCTGGTTTGGGCGGCTGGAGCAAGAAGACCAGTGGTTGAAGAAGCACTACGACCGTTGGATGGACATCGTACGGTCACTGAAGCTAGAACCGTTCGTATTGACTAAGTTGACAAAGCCCTCCATCCCCATCAACTTAGTAGGCCCACAAGTCAGCCTCCCACTATGGTGGGTCCCAACTAGCAGGGGGTATTCATTTTTTTTTACCTGTCAGTGGGGGGAACTTTTTTTCGTGAAATACAGAGGCCCTTCCCATGGGTCCTAGCTGTGAGGTGGAGGAATCGTTATTTTGTGCGTAATAAGGAGGCATTTCCTTGCGTGCAGCCGTGGACCCAGCTGTCAGCCTCTCCATGCACAGTCTACTTCTGATGGATATCGTTCATTAACCATGTTGACCACTCCGCACCAAGCGCATCCAAGGTGGTGGACGGCGGTGAGGCCCCGGACAACAACAAGCCGGAGATGGGAAGATGTGGGAGTGGAGTCACAGATGGAGAGGTGTACGAGGGTTAACTGGTTCTGGTACGGTGTGGTTCGGTAGTTGGTGGAGAAGAACAGGATGTGTGGAGGGGTGGAGGGATGTCATGGCCGGCAGTGGGGTAGCGCTTCATAGTGAAGCATGCTAAGCAGAGCCGCTAGTAGCAGGAGGCGGGAGCAGGTGGTCCCGGCGGCGCTGGAGGAAGAAGACGAGAGCTTGAAGATGGATGTCGGTCGTTGGATGTAAATCCAACGGCTAACGATGTCAGAATCATTTGTTAACTAAGTTGACAACGACTTGCGTTGGCTTCGACCTATTGGCCCACATTTCAGCCTCCAAAAATGTGGCACGTATTCAACCCATTTTTTTTCAGAATTTACAGTCAATTTTGATCTCTTTTTTTAAGAATTACAGTCCATGTGCTAGGCTGTGTGAACAAATAATGTAGCGTCCATGCGGCCCATTTATTTTTTCCTAAAAAATTAAAGGCCATTTGCACTTTCTCGAAATACACGATTTTGCTGGGTTGATTCTAATTATAATGTTGGGTTGGGCGCATCAATGTTATCAAAAAATAAATTGGGACTAAGCATTTTGTTATGAATATATTTAAATAATAAGTGATTTACTATTACATTGGTCCTTAAATCTTACCAAGCTTTTGTACACAATCACTAGGATTTTCGTTGCCAAAAAAATCCAGGATTTTATTATTAAGAAATTATTTTTATAAGTTAATAAGATGTGGGGTATTGTTTTCTTACATATGTAAGTATCTCTTAAATATATGATGACAATAACAATAATATATAATAACATATAAAATAATTTAAATATATATAATATACTTAGAAGGGAAACATAAGTTGGACCAGGCGTTCCTATTCTTATATAGAAAAATACAACAAACCTCTACGTTTTCTTCAAAAAAACATAAATTGGGTTGCCGATGTTTCAGGAAAAATAGAACCTCGGATGGGAGGTCCATAGGCCGTTCGATATATGAAGGCCCTCAAGGAAATACAAACCGGCATGTCGTGGGCTTCGCATGTTAAAAAGAAAGCCTAGACGGAGCAGCCCAAAACCCAGCTGATACTTGCTGCCCTTTGTCTCAAAAAGAACTTGCTGCCCCAGTGATAATAAATGATACCTGTCAGCTCCCTGGCTTCATTGTGAATTTATCTCCTTTAGTAACTGCGTTGAAGCACCTAAAAAATGTAACTATGTTGGCAAACCCGTGGGTCCCAACGTCACTTGCTTGTGTACGGCCATAGACCTGGTGGGTCCCGACTGTCCGCCTCTCCACGTACATTCCTCTCCAGATTCCTCTTGTTTGTTTAGCATGTTCACAACGGCAGACAACGGCGCCGCGGCGAGCGCACAAAGGCGCAGGAGGAGATCAGACCACCTGAGGCAGTGCCTTATTTGTAACAAAAGTACTGAACTGGCCCAGTGGCCAAGTGACACTACTGATAGCTGTTTCGCCCGGGTTCGATTCCACCTGATGCAGGGAAAATATCTCCAATTTTTTGCCTCTGCCATTATTGACATGTGGATCCCCATTGTCATCTACGCACACCACGTGCAACACTTACCAAAACTTCGTCCCCCGTTTTCTCTGTTTTTCGCACACTCGACATTGTGTGGGCATTTTGAAAATAGCATATCTTTTTGACCGTCCATCATATGCAGATGTGCTATGCATGAATGTTGATCAGCATGATGTTAACTGGCTGGTAGTTCCATTTTTGACCATGAATAAAACTTCCAACATGATGTTATCCCTGTTTGTAAAGGTTGTGTTAATATAAATGCTCTACCTCTGAAAGGTGCAGTTTCTTATCTGAAACTGAACTTGCAGTTTCTTCTCTGAGAATCACATTGTCTGCACTTTTACACTCCTATGAAACTACATCTTTTAAGTGCTAAAAATAGATCTCTAGAATTCATAAAATACTTCATATGCTCAATACTGCAAATCTGAAATTCAAAGGACATTTATATCTGAAAGTACTCTCAAAATACACAACACAAAACACAATTCACAACCTGCAAATACTGACAACCCTAAGCTCCTCCTGATAATTCACAACCTGCCCGGCTATTGGGCTGGGGGGCAGTCCCCTCCTATTCCTCGGCGGCAGACAGCCTCCCCGTGAGATGATGTGAACGGCGAGGGAGAGGATGGCGGGGAAGCATCATCGAGCCAACTGCTTTTCTCCTCTTGTAGTTGGGTTCGGTCGACGAAGACTCCACCGGCTTGCTCTGGCACGACACCCTCCCAACGGCACCCTGTAGATGCTCGGTCCTTCAATCTCTGGTGGATGCTCCATCTGGGATCGATACTCCCACCACCACTCCCTCACGATCAGATTCGGTGAATCTGTTTGCTCCATGGCCCCGAGGAGTAGTTCTATGTACTCCCGCGCGACTCCCTTTGGGAGTATCGCCGCCTTTTCGCTTTGTTGCAGATATTTGGCCATGGATGTTGCCGTCGCCGCTAGTTGGTCCTTGTTGTCAAACCAAGACTGTATCTCCAACATCCTAGCTAGCTTCACAGGGTCGCCGTCTGCGATCCTCACGTATCGGTTGTACTCATCCATCGATCTACTTCTCCATAGCACCTTGACTCGCAGGCGGTGGTTTTTAAATGGAAGAGGAGAGGAGCAGCGCTGGTTTTGCAATAGAATGGGAGAGGAGCGACGCTGGTTTTGGATTGCAATAGGAGAGGAAGGGCGGTGGTTTTGAAATGGAAGAGGAGAGGAGCGGTGCTGGATTTAGATTGGAATAGGAGAGGAGCGGCGGTGGTTTAAGAGGAGAGGAGCGGTGCTGGTCTTGGAAGTATTTTTTTTGTTTTACGTATTTTGGGTCAAAGTCTGACCACGTACTGTATTTTACAAGCAAAATGTGAATGCATGTCACCAAAAATTGTATTGTTTGGTTCGTATCTGAATGTACTTTCAAATTATATTATTTTTGCAATGTATAACATATATTTTATTTGTGAAAATCATGGTCAATTATGACCCAGGATAAAAGGGAGACTAGTTAATGTGGGGTCGCTTTCTTAATTGTAGGGTAAATTGATTTTGATTTTGATCCAGTCACAGCGCGCCGGCCCTCTCGTCCAATCCTAAATCGCTGCCGCACACTCTTCTCCCTCTTCTCCATTGCAAAACCACCTCCTCTCCTCTCCATCATCTCCATTCCAAAACCACCATCTCGCCTCTCCCTCTTCTCCATTGAAAAACCACCTCCTCTCCATCATCTCCATTCCAAAACCACCGTCTCGCCTCTCCCTCTTCTCCATTGCAAAACCAACCCCTCTCCTCTCCATCATCTCCATTCCAAAACCACCATCTCGCCTCTCCCTCTTCTCTATTTCAAGACCATCGTCTCTCCTCCCATCTTCCAAAGCTAGCACCGAACCACTTAGAAGGACATCTATGGAGAGGATGCAACAGCGAATCAGGTAGATCGCCGGCGGCGACCAGGCAAAGTTAGTCAGGTTGAAGGAGATCCTTACTTGGTTTGACAATGAGTGGGAGATTTTGAGGACGGTGAGGGCCATGTGGCAATGTATGCGAAAGAGAGGGACGACAACGATGAGGGAGGCGATGTACTCCTCGGCGGCAGTCACGCCGCAGTCCTTCGAGTTCATCAAGTATCTTCTTTGGGCGATGGAGCAGACAGATTCGCCCAAGGCGGAAGTTAGGCAGAGGTGGTGGGCATATAGGTCGAAGGACGAGCACCCAGAGGATAACGAACTGATCGAGTATGGTGTGCCATTCGTGAGGGTGCAGAGCCAGCCGGAGCCACAGGAATATTCTTTCTCCCACCGCAAGAGGAGGCCGGATGGCACGACATTGGTTCCCCACCATTCTCCACGGTTCCCTCGACGCTCTCCTCATTTCAACGGCGGTGGTAGGGTTTAAGGTAAGCTTCGCACTAACCTAATCTTCCATCTGCTCATGCTTACAATCAGTGTGACAGTTGATGAAAATCATGCTTACAATCAGTCTCCGAGTACTACGCCAATCACCCTAAAATAGCTCTGGACCTTTGGGTCAAAGTTGTGACACTGTGTACAAATAAAGAAAAATAGATTGGTGCTTCTTTCAGAAAAGAGTACTCCCTAGAAAACTGCCAATATAAGCTACTAGTATTTGGTTAGATGATTTGTTGCCGAGAAAGATCCGTCCACAGAGAGCGCCACACATCCCACTGCTGGTGGTGGATACCAATGCGTGCATGGAGCATGGTTGATGTCAGTAATTTTTACTTGGCACACCTCACACTCTGCATATATGCCGGTTCCATCCGTACATTTGTGCAGTTCCACCAAAATGCAGCTGAATAACCCTGTTTGCACAGATAATGAAAAAGCGTGATTACATTATAGTGGCACTAGTTGATGAAACATACACTAATAAATAGAAGAAAATATTGCGATAGTATCATAGTATGCCATGTTGCGAGGGCGAGATGGGCCCTGCGGCGCCTTATACGGTAAGCCTCATACTGGAAATCGACCCAAGTCTCCCCGATACACCTTCTGCCAGTGATGAACATCATTGTGTGGCGCTAGTACAAGGAGGGGCCTTGAGACATTCCAATCTCTATTTTTGTGCAGACCAACTAGAATTAAGCACCCCAGTTTGGAGACACGCTTAAACATTAACAATGGGACTACTTGATGAAACATATACTAACAAAGAGAAGTACTTTCTTTATCTATATTGGAAATGAAATGATAGAGAGGGCACTCGCTCTATTTTAACTGTATTATTACTTCATATTATCAGTGGCAAACGAGGTGTACCGCAAGGATGGAGGCCGGGGGTGCTTAGACTGGGATGCTGAAGCTGGCTCTTTCAGTCCCTATCTCCCCCCTGATGTTTCTGTGGTAGCATTTGGGTTGTAATCCAAACTTGGTCGAGCTGGTGCTGCGTCCCCCTACCTGCCTAGCTTATGTGGCGAACTTGTCTCCTGCTAGTACTCAGTCTGTTCTAGTAGTAGTTGCATAACTGCCCATTTACACTTAGATGTTGTCAGATAATGGTTCTCTATGGTTGGGTTTCTTTAATGAAATCGGAGGAAACCCCCTCTTTCGATATATAAAAAAATCAGTGGCACTAGCGGTGCCAAAACATTGCCTCAAATTAATAGTGCCACTAGATTAAGGTGCAAAATAATAACATTACTGCTTTATCATGGTAGTGCCAAAATAGTAGCACAAGAGCAGACTCAACATGTAGGATCTTTGGAAAACTGTCAAACCAAAAAGGAACATACCTCGTGATGGGAACCATATCTGCAGTCAATGCCATCATAGAAGGGATGACACCAGTTAGCAACATGGATGATTCAATTCATGGGATCTTTTGGTGCAGTTCACCTAAAATGAAGCAATGTCCCATGAGCTAGCAGCTTCTTCATTTTTTTAAGAAAACGAAACCCACAGAGCTTCTTCATCAATTGCAATGAAATTGAGCAACATCAAGGTTGGTTGTGAAGCTCCTGGAATGTTCAACTATAATTTGGATATCATTTGTGAAGTTCAACTAAGATCAAGCGTGAAATGTATATCTCTGTTTGCACAAAAAAGGTGGAAAGGAGGGTGACTAACAAGTGATGAAACATACATCAAATGAAAAGAAGCATGTTCCTTATCTGAATGGCAATCCTACAAGGACAGTAGCAATTTCTAAAGCAGCACTAGATATTAGAGTGGGAATTAGGATGTACTATGACAACCGTTAAATACGACATTACTTCAATGGTGCCATTGCTTCATTTTACTAGCAACATTACATTAACAGCTGCTACAGAGTTGGTATTTGGGCACGGGAGATTAGGCGGACTAGGACAGTTGCATTTCTAATGAACAGAAGCAACTTATCTTAATGGGAAATTTAGCAGGACATGAAAAAAGTGCCATTGATTCATATTACTGGAGGCATTACATTGAAACAACATTGGTTTAATGTGTCCTTACTTTTAACAGTGCAAATGTTACATTTTACCAGTGGCATTACATAAGAGTGGCTCGGGGCAACAAACATCAGAACAGGATACCTGGGTTGGTCCCATTTTTGTTCGGTATAGCCACTTTGTACTATGTGAGGCTAGCAAATCTGGTGCTGGACTTACTCTGTTGACTTGTCCCCCAGTCCCCACTTTCTTTCCTTTTTCAACCAATAGATCGGGTTCATATTGAGTTTGTACCACGTTTCCCTTTATTTCCCTATTAGACCAAGAGACCAGTTGGATAGCCAGTCTCTGCTACTTTTCGCCCCCATTATTTCCTCTTTCCACCAAGTCCTAGATTCAAACAAATGTTCCTCCACCCCCACCCCCACCCCACCCAATTTCTTCCTTGTTTGAACCAAGTAGTCCTAGATTCGAGTGCATGAACTAGTTTTACCTCTTAACAGTAAAAACTTAGGTGGCTTTTGAACAGCCAATCGATCCTATCTACGAGGGGGCCTGAGAAATAGTAAAAGATACAAATGCAGTGACGTCAGGAGCTCGGGAAGTAGAGCAAGGCTAGTTTCGAAGGAAGTTATACCTGAGGGTTGCCGAGATGTTGCTAGATGGGCGGCGGGAGGCCGGATCTGCCCACACTACGACAGCGAGAAAGAAGGGGTCGGAGGCCCTCCCTAGCCAGCGGTGCTTGGGAGAGAACGACAATGCATGCTGATCAGGACGCGCCGGCAATGGGTAAGAGTCGTCGCCGAGGATTACCGCGTGAACGTTGCACCTTCTCACCTTCCTTGGCGGAGAGGATCCGGCTGGATCTGTGACTAGTGGTGAGCAGCGAGAGAGAGTGTGTCCACCGCTATTGTGTTTAGATCTGGAGAGGACGAGAAAGTGTGAAGAGAGCAACACTAGCAAGCAAGCGCGGAGGCTCCTGCCTATATATTGGAGTACTCGTTTTCTATTGTCTACCGGAGCCGGCTTGACCTCGTCAATGACTGTCGAGAAGTCTTCATGCACGTGCCCCGGAGGCGCAGTTGTCGTCATTTTGATCTGAAGCACCGGACTATAACATATAACACGAAAAAATGCCACATGACAAGAAACCATAACCTCACTGCCTAAAGGAGACAACATGAATCCCGACGGACAAATTAGACGAGGATCAAACCTCAAATTAAAGATAAACTCGTAGAAAAGAGGTCCATCGATAGATGTCCTAATTAACATAGCCGGCCTGACCTAGATGGCAGCTGAGTAGTCTTCGTGCATGTGCCCCCAATGACCAGCGCCTTGGTGGAACTCAGTTGTCGCTGTTTAACCCTTGCAGTGATCCGAAGCACATGACACCTAATATTGCGAGATGACAAGAAACATTTTTTAGATTTCTCATCAGAACTACAGCCTTGTACAACACAGCCTGCATGATATGTAGACGATAGCCAATCCAGGCGTGTCTGCTAGAGTCTGGTCACATGCATGTATGAACTGATCTTCCGTGTCATGCAGGGATCGTCCAGGCACCAACATCTGTACAACACTACGCTAGTACTATCGCTCGTCTCTCTCTTCTATTAACTCACCCGACTTGCGGGGCCGGGGAGTGTGCCTATGGTCGGTTCTCAATTGAGGTCCCACATGTGTGTGCAATCACAATATGACGCTTATTCCATTTAGAGTCTGCTGCAAACGTAGGGCTGTGTGATTTGACAACGAGTTACTGCTGGACATGTGGGGCCCTGTGATTTGACTTGACATTATCATTTTAACTGCGGCACTACGACCGGCGTGAGTCTCACGATTTCTCCCAGTGCTCCACCATGTAGAGGCTGGCTCTTGCATGAGAGCCCACTCCTCCACTTTTTCCTTGCCTCTTTCCTCCACATATGCAAAAATTCCATGTAAGCGGGCTTATAGCCCACAATTGTACTTGCTCCTACAGGTTCTAAGCCTGCCACATAGGCATAAAATCTAATGCGGCAAGTTAATTAAGAAGACAGAGACTAGTTTGGTGACCCCAGGAAGAAACGGTGCTAAGCGCGTGTACCTAGGTGAAAAGCAATTTTGAGTCTATAGCTAATTAAATGAAGTAAACTTAGCAACAAAAAACTAAGCACCTATGCATTGGGGACTTCAGTTGCTAAGCCATTTAATGCCCTTAGCACCTCATCTAAGCACCATTTCATTGGAAGAGGTCACTCCTTGGCAAATGCAATAAATACTACGAATAAAGAGATAGAAAGAAGTAAAAAAACTCTTATAGCCAACCTTATAGCTAACCTTGTTGTAGTATGAGTGACTAAGTGATGACTATTTATGACATGCCAACATTAGATAGCCTAACGCACCTTCTTAAATCACCAAGGGCGCGACCGTGCGAGCAAGGCAACGGTCGTGGTAGGCGCGACCATGAAACGGGCTGCTGGCATCCCTTGGATCTGAGATCGAATGGTCATAGGCTAAGTTGCTGAAAATTTGCAGAATAACCCTCCAGGATAGGATATTCACCCATAGGTCTGGAATCACGCCATCCAACCATTCGATCTCAGATCCAAGGGCTCACGGAAGCCCGTATCATGGGAGAATGGAAAGCTTTGTATCACCTGTAATTTTCCTGACATGACATCAAAAGCTATTTAATTGGGCGTCGAGTAGACATGACATATAATTGGGCCCCCATAGTACTTTGCATAAATCCATTTATCCACCAGGCAAGCCACTACCCTGCCGTTCGCACGCGCACTCAGCATTTTTACAATTGAAAAATTGATGGCAGTTCGCTCCTACTCGTCCCCGGACGTCCTTTAACATTATGGCAGTTCGCTCCTAGTCGTCTCGTCCTTTCACATTACGGCAGTTCCACTAATCCTAACCCTCCTCCCAAATCCATGGCGTCCTAAATCTCCATGATCATCGGTGAGTACAAGGTTAGAACCATCACTGGCGATGAGTTCGACATCATCTACACCCATTCTTTCGCGACGGTGAAAGGATGCCTTGCTCGCTTCAGACGCATGTTCGAAAACTCAAATGATGAGTGGGTCGCTGGGATAGATGTTGAGTACACCACAACCCTAGACAAAGAGAAGAATCTAAAGGAGGAAGAGAAGATGAAGCCCGCCGTGATCTAGGTTTGCGTGCATGACTTATGCTTGGTCTACCACATATGCCATGACGATGTTGAGTGCAAGGAATTTAAGAACTTCCTCAAGGGCGGCCTAGTCAAATTCGTTATTGTAGACTTTACGAACAACAAAACAGTCCTGGGTCGGATAGGCCTCGTTGTAGGCAACCCCTTCGACCTCCAAAAGAATGGGCTGGTGCCCTCCCATGATCAACCTTCAATGCTGACCCTGGCAGGAGCCATGGTTCATCCTTCGTACCGTACATTGAAGAAACCTCCGTTCAAGTTTCATCGTGCATGGCAGTGGAATGTACTAGATATAGACCACATCCACTACATTGCAGTGGATGGCTACCTTTGTTTCAATATCTACAAGGGTTGGATGAAGAGCAAGAGCCAAGTGTGCGGTTCAAGCAAAGAAGTATCGGCCAAGAGGAAGAGGGACAAGGACGAAGTCGAGCACGTGGACGAGGAGTCCGAGTAAGGTGGAAGTGTTGTTGCTCATGGTGGTTCTAATGTAGTGTCTACCAGATTAGTTGCTTAGTTTAGTTTCAGGTGTGCTTAGTTTTATTTGAGGGGTGTGTTGTGCTGAGCCCTAGCAGAACTATGTTATGTTCCTTCGCATTACTTTAACTCTTTAGTACATACATACTAGTATTTCTTACAGTTCATCTTTTAGTTGGTAATAGTAATACCACTCGTTTCTTCACATTATATACGTACAATATATATGGCCAACATCATATAGCTAGAAGTTTAGTTGTCAAAAAAATTTAGGGTGCTTAGTTTTATTTGAGGGGAGTGTTGTGCTGGACACCATTATTGTGACTCAAATCTCATTTGCCATGTTATAATGACATAAATACCGATGGACCAACATGCCAGCTCTCCCTCTATCTAACTACAGTAAAATAAAGTGTGGGGCCTACTTGATCCCAACAACGTTCTTATTTTCCTGTAAAATTATTTGCTTGGTTATTCCTGACAAGCGGGGCCACACTTATCATTGTGAGATTTGGCTTATTTTTGTCATATAACATGGTCAACGGGTTTGCATGAAAATAACAATGTCTAATGGCATTTTGAGCAAACATCTAACTTAACGATGGCATTTTTAAGACATCTAATTGCATTTTTAGGAGGCATCTCACGGATCGATGGCATTTTTGAGTAGTTGTAACTTCTAATGGCAAAACTGAGTAGTGATACACAACTAGTGGCATAAATAATAAGAACCCAAGAATTAAATAGGTATGCTAATTTATTTAATAGAATGTGACACCCCATTTAAGCGTGTACTGGCTTTTTCAATAGTACTATATGCATAATTTTGCGGCGACCGCTCTCTATATGTACCACCTTTTTTTCTTTAATTTCATCTTGTTAGTTTTGGTCCATGGCGCAATCCATTGATACTAGTACCAAAGTATACATTTCTAAAAGGCTAGAGGGCGGCGCAGTCTAGCTAGGTCGGTTTCAAGAGAGGTGGGCCTTTGTGATTTGACGGCTCATTACTGTTGGAAGGCGGGGCCTTGTGATTTGACTGCTCGTATAAATGTGCCGACGACCTGAGGAGGAGCAAAGAACCGTGCGGTATACTTAAGTTTTCCACTAGAGTATGACGGAGGAGCACGAAACACGGCAGCCCAGTGCCATATGGCGATGAAAAGTGATCTAATTTGCTAGTCATCTCATTGTTAGCGTCGTTCTATTGATGCCTCGTAGGGAACGTGACACATGTAGCGAAACACCCAAAGCAAAAGAAGAAACACATGAGCAAAATAAGAAGGACGATTATCACCCCCCAAAAAGAAGGAAGACGCACACACAAGTCTGGGGCGCTGCTCTCACTACATGAAGGGTTGCTGGCCGCGGAGTCGTAATTGCTTCTTCACCGCCTCCACGACCTCCATCTCCTTGCGCGTATCCTATGCCATCTTCTTCATTCTATCCATGATGCGGGATTTCTTGACGCGAGCCTTCATCATCTGTTGCACGGCCGCATTACGTACCTTGATAGCAGTCGGGTGCTCGATGCGGAGCTTCGCCAACTCCTCCTTCTGTTCCATGACGAGGGCCTGCAGCATCTTCATCGAGGAACTACTACTCTCATGCAGCTTCTTGCAGCCGGTGTTCTCCTCCTTCAGCAGGTCGAGCTCATGGCAGAGCTTCGCCTTGTCCTCCTGAAGTTGTAGGATTTCGCTGCTCGCCTTCTTCTCCAAGGTAATGCTCTTCTTCAGCAGCATCACCAAGCCAGCGGTCAACTCCCCCTGCTCATTGAGCTCAGCGGGCATGTCATCGAGGCTCTCCTTCAGCAGCTCCATGAAGCCATGGATGAACTCCTTCTGCTTATTGAGGTGCTTATTGAGCTGATTGGGCATGCCTTCGAGGGATAACGAGTCCAGTGCCACCAGCTCGGCATGTTCGCCTCCACGGCTAGGGCGCTCCTAGGACCCATCGCCTGCCCGTGAGAGATCTTTCGAGGTCTCTGTGTGGCGGAGAGCCCTCTCTTTTTTTCTCCAGCCTTGGTTGCCGCTCCCTTGTTACGAGTAGTTCTCGACCTAGAGCTCTACACACCGGCCATGGCAATGACGGACGAAGAAGGACTTATGAGGAGGAAGGTAGAGTAATTTTCAGTTAGGTAGTTCCCCTTTTTAGAACCTAAGTACTAGCACTAGTACTAAAACCTGCATAGTGGGAACACATTCAGGTTTGGTACGTACTAGTAGGTGTGAGCAGGCTTGCACTTAATTGTAGAACTAGTACTTTGGAATGTGATGGGAACAAGGTAAAGATTAATTGATGGTTTTGGTTTCAAGGCCCGAAACGGCTCCCGATGAGTTTAGTGGAACATAAATTTCAAGTAGTCCCTCCATCTTAGTTTACAAGGCTTGCACGTGCATATAGGTCGTCAATGTAACTTATATAAAATAAATTGTTTAACATAAAAAATATATTCATTAAAAAATAGAATATTTGAAGTTTGTAATGATATATTTTCATAATCTATGCCTCTTATTAAGTTGGTCAAATTAACGACCTAGGTACACGTGCCAGACTTGTAAACTGAGATAGAGGGAGTACTACACTGCTCAAATGTGGTTGAACAAGTCAGTGATGTAACTGGTCGTACATGTAAGACCAAGTGGATGCGTTTCCCTTCGGTGAGACGCGGGTCCAACCGACCGTCTGTTGGTGCGACCGACCGTAAAGTATTACACGATGGAGACTTCTGGTTGTGGCTTCGGTTGATTGTCACGACCAAGCATTCTTAAACTAGTGATAAATCAATTACCATACTTTTCCAAACGACCAAGTATTTCCACAGGAATACAATACATATATATATATATATAGATGGAGTGATTGTCAAGGTTGCAAACCGACAGGGCGTTGCAAGTTCACTGCAGCAGCAACTGACTAGGTCACTTCATCGCTGGCGGGGAAGGAGGGCAGCTCACCTCGCCTACGATGCATGCCCAGTGGCGCTGCCGCAACTGGTCCTGAGATTTAGCTTCTCCTACTGCCCATTTGAACAGTTGCACCGGCTACTCATGCCATTATGCCGGCATGCGCATTCTTTCCTCCACAGTCGACTCCGTCAATATGATCTCTGCCATTAGCCCTAGCTCGAAATCAGCACAACACTACCAGATGCAGACATCCCTCAGCATCTTTCCCCTGAGATCGACTTGCGCCTCCGCCTTGTCCTGCACCAGGCACAGCTCCTTGGAACTTCTCTCCAATCGATGCGACGCTTTCTTGATCCGATTTGCCCTTGTTGCCCATCACCTGAAACGCAGCCCTGGCAGGTCCTCCGGCGCCACCGATCTGTGATTCCAGAGCAATGGATCCCCTCTAAAACACATGTGGGTTTCTCTCAAAGGCAGCAGTGCTGCGGGCCGCAGCGAGAGGGCAGCCCGCGGGATCCTGGGATCTAAGGGATTATCCATGGCGGGATCCGGTAGGCGAGGCGGGGAGGCGAGCCTAGGCACTGGGAGAGCCCTACGAGGCTAAGATAAAGATAGTACTACTCCACTCCGTCCATATTTAAATACAAAATCCACCAACAGTAGCCCTGGAAAAAATTGATCATGCTGCCTGCGTGCTGGTTTATTGGCCCCCTTTTTTTGTGCCAGTTTTTTATGACATGCATAAATATTATGTTACTTAAAATATGGTCAAAAATTGGCACAAAATATGAAGGAGACCAATGGGAGTAGCAACCCATGATTTAACTACTCACATGTGCGCAGTGGAGCAGTAATGTCTTTCTTCGTCCCTCACGTCCACTCAATTTGCAGGCGCTGTATTAGTTGACCATAATGAAGTGAAGGACTTTACACACGTCAAATTATCACATGGGGTGGATCTTCGTACAAAAATGTGTCCCTTGTGTACCCGCGTGTGCGTGCGAGGGAATGAGTGTGTGCGTGGCGTGCGTGCACATCTTTGCTTCTTGCATGTACCGCCAGTGTGCCTCAGAGAGGACGAGTACATTCTTCTGGAACCAGCAGCATGTCACTATGATCAATCCACACAAGGAGGTCGCGACAACACCTCCACATGTGCCACGTGGATTTATGAACTGTAAGAGAGACACTGTGTAGCGTGCCATTGGAATTCTAATTTATGTGTTTTGCACATACTCGAAGTACTAGTAAGGTACACGTGCATTGCACGCATCAGATTTGGCAACCAAATTATGAATAAATACCACACTATAGCATGTAAGTTTTGAGTCATATATGCCTGATGTAGACCTTCGTTTAATTCTTATAGTTCATCTCATTCAAAGTCAATTAGTTTTTATTAAAAAAAGGTAGGGCCTCTTTGATTCGTAGGATTTCCAAAACACGGGAATAGGAAAAACATGGGATTAGAGTGGAATGTCGTCTTGAATCCTACAGGATTGTATGAGTGTTTGATTGTGCATAGAAAAAACGCAGGATTCTATCAAAGAGGTTTGAGAGGATGGGATGTTTCCTATGAAATTTAGTGCAAATGAATCCTATGGAAAAATTCCTATGGTTTACAATCCTATGAATCAAACAACCAAGATAGGAAAAATTCCTAAGGATTAGAATCCTCCAAAATTCCTTTGAGAATCATTTGAATCAAAGAAGCCCTTAATCTATTTTATGATTCATGGAATTATGCGTTGTAAAGCATAAAGTAAAAAATGGCAATTCAACTAGAAAAAAAGTTTGCCAGTTATGATACAGAAGATTCTAGAACAAAGGAGAAGCACTTGTGTTTTGAGGTTTGTGCATTATGCTTAAGTTCAACCATGGAGTCTGCTAGACTGTACATGTGGCAAAATCCGGTGGGGGGCTAGATGATGCTGTGAGGGGCTAAGTGGAGGGATACTATGAAGGAGTGCACAAGTGTGAGATCGATATTTAAAGAGAGGGGGCGAGAACATGCGCTGTTGCACGCAGTGGCAGAGCCATGAAAAATAAATGAGCTAGGGGGCCAAGCATTGCTAATCCTTTACAAGGAGGGCCAATTCATCAACTTAAACCATTTTACCAGCAATTGTCTAATCGTCACATTCATATTAGCCTCGATATATAGTGATGTTAGGGGGGCAAGGCCCTTGCTACCCCCTGTCTTCGCGCACTGTGCGTGTGTCTGAGAGATGAAGCGGAAGGCATGGATGATGAGAGGGGGGCGTTGGATATATAACTAATGTGGGTGTATTAGATATGTAATCCTATATAGAGAGGTATAGATTGATCGATGTGGACGTGGGAAAGAGGGTGAGACCTCACTAGATATATAGATTGATCGGTTTGTGTGGAAAACTGTGAAAGACCTAGCTATATATACACACACATAGAGGAACATCGATTGTTGCGCATGCACGTGAGAGATAAAGAATGCCCGATATGACGGAGAGGGGGAGGTGTGTGTGTGCATGCATGGGAGACCGACCTGAAGAAAAAGATTGCATGTGTGCGATGGATAATGCCGACTGGTAGTGTGTGTGCGTGCATGCACGAGAGAAAATTAGTGGTACAATTATAAAGAGAAGACGACTGTGTGGGTGTAAAAGACTAGGTGAGCTCATAATCAATGTAAAGTAGAATTCAAATATTTGAATAAGAGATCATGATGTTTGAAACACATGCATGCATGAATATAACTAAGATATGCGCGGTGTGGTTTGGAAACGAGCATGTTGTACTATATACACATTGAACAAGGTCAGATTGATTTGAATTTGAGATACCGATGGCAGACATCGTTTGGCCACATTGCATCCGTTAATGGACACACTATTCTAATTGGAGATGATGGGTGGCTTTTGCATCACATATTTATATCTATACCCCTATATATTTTACTTTATATTTTTTATATAGTGTGCGGATAACTTTAACTTTGAAAGATGGTCATTGGATGAAGCCAATCCGATGGTGCAGAGATGGCAAATTTGAGCACTACTAGCTGTTGGATATCATCTAGATTCCACCAGATTTTGCAACATGTACAATCTAGAAGACGCCATGGTTTAACTTAAGCATAATGCACAAACCTCAAAACACAAGCACTTCTTGTTTGTTCTAGAATCTTCCGTATCAGAATTGCCCAAATTTTTTCTACACGATTTGCCATTATTATTTTTTACTTTATCCTTTACAACGCACAATTTCATGAATCTTAAAATAGATTAGCTTTCTTATAAAAACTAGATGATTTTGAATGAAATGAACTATAAGAATTAAACGAACATCTACATCATGCATATATGACTCAAAGCTTACATGCTATAATGTGATATTTATTCATAATTTGGTTGCCAAATCTCATGCGTGCAATGCACATGTACCTTACTAGTCTAAATGGTGTTTGTGTGTGTGTTGTGCGTGTTAAACGCATTGTACGTAGTATATCATACATGGGTTAGATTCCGAACATCTAGCTAGAGCATACATGTACTATGATTTGAATTCAACATAAAATGGATACATATATTTGAATTTGAGATCGTATGTACATGTAGTTCGTGTTTATATAGGAATTTACCTCTCATGTATTCATGTCATGTGTTGTGAAGATAATATTTAGATGGTTGTATAACTAACCCGAGTACAATCCCATTCAAACAGGGAAAATGTACTCAAATTTAGTCCATATGCTAGACAACACACATTGATTTTTTATTGTTGAGGGAAGTTCAAATTGTTTTGGTACTGTACACATTATGTTTGTGGTCCCGATTTTTTAGTTTTTTTTGTTGTATTTGAATGCATTTATATTAATATAGTAAAACGGGACATGGCTCTCTCTAGTGATGAGGTGTGAATTGTCTTTTTTGGTACATGTTAAGCTTGTTCTCCCGAAATTTCAAGTCGCGCCTTGTTATGTCGAAATTTCAAGCTAGCGTCTCTGTCTATCATGTTGCGAAACTCCCGCCTCTTCAACCCACGCCTTGTTCCCCGGAATATTTAAGATATATCTTTGTCTCGTTGTGCTCCGAAAACTCCCTCCATCTCAACCCGCACCTTGCTATCCCAAAATAACAACGCGCGCGAAAACTCACACCTCCGCCGAAGTCCCAACACGCGAAATGCCCGTGATACCCCTGAACCGAAAGAACCGCCTAGCTCAAATCGGTGGGGGTACTTTTGTAACTTACCCCACATTTCGGACAAGCGCATCCTTAAGCCATGGTTCCCCACTCCCATCCCATCCGCCCACCCATTCATACACCGAGGCCGCGAAAACCCAAGAAGCCCCACACCCTCCTCCGTCCGCCACCCAGCCGGAGCCTCTTCCCTGACGACGACGTCCACAGCAGCACCGCGACGTCCCTCATTCACCTTACCGGATGAGGATCCGTTGTCAATCTCGTCGTCCCGCCAGTTCAGCCATCCCGTCCTCCACCTCCAAGGAGCTTCCCCGACGTTCCCCTCGTCTTTCGTGCTACCTCCATTCCCACACCATCGTCTTCACCTACACCACCAAAAGAGCGGTATCATCATCGTTTCCTCGGATGAAGCTGAGGCATAATCGGCGCCACCAAAGAGGTTGTACACTAATCGCCGCATTTTCTTCTTGATTCAATCTCATGGTGATGCCGGCGCTCGGTCCAGCCGACATGGAACGACTCCATCCATGCGGCGTCACCGCCCACTTCCTCCACGGTGTCGCTCCCTCGGCAGCGACATCCACATCAGTAGGAGCTGCTGCTACTTTAGCTCTCGCTCGCGTTGCTGCTCTGCTCTTGCTCTCGGTCCCCTGCGTGGTCTGCTCTTGCTCTTGCTCGCACTTCTACTCTCGCTCTAGCTCTTGCTTGCGATGCTGCTCCGATTTTTCTACACTTCAGTCCACTGAATCGACTTTTGGGTCAGTCGATTTTCAGGGGGTGTGGGGGGGGGGGGGCTCACCGGAGTTAAGGAAGAACCAGCCACAGTGGGAAGGGGTGCTCGCCGAGAGGTACCCTACTATCTACCTTAGGGTTCAGGGTGGGGGCGGTGGTCGCCGACGGTGGGGGCGGTGGCATGGGGATCGTCGGAGAAAAAGCTCGGCACAGGGGGGCCTAGAGGGATGGTCGGGGCAGTGGCGGACCGGCGGTGGGGAGTGGTTTTGGGGCGGGCGGGGCGGTGCACCTCTAGCCGCGGGCGGCGGGGGCGGCGGTTTGGCCAGTGGTGGCTAGCGGCTCAGGGGGGCGGAGGTTGAAGATGAACTCCAGACCCTTGATTTCGTATCCAACGGCTGGAAAATTGACTGACCAGAGATAAAAAGTCAATCGACTGACGTCTAGCCTCACCCTGATGCTTCTACATGACCAGCTGCCCCGGCTCTCGCATGCGTTGCTGCTACTGCTTTTCTGCTACTAGTGCATTCAGTTTTGACAGTAAAATTCAGTTTCGACAGAAAAATTCAGTTTCGACAGTTAAATTCAGTTTTGACAATTAAGTTCACAGATGAGCTGTTGATGTATTTTACAGCTAGAACTTTGTGGTTATGTATTTTACATCATCTATTGGAGATGCTATTATAATTCCACTCAGGTTAACGTTGTCTCTCTTGTCCTGCTTCAGCCTCGGCATCGTACAACTCACGGGAGTTGCTCCAACGACGAAACCCTCCATCACAGCAGAGCAGTACCCTGGGCTCCATCTCCAGACGCCTAAGATCTTCTTACCCTCCTCCGACAGCCAAGTCAGCCGGAGCATCCTAACCGACCAACCCAATCACGCTGAGATCGACATGACTTTGCCAAAGAGGTTGTACACTTGTTGCATCTCTTTTTTACTCTACATGTTATATATATTGTCCACTAAGCACACGTAGTAACGTAAATATGATTATTTTATCCTACTATATGACAAGCAGTGAGGTACCAGGCAACTTAGCTATCCCTGATGGACTCTCTCGAACGCCATCATTATTTATCACTGCGTGTTTGAGCTGTGCATTTGTCGACGGGCCTGGGAGTTGAGCTAGTAGGGCAGTGGCCTGGGTCCAAAGTAGTAGAAGTAGCACAAAAACATTTTTTGAGTGTAGGCTTTTCCTTGCTCAAGCCTGCCTACTAGAATCACCAGTGCTTGAAAGGAAAAGTGAAGGAAAAACATAGGAATTGGAAAGTTTCCTATAGTACTACTATTCATGCATTTGGTTCAAAGGAATGGAGCAAAGGATAACTATAGTGTTTGTTCCTTTAGTGTCTCCTTGAAAGAGAAACCGTAGATTTTAATTTTCACTTGTCCTCCTTTTCAAATTCCTATTCACGAAGCACAAGACTAAGAGATAGTAGCATAATACCATTATAACCGTACATTTTCTTGTGGTTTGACTTAATCTCACCATGCTTCTTTGCATCATGTGATCTTTCTTCCAATTCTTGTGAACCAAACATCCAGATTGGTAGAAATCTTGTGTTTTTAAATTCTCTATTTTGCACGTGCATTGCTATCCTATTTCTTTCTATTTCCTATCCCTGCATTGTTAGAATCCTCAAATTCAAACAAGCCCTTACACAATTACATCTATTACAGACATGTGTCAAAGAAAACCTTGTGTGGTTTGTCCTACTCCTGCTGTGCTGTGTTCCACCCCAGCTCTGCTGCTCCAATGACGGAAGGGTTCACCACAGCAGGGATCCGATCTCCAGACTGTCTTTCGCCGCCTCAGATCTTCTTCCCACCGCCGGCAGCCACGACAACTGCATTACCATCATGAACTAATCAGATGACCTTGAGGACTACATGGGTCTACAAGAGAGGTCACACTCTTCCGTGTCTGCTTACGTTATGCATCGCTTAATATGATGAGATGCTACTTTATCGTCGTGTTCACCTATTAGACTCCGAGTTAGGTCCAAACCAATGCTGAAACTTGAGTTTTTAAATGGTTGTGGGGTACATATTGGGGCAGCAATCAGTACTATCTATCTACTATCTGGTTAATCTCAGGTGTCTACTATGAGTTTCATGTTGGGTGCAAACAAACATTAAAGGAGCCATTATCTGTATTTTTTAACTAAAGCATTATCTGCCTGCTATCATTAGTTTTGGGTCTATCAACAGTTTGCTACCATCACTCTGGATTTGTGCAGGCACTCCTTACATAATCTCACTATGTTTTATTCCTATGCATGTCAGTTATTGTACACAATGGAACTGAACATGTAGAGCAAAAGAGACGAGCCTTGCATGGCAATAAAATTTCATGCAGACGTCGCTCCATGGTGGGCGAAAAGGCAGCCCCCTCCACCCATTTCGGATTGTAATCAAGAGGAAGATAACTGTTCTGAGGGGGATTCAGAAGGAGAAGACCACTCCTAGTTACCCCCTGAGGTCTTCGCTCTAACTTGGCATGCTGATGTTGGTAATATCATGCATATGGTGCCTTGCATTGCTTACTTTATACATCAAATATGTCATCTGCTTAGTTTAGACATGCTTTGTGTGAATGCCATATGTTTAGTTTCTTTATCGTATATGTGAATCATGCAATGCCATCTTGTTTAGCCAGGCATCATATATGTGAATTTTGCAATGCGACCCTGGTTAACCAGTCATCTTATATGTGATTATATCATTCCATCATTTTTTTATTAAGTGTTAAATTTGTCAACAATTTTAGTACATTCAATTACTATTCCTGTGCATCAGCCATTTGGCACGGTCATGGAAAAATCTGGAGTGGAAACAAGGTCTTCAGAGCAGACAATGCTATCTGATGAAGCGCATGTCTTGCTAGTTACGGATAGCTCCTCAGAGGAGGATTCAGAGACAGATGACCAGTCCTATTCCCCCCCCCCAAGGTGCATCCTCTAACTTGGTAGGGTTATGTTGCTCATATCGAGCGTATTATATCTTGCATTGCTATGTCATTTGCTTAGTTTAGACATGCTTTGTGGGAATGGCACCTATTTAGTGTCTAATTACCATATATGTGAATTATGTAATGCCATCTTGTTGCAAGAGATTATATATGTGAATTATGCCATGCTATCTTATTGCAAGGCATTATATATGTGAATTATGCAATGCCATACTGTTTAGCCAAGCGTCATATATGCGAATTATATCATGTCATCCTTTTTGTATTTCTCATTGAATTTGTCGACAATGTTTGTATATTTAACTGCTCTTCCTGTGCATCAGCCATTTGAATTGGTGATGGAGAAATCTGGAGTGAAAACAAGGTCTTCAGAGCAGACAATGCTACCTGCTGAAGCAGATATCTTGCTGGTTACAGATAGCTCTTCAGAGGAGGATTCAGAGGCAGATGAACAGTCCTATTATCCCCCTGGGGTGTATGCTCAAACTTGGCAGGGTTATATTACTCATATCATGCATATGTTGTATTGCAATGCTTAGTTTTTGCATCATACACACAATATTAAATGCCATCTCCTTAGTTGACACATCATATATGCGATTGCACTCTGCTCACTTGCTTAGTATATAAATCATATATTTGAATTATATCATGCCATGATGTTTACACAAACAACATGTATCTGAATTATGGAATGCCAAACCATTTTCTAAAGACATAATATAGTTATATCATCTCATCTTGTTTACATAGACATCATATTTTGAATTATGTCATTCTATCTGTGAATTATATCATGCCATCATGTTTCCATCGACGCATGTTTGTGATTTATGGCATGCCAACCACTTTGATAGACACATCGTATAGTTATATCATGTCATCCTGTTTACATAGTCATCATATTTTGAAGTATGTCATCCTATCATGTTTAGTTAGCCATCATACATGTGAAATTGTGTCATGCTATCCTGTTTAATTAGCCATCATATATGTGAAATTATGTCCTGCTATTCTGTTTGGTTAGACAACATAAATGTGAATTATTTCATGCCCTGTTTTCTTCCCTACTATCCATTGCACATGTCTATCTTACAATGTATGTACATTCAATTACTTTTCTTGTTTATCGGCCATTTCAATTGGAGGCGGTGATGGCAGTATCTGTGGGAGTAAAAACACGGTCTTCAGAAAAGTTCATGCTACCTGTCGATGCAGATAGAACCACGGTTGTACTTGCCCAAGAACCAGCCCCACCACACATAACCCAGACTCACGCAGATTGTACCCCTACACAGTTGGATAGAGAAACAGCTACACCCCTTCGAACCCCAACCCCAGCAGATAGTAACCCAGTTCCAGTTGACACAACACCATCTCCACCACAGAGCACCCAAACACGAGAAGTTAGTAAGGCAACTATAGTGCCCAAAGCACGAGGACCTCCACTCTAAACCCTAAGTCAATGCTTAAAGTAGAAGAAGAATTATTCTCAGGTCAGGTTCCATAGATATGGTTCATGCTACTTTGCTTTTGCATCACTGTATTTACTCATACCAACTAATTTCAAATTTGAAGGATGCAACTGAAACTCCAATGGCGTTACAAGTATGTTTTAAACCTGTTTCTTTAACGTGTTTGCTGTTGATTTTAGTTTCAATTGAATAAACAGTTATGTTCTCATGCCATGCACATTACAAGTGTTGTTATTGTTGTGTAGTTTCCCACACTTATATTTTGTCTATGCTGCTTTGTCTTAAATAGATATGATTCGAACTGTCTCTATCTTGATTTGGCAACATAAACTAGAATGATATCGACCATACAGTGACCATACTACATAGATATATGTTTGTTTCATGTTGTTATCCTGTCCACCTTACTACTGAACTGGTTTACAAAAATGAGTTTCATATACAATATGGTAAACCTGTGATGTGTTTGTTTGTTTCTCTTTTAGAACGCGCATAAAATATTGGAGAAGAGTACCCCGTTATGCAATGGTAAAGGAAGTAATGGAGATAAGGTTCAATATAGTGAGACATCCCTGTTGGTCTCCAAGAAAGCTAACAAAAACTATATTGAAGACACTGAGACAACCCCAAAGTCCTGTCTTGATGTAGTGTTCGAGTTAATGGCTACTACTACTGTCACCAGCTCTTCGAACTTGCTGCCTGAATCAGTTTGGCTTCTTGAGACTCAACTTCAAGTTGAAAGACATCGATCAGATGTTATGCAACCGTAAGCCGAAGGACTGAGGAAGTCCCGGTAGAATTCAGATGCATACTTTCTAGTGCAACAGCAAGTGCTGGAGGATTTAAGCGCCAAACAAGAGAAAGTTAATACGCTTCATAAGCATCTTGCCAGCATTATGGGCACCCAGGATATTGTTTCTTGAGCTCTTCTGAAGTGGTTTTAGTTCTGGAATTGTTTTGCTGCGGCGTTTATTTGCACTGGTCGCCAACTTTGACAACCAGTGTATATGATAAGCTGCTTTGTTCCCTATATTTGCATTGGTGGCGAACTTTGATGCCTAGTGGATGTAATATGTGTAATAGCCATGATAGGCTAGCGTAAGTTGCTTGCTTATTTATTTCCTTATTGTCTTGTTTATTTGTTTGCTTGTAGTCAGTGTAGTTCTTTTCCCGCGGTTTGCTAGTGGCTGCAATAACCAATTTTTTTAAACTAGGCCACAATAACCATGGGCTACATATTTACTGTACTTACCATGCGCCTCCTATGGGCCGTAGAAACAATGGGCTTTCTAAGGGCCGTAGAAACAATGGGCCTTCTACGAGCCATAGCATCAATGGGCCTTCTACGGGCCGTATGATCGATAGGCCAAACATGAGCCAATAACAAACCGCGTTATGGGCCATAAACGGGCTAGATTTCGAATCGTCCGTTCATGGGCCGACAATAACGGGCCATCGTTAATCGGCCGTATTTGATGACGCTATGAAAATGGCCCAAGGGATTAATGGGCCTCAAACGGGTCAATTGTAACCACGGGCCGAATTTGGCCCACAAGCAGAAAAGGCCAGTAACGGGCCGTAAGTAACCGAATGCTGAAAATGAGCCCAAGAATAAATGGGCCCTAAGAAGGCCGAAAGATAACACGGGTTGGAAATGGCCCAATGGAATAATGGGCTGTTAATGGGTATAAAGCGGTACAATGTTCATTGCGGGCCAGATTCACCATGGGCCTTTAATGGGCCAAGAGTTACAAATGGCCTCGTATGGGCCGAAAGACATCATGGGCCATACATGGGCCGGAAGTTACAACCGACTGGGTCATATTGGACGGCCCGTATGAAGCTATTAGGCTTAATTCCGATAGGCCGTAAAGGGTCGTGAGTTAGCGGGCCGTAAATGGGCTATGTAGGAACATGCCTTTAACAGGCTTTCCGTGGGCCGGCCCATTACCTTTTGACCAAGTCAAACAGGCCGGCCTTTTCACCGGAATGGGCCTCTGTTGAGCCGTAACACGTGTCAAGGTATCATAGGCGCCTCCTGTCCAATGAATGGATGACATCTGTCCCAATGGTGAGCCAATACGTGTTTCCTCCGGCCAGTGAGAATTTTACACATGGAAATCCTCATTGGTCCGGGCTGTTAGCGGGTCATCAGATCCAAAACCGGACCCTATAGCTTAATGGCGACCCGTTATGGTGGATGCCATGTGTCGGTCACCCTTGACGAAAGCACTTCCATGACGCGCCATTTACCGTCATGGAAGTGGACACTTCCATGATGATAATTTCGGTAATGTCATGGAACACTTATACGACAGCACATGTATGATTATCTTGATTCTGTCATAAAATCGTCATGGATGTACATGCATGACAGAAAATGTGACCTACTGTGACAAACACGTATCATCACGGAAGTGTATTTTTTTGTAGTGAACCCATGGCCTCGCACTCCCATTCGGGTGGACCAACGGCGTTCGGACAAAACCAATCTATTGCCAGCGGACCCTCCCAGCCACTCCGACCAACTCCCCTTTGGGCTAAGTCCTAGGTGGCCCCGATGTCAACCCATGACATCCAACGGCCACCGTCCTGGCAAAACAATAAAGGTCCCAAACGGGGACAAGTGCACATAACCAAACTCAGGGTCACAAGGCTTATGTCCGCCTACTTGGCCAAGGTAGCGCGCGCCCATAACCTTCCCTCGTTGGAGGCACCCGCGAGAGGCATGACAATAGACCCAGTTAGGACCCTCCCCCATAAGGCAAGTGTGGTTGCACTGGTGAGCTCGATTTGGTGGCACCATGACTCAGCCAACAGTTGTTCAAGTTTGATTATAATCGGGTTAAACTTGAATGCAATAAATTGAGCCATAATAAAATAACATGATGTAACTATAATGCATGATACCAACATAAGCATGGGAGTGCAACATCATCAACAAACATGAGTCAGATATCTGAATGAGCATGGCATACTGACGGGCATGAATATCACAAGTATAACACTACTCATAGCATACATGACCGCTAGCATCAGAAATAAATACCAAGCAAGAACATATCAAGATTACTACCAAGCAAACATATAACCAGCTATATGCAAAGGAACATGAATAGCAACGGTACTGGATAACAGAAGATAAGCATGCATCAAAACGAGCATCAACATGAACATCACTACTACCAGCATGTACTACTACCAAGCATGACATACAAAAGTAATACTAGCAAGAATACATGATAACCAGGTGCATCCGAACATGTCATGAAACTATAAACATTACTAAAACATCGATAATAGTAGCAAAAGAAACCGAAAGTTACAAAATATTCAAGTAGAAAACCATGGTTACTGCATGCAATCATGCAGGTGGTTGTCGTAGCTTGCTTGGGAATGAAAAAATCACCGGGGAGAAGTGCGGAAGGATCGCGGAAAGAATCGTCGGAAAAATTTCACTCCCGAAGGGGGCTGATTAGGGGCAAGGGCATGAAGGTCATTTTCAGAATATTAAAACATAATGAAAATGGTAGCAACATGACAGGCTCGATGATACGAAGAAGTGGGCTTTGGAATCATCTCATTTGGAGTTACGGTTGCGGAGTTATGACCGTTCATTCGTTAGGCGGAAGGAGAAATAAAAAGTTTTCATTCTGCTCTTAACGGATGAATGTTCACAAACTAGAGGTTTCGGCCGGTGGCTGAAAAAAAAAACAGAAAGCGTAATTTCAAAAATACATTTGCGCTGTACTAAAAGCGTATTCTTGATAGAAGTCATCGGGAAGTATGTTTTCACTACACGAAAGCATAGTTTAGAGAATATGCTTCCACTTGCCACATCAGCTGAGCGGGGTCAACTCCCTGTGTCACTGACTGGTGGGGTCGCATGGGTGGGGTCCGCTTGGCCAGGTCAGCGCCTTCAACCTCTCGCGCCGATGAAGCAGAGGCGAGGCCGGCTGCCCCGACGGCGACTGCGGGTGCGTCCGGCCACCATCCACGACGCTCCGCCTACCGAAACGCTCAGGAGAAGAAGACACATCGATGGGTGGTGAATGTTAGCAGTTGAGTGGCTGCTCTCGTAGATAGCTAACCAGGACGTGCATGCAGCACGATCCCCACTAACCTACACACGACGCGCATGTCGCGCTCTCTGTAAACCAGCGCTCTGCGCGCCCCCTTTTAACCCCATATATACATGCGATATGGATCGGCAACACCTAAGGTGCTCTGCCTACTTCTTCCTACTGTCCACATGGTATCAGACGCCGGCCTCTCCCAGCGCCTGTAAGCCTCTTCTGCTGCCATTTTTCCTCCTCCGGTGATCATGTCCATGCCGCCGCCTCCTCCACCACCCCCTCCCCGCCCTAGCCATGGCCTCACCGATGCTCTTGATCATGTCCACGCCACTGCCTCCTCCACCACCCCCTCCTCACCCTAGCTGTGGCCTCACCAACGCTCTTGAGGATGCTGCCTCGGCCATTGAGGGAGTCCTGGATTAGGGGGTATCCGGACAGCCGGACTGTGTACAACGTCCGGACTATTGAAGCGTGAAGATACAAGACTCAAGACTTCAGCCCGTGTCCGGATGGGACTCTCCTTTGCATGGAAGGCAAGCTTGGCGATCCGGATATTGTGTTTTCTTCCTTGTAGCCGACTCCATGTAAACCCTATCCCTCTCTGGTGTCTATATAAACCGGAGAGGTTGGTCCTTAGAAGGCCGATCACAATTACAACCATACCATCATAGGGTAGCTCTTAGGGCTTAGCCTCTACGATCTCGTGGTAGATATACTCTTGTACTACCCATATCTTCAATATTAATCAAGCAGGAAGTAGGGTTTTACCTCCATCGAGAGGGCCTGAACCTGGGTAAACATCTGTGTCCCTTGCTTCCTGTTACCATCAGCCTTGACGCACAGATCGGGACCCCCTACCCGAGATCCGCCGGTTTTGACATCGACATTGGTGCTTTCATTGAGAGTTCCTCTGTGTCGTTGTTGTCGGGCTCGATGGCTCCTTCAATCATCGTCAACGACGCGGTCCAGGGCGAGACTTTCCTCCCCGGACAGATCTTCATGTTCGACGGCTTCGCATTGCGGGCCAATTCGCTTGGCCATCTGGAGTAGATCGACAGCTACGCCCCTGGCCATCAAATCAGGTTCCGAAACTTGAAATACATGGCAGATATCCGTGGAGACTTGATCTTCGACGGATTCGTGCCCACGCCAGGAGCACCGGACAGCCAGAACAAGCATGGCCTGGACCTGCTGTCAGACAACACTCGGGATTTCACCCCTACAGTAGCCTCGGATCTAAATCCGGGGCAGGTGGCATTGCCTAAGGACGGAGGGCTGGACCCCGCCCCGCAGGCCATACCGTCATTGGCGATGGAGCCGAACACAGGCCTCACTTCTGAGGAAGCCTGTGACTCCGGACCCTCAGATTCGTATCCGCATGTGGGTTCCAGTCCGCGTGTTTCCGAGCCCGCCGAGCCTGGTTGGGCTCCGGTAATGGAGTTCACTATTGCAGACATCTTTCAGCACTCGCCCTTTGGTGACATGCTGAACTCATTAAAGTCTCTGTCTTTGTTAGGAGGCTCTGGGCCGAACTATGTCCGGCTTGAGTGGGAAGCAGGCGACGACGGAAGCGTTGCCCACCCACCACCCACTTCATTGCCAGAGTCGATGATCTAACCGACGTGCTTTACTTCGACTCTGAAGACATCGACGGTATGGACGACGATGCAGGAGAATTACAGGAGCCGCCGCTCATAGGGCGGTGGACGCCCACCTCTTCATACGATATATATATGGTGGACACTCTGAAGGAAACCAATGGCGGCAAGGCAACGGAGGATAACCCCTCAGGAAGAAAAGCGAAGCATGGGCGTCATCGACGCCGCTCCAAGCCCCGCCATAGCAATATTGGCCCCGGAGATAAAAGCAATCCGGATGGCGCCGAAGAGGAATATAACCCTGACCAGCCCGCCTTCGAGCAGGCCGGACAGGAAGATGAGCAGGTCAGCCCAGAAGAACAGGCGACGGACGGATTAGCCTCGGCGACGACGAGTTCGGCATGCCTGAGGATCCCGTGGAGCAGGAGCGCTTCAAGCGTCGGCTTATAGCCACTGCAAGGAGCCTGAAGAAGAAGCAGCAACAACTCCTAGCTGATCAAGACCTGCTCACAAACAGATGGACTAAGGTCCTGGCAGCCAAGGAATATGGACTCGAGCGCCAAACGGCTGATCGGCCACCCCGTGGCCGGGATAAAGCGGGATATTAGCCCGAATACCAGCCCGCTCCCCCACGCCGATACACTACAGCCCAGGACAATAGGCAAGACCTGCAAGATATTCTGGAAAACAGAGCAGGACAGCCAAGATCGATCTACGGATCGCGGGGGCGCGCCCTAGTGCGCGATGATGACCGTCACGCCGGATACATTATCAAAAAGTCCAACCAGGTCGAACACATCAACCCAGACCAATTCGAACTGCGTAGCCACATAACCCGGCACAGAGGCGCCGCACACCCCGTATGCTTCACTGACGAAGTGATGGATCATAAATTCCCAGAAGGGTTCAAACCCGTAAACATCGAATCATACGATGGCACAACAGACCCCGCAGTATGGATTGAAGATTTCCTTCTCCACATTCACATGGCCCGCGGAGATGATCTACACGCCATCAAGTATCTCCCCCTTTAGCTCAAAGGACCAGCCCGACACTGGTTAAATAGCCTGCCAGCAAATTCCATTGGCAGTTGGGAAAACCTGGAAGACGCATTCCTCGACAACTTCCAGGGCACATATGTGCGACCACCGGACGCTGATGACCTGAGCCACATTACTCAACAGCCCGGAGAGTCAGCCAGGAAATTCTAGACTCGGTTCCTAACTAAAAAGAACCAAATAGTTGACTGTCCGGACGCCGAAGACCTGGCGGCTTTTAAGCGTACTATCCGTGATGAGTGGCTTGCTCGACACCTCGGCCAGGAAAAACGCAAGTCCATGGCAGCTCTCACAACACTAATGAGCCGCTTTTGTGCGGGTGAGGACAGTTGGTTGGCTCGCAGCGGCACCACGGCACATTCCAGCACTTCGGACGGCCGCGATACTAACGGCAAGCCACGACGTAACAGACATAAGAGATGGAACAACGGTGACATCACCGAAGACACGACAGTCAACGCCGGATTCAGCGGATCTAAGTCCGGTCAGCGGAAAAAGCCGTTCAAAAGAAATAATGAGGGACCGTCTAGTCTGGACTGCATACTAGAGCGCTTGTGCCAAATTCATGGCACCCCGGACAAGCCAGCCAACCACACCAATAAATACTGCTGGGTGTTCAAACAGGCCGGCAAAATAAACACCGAAAACAAGGACAAGGGGCTGCACAGCGACGATGACGAAGAGCCCCGGCGTCCGAACACGGGGGGACAAAAGAAGTTCCCCCCAGGTGAAACCGGTCAACATGATCTACGCCACTCACATCCCCAAGCGGGAACGGAAGCGAGCACTACGGGACGTATATGCAATGGAGCCAGTTGCCCCCAAATTCAACCCATGGTCAGCTTGTCCGATCACCTTTGATCGTAGGGATCATCCTACTAGCATCCGTCATGGCGGCTCAGCCGCATTGGTCTTAGACCCAATCATTGACGGATTCCACCTCACGCGAGTCCTTATGGACGGCGGCAGCAGCCTAAACCTGCTTTATCAGGACACAGTGTGCAAAATGGGCATTGACCCTTCAAGGATCAAGCCCACCAAAACCACCTTTAAAGGTGTAATCCCTGGAGTAGAGGTCCGCTGTATGGGATCTATAACATTGGAAGTGGTCTTCGGATCCCCAGACAACTTCCGGTGCGAAGAGTTAATCTTCGATATCGTCCCTTTCCGTAGTGGTTACCACGCACTGCTCGGACGAACCGCATTCGCTAGATTCAATGCTGTTCCACATTATGCATGCCTCAAGCTCAAGATGCCAGGTCCGCACGGGGTCATAACAGTCAACAGAAACATGGACCGCTCTCTCCGTACAAAAGAGCACACTGCAGCCCTCGCGGCAGAAATATAATGCGGCCTCCTCCGGCAAACCACCAATCCGGCGACGACAACCTCAAGCACCGTCAAGCAAGTCCGGAGCACCATGCAACAGGATCATCAGGAACGCCAAGAGCGTGATTAGCAGTCCGGCCTCCGCTCAAGCCCCATCAAAGCAACATTCGTGCCACGCGTACACAGTTACGCACTCAAGATACCATGGGCATAGGCGGAGGCACAACAACGACTCAGTCAATAGTGCGGGTAACCGCCAAAAACCTTCATAATCTTCCCCTTTTACCTTTCAGGACGTCGCTCTAGTGCAGCATCCTCAGAAGAGCCGGATTGCCGGACTTACAGGGGAGAAACAACCAAGGAGGCAACAGGCGTTGCGCACAGAAGGAAATACCCAGGTGGAATCTATTTACGATCATTATACCTGCTTTATCTATCTGTACACAGCCTGCCCCTTTGATAGGACATGTCAAATAGTCCTATTTATCTCCGCTTAATGCATCCATTGTAAACATACGCTTAAACGTATTACTTATCAATGGGAGATCATATATAGCGTCAGCTTACTATTCTTATTCGAGCATTTTTTTCTCGTAAATGTTTATTCGATATTGCATCCGTACACCTTGGTAGGTCAGTTTGCCAGGGGCTTCTTATGGCACCCCATAATACGGCAATACAAGTCCGAACACTTTCAACAGTGCGGCACCCCGAACTTATAGCACTATATGCATCAGCTCCGAATCATGTCTTGGGTCTACACTTGGGTTAGCCCAGCTCCCTTGTTTTGGTACCTTAAGTTCTGTTATATCGGCTAAGGTAGCATAGGGAGAACTACTGCGATTATGTCCCGGTTCTTCCGGATGAGCACCTCAGTAGAGAAAGCCGAAAACTGACCGACATGATGTGGCGAGAGCTGGTCGCTGTTCGAGAGGTCCTAAAATCCTTAAAGATTTTCCGCTTTAGGCGATAAATCTTTCGGCGTTCTGGGAACGGGGGTACCCAGACTTGCGTGCCTGCGGCCTGCGGAGTGGCTCAAGGAGTCGGCCAGTACGGCCCATCTTCATCAACACATGCTCAAGACCCTTGCGAGGGGCCAAGCCTTGCGGGGAGGACGACAAGAGGCTTCCTCGGGCACGGCCTCATTAGGCTGGCTCGCGAGGACGCAGAGAGATCAAGGCGCGGTACCTCGCGAGGTGCTCATGATGCAAGCCATGACGACCAAGGCCAAGCGGGCGCCAGGCGGGCGCCGGCCTGCGCAGAGTCCTTGTTTCCTCTTTGGTGCAAAGGGGGCAAGCGCAGGCAAGAGTATCAAGCAAAGGCAACCATTTCGGTGCAACAAGACCAAGACCAGCAGGACGGCAGGATGGAGGTCATCGTGGAGCCCAAGCCGGCGTCATCGTCAGGGACTTTGGCAGGCGAGGACCAACTTTAGTCAGGATAAGTGTACTAGATGTTCCCCTTCAAAATCGCCAATTGTTGGCGCCCTTCCCGCTCAATATTTGGGGAGAGGCCCAGGGCCTCTGCCTATAAATAGGACTAGCCACCCATAGAGTAGAGGCATCGAAAGAACAAGGATAGAAAGATAGAGAGAGAGAGTGAAGCGATTGAACTCCCCTAGCAGTTCATCGCACCAGCCAGTTCTTCCCTTGTACTGTTCCTCGTCAGCCCCAGAGGCAATCCACCACAACATAAACTGGAGTAGGGTATTACACCACAATGGTGGCCTGAACCAGTATAAATCTCGTGTCCCTTGTGTTGTTCTTCATGTAGTTTTAGATCCTGGCGAGGCGGTGAGACATGGGTAGGCAGGAGGTGTGATCTCCGCGTGCACCCCAGAGTACGAACCTTGAGGGTCTGCCGGAACCCAAAATCCGACATTTGGCGCGCCAGGTAGGGGTGCGCCAGAATCTGCCTTCCGTCACCTCATGTTTCACCGCCCGTCCCATCCATGTCAGACGCTTGTCGCGCCCGGGCCGAGCGCCGGGCTGCTCTCGCCACTCGCGTCGCCCAGATGGCCCCCGTCGGCGGGCGCCCCCGCCGTTCCCCGTCGCCTGCCGTCAACGCCGCCACCGGCCCGGCGGGGAACGAGCAGCAGGCGTCGTCCCTGCATCCTTCAGTGCAGCGAGAAGGCCGCACCGCCACCCCATCGCTGACTCCAGCCGGCTGCTCGTCCCACGCCTGTCGCGCTCCTGCGGACGCGCACGCCATGCTGCTCCTGGCGCGGGAGCTCCTGCACTACCGTCCCGTCGACGACCTCTACGACGAGTGGCTCACCCGCATCACCGAGCTCGTCAGCGCCGCTGGGGGCTCCCCTGCACCATCCCTCTCACTGGCTCGGCTTGAACGCGCTCCTGCTCCAGCGCATCAAGACCCCGCGCTGCACCTGGCGGCAGTGCACAGAGACCCGCAAGATCAAGCTCCCCATCACCAAAGGGCTCCCGCGACCACTGTAGGCTGTCGTGCCTTCTCCGCCGAGCTGCGTAACGTGGCCTGGCCAGGCAAGTTCAAGCCAGACCTGCCCCCGCGCTATGATGGCACGGCTAACCCTGCTGAGTTCCTCTAGCTCTATGAGCTGGGCATCGAGGCCGCCAACGGGGACGAGAAGGTCATGGCGAACTGGTTCCCCATGGCGCTCAAGGACGGCGCCCGCACCTGGCTCCTGAACCTAGCTCCTGGCACGATATCCTCCTTGGACGAGATGCGCACCCGATTCATTGCCAACTTCCAAGGCACCCGCGACTAGCCCCCGGCCATGAGCGACTTGCGCCGCATCAAGCAGCAGCTGGGAGAGACCCTGCAGAAGTTCATCCAGTGCTTGAACAGCGCTCGCCTTAAGATCCCCAAGGTGTCTGAGGAGGCCATCATCTCAGCCTTCTCCGATGGCGTGCGTGATGTCAAGATGAAGGAGGAGCTTGCAATCCATGAGGACCTGTGCACCTCCCTGGAGCTGTTCAATCTGTCGACCAAGTGCGCTAGGGCTGAGGAAGGGCGCCTTTCCCTCCTCGAGCTACCAGCTGCTGACCCAGAAGAGAAGAAGCCCAAGGCCAAGGACGTGAAGCGCAAGGGGGCTGCCGTGCTCGCAGCAGAGCCGGACACCAAGCAAGGCAGGGATCAGCCCGAGTCATCCAAGGGCAGCCGGTACTGCGTGTACCATGACCTCCACACCCACAACACCAACGAATGCCAAGAGCTCAGGGCCGTACGAGATGTGCGTGCCGGCCGACGCCCCAAGCGCAGCGACTGGGGCTATGGCCGAGGAGGAGGAAGAGGAGGAGGACATTGGGAAGACCGTGGCCCTCGCGGAGGGTGGCGCGACCGACCTTGCGAGGACCGCTGGCAGGACCAGCCTCGTGAGGGAGGTTGGAGGGACCCACCTCACGAGAGGGGTTGGAGGGATCAGCCTCACGAGTATCGCCCACAAGGCAACGCGGGCCTCCCTCCTCTGCCTCCACAGCCAAGGAGGAATGAAGACCATCATCAGGACGAGGGGGCTGGAGGCTTCCAGGAGCCGCGCGCAATCGCTTTTATCTTGGGTGGCGCTCAAGCCCCGGCCTCTCAGCGCATCTTCAAGCAGTTTGCTCGCGAGGTGAATGCAGTCCTCCCCAAGCTTGAGGCCACACGCCCTCTCAAGTGGTCAGTGTGCGCTATCACGTTCAGCTCAGCGGATCAGCTCAAGTGCGCAGCTATAGCCGGAGTCCTCTCGATGCTTCGTTCCCTAATCATCAGCAATGTGCAAGTCACCAGGACCCTCATCGATGGCGGAGCAGGGCTCAATGTCCTATCCGTCAAGACGTTCAACAATCTCCAAGTGCCCTACAATCAGCTGCAGCCAACCAATCCTTTCTCAAGAGTCACTGATGGTTCCACGGTTCCGATAGGACAGGTCCGCCTTCCTGTCACCTTCGGGAAGCGCGACAACTACCGCACCGAGCTCATTGACTTCGACGTCGCTCACATCCGCCTGCCGTACAATGCCATCCTCGGGTACCCAGCCCTGGCCAAGTTCATGGCCATGACCCATCATGGATACAATGTCCTCAAGATGCCGGGAAGCGGTGGAGTCATCACCGTGCCTTGTGAAGAGAGAGACGCTGTGTGTTCTCTGGAACGTGCTTTCCAAGCCGCATCAATTGAAGACCCAGATCACAGGAGCGGGAGGCTTCCTGAGGCTGCCCCTAAGAAGAAGAAGACATCGCCTGGCCCGGCCCCTCGGGAGGCAGGCCCCTCAGGGTCCGCGCCTGTTCAGGGGGCGCCTCATTCTGTCACATAGGGAGGCGCGCCTGGCGCCCTCCTCGAGCAAGGCTCGGGGGCTCTCTCCTGGAGGGCCATCGACTTTGCTAAGATCACGAGGGAGGCGCTCGGGCACCACTTGAAAGCGTGCTTCAATGCACGTTTCACTCAGGAAGGAGCAAGGCAAGGAGGGCCAAACCCTCAGGAATTCGTCAGCGAGATCATTCAGGAGCTACAGGAGTCAAGAGTCATGAGTGGCAGCCACCGCTTACCCGCCGTAGCTCCCCATCCAGGACTCAACCGAGCTGCCTCTCAGGAGCGCCTCTGGCCCTCACGCGTGGGACGCCGCGAAGGTCCACCCCACAGCTATGTTTGCATGCCTTACGACCTGCCGAACGCGGCTGTTGTGCGTCAGCGCCTCATGAGGAGCATCTTGGAGGCTCAAGCGGTCAGGCATTCCGCAGTCCTGGCAGAGATGGAGATGGTCCGGGAGGAGCCGCCAACGCCTCCGGAGCCTCCCGAGGCCCCCGGGCCTGGGGGCTCGTGAAGATCGTCTCCCGCAGCGCACGCCGTCCGCTACTTCAGCATCCCTTCATCTTCAACATTATCAGGTGACATCCTTCGAGTTTCATTTTCAGCTGGGAGCCCCCCCCCCCAGGGCTGCATCATTCCCAGGCCGCGTGGGTCCGTCCCTGCGGCATGTATCACCTTGATTCATGTCTTTTGGCTTACTTTATTGGGGGCGCCCCTCGGTCTGCATCATCCCCAAAGTCGCTCGGGCCCGACCCAGCGGTGATCGTCTTTTTCTGCGCCTATCTAAATGGATGTGCTCCTTCATGATTAACGTGTTTGACTTAATCGCCCGCTTGATTGACACCAACTGATGGAGCTGCTCCCTCACGGCGCGACGCTTGCGCATGGGTCTGTCCCTGCAACGTTGACAAACCTGGATGGCTGAGCTCTGGCTCCGGCACCCTCGCAGGGCGCCACCTCACCAAGCCTTCAGTGCTTCGTCACCTTCCCAGAGCAACCAACAGATGGCCAGCAATTGTAACGGCAAACCTTCGCTTTTCTCATGATGAACTCGCAGGATCGCTTTAAGGAGCAGCGTCGGGCAAGGCCTCCGCAGCATCTCCTTCGCCCTCATCTGCGTGAACCACTTGCACGTTAAACGGGGGTTACCTGAGCATCGCGACTCATGGGCTCTTACTGGCTCTCCAGCCCTCACCCTCTGGCCTTGTCCACGGCATCGCGACCTGGCATACCAGGGACGGCTGAGCTCGCTCGAGGGCCAGGACCTGAGGACATAAAGCACGAGGGGGAGCAAAGGCAAGAGGGAAGATGCACGCGGGGACCTCGCGAGGCAACTCCTCAGCTGTCAATGCGCGGGCCCGGCGCCGCGCCAAGGAGTGGCTTCTGACCCCCAAGATAAGTCATCCTCCGGAAACACTAGCTATCGCAGCACCAACCTCGCACTTAATGCAGTTCCATCTTGGCAACGTCGCGCTCCTTTCTCACCGAATGATGGCTGCTTGAGCGCTAAAGGGGACCTCCTGAGCATCGCAACTCAGGGGCTCTTATTGGACCCCGGGCCGCTCACCTCCTGGCCTTAACCACGGCACCGCGACTTGGCATACCAGCGACGGCTGAAGCCTACCTTGGGACCGGGACCTATCGGCGCAGAGCGTCAAGTCCTCGCGAGGTTTGAAAGGAGGAACTAAGTTAAGACGGGACGAGCATCCCTCACCGCTTCACAATAAGGATCATATGAACAAATGGAACTACAAGCACTTACAAACCCCCACGGGGTGTGTTCTTCGATTCCTCGCAGGGAACAAAAGGAGCAAATCCTAAAGAGTGCTAACTACGCGCGCCTCCACAAGAGACGCCATCATCAACAGTGGGCCGTAAGCCACCAGCGCCAACCCCATACAGATCAGTGGCGACGGTGGCCTGAGGAGCCTGCCCTGCTCCGAGAGCGGTGCAAGCTCGGGGGCTCGTAGCTGTCGTCGATTGTCTCCGGAGTCTCGAAGAGCTCGGCGGAGTCGCTGGATGCTCCGACACCTCCGCTGCTTGAGGAGCTGCTGGGGAAGCGATTGGCGAGCCTAGTCCTCGCCGTGGCAGGGCCCCGGCCGCCTTTCTCAGGGCAGCACTCCAGCCGGCGTCCCTCCGCGTCGAAGACCTTGAAGAACATCAGGGAGGCGCCATCGTACTCAAGGTGGATTACGAGGGCGCCATCCGTCCTGCAGACCCGGGCGATCTCGCCCCAGCCACGGGTCAGGTAGACCCTGCCCGGAGCAATGACCTCGACCTCCGCTTCGGTCGCAGGGGTACTGCAGTCGGCATGCTTCAGCCAAAGCTCGATAGGCCCCCTCGGCAGGATTTTGAAGGCAAAAGAAGGAGGGAGGCAAATCCAGGACCGGGGAGTCATGGCGGCGTGAAGTATGAGCTCGCGAGAGGAGCCCCCAGCGTGAACTCCAGGGGGAACGACGCGCACCGCCGTGATCCGTCGGCGGCGACGGCGCCTCTGACGATGCTACTCGGCGCCAGCGCTTTCAGGACCCTCGATCCGCGCGTACAAGGGCAATGGGAATCCAGGCGGCGGCCGTGCGAACCATGGCCTCGACACCTCCTGCCAAGCACCCCCTTCTCCGTGGCATGAGGTGGGCCGTTTCTTCAGAGGAAGCGGGACAGGACCCTCTCGGGGGGCCTTCCCCTTCTCTTCGGCAGAAAACCGACGGATCGGTGCCATTGGCGCAGGGAGGAGCGAAGACGAAGAGGAAGGAGGAGAGTAGCGGGAAGAGATGGACTGGAAGGGCTCGTGCCGTTCCGTACATATAGCCGAGGGAGGCCAACCGTCGGCCTCCACGATCACAGGTAATCATGACCTGTTTTGCATGCAGGGACTTGTCAATTCGTGCAGTTGCCGAGGCGTCGTGCAGGAGCCAGGACGCCCACGTCCAATCAACCGCCATGCGGCGCCCAAGGCCGCAGGCTATTGGGGCCCGCAGCGCTTCGCACTTGCCCCTTTGCTTCTCTACTAAGCCAAGTCCAAGCGCGCCTTGGGCCCGGGGGCTACTGTCGGCATTCTGGGAACGGGGGTACCAGACTTGCCTGCCTGCGGCCTACGGCGTGGCTCAAGGAGTGGCCCAGTATGGCCCATCTTCATCAACACATGCTCAAGACCCTCGCGAGGGGCCAAGCCTCGCGGGGCGGACGACAGGAGGCTTCCTCGGGCACGGCCTCGTCAGGCTGGCTCGCGAGGAGGCGGAGAGATCAAGGCGGGGTACCTCACGAGGTGCTCATGATGCAAGACATGACGACCAAGGCCAGGCGGGCGCCAGGCGGGCGCCGGCCTGTGCAGAGTCCTTGTTTCTTCTTTGGTGCAAAGGGGGCAAGCACATGCAAGAGTATAAAGCAAATGCAACCATTTCGGTGCAACAAGACCATGACCAGCAGGACGGCAGGATGGAGGTCATCGTGGAGCCCAAGCCGGCGTCATCGTCAGGGACTTTGGCAGGCGAGGACCAACTTTAGTCAGGATAAGTGTACTAGATGTTCCCCTTCAAAATGGCCAATTGTTGGCGCCCTTCCCGCTCAATATTTGGGGAGAGGCCCAGGGCCTCCGCCTATAAATAGGACTAGCCACCCACAGGGTAGAGGCATCAAAAGAACAAGGATAGAAAGATAGAGAGAGAGTGAAGCAATTGAACTCCCCTAGAAGTTCATCGCACCAGCCAAGAATAGACCCTCGCGAGGCTGTTCTTCCCATGTACTGCTCCTCGTCATCCCAGAGGCAATCCACCACACCACAAACTGGAGTAGGGTATTACACCACAATGGTGGCCTGAACAGTATAAATCTCGTGTCCCTTGTGTTGTTCTTCGTGTAGTTTTAGATCCTGGCGAGGCGGTGAGACATGGGTAGGCAGGAGGTGTGATCTCCGTGTGCACCCTAGAGTTCGAACCTTGAGGGTCTGCTGGAACCCGAGATCCGACAAAATCGGCTTCGTGCGATCTAGGTGTGTATAGCGCCCCAATTCGGCCTTCCGGATTCTAGGGGCTTCGCCGAAATTTAAAATTGTAGACTTCTATGGCTAAGTGAAAGTTATAAAGCCGCATAGTCCGATTGCCTTGTTCGCTGCGCCGGACACCTCCTTAAGGGACCAAACATTTGGATAAAGAGTGTCCGGGTTTTCCACGAACACCCCAGTACTAGTTACGTGGGGGAGGAAGCCGACGACTGGCCTACTTTCAGAATTTTATAAACAACCAGACAGAAGGTAATATTTTAAATAACAAAAGCGCTACATAGCGCAAGTAACTTCGTCTTTAAATTACAAACATGACAGAAGTGAATTCATTCAAAAACAGTGTCCTTGGTACATTCATCGGCCACGAGACGAGCACCCTTCATAACGCCATCATAGTACATCTCGGGATGGCGATGCGCCTTGCCCTCCGGCGGCCCGTCCTTGACCAGCTTCTCCGCATCCAGCTTGCCCCAATGCACCTTGACGCGGCCAAAGGCCAGGCAGGCACCCTCAATGCAAACGGATCGCTTGATCACTTCAAGCCGTGGACAGGCATCCACCATCCGCTTGATCAGACCAAAGTAGCTAGTGGGCAGGAGCTCACCAGGCCACATCCGGACTATGAAACCTTTCATAGTCAGTTCGGCCGCCCTGTGGAGTTCGACCAACTGCTTCAGTTGGTCACTCAGAGGCATTGGGTGTTCGGCCCCAGCATACTGGGACCAGAACAGCTTCTCCATTGAGCTCCCCTCCTGGGCACGGTAGAACTCTGCAGCGTCTGATACGCTGCGTGGCAGATCTGCGAATGCCCCTGGAGAGCTCCGAATTCGAGTAAGTAAAAGAAACGCCTCCTCCACATGTTTGCTTTGCATAAAGAACTTCTTACCCGCTGCTATTTTTGTGGCCTCCTAGATTTCCTGCTGTGCCTTCTCGGCTTCGGCCTTGGCGTCTTTCTTACTCACCAAGTCTTTCGCAACCTCGGCCTCTTTCACCTTCAGATCATGCTCCACGGACTCGCACTTCTTGCCGAGGTCCCGGAGCTCTTGCTGTACCTCGACCACTCTAGCACTTTGCTTTTCGCGCTCCTTGCACTTCAAGGCCGCCTTGTCTTCGGCCTCGGACAGCGCTTTCTTCAGGGACGCCACTTCAACGGTGGCCCCTGTCACACAGTCACGACACTTTGGCGTTAGACTAACCAATTCTATCTATCCTTAAATACATAAGAGCGGGGAATCACTTACCCTTGTTCTCTTCAAGCTGCCTCTTAGTGAGGTCGAGCTCTCCCTGCGCCTGCTCCAGGTCCCGCTTCAGTTCGGCAACCTCGACCGTGCGGGCGGCAGCGGCAAGCAGCACATCCTGTTTATTCACAAGATTATTTATTATTAAACTCCTGCGGATCATAATTGACCCTCTGTTTGGCTTTTCCTTCTGAATACCAAACAGAGTATCAGGGGCTACTACCTATCGGGTGGTAATCTCATACATTTTTTATTACTCACCTCAAAGCCAGTTAGCAGGCTGGTGCAGGCTTCGGTTAGTCCGCTCTTGGCAGACGAAACCTTATGAATCACCGCACTCATAAGAGTGTGGTGCTCTTCATCCATGGAAGCGCTGCGAAGCGCTTCCCTCAGACAATCCGGTGCCTCGGGCGCAATGGAAGTCCTCGATGCAGACGGCTCGCCCTCCCTAACGAGGGGCTGTCCGCCTGGGTTCAGAACCATTGAAGGTTCCGGGACGGTGTTCGGCTGAGAGCCCGGCCTGTTGTGGCTCTCATCTTGAACCCTGCGTGCCCAACTTCTGGAATCCCGCCTTGGGGCGTGTCCAGAGTCACCTCCCCCCGCTCTGGGAGCCTTCGGGACAACACCTCCGCGTCATCCGCGGGTTGAGGAGTAGTGGCCGTCAGAAGCGAATTCATCTCTGAATCGCTCAGGGATCCGGAGGAAGATACCTCGGGATGAACCCTGGCGGGACTGCACATATGTTCGGCATTATAAATACAAAAACTATGAAGTGAAATCATGATAGAGTGCGGATACTTACGATCGCACTGGGGGCTTCCCCCTGGGCAGCCACCCCTCCTTGCTGTGAGCGGCCATGGCGGAATAGTCCGAAAGGGATACCTTTCCCTTCTGGGACGCCCCAGCCTTCCCCTCCAGGGAGGCTTTTCTCTTTCTCTCCTCCCAAGTACGGGGAGGTAGAGTTTCTTCTTGGTTCCTCCCGCCTCCGCGGGAGGAATCTGTCTCGTTGTCATCAGACGACAGGGGTATGATGGCCTTACGCTGAGGGCTTTTTTTGGCCCCCTGGTCTGCCTCCCCAGACCCCTCATCCTTTCCGGATGGGGCATCTTCTTCTTCTTCTTCCTCCCCTTCGTGGGAGGAGTGCGCCTCGCTGTCTTCGGACGAGGCCACTGGCACAACCTTACGACGGAGACCCTTTCGGGTCCCCGGGGCCTTCTTTTCGGCCTTCTTCTCCGGCACCTTGTACGGTGCCGGGACCAGCATCTCCGTCAGGAGAGCATCAGCTGGGCCTTCTGGCAGCGGTGCCGGAAAGTAAACTTGCTCCGCTATCTCCACATAATCCTGAACAAATATGCATAACTACTTAAGGGTCCCCCGTGAATATATTGGGCAGAACCAAATCCAGTGGTAATCTAAGAACTCACCTTACTAGGAGGTCGCGCGGCGTTGTAGGACCTTGAAGTATGTCTAGAGGGGGGTGATTAGACTACTTGACCAATAAAAACTTAACCTTTTCCCAATTTTAGAGTTTGGCAGATTTTAGTTACTCTAGGACAAGTCAAGCAATCATCACACAATTCAAGCAAGCATGCAAAGAGTATATAGGTAGCGGAAATTAAAGCATGCAACTTGCAATAATGTAAAGGGAAGGGTTTGGAGGATTCAAACACAATTGGAGACACGGATGTTTTTGGCATGGTTCCGATAGGTGGTGCTATCATACATCCACGTTGATGGAGACTTCAACCCATGAAGGGTAACGGCTGCACGAGTCCACGGAGGGCTCCACCCATGAAGGGTCCACGAAGAAGCAACCTTGTCTATCCCACCATGGTCGTCGCCCACGAAGGACTTGCCTCACTAGCGGTAGATCTTCACAAAGTAGGCGATCTCCTTGCCCTTACAAACTCCTTGGTTCAACTCCACAATCTTGTCGAAGGCTCCCAAGTGACACCTAGCCAATCTAGGAGACACCACTCTCCAAGAAGTAACAAATGGTGCGTTGATGATGAACTCCTTGCTCTTGTGCTTCAAATGATAGTCTCCCCCAACACTCAACTCTCTCTCAATGGGTTTGGATCTGGTGGAAAGAAGATTTGAGTGGAAAGCAACTTGGGAAGGATAGAGATCAAGATTCATATGGTAGGAATGGAATATCTTGGCCTCAACACATGAGTAGGTGGTTCTCTCTCAGAAATGGTAAGTTGGAAGTGTAGGTTCATTCTGATGGCTCTCTCCACGAATGAAGAGGAGGTGGAGGGGTATATATAGCCTCCACACAAAATCTAACCGGTACACACAGTTTACCAAACTCTGTGGGACCGAATTGTTAAACTCGGTCGGACCGATTTAGTAAACCTAGTGACCGTTAGTGATTTTCGGTGGGACCGACATGCATCTCGGTGAGACCGATTCGGTTAGGGTTAGGGCATAACGTAATCTCGGTAAAACCGATTACACAAACTCGGTGAGACCGATTTGGTAATAAGCTTTCCAGAGAGTTGGTCAGGTAAACTCGGTGGGACCGATTTGCTCTTTTCGGTGAGACCGAAATGTGACAAAAAGGAAACAGAGAGTTTACATTGCAATCTCGGTGGGACCGATCGCTCACTTCGGTTAGACCGAAACGTTACAAAGGGAAACAGAGAGAGCAACCCCATCTCGGTGAGACCGAGATCCCTATCGGTAAGACCAATTTGCTTAGGGTTTGTGGCAGTGGCTATGACTTTTGGAATCGGTGGCGCCGGATAGGAAGTTTCGGTGTGACCGATTTTGGCTTTGGGTTTAGGTCATTTGTGGATGTGGGAAAGTAGTTGAGGGTTTTGGAGCATATCACTAAGCACATTGAAGCAAGAGGCTCATTAAGCAACACCTCATCCCTCCTTGATAGTATTGGCTTTTCCTATAGACTCAATGTGATCTTGGATCACTAAAATGTAAAATGAAGAGTCTTGACCTTTTGAGCTTGAGCCAATCCTTTGTCCTTAGTATTTTGAGGGATCCACTTTCATCATCCATGCCATGCCATTCATTGAGCTTTCCTGAAATAATAGTCTTGGAATAGCATTAGCTCAATGAGCTATATGTTGTTATTAATTACCAAAACCACCTAGGGATAGTTGCACTTTCAATCTCCCCCTTTTTGGTAATTGATGACAACATATAGATCAAAGCTTCGACAAATGATAATAAGATTGAATAACATCGTCGCTTTGATAAGTATGTGATAAGCAAGAGCTCCCCCTAAATTTGTGCATAGTTTAAGATTTGCTTTGTACTGCAAATGCACAATGAATTAGGCTCATGGGTTACTCTTCCATGTCACATACATATTGGTGGAGCGCTCAAAATAATAAACAATGAATACATGAACTCATCACCAAGCATAGTGAATGATCACATAGGATAGATAGGATAATATCAAGCATGCATAAGTGTAGCTTATGATCAAACACATGATCATCAATGTCTCACAGGCGTAGTATCTCAACCAAAAGCAAACACGGTTTGAAAAACCACCAAATAAAGCAAGAGAGAATAAAAGCAACACTCTCTCTCGAAGCCTATGATCTATACATTTTTCTCCCCCTTTGGCAACAAGTTACCAAAAAATTCATAGAAAATGCATAGTGCTAGATCGTCTCTCATGCTTCATCTTCTGGTGGTGGTGTAGAGATGGCTCATTGGACGAAGGCTTCAGTTGAAGTAGAGGGTGTTGGAGGAGTTGGTGCTGGAGCTGGGTACACTGGAACTGTTGGGGCAGTAGCTGGTGCTAAAGTTGTTGCTCTAGTGTCTGTCACTGGCACTGCAACTGATCTCTGGGCTCTGGGCACTCTAGCAAACACATTGGTGGTTGTCTTGCCCTTCCTCTCCTGCATGTCATCCTGCAGCTGCTCTACAACTGACTGAATCTCAGTTACCTTGACATCTAGATCATAGAACTTTTGTTGCATGATTCTCTCCAGGCTCTCCTGGTTTTGAGTTAAGGTGGCCAACCCTTTCTCAATCCTCAAAGTTGATGCTATCAAGTAACCAAGTTGCTCTTGTTTGGTCTTCAAGAAATACTCAGATGCCTCCTCTTGAGTTGGCATCTTGGCAGCCTTCTCCTTCTTTGCCTTCTCCTTCTTCTCCTGAGCTTGGACTGATTGTGGATCATCTTCATTCATGACAACCTCATTGTCCTCAAAGTCTGGATAAATTGGAAAATGTTCCTTATCCAACTGATATTTCCCTATGCCCATCTTTGAGTTGATCAATTCTTGAATTTGAGGTGCATATCCACAGCTCCTCTTCTGATCTGCTGCAGTCCTCTTGATTGTTTCAATGATCAGGCTCATGACTTTGAACTTCTGGGGCACATCAAACACATGCAACATGTTGATGGCATGTCCTCTGATCATGTTATGGTCACCTGACTTGGGCAACAAGGTGTGCCTCAGAATCCAATTGATGGTTGCCAACCCTGACAGTAGAAAGTGAACTGATCCAAACTTGTGAGTCTCTACAGCCTTGTCAGGAATTTCCTTGTACATGTGAGCCATTGAATTATGACCCAACTTCTTCTTTGCATATATATCCAAGTCATCCTCTTCTTCCTTGGGGGCATTGATCAGACTTGCCCATTCTTCAACAGTGGACTGGTACCTTGTACCTTCAGACATCCAAACAATTCTACCATCTGGGTAAAAGTGTGTTGTGGAGTAGAACTGCATGATAAGCTCATCATTCCAGTTGGTAAACTTCTGTCCAACAAAATCTTCTACTCCACAAGCAACAAAGCTCTCCTCCACTCCAGGGTAGTGCTTCTCATTCTCCCTGATGAATTTCCAGTCAACCCACCTCATATCACAGACAGTGGGCTTCTTGTCCAACAAAATGGTCTCATAAAAGTCCTGCTGTTCCTTTGTGTGGAACCTGTAGTCAACAGCAGTTCTTCTTCTTGAAGCATATGGGTCTTCCATCCTCCACAGCCTCAGCCCTGAGTCCTTCCTGATTCTCATGTCCTCAGCCACAGGATGGGCATCATTGTGGTCTGGTATCTTGGGCTTGAGCTTTCTAAGGACCTGTCCTTCTTCATCTTCATCTTCTGCAACATTGGGCACTAGGGCCTTGTTCTTTTCAGCAGCTGGAATACTCCTATTATTCCTCTTTGGAGCTTTCTTGGCCTTGGAGGCAGCTTTGGGTGCATCTTTGGGCTTGGATGTTGTAGCCCCTGACCTGATTGCATCTCCCATAAGCTTAGCTGCCTTAGGTGCTGGTGCAGCATCCTCTTCCTCTTCATCAGAATCCCTTCTCATTGAGGGCTTTCCAAGGACCTTGGCAGTTTTGGTTCTAGCTCTCTTCTTTTTCTTGTCCTGATCACCATCATCCTCTGATTCAATTGTGAACTTCATGGTTGCACCAGTGGGGACTTTCTGAGGTTTTGATGGTGCCTCTTTCCTTGCAGGTGCCTCTTTGGGTTGTGTCTGAGCTGGCACTTGAGTGGACTTCCTGGCCTTTGGCATTGGAGTCCTCTTGGTAGGAACTTTCGTCTTCAGGCCTGGCTTTGTGCATTGTGCAGAGCCATACTCTCTCTTGAGCACCACTTTCTTGGAAGTAGCCTCATCCTCCTCAGCTTTGTAATCCTCATCCTCTGAGTCTGAGGTTCTCTTCCTCCTTTCCTTAGTTGCAGCCTTAGGCAAGTTGCTAGGAGTGCTTCTGCTCCCATCATCAGAAGTTAAGGGACTAGTGCCCTCACTCAAGTCCATGTGCTCTTCAGACCTGTTCTGGCTGTCACTCTGATCAGACATACTACAAAAGCTGACTGCTGACCCTGTGAAGAGTTATAGATGAGATAGAATAGATAAGCATCACAAAATGCAGAGATTTTTGCAAAAGAATGATTCAAAAGTTCAGTTTTAGTTTTCCACAGAAAGCATTTCGGATCAACCGATTTTCAAACTCGGTGATACCGAAGCAGTTTTGGAACCTAAACTGATGATCTCGGTTGGACCGAGTTTCAGTTCGGTGGCACCGAGACTGCTAGGGTTTCACAGAATCCTCAAATCGGTCGCACCGATTAGTAATTCTCGGTCAGACCGAGAGTCACTAGTGCAATGGCATAAGCCAAATCGGTGAGACCGAGTTTTTCAACTCGATGGGTCCGCGATGGTTTCGGCGGAAACCTAACCCTAAAAATTTGAATCGCATCTAAACTATGGACTATTTTGGTTGGATAGAAGAATCTCAATTGTGGCAAGAATCAATATGAAAACAATGTGCTAGGAATCAGACGTGGATAGCACAAAGATCAGGTCCATACCCTAGCTTGGCGGTGGACTTGCTACGGCGGCAACGGCGGGGACGAATTCCGTTGACGGCGACGAAGACCAGCGACAGGAGGCTGCTGGCGGCGAGGAGATGATCCGGAGACCACAATGGCAGAGCGAGCTGTTGCGCGGGCGAAGGGTTTCGGAGAAATTTCCAAACTTTTGCCCGTGGCTATATATAGCCCGACCCTGTCGATGTGACCGAGTGGAACAACTCGGTGGCACCGAGGTGCATAACTGTGTTCAGTTATAGCAAATCGGTGAGACCGAAAAGTTCAAATCGGTTGCACCGAGATTGAAAACTCAGATCAACTTGGTGATCTCGGTAGGACCGAAATGGCAGAATCGGTCAGACCAAGAATCACAAAGAGGTTTTGGAAGTTTAAGTCTATGACGAATCGGGGACTCCGAGTGCTCCTCACACAGAGTGGTTCGAATCTTACTTGATCAAATTTTGTGATGTAGCATGAATAGAGTTTGAGATGATAAAAGCATAGATAGCTAAAGAAGGTTCTTAGGCATTCTTGTCCATCCACTTGGCAAAAAGAAAAGAAACCAAACAATCAAAACAACAAGTGGATGTCCTTGAATGAGTAAAATATGCACCAACATGCTCACACAATAAGATAGCAAATGAAATATGTGGCAAAGCATGCACAACCAATTCGAGCATCTATCAAGCAATTTGGCGATGACTAGGTCATCTATATATGAGTATATTGACTTAGGAGTCAAATGAGAACATTTGATCATAGGTCATACTCATCGTTTAAGCTCAAATGGGGTTATCACTTTTACATAATGCATTAATGTGTTCACACCATTAGAGTTGCTTTGACTCAATTCTTAGAGTTAAGCTCCCCCTAGATGTGAGATCCCCCCTTAGAGGGATGAACTAACCTTGGGTTTTGTCGATGATGACTTCATGTAGGTGTTGAAGATGTGGATGCTCAATGTTGGTGTAGATCATTTGGAGCAATCCTTTGGAGTGAGTTGCACTTTCAACTTACCTACATGGGTTAGTCCCACAAGGAACAAACAAGAATATCCATAGACATAGAGTGATGCACACACAAGATGATGTCCATGAAATCATTAGGTTACCTTGTCCCTTGTCTTACCAACATGAGGGTTTGTGACTCCTTGAACTAGTGCAAGATGTGGAAGTTGATTGCACTTGTTCTTGCCAAAATGATATGAGTGAAGAATGTTGGCGGAGTCACCCTCAAGAACTCTCTAGTTCTTCTTCTTTGGAATCCACATCATCTTGATGGGAATCCTTGGAGTTGTAGTTATACTTGATGAAGTAGAACTTGACGTAGTCTTGGGGACCCACTTGAACGAGGCTTTGGGTGCTTCTTCAAATGCATCAATCTCTTCTTGGAGCTTGTCCTTGCCTTTGTTCTTGTGGTCTTGTGGTGGAAAATCATCTTGAGCTTGTGTTCCCTTGAAGGAAGTAGGATCATACTTCTCTTGTTGAGGAACAAACTTCGTCTTGGGGTATTGATCTTCTTCCCACTCAACTCCATTGGCATTGAACTTTCGTTCAAAACCAACACCTTGATTCTTCCGGTGCCTTCCTTGCTTGCGTACAATTTCCTCGAATTGCTTACTCCCGGCAAGGCTCTTGTAAACACCTTTCTCTATAATTCCCTTCAACAAGCTATTTTCTTGCTCAAGTGCAACTTAGCTAAGAGAATCATTAGTGGAATCAAGAGAACTACTAGAAGCAACAATATTGGATTTGACATTATTATTGTTACTACTAGAGAAAGTATCTTTCTTGTACTTGTTATTAGACTTGACTTGAGGCATGTAAGTAGATAAGAGTAAACGCTTGGCAATGTAAGAAGAACTTTTCTTGCAAAGATCATCATTGATTGCTTTTAAGAACTCATGCTCTTGCTCAAGATTGAGCTTTTCAAAGCGTAACTTCTCATGAGCCCTTAAAAGTTCTCGATGATCTTCGTAGATAGTTTCATGAGCTAACTTAAGAGAGTTTAATTCTTTAGTTAGAAGCTCAATCTTCTCCTTATCATTGTCATTCATTTTAGCATGATTAGCATGATTAATTGACGTTTCATCATAGTATTCATCACTAGAGTTGTCAAGAAGTAAATCATCCTCCATAAGCAAGTCATCTTCATCACTATTGAAATCAACATACTCGGGATGTGTTACCTTTGGACCTTTGGCCATGAAGCATCTTCCAACACCTTCATTTGGTGAATAAAATATGTCATAGGAGTTGGTTGACACAAGTGCTAGACCGGCAACACCTTCATCTTGAGTATATTCGGAGTCAGAGTGATAGCTTCTCTCGGAGTGATTGTCGGAGTCGGAGCCGGATACCCATTCACCAACATGAGCTTGATGTCTTCGTTTTGTGTAGCTCCTTGATGACTTGTCCTTCCTTTCCGAATCCTTGATTCTCCATGAGGGGCTTCATTCATAATGATCATCTCTACTCCTCCTCTCTCTTGGTGGTGATTCTTCTCTTTTGCTCCTTCTTCTTAGAGAATCTTCTCTTCTTTTGTAGGGTGTCGTACACTCATTGGAGTAGTGTCCAGGTCTCCCACAATTGTAGCAATTGTGCTCTCGACTAGAAGATCTCTTGTCATTGTAAGACCTTGATTTGGAGCTTCTTTCTTTGCTTCTACTCTTGTAGAATTTGTTGAAGTTCTTCACCATTAAGCTCAATTCTTCATTGAAGGTTGGTTTCTCACTTGATGATGTGGGGGCTTCACTTGAGGCTTTGTAAGCACCACTTGACTTGTTGTGAAGTTCCTCCTTATCCTTGAGTGACATCTCATGAGCAACAATTCTTACAATGACTTCCGTTGGCTTGAGATCTTTGTAGTTTGGCATCATTTGAATCAATGTACACACGGTATCATACTTTCCAACCAATGCTCTTAAGATCTTCTTGATGATGAATTTGTCAGTCATCTCTTCACTCCCTAAGCCGGCAATCTCATTTGTGATAAGAGCAAGCCTAGAGTACATTTCAGCGACACCTTCACCATCCTTCATTTTGAACTTGTCAAGCTGACTTTGGAGCACATCCTACTTGGATTCCTTGATGGACTCGGTACTTTCATGCATATCAATCAAAGTATCCCCAATTTCCTTTGCATTCTCAAGACGGCTGATTTTGTTGAATTCTTCGGGGCACAATCCGTTTAAGATGATATCACAAGCTTGAGCGTTGTATTGCAGCATCTTCAATTCTTCCACATTAGCTTCACGGTTCGGTTCTCTCCCATCGAAAAATTCACCTTGCAAGCCAATACAAATAATTTCCCAAACGGCGGGGTTATGTCCAAGAATATGCATTTTCATCTTATGCTTCCAACTAGCAAAATTAGTACCATCAAAGTAAGGACCTCTAGGGTGATAATTTCCCTCGCTAGACGCCATACTCTCCTAGGTTGTGAAACCAAGGCTATGACTACCAAAAGCTATGGAAATCAAAGCAAATGGAGACCAAAGCTCTGATACCACTTGTAGGACCTTGAAGTATGTCTAGAGGGGGGGTGATTAGACTACTTGACCAATAAAACCTTAACCTTTTCCCAATTTTAGAGTTTGGCAGATTTTAGTTACTCTAGGACAAGTCAAGCAATCATCACACAATTCAAGCAAGCATGAAAAGAGTATATAGGCAGCGGAAATTAAAGCATGCACCTTGCAAGAATGTAAAGGGAAGGGTTTGGAGGATTCAAACGCAATTGGAGACATGGATGTTTTTGGCGTGGTTTTGATAGGTGGTGCTATCATACATCCACATTGATGGAGACTTCAACCCACGAAGGGTAACGGCTGCGCGAGTCCACGGAGGGCTCCACCCACGAAGGGTCCACAAAGAAGCAACCTTGTCTATCCCACCATGGCCGTCGCCCACGAAGGACTTGCCTCACTAGCGGTAGATCTTCACAAAGTAGGCGATCTCCTTGCCCTTACAAACTCCTTGGTTCAACTCCACAATCTTGTCGGAGGCTCCCAAGTGACACCTAGCCAATCTAGGAGACACCACTCTCCAAGAAGTAACAAATGGTGCGTTGATGATGAACTCCTTGCTCTTGTGCTTCAAATGATAGTCTCCCCAACACTCAACTCTCTCTCAATGGGTTTGGATCTGGTGGAAAGAAGATTTGAGTGGAAAGCAACTTGGGAAGGCTAGAGATCAAGATTCATATGGTAGGAATGGAATATCTTGGCCTCAACACATGAGTAGGTGGTTCTCTCTCAGAAATGGTAAGTTGGAAGTGTAGGTTCGTTCTGATGGCTCTCTCCACAAATGAAGATGAGGTGGATGGGTATATATAGCCTCCACACAAAATCTAACCGTCACACACAGTTTACCAAACTCGGTGGGACCGAATTGTAAAACTCGGTCGGACCGATTTAGTAAACCTAGTGATCGTTAGTGATTTTCGGTGGGACCGACATGCATCTCGGTGAGACCGATTCGGTTAGGGTTAGGTCATAACGTAATCTCGGTAAGACCGATTACACAAACTCGGTGAGACCGATTTGGTAATAAGCTTTCCAGAGAGTTGGTCAGGTAAACTCGGTGGGACCGATTTGCTCTTTTTGGTGAGACTGAAATGTGACAAAAAGGAAACAGAGAGTTTACATTGCAATCTTGGTGGGACCGATCGCTCACTTCGGTTAGACCGAAACGTTACGAAGGGAAACAGAGAGATTGCAAGCCCATCTCGGTGAGACCGAGATCCCTATCGGTAAGACCAATTTTCTTAGGGTTTGTGGCAGTGGCTATGACTTTTGGAATCGATGGCGCCGGATAGGAAGTTTCGGTGTGACCGATTTTGGCTTTGGGTTTAGGTCATTTGTGGATGTGGGAAAGTAGTTGAGGGTTTTGGAGCATATCACTGAGCACATTGAAGCAAGAGGATCATTAAGCAACACCTCATCCCTCCTTGATAGTATTGGCTTTTCCTATAGACTCAATGTAATCTTGGATCACTAAAATGTAAAGTGAAGTGTCTTGAGCTTTTGAGCTTGAGCCAATCCTTTGTCCTTAGTATTTTGAGGGATCCACTTTCATCATCCATGCCATGCCATTCATTGAGCTTTCCTGAAATAATAGTCTTGGAATAGCATTGGCTCAATGAGCTATATGTTGTTATTAATTACCAAAACCACCTAGGGATAGTTGCACTTTCAGGCGTGAAGCCCGCGGTCCTCGGATGTGGGAGGGGGTACTTCGGAGGCCTTGAACAAAACCTTCCATGCACCTTTGTGCATCATGCCATATAGCTTCCGGAGCATCTGGTGTTCGGCCGGGACGAACTCCCACAGATTGAATGCCCGCCTTTGGCAGGGCAGGATCCGGCGAACGAGCATGACCTGGATCACGTTGACAAGGTTGATGTTCTTGTCCTTCATGCTCTTGATGTAGGTCTGGAGTCCGATCAGCTCCGTAGATTCGCCCCATGATAGGCCCTTCTTTTCCCAGGAGGTGAGCCGCATGGGGGCTCCGGATCGGAACTCGGGGGCCGCCGCCCAGTTGGCGTCGCGCGGCTCGGTGATGTAGAACCACCCCGATTGCCATCCTTTTACAGTCTCCGCAAAGGAACCGTCTAGCCAGGTGACGTTAGGCATCTTGCCTACCATGGCTCCTCCGCACTCCGCTTGTTGTCCGCCTACAACCTTCGGCTTCATGCAGAAAGTTTGCAGCCATAGGCCGAAGTGAGGCCGGATGCGGAGGAAGGCCTCGCATATGACGATGAACGCCGAGATGTTGAGGACGAAATTCGGGGCTAGATCATGGAAATCTAGCTCGTAGTAGAACATGAGCCCGCGGACGAAGTGGGCGACGAACACGACCCTCTCGTGGGCTCCTGGGGTCGGAATGACCTGCCCGACGTCCGGTAGCCGGTGCGCTATGTCTGCGGCCAAGTATCTGGCCGCCTGAAGATTTGTGACATGCTTCTCCTTGATGGTGGAAGCCACCCACTTGTCTCCTGCTCCGGACATGTTTAGCTGTGTGGAGAAGACTTGAGCTTGGGCGCTGGAGCTCGAGGGGGCAAGAGTGGGCAAGGGAGAAAGGAGGCGTGGGTAAAAATGGGGAAATCTAATCCCTTTATAGAGGCGACGAAAGCAGTGCGCCTCCCCACTTGCCCGTTGGGAACTGCTTGGTTCCCAAGCGCCACGATTGATGGTGTGGTGGGATTACCCATACCCGTATTGATGAGAATCCCGTGATAAGGGTACACGATCTCTACTTTGACAAGACGTGTCAAAGAAACCGCCTTGCAATATGCGCTGTAGCTGGTTGTGGGAAAACGGTTCGAATAATGATCCGGCCGTAATAACATGTCACGTCATCAGAAAAAGTTGTCAGCAGATTGCATTTGTGAAATATCATTCTCTCTACAGTGTTGTATAAAGATCATTTTGTGGATCCGGACATGATTCAGGTGTTCGATAATTACTTCGTAGTATTCGGAGAAGGAACCCGCCCTGCAATGCCGAAGACAAGACTGTGCGCCGGACCCATCATCATTGAAGCCTGGTTCAGGGCTACTGAGGGAGTCCTGGATTAGGGGGTATCCGGACAGCCAGACTGTGTACAACATTCGGACTATTGAAGCATGAAGATACAAGACTCAAGACTTCGGCCCGTGTCCAGATGGGACTCTCCTTTGCATGGAAGGCAAGCTTGGCGCTCCGGATATTGTGTTTTCTTCCTTGTAACCGACTCCATGTAAACCCTAGCCCTCTCCGGTGTCTATATAAACCGGAGAGGTTGGTCCTTACAAGGCTGATCACAATTACAATCATACCATCATAGGCTAGCTTTTAAGGCTTAGCCTCTACGATCTCGTGGTAGATCTACTCTTGTACTACCCATATCTTCAATATTAATCAAGCAGGAAGTAGGGTTTTATCTCCATCGAGAGGGCCTGAACCTGGGTAAACATCTGTGTCCCTTGCTTCCTGTTACCATCAGCCTTGACGCACAGATCGGGACCCCCTACCCGAGATCCGCCGGTTTTGACACCGACAGCCACCCCTCGTCCCACTTCACCTTCCCTCCTTACCTCGTCCGCACTCGGACTCGGTGCTCACCCCGGCGCCCTCGTCACCCGCGCACCTACTGCGGTGGCCACTCCCATATGTACCTTGCCGCTCGCTGCAGTCTTCATCAACCACCATGTTCCCATTGTCCTGACCCTGTAGCTGGCAAACTTCTCGCAGTGGCACACACTATTCAAAGTCATGTTCCAGAAGAGCGGCGTTCTCACTCACCTCAACGGCGCTCCGCGCCGTGCTGATCCGGCGTGGCTCCAGGACGACGCCCACATCCTCTCTTGGCTCTACACCCGCGTGAGCCTGAAAATCTTCGGCCTCATTCATCACTGACATGTGACTGCGGCGGAGGTCTGGGCCTCCATCATCTCTTTGTCCATGGAGAACTAAGATCATCAGGTGGTGTTCCTCGCGACGGAGTTCCTCCGCATCGAGCAGGGCTCCTTGAGGGAGTCCTGGACTAGGGGGTGTTCGGACAGCCAGACTATCATTATCCGCCGGACTCCAAGACTACGAAGATAGAAGATTGAAGACTCCGTCTCGTGTCCGGATGGTACTTTCCTTGGCATGGAAGGCAAGCTTGGCGATACGGATATGTAGATCTCCTACCATTGTAACCGACTCTGTGTAACCCTAGCCCTCTCCGGTGTCTATATAAACCGGAGGGCTTTAGTCCGTAGGACAACATACATTACAACAATCATACCATAGGCTAGCTTCTAGGGTTTAACCTCCTTGATCTCGTGGTAGATCTACTCTTGTACTACCCATATCATCAATATTAATCAAGCAGGATGTAGGGTTTTACCTCCATCGAGAGGGCCCGAACCTGGGTAAAAACATCATGTCCTTCGTCTCCTGTTACCATCCGCCTAGATGCACAGTTCGGGACCCCCTACCTGGGATCCGACGGTTTTGACACCGACATTGGTGCTTTCATTGAGAGTTCCTCTGTGTCGTCACCGATAGGCTTGATGGCACCTTCAACCTGCAATGCTGTCCAGGGTGAGACTTTTCTCCCCGGACAGGTCTTCGTATTCGGCGGCTTCGCCCTGCGGGCCAATTCACTTGGCCATCTGGAGCAGATCGAAAGCTACGCCCCTGGCCGTCAGGTCAGATTTGGAAGCTTAAACTTCACGGCCGATGTCCGCGGAGACTTGATCCTCGACGGACTCGAGCCACAGCCGAGCGCGCCGCACTGTGACGATGGGCATGATCTAGCTCTGCCGCCGAACAGTGCCTTGGTGGCCGCACACGGATCCGCTTTGGCCATTAGCCCGGAGCTGATCGCCCAGATCGAGGGCCGGTGGATAGACGCCGCCCTGGGGGCTCCAACATCCACGGCGATGGAGCCGAACACTAATCTTGTCCCCTGCGAAACTTGTGATTCCAAGGCGCTGGACTCCTCGCCGGACTCCGAACCTCCCGCGCCCCTACCAATCGATCCGGATTGGGCGCCGGTTATGGAATTCACCGCCGCGGACATCTTCCAATGCTCGCTTTTCGGCGATATCTTGAATTCACTAAAGCATCTCTCGTTATCAGGAGAGTCCTGGCCGGATTATGGCCAGGATGGTTGGGATACGGACGACGAAGAAATTCAGAGCCCACCCACCACCCACTTTGTAGCCACTGTCGACGATCTAACCGACATGCTAGACTACGACTCCGAAGACATCGACGCTATGGACGACGATGCCGGAGACGAACAGGAACCACCGCCCACAGGGCACTGGAAGGCCACCTCGTCATATGACGTATACATGGTGGATACCCCAAAAGATGGGGACGGCGAAGAAACAGCGGAGGCAGATCCCTTAAAGAAACAACCCAAGCGCCGGCGTCAGTGGCGCCGCTCTAAATCTCGCCACAGCAAGAATGGAGATTCCGGCACAGGAGATAATAATACTCCAGAGAGTGCCGAAGACAATCCCCTCCGGCAAGACTCAGCGCAGGAGGATGCAGAAGCAAGCCCTCATGAGGGGGCGGCAGACGAAGAGGTTGAGGATCATAATTATATGCCTCCCTCCGAAGACGAAGCAAGCCTCAACGATGACGAATTCGTCGTACCCGAGGATCCCGTTGAACAAGAGCGCTTCAAGCGCAGGCTTATCGCCCCAGCAAACAGCCTAAAGAAAAAGCAGCAGCAGCTTCAAGCTGATCAGGACCTACTGGCCGATCGATGGACCGAGGTCCACGCGGCCGAAGAGTATAAACTCGAACGTCCCTCCAAAAGTTACCCAAGACGCAAGCTGCTCCCCCGATTAGAGGAGGAAGCATACGTACCTCCATCACCAGCGCACGATATGGCTGACCGACCACCCTGTGGTCGTGACAGAGAGGCATCCAGGCCCCCAGCCAAGACCATACCCCGGCATCGCTCCAAAAGTACGAAGCCAAGAGAGAACGCGCCGGACTTGTGAGACATATTGGAGGAAAAATCAAGGCAATCCAGATCCATCTATGGATCACGTGGGCGCCCTACGACCCACGACGAATACCGTCGTGCCGGATACAATAACCCCAGCCGGGCCGAACACAGCAGACAGCGCTCTCTCGAGCTGCGTCGCGATATCGCTCAATACAGGGGCGCCGCACACCCGTTATGCTTCACTGACGAAGTAATGGATCATCAGATCCCCGAAGGGTTTAAACCCGTAAACATCGAATCTTACGATGGCACAACAGACCCCGTGGTGTGGATCGAAGACTATCTTCTCCACATCCATATGGCCCGCGGCGACGATCTCCACGCCATAAAGTACCTCCCACTCAAGCTTAAAGGACCAGCTCGGCATTGGCTTAACAGCTTGCCCGCAGAGTCAATTGGGTGTTGGGAAGACCTGGAGGCCGCATTCCTTGATAACTTCCAAGGCACATATGTGCGACCACCAGACGCCGATGACCTAAGCCACATCATTCAGCAGCCAGACGAATCGGCCAGACAATTCTGGACACGGTTCTTGACAAAGAAAAATCAAATCGTCGATTGTCCGGACGCAGAGGCCCTTGCAGCCTTCAAACATAACATCCGGGATGAATGGCTAGCCCGGCACCTGGGGCAGGAAAAGCCGAAATCAATGGCAGCCCTCACATTGTTAATGACCCGCTTTTGTGCGGGAGAGGACAGCTGGCTAGCCCGCAGCAACAATCTCCGTAAAAATTCTGGCAGTCCGGATACTAAGGACAACAACGGCAGGTCACGTCGAAACAAAAACAAGCGCCGAATTAACGGCGACGATAAGGAGGATACGACAGTCAATGCCGGATTCCGAGGCTCGAAACCCGGTCAGCGGAAGAAGCCATTTAAAAGAACCACTCCGGGTCCGTCCAATCTGGACCGAATACTCGACCGCTTATGCCAGATACATGGCACCTCTGAAAAGCCAGCTAACCACACCAATAGAGATTGCTGGGTGTGCAAGTAGGCCGGCAAGTTAATTGCCAAAAACAATGACAAGGGGCTAAATAGCGACGACGAGGAAGAGACCCGGCCGCCGAACAATAGAGGACAGAAGGGTTTTCCCCCACAAGTACGGACGGTGAATATGATATACGCGACCCACATACCCAAGAGGGAGAGGAAACATGCACTAAGGGACGTCTATGCGATGGAGCCAGTCGCCCCAAAGTTCAACCCATGGTCCTCTTGTCCGATCACTTTCGATCAAAGAGACCATCCGACCAGGATACACCATGGTGGATTCGCTGCATTGGTCTTAGACCCAATCGTCGATGGGTTCCACCTCACGAGATTCCTGATGGACGGCGGCAGTAGCCTGAACCTGCTTTATCAGGATACAGTGCGCAAAATGGGCATAGACCCATCAAGGATTAAACCTACAAAGACAACCTTTAAAGGTGTCATACCAGGAGTGGAAGCCAACTGCACAGGCTCAGTCACACTGGAAGTGGTCTTCGGATCCCCGGATAATTTCCGGAGCGAAGAGTTAATCTTCGACATAGTCCCGTTTCGCAGCGGCTATCACGCTCTGCTCGGGCGAACCGCGTTTGCCAAATTCAACGTGGTGCCGCACTATGCATACCTAAAGCTCAAGATGCCAGGCCCTCGTGGAGTCATCACGGTCAATGGGAATACGGAACGCTCCCTCCGAACGGAGGAACATACAGCGGCTCTCACGGCAGAAGTACAGAGCAGCCTTCTAAGGCAATTCTCGAGTCCGGCCGTTAAACGGCCGGATACAGCAAAGCGCACCCGGAGCAATGCCAACCAAGACCACCTGGCGCGATCAGAGCACGCGTAGCAATGCGGCCCCAACCCTCGCCCGCGTATGATCGCAAGAATAACACTCCGCATACATCATTACACTTTGGAGATACCATGGGCATAGGGGAAGGGGCACGATCACAACGGACCCAGAGTGCGGTTCGACCACACCGGGGGCTCACAAATGTGCTCCTCTTTTTTCATTATTATTTTTCTTCTTTTTTGTACACAGGACTCTGTTAATCAGAAGCCCTGTCCGGCGGTGAACCTGCCGAACTCATGATGCAACAGTCAGGGACTAAAGAAGGCCGCGCCGAACACTCAGGTGGTCTCAATTACGAGCATTAAATTCGATTATATACACCAAATCCGCAGCTCATCCCTGGAGGGGGACATGTTTATTTAGTCCAAATCCCTTGCTTACCGCACTATTTGTATCAGTCCGCTCTTCTAGCAGACTTTTCTTTCATTAATAATGCAGCACCTTTATGATCGCAATTGCATCACATTTTATATATATATGCTCATTATATGACATCTGGCGCCCGTATATTTTGGTATGGCATAATACACCGGGGGCTTACGTTCCCCACTCTATGGTGTGATAAAGTCCGAACACTTTCACAAGTGCGGCACCTCGAACTTATAGCATTATATGAATCGGCTCCGAATCATGTCTTGGGTCAATAGTTGGGTTTTCCCGTCTCCCATGTTTTGGTGCCTTACGTTCCGTTCTGTCGGCTAAGGTGGCACTGGGAGAACCACTGCGATTGCGCCCCGGTTGAGCCGGGTTAACGCCTCAGTGGAGAAAGCTAAAACTGACTGGCATGATAAGGCGAGAGACTGGTTGCTGTTCGAGAGGTTTTTTCGGGTCCTTAAAGACTCATGCCGCTTCGAGCGAAGTTCCGGATAATGTCCGATGAAGGCGTGGATAGCGCCCCGGATTCGGTCTTCCGAATACCAGGGGCTTCGCCGAAATTTAAAATTATAGAATTCTATGGTTAAGTGAGAGTGTTCAAGCATTTTAAGTCCGGTTGCCTTGTTCGTCGTGTTGAGCGCCTCCCTAGATGGACCCAAAAATGGTAACAAGAGTGCTCAAGTTTATCCTGAACACCCCAGTACTTGTGGCTTGGGGGCTGAAGCCAACGACTTGCCATCTCTCAGATTTTATAAATGGCCGCACAGAAGGTAATATTTTAAATTAAACAAGCGTTGCTCATGGAGCATATGAACGAAGTTTTCAGCGCACAGGATAAATAAACAGCGAGTTCACTCAAAGATTACATTTCGGGGGCACTCATCTGCAATATTGCAGGCTCCCTTCAGGACAATTTTATAATACTTATCCGGCGTGCGATACTCCTTGCCCGGCGGCGGTGGGTCCGTGAGAAGCTTCTCCGCATCCAATTTGCCCCACTGCACCTTTATGCGGGCAAGGGCCCGACGAGCGCCTTCGATACAAGCGGAGCGCTTGACTACATCCAGCCTGGGGCATGCATCCACCAGCCGCCGCACGAGGCAAAGTAGCTACCAGGCATGGCCTGTCCAGGCCACAGCCGGACTATGAGGCCCTTCATGGCCTCCTCAGCTACCTTGTGGAGTTCGACCAGCTGCTTTAGCTGGTCGCTTGGGGGCACCGGATGGCCGGCCTCAGTATACTGAGACCAGAAGACCTTCTCCGTCGAGCTCCCCTCCTCGCCACGATAGAATGCGGCGGCATCAGACGCACTACGCGGCAGATCTGCAAACGCCCCTGGAGAGCTCCGAATGCGGGTAAGTGTCAGGTAGTTCACATTAACATGCCTGCTTTGCATGAAAAACGCCTTACCCGCCGCTATCTTCTTTATGTCCTCAACCTCCTGAAGGGCCTTACGGGCCTCAGCCTTGGCGGACTTGGCACTTTCGAGAGCCGAGGCAAGCTCGGACTCTCGAGTCTTGGAGTCACGCTCCAAACTCTCATGTTTTTCCATGAGAACCTGGAGCTCTTGCCGAACTTCCGCCACCCGTGCCTTTTGCTTTTCTCGCTCAGCCCGTTCCACGGCCGCACTGCGTTCGGCCGCGGACACAGCATCCCTCAGGGCTGCCACCTAGTTAGTGGCCCCTGCAATACACATATTATCCTTGTTAATTTTATTTGCAACCAAAATCCTTTTCTGTAAGGTACTTATTCAAAGAGGTGTTACTCACCTTCTTTTTCCTCGAGCTGCTTCTTTGCATGGCCGAGCTCTTGCTCGGACCACTCGAGATCCTTCTTCAGCACGTCAACCTCCGCCGTTAGTGCGGCAGAGGTCAGCAGCGCAGCCTGCAAACCCATATTGACATATTTTAGGAAACCCTGCGTATATCTTGTTCAAGATCCTTAGTCCGGCTTTTCTTTCCGAACACGGAACTAAGCATCAGGGGCTACTGTCTATGCGGTATTACATTACATAATTTTAACTTCTTACCTCAAAGCCTGTTAAAAGGCTGCTGCAGGCTTCGGTCAGCCCGCTCTTAGCGAGCTGAACCTTCTCAATCACCGCACTCATGATTGTGCGGTGTTCTTCCTCGATGGAAGCGCCTTTAAGCGCCTCCAGCAGGTTATCCGGCGCCTCCAGTTGGACGGAGGCCGCCGGCATCACGGTCCTGCCCTTCTTTCGAAGGGGCCGCTTGCCGGACTCTGGAACCACTGCGGGTTCCGAGGTAGAGTCCGGCATGAAGTCCGGGAGGCTGCCTGACGGCACCTCCGGAGCCTCCTCCTGATGCGTCCCTCTTTGGGATCCCACCTCGACGTCTTCGTCGGTGCGTGGGGTGGAGGCAGTCGGGATGGAATTCACATCCGACGAGGCCAATGACCCGCTCGATGAGTCGAGGAGATCATCATTGGCCGGACTATGGGCAAAATGCGGCGTTAGAAGGATACTACGCGACATAAAAGAAATTACACATCAAGGATCCGGATACTTACGATCTTGCCGGACGCCTGGCCCTTGGAGGCCACTCATCCTCACCAATGCTGATGTTGGCGAAACTGTCCGGGGGGATAGTTCTCCCCCTCTTGGACCCTTCGGCCTCCCCGATGGGGGAAGCCTTCCTTTTCTTCTCTCCCTCCTCCGGGAGAGAGTACTCCTCCTCCTCGGGGGAGGAGTCCTCGTCGTCATCAGATGCCTGATTGCGGGAACTCTTTCGAGTCCCCGCGGCCACCTTCTTGGCCTTCTTCTCCGGCACCACGTGCGGTGCCGGAACCAGCAGCCCTGTTAAACGGGCGTCCACTGGGTCTTCTGGCATGGGAGCCGGGCTGATGAGCAGCTTGGCCTTCTCCATCCATTCCTGTCAAAGGAAGAGGCAGAATGAAACCTCACTAGAGTCAACCTAATTATCACAAGTGTCCCGTAATGGGGTTGAATCACTTACCTCGTCAGTTGGATGCTGCGAGTTGAATCCGCGGTCTTCGGTCGCGGACGCGGGGGCTTCGGCGCCCTTGAACAGCACCCTCCAGGCGCCTTCGTATGTTGTATCGAAGAGCCCGCTTAGCGCCTGGTGCTGTTCCGGATTGAACTCCCACAAATTAAATGCCCGTTCTTGGCATGGGAGGATCCGCCGGATGAGCATGACTTGGACCATGTCGACGAGCCTGAGCCTATTGCTCACCATCTTCTTGATACATGCTCGGAGTCCCGTCACCTCCACCGGATTCCCCCACTGCAAGCCCTTCTCTTTCCAGGAGGTGAGCTGCGTGGGGATGCCAGATCTAAACTCGGGGGCCGCCGCCCATGTGGATTTGCGCGGCTCGGTGATGTAAAACCACCCCGATTGCCACCCCTTGACGGAGTCCACGAAGGTCCCTTCCAGCCAAGGGACGTTGGGCAATTTGCCCAACATGGCGCCTCCGCATTCCGCTTGCGTACCCTTCACAACCTTCGGCTTGACGTTGAAGGTCTTGAGCCACAGGCCGAAGTGGGGCCGGATGCAGAGGAAGGCCTCGCACACGACGATAAACACCGAGATGTTGAGGATAAAGTTCGGCGCCAGATCGTGGAAATCCAGGCCGTAGTAAAACATGAGCCCCCGGACAAATGGATGGAGCGGAAAGCCCAGTCTGCGGAGGAAGTGGGGGAGGAAGACGACCCTCTCATGAGGCCCGGGGGTAGGGATGAGCTGCCCCTCGTCGGGCACCCGATGCGCGATATCGCCGGAAAGGTATCCGGCGCTGCGCAGCTTGGTGATGTCCTCCTCCTTGACGGTGGAGGCTAACCATTTACCTCCCGCTCCGGACATATTCGGAGAAGGTCGAGGCGAGATGCGCGAGCTCGGGCGTTGGAGCTTGAGTTCGCGTGGATGGATAAGCAAAGGAGGAAGAAGGCGTAGGTGAGAAGGTGGATCCTTATCCCTTATATATAGGTGGACAAAACTATACGTCCCCCACCAGCATGGTAAAACTCGCTTATCTCCCAAGTGCCACAATCAATGGCGCGGTTGGGTTACCCACGCACGTATTGATGAGAATCCCGGAATAAGGGGGACATGATCTCTGCTTCGACAAGACGTGCCAAGGAAACTGCTTCGCTAAACATGCTGAGGTGGTATAGTAATTCAAACAAAGGCCTGGTGGCGGTGTGATGTCACGCCGCATAACACGTCAGCAGATTGAACTAAGTGTACGTTTTATTCTCTCTACGGTGGAATGTGGAATTTATTTTGCAGAGCCGGACACTATCCTGGTGTTCATGATCTTCTCTGGATTATTCAAGAGAGGAACCCGCCTTGCAATGCCGAACATTATGCACGCCGGACTTATCGTCATTGAAGACTGGTTCAGGGGCTACTGAGGGAGTCCTGGACTAGGGGGTGTTCGGACAGCCGGACTCCAAGACTACGAAGATACAAGATTGAAGACTCCGGCTCGTGTCCGGATGGAACTTTCCTTGGCGTGGAAGGCAAGCTTGGCGATACGGATATGTAGATCTCCTACCATTGTAACCGACTCTGTGTAACCCTAGCCCTCTCCGGTGTCTATATAAACCGGAGGGCTTTAGTCCGTAGGACAACATACATTACAACAATCATACCATAGGCTAGCTTCTAGGGTTTAGCCTCCTTGATCTCGTGGTAGATCTACTCTTGTACTACCCATATCATCAATATTAATCAAGCAGGACGTAGGGTTTTACCTCCATCGAGAGGGCCCGAACCTGGGTAAAAACATCGTGTCCCTCGTCTCCTGTTACCATCCGCCTAGACGCACAGTTCGGGACCCCCTACCCGAGATCCGCCGGTTTTGACACCGACAGGTACGCTGATGGCGGCTTTAGTTAAGTATGCCAATTCTGATAGTACCAAGGATCCCGCGTCTGACGATGAGAAGACCGGGAAGGGAATGAAGAACGGCAATGGAAAGGGTCAGCAGCATAACCCGGAGAATCAAGGCGGCAATAAGCGTAAGGCGGACGGTAACCTGGAATTTGTGGCCAATGCCAATGCGCAGGGTAACAATCAGAAACGTAAGGGTAAACCGCCTCGATCCGGCGGGTCAGGCCCATCTCTTGAACAGCTACTCAATGAGCCCTGCCCGAGACACGACACCAGGGAGCTGCCCACCACACACCTGTGGAAAGATTGTTCGATCATGAAAGCATTTAAAAATTCCAACACCTATGATGGTCATAATGGGTCTGGTGGCGGCTCAGGGGCTGGCGGTTTTCATGGCCCAGGTGGTGGCTCATGCTCCGGTTTTCAGGGACGTCAAGGAGGCTATAATCAACAACAGTCTGGTCAAGGAGAGCAGCAGCAGCAGCAGTCGGGTTATCAAAGTCATTCCCACAACCGCCTCTCCCCTCCACCTCTGCAATGTCCTCGTCTCACCCCATCTTATCAAAAATCTCATATCCGTCAAAGCCCTAGCTAAAGATAATCCTATTAACATCGAATTTGATGATCGTGGTTTTTCTGTTAAGGAACGAAGGATGAAGCGGGTGATTCTACGATGTGATGATGACGGCGATCTCTATCCCGTGTCCACGTCCACACCTCACCACACCCTCGCCGTCGTCTCCACCGACATTTGGCACCAGCGGCTTGGTCACCCTGGCAACGACTCCCTCCACAGCACCCTGCGCTCCTCGTCCATACCAAGCCATGGCACACTGTCGCCTATATGTCATGCTTGTCAGTTAGGAAAAAGTGTTAGATTGTCGTTTAGTTCTTCTGATCATGTGTCGTTTTTCCCTTTCCAACTAGTACATTGTGATGTGTGGATGTCACCTGTACTCAGTGTATACGGTTACCAATATTATCTAGTGCTGCTTGATGATTATAGCCACTTTGTCTGTATGTTTCCTTTACGACACAAATCAGACGTACTCAACACAATCAAAAACTTCCATGCGTTTGTTCGCTGCCACTTCCACCTCAACATACTCACCCTCCAAAGTGACAATGGCCGCGAGTTCGACAATACTGCCTCGCGCTCGTTCTTCGCCTCCGTGGGCATCTCCCGTGCCATGCTCACTCACGCCTCCATGCCGTATCACTTCTGGGTCGAGGCCTTGAACACATCCACCTGCCTTCTCAACCGTCGTCCTTGCCGTGCACCACAACACCTCACCCCATTCTTCCTTCTGTATGGTATATACCCTGAGTATGCACCCATGCGCGTGTTTGGGTGTCTCTACTACCCCAACCTTGCATCCACTACCCCTCACAAGCTAGCCCCGCGCTCACACCCGTGCGTCTTTCTGGGCTACTCTCCCGATCACAAAGGCTACCGTTGCCTTAATCGCGAGACCGGACGTGTCATCACATCATGACACGTCATCTTCGATGAGACACACTTCCCGTTCGCCGTGACCACTCCACCCAACTCCGAGCCACCGGCTGACGACATTGAACCGCTACCTCCGGAGCTCCACATACCTCGTCGCCCTCGCACCATCCGCGCTTGTCCAGAACCAACCCCAAGCACTGCCCCAATAGCTTCTCCTACCATCCCTCATCACGCTGCTGACGTGGCCGAAGCGCCTCCGGCCACCCCGTGTGACAACACTGTCATGCCAACAACACCCGATGAACTCCCTTCTGTTGCCGAACCACCTAATCTCGAGACACATCCCTCCCCCATCCCTACTCCTGCTGGTCGAGCTGCACCTCAGCCGCGTGCTCCCCGTAGGCACGTTCCTTCCCATCCCATGACTACATGTGCCCAGCTCGGCAAGTTCCGTCCCAACCCACGCTATGCCGATGCACACACCGCCACGGTCACCACCCAACCCTCACCCATACCCAAGTCCGTTCGCGCTGTGTTGTGCCCCCCCATTGGCTAACTGCAATACAGGATGAGTACAGGGCGCTGATGGCCAATCGGACCTGGACGCTCGTGCCGCAGCCGCCCGGTGCCAACATCGTCACCGGCAAATGGCCGTTCCGCCATAAGTTCAAGGCTGATGGTTTGCTGGAGAGGTACAAGGTGTGGTGAGTCGTCCGTGTTTCTCTCAATGCCCCGGTGTGGACTTCGACGAACCCTTCTCGCCGATCATCAAGTCTGCCAGAATCCGGGTCATGCTCACCATCGCCGCCACCCGGGAGTGGCCCATACATCAGATGGATGTGAACAACGCATTTCTACATGGCTTCCTCACCGAGCGTGTGTACTCCCAGCAACCTGCTGGCTTTGTCGATGCGCAGCACCCCGAGCACGTCTGCCTCCTCGACAGATCTCTCTATGGGCTCAAGAAGGCCCCGAGGGCGTGGTTCGACCGCTTCGCCAGCTTCCTCCGCACCATCAGATTCTCCTCGGCCCGCTTGGATCCCTCGTTGTTTGTGCTGCGCTAGGCTGATCAGGTTGCCTACCTGTTGCTGTACGTCGACGACATTGTGATCACCGCATTCACACTGGTGCTACTTCACCGACTACAACAGCGCCTCCTCTCCGAGTTATCCATGAAAGATCTCGGGCCCCTTCACTACTTCCTTGGGATTAGTGTTGTTAGCAATGCACACGGCTTCTTCCTCTCACAAAGCAAGTACGCCAAAGAGTTGCTGGACCGAGCGGACATGTCAAACTGCAAGACAGTAAGCATGCCGGTCGACATGTGCAACAAGCTCAGTCGGGACGCGGGGGCACCGTTATCTGATCCATCCGAGCACCGGAGCCTGGTGGGTGCCCTGCAATACCTCACCATGACGCTGACTGACCTCGCCTACGTCGTGCAACAGGCCTGCCTTCACATGCATGATCCACGCGAATAGCACTTCGCTCTAGTCAAGCGGATTCTACGGTATGTCCGCGGCTCCTTCACGCACGACCTTCATCTACCTCGGCCGGCCTCCCTCGACCTCGTCACATACTCCGACACCGACTAGGCAGGGTGCCGTGACACGCATCGCTCTACATCCGGCTATGCCGTCTTCCTCGGCGACGCCCGCGTCTCCTAGTCATCCAAGCGTCAACCCACCGTCTCGCGCTCGAGCGCCGAGGTGGAGTACCGCGTCGTCACCAACTCCATTGCCGAATACTGCTGGCTGCGCCAACTCCTCGAGGAGTTCCATGTCCCACTTCGCACGGCTACGATCGTGTACTGCGACAACATCTCTTCGGTTTATATGGCGGTGAACCCAGTTCATCATCGGCGCACGAAGCATATCGAGCTTGACATCCACTTTGTGTGGGAGAAGGTTGCTCTTGGACAGCTCCGCGTGCTCCATGTGTCGACTACACAGCAATTCGCGGACGTGATGACAAAAGGGCTACCTACACCGGTGTTCGAAGAATTTCGCTCCAGCTTGTGCATCCGACCACCGGATGCTGCAGCTGCGATGGGGTGTTAGCAGTTGAGTAGCTGCTCTCATTGATAGCTGACCAGGACATGCATGCAGCACGATCCCCACTAACCTACACACGATGCGCACGTCGTGCTCTCTGTAAACCAGTGCTCCGTGCACCCCCTGTAACCCCATATATACATGCGATATGGATCGGCAACACCTAATGTGCTCTGCCTACTTCTTACTACTATCCATAGTGAATTTGACCGCCGAGGAGTTCCGGAGCGGGCGCGACCATGCCCACGGTGGAGGAGGGGTTCGTTCACAGGCGAACTCGCGGCAGAAAGCCACTGGATGAGAAGGGGGAGCACCGGGGAGGCTTCTAGGTGGTAGGGGAGGCCACTGGAGGTGCTAGGGGGAAGAGGGGAGGCCTTGCTTGCCGAAATCGAGAAGGACAGGAGGCGGCGGCCATGGTGGCTATGGCCGGCGAGGGGAGCTCCTCTGGCTCAGGCTGGTGACTAGGGGGGTAGGGGAGAGTGGTAGAGGTTATGAGGTGCTCGGGAGGCCGCGGGGAGGCCTATATATAGTCGGGACGAGGGAGGGCGACCGCGGACCCGTGGTCGTGGCTCGGCGATGGCCGCATACGCGTACGCGTGTACACGCAAGTGAGCTCGACGAAAGGAGATGGAGGGGAGCAAGGGGCAGGGCACGGGGCAAAGGAGGTCGAGCGGCACGGGGGGAGAAGCAGACAGAGGAGGAAGACGACAGCCATCTACAGCGCGTACGTGGGTGCGCGGCGATGAGCACCAGCGAGTAGGCTGCCAGAGGGGGAGAGAGGTCCGAGGAGAAGAGGACGACGAGGGTGAGCTCGGAGACACGCCCGTGCTCACTGAAACGCCAAGCAGGAGATGGGCCCGAGGCAAATGACAGCCAGCTCATGCCACTGCGTGCCAAAGCGGTGGTCAGTGCGCAGGCTGGCATGTAGAGGACGCGACGGGCTGGAAAATGTTGTCTAGAGTGAAGTCCCTCCAGGGTAGGTTGCAACTGAGGTGATAGAGAAGGAAATGGCACTGTGGTTGGGTTGGAACTAAGCTCTGAAGTTTGTTGTTGCAAACAATAGCATGAAACTGTGGTCAACAGAAGTGAGATTAGAGCCAAATAGGATGTGTGGGATGTTTAGGTTAGGAAGGACTATAGTCCTGTAAATTTGAGATGATTTGGACAAGTATTTAATATAGTTTCTTTACAACTACATAAATTGGTCTAGAAACAAGAACAGGAAACAGCACTCACTAGGAGTGATGACTTGGGCTGAAAATGAACATGGCAGAATGATTTGGGCATATGAGAGTGCCATAAAAATTTCATGCCATTTGGCAAAGCCAAAATGGTACTTCCTTCATACAGCACCTCTCTAGACAGAAACCTAGGGAAAATCCTGAGGGAAATGGCTTGATGAAATGAGCCCGAATCTTGTGCAGATAAGTTATATTGGTAGGAGAAGGTCCTGGAAAATTTTCAGCAATAATGGAGCAAGATAGAATATACTTGCTTCACTAATTGAAAATTTGGACAGAAACAAAGAATTGAAGGTGAGCTCACATGGATGCATTGCATGAGCTCAATTCTTGAGGAGAGCTTTTATTTGATAATAGGAAGGACCATGCAAAAATTTAACTCAATTGGATTAACCTAGCTAGTACTTCCTTCACAATGAATTCCCTCAGACAGGAACTTTGAAAAAATGCTCAGGAATATTTACTAGGCATATGGACATGAAAAGGTGTCCAAAAAGTTTGGGGTCAATCAAGAAAAGATAAATGACACTTCCTTCTCAAAAAGCCACTAAGGACAGTATGAGAAAAGGACTATTTGTGAATTATCTTTGATGATGCCAAGGAAGGATTTTGACATATTTGAGAAAGATATGACCCAAACAATTTATGAGAATTATTTGGGAATTTTAGGAGTGATGGAAATATAGGTTGCTTCACAACCTAGGGCAAATTGGATTACTCCTTTAACAGAAAAAGGAATATTCCCAAGGAAAAGAATATTGAGGTTGGTCCAAGATGGAAATGGCAAGGTCTTGGGATGGATATGAGGATGACAAGCCACTCTGGAAAGAAAGAGGAGGTCATCTTCCCATGTTTCCAGACCACATAGCCACGGAAAAAGAAAACTCAAGCAAAAAACTCAGAAAATCAAATGACAAAGAAAGGGCCAAAAATCAGGGTGTGACACAAACACAGCTACCTGTCTTTGTTGTCGCCCAAAGGTAAGTACTTTCATTTGTTAATAAGACCTTTATTGTCATATACTCATAAGCTTTCTTGTATTTGTCATAGAGCCAAGGCCAATGCTGGCAAGAAACAGAAAGTGGGCGGTTCTTCTAAAGCTCCTGAAGCGTCTGAGCTGGAGAAGCAAACGGTGGAAATCCCCGAGGCCCCCATCCAAGCCCCCGAAGAGCATGTTAATAAAAATGAATCGCCTCCGCAAATGGACGTTGCCATTCTTGATCCCATGGACACTGAGGTTTACCTGCCGAATCCTAAACCGCCCACTTCCGCCAAGTCCACTAATAAGAGCCCTACTGCTGCTAATGGCGAGGACATTGTTGTTACCGGGTCAGCCTTTAAGGCACCCGAGGTCTCCAACGTGCTAACCAAGCTTTCCACTAAAGAAGACATACCCTCTTTGGAGAAGGATAAGGCAAAATTGGATCTAGAGAGTTACTCCTCATTCAACACAGGTGAGGTGTACGCGGGTTATTTAAGCTTCCTTCACACAAGCCAGGACATGGAGGCCGGGTTAGTCGAGTTGATGAAGCAAAAATATGAGGTATGAACAAATCAAACCCCTTTTTAGCCTTGCATACATATATATCCATAGTAGCCCCCAAGTCCTATGTATAGGACGAGCTCTGAGTGTGCTTGAGACTTGTGGCAAAATTCCAAAGTGTAGCCCCCAAGGGCCGGCTTATCTTTCAAAGATGAGCCGTGTCTTCAAAATATCAACTTGGAATGAACCTCGCGTAACTCGCAAGGGCCGACTAATATTAATAAGATGAGCCAGAGTGTCAAAATATGCATATTAAAGAACCACACGTAGCCCCCAAGGGTCGGGTTATCTTGACAAGAGAACACGGGTCTCGTGATTACTCACCATAAAGAATTTAGCCCCCAAGGGCCAGCTTATCGTTGAGCTGGGTCAAAATATAACTTGAAATGACCTACATTAGCCCCCAAGTGCCAAATATATTGCTTGCAATGTGCTTGGGACTTAAACAGTAGTATTAGCATAAGTCTGACCCATACTGAACTGCAAATATGACCTCAAATCCTTCTTGCAGGAAACATTAAGCCTGCAAGAGTCGCAACTAGGCGACTTGCAAAAAAATATGGAGTTGCAACAGGCTGAGACCATCAAAGCCGAGTCAAAACTGAAATCCTCATTGGAAGACATTGAAAAGATCAAGGAAAACTTTGATGCAGAAAGATTCACTTGGGAAACTGACAAAGCTGCACTGCTGAAAAGAGCAGAAGAGGCTGAAAAGCAACTTAAGCCGGTCACTGATGAGCTTGCCAGTTTAAAGCAGCATATATCCCAAATGACAGCCTCCATCTTTTCTAAGTCGAAACTTGCACTTAATTAAAGCTAGTCATACACCAATGCAAATATTATAACCCGCCTGGAGACTAAAAATACTTGACTGCTTAACTCAACTGACTTGTGTTGTAATTGTATGACAGGTGCCAGGAGTGCCAACCTTGCCAGAACATGCTGTTAAAACTTAAAGTTGTTTACTCATTAACGGAGCAACTTTACTCTAAAGCCTGCTAACCCTTGTGGCCGTAGCAAGCTTTAAGAAACTTCCAACTGCTATCAAGACTATGTTGGAACATCAATCAACTGTGCCATCACAGATTGAAGAGATAAAGCTATCAGCCACCCACGCCGGAGCCCTTAACGCTTTAAGCTGGGCTAAGGCTTGGCAGTCAGAGTTAGACCCGACAGAAATGGCCAGCAGGTGCCCAGAGTTCAATGATGATGGATCGCTCTTAACAGAAGAAGACTTTGCCAAATATGCTAGCGAGATGCGGCCTCTGGCGTGTCAACTTGCGCAAGAGGTGGATCTGTCCAAATATCAGGTGGCTTATGATAGTAACAACACCCGCATTAAGCCTCCATCTCATGAAATCGTGGATTTAACTCCTCCAATGCGTAAGCACAATTTTTCCCATGGCCTTGATCCTTTTGTCATTCTTAATGTTGAAGCTACCTTCGAGTCGTTAACCGACATCGACTGGACATCGGCTACTCTCCAGATGGCAGATGAGGGAGAGTCGGCACGGGGTGATCTGGAAGCCTCTACCTCAAGGCGCCGGGATGACAATAACCCACCAGGACAAAACCCGGACGGCACTAACACCGACTCAACGGAGTGATGTAACTCCATAAATGCTTGGTCAAGAAAAACCTTTGGGCTCAGCTATAGCCTTGTAATAGGTAACTGAAAAACAAGTATCTGCTCTGCCATGCCTTCGTGCATGTTTCGCCAACTATGCTTTAGCAATGCAATCTTTTTTATTGTGTCTTATATTTAATCTTTCGACTTCGCCAAAGTTTCTTGCAAGCTTGATACGTAATCTGAAACAAATCCAACAGTATCTTGTACTGGAAACTTAGAATTATCATTCGTGGCAGTTAAATACACCGACAATCCAGGGCAACTTAGAGTCACTTCCAGCTTTTAAAGAGATCATTTGGTGGCTTGCAGCCTCAATAAGCCCAACGTAGAGCAATTTAACCTGTAAAAGGTTTCCGCAAAACAGAAATATAGAGTATGAATAAATCAAGTATTTATTAAGCCGGCCTGCAAAGCACGACCAAAATAGATTATGTTTTCTTGAAAAAACTCAAGTTTTTGCTTCAAAGAAGCTTGGCATGAAAAGCCTTTTATCCCGTAAGCCGACTCTCACGTGACATAAATCCGTCGCTTAAACCTTAACTAGTTCAGGGTCTTATTAAAAAAGATTGACTATTAAGAGTACGAACGGGCCACATACTGGAGAGACTACAATAGACATGTGAGTTTATCCACGCTCACTATAAGCAGGCTCTCACATGACATAAGCCACCGTTTTAACCTAGACAAGTTCAGGATCTTAAAAGATTGATTGTCAAGAGTACAGCGGGTCATCTGGTGGAGTAGCAAGTTGCAAACAGGCAGGTTTAACCCGGTCATGGCATGAAAGCCGGTCAAAATGGGTTATAAAACTATACTCATTGACTAGGAAGCCCCCGAACGACCCATAACATGGCATAAAAGCCGACCAAGAGGGTTACAAAGCTATGCTCATTGAGCCGGAAGCCCCCAAGTGACCTAACATGGCATAAAAGCAGATCAAGAGGGTTATAAATATATGCTCATTGAGAAGAAAGCCCCCAAGTGACCTAACATGGCATAAAAGCCGATCAAGAGTGTCGGTGTCAAAACCGGCGGATCTCGGGTAGGGGGTCCCGAACTGTGCGTCTAGGCGGATGGTAACAGGAGACGAGGGACACGATGTTTTTACCCAGGTTCGGGCCCTCTCGATGGAGGTAAAACCCTACGTCCTGCTTGATTAATATTGATGATATGGGTAGTACAAGAGTAGATCTACCACGAGATCAAGGAGGATAAACCCTAGAAGCTAGCCTATGGTATGATTGTTGTAATGTATGTTGTCCTACGGACTAAAGCCCTCCGGTTTATATAGACACCGGAGAGGGCTAGGGTTACACAGAGTCGGTTACAATGGTAGGAGATCTATATATCCGTATTGCCAAGCTTGCCTTCCATGCCAAGGAAAGTCCCATCCGGACACGGGACGGAGTCTTCAATCTTGTATCTTCGTAGTCTTGGAGTCCGGCGGACATTGATAGTCTGGCTGTCCGGACACCCCCTAGTCCAGGACTCCCTCAGTAGCCCCCGAACCAGGCTTCAATGACGATAAGTCCAGCGCGTTTATAGTCTTCGGCGTTGCAAGGCGGGTTCTCCCTTCAAATTCCATGTACCTGCCGAACAGTGTCCGGCTTCATCTTGAATACTGTGTTCCTCGGCTTCTACGCCAAATAATGGCCCTCTTCCACGCGTCGCACAAATGCGAAAAGCCAGGGTGTATTTTGCATTTCACCCCCCAATTGTGCGAGTCGCCCGCCTATAAAAGAGGCAAGAATCCAGATCCAAACCACACTGTCTTCCTCCCGCGAATACTTCATCGAAGCGCCTTTGACCCAGAAATCCATTCCACCATGGATTTTCAATGCGGCTCCTCTTCACGCGCTCCCAGCCCACCGACGGGGAATTGGAGGAGGTGCTCTATTTCGCACAACGAGCTTGTGGAGCTCCAAACGAGGGGATTCCTCCCTCTGGCCTTCATGATCCCAGTCCGGGCCGGACTGGTTACTTATCAAGGTGGGAGACAGGCGGAGGACACTCCAAGCCCCAATAAGGGGGAGCGAGTATGTTTTGTCCCTTATCTGACAAGGGGACTCGGATTTCCAATACATCCGTTCCTCCACGGGCTCCTGAAGTTCTACGGACTCCAGCTCCACCACCTCATGCCCGCCTCTGTCCTGCATATCGCGGGCTACGTAGCTCTTTGCGAGCTATTCCTGGGCATTGAGCCCCATTTCGCATTGTGGAAGAGGCTGTTTTGCCTCGTACCCCGTTCTTACCAGGGGTCCATATATCAAGTGGGCGGCGCCGAAATATGGCGCATCGCCGGGACCGGATACCTATCCGGCACTCCCAAGAAGGTGTCCGAAGACTGGCCCTCGGAGTGGTTTTATATAGAAGACGCTCCGCTGCCGGACCCAGTTCGGATCGGCCTCCCGGAGTTTAGTGCTGCTCCCTTGAAGAAACGCCTCAGCTGGCGCCCATGGAACCCCCGATTGGAGGAAGACAAGAGCGTCCACTACTTGATGGGCCGGATAAGATTAATGGCTCATTCCGGCTTGACCATGATCGGAGTCATGGCGACATGCATCAAGCGAGGGGTACAGCCACTGCAATACAGAGGCCACCCTATGTGGGATTTCAACGGGGAAGACGATGCTACCCGGCACGGCCGCAAAGGGCCGGATTCGACCGAGGATCTGGTGAAGATCCTGTCCAGCCTGTACAAGGGGGAGAAGGAGGATTTCCTTCGGACGAACCCTTTGAATGGGTTTTCCAGGATCAACCCCAGAGGATGGGTAAGTGAACACCTTGAAGGGCCCAACCCATGCTTTCGAAGTTTAAGCTTCTTACATTATGTCTTCGGCGCAGGGTCTACGCCGGACTGTGGAGGACATGGTAAGTACTGCTCCGCAACCCGAGGATCCAGAAGGACCCCTGGATCCGGCCTCCGAAGAGGACCCGGATATCGAGGTGGAGCTGATCAATGGGGTGTATCACCAACCCAGCATAGACAATGCTTTGGTCGCCATTACGGCGGACTACCCCGGGCTAAGTCCGGCTTCCCAGGTGACCGCGACCGAAGTCCGGACACCATTATCTCATCCCTGCCCATTTCTGACCTTCGCGAACGATGGTATTTTGCAGGAAGCGCCTTTACGGCAGGAAGCCGAGCCCACGGCAGCCGACCAACAGAGGTCAGTCCGAACCAGCAGGCGGAAAAGGAGTGCAATGCGGACGGAAACGTCGCCGCAAAGGTATAGCTTGTATTTGAATTTTTAGAGCAATGTTCCGAGGAAACGTCTGAGTGCTCATGATCTTTGTAGGAGAAAAAGCGCTCGCCGGACTGCGAGCGCAGGAATTGCCAATCCGACCAACACCGGTCAGGCTCCAGCGCCCGGCCTGGAGGGGGAGGCAAGCGCAAGACGCGAGCCGGATCCTTCTCCAGCGGAGGATACCGACAGACTGTCCGCCACCAAGTCTGAGGTGGAGAGCGCCATGAACCATAGGCGCCGCCGGACAGTATTTCAAGAAGCGTGCTTTTCCCCTGAGGCATTGGATGCTTTTAACGCAGGGGACGCGCATCTCCGTGCTGCTCAAAATGGTTTTACCAGAGCCACGGAGCAGTATGTGAAAGACATACGGGTAAGGAAATTTTAATGGTTGTATATACCAGTAGCCCCCCGAGACTTAAAGTAGTTATGCTAACTGATTTAAGGATCATTGGAAATTTCAGGCACTTAACGAGAAGAACGCCCATCTGTCTCGGGAGCTGCAAGATTGCAAGGCCCAACTTGAGGCCGCACTTGCTGCCGCAGGAGGAGACGGAAAGACCCCTCCTGGTAACACATTTTTATTAATAAATATAAGCGTTGTGCGGCGTGCACGCGAGTCTAATAATGACATTTGCAGGTACCACCGGACAAGATCTGGACAGGCAAGCATTGCTACGCCAGCTAAAGGCCGGCGAGAGTGTGCTGAATAGGGTTCAGTAGGAAAGGAACAAGCTCTAGGATGCCAACGCCAAGCTCGGAGAAGAGCTGAAAGGCGCTCAGGCCGAGCTGTCCGGCTCCGTTAAGGAGAATCAGCGGCTTCGTCGCGGCATTTATAGTGAGTGCTTGAGCGAACTCTTTTGAAAAGAAGAGTTCGGTGAGGAAGCATTTTGACATGATATGTCTTGTAGGTATACTCACGGGTCATCCTGCAGAGGAGATGCCCATATCAATGGGTCATCCACTTCCCGAACTGTTGCAGCTACTCGAACGAGTTTGGCAGGCAATGAGCGGCGTCGTTCAGGCTTTATGGCCAGCCCTCACCCTACCCGAGGGCCTCGGGGAGCTTCCGGAGAAGCTGCAGGGAGTGCGGCAGTGCTTCCGTTTGTGGAAGATTTCGGCTTGCCGTCAAGGTGCGAGGGAGGCTTGGGCCATGGTGAAGACGCGGTACAAGAAGGCGGATCCCAACCATATGGCCGAAGTTGGACCGGTGGGGCCCGATGGGAAGGAGATCCCTGTGAGTTTAGTGTATAGCCAAGTAGAGTTGGCTGCTAAATTTTCACAACAGGACTGTAAACTAGACAGCCTGTTAGACGGGATTGAGGAGGAATACAATCAATAAATTTGACAATGTATGTTATACTTTAAAGTGACATGTGAAATGCCTTCTAACCGGATTGTAGATCGTTTGTCTTTGCCGACCTTTTCGCTTCGACCTCGGGACCCTAGAGTCCGGAGTGTGTCCGAATACCTTTTTGGTTAAGAAACAACCGTGGTATGCATGGAGACCAGGCGTAGGGGTCATTAGTGCTTTATCAGACAAGTGCCCAACTAGTTATGTTATATTACATGGTTAGTAAGAAACATCTTCCAGGGAGAATAGTTCCGTTAAGGGTTCCTTTCGCTGGGAGGCATGCCCTAAAGTGCATGTCCGGACTGCAAAGAAAGCAGTAAAACATCTGGGGGCAAATAGATAAATAGGTAAAAATTCATCTTTTAAGTCACCGACCGAATATTCCCTTAAGAACGCTAGCTTTCGGCTTCACCCAGTCTGAGGTACACATCCGGCTGACCCGGCAGTAACAATCGCAGAGGTGCTCCCTTTACCTCCTAGATGAACAATCGGGAACGTAGGGGTAAGCACAGGAGCCAGGCAACCCAGCTTGGCCAAAACTTAAGTCATATCGATGCATATAATGGCGAGTAAAAGGTACATGTGGAAGCTTGACACATGTGCTGGGTATAAACCCGTATAATTGAGCTTCTGTAAAAGAAGCCCCCAGGAATAATGAGTGCGGATGGCACATCATGCGTATAATTGAGCTTCTGTAAAAGAAGCCCTCAGGAATAATGAGTGCGGATGGTACATCATGTGTATGCAAAGAATGCAAAAATAGGCCCGGAAGGGCTTTTAAGTGAATAGGATAAAAAGAGAAACAAGAGACAGCCGAAGTATAAAAATTTAGACGGGGGAAGGGGACGAACTCTTAGTCCGACGCTAGGCATAGTATCGTCGGAGGTGGGCTGCGTTCCATGGGTTCGGCTCGAGTCGGTGATCCGACGCATTTCGTAGACGATACGCTCCGCCGGTCAGTACTTGATCGATGATGAAGGGACCCTCCCATTTGGGCTTGAGCTTGTCCTTTTTCTTGTCCGGCAGGCATAGAACTAGTTCACCGACGTTGTAAGTCTTGGCCCGTACTTCTCTGCTTTGATATCTTCGGGCCTGCTGCTGATAGAATGCGGAACGAGCCTTCGCAACGTCACGTTCTTCCTCCAATGTGTCCAAGCTGTCCTGCCGATCAAGCTCGGCCTCTCTTTCCTCATACATGCGCACTCGAGGTGAGTCATGAATAATGTCACAGGGCAAGACTGCCTCTGCGCCGTATACCATAAAAAATGGTGTGAATCCGGTAGTACGGTTAGGCGTTGTCTGCAGCCCCCAGAGTACGGAATCGAGCTCCTCGACCCATTGTGTGTCGGATTTAGTGAGTGACCTCACTAGTCTGGGTTTAATGCCACTCATTATTAGACCATTTGCTCTTTCCACTTGACCGTTGGTTTGAGGGTGATAGACTGACGCATAGTCGAGCTTGATGCCCATATTTTTGCACCATGACTTAACCTCATCGGCTGTGAAGTTCATGCCGTTGTCGGTGATGATGCTGTGGGGGACTCCGTAACGGTGTACCACCCCTGATATAAAGTCTATCACTGGTCCGGACTCTGCCGTTTTGAACGGTTTGGCCTCTATCCATTTGGTGAACTTATCCACCATGACCAATAGGTACTTTTTCTTGTGGGTTCCCCCTTTAAGGGGTCCAACCATGTCAAGCCCCCAGACCGCGAACGGCCAGGTAATGGGTATGGTTTTGAGGGCGGTGGGTGGCATATGGCTCTGATTAGCAAAGAGCTGACAACCAACGCATCGCTGGACCAAGTCCTGTGCGTCTGCCCGAGCCGTCGGCCAATAAAATCCTGTACGGAATGCCTTTCCTACAAGGGCCCGGGCTGCTGCGTGGTGTCCGCCTAGTCCGGCATGAATTTCAGCCAGGAGGTTTCGCCCTTCTTCTTCGGAGATACACCTTTGAAGGACTCCGGTGGTACTTTTCTTATAAAGTTCTCCCTCATGGACCTTGTAGGCCTTCGATCGCCGGACTATGCAACGGGCCTCATTTTGGTCTTCGGGAAGTTCCTGCCTAAGTAAGTAGGCTAGGAAAGGTTCTGTCCATGTGGCGATTACTGCCATTATGACGTGGGCGGAGGGTGTTATGTCGTCTGCCGAATCACCGGTTGGTGCGGTTTTCTCCGGTTTGTCGCTACCGGACTCCTCTTCCCATAATACGGATGGATTGAAGAGCCGTTCCAGGAAGATATTTGGAGGGACAGCATCACGTTTCGCACCGATGCGTGCCAGGACGTCGGCCGCTTGGTTATTATCTCGGGCTATGTGATGGAATTCTAGTCCTTCAAACCGAGCTGACATTTTTAGGACAGTGTTGCGATATGCTGCCATTTTCGGATCCTTGGCGTCGAAGTCTCCATTTATTTGGGATATTGCAAGGTTTGAGTCCCCGCGCACCTCTAGGCGTTGAATGCCCATGGAGACCGCCATCCGGAGACCATGTAACAGGGCCTCGTATTCGGCTGCATTGTTGGAGTCCGTGTACATTATTTGAAGTACATACTGGACTGTATCTCCGGTGGGGGACGTCAGTACGACGCCAGCCCCCAGTCCGGCCAACATTTTGGAGCCGTCGAAATGCATAGTCCAATTGGAGTATGCGCCGTACTCTTTAGGGAGTTCGGCTTCAGTCCATTCGGTGACGAAGTCAGCCAAAACTTGTGACTTTATATCTCGTCGAGGTTTGTAAGTGATGTCGAATGGTAAGAGCTCAATGGCCCATTTTGCTATCCTGCCCGTTGCGTCGCGGTTATATATAATGTCATTGAGTGGTACTTCAGAGGCCACTATTATTGAGCACTCTTGAAAGTAGTGCCAGAGCTTTCGAGACGCCATGAACACCGCGTATGCTATCTTCTGATAGTGCGGGTAACGGGATTTGCAGGGGGTAACACAGTGGATACATAATACACTGGTTTTTGAAGAGGGAATTTATGCCCTTCTGTCGCTCGTTCGACGACGAGGACTGCGCTTACAACTTGATGTGTTGCTGTGATGTATAACAACATTGGTTCGCCCAGAGTGGGCGCAGCCAGGACCGGATTTGTTGCCTGTATGGCCTTTATTTCTTCGAGTCCGGCAGTGGCAGCATCCGTCCACTCGAAGTGTTCGGTGCGCCTGAGGAGGCGATAGAGGGACAACCTTTTCTCCTAAACGGGAGATAAAGCGGCTTAAGGCTGCCACGCATCCTGTTAATTTTTGTATTTGTTTGAGGTCTTTTGGAATATCCAACTGTGACAGAGCTCGGATTTTGGCCGGATTTGCTTCAATTCCTCTACCGGATATGATGAAGCCCAGCAGCTTTCCGGCTGGTACGCCGAAAACGCATTATTCCGGATTCAGCTTGATGTCATATGCTCTGAGGTTGTCGAATGTGAGCCTCAAATCGTCTACTAAAGTTTCGACGTGTTTTGTTTTGACGACTATGTCGTCTACGTATGCCTCGACTGTTTTGCCGATCTGGGTGGCCAGACACGTTTGAATCATGCGCTGATATGTTGCGCCGGCGTTTTTGAGTCCGAAGGGCATCGTGTTGAAGCAGAATGGTCCATATGGAGTGATAAATGCCGTTGCGGCTTGGTCTGCTTCCGCCATCTTGATTTGATGATAGCCAGAGTATGCGTCCAAGAAGCACAACGAATCGTGCCCTGCTGTGGCATTGATAATTTGATCGATGCGGGGGAGAGGGAAGGGATCCTTTGGGCAAGCTTTATTGAGGTCTTTAAAATCGACACAGAGGCGCCAGGATTTATCCTTCTTTGGTACCATCACCAAATTTGCTAGCCAGTCCGGATGTTTGATATCTCTAATGAATCCGGCTTCCAATAGTTTGGCTAGCTCTTCTCCCATTGCCTGTCTTTTGGGCTCGGAAAATCGTCGAAGAGCCTGTTTGACTGGCTTGAATCCTTTTAGGATGTTGAGGCTGTGTTCTGCCAACCTGCGAGGGATTCCGAGCATGTCTGAAGGATGCCAGGCGAAGATATCCCAATTTTCCCGAAGGAATTCGCGCAGTGCGGCGTCTACTTCGGGGTTCAACTGTGCCCCAATGGAGGCCGTCTTTGTTGGGTCCGTTGGATGGACCTGGAATTTTATTATCTCTTCTGCTGGTTTGAAGGAGGTGCACTTGGATCTTTTATCGAGTATCACATCATCCCTGTTCACCGTAGAGCGCAGCGCGGTGAGTTCCTCTGCCGCTAAGGCTTCGGATAGTGCCTCGAGGGCTAGTGCGGTTGTCTTGTTTTCGGCGCGGAGTGCTATGTCCGGATCACTAGCGAGAGTGATTATTCCGCTGGGCCCAGGCATTTTAAGCTTCATGTACCCGTAATGAGGTATTGCTTGAAAAATTGTGAATGCCTCTCTTCCTAATATGGCGTGATATCCACTGCTGAACGAGGCCACCTGGAACGTGACTTCTTCGGATCTGTAATTGTCCGGAGAGCCGAACACCACATCGAGTGTGATTTTTCCGGTGCAGCGCGCTTCCCGGCTAGGGATTATTCCTCTAAAGGTTGTGCTGCTTCGCTCAATACGGCTCCAATCGATTTCCATTTTTTGCAGAGTTTCCTCGTAAATGAGGTTTAGTCCGCTGCCGCCGTCCATGAGTACTTTTGTCAGTCGAAATCCGTCCACTATGGGACTAAGTACCAGTGCGGCTGGGGCTCTGGTTGTTCGGAATGTGGGCTCGTCGCTGCCATTGAAGGTAATGGCTGTGTCGCTCCATGGATTTGCTGTTGCTACTTGGTAGACTTCGGCGAGTTCGCGGATTGATCGTTTTCGCATATTATTTGATGCGAAAGTCTCGAAGACTGTTGATACCGTGCTGGTATTGTTGGAGTGGTTTCCCGGAGCTAGAAGCTCTTTGCCACTTTTGGCCACCTGCCGTAATATCCAACATGCTCGAAGGCTATGTGTTGGGACGGCTCCCTCTGTATTATGAAGCTTACAGGGTCCATTGAGCCATCCCTCCAGTACGGTTCCGTTTCCCTGATTGGGTTTTTGTTTTTTCGTTTTTGCATCTGGGGCCTGAGTGTAAGGCGCCCTTTTACTGCGGACTGGGTTTGGGGCCGGATTATCCCAAAATTGATTTTTGGTTTTCCGGAAACTCTCCATCGCACAGTACTTTCGTACAATGGACGCCAGATCGGTAAAGCACGTAATTTTGTGACGATCAATGGCGTTTAGTATTCCCTTGTCCGTGCAGTTATTGCGGAAGATTGATATTGCGTTTTCCTCTCGGCAGTCCTTTATCCTGTCCATAACCAGGAGGAATCTGGCCCAGTAGTGATGTACTGTTTCTGTAGGCTCTTGCCATATTAGAGATAGATTGCATATGTCTGGGCGGGTGGGTGGAATAAAATCCGGATCCCTGCCAATCTTGAGGCTCAAAGGCCAAGGGTTTCCGAATTCGGAAGTGTGTTTTGCTGGGGACAATCCAGCGAGTCCGGGGCGATGCATGATTTTATGTTCGATGCTCGATCGAAGTCCATCCCCCCGCGGGAATTCGGCATGGAGGGTTCGGGAATCCGGACATGAATTGTTTTCAACACTGGCAAAGAGTTGCCGTATTGCTCCTCTACCACTGCAACATGGTGGGTGGCCTGGGGAGAGTTAATCTCTCTCAGATCGGCTTTAAGCCCAATCTGGTTGTAGTCCGTAGCGACTCCCAGGGCGGCGATGCGATCCAAGAGCTCGTTAATAGACGAGAGCTCTATTGGATCTAACTGTTCGGCAGCTTTAGGGCTGACACGAAGATCGCTTTCGACGACTTGAGAAGTCATTGCCGAAGCGGCGGCCGGACAAGCGGTCATGAGAAAACCACCAAGCCGGATAGTTTGGCCGGCGGCCAAGGCCCCTCCGGCGAAAACGCCATCTTTGAAGACGGGTGGAGGCATCAGCTCTATCGATGAAGACACAGGGGAACTCTCAATGAAAGCACCAATGTCGGTGTCAAAACCGGCGGATCTCGGGTAGGGGGTCCCGAACTGTGCGTCTAGGCGGATGGTAACAGGAGACGAGGGACACGATGTTTTTACCCAGGTTCGGGCCCTCTCGATGGAGGTAAAACCCTACGTCCTGCTTGATTAATATTGATGATATGGGTAGTACAAGAGTAGATCTACCACGAGATCAAGGAGGCTAAACCCTAGAAGCTAGCCTATGGTATGATTGTTGTAATGTATGTTGTCCTATGGACTAAAGCCCTCCGGTTTATATAGACACGGAGAGGGCTAGGGTTACACAGAGTCGGTTACAATGGTAGGAGATCTATATATCTGTATTGCCAAGGAAAGTCCCATCCGGACACGGGACGGAGTCTTCAATCTTGTATCTTCGTAGTCTTGGAGTCCGGCGGACATTGATAGTCCGGCTGTCCGGACACCCCCTAGTCCAGGACTCCCTCAAAGAGAGTTACGAAGCTATGCTCATTCAACAGGAAGCCCTCAAATGACCTAACATGGCATAAAAGCCGATCAAGAGAGTTATGAAGCTATGTTCATTGAGCAGGAAGCCCTCAGATGACCTAACATGGCATAAAAGCCGATCAAGAGAGTTATGAAGCTATGCTCACAGAGCAGGAAGCCCTCAAATGACATTATGACGAATCAATCAATGACTCTTGCTCAAAAAATTTGAGATGAAACGATAGAGGCCCCTAAATTTGGGGATGCCGGCTTTATTATATTGATCATAAAAAGTGTATGTACATCAATGAAGGTATATACAATGATGAGAGCCAATAACATAAGTGTAGTAAGGCCGAAGATGAGCAATGTTCCACGGCTTGTTAGTCTCCTGCTCAGAGGTGTGCGATTTCTTGTGCTCACGTATATCAATAAGATAATACGAGCCATTGTTGAGATTCGTGCTAACCATAAAAGGCCCCTCCCAAGGTGGGGACATGTTATGCATGTCTATCTGATCTTGAATCAGTCGGAGCACTAAGTCACCCTCTTGAAATGCCCGAGTTTTAACTCTATGGCTATGATAGCGACGCAGTTATTGTTGATAAATCGCCGATCGGGCTGCTGTAAGATCACGTTCCTCATCCAGAACATCAAGGGCGTTCTGATGCACCGTCTCATTATCAGCTTCAATGTAAGCCGCCACCCTTGGAGAATCATGACGGATATCACTAGGGAGAACCACCTCTGCGCCATAAACCATGAAGAAAGGTGTATGGCCTATTGATCTATTGGGGGTGGTTCTAATAATCCAAAGGACTAAAGGAAGCTCTTCCACCCAACAACCCGGCGTTCGCTCCAAAGGAACCATAAGCCGGGGCTTAATGCCTCTCAAAATTTCTTGGTTAGCCCGTTCTGCTTGACCATTAGACTGTGGATGAGCCACTGAGGAAACATCAAGACGAATATGCTCTCTTTGACAGAACTCCTTCATGGCACCCTTGGACAGATTAGTGTCGTTATCAGTGATAATACTATGAGGATAACCAAACCGGAAGATCATCTTTTTAACAAACTGAACTGCAGTCGTCACATCACACCTGCTAACAGGCTCTGCCTCAACCCACTTGGTAAACTTGTCAACTGCCACCAGAAGGTCGGTCTTCTTATACTTAGACCTCTTGAACGGTCCAACCATATCAAGCCCCCAGACTACAAACGGCCAAGTTATTGGAATCATCCGCAATTCCTGAGCCGGCACATGAGCTCGTCTGGAGAATTTCTGACACCCATCACACTTGCTAACAATATCCTTTGCATCAGCATGAGCCGTTAACTAGTAAAACACATGACGAAAAGCTTTAGCCACACAAAGATTTTGAGCCGGCATGATGACCACAATCACCTTCATGAATCTCTCGTAAAACTTCATAGCCCTCCTCGGGAGAAACACAGCGTTGGAACACACATGTCACACTGCATCGGTGTAACTCGTTGTTGATAATAATGATAGACTTAGACCTCCTGATGGTCTATCATGCTAAAGTTTCATCCTCAGGTAGCTCGCCCCGAGTCATATAAGACAAATAAGGTAATGTCTAGTCAGGAATAGTGTGAAGAGCCTCCACCAACTCCGGATCAGGAACAACAAGGTCCTCCTCTGACGATAACTTGACCGAAGGATTATGTAACACATCAAGGAATATATTAGGGGGCACCGGCTTACGTTGAGACCCAAGCCGTGAGAATGCATCAGTCGCCTCGTTTTTCTTTCAATCAAGATGATGCACCTGGTAACCTTTACAGTGACCAACCATATATTAACCGCCCGGCGGTAAGCCGCCATGAGCGGATCCTTAGAGTCACACTTGCGTGAGACTTGCTGAGCGATGAGGTCTGGGTCGCCTAGGCACTGACCCAGCTTAAATTCATCTCCTTAGCCATACGAAGCCCTTGGAGCAAAGATTCATACTCAGCCGCATTGTTAGTACAGGGAAACATTGACCTTAAAACATAACATGATTTTTCACCTCGCGGGGAAGTTAGAATAACTACATCCCCCGAGCCTTCCAGCTGCCTGGACCCATTGAAGTGGATTGTCCAATATGTGTTGTCAGGTTTCTCCTTAGGTGTTTACAACTCTATCCAGTCATTGATGAAATCCACCAAGGCTTGAGACTTGATGGTTGTTCTTGGCACATACTGCAAATTATGAGGTCCAAGCTCAATTGCCCACTTAGCAACCCGGCCCGTGGCTTATCTGTTTTGAATAATATCTCCTAAAGGAGCAGAGCTGACCACAATAATAGGGTGATCAAGAAAATAATGCTTCAGCTTGCGACTCACCATGAATACCCCAAACACCAATTTCTACCAATGTGGATATCGTTGCTTGGACCCAGTCAGTACCTCACTGACATAATAAGCCGGCCGCTGAACTGGGTACTCCTTACCCGCATCCTTGCACTCCACGAAAACTGCTACGCTCACTGCTTTATTATTAGTCGCCACGTACAAGAGCAAAGGCTCTTTGTCGATAGGAGCAGCCAGGACGGGTGGCTCAGCTAGCTATTTCTTGAGATCCTCAAACGCTTTATCAGTAGCATCGCTCCAAAAAAGTGATATGTCTTCTTCATCGTCTGATATAGAGGAATTGCATTCTCTCCCAGGCGACTTATAAACCGGCTCAAAGCCGCAATACGACCCGCCAGACGCTGGACATCATTAACACACGCCGGCTTAGAAAACGACATAATAGCCTTTATATTCTTTGGGTTAGCTTCAATGCCCCGCTCTGACACCGAAAACCTAGTAGTTTACCTACAGGCACACCAAAAACACACTTGGTCGGGTTAAGCATCATTTTGTAGATCCGAAGATTGTCAAAAGTTTCCTTTTAATCATCAAGAAGAGTCTCCTTCTTCCTTGATTTGACCACAGTATCATCCACATTAGCATGAACATTGCGCCCAATATGACTGTGAAAACAATTCTAAACACAATGCTGATAAGTCGCCTGGGCACTCTTGAGCCCAAAAGGCATAGAAACATAGTATAAAGCTCCAAAAGGTGTGATGAAAGATGTCTTCCCTTGGTCTTTAACTACCATCTTGATCTGATGATAGCCAGAATAAGAATCCAGGAGACATAAATGAAGGAAATATGCCCTAGAGGCAATAATAAAGTTATTATTTATTTCCTCATATCATGATAAACGTTTATTATTCATGCTAGAATTGTATTAACCGGAAACATAATATATGTGTGAATACATAGACAAACATAGTGTCACTAGAATTCCTCTACTTGACTAGCTCATTGATTAAAGATGGTTATGTTTCCTAACCATAGACGTGTGTTGTCATTTGATTAATGGGATCACATCATTAGGAGAATGATGTGATTGACTTGACCCATTCCGTTAGCTTAGCACTTGATCGTTTAGTATGTTGCTATTGCTTTCTTCATGACTTATACAAAGTTCCTACAACTATGAGATTGTGCAACTCCCGTTTACCCGAGGAACACTTTGTGTGCTACCAAACGTCACAACGTAACTGGGTGATTATAAAGGTGCTCTACAGGTGTCTCCAAAGGTACATGTTGAGTTGGCATAATTCGAGATTAGGTTTTGTCACTCCGATTGTCGGAGAGGTATCTCTGGGCGCTCTCGGTAATACTCATCACTTAAGCCTTGCAAGCATTGTAACTAATGAGTTAGTTACGAAATGATGTATTACGGAACGAGTAAAGAGACTTGCCGGTAACGAGATTGAACTAGGTATTGGATACCGACGATCGAATCTCGGGCAAGTAACATATCGATGACAAAGGGAACAACGTATGTTGTTATGCGGTTTGATCGATAAAGATCTTCGTAGAATATGTAGGAACCAATATGAACATCCAGGTTCCACTATTGGTTATTGACCGAGAATAGTTCTAGGTCATGTCTACATAGTTCTTGAACCCATAGGGTCCGCACGCTTAACGTTACGATGACAGTTTTATTATGAGTTTATAAGTTTTGATGTACCGAAGTTTGTTCGGAGTCCCGGATGTGATCACGGACATGACGAGGAGTCTCGAAATGGTTGAGACATAAAGATTGATATATTGGATGGATATATTTGGACACCAGAAAGGTTCCGATGAGATTGGGACTATACCGGAGTTCCGGGAGGTTACCGGAACCCCCCGGTAAGTATATGGGCCTTATTGGGCCTTAGTGGAAAGGAGGGAGAAGGAGCAAAGGAGGGGGCGCCCCCCACAAGCCCAATCCGAATTGGGAGGGGGGTCGCCCCCCCCCCCCTTTCCTTCTTCCCTCCCCTCTCTTCCTTCCCTCTCCTACTCCTAATAGGAAAGGGGGGGCCAAACCTACTTGGAGTAGGATTGCCCCCCCTAGGGCGCGCCTCTCCCCTTGGCCGGCCCCTCCTCCTCTCCCCCTTTATATACGGGGGAGGGGGGCACCCCTAAGACACACAAGTTGATCTACGGATGGTTCCTTAGCCGTGTGCGGTGCCCCCCTCCACCATATTCCACCTCGGTCATATCGTCACGGAGTTTAGGCGAAGCCCTGCGCCGGTAGAACAGCATCATCGTCACCACGCCATCGTGCTGACGGAACTCATCCCCGACGCTTTGCTGGATTGGAGCCCTGGGAACATCATCGAGCTGGACGTGTGCTGAACACGGAGGTGTCATACGTTCGGTGCTTGGATCGGTCGGATCGTGAAGACGTACGACTACATCAACCGCGTTGTCATAACGCTTCCGCTTAACGATCTACGAGGGTACGTAGACAACACTCTCCCCTCTCGTTGCTATGCCATCACCATGATCTTGCGTGTGCGTAGGAAATTTTTTGAAATTACTACGTTCCCCAACAATAAACTCTCACAACCCGTCGTTGCATCAATGATCTGGTCGATATGGGGGAGAGCAAATGGATCAGCTGGACAAGTTTTGTTAAGATCTGTGTAGTCAACACACATACGCCACGTGTCGTTCTTCTTGAGTACAAGCACAGGGTTAGCCAACCACTCAGGGTGAAAAACTTCCATGATAAACCCAGCCGCTAAGAGCCAGGCTACCTCTTCTCCAATAGTCTTACGTCGCTCTTCATTGAAATGACGAAGGGAATGTTTGACCGACTTAAACTTAGGATCTAGATTAAGAGTGTGCTCAACGAATTCTCTTGGTACACCCGGCATGTCAGAAGGTTTCCATGAAAAGATGTCCCGATTCTCACGGATGAACTTGGTGAGCGCGCTTTCCTATTTAGGATCCATATGAGCCCCCATAGTGAATTGCTGGGATGAGTCGCCAGGGACAAAATCAACTTGCTTGGTGTCATCAGCCGACTTAAACTTTAATAAAGGATCTTGCTCAGTGGTGGTCTTCTTCAAAGGGGTCATATCAGCCAGGTCAACATTATCCTTGGAAAACTTAAGCTCCTTAGTAACGCAAGCCGACTCTGCATAAGCCGCGTCTCCTTCCTCACATTCCAAGGCGACTTTCCGATCACCATGGACTATAATTGTGCCCTTTTGCCCTGGCATCTTGAGCTGCAAATAGACATAGCAAGGGCGAGCCATAAACTTAGCATAAGTCAGCCGTCCAAGCAAGGCATGATACGGACTCTTGATTTTGACCACTTCAAACCACAGTGTCTCTACCCTGTAGTCATAATCATCACCAAAAGCAACTTCCAAGGCAATTTTCCCACATGATACGTCGACTTGCGAGGCACCACCCCATGAAAAAATGTAGATGAGGGCTTAAGGTGCTTGTCAGTCAGATTCATGCGATGAAAGGTATCGTAATATAATATGTTGATGCTGCTACCACCATCCATGAGTACTTTTGTGAATTTATTACCACCTACTTGAGGGGCTACCACCAATTCCAAGTGACCCGGATTCTCAACCCGGGGCGGGTGATCCTCTCGACTCCATGTTATCGGATGCTCTAACCATCGCAGGTATTGTGGTACTGCCGGCTCAATAGTATTGATAGCACACTTATGAACCTTTTGATCTTGTTTGCAAAGACTTATGGTGAAAACATGGTATTGCCATCATTGAGATACATTGGATTACTCTGATATCATGACTGATTACCCTTGATGCTGGTTACCCTGACTAGACTGTTCGTTATAGCCATCCTGGTTACCTTGACCTTGATATCCATAATTTGAGCCACCGCCACCAAAACCGGTCCCCTGTGAACCGGATCCTGACCCGCCGAGCGGCCCATTATCATTGCCATGATTTTGATTAAGGTTGTAATTCTTGCATAACCCAACAATCCTTCCAGGAATGAGTGGATGGCTTGTTAGGAAGACTATGCTTTGGACACGGATCATTAAGCACTGCCTCTAGATTAAAAGGCCTTGTCCTTCCAAAAGGCGGCTTACCATTACCATTGAGGCACTGATTCTTGTATCCGGCGTTGGTGTTAGCTACTAGATCTAACCCGCCTTCGGGTGTCTGAGCTTACCACCATTGCCTTGGTTCTTGCCAATATGCCCTGTCATATTCTGCTCCTAGCCCTTACCATTGACACTCTTCTTACCCTTGTTGGATTTCTCATCATCAGATCCAGGGTCCTTGGTGTTATCAGAGTCGGCATACTTAATGAGAGCCGCCATGAGCTCTCCCATGTCATTACAATAACGCTTAAGCCGCCCAAGCTTCTACTTAAGGGGGGTATCTCCAAACCCAGAACCGCCTGACCCGCCGCAATACTATCTGACGACTGAATAATGGCAGAGACCCGCCAGACCCAATGATGTGCCGACTCATCCTCACGCTATACACAGTTATCTAGATCGATTTTTTAGAGGCTGCTTGCATGTCCCTTGAATTTTTTTGATGAAACGTGCCTTCAGTTCAGCCCATGAGTTGATGGAATTAGCAGGCACAGACTGCATCATTGACATCCAACATCTCCATAGCTAATTCATAACTCTCGATCCAGCCCTCTGGAGGGAGATCAGCTATAAAATTAGGCACTTTGCGAGGACCCTTAAAGTCCTTAGGCAGACGTTCATTGTGCAAAGATGGTACCAAACATGGCACTCCAACCGTCCTGGAAATCATCCCAACTCCTACTGAAGCCGAAGTGGTCACCTAAGGCTCCTGACAAGCCCCCTGCTGGGCCACCGCTTCCACCTCACGACGGGCGGGTTATCATCATGGGGCGGGTTACGGCGACGTTCGCTACTAGAAACTGCAGGCGACTCAACATGCTGATTGTAACTTTGACTTGGACGAGGGGTTGATTGAACACGATCACGACTGTATGAGTAAGCCGCCTGCTACGCCACAGCCATTTCAAGGAGTTTAACTGCGTTCTGGGTCTCCACAGCAACTGGTGACTCGCCCTCGATCGGAATAGCCGCCAGCCGGGTTGCCGCTGCTAACATGTTATCCACCAGGTTAGAAAAGTTCCCTGGCAATGGTGTGAAAAAACGTTGAGGCAATGTTTGATGTTTGATTGGGGGTGGGTTAGGCACCCGCTCCTCCCTCCGTGCCGGCTCAGGCTGACGAGGTTGAGCCATTGGGCGACTTTGAGGCCTGTCGAATTTAATTGGGGATTCACCCGGGCGTCCGGAGTACTTGGACCCGCTCCAGGAGTGTTAAACAAATTCATAGGCTCATAATGCAGTGGCAGGTGAGTCTGGTGCCTACGATAAAGAACTCTGTTAGAGGCATTCTGATCCAGACTTAAACGCCAAGCCTCTACCCTCACGTGCTCTGACGTAACTATGATTTCAGTCCGTTCCTCTGCCATCCTAGCATTCTTTGCGTTAATATCCTCCTGGACCTTAGTGATCTTCGCCTGAATCTTTCCAATCTTTGCATTGCGCTCTACTTGATTCATCGCAGTAACCTCTATTGCTAGCAAAGTAGTCAAAGTGCCCAATAGATCTGATAAGACCTAAGCCGATGGCCTATCTGAGCTGCTAGCACTAGCTGTCACAACAATAGTTGATCCAGATGTCATAGCTGCAGTTGTTGATGACTTTAAAACTAGCCATGTGCCAGCCATGAAGATAGCAGCCCAGCACGACGGCTCATAGGGGTCTGGAATACTGCCTCCATCAGAATAGCCCCCAAGCCCACCGTCTGGAAGCTGATAAATCGACTCCGTCTCTCTGATCGAGGACTCATCACCTGAGTAGATGAGAGTCTCTCCTCCAGATACAGAATCCTCCGCAAGGTCCATTCCATGCGTGAGGCCGACGAAAACACGCTTCCAGGAGGGTTGACCCTGGGTAGGTTGCATGCGCCAAGCCGACTCGATGAGGTCGATGGAGATGTCCGGCTCAGGCTCAGATTCGCCGATCTTGCCGATAAAGACATGAATTCCGCTAAAGGGGACCCGGTACCTGTACTCGATTGAGTCGGCCTCGAGGCCCCGGCCAGCATAGTCGATGTAGAGCTTGCCGCGAGGACTCTTGGTCATGCTGCCAATGGCGTATCCTCCGATCCCTGGGAAAGAGCCCTTCAAGAACTCGAAACCACCGTGCGCTGGCCCCAAAGTGGGCGCCAACTGTCATGGTGTTGTCATGGCACATGCCCTTGTGAAAGGACTTAGGTGAAAGGCCATGTCTACGTTGATTAGGTTAAAGGGGTTGAACGGAACGAGAGCAACGAGTTTACCCAGGTTCGGCCCCTCGCCGACAAGGTAAAAGCCTACTTCCTGCTTTGTGTTGTATTGATTGAGTATCGATTACAATGCAGCGGAATTGCTTAACCTAGCTCTTGATTGATTGTAACTTGAGTTCACTCGCTGTAGGCTCTCGCCTTTATATACACAGGTCGAGGCCAAGGGCTTAAAAGAGTCCAAGTTGGATCATACAACGTAACCAACTCTAGTTCTAAGTCGCCTTGCCTTGCTAGGAAAGTCGACATTGGGCGGCTCACACCTCTGGGTTATGCGCCATCTCTGGGTCTTGGGCCTTCAACTGGCCCACCTTGTAAGCCGCTCCAATCACTCAGGTCTTGTCTTCTTGGGCTTACTTAGGCTTTCACTTATGAGTCGCCAACAGTGTAACCCGGCCCTTCCTGGGCGGGTCACACCGTGGGGTTATATCCCCAACACATCTAGTCACGCCTTCAAATTCCTTCTGAAGGCGATGCTATTGGCAAAATGGTCCCATGTTGTTGTAGAATCCGAGTCAAAAGCTATTGCCTCGCCTTCACTTGGGCCCATGAGTCTTGTTGGAGGATTGGGGGTTTTGCTGCCTTATGAGTGCATCCACGCCTTGGTCCCCCCTATTCATATAAGTAGATAAACCTCATGGTGTTTTCTCTGGATTTTGCTTAGTTAAAAGTTTGTATGGCTACAACTTCGTGTAGTCCGTCTATGTGAATGTCCCACGACCAAGCGAAGACTGTTTTCGGAACCCTATCTTATCATCTTGTTGACATAACATGCACTTCATCTATACTATCCCATGACCAAGAGAATACACTTGGCAGTCCGAAGGTGAAGGAAAAAGGATCCCCAAGGTTGGAACTAGAAATTTTTGTCTGCATGGGTCTTGAGTGCAAAACTTGAGACACATATCCCCTTGGTGCTCATGTGTGTCCATGGTAACCTGTGTGTTTAATGGAACATGTGGTTACTTGTAAAAATTACACCGGCACACGTTGTCAAACCACACAAGTCTTAGTCTTTGTCCTGAAGCAGTCAAGATGCATGTGAAGACGTGTTTGGGAATCAACAATGAGTCTTTTGATGTTTCCTACTTGGGCATGCCGACTAAAGTGGGCAGATCTACTTCGGCCATCTTCAAATTTCTTTCCGATAGGGCCTGTCAGCGAGTACATGGTACGTCTGATCGTCCTCTGTCCTTGGCAGGAAAAGAAGCTTTGCTAAAGTCAGTGATTCAAGCCATTCCGACCTTTGTCACTTTCAACTTCCTATCTCCACTTGTGTGAAGTTTCGGTAGCTTATTGCGGATGAATGGTGGGGCAGGGAAAATGGAAGGAATAAGATGCATTGGCGCTCGTGGGAATGGCTCTCGGTGCCAAAATCTATAGGTGGTATGGGCTTTTGCGACCTCCCTTTGTTCAGCCAGGCTATGTTAGGAGACAGTGTTCGTGCCTTCTCACTGAATCCGAACTCTTGAAGGGGCGATACTTCCCTCTTGGTGATTTTTGGAATGCACCTGCACCACGGCCAGCAACATATACGTGGTGCAACATTTTGTTTGGCCGAAAACTTCTAAAATGGGGTGTGACCTAGGGCACTGGGGATAGCAAGAAAAATCACATTTTGTCTAATTTCTGGATTCCTAATAACCCACCATACTTACTCCATACAACATCTTCTATCCTTGCTACGGCTGTAGGCCATTTTTCGAAAAGGGGCGCTTTATTACTTAAAAGGTTTAAGCATTACACCCGACCTCTGCATAACTAAGATGCACATAGCCAACAATGTCCTCACGACAAGCCAAAAAAAAAGAAGAAGGCAAAACACAAAGATGAATATATGTATGACACCTAAAACGTAGGAGGCCCAATCCTAAGATCATGCTACCACCCATGTTGGATAAAAGTATCCTTCACCACAGCCTCCAATTGTGTACACACCTCCATAACAGGTATCGATTCTCCACTCGCTGTAGAGAGGACCATAAACAGAGCGTCCCGGTACATCTATAGATAACCAGCATAAGGGAAGTACTTTTATCATTAAAAACCTTATCATTTCCACATAGCCAAAGCGACCAAATCACGGCAAGCGCTCCCACCCTGAGAAGAATTCTAAACTTGTGATCTGGATTGATGAGTTGGGCTCCTAGAATGAGGAAACTGTACATGCCTTCTTTTTGGCTGATGTAGCTAGAGAGATTCTTCAAATTCCTATCAGTCAACATGGTGGTGAGGATTTTGCTCTGTGGCCTCTTACTCGTTAAGGGAAGTATTCTGTTCATTTTGCTTATAATGTGGCCAGGTAAGTGAGTTTCATGCTTTCGCAAGTTTGCAATGGTAATGGTCAGAGTTCAAATAGTTCCAGAGCGGAGAAGAACCGGAAACCTTGTGGTCTGTGTGTGTGCTCCTAATACAATGAAAATTGTGCTCTGGAGGATTGCACATGACTGCCTTCCTTCTGGCTTGCAATTACAATGAAGTCATGTTCCGATGTATGTGGATTGTCCGTTCTATAGAAGCTTGAGAGCGTGGAGCATTGCATGTCATTCTGTCCTTATGCTCATGAGGTTTGGGACAAGGTCAAACTTTCTTATGATGTCCTGCTTGCCCGTTCTGATTTTAGATCACCGAAGCAATGGATATTTGATTTCCCGGTCGACCGAACTCCATGCTATGGTGATGGCTGTCACTTTTTGGCATTTGTGGGATGCCTGGAATTTTGCTCGGGATAATTACGAGCTATGCCATCCACGACGTATTGCTAGAATTTGTTTTTTGAAAGATCCAGCATGCTACCGGCGTTTCATTTCATAAGCAGAAAGCAATGGGAAAAATACAAAGGGTGGAGTGAGGGTCCTAGGACCAGTCTTTTGGCTACAACGCTGTAAACCTAGAAAAACTCATGCGCTAATTCTCACGGTTGATACCAAAAGGGGCTCTCTAAATGAACTGCTCCCGCTTGCCACCAAAGCTCGATGGAGTGCTCAATGGCCTTTGTGATGTCTTCCACAGATGGTGTCTTCCCTCTGAACACGCACCGGTTCCGTTATTGCCAAATCTCCCAGCATGTTAGGAGCATGGTGGCATTGCTGCCATTCTTTGAGCTGGCTGGGTGCTTGCGGCCCTCCGTTGGAGTGAAACAGTGGCATTTTCTCCTTGCACATGATGCCTTGGGTGTAGCTGTTGACATCCCCCTCTTTCTCCCAACCTTTCCCAAATCTCTCGAGCCAGTGGGCAGGTCCGTATTAGGTGGTGCGCCGTCTCCAGGTTATGAACGCACAACGGGTAGAAATAGTTGTTTGGCTAGCCACGCCGTTGTAGCCTGTCGCAAGTCCAGAGGCGGTTTTGTAGGAGGAGCCAGGTGAAGATCTTAATGCACCCAGGTACCTTTGTTCCCCAGATCAGCTGCTGCTAATTAGCTTGAACCCTTCCCTGGAATTGTGCAGCATAGGCTGATCTTGCTGACTATTGGCCCTTTGCATCCAAATTCCACCTAATCTCGTCCCTGCTCCCCTCCGTTAGCTCGGTGGCGGCCGACGCGATCAGGCGGTGCAGCCGGATGAATTCTGGCAGCAGTGGCTGAACGTTCCCATGCCGCAGGTCCTTTATCCAAGTCTCGTCCGTAAGGGCGTCGCGACGTCCTATTTTTGCGCCTAGAGTGCGTGTAGAGGAAGGGATAGGAGCTTGCGAGGGTGCTCGACCCGATCCAGGAGGTGTGCCAGAAGAGTGCCGATGGTGACCGTGGTCGCCGCCGTGAAGAGGGCCTTGTAGTTGGTGTTGCATGGCAGCTCCGTGTCGACCCATGGCCGCTCCGGGTCAGTCCAGGAGATCGAAAGCCACCGCAGTCTAAGGGCATGGCTGAAACGCTCGAGGTCGAGGATCCCTAGTCCTCCATGCGTTGTGGGAGTGCACACCGCCGACAAATTAACCTTGTAGCTACCACCTGTGATCTCCTCATCTTGTTTCCAGAGGAATCTACGTAGGCATTTGTCAATTTCCTTGAGTAGTTTCTTTGGCACTGGAAGGACAGACAATGCAAAAGTTGGCATAGCGCTCAGGACACATCTAACCAGGACTCGCCTGCTAGCTATGGGTAGCAGTTTTCCTTTCCAGCCCGCGAGTCGAGCTTTGATCCTATCTATGATGAATTGCAAGCTTGCTAAACGAAGTCTGGAGAGGGTGAGCGGCAACCAAGGTAGGTCGATGGGAATTGCCCCTTGGTTCCTCCAAAATTTTGAAGCATGTACGCAAGGTCGATATTCTCACATCTAATGGGTAGTGCCACCAACTTTGAGGGGTTGATGTGTAGGCCTGTGGCTGCACCAAACTCATGGAGAATTCCCATCAGTGCATCAATCTCCTGCCTAACTGAGTTTGTGAAGATGACAACATCGTCGGCGTACAAGCTAATTCTAAGCTTTAGCTCCCATCCTGGCAGCGGTGCAATGATGTGTTGCTCGGCTGCAGCCTGAAGTAGGTGCTGCAGTGTGTCGATCGCAAGGATGAAAAGGAAAGGCGACAAGGGGTCACCCTGCCGTAGACCTCGCCGGTGCTGAATCTTCTTGCGGGGGATGCCATTCAGGATGAAAGAAGACGAGGAAGAGGAGAGTAGCAAAGCTATCCAGTCTTTCTAACACGCACTAAAACCTCTCTATTGCAACAGCTCTAGGATGTTTTCCCAAGACACATTATCGAAGGCCTTTGCGATGCCCAACTTGAGAAGCAGAGCTGGTGTTTTCCATTGATGTAGGGTCTTGATGTAGTTTTGAACATACAGGAAACTATCATGGATGCATTTCGTCCGAAGAAAGGCTGATTGTGCTGGTGAGATGAGCATGTGGATAACACTAACAAGCCTGATGGAGAGCACTTTGGAGATCAGCTTCGCGATGGAGTGAATGAGGCTAATCGGCCTATAATCGTTAACTGAGGCCGCTCCATCCTTCTTTGGCAGCAATGCAACGACCTCCATGTTGATGTAACACCCCTGTAGTTAAGCTACAGTAACCACACACTAATGAAGCCAAGTCACCTCAATTACGGTTGCTAATCTCGCGTTAGTTCGAATCTGATTCGAATCCAAATTAAAAATCAGGCAAACCACAAAAGTTTTCAAACAATGAAACTAAAGTGCTAGGGTCATGCCAGATAATGCATAGGTGATTATGGTGGTGAAACCAAACTTTTATGAAATACCTAATTGCACTAAAATGATTTAAATAGCAGCAAACCTAATTATTTAAATGCCTTTACTAATTAATAAAATATCAAACTAAATTATTTGGGGACTAGAATTTTTGTGACAGTGGACTAAGTTGAATACTAATTTAGATGCTACGTGTATGTTTTACTAAAACTAAAATAATAAGAAATAAAACTATGACAGAAAAAGTAAAATAAATAAAAAGTAAAAGCAAAAATAAAAATAAAATAAAAGGACCCCCCCTTCGTCAACTGGGCCAGACGGCCCAGCCGGCTAGCCCACCAACCGGCCAAACCCCCTCCATAACCCCACCAGGAGGGAACCCTAACCACCCCCGACCGCACACTCCCCCCCACTCCCCACGTCTCTCCTCCCCCCTCCCGATCCGATCTGGATCGGGGACGAACCGCTTTCCCCCTCTCGCGACGCCAGCTCCCCGACCCCGTCGCCGGACTCCCCCATTGCCTCGATGCCCGCGTCGTCCCCCTCCCCTGTGCCCGGTCGCTGGTGCTGCCCATCGCCGGACCACGCCGTCCTCCTCCTCGACACCACCTCGCCGGACTGCCTCCCCGTCTCCGACGTCGTCATCCTCGTCTACCTCCCTGGGCCCCGCTGCCCTGGACCCTACCCCCCGTGGTGAGACCCCGGCCTCTCCTCCTCCCCCGCGCACACTCGAACCCCCGTGCCGCGCAACGCGCGCCCCGCTGTCCGTGTGCGCATGCGCCGCCCTTGCTCGCCTGCCGTCACCCACGCCCGTAGCTGCCGTCTCCACTCCACCTGGCAGTGCTTGGCCCCGCCCTCGCGGGTGCTCGCGCCGCGCACACCCCCATCCCCTCGTACGCCTCACACCGCGTGCCCCCTTTTCCCTCGTACGCCCTGTGCCGAGCTCCGGACGGGCTCGCGTCTGCCGCGCCCATCGCTGTGAGCCCCGCCTCGCCTGCTGCCTCCCTCCGCCGTAGCCTCCCTGCTCCCTTCTCCATCGCCCGCATCTGTCGTGGCATCGCCCCTCACCCACGGCCTCTACTCCGCCGCTCGCTGCACGCCGTCCCGCGCCGCTCGCCCGCCCCTGGCACCACGCGCTTGCGCCGCCCGCTGCCTCTGGTGCCCTGGCCCGGCCTCGCCCTACCCCACTCCGATGCCGCCCGGCACTCCTCCCGTCCCTCCCGCTCCAGCAACGGGCAGCCGGCGTTGCAGCGGCCCCTCGATGGCCGCTGCCCGGGTCCGCCTCGTCCTGCAGCGCCCGATAGGGCGCCCGAGCCCAGTGCACCGCGCCCGTTAGCCTGACCTGTTAAGGCCCCCTGACTATGACAATGGGGCCCCACCCCTAGAGCGAGACTTAAAAAAATAAATAAATAAACCAATTAATAATTAATTAATCTAATTAATACTGATAATTAATCTAATTAATCTATTTAGTTAGGCTAATTAAATAAACAGTGTATGACGAACGGGCCCCACCGTCAGTTTCACCGGTCAACGGTCATAGCTGACAGCTGACGTCATGTTGACGTCATGCAAATGCAGTAAACCTAATTTTGATTTAAATTAAATCTGTTAATTCCTGAAAAAGATTAAATCCTTTTAAAATTAATATAAAATAATTCGTAACTCGGATGAAAATACTTTGTACATGAAAGTTGCTCAGAATGACGAGACAAATCCGGATATGCGGCCCGTTCGTCCGCCACACATCACTAGCATAGCAAACACGCAACTTCCCCCCTCCGATTCATGTGTCCAATAACGCGAAACCCCAGGAATACATTCCCGGATGTCTCCCCCCCCCCTTGCCGGTATTACCTACTACTGTCGGCGTTCTGGGAACGGGGGTCCCCAGACTTGCCTGCCTGCGGCCTGCGGCGTGGCTCTAGTAGGGGCCCAATGCAGCCCAGCTTCATCAGCTCAGGCTCAAGACCCTCGCGAGGGGCCAAGCCTCGCGGGGCGGACGACAGGGAGCTTCCTCAGGAGCATCCTCCTCAGGCGGACTCGCGAGGAGGTGGAGAGATCAAGGCAGGGCACCTCCCGAGGGCCCGTGACGCAAGCCATGACGATCGGAGGCCAGGCGGGTGCCAGGCGGGCGCCGGCCTGTGCAGTGTCCTTGTTTCCCTTTCGGTGCTAAGGGGGCAAGTACAGGCCAAGGCATCGGGCAAAGGTTACCGTTTCGGTGCAACAAGACCAAGACCAGCAGAACAGCAGGATGGAGGTCATCGTGGAGCCCAGGGCGGCGTCACCGTCAGAGCCTTTGGCAGCCGAAGACCAACTTTAGTCAGGATAAGTGTACCAGATGTTCCCCTTCAAAATGTCCAATTGTTGGCGCCCGTCCCGCTCATTGTTTGGGGAGAGGCCCAGGGCCTCGCTCTATAAATAGGACTAGCCACCACAAGGTAGAGGTATCTAGAGATCAGCCAGAAAGAGAGAGAGAAGCGACTGAACTCGCCCAAGCAGTTCATCGCACCAGCTCAAGAACAGCCCCTCGCGAGGTTGTTCTCCCTTTGTACTATTCATCATCAGCCCCTGAGGCAATCCACCACACCACACACTGGAGTAGGGTATTACACCACAATGGTGGCCTAAACCAGTATAAATCTTGTGTCCTCTGTGTGTTCATCTTTCTTGCCTAGATCTTTGCGAGACTTCGAGACGTGAGCTGGTAGGGGAGAGATCTTCGTGCGCACCCCAGTGTTCGAACCTCAAGGGTCTGCCGGAACCCGAATCCGACATTTGGCGCGCCAGGTAGGGGCGCGCCGGAATCTTTTCTTCCGCTAGCCGCGTGTGATCTTCCGCCGTGACCATGGCTGACGCTCGCCAAGCTCGCGCCGAGCATCGGGCTGCTCTTGCCACCCGCGTCGCCCAGACGGCGCCCGTCGGCGGACGCCCCCATCGTTCCCCGTTGCCTGCTACCAACGCCGCCACCGGCCCGGCGGGGAACGAGCTGCATCCTTCGATGCAGCGCGATGGCCGCACCGCCACCCCATCGCTGACTCCAGCCAGTTCGTTGTCCCACGCCCGTCGCGCCCCCATGGACGCGCACGCCACGCTGCTCCTGGCGCGTGAGGTCCTTGTAACGCCCCAGATTTGATGCGCCAGGTGTCCGCCAGTTATTCGCCGTCATTGCCATGTCATTTGCTTGCGTGTTGCATTTTGTCAGGTCATCATGTGCATCTCATTTTGCATACGTGTTCGTCTCATGCATCCGAGCATTTTCCCCATGGTCCGTTTTGCAATCTGGCACTCTTATGTCCTCCGGCGTCCCCCTTTTGTCTCCTGTTGTGAGTGGGTGTTAAACGTTCTCAGAATGGACCGAGGTTTGCCAAGCGGCCTTGGTATAGCACCGGTAGACCGCCTGTCAAGTTTCGTGAAATTTGGAGGTCGTTTGATACTCCAACGGTTAACCGGGTAACCGTAAAGCCCTCTTTTGTGTGCAGCCCAACACCCCTTCACCACAGCCCATGAGCCCATCCAAATCCCCTCCATGCTCTCGGTCGTTCGATCATGATCGTGTGGGCGAAAACCGCTCTTCATTTGGACTCTCCTAGCTCCCTATGCCTATATAAACTCCCCCTCCCCCGAAATTCTCGGTCTAACCCAAGCCTTCCTCTTCCTCGCACCGCCGGACACGTCCAACCCCACGCCGGATATGTCCACCACCCCAGCCACCTCACTCCGACCAATCGGAGGAGGCCACATCGTCACCGCCGCCGCCCTCCACGACTCCTGTGCCGCCACGACACCGCCGCCAGCGACCCACTTTGCCGCGCCACCCGGGGCCCAGATCCGGCCCGCCCCGGGCCGAACCGGGCCATCCCGGGCCCGTGTCCCGCCGCCACTCGCCCGCAGGCTCCTGCCCGCTACATCGCCCGCTGTCCCGCTCCTCGTCCGCCACCGCGCTGGATTCCGGTGACCTCGCCGGCCCGGCCACCGCAGGTCCCCGCTGCCGGCCTCCGCCTCCGCCGCCGCGCCCGTCCTCCGCCCCATCCCGCCGGCGCCGCGCCCGAGGCCGCCCGCGCCTCCTACTCCACCTCCGGCCAGATCCGGCCGTGGGAGGGCCGGATGTCGCCGCTCCGACCAGCCGGCGCCTTCTTTCCCAACTCCGGCGAGAACCCCGGCCGTCCTCGTCATCCGCGCAAACCCTAGATCTCAGAGGGTATATTTCTTCTAAGTCCTTTTTTTGCAACATTTTATGCCATGTTCAACGCATCATAACTCCATGCATACTGCTCAGTTTTGTGTGTGTGATATATCAAAATGTTCATCATGAGATGCTCTTCATTTCATTCCATTGTGCCATGCTTGTTTGAATCCATCTTGATGCCCTAATCATCGTTGCAAGAGTGCAATATGATGTTAACTAGCTGAAACTGTTATAACTTGCTGTTTTGTCTTTTTCATTGCATTTTGTGTGTGCATCCTATGAGCATGAGATCTACATGTATTTTGTACTACATCATGTCATCTTTACAGTGGTGTAATCCATGTATTTTTCTGTGTCTTGTAGTGAGTGTGTCGCGCTCGTGAAGTAGGGTACTTGATGTTACTGTTTTGCTAGGCTGATTCTGTTATATCATGTTGCTATGTAAACCTACTGCTACAAGTCGTTCTATGCATAATCTGGAGATGTTAACTAAGGATGTTTTGTTATGCATGTCATGCTCTATCCATTCATGCCCCTGGTTGCATTTATAGTCTGCTGCAACTTGTTGTTATCTTGCTCCAAACTGCTAAATAATGTTGATGTCAGTCTGTTAACATTAAGTTTAGTTTTGCCATGTGTTTTGCTAGTGATCCATGCACCCTATGAACTTTATCTTGCCATGTTTAGCTTCATAAATATGCATTATTACTGTTGGTTGCCTTTCCATGCCATTTATTTCTCTTTGGTGAGTGGTTCAAGCTCACCAACATGCCTACTTATTGTTGTTCCTGCCATGCATGAATCTGTCATATCATTCGCCATGTTTACATGGGTGCCATCATATTTTATGTGCCCTTTTGGCTCATGGTCAGTAAGGGAGTTTTGTTATATGCAATTAGTAGATTCATGCTATGCCTTTGTTTGCCATGTTAAGTTCCTATAACATGTTGTTTGATAACTCTAAACATTGCAACCTGATGTTATTTCTGCCAAGTCTGTAACTGTTACTATTTGCAATCTTGCCATGTCCTTTGGAGCATGTTCTTGTAGTTTCTGGAGATAGTTCAGTGTTCATGTTTTGTCATGCTTTACCTGTACATCACGTCCATGCCTTTTGTTATCATGTTAGGGTGCTGTAGCATATTGTTTTGATGCTTGCTAGATGCCTAGTTGCTGTTTTGGACAGCTTGTCCTTTAAACTTGTATAGAGTGTATGTGTAGAACCGTTGCTCCGTTTTGAGTGTGCTCTATATGAAACTTGCTTGTTTTTGCATGAAGTTTCATATTATCATGTTGCATCCTTGTTTTGAGGTGTTTTCTTGATGTTTGGATGCATTTAGCATCAATGCCATGTTTAACTTGTTTTGCTCATATCTTCTAGGCCGTAGCTCCGAACTAAATGAACTTTATATGTAACTTGACTAGAATTTCGTGTAGATCCTCTTGGTGATCTTTAACTTGCTGTTTAACAACTTCAACTTAATGTTTGTTCAGATATGGACCAACTTTGAAACTTGCATATGAGGACTTACTGGATTTGTTATATGTTGTTTCCGGCCTCATTTAACTTGCTTTGATGTGTTGCTCTTGTTTGCATCATCTCTTGCCATGAGTAGCTTCATGTAGCCTTTGTCATGCATCATGCTTGGTTGAGAATCATGCCTTGTTCATGTGTGGTGTGTTTACTATGTTGTGTGCTTCTCGATAGTTCCCGTTTCGTTGCGATCGTGAGGATTCGTTCGTCTACGCTTGGTTCGGCTTCACCCGTTCGTCTTCTTCATGGACTCATTCTTCTTCCTTGCAGGATTTCAGGCAAGATGACCGCTACCCTGGATCTCACTACTATCATTGCTATGCTAGTTTCTTCGTTCTATCGCTATGCTGCGCTTCCTATCATTTGCTCTTTAAGCCTCCCAAATTGCCATGTCAGCCTCTAACTTTGCCACCCTTCCTAGCAAACAATTGCTTGGCTATGTTACCGCTTTTGGTTAGCCCCTCTTATAGCGTTGTTAGTTGCAGGTGAAGTTGAAGATTGCTCCATGATGGACAGGATTATGTTGGGACATCAAAATATCTCTTATTTAATTAATGCATCTATATACTTGGTAAAGGGTGGAAGACTCAGCCTTATGCCTGGTGTTTTGTTCCACTCTTGCCGCCCTAGTTTCCGTCATACCGGTGTTATGTTCCTGGATTTTGCGTTCCTTACGCGGTTGGGTGATTTATGGGACCCCCTTGACAGTTCGCTTTGAATAAAACTCCTCCAATGAGGCCCAACCTTGGTTTTACCATTTGCCTCACCTAGCCCTTTTTCCCTTGGGTTTACGGAGCCCGAGGGTCATCTTTATTTACCCCCCCCCCCGGGCCAGTGCTCCTCCGAGTGTTGGTCCAAACTACAGCCACTTGCAGCGCCACCTCGGGGAAACTTGAGGGATGGTTTTAGTTGTACGTAGTGTTCATCCGGTGTGCCCTGAGAACGAGATATGTGCAGCTCCTATCGGGATTTGTCGGCACATCGGGCGGCTTTGCTGGTCTTGTTTTACCATTGTCGAAATGTCTTGTAAACCGGGATTCCGAGACTGATAGGGTCTTCCCGGGAGAAGGAATATCCTTCGTTGATCGCGAGAGCTTATCATGGGCTAAGTTGGGACACCCCTGCAGGGTATTATCTTTCGAAAGCCGTGCCCGCGGTTATGTGGCAGATGGGAATTTGTTAATGTCCGGTTGTAGATAACTTGACACCAGATTCGATTTAAAATGCATTAACCATGTGTGTAGCCGTGATGGTCTCTTCTCGGCGGAGTCCGGGAAGTGAACACGGTTTTGGGTTATGTTTGACGTAAGTAGGAGTTCAGGATCACGTCTTGATCATTGCTAGCTTCACGACCGTTTCGTTTGCTCTCTTCTCGCTCTTACTTGCGTATTTTAGCCATCATATATGCTTAGTCACTGCTGCAACCTCACCATCTTACCCCTTCCTTTCCCATTTAAGCTTTGCTAGTCTTGATACCCATGGTAATGGGATTGCTGAGTCCTCGTGGCTCACAGATTACTGCAACAACAGTTGCAGGTACAGGTTATGCGATGCTCATGACGCGAGAGCGATGTTTGCTTGTTTTGGAGTTCTTCTTCTGCTTCTTCTTCGATCAGGGGATAGGTTCCAAGTCGGCAGCCTGGGCTAGCAAGGTCGATGTCGTTTGAGTTTCTGTTTGTGTTTCATCCGTAGTCGGATGGTGATCTTATGTAAGATGATGTTGTATTCGTGTGGCATTGTATGCCTTATGTATGTATCCCTTTCTATTATGTAATGTTGATGTAATGATATCCACCTTGCAAAAGCGTCTTCAAGATGCGCTTCTATCCTTGGTGGGACCTTCGAGTTCCTTTAGGATAGGGTCGCATCTTGGGCGTGACACTCCTGCACTACCGCCCCGTCGACGACCTCTACGAGCACTGGCTCGCCCGCATCACCGAGCTCGTCAGCGCCGCAGGGGGCTGTCCCTCTTGCTGCCTTGCCCTCCATCCTGCGCAGGAGGCATGGAGCAGGAGGTGCCTCCACCACCTCCACCCCAAGAAGGCGCCCTGGCTCCCAGGCGCGCGGTCCCAGGACGAGACCCGCCGCGTCCCGCGCCTGCACGACAATAAAGGAGTTGCCAAGAGATCCCTCGCCCCCAAGAAGGTGCTTGCGTGCTCCCAGCACCGGTGCGCCATGACTGCGTCCCTGCGCTGCCACGTCAGGACCCCGCGTTGCTCTAGGCAGCGGCGCACGGGAATATCCAGGAGCAAGCCCCGCACCAGCAGAGAGCTCCGGTGGCCACCGCAGGCTGCCGCGCTTTCACCTCCGAGCTGCGTAGCATCGCATGGCCCGACAAGTTCAAGCCAGACCTGCCTCCGCGCTACGACGGCACTGCAGACCCCACGGAGTTCCTCCAGCTCTACGAGTTGGGCATCGAGACTGCCAAAGGAGACGAGAAGGTCATGGCGAATTGTTTTCCCATGGCGCTCAAGAACAGTGCCCGCACCTGGCTCCTGAACCTGGCTCCAGGCACGATCTCCTCCTGGGATGAGATGCGCACCCGCTTCATCGCCAACTTCCAAGGTACTCGCGACCGGCCCCCGGCCATGAGTGACCTGCACCGCATCAAGCAACAGCCGGGAGAGACCCTGCAGAAGTACATCCGGCGCTTCAACAACGCCCACCTCAAGATCCCCAGGGTGACTGAGGAGGCCATCATCTCAGCCTTCTCCGATGGCGTGCGCGACATCAAGATGAAAGAGGAGCTAGCGATCCATGAAGACCTCTGCACATCGCTGGAGCTGTTCAACCTGGCTACCAAGTGCGCCAGGGCTGAGGAAGGGCGCCTCTCCCTCCTCGAGCTCCCGGCTGCCGACCCAGAAGAGAAGAAGCCCAAGGTCAAGGACGTGAAGCGCAAGGGGGCTGCTGTGCTCGCAGCGGAGCCGGACACCAAGCAAGGCAGGGATCAGCCTGAGTCATCTAAGGGCAGCCGGTACTACGTGTACCACGACCTCCACACCCACAACACCAATGAATGTCAGGAGCTCAGAGCCGTGCGAGATGGACATATCGGCCGACGCCCCGACTGCAGCGACCGGGGCTATGGCCGAGGAGGAGGAAGAGGTGGAGGATAATGGGAAGACCGTGGCCCTCGCCAAGGATGGCGTGACCGGCCTCGCGAGGACCGCTGGCACGACCAGCCTCGCGAGGGAGGTTGGAGGGATCAGCCTCGTGAGGACCGCCCTCAAGGCAACATAGGCCTCCCTCCTCTGCCACCGCCACCAAGGAGGAATGAAGACCATCACCAGGACGAGGGGGCTGGGGGCTTCCAGGAGCCGCGCGCAATCGCTTGCATCCTGGGCGGCACTCAGGCCCCAGCCTCTCAGCGCATCTTCAAGCAGTTTACTCGTGAGGTGAATGCAGTCCTCCCCAAGCTTGAGGCCACACGCCCTCTCAGGTGGTCTGCATGCGCTATCACGTTCAGCTGAACGGATCAGCTCAAGTGTGCGGCAACGGCCGGGGTCCTCCCGATGCTTTGTTCCCTAGTCATCAGCAATGTGCAAGTCACCAGGACCTCATCGACGGGGGAGCTTGGCTCAACGTCCTGTCCGTCGAAACGTTCAACAATCTCCAAGTGCCATACGATCAGCTTCAGCCAACCAAGCCTTTCTCAGGAGTCACTGATGGTTCCACTGTTCCAATAGGGCAAGTTCGTATTCCCGTCACTTTTGGGCAGCGCAACAATTACCGTACCGAGCTCATTGACTTCGACGTCGCCCACATTCGCCTGCCGTATAATGCCATCCTCGGGTATCCAGCCTTGGCCAAGTTCATGGAAGTGACTCACCATGGCTACAATGTCCTCAAGATGCTAGGAAGCGGTGGAATCATCACAGTGCCTTGTGAGGAGAAGGATGCAGTGTGCTCTCTTGAGCGTGCCTTCCAGGCTGCGGCAATCAAAGACCCAGATCACAAGAGCGGGAGGCTCCCTGAGGCAGTCCCTAAGAAGAAGAAGGCTTCGCCTGGTCCAAGTGCTCGCGAGGCCGGCGCCTCCGGAGGCGCCGCGTCAGGACCCGCGCCCGTTCAAGGGGCACCACCCTCTGCCGCATAGGAAGGCGCGCCCAACGCCCTCCTCGGGCAGGGCTCGGGGGCTCTCTCCTGGAGGGCCACCGAGCTCGCCAAGGTCACGAGGGAGGCGCTCGGGCACCACTTGGAGGCGCGCTTCAAGGCACGTTTCCCTCAGGAAGGTATAAGGCGTGGAAGGCAAAAGCACCAGGAGTTCATCACAAGGAACATTCAAGAGCTACAGGAGTCAAGAGTCATGCGTGGCAGTCGCCGCCTACCCGCCGCAGCCCCACATCCCGACGAGGATGGTGGGCTACGCGTCTGCATCGACGTACCAGGGCTCAACCGAGCCGCATCTCAAGAGCGCCTCTAGCCTTCACGCGTGGGGCGTTGTGAGGGCCCACCTCACAGCTACGTTCGCATGCCCTTCGGCCTGCCAAACGCGGCTGTCGCCCACCAGCGCCTGGTGAGGAGCATCCTAGAAGCTCAGGTGGCCAGGCACCATGCGTTCGTGGAGGAGATGGAGATGGACCTCGAGGAGCCGCCCGGACCCTCAGAGCCTCCCGAGGCTCTAGGCTCCGAAGGCTCATGAGGAGCGGCTTCTTCACCACGCGTCGTCAGCTAATCCGACACTCGCTCTGCAATGGTACTAGGTGACATCTTTTTAAGTTTTATCTTCACCTGGGAGCGCCCGCAGGGCCGCATCATTCCCAGGTCGCGTGGGTCCGTACCTGCGGCATGTACCCGTTTTGCTTAAATGTTTTTCATCTGCTTTGTTGGGGGCGCCCCTCGGGCTGCATTATCCCCAGGCTGCTCGGGCCAGACCCAGTGGCGTTTACTTCCATGCATCTATCTAAATGGATTAGATCCTTCATGCTTAACCTGCTCGACTTAACCGCCTGCTCGATTGACATCTACCTTTAGAGTCGCTCGCTCTGGCACGGCACTTGCGCACGGGCCCGTCCCTGCACACCGAAAAATCTAAGCAGTCGAGCTCTGGCCACGGCAGCTCCGCGAGGCGCCACCTCAATAGGCTCTCAGTGCCCCAACCACTCCCTCGGAGCGACCAATGGTTAGCTGACAACCGTGACGGCAGACCTTGTTTCCCCACGTGGTTGATATGCAGGACCTGCTCCAGGAGTAACGATGGTGGTATCGCGAGCCTTCTTCTCCTCTTCGGCACGACCCGCTTGCACGTTAAAAGGGGGCGCCTGAGCATCGCGACTCATGGGCTCTTACTGGCTCTCCAGCCCTCACCCCCTAGCCTTGACGCACGGCATCGCGACCTTTCATACCAGCGGCGGCTGAGCTCGCTCGAGGGCCAGGACCTGAGGACATAGAGCATTAAGGGAAGCGCGGGGGAGAGGGAAGAAGCTCGCGAGGGCCTAACCCAGCAGCACCTCAGTTGCCTTCGCGCAAGCCCGACACCTCAACGGAAACTACCCCAAGCCTACGAGATAAGTCACACGAAAACTGATCCGACTCAGCACTTAACCCTCGCCTACTGCAGCTCTGTCACGGCAACGTTGCTTGCCTTTCTCGCCCAGCGGAGGCTGCTTGAGCGCTAAAGGGGACCTCCTGAGCATCGCGACTCAGGGGCTCTTACTGGACCTTGGGCCGCTCACCTCCTGGCCTTGACCACGGCATCGCGACATGGCATACCAGCGACGGCTGAAGCCTGCCTAGGGACCGGGACCGGTCAGCGTATAGCACCAAGCCCTCGTGAGGAAATAAAGGGGGAGCCAAGACGTGACAGGACAAGCATCTTGCGTTAATTCGTCGTGAGGATATAATATTCACAAAAGACGTGGTCAGCGCCTTACATGCCCCCGCGGGGTGGTACTTCGATTCCTCGCAGGAAACAAAGGGTGCTAATCCTAAGGAGCGCTAACTACACACGCCTCCACGGGAGATGCCATCATCAACAGTGGGCCGTTAGGCACCAGCGCAAACCCCATCAAGATCAGTGGCGTCGGCGACCTGACGAGCCAGCCCTGCTCGGAGCGCGACGCGAGCTCGGGGGCTCGTAGCTGTTGTTGCTCGTCTCCGGCATCGCGTGAAGCTTGGCGGAGTCGCTGGGTCCTCCAGCACCTTCGCCGCCGCCTGAGGAGCTGCTGGGGAAGCGATTGGCAGGCCAGGTCCTCGCTACGGTGATGCCCCAGCCGCCTTTCTCAGGGCAGCACTCCAGCTGGCGTCCTTCCACGTCGAAGACCTTCAAGAACATCAGGGAGGCACCATCATAGACAAGGTGGATTACGAGGGTGCCCCCTATCCGGCAGACCCCGGCGATCTCGCCCCAGCCGCGGGTCATGTAGACCTCGCCCGGTGTGACGACCTTGACCTCCGCTCCGGTCGCGGGGGTGCCGCAGTCAGCGTGCTGCAGCCAGAGCTCAAGGGGTCCCCATGGCGGGATCTCAAAGGCGAAGGAGGGAGGAAGGCGAACTCAAGACCGAGGAGCCATGGCGGCGTGGAGCACAAGCTCGCGAGAGGAGCCCTCAGCATGGACTCCAGGAGGAACAACGCGTACTGTCGTAACCCGCCGGCGTCGGCGGCGGCACGGGCGGTGCCGCTCGGCGCCTTCCTCTTCAGGCCCCCCGATCCGAGCATACAAGGGCAGCGGGAACCCCGGCGGTGGCCGCTCGTACCAGGGCCTCGATGCCTCCTGTCGTGCACACTCGTCTCGGCGGCGGAGGACTAACCTCTTCTTCGGCGGAAGCGGGTCAGGACCCTCTTGGCGAGGGCTTTCCCTTCTCCTCTGCAAAGAACCGGCGGATTGGTGCCATCGGTGTGAGGTGGACCGATGGCGAAGATGAAGAAGAGGAGGAGTAGCAGAAGGAGATGAACTGGAGCGGCTCGGGCCGTTCCGTACTTATAGCCCGAGGAGGCCAACCGTCAGCCTCCACGATCGCAGGTAATCATGACCCGTCTTTGCATGCAGGGACTTGTCAAGTTGTGCGGTTGTCGAGGCGTCGTGTGGAAGCGGAGACGCCCACATCCAATCGACCGCCATGCAGCACCCAAGGCCGCAGGCTGTTGGGGCCCGCGGCGCTTCGCACTTGCCCCTTCGCTTTGATGCTAAGCAAAGTCCGGGCGCGCCTTGGGCCCGGGGGCTACTGTCGGTGTTTTGGGAACGTGGGTCCCCAGACTTGCCTGCCTGCAGCCTGCGGCATGGATCAAGTAGGGGCCCAATGTAGCCCAGCTTCATCAGCTCAACCTCAAGACCCTCGCGAGGGGCCAAGCCTCGCGGCGCGGACGACTGGGAGCTTCCTCAGGAGCAGCCTCCTCAGGCGGACTCGCGAGGAGGCGGAGAGATCAAGGCAGGGCACCTCCCGAGGGCCCGTGACGCAAGCCATGACGATCGGAGGCCAGGCGGGTGCCAGGCGGGCGCCGGCCTGCGCAGTGTCCTTGTTTCCCTTTTGGTGCTAAGGGGGCAAGCACAGGCCAAGGCATCGCGCAAAGGTTACCGTTTCGGTGCAACAAGACCAAGACCAGCAGAACGGCGGGATGGAGGTCATCGTGGAGCCCAGGGCGGCGTCACCGTCAGAGCCTTTGGCAGCCGAAGACCAACTTTAGTCAGGATAAGTGTACCAGATGTTCCCCTTCAAAATGGCCAATTGTTGGCGCCCTTCCCGCTCATTATTTGGGGAGAGGCCTAGGGCCTCGCTCTATAAATAGGACTAGCCACCACAAGGTAGAGGTATCTGGAGATCGGCCAGAAAGAGAGAGAGAAGCGACTGAACTCACCCAACCAGTTCATCGCACCAGCTCAAGAACAGCCCCTCGCGAGGCTGTTCTCCCTTTGTATTGTTCATCATCAGCCCCTGAGGCAAACCACCACACCACACAGTGGAGTAGGGTATTACACCACAATGGTGGCCTGAACCAGTATAAATCTCGTGTCCTCTGTGTGTTCATCTTTCTTGCCTAGATCTTTGCGAGACTTCGAGACGTGAGCTTGTAGGGGAGAGATCTTCGTGCGCATCCCAGTGTTCGAACCTCGAGGGTCTGCCGGAACCCGAAATCCGACAACTACCGCGTTAGGGCACACCTAGCACCGCTCATTGTCATGTCATGCATCGTCATGCATATGTTTGCATTATATTTATTGTTTCTTCCCCATCTTCTCTGGCTAGACACCGAGACCGACACCGCTGCTACCCAGTATGACTACGGTGTTAATGACCCCTCCTTCTCGGCTGAGCTTCCAGGCAAGGCCCCCCTTGATCACCAGATATCGCCTATTCCTTCTCTCTACTGCTTGCATTAGAGTACTATAGCATGTTACTGCTTTCGGTTAATCCTATTCTGCTGCATAGCCTGTCATTGTTGCTACACTTGTTACCCTTACCTGCAATCCTAGATGCTTAGTATAGGATGCTAGTATTCCATCAGTGGCCCTACATTCTTGTCCATCTGCCATGCTATACTACTGGGCCGTGATCACTCGGGAGGTGATCACGGGTATATACTTACATACATTTTATATGATACATGTGGTGATTAAAGTCGGGCTAGCTCGTAGAGTACCCACAAGTGATTCCGATGTGGTGGCTGAAAGGACAGGTGGCTCCATCCCGGTAGAGGTGGGCCTGGGTTCCCGATGGCCCCCGACTGTTACTTTGTGGCAGAGCGATAGGGCGGGTTGAAACCACCTAGGAGAGAGGTGGGCCTTGCCCTAGTCGGCGTCCGCGGTTACAACAATTTAACATGCTTAACAAGATCTTGGTATATGATCTGAGTCTGGCCACTGGCCTATACGCACTAACCAACTATGCGGGAATAGTTATGGGCACTCGACGTCGTGGTATCAGCCGAAGTCTTCTTGACGTCAGCGACTAAGCGGCGCGCACCGGATTGGACTAGAACGTCTACTCTTGTATTAGGGAGGCTAGGTCTGCTTTCGGCCACCCTCGCAACGTGTAGGTGTGCAATGGGCGATGGGCCAAGACCCCTGTGCGCATAGGATTTAGACCAGCATGTTGTCCTCTCTGTTGTGCCTAGGTAGGGCTGCGACGTGTTGATCTTCCAAGGCCGGGCATGACCCAGGAAAGTGTGTCCGGCCAGAGGGATCAGCATGTTGGGTAATGTGGTGCACCCCTGCAGGGAAGTTTATCTATTCTAATAGCCATGATCCTCGGTAAAAGGACGACCCGGAGTTGTACCTTGACCATATGACAACTAGAACTGGATACTTAATAAAACACACCCTTCCAAGTGCCAGATATAACCCGATGATCGCTCTCACACAGGGCGGCGAGGGGAGGATCGCCGGGTAGGTTTATGCTATGCGATGATACTTGGTGAACTTACCATCTACTGTCTTCTACATGCTGCAAGATGGAGGCTGCCAGAAGCGTAGTCTTCGACAGGACTAGCTATCCCCCTCTTATTCTGGCATTCTACAGTTCAGTCCACCGATATTGCCCCTTTACACAGATACCCATGCATATGTAGTGTAGATCCTTGCTTGCGAGTACTTTGGATGAGTAATCACGGTTGCTTTGCTCCCTCTTTTCCCCCTTTTCCTCTTCTTCTCAAACATCGCAATTTGATGTTGGAGCCCAGGAGCCAGACGCCACCGTCGACGACGACCCCTACTACACTGAGGGTGCCTACTACTACGTTCAGGCCGCCGACGACCAGGAGTAGTTTAGGAGGATCCCGGGCAGGAGGCATGTGCCTCTTTCGATCTGTTTCCCGATTTGTGCTAGCCATCTTATGGCAACTTGTTTAACTTATGTCTGCACTCAGATATTGTTGCTTCCGTTGACTCGTCTATGATCAAGCACTTGTATTCGAGCCCTCGAGGCCCCTGGCTTGTACTATGATGCTTGTATGACTTATTTTATTTTAGAGTTGTGTTGTGATATCTTTCCGTGAGTCCCTGATCTTGATCGTACACATTTGCGTGTATGATTAGTGTACGATTGAATCGGAGGCGTCACAGTTGAGTACTCCAAAGTTGCTGCCTACTAGGTTGTAAAACTGGTTGAACGCTGCCATGATGTCGCCTTTGATTGTTGCCCAGCATGACCTGAAGAAGATGCCGGAGAAGCCATCCGGCCCCGGTGCTCGGTCAGCCGGTGATGCCTTGATTGCACGCCACACTTCCTCCTCTATGAATGGGTTGTCGAGCCCTCCGCCTTGCAGCCTAGCCATGGCTAGAGATCGCCAGTTGATGGTGGTGTCGTGGTGTGATGTCGTGCCCAGTAGGGAGGAGAAATGATCATGGATCTTGTTTTCCTTGTCCTCCTGCGAGGTGACAACTCCAGATGGTCCCTGAAGTGTGTGGATGAATGCCTTCCGCCTCCTAGCGTTGATCTTCGCCTGGAAAAAGACTGAGGGTGCATCTCCAATGCGCAGCCATGTGATCCTGGAAGCCTGGAGCTTCCTTGCGCGGTCGATTGCCGCTAGCCCTAAGATTTTGAGTTTGAGCATTTTCCAAAGATGGAACTCCGCATCAGAGAGGGCTCTAGTCTCTTGCGCTATGTCGAGGCGTAGGACTACTTCAATTGCAATGTGCATCTTGGCCCCTCCAAACTGTGATTTACTCCAAATTTTTAGGTCCTTTGTTACCCTTCCCATTTTCTCCTCCAGCCTTGCAAAGGCACATCTTGTTGAGGTTGGGCGGTTCCAAGCACTTTGGACTGTCTCCAGGAAGCGCGGGAACCGGAGCCAAAAGGATTCAAATCTAAACGTGTCGGGCGGCGCAGGGCTGCAGCAGCTGCGAGGAGCAGGGGGCAGTGATTCGAACAGGATGTTGATGTCGCGTGCAGAAGGTATGACAGGAAAAGCCCCTCCCATGTGATGGTACAGAAGAATTTGTCAATGCTAACTAAGGTAGGGTTTCGACGGTCACTGCTCCAGGTGAAACGACGCTTTTTGCACTTTATCTCACGCAGGCCGCCTGCGTCGATTGCTCTCTAAATTTACCCATGATCCTACGGTTGATGTTGCTATTATTTTTGTATCTTGCCTCATATATAATGTTGAAGTCACCGTTGATAAGCCATGTTTGCCCTGTTGGTGGAGCAACCGTAGCTATTTCTGCGAGGAAATCATCTTTCCGACGCTCATCCGAGGACCCGTAGACCATGGTCAACCAGTAATCTGTGTTTGTTCCTCCTATCTGAACTTTTGCCATGATAGAAAATTGCCCTATTGATACGTCCATTTTGCATCATGCTTTTATATCGATATTTATTGCATTATGGGCTGTTATTACACATTATGTCACAATACTTATGCCTATTCTATCTTATTTTACAAGGTTTACACGAAGAGGGAGAATGCCGCCAACTAGAGTTCTGGGATGGAAAAGTAGCAAATATTATAGACCTATTCTGCACAACTCCAAAAGTCCTAAAACTCCACGGAAATCAGTTTTGGAATATATAAAAAATATTGGGCGAAGGAAGCACCAGAGGGGGGCCACCCACCATCCACGAGGGTTGGGGCGCGCCGCCTACCTTGTGGGCCCCCTGGCAGGCCTCCAGTGCCCATCTTTGGCTATATGAAGTCTTTCGCCCTGGAAAAAATCAGAAGGAAGCTTTCGGGACGAAGCGCTGCCGTCTCGAGGCAGAACCTGGCGAAACCAATCTAGGGCTCCGGTGGAGCTGTTCTGCCGGGGAAACATCCCTCCGGGAGGGGGAAATCATCACCGTCGTCATCACCATCAATCCTCTCATCGGGAGGGGGTCAATATCCATCAACATCTTCACCAGCACCATCTCCTCTCAAACCCTAGTTCATCTCTTGTATCAATCTTTGCCTCAAAACCTCAGATTGGTACCTGTGGGTTGCTAGTAGTGTTGATTACTCCTTGTAGTTGATGCTAGTTGGTTTATTTGGTGGAAGATCATATGTTCAGATCCTTTATGCATATTAGTACCCCTTTGATTATGAACATGAATATGATTTGAGTAGTTACGTCTGTTCCTGAGGACATGGGAGAAGTCTTGCTATAAGTAGTCATGTGAATTTGGTATTCGTTCAATATTTTGATGAGATGTATGTTGTCTTTCCTCTAGTGGTGTTATGTGAAAGTCGACTACATGACACTTCACCATTGTTTGGGCCTAGAACAAGGCATTGGGAAGTAATAAGTAGATGATGGGTTGCTAGAGTGACAGAAGCTTAAACCCTAGTTTATGTGTTGCTTCATGAGGGGCTGATTTGGATCCACATGTTTCATGCTATGGTTAGGTTTACCTTAATACTTCTTTTGTAATTGCGGATGCTTGAAAGTGGGGTTAATCATAAGTGGGATGCTTGTCCAAGGAAGGGCAGCACCCAAGCACCGGTCCACCCACATATCAAATTATCAAAGTAACAAACATGAATCAGATGAACATGATGAAAACTAGCTTGACGATAATTCCCATGTGTCCTCGGGAGCGTTTTCCTTTATATAGGAGTTTGTCCAGGCTTGTCCTTTGCTACAAAAATGATTGGGCCACCTTGCTGCACCTTGTTTACTTTTGTTACCTGTTACCCGTTACAAATTACCTTATCACAAAACTATCTGTTACTGATAATTTCAGTGCTTACAGAGAAAACCTTACTGAAAACCGCTTGTCATTTCCTTCTGCTCCTCGTTGGGTTCGACACTCGTACTTACCAAAATGACTACGATAGATCCCCTACACTTGTGGGTCATCAAGACACTTTTCTGGCGCCGTTGTCGGGGAGTGAATCGCCTTTGGTAAGTGGAATTTGGTAAGGAAAAATTTATATAGTATGCTGAAATTTACTGTCACTTGTTACTATGGAAAGTAATCCTTTGAGGGGCTTGTTCGGGGTATCTTCACCCCAACCAGTAGAGCAAAGAGTTGCTCCTCAACCTATTGAACCTACTGAAAATGTTTACTTTGAAATTCCTTCGGGTATGATAGAGAAACTGCTAGCTAATCCTTTTGCAGGAGATGGAACATTACATCCCGATTTGCACCTAATCTATGTGGATGAAGTTTGTGGATTATTTAAGCTTGTAGGTATGCCCGAGGATGTTATCAAGAAGAAGGTCTTCCCTTTATCTTTGAAGGGAAAGGCATTGACATGGTTTAGGCTATGTGATGATATTGGATCATGGAACTACAAACGATTGAAATTGGAATTTCATCAGAAGTTTTATCCTATGCATCTGGTTCATCGTGATCGTAATTATATATATAAGTTTTGGCCTCGCGAAGAAGAAAGCATCGCTCAAGCTTGGGGGAGGCTTAAGTCAATGTTATATTCATGCCCCAATCATGAGCTCTCAAGAGAAATTATTATTCAAAAAATTTATGCTCGGCTTTCTCTCAATAATCGCTCCATGCTCGATACTTCTTGTACTGGTTCTTTTATGATGAAGACTATTGAATTCGGATGGGATTTATTGGAAAGAATTAAACGCAACTCTAAAGATTGGGAACTCAATGAAAGTAAGGAGTCAGGTATAACACCTAAGTTTGATTATGTTAAATCTTTTATGGATACCGATGTTTTCCGTGAATTTAGCACTAAATATGGACTTGACTCTGAGATAGTAGCTTCTTTCTGTGAATCCTTTACTACTCATGTTGATCTCCCTAAGGAGAAGTGATTTAAATATTATCCTCCCATTGAAGTAAAAGTAGTTGAACCTATTAAAGTTGAAGAAAAGACTATCACTTACAATGTTGATCCTATTGTTCCTACCGCTTATATTGAGAAACCACCTTTCCCTGCTAGAATAAAGGATCATGCTAAAACTTCAACTATGGTTCGTAAGAGTAATAGTATAACAACTACACCCCCTGAGCAAATTAAAGTTGAACCTAGTATTGCTATAGTTAAAGATCTCTTGGCCGATAATATAGATGGGCATGTTATTTACTTCTGTGATGAAGGTGCCAGAATTGCTAGACCCAATACTAAAAATAAACATAGACCTGCTGTCGTGGAATTAACACGTCAGATGTCCTCATGAAAGGACTTAGTCGTGGGGCCATTGCAATGGGTTAGCTTGAAGGGGTTAAACCAGACAAGGGACACGGGAGTTTATACTAGTTCGGATCCTTCGATGAAGGTAAAAGCCTACGTCTAGTTTGTGATGGGATTGATTGGGTTTCGATGACCAGGGAGCAAAATACGCTTGCCTGAGTCTCGAGTTGTTGTCTGTTGTCCCTGAACTGCCGCCGGGTCGTCCCTTTATATACACAGGTTGACGCCCGGCCGGTTTACAAAGCCCCAAGGCCGACTCATACAAAGTGTCCGGGTCGGTCTCTCCTTTCCTAACTTATATTACAAGTTTACATAGTCATGGCGGTTTACCACTATGGGCCCTAATCCGCCTTTGGGCTGCGGGCTTCTAAGCTTCATTAGTAAAATGCCATCTTCTGGATCTTCATGGGCTTCAGCATAGTCTAGGGTGAACCGGGCCCTCCTGGCCGGTTTACGCTCAGTAGCTATATCCTCAACATTAGGCCCCAGATTGATTTGAATTTGTTCATGTCAATCTTCAATACTTCAAAGATATCTTGTAGGCGTCTTCTTGTATTTTTGTAAACCGCCATATTGTCTTCTCCTGTAAATTTTGTAAACCGCCGTGACGTCATCTTCTGAACACAGCAATAGTCCATCATGACATCATCTCTGTATAAAAAGATTAAAAAGATTCCCTTCACTTAATGGTTATCCCGAAAATCGAGGCGACAGGCGCACTCATTCTGCCGTTTTAGGCTCCTTGATTCTCGCGCCTGCCGTTTTACTCTTTCCTCTATAAATAAGGCCCGAGGGCCCTTCTCTCTTTTCCCCTTCTGTGCCTTCTTCTTCCTCGCGATGCCCAAGCTCTGAAGCTCCGCCGCCGTCCGCGACCCTTGAGAACTGCATCAACAAAGGCCGCTGCATCAACCTAAAACGGACCAGAAACTCGTCGCACCCCTCCGCAGCAAATCTGCAGTGGTAAGCTTCCTCTTTCCTTCATCTTTAGATCTGTGTTTAGGGTTTGCGAGCTCCTCTGTACAGTTCTTCATTCTTCTTCTTCGTCCTTCCTTCTTACGTGGTAGTTTTGATCCAATAGCAGTGTAGATCTCAAGCGGTAGTTACTCCGCATCCATTTTAATGCTAGCAGATCGTCCTTTTTCTTCTGTAGAGTACACGACCTTCCCTGTGCTGCTTAGCGCCTTTAGAGATCGCAGAAAAAAATGCTTTACGGATGTGCGGTAGATCCAAATAAATTTGATCATTGTGTGAAACCTGTTTCTGTCAACACTTAGCAGAAATTTTGAATCCTGGCCCTTCTGCCTATGGGCGGTTTAACCTTTTGATAGCCAATCCGCCATATATCATTAGCCCTCTCTTAAACCGCCAACTGAACCTTGCATAGTATTTTCCTCCGGTTTAACACTGAATTGTACACCTTAAACCATAAATTGTAAAACCAGCACTTGTTTTTTTCCTTTCAGTTCCCCCCTTCCGGAATGACGAAACAATTCGCTGCTTGCAATTGGGTTCCATCCCAGATCACGCAAAAACAAATCAATGGTTATGTTACCACTGGTGCTTTAGCCTCAAAAAGGGCTCTCCACTGGCGAGTTCCGGAATCGGAATGTCCACCTGAACCTCAAGAAGGAGAGGTTATTGTTTTTATGCAACACTTAGACTGGGGATTCAGTCCGCCCGGATCAAAAAATTTCCGGGATGTCCTCGCAAGCTTCCAACTCCATTCGCAAGATATTGGTCCAAACTCTGTGTCCAATATATGCAACTTTCAAGTTTTTTGCGAAGTTTATCTTCAAGAAGAGCCAACCGTGGAGCTGTTCTGGGACTTCTTTCATCTGAACCACCGCACAGAATTCTCAGATGGTCCCAACACAGAGCTTGGCGGCGTTTCAATTCAAAAAAGGAAAGAAGTTGACTTCCCTCATGCAAAACATCATAGCCATCCTAAAGATTGGAATCAGACCTGGTTTTACTGCCGGAATACTGCCCCTGATTGAAAAAATCATTTGTCGGGTTATCGCCCTCACCGGCTTAGCAACGGCCACCCATTACCTTCACGCTTGACCGCCGCAGAACGGAAGAATTTTGCACCTCCGCTCGCCAAGCTCCGGGCTCTGATGGCCAACGGTTTAACTGGCATTGATCTTGTCTGCTGCTGGGTTTCTTGGGGCATTTTACCTTTAAGTCGTCGCCCCGGATTGATGCATGAATATACTGGTGATGTCAAAGACCCTCAACGATATCACGAAATAGTAATGACCGATCTTGAAGTTACTGAATCGGTGAAGAAAATGCTCGATGAACCGATCTCTGCATGCAGCCAAACCGGATTGGCTCCGTTTTGTGTCTCCAATAAACCGCCAGCGTAAAGTTCATCTAAATACTTTACTGATTTGCTTCCGTATTGACTGTATACTAACCTTTCCTTGTCTTAATTTCAGGCCAACAGCTCCTTTTGGAAACGGACTAAACCGGCCCGGGCTCCTCGTGCAAAGACCAAGGCCACCAAGAAAGCTGGCAAGAAGAAAACCACTGAATCTTCTGATCCGCCAGAAGATGAAGAATCAGACGCTGAGGTAGCACTTGACTCACTTGGTTCCTTTTTCGTTCATATTATTGACAATGACTATTCCCAGGATGATGTTGAGGCCAGCCATGCAGAACATGTTGAGGTAATCCTTCTTTCTTCCGATTCAGATCTTGTACCGGTTCAAAGAATTCGCCGCACAGTCCGGAAAGTAAAACAATCTCACCCCCTTGCTCATTTGGATCCAAAATTTTCTTTGAAGACACAGCAAGTTGAAGAACGTCGCACAACCCGGCATAGCGGTCAACAAATCACGTCGTCCGGTTTAGCTGATACACCAACCCAGAAACGTCGTCCAGAGGTGACTTGTTCTCCTGAAAAATGTTATCCCTTGAAAGGTTTATTCCGCTGCCCTCTCAATCCGTCTGACCCGAATTACCAGGCTTCTTCCAACTCGTCTGGCGGTTCTTCAACCACTCAGCTGCCTCCTCTCAAAGTCGTCGTCGGGTAAGTATATTACTCTTTGATTTGTTTCTTTATTTGTCGGTTTACCATATTCTAACCTTTGATCTTGTAGTGCCAAGGCTCGACTAAGTAAGAAAGCCAAGATTAGCGACCATAGTATTGATGTTGATCCGGAGAAGACTCCAGAGCATCATGGCGAAGACCCTGAAGTTGCCATAGACAGCTCTGCTGGGCAAAACCAAGATGCTGATGCTAACCCGCCAGAGATTGAACCGAATGTAGAGGTTGATACTTCACATCCTCCTGCTCCTCCGAGTCCAACAGTGGAACAACGGGGCTCAACTGCTGATCCGCTAAGCCCGGTTAACAAACCGCCAAGCCCTGCTACCAAGGCGCCAAGCCCTGTTAAGAATGTCAATTCATCCAGTCCGGCCAAAGATGATGACGTTGTTGTTACTAGCACTGCGTATACCGCCCCTGGTAATCCGGTTGCTCTATCAAAGCACACTGCCAAGGATGAATTTGCTGCTATGAGCAAGGGGAAAGGGAAGACTGATTTGTCAGCTTATGTCGATCTCTCTGCTCAAGACCTTCACTCCGGATTCTTGAACCGGCTTTACACAAGCCGTGATTATGAAGCCGGTTTAGTGAATCTGATGAAGGAGTGCTATGAGGTAAACAGTTTTGCTCTTTGCTCTGTACTTTCATTGCATTGTAGCCCCCAAGGGCCGGTTTGTCTTTAGAAAGTCAAACCGGGACTTTGTATATTCCATACTGTACTTTACGAAATTTCCTTGTGTATTTATGATCAAACACACATTAGCCCCAAGTGCCATGATTAAAACTTGTATTAATCCTTGGGACTTCAATAATCAGCAGAAAAATGATCCGCATTCGCCCCCGAGTGCCAAGTGTATAACTGGTTATATGCTTGGGACTTTATCAAAGATATTGACATGCTCTCTTACTGTGGCAGAGTGAGATAAACCAACAAGTCTCTCAAATTGCTGACCTTCAAGAAAATCTGAAATCCCAACAAGCAGAAACCACCAAGGCCAAGGATGAGTTGAAAACCGCCTTAACCACCATGGAGCAGCTCAAAGAATGGTTCAAGTCTGAGCAGGCCAACTAGGATACCGAAAAGGCTAGATTGCTGAAGCGGGCGGAAAACGCTGAGTCAGCTCTTAAACCGATGACGGAAGAGCTTACTGGATTAAAGCGCCAAGTCAATGCCATGACCTCTGCAATATTCGGTAAGCATTGTTTACCAAGGCTTTATGAATACTCCGCTTTGAAATTTTCTCCGGTTTAACATGAACTTCTTAAACCGCTATAGGTAGTCGCATTGCTCATCTGGGTTCTGATATGCGGAAGAAACTCAAGGCTGCGTATACGCTGATTGAACAGCTGTATACCGGCGTCCAACGGGTTATCTGTGCCACTTCTTATGACAATGCGGCTCCAACACTGATCAAGGACACACTGGACCGGCTATCTATGACGCCAGCGCAGATAGAAGAGTTGAAGCGATCCGCTGCCCAGGCTGGCACTTTACTAGCACTGACTCGAGCCAAGGCATGGATAGCTGATCTTGATCCGGCTGATATAGCCAAGGGCTTCCCCAGTGCACAAGAAAACGGCGAAGTATTTGACAACGACGCCCTCAAACGGGTAACAAGGGAGATGCGTCCTCTGGCGAGTTAGTTGGCAGAAGAGGCTAACCTGACGGTTCACCAGTCCTTCTATGATGCAAACAACAAACGGGTTGAAGCTGCCATTCCTGAAGTGCAGAACCTTGTTCCACCAATCCGTAAGCACACTTACGCCCCTGACATTGATCTGGCTGAGCTTATAAGTGAAGAGGCTGTCTTTCAGGCTTTAACCCGGATTGACTGGACCACCAATGACTTCCAGCCATTGGATGGGGAGGAGGAGGCTGAACAGACGCCAGATGACCCATCTACTTCACATCAACCCGGCGATGAAGCTTAATCCGTCAATTCGGTTGATATGTTAGAAACTATCCGTTGTGAAACAATTCCATATTTTGGGCCTCTATGCCTTGTAATAGGGTAGCAAAAACTATTTTGATCTGCTGCCATCGTGCAGGAGGAGATACTTTATGTGATCCGTCGTGTCAATGTCAATTTTGGTTCAGGTATCACAATATGCAACTCCTGTGTGTGCATAAAAAAGAAAGGTTCCTGGCGGTTTACCGCCGGACGGGTCATAATGCCCAAGAAAAGGCCTGATTGATAATCAAACCGTAAAAATATGAAATGATTCATACCTGTGATGTAATATCCCTGTTTAGTTGGCTGATCAACTTTGATTGTAATAAGGGTGAAAACCCAAATCTGAAATTCTTGTATAACTCCATCATGTACTGATGTCGTATAGTAAGTCATACCGGGTGATGATGCACACCAGATGACCAAAGCCAGGCCGGGTTAACAAACTCCGGTTTAAGAATAAGGTCTGTCAACATGTAGTTGCAAACCAAGCCGGTTTAAAGAATACCGGGCTAATAAGATGACTGACCAGGCCAAGAAAATCGGTTTAACATAAAATTTAACAAAACGCAAATAAAACCGTGTAGTCGAGGCTTTTTGAGGGCTGTCAGGCCAAAATTCGAGGCTTTTTGTGGGCTGCCAGGCCGCTGAGTTGAACCATTTAACAAAGCCTTTTAAGATGGACCTCCAACTAACCAATCACCGTTTTAACTTTGACAAGTGCAGGGCCTCAATGAGAGTAACTGTCAAACATTCGGAGGGCCGTGCCAGGATGACCTAGATAGGAGTGTCTTACTTGATGAAGGCAAGTTAACCCGGGGTTTTAGGTAAAATATACCAGGCTTCCAAGCCGTGGGTCGATACCCAGCTACAAGGGTCCATTCAAACTCCTTGGTATTTCACACAAGGAGCCCCCAAGTAACGTGATGAGCTGTGCTCATTGGGTGCCTATGTTTGAGTTGTGCATAGCATCCAGACTCTCTTTGGCCCCTTGGGTGTGAAGCTCCCAAGCTTTGTGGCGTGATAGCCGGTTTAACAGTTAGTACTCTGCTTTGTCACCTAAAGCCCCCATGTAACTCAAAGGATATTTGAGAAAAAATAGCAGAAGCCCCGCTTAGAGCAAGGATGCTGATTTATTTATTGATCATAATATATACATTGTCGAAATATGTACATAAGAAGAGCCTATGGCTCAAGTGTAATAAGGCCGGAGGAGAGCTATGTTCCACGGCCGCCGGGTCTCCTCCTCAGAGTTGCGTGAGTTGTCTCGAACGTCAATGAGGTAGTATGATCCGTTGTGCAGATTCTTGCTGACCACAAAGGGTCCTTCCCAAGGCGGTGATAACTTGTGCATGTCGGTCTGATCCTGGATGAGCCGGAGCACCAAGTCACCTTCTTGAAAGGTTCTTGTCCTAACCCGACGGCCGTGATAACGCCGTAGGTCTTGTTGATAAACCGCCGATCGAGCCAAATCCATATCCCGTTTCTCATCTAACAGGTCCAGTGCCTCTTGGCGAGCTTGCTCGTTGTCCGCTTCAACATAGTTAGCAACCCGGGGTGAGTCATGACATATATCACTTGGGAGAACTGCCTCTGCCCCGTATACCATAAAGAAAGGCGTGTAACCTGTTGATCGATTGGGGGTGGTGTTGATACTTTACAACACAGAAGGTAATTCTTCCACCCAACAACCCGGTGTCCGCTTCAAGGGAATCATGAGCCAGGGTTTAAGACCCTTTAAAATTTCTTGATTAGCTCGCTCTGCTTGACCGTTGGATTGAGGGTGCGCCACAGATGCTAGGTCAAGCCGGATGTGCTCTCTCTGACAGAAATCCTCCATCTCACCTTTGGAAAGGTTGGTACCATTATCCGTGATGATACTGTGTGGAAAGCCAAAATGGAAGATAATCTTTTTAAGAAATTGAACAGCCGTAGCTGCATCACACTTGCTTACAGGCTCCACTTCAACCCACTTGGTGAATTTATCAACTGCCACCAACAGGTGGGTCTTCTCGTCCTGGGAACGTTTAAAGGGTCCCACCATATCAAGCCCCCAAGTAGCAAAAGGCCAAGTGATAGGAATCATCCGTAGTTCCTGAGCCGGAACATGAGCTCTACGTGAAATTTTTTGACAAGCATCACATCGTTTTACCAGATCCTCCGCATCAGCATGACCTGTCAACCAGTAAAACCCATGACAAAAAGCTTTTGAAACCAGGGACTTTGAATCAGCATGATGACCACAATCCCCTTCATGAATTTCCCATAGATCTCTTTGCCTTCTTCCGGAGAAACACAACGCTGAAATACGCCTGAAACGCTACAGCGGTGTAACTCGCCATTGTGAATAACCATGGACTTGGATCGCTAGACTATCTGTCGAGCCAGAACTTTATCATTTGGTAGCTCGCCCTGGCTCATATACACCAGATATGGAACCGTCTAGTCCGGTACAACGTGTAAAGCGGCCACCAACTGAGCCTCCGGATCAGGAACAGCCAAATCCTCTTCTGTAGGCAACTTAACAGACGGGTTATGCAAGATATCTAAAAATGTGTTAGGAGGTACCGGTTTACGCTGAGATCCAAGCCAGCTCAAAGCGTCTGCTGCTTCGTTTTTGCGCCGATCGATATGCTCAACCTGATACCCTTTGAAATGACCCGCCACAATATCCACCTCACGCCTGTAAGCCACCATGAGTGGATCCTTAGGATCCCAAGTACCAAAAACTTGTTGAGCCACCAGATCAGAATCTCCGAAACAATGAACTCGACTTAAGTTCATCTCTTTGGCCACATGGAGACCATGGAGTAAAGCTTCATACTCAGCTGCATTGTTAGTACAAGGAAACATCAAGCGGAGGACATAGTAAATTTTATCACCTCGAGGGGAAGTAAGGACAACTCCAGCCCCCGAGCCTTCCAACTGCCTGGATCCATCAAAATGAATAGTCCAGTACGTATCATTCGGTTTATCTTCCAGTGCTTGCAACTCGGTCCAGTCATTGATAAAATCCACAAGAGCCTAAGACTTGATGGTTGTTCGAGGTACATATTTTAAACCGTGTGGACCAAGCTCGATTGCCCACTTTGCAACCCGGCCAGTTGCTTCCCTATTTTGAATTATATCGCACAAAGGAGTAGAACTAACCACTGTGATTGGATGGCCTTGAAAATATTGCTTGAGTTTTCGACTGGCCATAAAAACCCCGTACACCAACTTCTGCCAATGTGGATAGCATTGTTTTGACTCGATCAGGACTTCACTGATGTAGTATACAGGTCGTTGAACCGGATATTCCTTCCCAGCTTCTTTACGCTCAACCACAATTGCCACACTGACCGCTCGGGCATTGGCAGCCACGTATAACAATAAAGGCTCATGATCAACTGGGGCTGCAAGAACCGGCGGTTCAACCAACTGCCGCTTTAACTCCTCAAAAGCCGCATTGGCTGCGTCACTCCAGACAAAATCATCCGTCTTTTTTCAACATCTGATACAAAGGAATTGCCTTCTCTCCCAAACGACTGATAAACTGGCTAAGGACTGCAATTTGACCTGCGAGACACTGAACATCATTGATACACTTCGGTTTAGCCAGGGATGTGATTGCCTTAATTTTTTCTGGGTTAGCCTCAATGCCCCTGTTGGATACAAGAAACCTGAGAAGCTTGCCTGCCGGAACACCAAAAACACATTTATCCGAATTAAGCATCATCTTGTAAACCCGAAGATTGTCAAACGTCTCCTTGAGGTCATCTATAAGTGTTTCTTTCTTCCTGGATTTTACCACAATGTCATCCACATAAGCATGAACATTACGCCCAATCTGCGTGTGAAGACAATTTTGCACACAACGCTGATAAGTTGCCTGAGCACTCTTGAGCCCAAAGGGCATAGAAACATAGCAGAAGGCTCCAAATGGAGTGATGAAGGCTGTCTTCTTCTGGTCCTTAACTGCCATCTTGATCTGATGATATCCTGAATAAGCATCCAAAAAACTCAGGCGCTCACAACCTGCCATCGCATCAATGATCTGATCAATACGCGGGAGAGCAAAGGGATCGGCCGGGCAAGCCTTATTCAAGTCCATGTAGTCCACACACATACGCCAAGTGCCGTTTTTCTTAAGAACCAGCACTGGATTAGCCAACCATTCAGGATGAAACACTTCGACGATAAACCCAGCAGCCAACAGCCGGGCTACCTCTTCACCAATTGCCTTGCGTCTTTCTTCATTAAAGCGACGAAGAAATTGCTTGACCGGTTTAAACTTCGGATCAATATTAAGAGTGTGCTCAGCGAGTTCCCTCGGTACACCTGGCATTTCAGAAGGCTTCCATGCAAAAATGTCCCGGTTCTCATGGATGAACTCGATGAGCGTGCTTTCCTATTTTGGATCCAGATTGGTACTGATGCTGAACTGCTTGGATGAATCGCCAGGTATGAAATCAACAAGCTTAGTCTCGTCAGCCAGTTTGAAATGCTGGGTTGGGTCATGCTCAGTGGTGGGCTTCTTCAGAGGGGCCATATCTGCCAGATCAACATTCTCCTTATAAAACTTTAGCTCCTCAAACCGCCTCAGCATAAGCCGCATCACCTTCCTCGCAATCCAACGCAATTTTTCGACTTCCATGAACCGTGATAGTCCCTTTATGACCCGGCATCTTGAGCTGCAAATAAATATAACAAGGCCTTGCCTTGAATTTTGCATAAGCCGGCCGCCCAAACAGCGCATGATACGGGCTCTGGATTCTCACTACCTCAAAGGTCAATGTCTCAGACCTAGAGTCATGCTCATCACCAAACACAACTTCCAAAGTGATCTTACCTACGGGATACGCCGATTTACCTGGTACCACACCATGAAAGACAGTGTTGGACGGTTTAAGATTCTTATCTGTCATCCCCATGCGATGGAATGTCTCATAATACAGAATATTGATACTGCTTCCTCCATCCATGAGTACTTTGGTGAACTTATAATCTCCCACCTAAGGCGCCACCACCAGAGCTAGTTGACCCGGATTGTCAACCCGGGGCGGATGATCCTCCCTACTCCACACAATAGGCTGTTCCGACCACCGCAGATAACGTGGAACTGCCGGTTCAACAGCATTAACTGCCCTCTTGTGAAGCTTCTGATCACGCTTGCACAGACTGGTGGTGAACACATGATATTGCCCACCATTCAATTGCTTTGGGTGACTCTGGTAACCCGACTGCTGCTGATTCCCTTGATTATTCTGCTGGTTATTACCACCTTGGTTATTCTGGTTGCCATGATTATTCTGAAACCCAGAGTTTGAACCGCCGCCGCCATGGAAACCTGGACCTGAACCACCCGACGGACCCTGATCATACCAGAAAAGATTAGAGTTTTTGAATTCCTTCATAATGTTACAATACTTCCAAAGATGCGTTGCAGGAGCCTCCTTGGTCCCATGCTTTGGACAGGGCTGATTCAACAAACGCTCCAGATTCATCGCCCCGCCGCGCTGGGGCGGTTTACCTTTTCGGCGTTGCACATTAGCATTAGCCACAAAATCTGAGTCTGCTTTACGCTTACCATTATTCCCATGGCCTCCTTGGTTGTGCTGATGTCCCTTTGCACCGCCATTCTTCTTTCCCTTCTTCGGTTTCTCATTATCAGAATCGGGATCCTTGGTATTATCAGAATCGACATACTTTACCAAGGCTGCCATGAGGGTTCCCATGTCGTTGCAGTGGCGCTTGAGCCGTCCCAACTTCATCTTCAGTGACTTAAACCGGCAATTGCACTCCAGTGTGATGATCACTTGACCAGCGTTAATCCGGTCGGACGAGTGCAACACTTCTGAAACCCGGCGTACCCAATGAGTTGTGGACTCGTTCTCCCCTTGAACACAAGCATCCAGATCCACAATGGACATGGGCTGTTTGCACGTGTCTTTGAAATTGGCTATAAACCGGGCCTTCAACTGATCCCATGACTCGATGGAATTAGCTGGTAGATTTTTCAACCAAGTACGGGTTGTTCCCTCCAACATCATCGTGAAGTACTTTGCACAAGCTGCTTCATCTACATCCAGCATCTCCATTGCCATCTCATAACTCTCGACCCACGCCTCAGGTGGCTGATCCGCCGTGTAATTAGGCACTTTGCGTGGACCCTTGAAATCTTTGGGCAGACGCACATTACGGAGAGCCGGAATAAGGCACGGCACTCCCCAGGAACTGAAGGCAAGCCCGGTGCCTCGGTCAACTGACGCTGCTGGCTGAACCGGGGCGGGTTGATAACGACCCAAAGCGGCATCCCTTCGTGCCCTGCCATGATCCACCACATCTTGAGCATTGCGATGCCGTGCGCTGCTAGACACCTCCGGTTCATCCATACGCCTGCTATAACTTGGGCTCGGACGAGGGGTTGAATGAATTCTATCACGGCTATATGAATAAGCCTGCTGCTGCACCATGGTGGTTTGAAGAAGGTCTCTTGCCCGCCGCATCTCAACTGCTGCTATTGAATCACCCTCCATCGGAATGGCTGCCAGGCGTGAGGCTGCGGCAATCATGTTATCCAGAGGGCTCGAGAAGTGACCCGATGGTGTAGACACGTATTGCAGCGGGTTATCTGTCAGTCGGGGTGGCTCCGTCATCCGTAGTTGATCCGGAGCTGTCCTAGGTGCCTCAGTCCAATTTGCAGCTGCCGGATTGCTCGGCCCAGCGCCTGGCGTCTAAAAGAGATTTAACCCTTTGTAAACCGGCAGCAGACGTGACCGGTACTTCCTTCGCATTACATCCTCTGATGCGGTCCGATCCAGCATGAGCTGGTAATTCTGCGCCTGTATCCGCTATGATTGGGCATCCAAAGCGGCCCATTGTTCAGCCGTCCTAGTATCCTCAGCTGCCAGGTCCTCCTTAGCCTGTGCTATTTGGTCCTTCAGTTTCGCAACGTCCACGTTGTGCTGATCCCGCGTCTCTGGGGTGATTGTCGCGGTTAACAAGGTCGCCCAGGCGTCCATCAAACCGGAGAGGACTTGCGCCGGACGGCGCGCCGGGACTCCTGCCGCGGATGCTGATCCGGTATTCATCACTGCGGTAGATGAAGACTGCAACGTGGGCTGTGTTCTGGCCATGTAAACAGCAACTAGACTTGGCGGTTCAAGGAGGTCCGAAATACTGTTGCCATCGGAATATCCTTCGAACACACCGCTATGAATCTGGTACAAGGACTCAGTTTCTCCAGTGGATGACTCGCCGTCGGAGTATACGGCTGTTTCGCCTTCAAACGCCGGTTCAGATCCGATCCCATGGACACATCCTACGAACGCACGCTTCACGGCGGGCTTAACCCGGGCTGGACTCGCACGCTGAGCCGTCTCGACGAGGTCGGTGCAGATGTCCGGCTCAGGGCCCGGTTCGCCGATCTTGCCGATGAAGACATGAATTCCGCCGAAGGGAACCCGGTACCCACACTCGATCGAGCCGGCCTCGGGGCCCCATCCTTCGTAGTCGATGTAGAGTTTGCCGCGACGACTTTTGGTCATCCGGCCGATCACGTACCCCTTAAGTCCTTCAGAGCAGCCCTTCAACAACTCGACACCATCGTGCGATAGCCCCACGGTGGGCGCCAACTGTCGTGGAATTAACATGTCAGATGTCCTCATGAAAGGACTTAGTCGTGGGGCCATTACAATGGGTTAGCTTGAAGGGGTTAAACCGGACAAGAGACACGGGAGATTATACTAGTTCGGCCCCTTCGATGAAGGTAAAAGCCTACGTCTAGTTTGTGATGGGATTGATTAGGTTTCAATGACCAGGGAGTGAAATACGCTTGCCTGAGTCTCGAATTGTTGTCTGTTGTCCCTGAACCGCCGCCGGGTCGTCCCTTTTTATACATAGGTTGACGCCCGGCCGGTTTACAGAGCCCCGAGGCCGACTCATATAAAGTGTCCGGCTTGGTCTCTCCTTTCCTAACTTATATTACAAGTTTACATAGTCATGGCGGTTTACCACTATGGGCCCTAATCCGCCTTTGGGCTGCGGGCTTCTAAGCTTCATTAGTAAAACGCCATCTTCTGGATCTTCATGGGCTTCAGCATAGTCTAGGGTGAACCGGGCCCTCCTGGCCGGTTTACACTCAGTAGTTATATCCTCGACACCTGTCGTAGGCATGCCTGTTATTTCTATTAAAGTAGGAGATCATTGCTATCATGGCTTATGTGATATGGGTGCTAGTGCGAGTGCAATACCTCATTCTTATACGAAGAAATTATGCATGATATTGCACCTGCTGAATTAGAAGGTATTGATGTTACAATTAAGCTTGCCAATAGAGACTCTATTTCACCCATTGGGATTGTTAGAGATGTTGAAGTCGTGTGTGGGAAAGTTAAATATCCTACTGATTTTCTTGTTCTTGGTTCCCCACAAGATGACTTTTGTCCCATTATATTTGGCAGACCCTTCTTGAAAACTGTTAATGCTAAGATAGATTGCAAAAAGGATGTTGTTACTATTAGTTTAGGGGATATGTCTCATGATTTTAATTTTGCTAAATTTCATAGACAACCCCATGATAAAGAATTGCCTAGTAAAGATGAAATTATTGGTCTTGCTTCTATTGCCGTGCCTCCTAATGATCCTTTAGAACAATATTTGCTAAACCGTGAAAATGATATGTTTATGAATGAAAGAAGGGAAATAAATGAAGTATTCTTCAAGCAGGGCCCTATTTTGAAACACAATTTGCCTGTTGAACTTCTAGGGGATCCTCCTCCACCCAAGGGTGATCCCGTGTTTGAGCTTAAACCATTACCTGATACTCTTAAATATGCTTATCTTGATGAAAAGAAGATATATCCTGTTATTATTAGTGCTAACCTTTCAAGAGAAGGAAGACGAGAAATTATTGAAAACTCTGAAGAAGCATCGTGCTACTATTGGATATTCTCTTGATGGTCTTAAGGGCATTAGTCCCACTCTATGCTAGCACAAAATAAAATTGGAGAAAGACGCTAAACCGGTTGTTGATCACCAACGACGGTTAAATCCTAAGATGAAAGAAGTGGTAAGAAAAGTAATACTAAAGCTTCTGGAGGCAGGTATAATTTATCATGTTGCTGATAGTCAGTGGGTAAGTCATGTCCATTGTATCCCTAAGAAGGGAGGTATTACTGTTGTTCCTAGTGATAAAGATGAATTGATCCCACAAAGAATTGTTACAGGTTATAGAATGGTAATTGATTTCTGCAAACTAAATAAAGCTACTAAAAAGGATCATTACCCTTTACCTTTTATTGATCAAATGCTAGAAAGATTATCCAAACATACACAATTTTGCTTTCTAGACGGTTATTCTGGTTTCTCTCAAATACCTGTGTCAAAAGAGGATCAAGAAAAGACCACATTTACTTGCCCTTTCGGTACCTTTGCTTATAGAGGTATACCTTTTGGTTTACGCAATGCACCTGCTACCTTTCAAAGATGTATGGCTTCTATATTCTTTGACTTTTGTGAAAAGATTATTGAGGTTTTCGTGGATGATTTCTTCGTATATGGAACTTTTTTTTATGATTGCTTAAGCAACATTGATCGAGTTTTGCAGACATGTGAAGAAACTAATCTTGTCTTGAATTGGGAGAAGTGACACTTTATGGTTAATGAAGGTATTGTCTTGGGGCATAAAATTTCTGAAAGAGGTATTGAAGTTGATAAAGCTAAAGTTGATGCTATTGAAAAGATGTCGTGTCCTAAGGACATCAAAGGTATCAGAAGTTTCCTTGGTCATGCCGGTTTTTATAGGAGATTCATTAAAGACTTCTCAAAAATTTCTAGGCCTCTGACTAATCTCTTACAAAAAGATGTTCCTTTTGTGTTTGATGATGACTGTGTAGAAGCATTTGAAATACTTAGAAAGCCTTGATTTCTGCACCTATTGTTCAACCACCTGATTGGAATTTACCCTTTGAAATTATGTGTGATGCTAGTGATTATGCTGTAGGTGCTGTTCTAGGACAAAGAGTTGATAAGAAATTGAATGTTATCCAATATGCTAGTAAAAATCTAGACGGTGCCCATAGAAATTATGCTACTACTGAAAAAGAATTTTTAGCAGTTGTATTTGCTTGTGATAAGTTTAGACCTTATATTGTTGATTCAAAGTAACTGTTCACACTGATCATGCTGCTATTAAATATCTTATGGAATAGAAAGATGCTAAACCTAGACTTATTAGATGGGTTCTCCTATTACAAGAATTTGATTTACATATTATTGATAGAAAGGGAGCTGAGAACCCCGTTGCAGACAACTTATCTAGGTTAGAGAATGTTCTTGATGACCCACTACCTATTGATTATAGCTTTCCTGATGAACAATGAGCTGTCATAAATGCTTCTCTAACTGCTCCATGGTATGTTGATTATGCTAATTACATTGTTGCTAAATTTATACCACCTAGTTTCACATACCAGCAAAAGAAAAGGTTTTTCTATGATTTAAGACATTACTTCTAGGATGACCCATGATGTCTACTACACAACCTTCTTCTTGTAGACGTTGTTGGGCCTGCAATTGCACAGGTTTGTAGGACAGTAGCAAATTTCCCTCAAGTGGATGACCTAAGGTTTATCAATCCGTGGGAGGCGTAGGATGAAGATGGTCTCTCTCAAACAACCCTGCAACCAAATAACAAAGAGTCTCTTGTGTCCCCAACACACCCAATACAATGGTAAATTGTATAGGTGCACTAGTTCAGCGAAGAGATTGTGATACAAGTGCAATATGGATGGTAGATATAGGTTTTTGTAATCTGAAAATATAAAAACAGCAAGGTAACTAATGATAAAAGTGAGCGTAAATGGTATTGCAATGATAGGAAACAAGGCCTAGGGTTCATACTTTCACTAGTGCAAGTTCTCTCAACAATAATAACATAGATAGATCATATAACAATCCCTCAACATGCAAAAAAGAGTCACTCCAAAGCCACTAATAGCAGAGAACAAACGTAGAGATTATGGTAGGGTACGAAACCACCTCAAAGGTATTCTTTCGGATCAATCTATAAAAGAGTTTGTACTATAATAACACCTTAAGACACAAATCAACCAAAACCCTAATGTCACCTAGATACTCCATTGTCACCTCAAGTATCCGAGGGCATGATATGCATCACACAATCTCAGATTCATCCAACCAACACAAAGTACTTCAAAGAGTGCCGCAAAGTTTCTACCGGAGAGTCAAGAACGTGTGCCAACCCCTATGCATAGGTTCATGGGCGGAACCCGCGAGTTAGTCACCAAAACATACATCAAGTAGCACATGATATCCCATTGTCACCATAGATAAACACGGCAAGACATACATCAAGTGTTCTCATAAAAGACTCAATCTGATAAGACAACTTCAAAGTGGAAACTCAATTCATCACAAGAGAGTAGAGGGGGAGAAACATCATAAGATCCAACTACAATAGAAAAGCTTGGGATACATCAAGATCGTGCCATAGAGGGAACATGAGAGAGAACACGAGAGAGAGAGATCAAACACATAGCTACTGGTACATACCCTCAGCCCCGAGGGTGAACTACTCCCTCCTTGTCATGCAGAGCGCCGGGATGATGAAGATGGCCACCGGTGATGGGTTCCCCCTCCGGCAGGGTGCCGGAACAGGCTCCCGGGAGGTTTTTGGTGGCTACAGAGGCTTGCGGCGGTGGAACTCCCGATCTATCTTGTTTTTTGATGGTTTTAGGGTACGTAGGGTTATATAGGCGAAAGAAGTCGGTCGGGAGGTGCTCGAAGGGCCCACGAGATAGGGGGCCACCACCCTGTAAGGGGGGCGCGGCCTCCTATCTCGTGGCCTCCTTGAGGATCTTCTGACGTGGACTCCAAGTCTCCAGGATCATATTCTTCCAAAAAATCACGTTGCCGAAGGTTTCATTCCATTTGGAATCCGTTTGATATTCCTTTTCTTCGAAATACTGAAGCAGGCAATAAAATAGCAATATGGGTTGGGCCTCCGGTTAATAGGTTAGTCCCAAAAGTAATATAAAAGTGTATAATAAAGCCCATAATCATTCAAAACACATAATAATATAGCATGAATGCTTCATAAATTATAGATACGTTGGAGACCTATCAACCCACACCTTTATAAAGAAGGAGTAGATGGTGTTATTAGACGGTGTGTACCTGAGCATGAACAGGAATAGATCCTACGCAAGTGTCACTCCGAGGCTTATGGAGGACACCACGCTGGAGATAGAACTGCACATAAGGTATCGCAATCCGGTTTTTATTGGCCTACTCTCTTCAAAGATGCCCGTAAGTTTGTCTTGTCTTGTGATGAATGTCAAAGAATTGGTAATATTAGTAGACGTCAAGAAATGCCTATGAACTATTCACTTGTTATTGAACCATTTGATGTTTGGGGTTTTGATTATATGGGACCGTTTCCTTCCTCTGATGGGTATACACATATTTTAGTTGCTGTTGATTACGTTACTAAGTGGGTAGAAGCTATTCCAACTAGTAGTGTTGATCATAACACCTCTATTAAGATGCTTAAAGCTTTTCTTTTTCCGAGTTTTGGTGTCCCTAGATACTTAATGACTTATGGTGCTTCACATTTTATTTATGGTGATTTTCGTAAAATGCTTAAGTATGGCATTAATCATAGATTTGCATCTCCATACCACCCACAGTCTAGTGGTCAAGTAGAACTGAGTAATAGAGAGATCAAACTAATTTTGCAAAAGACTGTTAATAGATCTAGAAAGAATTGGTCCAAAAAACTTGATGATGCATTATGGGCCTATAGAACCGCATAAAAAAATCCTATGGGTATGTCTCCATATAAAATGGTTTATGCAAAAGCATGTCACTTACCTCTCGAACTAGAACATAAGGCATATTGGGCCATTAAAGAGCTCAATTATGATTTCAAACTTGCCGGTGAGATGAGGCTATTTGACATTAGCTCAATTGATGAATGGAGAACTCAGGCCTATGAGAATGCCAAACTGTTTAAAGAAAAAGTTAAAAGATGGCATGACAAAAGGATACAAAAGCGTGAGTTTAATGTAGGTGATTATGTTTTGCTATACAACTCTCGTTTAAGATTTTTTGCAGGAAAACTCCTCTCTAAATGGGAAGGTCCTTACGTTATCGAGGAGGTCTATCGTTCTGGTGCCATAAAAATTAACAACTTCAAGGGCACGAATCCGAAGGTGGTGAACTGTCAAAGAATCAAACATTATATCTCATGTAATCCCATAAATGTTAAAACTAATGTTATTGAAACCGTAACCCCGGAGGAATACATAAGGGACACTTTCCAGAATGTTTCAGACTCCGAAAAGGAATAGGTATGTGGTACGGTAAGTAAACCGACTCCAAAACAGTTCTAATAGCAATTTTTCTCCGTTTTGGAATATTTAAGAAAAAAGGAAAATAAGAAGTAGTCCGAAAGGGACACGAGGCATCCACGAGGGTGGAGGGTGCGCCCTACCCCCCTGGGCGCGCCCCCTGCCTCGTGGGCACCTCGTGTCCCTTTCGGACTACTTCTTATTTTCCTTTTTTCTTAAATATTCCAAAACGGAGAAAAATTCTCGTGTGCTCTCCAGACTCCGTTTTCTTGCACGATACTTCTTTTAGTCGGTAAAAATTCATTATATAATCTCCTAAAGGTTTTGACCATCGTACCACGCAAATATCTCCTGCTTTTGTTTCGAGCTGTTTTCTGCCAGAGTTGTCAAGGCCAAGCATCATGTCGCCCCCCTCCTCCAACAATGAGGGCGAAGATGCTTGGATAATGAAGATAGAGCTGAAGAGAGAAGAACCCGGGGAGATCAACAAGGATGATAGGATCAAGAAGGCCATGGAGGATCAAGCTCCGGCAGCAGAAGAAGAAGACATCCTTCAGCCTCATTACAATCTTATTACCCCTACTGAAATTTAAGCTTTCAAGATGATTGAAATAGTTCAGGTGCAGAACAAGTATCTAACTCGTGAAAATATTCTGTTGCAAGAGCATATCACCGCATTCAAGGGCATTATTCGTAAGTTGGAGCACCTCCTACGCTCGATGTTGGACGACAAGCCCACGTCATCAACAACTCCATCATCACCACCACCGAAGAAAGATACATAAACACATGGGTATGTGCACTCCCCTTGGCAACTGCCAAGCTTGGGGGAGGTGCCCCGGTATCGTATCACCATCATACTCCTATCTTTTCCATTTTTCTTAGTTCGGTCCTTTTGGTAATATCTTGATCTAGTAGAATAAAGTTTTAGTATGATTTAGTTTTGAGTTTTGCTTTATGATCCTTCTATGTAATCGAGTCCGAGAGCTATATATAATAAAGATTAGTTTTGAGTCGAGGGCTTGGTTATCTTTCTATGATCTTGAGGGAATAATAGGAAAAAGAAAGAATAAAAAGAATTAAAGAGATCATATTGATCTTATGGAGATTAATGACTTCACATATAAAAGAGTATGATGAATAAAAGTTGTTTAGAGATGACAAACATAGTTTTGGTCATCGTTGCAATTAATAGGAAGTAATAAAGAAAGAGAGGTTTTCACATATAAAGATACTATCTTGGACATCTTTTATGATTGTGAGCACTCATTAAAATATAACATGATAAAAAGTTGATGTTGGACAAGGAAGACAACGTAATGGGTTATGTTTTCTTATATTCGAAATAAAGTATATTGTCATGGATCATCCAACATGTTGGGCTTGCCTTTCCCCCTCGTGCTAGCCAAATTCCTTGCACCAAATAGAGATACTACTTGTGCTTCCGAATATCCGTAAACCCGGTTTTGCCATGAGAGTCCACCATACCTACCTATGGATTGAGTAAGATCCTTCAAGTAAGTTTTCATTGTTGCATGCAATAAAAATTGCTCTCTAAATATGTACGATCTATTAGTGTGGAGAAAATAAGCTTTATACAATCTTGTGATATGGAAGAAATAAAAGCAATGGACTGCATAATAAAGGTCCATGTCACAAGTGGCAATATAAAGTGACGTTCTTTTGCATTAAGATTTTGTGCATCCAACCATAAAAGCACATGACAACCTCTGCTTCCCTCTGCGAAGGGCCTATCTTTTATTTTTGTTTTATGTCTTATGTAAGAGTCGTGGTGGTCTTCACCTTTCCTTTTTATATTTTATCCTTTGGCAAGCACATTGTGTTGGAAAGATCCTAATGTATATATCCAATTGGATGTAAGTTATCATAAACTATTATTGTTGAAGTTACCTTGAGGTAAAAGGTTGGGAGGCAACACTATAAGCCCCTATTTTTCTCTGTGTCCGGTTAAAACTCCATACCCATAAGTATTGCGTGAGTGTTAGCAATTGTGAAAGACTAAATGATAGTTGAGTATGTGGACTTGCTGAAAGGCTCTTATATTGACTCTTTCCTATGTTATGATAAATTGCAATTGCTTCAATGACCGAGATCATAATTTGTTAGTTTTCAATGAAGTTTCTGATTCATACTTGACATTGTGAATAGATTGTTACATTAGCAAAAGAAATCATATGACAATATATATACATACATACATACATATATATATATATATATATATATATATATATATATATATATGCAGACGGTCTATTCTACTAATATTAGCAGAATAACTATTCTGATAACACTTCCGCACTGCACGCTCAACGCAAGTGTACTGCATCTTCTTCATGCCGGGCACTGCAGTGCTTTTACGGGAGAACTACTTCATTTTCTGGTGTTCCGCCCGCGTTTTCTGTGTGGAATCGGGTGTTGCGGGATGATTCAGTTTGTGTCTGCATGTCATTTTAGCTTTATTCTTTCTAATTTACAGGAAAATCTACTAAAGTGCTTGCAAATCGAGGGATTTGGCGGACGAGCTTTCTCTGTTCGTTCGTGTTTGCGTCAGATTCGTTTTTTGTGTGGTCGGATGTTATTTTTTAGTAGGAATTCTTTGGTTGCGTTCGTTTTAATCGGTTCGTTCACTCTATAATTTGTTAATTTTTAGGAGTTAGTTTTCAATTCTTTGTTATTTTGATTATTGCGGCGGGTGAGCTTCGTCCGCTCCTCTGTTCTTGTTGATTTTTTTGATTTTGCTCGTCCATGCGTGTTTGAATATTGTAATTATTGTTGCTATAGGTTTGAATTCATTGTATTTTGGGTATGATTGTCATTTTCTGAATCGCATTCTTGAAATGAAAGCTGGTGTTGTTCGTCCCGTTGCCGTGTCTTTCGTGTAAATTTTTTGGTGGTATTTTTCTATAGTTTAGTGGTTGTACAATTTTTAGGCATGTTATGGAGTTGCGAGTGAAATTGACACCTCTGTTAGTCTATCACATGTCTGTAGTTTTACTGCTTTAATTTTATTTTTTGTAGTCGTGGCATACGTTGTAGTGCACTGCATTTTCTTTGGTAGTGTACTTCGGTTTTTTTTGACACCTGAAACAGTAGGAGAGGCTCCTACTATATATATTAGATTAAAGTATCAAAAAGGTTCTTACAAGGTCATAACCTTACATCCATAGCCATTGACAAACTAAGCTAGAAATGGGAAACCAAGGAGAATACAAGGTTATGGTACAACAAAGGATTGGGAAAAAGAGGAAATAAATTGTCTGTGCTTCTCTTTGGCTCTATGTCTGAGTAGAGAGAAATCCTCTATGGATCTTCTTGCCCATGAGCCTATAGTGGGGTTTATCCTTCGGAAGTGTTTGTTATTTCTTTCTTTCCATAGACTCAAGGAGGCATATAGGAAAATCTCCATGAACATTGGGTTGTCCCATGCTGACTTTGCATCTTTGATCCAATTGAGACGATCTCCATTAGTTGTCCAGTGGATGTTCAAAGTATCCCAACAAGTCATACTGAAATGACACGTAAAAATCATGTGCTCAACTGTTTCTTCCTCCGTACTGCCACACAAGATGCAACCGTGATTGTCTCCAATGTTATAATGTCGTCTCTTAAGCATGTTTCTGGTATTCAGGCGATCAGATAGCAGGAGCCAACCAAAAACCTTTATTTTCATTATGGTCGAAGATTTCCAGAGCCATTTATAACTATCGTGTGCAGTGACCTCTCAAAAGTAGAACTTGTAGTACCTTTTTGCTGTGTAAATCTCAGATCCCCACTCATAGACCCAAGCGTCTACGCCCTCTTCTGCATCATTGCCAACATGTAATGTGATCTCCTGGATATCTCGCAGTTCATTGTAAGCTTGCATGGATAGGGGAAGGTGGAAGGTTTCGTTGAGGTTGGTGCTGCCAAGGAAATCCCGGACCGAAATATCTTCATTTTTGGTATAAGAGAATGCACGTGGATGTGAATCGGTCAGGATCTCATCCAGCCAGAGGTATTTCCACATAAGCGCAGTATCTCCTCTGCGAACGATCACATGCGAGATGCCTCGATAGATAGGAGTAAGTTTGAGCAAATCTTTCCACCAGAAAGAGCCACAAGGGTCTGAGGCGTGTGGGATTTTGTTTGTGTAGTATGTGGACCAAATTAAATCAACCCACGGTAGATCCCAATGGTTGTAGAACTTGTGTAGGTATTTCATGAGCAAATCATCACTTTGAGTTTGTAAGTCAAGCACCCGAAGGCCTCCACATTCTTTGGGTCTGCAAACCATCTGCCATGAGGCTACAGAGTTGCACTTGTCCCCATCATCCGTCTTCTTAGTCCAAAGACATTGCCTTCTAATTTTATCAAGTAAATCAATAATCTTTTGTGGCACTTTAAGGGTGTAGAGTGCAAAGATGATGAGTGAAGTGATGACCGAGTTGAGAAGCGATAGTTTCCCTCCATAGGAGATCATTGATAAAGTTGTAGAGAGTCTTCGTTGAACGCCACAAACCAAAGTCATGAGATCCTGTACAGAAGGTTTTGTCGTGCCCATTGGCAATCCAAGATAGGTAAAAGGTAGCTTCCCCACCACGCAGCCGAAAATTTGGGCAATATGTTGGGCAGTTGCAGCGTCGCAATTCATTGGCACAAGGGTTGACTTGTGGAAGTTGATCTTTAGTCCAACAGACGTGGCATAATCGGTGAGTATGTTTTTGACAAGAGTCGCTTGGTCTTGACACGCCGGTAACAAAATGATATTGTCATCCGCATATTGGATCACTGGGTAGTCAGATTGGTTGGGACGGTTGAAGGGCAAGTGTAGTTCATTCCTTCGAAAGGAGTCATTAATCGCAGCTTGCAATAAATCTGCCGCCAAGACAAAGATTAAGGGGGACAACGGATCACCCTGTCGTACGCCACAGACGCAATTAAATTGCTTTCCCGGGACGCCATTAAGTAGAACGGAAGATTTGGCCGATGAGAAAATGGTTTTGATCCACCCCAACCATTTGTCATTGAAGCCCATGTGCTTCATAATATCCAACATAGCCTCATGATCAATGGTGTCAAACGTTTTTGCAAAGTCCAGTTTGAGGATAACCATTGGATTTTTAGAAGCTTGGCATTGGTAGATGTACTCAAACGCCCATGCAAGGCAATCCTGGATGGACCTCTTTTTCAAAAACCCATACTGGTTACGGTGTATAATTTTCAGAATGATTTTTTGAAGCCGATTGGGAGGAGTTTTGTAATGACTTTGAGACAGCAATTTAACAGAGTAATCGGTCGGAAGTCATTAACTCCTTGAGGTGCAGCAACTTTGGGAATGAGTGTGATTAATCCATCGTTAATGCTCTCCAGATTAAGGCCACCCTCGAAGAACTGATCACAGAGAGCATAAAGGTCCTCCTTAATTATATTCCAACAAGATTTGAGGAATGCTCCGTTCAACCCATCCGGACCTGGTGCCCTATCCGCCGGCATTTCTTTGATGACTAGATCAATCTCTTGTCGAGTAAAAGGCACAGTTAGGTCGTCCAATCCCTCAATTCGCTTGATGATGGAGGGAAGATTGAATTTCATGTCATGTTTAGAGGAGGTCCCAAGTCTTTCTTTGAAGGAGTGATAAATGACCGATTCCTTGCTTGCATGATCATCAACTACTGTTCCATCAGGTAAGGTTAGAGAGGCAATATTGTTTCTTCTGTATCTTTCGGAAGCCATTGCTTGGAAGAATTTGGAATTCTCATCACCAAAACGGACCCATTGAATCGTGCATCGTTTCCTCCAATATTCTCTTTGGTAAGAAAGTAACCGCAGAATGTGGGCTTTGAGAATTTTCCTAAAGTTTGCCTCTGAAATGGTCAATTGCCTTCTGTTTTCAATCATGTCCAGGTGTGCAAGAGTTTTGTTGGAGTTATCAATTGCAATAGAGAGGCGGGAAATGTTCTTACTCCATTTTTTCAGACAGTATCGTAAGTGCTTGAATTTTCTGCAAAGAATAGTTGCACTATTGGTAGAACGTACTGGCTTGTCCCAAGCTGACTGCACAATATCCATGAAGCCCGGGTGATGTATCCAAAAGGGTTCGAAGCAAAAGAGTTTGCTCCGTGGGATCGAGGTTTCAATTGTGACTACACACGGGATGTGATCAGATACTGGCTTACCCAATGGTTTAACAATGGTGTTAGGGTAAGAACCCGTGCAGTTGCAAGAGGTGAAAAACCAATCTAGTTGCTCCAAAAGTGGATCCTGCTGCATATTACTCCAAGTAAAAGTGCGGCCTTTAATTGGCAGTTCAACAAGACATTGCGTACGTATGAAGTCGTTGAATGTGATCATGTCATTAATGCTCCCGCCGGGCTTATTACGATTGTCGGGGCTACGGATATAATTAAAGTCCCCGAGGAGAAACCAATCTTCGTTGGCAGGGATGTTTAAAGAGAAAAGCCAATTAGTGTAATTAGTTCGAGCTTCACCTTGACATGGGCCATAAATGTTCACTAACGTCCAAGATTGAGATGATTGTGTGGACTGGAACTTAATCACAAGAGCAAAATCTTCAGAAGCTATGACTGAGCCAGTGAAAACCGAACTATTCCAAATAGTAGCAATGCCACCCGAGGCCCCAATCGAAGGAACAAAGGCAAATTGGTCAAAACGACGGGGACAACAAGATTTGATAAACGCATGATCAATCATAGGCTTCTTGGTTTCTTGCAAGCATAAAACCGAACAACCACTAGCATTGATAGCATTAGAAAGAGCTAATTGTTTATCACCGGAGTTTAACCCACGAATGTTCCAACAAAGCACATTCCAATTAACCAAAAGACCCATTTGAGCAAATAAACCCGAAGATTAGGTCGAAGACGAAGGACCCGCGTCGGTGGACTCCAAGAGGGCAGCTTCAGTGAGTTCCTCCGCCGGGACTGCGCATTTGAGGACGCCCACCTGTTGGATAACCTGAATAGGAGTGGGAGGTGGAATCTCTAGAGTGTCAGCATTATCCAGCTCCGTGATGATCACCGAGGAGGGTGCAGCAGGCGTGTGACGCGACTTCACTTTGGACACCTTCTTCCTAGTATCAGCCAGAGCATGCACCCGAAATCCATCATATTTATTCGATCTGGCACTGCGACGGAGAGAGACCTCACATTCTGGTGCCTGCACTTTACCACAGTGCGAGGAGGCGCCGATCACACTCTGGGGCCCCTCGGAAGGAGGCAAAGAGAGAGAACAGTTTGCCTGAAGCATAGCTGAGTCGTCAAAGGGAACAGTACAGGAGTGAACCACAGAGAGGCAGTAGTGTACTTCGTTGTAGCTGCATTACAATGGTTATGGCTGCTTATGAGATTTCTCCTTTTCTTAAACTGCATTCTAGATGACTGCATAATATGCATTTCCGTACTGCATTAGCAGTGTTGTTAATTTTCAATTCTGCTATTAGAGTGGATGGTCCATTATACGCTTTTGTTAGCTGAATAGTTATTATAAGAATTTTTTTGAACTGCATACTATGAGAATTGTTCTTGAACATGATATGTTAACTGCAAAGTTTCGACCATTTTGCATTTCATTGTTACTGTTCAGAGGGCTGATTTTTTTATTATTAGTACCACACCACGTGCTTGAGAGAACTGCATTACTGCCAACAGCAACTTTGTCTAAAAAGGATGATAAAATGAGGCAGTTGAGGTTGCATACATTAAATATGCATCGTTCAAATTGTCTGATGGACATAATTTTAAAAGCATACAGCATAACCAAAGCATTAGAAATATTGGTTGCTTCATATTAGACAGCCTAGAGTGCAAATATTGTAAACTTGATGGAGTCTTCTTCTTTGTAGAAAAACACCATGGCCACTTCTCTGGCCTCAAAGCCATTCTGGGAGACAAAATCTTTCCAACCAGTAGTTATGTTGATGCAGTCTTCAGAGTCGATGTGGTAGTCAGTTTGCATGTCTGCATACCCATTCTTGTGTTCTGTCTCCAAAGTAACCTTCCTTGAACTCGGAGCATGAAATTTTATTGTGGATGGCAGTTTCTGCATATTGGAATGGGTGGAAAAAAGAATTTTATAAGTAAAAAACAAATGTTTTTGTTTTATACTAAGTATGATCTGTTTATGTTTACTTAAATAGTTACATACATATGACTGCTATTTTCTAAAGTAGTTGCAATGTATGAACAAACTTATATACGCAATTGACTCCTAGTTTTACTGGGATATATATTATACTGCAACATGCTTGCATTGCAATGTCAGTAACAGTGTACTTCTCCAACATGTTAAGATAACTGCAACGCTTATCTACTGACCCTTTTTTTTGTTCATGCGTTGGGATTCTGATCTAACTAGTGTCGATACCCTGTGTGGTACTGAAGAAAGATAGGTGGAAGCATCTAGTCTTAATAGCTAACAAATCTAAACAACAATACAAATTCTGTTTTGTATTTTTGTTGACATTACTGAACAAATTGATTGAACTATATATTCAGATGTGTATTTGCAGGCTAGATTATGTCCAAAATTGTGAGGGGAAAAACATATCCAACTTTCCTGGAGATCTGAGGTTGTGAGGCGATGAAGAAAAGGCGCACGAAACCCCCTGTTGGGTATCATCGGGCAGCCGAGCATGCTGCGCCACTCGGTGTTGGTGAGCTCTAGACCTTCTGTGTACACGCATGTGTCCGCTACCAGCGCCATCCTTGCCAAGCACCCGCACTTACAGTCCATGGCGGGTTCAGTGGAATTCCAGAGAAGATCTGTGGATGGGATGAACCCTAGATCTACGATTTGAAGAAAAAGAGGAACGGGGGGAGGAGTTGTGTTAGTCTGTAGCACGAATGGATAAGTTTTTATGCAACCAATTAAGCAATGGAAGTAATAAATGGTATGGTTGGTGTTAGGTGGTGGATTGGGTCTGATTCAGTGTACACAAATGCATTTAAGAAGCAACAGGACTGCTTACTTGAAAATAGTGAACTGCATTGTCATATCACAACGAACTGCGAACGCGTGGTTGGGCCTGTGTTTGTGTATGGTATGTAGGATTTTTTTAGTGGCCTCTCTTTTTTTTGTTGGCCCTGTGTTTGGGTAGTGAAGACGCAATTGGGCCCAAGTCGGCCTGTGAGCACGGCTGGTTCCCGGTGCACTGTGTGCGGTCTAATGTTTAGTCCCACCTCGCCCGCGGAAGGCGCGCCTGACATGTTTATAAGCGCTGGCGAGGCCGCTGTGTCGAACTCCTCTTGTTACTTATTTGGGCGCTTAAACACGGCGCTCGCAGTTGTATGCTCTCTGACCTGTGGGCCCATGTGTGGCCGGCCCCATGCACTGTGACTCAGAACGACTCGCCTTCTGCGGGCGCAGACCTATTACGAGACTGGTGGGGCCGGTAGCACCTGGGTGGTCAATTTTTTTTCTTTGTATTTTTCTGTCTTAGGTGTTTTTTTCAATGTCGGGGCATGCACTGCATTGATCAGGGTTCTGTACTGCATGTGCACACATTCCGTACTGCATGTACAATTGCCATTTTTTTGTTTCCGTGTTTTTGCTATTATGTAATATGTTTTTCCAATGTATGGGAGTGCACTGCTTAGTAAATCTTACGTGTAATGCATTGATTATGGTTCTGTACTACACGTTCATATATTTCTGCACTGCATTGATTATTTACGTGTTTGCGTTTTTCTTTTTCTGTTTTTGCTCTTATGTATTCTTTTTTCAAATTTAGGTTCATGCACTGCTTTGTTGGTTATGTTAAAACTTCATTCGACATAGTCTGTACTGCATTCGTACACATTTTGCACTGCATGCATCCTGTTTGCACACTGCAACTCATTTTTCGTTTTGTACACTGCTCGAATCTAATGATACATTAGCAGACAACAGAAAACAAATTATCACAGGTATTCTGTACGACAATTTCATCACCAGCAAACTAAGTTGAACAGAAAGCAAACTAACGTAATCAAAGTTCAGCATTACAAAGCGATTCTGCATGGCAAGCAAACTAGGTTCAGCACACAAGCAAACTAACGATACATAAGCAAACAACATAAAGCAAATTTGATGATAATTCTAGAAGAACGCTGGCATTGTTGGCTCCTAGCGGCACCATCTTCTTCTTCACCAGTTAGTCTCTCCCCATGCCCAGCTGCTCCTGGCGCACTTCTTGGGGGGCGCCTCCTTCTCCAGCTTTGCATGGCGAAGGCCATCCTGGGTGAAGGTGATGCGGTTCCATATCTCATACGCTGCGTAGGCGTCCTTTGCCGCGTACTCGATGTGCCTCATGGACAGAGGCAGGGTGGCCCAGCGCTTGTGCTCGTCATCAGTGATCTTCTTCTTCATGTTGTTGTAGTAGTCGTCGATGAGCATGCCGGAGACATCTCCAAGGGAGTCCAACGCCTTGGTTGCCTCGGGCACCCTCCACTCCTTCTGGATGTCGACGAAGTTGGCGACCTCCAGTTTGACGCGCTCCAGCCTGGTTTTGTCGCTGTCAATGGAGAAGCCTGCAAAGGTGTACCTGGGGTCGGCGAGGAAGTTGTCAAAGATGGTGCACCTTTCAGAGGCGCTAATTTGGAAGAGCAGCACCTGATGATTCTTGCCGATGGAGAGCTGGCAGAGGGCGGGTTTCTGCGTCGCTTCAGGGTCATTGTCGTACTCGAGATCAATGCCGACGATCTTGTGGTGCTGGAGGCTGAGGTGGCACTCGTACTGCGCGAGGGAGATCGCCATCTGTTTCTTGTCGTTGGTGTGGATGACGTGCAACTTGGTGTTGCCGTGCGCCTCCACGGCCCTGTCGCCCTTGTACTCGTCGGTGAACGTCATCGCCGGTAGCAGGGCTTGGTGCTTTTGCGTTGATATGGGGCGATTTGGTGGCAGCGCAATGGATACTTGTGTTGTTGTGGATGAGAAGGCCTTTGGCAGGGGTTTGAATTTAAGGGGAGGGCGCGGGGTGGGATGGCCTCGTCGGATGAACTACACGATCATGCTGATGATGCGGTTGTGTAGATCGTGGGTTGGTTTTGCATCTATGATCATGGTCTTGTGGCGATGGAACTGCTCGGATTGGGTGGTTGTATGCGAACATGGGTTTTTTAAAGGTGGTTTTGTTTAATTTTTGATCAGTAAATTTTTTTTAACCACCACTTTTCTTTGCCAACGGGCATTTTCTCATGTTTTATATATGTATACTGCGTGACAACATAACTGCATTGCTTACACTTCCGCACTGCATCGTGTACAAATTAGAACTGCAATTGTGTATACATGTGTGTACTTCATCATTTTTTGCGTGTCCTTGCTATAGGCTTCGGCGATCTGCATTGCGTAATGGAATGCACTGCATACTTCTACCGCCACGTACTGCATCTTGTTTTTGCCTGTACTTACTGCAGCCCCTGGTACGGGAGGGATAGGGAAATGTGGGGGGGGGGGGCACTTTTTTTGAACTTATTGTTTTTTCTTAGTCGGCCTTGTTGGGCCTGTGTTCGAGTAGTTTAGAGACGCATGTATGTGGTCAATTTTTGTGTGGCTGGGGCCGGTATCATTTGGGTGGTCAAAATTTTTTTCTTTGTATTTTTTCAATGTCGGGGAGTGCACTGCTTTTTGGTAAATCATCGTTGCACTGCATTGATCAGGGTTCTGTACTGGATGTGAACTTCATTCTGTACTACATGTACAGTTCTCATTTTTGTTCCCGTGTTTTTACTTTTTTGTAATCTTTTTTTTGAATGTATGGGACTGCACTTCTTAGCAAATTACAATTGTACTGCATTGGTTATGGTCCTGTACTGCACATTCGTGTACTTCCACACTGCGTTTATTATTTCCGTGTTCGTGTTTTTCTTCATCGCTGTGTTCTATGTCATGTATATATTCATCTACGTAATGCGGAACTGGATTGCTATAGCGTACTACATCGCGTAAGGAAATGCACTGCATTTTTCTAGTACTGCGTACTGCATTTTTTGTACACCTCGCGAACAATCCCCTCTTGCAGTTTCGCCCGAGGCATCTCTCCCTCGAGCAAAACCGCCGTCGCGCGCAGCAACCGCCGTCGCCCGGGGAACCGCCGCCCTCAAGAGGTCCTTATTCCAGCATTCCGCGTCGCTGTCCGCTCCGTGAGCCCTTGCCGCTGCGCTCCCGCAGCCCTTTCCTGTCTGTTCCCGTCGCCCCCCCCCCCCCCCTCCCCCTTCCCGCCGCCGTCACTGCACACTTTTTTGTGGTACGTTCCGCTAGGCCTCGGTCTTGATCGTCCCCTCGTCTTGTTTTTGTGATTCTTGTAGTTGTTGTTGCTCTTTTTGCTTCTGTAATTTTTCCATAGGCAATCAATTTTATCTCATTTTGAAGTTGATTGTTGTGTGTGGCAATGTGGATCTAGGGTTTCGTGAGATTTTCGCCGATTTTGTTGCTTATGGCTGTCACTTCGTCCTTGTGCTGCAGGGAAGCGCTATGTCTTCGCCGAGCAAAGTGGGAGAAGGAGTTCAGGGTATGTGGAGTGCTTATTTTAGGCTTTGTTTATTTTGTTTGATGTTTATCTAGTTTCCTAATTCATCCTGCATATTGGTTTATGCTCTGTTAGTTGTCAGCGTTCGTTTGCATTAGTTTGTCGTGTGATGTTTTGTAATTCCTGTTTTCTGTTTTTTTAATCCAGTAGGTGATTGCAATGCTCATAATGATACACCAATTGACTCTCCTTGTCCTGGTGGTAAGGATCATGGTGTCGAGGGAGGACATCAAGTGAATTCGCCGATTGAATCTTCTCCCATAAGTGTGGCCCCTCCTTCTGGTATGTGATTAATTTGTTTATTTTTGTGTATGCTGGTTGCTTGATGTTTGCACAAATTGGTGTTGCTTTGTTTTATCTAGTCCGACATTTTTGTTGCGAACAACCGTGAATTTAGTATATGCAGCACTGCATTTATTTGTATATGTGAACTCCACTGTATGTATGTGTGAACTGCATTGTTGCTTTATTCAAGTTTTTTGTACAATGCATTATTTTTTATTTTGAGTTTATGGTTGGAGCACTGCATTTATATGTCTAACTGTACTGCATTTGTTCTTTTTGTGCAATTTTTAATGAGCATAGTCAAACTTTATTTTGATGCAGTGTCTGTTTTCCATGCTAGGGCGCCTGGGTTTGAGGAGGTTACTCAATTGATTGACCATTATTTTGCAGAGGGTAATGTTGGTGTGAGCTTTGATCAGAGACGTACTGTCTTGTCTGAAACACAATCGCAGTCTGTTGATGGTACAGAGGAAGTTACACAGGATTGGATGGTCTCGGAACAGCTTCGTCAATATGAGTTGAAGCAAAGCAAGAAGAAGTTGAGGTTTGAAATTGATTCAAAAGGGTTTGCGGATAAGGAGAAGCTGAGGAGATCTGCAGATGGTGCCAAGGGTGGTAAATTTGGCAAGGTGAAGCAGCCTTCTTTGCAGAAGAAGAGGTTGAGTACTGTTGCTGAGGAAGGTGGTACACCTCGGCGGAGTCCACGTGTTGCTGGAATGAAGAGGAATCTTGGCAAGAGAACTGCTGAAGCTGGTGGAAGTGATGATCCTCGGCGCAAACGACTACATGTCATTGAAGGTCCCAACTCTGATGACGACGACTTTGTGCTTGCTGATTATGTGATGGGTGTTCATCCTTCTAGACGCAAAGACTGTGGTTCATCTAAGAGTCTACCCAAGCATGCCCGTGATGATGTCGACGAAGATGTTGGTGGTGACTCTGGCGAGGAGGTGGATGCTGCTCCAAAGGTTTGTTGAAGTGCACTGCATTTGTTTCCTTCATTGTTATTCTTTCTGTATTTTCTATGTCTGTTTTTTTATGCCTAGTCTTCTAATGTGGACTGCATTTCCCTTTACACAGAGGAAGAAGTCTAGTAAGAGCAATGCAACTGAAGATGATGCTGAGGGAGATGATTCTCGATTTAACAAGATCGTGTGGTTGTTGCTTCCCACTGTTTGCAAGGCTGCTTCTTTGTTCAAAGAGGCGCATTGCAGCCATGTTAGGGATGCTGGATTTGGTGTTGTCTTTGATCTGACAGTAAAGAAAAATGTGCGCATTCTTATGTGCTATCTGATGGGAGTGATTGACCCTGCCACCATGGTAATGGACTTTGGGAATGGCAGGGTTCTTCGAATCAATCGTGATGCAGTTCATCACATTTTTGATTTACCTATGGGACGTCACACTGCACCCATGCCTGCTTCCAGCGGTCATGAAGAATCGTTGACTGCCCTCAAGGATGAGCTTGGCTTTGACCGTTCAAAAAGTATAGGTGTCAAGGACTTGCTTGAGAAGTTGAAGGTGTTGGTGGAGGAAGATGATTATGTGAGTGTTGACCTTGCTGTGAAGGTGTTCTTCCTGATACTTTACCAGAATTTGCTATGCCCGGGGCCTGCAGTTCGTTTGGGTAGAGTTGCTGCGATGGTAGAGAACATGGATTATGCGGCTATGGCTCAGATGGACTTTTGTCAGCTTGTTGTTGATGAGTTGCAGGCAGCTGTGGTTAGGTGGCAAACAGAAGGCAGCAAGCAGAATTGTGCAGAGGGTTGTGCCATTGTCCCCCTGATTATGTATCTTGACTGCTTGAAGCTTCGCAAATTTTAAGTCATGCACACGTTCACGCCACACGCGTCATACCTAACGACCAAGGACCTGATGAAGTTGTACAATGAGGATGTGCTTGTGAAGGGAAAGATTTACTTGGAAAGTTATAAATTTGGGAAGTTGCCGGTTAGTGCATCTGATTTTTTAATATCAGATTTTTTTAACAAAATGTGCAGCTATTATAAATGTGAACTTTTCTGGTACTCACATGTGTACTTCTCTTTGCCTGTTGTCTTTTTTGCAGTGGAAGGCGTCAGGTGATATTGTGTACAACCGTCCTATTGCAGTTGTACACGGCAGCTCTGATGCGGGGCCTAGCACTCATGCTAGGTTTTATGAGCCTATCTGTAGCCAGCTTCCTGCCTGTGATGATGAGATGCCGCATACTTGTGGTTTAATGCCTTGAGAGATGTTTGATAATACAAGCTCTTGTAAACAGACATTTGTTGGCGGCAAAAAAACACGAGGAGATTGATGAGCTTCTTCTGAAGGTTTTGAAGCTGACTGAAGATTTGCCAACCTCTGGTGACAGGTTGAGGATAGTTGCTGGTTTTTTCCCTGTTGGCCATGGCCCACGAGATGAAGATATTGTTACTGCTCACAATTTTGATTGTGGTGTGATTGAAAGCCTAAAGATTGCAGTGACAAATGTTCGGTCTTCGTATGCTCAATTGAGACATTCACAGGAAGAAAAATGTGGTTGGTATGAGAAGGATGTTGGGCATATTTTGGACGAAATGACCCGTCAGGACGCTGGCGTTGGCGCTAACAATGTATGTTCTAGGTTTTTTGCGGCTTTGAACCTCTTTTTTGTGTATTATGTTGACTGATCCTCACTACTTTTGTTTTTTTTTTGTTATAGGCTGGAGTGGAATCTTCTCATGTCGATGGAACTAGAGACGATGGAGTTCGTCAGGTATAAATACTCTTGCCATGTCTGTTCTGCCATGCGTCCCTTTTTCTTTGAACTTGCATTTGTTTGCTTCCCATTTTTATTTGTTTTTCTTTTGTGTACTTCACTGTTGTGAAGTGTGTACTCTTGTGCATAGTTGAAGTTTTTTCTTTTTTGGTCGGTACCATCTTATTTCTCGTTTTTGGTTTGTTCTATGCCCGTAGACTGGTGTTGCTGCTTGTGATGTGCACAAAGAGACCTACGATGGCTCTGGGAAGGATGAGGTCTTGGCTGATGCATCGTCCCCTCTGGATGTTGTAGCTGATAAGGTATAGTTGTATTACTTGTTCTGTTAGTGGGTTGTAATCTAATTTTTTGTTGTTTGTTACTTGATGTACGCTGTTATGTTCATCCATATGCATTTTCATTTACATATGTTAGCTGCAATAGTTTTACATGTGTGAGCTTCATTGTTTGACAGAAGTGAACTGTAGTTCTTTTGGCATGCGCAGTCCATACTGATTTACATACGTGAGCTTCAGTATTTAACATAACTGAACTGCAGCATTTGACAAAGTGAACTGCAGTTCTTGTTTTATGTATATGTGGGTTGCAGTTGTAGTTGTGTTTGACACACGTGCGTTGGAGTTGTTTTGCATATGTGGGCTGTAGTTGTTCTGTGTATGTTGTTAGCAGTCTTTTGACATAAGTGTGATGTGTGTTGTTGTGTTAGTTATCCCCACGCTCATTTTTGGGTTATTGTGTGTTTTTTAAACTTTCCACAGGTTGGAGAAGAAAACGTGCAAGTTCACGTTGATCTGAATTAGGGCAGTTGTGTTGTTGATGGCCGTGGCAGTGTTGATGCTTCTGTATCGGGTGCCGTTGACTGTGCAGATCCTTCTGTAGCTCAAGGATCCCATGATGCTGTTCCCACCAGTCGGCATGACGATTCTGATGTTGGCATTGAAAAGCCACTGGAGAATGTTGCCCCTGCTGCTAGTGTTGTTGCTTCCCCTGTCTGTCTGGTGTCCAATGATGTTCCGGAAGTATCGAGAGTGGAGCCTCATGTAGTTGAAGTATCTAAGGACGTTGCTGTTGACCAGACTGTTGTAAATCTAGAGAATGCTGATGTTGCTGCAGAAGGCCAGTCCAGTGAGGTTGTGGTGGATTCGTCGCAACCTATGCAAGAAAATATTTTGCTCAGCTCTGAAGAACAGCAGCCTGAAGACTCTAACACTAAAGGCAAGAGTTTTTTTAACAGTGCAGTTTGAAGTTTTTCTCATTCATGTTGTTTAATTACTATAGTATCTGTATTAGATGTTTAATGATAAGTGAAACTTGATCTTTTGTCTATGATTTTCAAAATAGCTAGCAGAATTTCCTTAGCTTAATATTTAAACTTCATTGTTTGGATAAGTGAACTTCATCTTTTTTATTACAGATGACGAACTTCCTGTTGTGACACCATCGAGCATTGATCCAGCTCTTCTGAAAAGATACAATGAGTTGTACGCTGCTGTTACGAGGGCTCGGAAGGACAAGAAGAAGAAGTATGGTTTTTTAGAAATTGTTTTGTTCATATGTATTATCTAATTTTTGTATTTACCCCTTTTTCTTTGTTGTTATTTTTTTAGTATCTTATGTTTTAGTTTTTCATGAAAAATTCAGGGACATGATTGCTTTTAAAACTCAGATGGGTGATATTAGCATTGGCGAAGTTGGTCAATCCTTTTGGGATAAAGGGATGCTCACTACAAGGCTTGTAGATCTTGGGGTTTCTTTGCTGGTAGATAAGTTTAAGGGATCTCCGATTATGGTTGTCCCGTACCATATTTATGTAAGAATGCAGAAATTTTTGTTTTATTTTTTGATTTTCTTTTCTGATTTCGTGCGACGACCTGTTTTGCTTGAGCACTATTTGATTTTTGGTTTTGTTTCGGCAGACAAATATTTGGAATGGTGGTACTGTAGGCAGGAGTGTTAAAATGATGTTCTCCTCAAAAGCCGAGGAGCGTGTTGATAAAAAGGATATGGTGAGAGACATTTTTATGTGTTGAAAACTATATTTTGTCTGTTTTGTTTTTATAGAGTTCTGTTTTTTCTTCTTATAATAATTTTATTTATTTTTTCATGCTTCCAACAGGTCCTTTTTGCAACTTTTGATCCGCCAAATACGAGGGATGGTGTTGGTCATTATTGTGTAGTTGTGTTAAATGTGAAAGAAAGGCGGTTTGAATTTCTTGACTCGCTCAACAAACCTGGCAGCCCTGATGCGGTTAGGGTTTTTAGGAGGATGGTTAAAAATATCAAGCGTGCATGGAAAGAAGGGAGCTCAAGTTTTGATGAGCCGCTAAATCCTCCTACACTTGATGGATTTGTGCTGAAACATGTCATTGTCCCATTGCAGCCAAATGGGTGCGTTCTGTATAGCCCTTCTGTGTCATACTGTTCAAGCTTTTTTTTCACTCCATTTTTGTGAAAACTGATGTTTTTTATTCTCTTTATTGCAGGCATGATTGTGGATTCTATATGTTTCAATTCTTGCAGACATGGGATGGTGTTCGAGTTGCTAAGTTTGGGGTGGAGCACATTGGCAACATCAGAAAGGCCATGCTCTATAGCTGGCTAACATCGAGGAAGTGTTGCCTTGATTTAACATCACTTCTAATTTTTGCAGATAAAGGTTGTTTTATTGAACTTCTTTATCCCCCCTTTATTTTTTTCTTGTCTACTGCTTGGTTCCGCTTCTTTATGGTCAAGTGAGCTGCATTGTTCTTTATATGTGGGCCGCATTGTTGTATACAAGTGTGGGCTGCATTGATGTAGACTAGTGTGCTGCAATGCGGTAGACAAGTGGGCTGCATTGCTGTGTACAAGTAGACTGCATTGATGTAGACTAGTGTGCTGCAATGTTGTAGACAAGTGGGCTGCATTGCTGTATACAAGTAGACGGCATTGATGTAGAGAAGTGTGCTGCATTGCTGTATACAAGTGGGCTGCATTGTTGTATACAAGTAGACTGCATTGATGTAGAGAAGTGTGCTGCATTGCTGTATACAAGTAGACTGCATTGATGTAGAGAAGTGTGCTGCATTGTTGTAGAGAAGTGGGCTGCATTGCTGTATACAAGTAGACTGCATTGATGTAGAGAAGTGTGCTGCATTGCTGTAGAGAAGTGGGCTGCATTGTTGTATACAAGTACACTGCATTATTGTAGAGAAGTGTGCTGCATTGTTGTATACAAGTGGGTTGCACGACTGTATACAAGTAGACTGCATTCTATTTTTCTGTATACATGTTTTTTGGTTTTTGTGTTTTGTGCTGAGTGCTTCCATGTTTTTTCTGCATGTTTTTAGGTTTTGATGTGGGGCTTCATGAAGGCTATACGTCAATGTTTGAGTCCCAGGTTTCTGAGGTGGTTATGGAGGATTGTGTCATTGAAATCTCTCCAGATAATTCTGGTTCTTTGGCTAGAGATGGTTTGAACACAAATGTGGCGTCTGGACCTGATGGTTGAGGTGTCTCTCGACCTAGCTCTCCACACGATGTATATGATGTTGATGATGATGATTTTGTTACGCCGTGTGCACGTGTCACTAGGACTAGGAGTGCAGCAATTAATCGTCCTCCTTTGGATGAGGTTGAAGTATTTTCGAACAAGAGGGCAGGTGAGAGGGCTTTTAAGTTGAGATGCTCTATAGAGAAATTGAAGCCTCCGAGGTTCAAATATATTGATGAGGCGATTAAAATAAAGGATCTTGTTCTCAGCAAAGATTTTGTAACCAAATACCGCGAGTAAGTTTTATGTGATGTGTGTGCCCTTCATCCTTTTTGTGTGTTTTGATTTTAATTCTAATTTTATTGATCCCATCTGTGTATGTTTACTACAGGAACACGTTCTTTATGGTGCATGGTCCTTTTGGTGATGTCGATACTTACAATATCGACTATATCTATGATACATTTGGCAAAGGAGTTTTAATGGATTCGTATCTCATGGATTTTGTCATCAAGTACTGGAAGCAAGACCCTGAATTGGGTTTAGCTTATCAATCCGGTGAACGTGTGCTACTTTCACCTTTATTTATCACGGTAAACGTTTGTTGTCATTCTTTCCTATTGCACTGGCTTTTTCATGTCCATGCCTGCTTGCATTATTTATTCTTTTTTTTCATGTCCTTTTTTTGTTCTTTTTTGTGTGCAGTACGTTCTTCAAATGGAAACATCTGTGGCGAGAGATAATGACGGAAATCATGTGTTGCCAGTTGTGCATAGCTTGTTTGTTTTAGAAGATGCAGTTAACCAGTTCAAGCTTTTTGTGAGCGAGGACGCAAACCTGTTGGATGCAAAACTGGTAAGTTCATTGTTTTTTGTCATTTATTTTTCCTGGTTTGTTGCATTTCTTTTTATAGTTATTTTTGGGACAGTGGTCCTGGTGCTATGTGTCGAAAGAACTTTTCATTTCTTTTTTTTTATGCGAACAGATTATGATGCCGCGATTCAAGGATGGTCATTGTTCCTTATACACGATGAACCAGCATCGCCAGACGCTTGATATCCATGACAGTACGAAGTACACTGGCCATCCTGATGTCACGACAAGGTGGCGTAGGACTGACTACCACGCAGATTGCACTGAAGTGGTATGTTATTTTTTCATAAACTGCACATGCAAATTTTAGCACACATAGAACCACAATTGTTTATGTAGTGCACTGCAACATATGCGCGACAGAACTGCATTTTTCTCACATGCACTTAAAAGAGGGATTGTCTAGACGTTTGAGAACAACTTTTATATTTTTTTGGTTCGTCTGAATAGCAACTTTGATCCGTGATGTGTGTTATTCTTACCTTGTGCTTCCCTTTTTTGCCAGATGAGGAGGATGACTCAGCTGCTGAAGGCGATTTATGGTGAAAAAATGTATAAATCGAAGAACCACCCTGATTGGGTTAAATTGGCAGAGAAGCCCTCTTACCCGATCGTGCCAGCGCAGGGAGCAAATCAGTGCGGAATCTATGTTCCGAGGATGACGCAGTTGTATGACGGCCAACGTCTAGTTGAGAAAATTTTGAAATCCGACGTAACACCTTCTCTATTTTCTTCTTTTTCTTGTTACTTTTTTTGTTATTTTAATTTTTTCACTTTTTTGTTCTTTATGACAACCTTTTTTTTAATCACTGGTCTGCATTTTTTTCTTTTTTCTTTTTTCAGCCTGCTGTTGAAGATTGGAAGGCGGAGTACATGTTCCAGCTGCTGTTCAATCCTTCGAACATATTGTGTTATGAAGACATGCCGCTTGAGCTACGTGAACTGATTGCGGACCTCGGGCTCACTTCCCTGTCACAATCGCAGACATAGTCGCAGACACAGTAACAGTCATTTGGGGCACTGTTTTCTACTCGGGGCAAAAGCCTGTGCGTGGACAATAACTAGGGTTTGATGTTGTGTATGTGTGTGCTGACTAAGGTAGATAATGTATGAAAAAGACTTTTTTCTGTCGTTGCGTTTTTTCTTGTTCTTTTATGCAGCAATATATGTGGACGAATTTGTATGTGTATGTATATTTTATATCAATAACTCATACAGTATATATAAGTGTATAATTTTATTTTTGTTGGTGACCACGGTCTATGTGAACTGGCATTTGTCACGCTTATATGTATGGTATGTGTTCGATAAACTGCATCGCACTTGATGCCGAACTTCTTTGTCCAACAAAAAGCACTGCATTTTTTTGTCTTCAAGTTCAGCGCTGCATGTGTGTGCATGCCGAAATTGCATTGCTTTATGATATCGCATTGCTTTTTTGCCCAAAACAAAACGCACTGCTTTTGCCTAAAGTTGCGTTTTGCAGTTGGTTTTTTTATTGTTTGTACAGTAAGGTAGATGGGGGGGTTGCCCCCCACCCTAATTTTTTAGTTGTCTATATATTTGTATTGTTCCTATACGCACTGCGTGCGTTAGCGCGAGGCCGAGCAGGGGGTGGGGAGGGGGGTCGTGACCCCCCTCCCCATCCCCCTGCGAGGCCGAGCCTCGAACGAGCCAGAGTACGTGGCGACGCGGCTTGCCGCGGCGCCGCGTGCGTAGCCGAGTCCGTCACACCCCGTCGCCCCCCTGTCTATCTTAGGGGTGTGGCTCCGGGGTTGCGTGTCCCCTTTGATGGAAAAACAGAATGTCCGCACTGCACCTGTCAACCAAGCGCATTGCTTGCATTAGCGCGAGGCCGAGCAGGGGGTGGGGAGGGGGGTCGTGACCCCCCTCCCCATCCCCCTGCGAGGCCAATCCTGGAACGAGCTGGAGCAGGCGGTGACGCGGCTTGCCACGGTGCCGCATGCGTAGGCGAGTCTGTCACACCCCGTCGCCCCCTGTCTATCTTAGGGGTGTGGCTCCGGGGTTGCGTGCGTCCCCTTTGATGGAAAAATAGAATGTCCGCACTGCGCCTATCAACCAAGCGCACTGCATGCGTTAGCGCGAGGCCGAGCAGGGGGTGGGGAGGGGATCGTGACCCCCCCTCCCCATCCCCCTGCGAGGCCGAGCCTGGGATGAGCCGGAGCAGGCGGCGACGCGGCTTGCCGCCGCACCGCATGCGTAGGCGAGTCCGTCATATCCCGTCGCCCCCTGTCTATCTTAGGGGTGTGGCTCGGGGGTTGCGTGCGTCCCGTTTGATGGAAAAATAGAAAGTCCGCACTGCGCCTGTCAACCAAGCACACTGCATGCGTTAGCGCGAGGCCGAGCAGAGGGTGGGGAGGGGGGTCGTGACCCCCCTCCCCATACCCTTGCAAGGCCGAGCCTGGAACGAGCTGGAGCAGGCGGCGACGCGGCTTGTCGCGGCGCCGCATACGTAGGCGAGTCTGTCACACCCCGTCGCCCCTGGCTATCTTAGGGGTGTGGCTCCGGGGTTGCGTGCGTCCCCTTTGATGTAAAAACAGAATGTCCGCACTACGCCTGTCAACCAAGCGCACTGCGTGCATTACCGCGAGGCCGAGCAGGGGTGGGGAGCAGGGTCGTGACCCCCTGTCGGTGTCAAAACCGGCGGATCTCAGGTAGGGGGTCCCGAACTGTGCGTCTAGGAAGATGGTAATAGGAGACGAGGGACACAATGTTTTTACCCAGGTTCGGGCCCTCTCGATGGAGGTAAAACCCTACGTCCTGCTTGATTAATATTGATGATATGGGTAGTACAAGAGTAGATCTACCACGAGATCAAGGAGGCTAAACCCTAGAAGCTAGCCTATGGTATGATTGTATGTTGTCCTACGGACTAAAGCCCTCCGGTTTATATAGATACCGGAGAGGGCTAGGGTTACACAGAGTCGGTTACAATGGTAGGAGATCTATGTATCTGTATTGCCAAGCTTGCCTTCCACGCCAAGTAAAGTACCATCCGGACACGAGCCGGAGTCTTCAATCTTGTATCTTCGTAGTCTTGGAGTCCGGCGGACATTGATAGTCCGGCTGTCCGGACACCCCCTAGTCCAGGACTCCCTCAGTAGCCCCTGAACCAGTCTTCAATGACGATAAGTCCGGCGTGCATAATGTTCGGCATTGCAAGGCGGGTTCCTCCCTTGAATAATCCAGAGAAGATCATGAACACCAGGGTAGTGTCCGACTCTGCAAAATAAATTCCACATTCCACCGTAGAGAGAATAAAATGTACACTTAGTTCAATCTGCTGACGTATTACGCGGCGTGACATCACACCGCCACCAGGCTTTTGTTTGAATCATTATACCACCTCAGCATGTTTAGCGAAGCGGTTTCCTTGGCACGTCTTGTCGAAGCAGAGATCGTGTTCCCCTTATTCCGGGATTCTCATCAATACATGCGTGGGTAACCCAACCGCTCCCGTCGCCACGCCTCCTCTATCGAAGGGGAATCCCAAACGGTCACGGAGACGGCCCTTGGTATTTCTTCCCCTTTATAAGAGGACCAAGGCTCGCCATTGTTCTTCAATCTCGCATCAAATCTCTTCCCCACTCCTGGTTCCAACACCCAGAGCCTCAGATTCGAGCGCTTCGGATCCTTAATCATGTCCGGCTTCGACCTCCAGGGCCGGTGGATGCCCTCCTCCATCACGGAGGAAGACATATTGAAGTTGCGTGAGGCCAAGTACCTGGCCTACGAGGTTTCGCACAGGTTGCCTGTCCAAGGGCAGGCTGTGCCAGCCCCCGAGCCCGGTGAATACGTCGTTTTCATATCCCACCTCCGTCGGGGTTTAGGCTTCCCGGTAGATCCCTTCGTGAGAGGGCTCCTGTTCTACTACGGGCTGGACTTTCACGACTTGGCTCCGGAGTCCATCCTCCATATCTCCGCATTCATTATCGTCTGCGAAGCCTTCCTCCGCGTCATTCCCCACTTCGGCTTATGGCTGAAGACCTTCAAGATGGAGCCGAAGGTGATCGGGGGGCGTCAAGCGGAGTGCGGCGGGGCGACCATAAGCAAAAAGGTCGATGCCCCGTGGCCTGAGGGTTCCTTCCAAGAGGAACCTGGACCGTGGCAGCAGGAGTGGTTCTATATCACCGCTCCAAGGGGCAGCAGGCAAAAGCCGCCGCCCTTATTCCGCCCGGGACCTCCACGCCAACTGATGTCGTGGGTCAACCAAGGGCTCAATTGGGGGCCGTCCGAAGACGTGCCTTCACTGCAGGGCCGGATTCGAGATCTCCAAGCGAGGGAGATTGACCTGATCAAGGTGACGCAGGTTATGCTAATCAGGCATCTTCTGCCCTGCAAACGCCATCCTCTCCGTTTATGGGAGTTCAACCCGGAGGGACCTCGGATTGTTCAACACTTCATGGGTGCGACACCCGTGCAGATGTACAAGTTGTTCTTCGGACCGCAGGTGGCGTGTCCGGATTTAGCCGAGGATGCAGGCCTAAGCCGCGATCGCCCGGATACTCAGGTAAGTAGCTCAGAGTCCGGACATTCTGTTTATGTGCCTTTCTAGAGTTCGCCTCCTGACCCTTTGTTCTTTACAGGAATGGGTGGCACGATCAAGGCTGATAAGGTGTCCGGCCCCCCTCCCAGAGACCGTACAGGAGCCCGTGCTGGTCAGAATGTTGGAGGCTGCGCCCGCAGAAGGGGGCGACGGGGAAAATAGAGGAGCTAATATTTCGCCCAAAGGGGCGACTGAAGAGGGAGGAAGCAAGAACCCCTCCCTTCAGGGGGAGAAGAGGACCGCCTCCGAAGATCCGAAGGCCAAAGCCCCTAAGCGTGGGAAGAGATCTTCCCCGGGGGGTCCGACGCCCGGAAAGAATCCGGACGCACAATCATTATCAAAGGATCGGCCCTCCAGCGAGCCGTGAGTATGAAAGAGGGAGTTAATTAGTAAGGAAATACCTTCATTTGTGCTTCTATAGATAACCAAAATATTTATATTGCAGTTCGGATCTACAGCCTTCTCAGATGAGTTCATCTTTGGGGGACCTTCTTCCGGAGATGATGGAGAGCGATACGCCTCCATCCGCAGCGCCGCCAGATGAGGCAGGCGAACCCGAAGTGTCATCATGGAGGGTATCCCCGAGTCCGGAGGGGCCAGAGAGTTCGGCACCTACTAGTGTCCGGCCGGGAGAATTGAAGAATTTGCTTGAGAGGGCGTCTATTTCAGAAGATCGCCGTGCGTTAATGCGTATGGTGATTGGAAGGATTTCGTCCGCCGAGAGCGAATTGCGTAATGCCGCCATGAGTTTGCTCGCGGGATTTGAGGTATGCGAGAATGACGCACCCCTTTGTTTTTTAACAGTTTTGCATATAAAAAATGCGCCATGTATAGATGGTAGCCCCTGAGACTCGGTAGGTTGTCGGAAATGACAGCGTACCGAGGATCGAAATCTAAAGAAATGAATTCCGTCGTTCCTATGAAGGTGGCGGATAGTCCGGGGGCTAGCCGGACTAGTGAGTTTGCCGAGTTAAATTGGCAATTGGACTTGGCAGATGGGGACATCGCACTTGTCAACAGGCGACTTGACGAGTCGCAAGGTAAAATAGTTCTCCGCAGTCGCTTTATTAAGGGGGTCGAAGCCCTCCTATGATAAATTATATGATGTTTGTACAGATGGTGCTGCTGCTGTGGAGGGCCTTCGGGCCGAACTTGCTCGAGCTAAGGAGCAAGCCCGAAGGAGTGAAGCGGCTGCCTCGAGGGCGGCCGAGGAGTTGAAAGCCGAAAAGGCTGCGCACTGCCTAAGCAGGGCCGAGGTGGCCGAATTGGCCATAAAAGTAAAGGAAGCTGCCGACCGCAATGATGCTCTTGAAAAGGAGCGCTTATCGGAGCGGGAAGACCTGAAGAAGGCCACCGCCGAAGCCAAGGATGCCCGCTCTGCAATGCGGGCTATAAAGGAGGAACTGTGCCAGGCCGGAGAGATAGTGGCTGGCAAGCCTTTTCTGCTGTGTCGCTGATTTATGGATGGAAAGTATGCTCAATTTGAGCGGCTGTGGAGTCCGGAGGATCCGTATATGGACTTAGCTGCAAGTGCGGCCGATGCCGTTAAGCACTTCCGGAGCCAGAAGGATCACGAGAGGGAAGAGCTGTATTGGTCTCAATTCCACAGTCCGGATCGCCCACTTCCATTGACAGACTGGTTGGCCAAATGGGCCGAGCTAAATAGATTGTCCGGACTTGCCATGACTGACATCGTGGCCCATGTCTGGCCAGAGAGGTCCAAGGCGATGAGCTACTTTGGCTTACTACAACAATTCCTTGGAGCGGTGCCGCATATAAAGGAGATGAAGCGGTCGGCCTGCATAGAGGGCGCACGGATGGCTCTTGCCTGTGTTAAGGCGCATTGTCCTGAGATGGACGCCACCGCTGTTGCTGCCCAGGGTTCGGATGAAAACCGGCTCCCTGCTGAGCACTATTTCGGGGAAGTTATGCGTTGCGCTCATGTAATAGAGTCGCAGTGCTCGAAGAATGTAACGTTCAAATGAACGCATTATCTTGCAAATCGATGAGTATGTTATAACCGCTTTTTATACTTGTGCGCCCAAGTAGTGAAACTTCTCCTTTTCGGCCGTTTACGTATACTTGTGTATAACCTGAAAGATGGCAGTCTTCGGCTTCAGCCCCCACGCACAAGGTGCTGGGGTGTTCGCAAAAAATAGCGTGTTTTCACACTTAATCCGACGTCTCGGTCCTGTTATAAGGAGGTGGTAGCGTAGCGAACGAGGCAATCCGGACTATAATGCTTTATCACTTTCAATTAACCAGTGGAGCTCGAGGGTGGGGCTACGATATAGCCCCTAGTGGCATCGCCCTTCTCCGAGGTCGGAGCGCGTGTGCCTGACCGGGAAACGGTCCTTCGTCAAAGCGGGGAATTCTAAACATTCCAATAGTCGATCGAGGGCTGACCAGTCTCTCGCTGTATCATGACAGTTAGTTTTCGGCTTTCTCTACTGAGGTGCTCGCCCAGCCGAACTGGGGCACAATCGCAGTAGTTCTCCTGGTGCCGCGTTAGCCGATGATACGGAACGTAAGGCAGCAAAACACAGGAGCCGGGCAAACCCAACATTTGACCAAAGACATGATTCAGAGCTGATGCATATAATGCCTAACCCGAACACTCCCTAAGGTGTTTGGTCTGTATAATAATGGGCAGAACGATGCCCTAAGCCCCTAGTGTCCAGGTACGGGCATGGTCTTCTGATGCGGCCGATGCCAAAGCGTCAGGCTCCGCTTTGGCTATAGGAAGAAACCAAGGGAGAATAACAACAAGAGACAGTAAAAAAGGTCTACGCAGGGTCTTAATCTGAAAAGAATCCTCACAACGGGTCCCTACTGCACGTCTGCGCCTGTGTCTCCGTTGCGCCGTTATCCTGGACGGGTATGCACGTTGTTCATCTGTAAAAAAGAGAGGAACGTTTAGTTTTAAAAAAAAATTGTGCAAAAAATATTAAAAATAGAAATAATTAAAGCGGGGCTTATACGAACCCGCGATTGTTTGTGCGCGCAGCCCCCTGTGAAGGGGTATGCGGCTAGGGAGCCCCTAGCCTACTGACGCCGGATTCGTCTATCCAAGTCCGGGGTCTTTAAGTGACCCTCGCACTAAAATTACGCCACACGGTCCGGACATCTTGAGTGTAAGAGACGCGTAATGCGGTATGGCGTTGAAGCGGACAAAAGCCTGTCGTCCCAAGAGTGCTTGATATTCACTTTCAAATGGGACGATGTGAAAAATTAATTTTTCGCGTCGAGAATTGTTCGGCGATCCGAACACAACTTCTAGTAATATGGAGCCTGTGCACTTGGCGTAATGGCCTGGCGTCACTCCTTTGAAGGAAGTGCGGCTGTGTCGAATTTTTGTAGGGTCTATCCCCATCCTACGGATTGTGTTTGGATATAGCAGGTCTAAATCACTGCCTCCGTCCATTAGGACATTAGTAAGTTGCAATCCATCTATTATGGGATTCAATATCAGGGGAGTCCGTCCCGCATTTCGAATGCTTCTGGAATAGTCCAGGTGGTCGAAAGTGATTGGTTTTGATATCCAATCTCTACGGTTTGCTGGGTTGGACCGTGCGAAGCTCTTTTTAGAAAGTGTCGCACTATTTTTCCATATTATCACGCGAAGTGAGTTTATTGCTTTGACCCCTTGTGGGAAAGTCTTTTGTTTTCTGGTGCTCTGCTGGTGGGGTTTATCTTCTTCGCTTGACGCGTCGAGCCCCTTGTGTTCGGCATTTAGTCGGCCGGACTGTTTAAAAACCCAACAATCCCTATGGGTGTGATTTGCAGGCCTTCCGGGGGTACTGTGGATTTGACATATCCGACCCAAAATTTTGTTTAAGTTGGACAATTCGTCACTGTCATCCTTAAGAGGCTCTGTTTTATTATTGGGCCGCGAGCTTTTGAATCCGGCGTTGACTGTCGCGCTCTTTGGGCTTTTCTCTTTATTCCGGCACTGCTCTTTTCTGCGCCGTGATTTTCCGTTTCCATCTCTTATCTCTGATGTACTTGGGTCGCTGGTGCTGCATCGTGCTAACCAGCTATCCTCGCCCACACAGAAGCGGGTCATGAGGCTTGTCAGTGCGGACATTGTCCTCGGTTTCTCTTGACCGAGGTGCCTGGCGAGCCATTCGTCTCGGACATTGTGCTTGAAAGCTGCTAAGGCTTCAGCGTTCGGACAGTCGACTATTTGGTTATTTTTTGTAAGGAACCTGTTCCAGAATTTCCGCGCTGACTCTCCGGGCTGTTGAGTTATATGAATTAGGTCATCTGCATCCGGAGGGCGGACATAAGTCCCTTGAAAATTTGCTCTAAACGCGTCCTCGAGCTCTTCCCAACTTCCAACAGTATTTTCTGGGAGGCTTTTAAGCGAATGATGGGCAGGCCCTTTGAGCTTGAGGGGTAGGTATTTTATGGCGTGGAGATCATCTCCTCTTGCCATGTGTATATGTAGTATATAATCTTCTATCCAGACTCGAGGGTCTGTTGTTCCATCGTAGGCTTCTATGTTTATGGGTTTAAATCCTGCTGGGAATTCATGGTCCAGCACTTCGTCAGTGAAACATAGTGGGTGTGCGGCGCCCCTGTATTTGTGTGTGCCGCTATCATCGGACACTTGACGTGTTGTCTTGCTTCCTGGGGCCTTCTCCTTTGGCCCGTAGATGGATCTGGCTGGGCCATCTATCCTTCCAAGTTCATTGGTTGGTTTATGTGGGGCGCCGCTATCGGAATTTGGCCTATCATCTGGCCGTCTATCCGGCCAGGCAGCCTCTTTATTTTTGGACGGTGGGGGCTCTATGGCCTCCTCGTCGAATTCTGGTAGCAGCTTGCGCTTCGGGTAGCTCTTTGATTGGTGGCCATTACCATACTTATCTGTGGTTTTGAGCACTTTGCTCCATCTCATTCTGAGTATGTCTTCCGCTATTTTGAGCCTCCGTTTTTCTTTCTTCAGGCTTTTTGCTGTGGCGATAAGCCTGCGCTTGAAGCGCTCTTGTTCGACAGGATCCTCGGGTACGATGAATTCGTCATCGTTGAGGCTTGCTTCGTCTTCGGAGGGAGGCATATAATTATGATCCTCAACCTCTTCAACTGCTGCCCCCTCATGAGGGCTTGCTTCTGCATCCTCCTGCGCTGGGTCTTGCTGGAGGGGATTGTCTTCGGCACTCTCTGGAGTATTATTATCTCCTGTGCCGGAATTTCCATTCTTGCTGTGGCGAGATTTAGAGCGGCGTCGCTGACGCCGGCGCTTGGGCTGTTTCTTTAAGGGATCTGCCTCCGCTGTTCCTTCGCCGTCCCCATCTTTTGGGGTATCCACCATGTATACGTCATATGTCGAGGTGGCCTTCCAGTGCCCTGTGGGCGCTGGTTCCTGTTCCTCTCCGGCATCGTCGTCCATAGCGTCGATGTCTTCGGAGTCGTAGTCTAGCATGTCGGTTAGATCGTCGACAGTGGCTACAAAGTGGGTGGTGGGTGGGCTCTGAATTTCTTCGTCGTCCGCATCCCAACCATCCTGGCTATAATCCGGCCAGGACTCTCCTGATAACGAGAGATGCTTTAGTGAATTTAATATATCGCCGAAAGGCAAGCATTGGAAGATGTCCGCGGCGGTGAATTCCATAACCGGCGCCCAATCCGGATCGATTGGTAGGGGCGCGGGAGGTTCGGAGTCCGGCGGGGAGTCCGGCGCCTCGGAATCACGAGTTTTGCAGGGGACAAGATTAGTGTTCGGCTCCATCGCCGTGGATGTTGAAGCCCCCAGGGCGGCGTCTATCCACCGACCCTCGATCTGGGCGATCGGCTTCGGGCTAATGGCCGAAGCGGATCCGAGTGCGGCCACCAAGGCACTGTTCGGCGGCAGAGCTAGATCATGCCCATCGTCACAGCGTGGCGCGCTTGGCTGTGGCTCGAGTCCGTCGAGGATCAAGTCTCCTCGGACATCGGCCGTGAAGTTTAAGCTTCCAAATTGACCTGACGGCTAGGGGCGTAGCTTTCGATCTGCTCCAGATGGCCAAGTGAATTGGCCTGCAGGGCGAAGCCGCCGAATACAAAGATCTGTCCGGGGAGAAAAGTCTCACCCTGGACAGCGTTGCAGGTTGAAGATGCCATCAAGCCTATCGGTGATGACACAGAGGAACTCTCAATGAAAGAACCAATGTCGGTGTCAAAACCGGCGGATCTCGGGTAGGGGGTCCCGAACTGTGCGTCTAGGCGGATGGTAACAGGAGACGAGGGACACGATGTTTTTACCCAGGTTCGGGCCCTCTCGATGGAGGTAAAACCCTACGTCCTGCTTGATTAATATTGATGATATGGGTAGTACAAGAGTAGATCTACCACAAGATCAAGGAGGCTAAACCCTAGAAGCTAGCCTATGGTATGATTGTATGTTGTCCTACGGACTAAAGCCCTCCGGTTTATATAGATACCGGAGAGGGCTAGGGTTACACAGAGTCGGTTACAATGGTAGGAGATCTACGTATCCGTATTGCCAAGCTTGCCTTCCACGCCAAGTAAAGTACCATCCGGACACGAGCCGGAGTCTTCAATCTTGTATCTTCGTAGTCTTGGAGTCCGGTGGACATTGATAGTCCGGCTGTCCGGACACCCCCTAGTCCAGGAATCCCTCACCCCCCGTCCCCATCCCCCTGCGAGGCCGAGCCTGGAATGAGCTGGAGCAGGCGGCGACGTGGCTTGCCGCAGCACCGCATGCGTAGGCGAGTCCGTCATACCCCGTCGCCCCCCTGTCTATCTTAGGGGTGTGGCTCCGAGGTTGCGTGCATCCCCTTTGATGGAAAAACAGAATGTCCGCACTGTGCCTGTCAACCAAGCGCACTGCATGCGTTAGCGCGAGGCCGAGTAGGGGGTGGGGAGGGAGGTCGTGACCCCCCCTCCCCATCCCCTTGCGAGGCCGAGCCTGGAATGAGCTGGAGCAGGCGGCGACGCGGCTTGACACGGCGCCGCATGCGTAGGCGAGTCCATCATACCCCGTCACCCCCTGTCTATCTTAGGGGTGTGGCTCCGGGGTTGCGTGCGTCCCCTTTCATGGAAAAATAGAATGTCCGCACCGCACCTGTCAACCAAGCGCACTGCATGCATTAGCGCGAGGCCGAGCAGGGGGTGGGGAGGGGGGTCGTGACCCCCCCTCCCCATCCCCGTGCGAGGCCGAGCCTGGAACGAGCCAGAGCAGGCGGCGACGTGGCTTGCCACGGTGCCGCATGCGTAGGCGAGTCCGTCACACCACGTCGCCCCCTGTCTATCTTAGGGGTGTGGCTCCAGGGTTGCGTGTGTCCCCTTTGATGGAAAAGCGGAATGTCCGCACTGCGCCTGTCAACCAAGCGCGGTGCGTGCGTTAGCGCGAGGCCGAGCAGGAGGTTGGGAGGGGGGGTCGTGACCCCCCCTCCCCATCCCCCTGCGATGCCGAGCCTGGAACGAGCCGGAGCAGGCGGCGACGCGGCTTGCCACGGCGCCGCATGCGTAGGCGAGTCCGTCATACCCCGTCGCCCCCCCATCTATCTTAGGGGTGTGGCTCCAGGGTTACGTGCGTCCCCTTTGATGGAAAAACAAAATGCAGTTCTCCTCTAGCCGCAAGTTCTCTCCTTTCTCCAGCCTATTATTATTTTTTTGCTTTTCTAGGTTTTTGTTGCGATGGCTCCAGGCCCCTGTGCGTATCTCTTCTGCTGCGGCCATGGTTGTGGTGTGCCGATGCACTGCGATTGTTCAGCTTGCTCGCAGGCCCGTCATGCTCGTCGTGGTGGGAAGGTATTGTGCCGAACTGGGCAAGCCGAGCAGCTTGCATATGGTACAGTATTCACGGAAGGATTGAATATGGGCCAGATCAACGTTTCTGCGTTCTATTCTGCCCTGATTCGGCATGGCCTTGGTTGCACGAGTCCTTTTGTCCATCAGCTTACGCCAACAGATGTGGAGACTCACTACAAGATGGTATGTTTTGTTAGATACGATTTTTTCTTTGTGTTTTTTTTGTATAATTCCATTGCATTCTGAACTTTTAGTATTTTAGGAATGCACATTTTTTTTTGTTTTTTGAAGTGTACTACAATGTGTTCTTATTTCTTTTTTTTATTTTTTTGCTTGTGTGCATGTAGCTTATGTTTTAGTTTACATGGTTACAATATGTGAACTGCTTATATATTAGCTGAGCACTACATATTTCTACATTTTTTTCCAATTTGTATGGTGTGTACTACATGTAGCTAGTCTCTAGTACTGCATGATAGTTCGAAGCATACTGCATATTTGCAAGTTCCATACTGCATATTGAAATGCGTTTTATCTGTACTACTTGTTGGACTATTGTGCACTTCATCTATCTCTCTACACAGTATGAGAATTGTACTGCTAGTATCGTTCTCAAACAGTTTTATTATTTTTTGCAAGAAATTCCTCAACGAGCTGTTAGGTATGTTCGGCTCAAGAAGAAAGGAATTCTTCAAGTTGGTCTTGGTAATGGATACCTTAAACCAGCCAAGTACAGTATAGGCGTTGACGGGCGGCTGTGTCTGCAGAAAGAGTGGAAGGAATTTGTCATTGATAGTGGCCTGAAGTCTGAGCAAGTTGTTGTCCTCAACTTCTTTGAACTCGAGGATTGTACGGTTAGAATCACGTTTGACGTGATTGGCTAAGGTTATGAGGTTGATTTGTAATAAGTACTTTTGCGTGTTGAACGCTTCATCTTTTTGATGTGTTTTGTAATAAGAACTTTTGTGATCTGAACCGCTTCAATTATTATTCAACGGGAAATTTGTGTTTACATGGTTACAATATGTGAACTGCTTATATATTAGCTGAGCACTACATGTTTCCACGTTTTTTCCCAATTTGTATGGTGTGTACTACATGTAGCTAGTCTCTAGTACTGCATGATAGTTCGAAGCGTACTGCATAAAGTTCCATACTGCATATTGAAATGTGTTTTATCTGTGCTACTTGTTGGACTGCAGTGAGCTAACAACATTTTTTACATGGTTTTTGAATCAAAATGTGTCAATGTTTTACTCTAGACTGCTATATATATATATGGTATACTCTATATACCATTTTCTCTTTACATGGTTTAGTTGAATAACTCATAGTTAACGGGAAATTTGTGTTTACACAAAATTTAAACTGATACATAAGTCATAGAGATAAGCAAACTGCTATGCATATGATTAATTTATTGAAGTTCATCTATTTGGCCGTTAACCTGCTGCTTCTGCGCGGTGACTGGAGCATGTCTAATGTCGCACTTTCTTTTGTTTTCTGTGGCGGTGTTCCTGGTTCTTGTCTCTGCACCTTTGTGTTTGTAGCCCCTTGCGTGCTGGTTGATGGCTGCTTTCGTTTTTCAGCACTGTGAACTGCATCCTTCTTTGTTCCCCGCGTGCTGGTTGATGGCTGCTTTGGTTTTTCAGTGCTGCGAACTGCATCCTTCTTTGATTCCCGCGTGCTGGTTGATGGCTGCTTTGGTTTTTCAGCGTTGTGGACTGCATCCTTCTTTGCTCCCCACGTGCTATTTGTTGGCTGCTTTCATTTTCCAGTGTTGATAACTGCATCCTTCTTTGATCCCCGCGTGCTGGTTGGTGGTGGTTTTCGTTTTCCAGCGCGGTGAACTGCATCCTTCTTTGCTCCTACCTTGTTTCTTGAAAGTGGTGATGTTCTTGATTTTTTCTGTACAGCAGCATTTCCTTGTGGTGGTCTTGTTGGCATTGTTTCTTCATGTTCTTCATCCTCTTCACTCTCTTCAGTCTCTTCACTCTCTTCTTCCTCTTCATCATGTTCATCATCTATTTCTTCATAAGCCACTGTTTCTTCAGTTTCTTCACGTTCTTTGTCCTCTTCACTCTCTTCTTCTTCCTCCTCTTCTCCATCTACTTCTTCATAAGCCATTTCTTCTTTAGTTGTGTCATCATCTTCTTCTTTGATCTCACCTTCTTCGTCTTCCTCATTTTCTGATCTTTTTCTTTTTCTTTTGAGGCAGGTTCTTGAATTGTGTCTCTTCCTCTTTTTGCAGATGCTACAACGTCTCGGTTTCGTCCATTTCTTAGTGTTGTGAGTGGAATTTCTGTTTTGTTGTGCATCTTCATGTCCTCGTTTTTCTTGTTCATTTCTTTTTGTACATGTCCTGGAATTGTGGCAGCTGATTTCATTACATGTTCTGCACATTCTTACTCCCAATGGGTGACCATCACTGTCCAGCTCAGGCTGTGGCTTACTGTTTTTGTCATCATTTTTATCCTTGCATGCCACCTTTTTCTGGGTTGCGTCGCCCCCTTTCTTCCTTCCTCTTGTGTTTGAAACAGGAGGTGGAAGAATTGTTTCTTTTTTGATAGCACCAGTTCCGTTGTGTTCAGTATTTTCTACTTGCTCGGCATTAGTCATGCTGGGATTTCTCTGCTTGCTTTAGTTTTGCTGCTTCTTCTTCTTCTTCTTCTTCGTTGAGCACGTCAACTTCCTCGATAAGTGCCCTCATACCAGACAATGCTTTGTGTCACCCAGCGTCGGACCTTGTCGCTCTGTTTGCAAGGTCCATTGTTGTTTCTATCAGCAATTTTCTACGGCAAAAAAGCGAGGTTCCATCTGGTGTTGTTTGTTCGTAGTCTCTTCTGTCAAGCGTTTGCATCTGATCTTGTGTTACGGGTGAATCTTTTCATGATGTACACCAGGAATGTTGAGTACTCTCAAATGAGAAAGTATGCATAACACATGGACGCAAAAGAGCCCTGCAGACAAACACACGATTTTTTTTGTTTTGTAAGTGAACTGCATGAAATTAGTAAACACATTTTTTTTTCATTATTTGTTCATTTTTAAAGAAGTGAACTTCATTTGGTTTTGTGAATTACTCATGCATGTGGACTTTTAAAGTTCAGTAAGTGAGCTTTTGTGCATGACTATCAGAATCTAGAATTTTTTTTGCTAGGAGTCTCACCTGTGTGTGTCCAGAGTTTGCACTCACATTCGTAGACACCTCTCTCTTCATCGGCGACCACTTGCAAATTATGCCTTGCCCAGTCAAATGCATCCGATCTGTTGTAGTGGTGTACGAGATACTTTGTCGGGTTCTCGGGGCACCGTTCTGCTCTGAATGCAGTGCTACGGTAGAGTGTTTCTTTGAAATCTGCAAACACTGCCCTTGTATACACTTTTGATAGCAGAACTTCGAACCCAAACTTTGTTGTTGTTTTTACCACTGACTGCATGATCACAAATGCACTGTTACGAACCAGAGAAATGAAATGAAAAAATTGTTAGTTTTTGTACTCATATTTTTAGCAATTTTTGATTGACATTTTGTTTACCTCATTGCTACTGTCTCTGCATGCTCGACGGCCTTCCTGGTCTGAATGCACTTATCCACCTGCTGAGCAAACAGATGGATATCATGCTTCTCCCTGACAAAAAATTTCTTCAGTATGCGGTTCATGCTCTCGCTTCTCTGTGTGGAAGTCATCCGAGCACAAAAAATTTCCTTGTAGTAAGCCGAGATCCACTCGTGCCTGTCATCCCATAGCGAATTCATCACTTCATCGTCTTGCAAGTTATACCTCTGAATGAGGTTCTTCCATGCTCATTCAAATTCTGACGGCATTAGTGGGTGGTTCAGCACTGCATTGAGTTCATCCTTGAGCTTCTGGTGCGCCTTATACAGCAAGGCGACATGATCTTTGTACTTCTTCATGATATGCCACCGACACAGCTTATGCAGAGTTTGTGGGAGGATAGTTTTTAATGCTGCCTTCATCGAAGAACACTGGTTTGAGAAGTCACAAACAGTGTTTTTTTATTAAGTTGTTTGCGTGTGTGCAAGATAGATGGAAGAAATATAAGTGCACCAAACAAAACGTAAGTATGCAGGTGTTTTTTATTTTTTTGTACCTGTGAGCATGCAGATTGGCGGCTTGTTGTTCATACACCTCAGAAAGGTTTTGAAAACCCACTCGAATGATGGTATTGTTTCATCTCGCACGAGTGCAACAGCAAATATGGTGCTCTGTAGATGATGGTTCACCCCCACAAACACTACCAGTGGCATGTGGAATTTGTTAGTTTCATACGTCGTGTCAAATATAACACAGTCTCCAAAATCTTCATACGATCCTTTGCAACTTGCGTTCGCCCAAAAGACATTTCTTACACGGTTATCTGCATCAATGTCATAATCATAGAAGAACTCTGGGTTTATCTTCTGCATTTTCTCGAATAAATCCAGAAGTTTCTTGACATCATCTTCAGACTCTTCTCTGGCAAACTTCTGTTTCCTGCATTTTCAGACACAATGCAAACTTATCTCATCAAATAGGGAATAATTACCGACAGAATGCTCAAGATATATGCTCTGTTACGTGCTTACTTGTTTACTCAGTCGCGGCTAGTATGTCCCATGTACTACAGACCACCGGACATACGCGACAGCGTCGACATCATCTGAGCATGTGTGTGGTTGTCCAGTTGCATGTCTTTCACTAACTGGTCTATCAAAGGATCATCTTTTTTGTGCGATCGCATGTGCAAAAGTATCCCGGGGCTTTCCAGCATCTTGTGATTGTGGTTGAGTTGAACCATTTCTATCACAAATTTGCCATCCTTCCTTTTTTTGACTCTAATCTTTGCATTGCAGCCAATCCTTTTTGATGTCTTCTGATGTACCCGGTTATAATCTGACACAGTCTGCTTGTGCGTCCCTTCTCTTGAGCAGACAATGTAGGCATTTGTCCTATGTTTTGCCCTCTTGCGTATGCCAAACCCTGCACATCTTGCATAATTGTTGTAAAAGTCCCATGCCCTGTCGTACGTGGTGAACTTCATTCCAGCAGCAGGTACGAGGTTCAGCGGCATGTTTTTATCCTGCATTAATTGAATGCTCTATGAGATAATTTGTTTTGTTCTGTTTTTTAAATACGAGGAGTGCATACGAGTTTAATAAAGCATTGCAATGTTCCTAAGTTTTCAAAAGAATCCAATGTATTAGATGCTAGGTCAAACCTCATAAGAAATATCAGTGTGCACTGCAATGTTATCTGAATGGACTACAACTATTTTTTTTCAGAACATAAACTTACATGTGTGTAGAGTCGTTCGCCCGATGGTGTTTGCAGCTTGCCGGGTTGTATTGGACATGGCAGGGTTACAGCAGATCTGTGTAGTTGAGGATCTCACTGTGCCAATAGTGAGGAGGATTTGTACCTAGTGTTTACTTTTGACCGAGGTACCGTTGGTGGTCGCAGCGTTGAAGTTGATGCAGCAGGTCTGCTTGGAGCTCTGTTTTTCGGTGCAGCAGGTGGACGTTGAGCTCTGTTTTGGGGTGCGGCAGGTGGACGTGGTGGTAGTCCAGTGTTGTGACGATGTCTCGGTGGATTGGTTTGAAAATTTTGGAGCAGTGGCACATCATCATAGACATAATCATCATCTGCTGCAACATCGTGTTCAACTGCGTCATCATTGTCTGTTCGGACATGCTGTCCAAACGTAGTGAACTCGTGCTTATACTCTGGGTTGAGAACTGTTATTGGCTCATCTTCATCGTCATCGTCTTCATCATCGCATTGGTGAGTGCCTTCCCAGACGAATGTGACATCATCGTCATCTTCAACTACATCTTCTTCCTGGAAAAAATCTTCTTCCGGAGAGTACTGCACCCTGTTTGTTGTCGTGAAGAATCCTCGAGGAATCTCAGGGGTAACCTAGCCAGTATCTCTTTAAGAAGAAGATCCACTCTTCTGAAAGTTGTTGTTCTCAGTGCTGTCAATTATGCGCGGCATTTTGTATCTGCTGAACGTCATCTCCTGCACACAAAATGACCGAGCTGCATTGTCAGGTTAAATGAACTGAATCATGCAAACTGCATTGTGTTCAAAATGGTACTGCCGAAGCATTGCATGCTGACTACATCACCCTGCAAGGTGAACTGTAGCAACCGCACTGCATCTTTACCCGTAATGAACCTATACAAACGTACTGCATAACCGAGTAAGTGCACTGCATTTTCCCCCACAACGAACTGAAGCAACCGCACTACATAGGTTTTGTAGGCGCGCTGTACTACTTGTACTGCTTTGTTTTGTCTAGGATAACTACACTGGGATGGTTGAGGAAGTGTACTACTTTACCTCGTGTTGTAGTGATTTCTTGCGTTTACAGGAGGAAGTTCCCTTCTCGTCCGTCTGCACAACTTTCACGTTTGCCCGTGCAGTCCACTTGCCCTTCAGAAGTTCATGGGCGGTCTGGACGTTGCTCAAGGTGAACGGGGAAGGAGGATTTGCTCTGAAGGTCGATGCAGACTTATTCCAAGAAGCTACCGTGGATGAAGCAACCTTGCGCACACTCCTCCTTGCTCGAATTGGTTTGATGTCGAGGCAGCACCAATCCACATCTGATGAAGTACAGCTAATTGCAGGCCCGAAGGAGTTCGTTGGTGGCGCTACCGACCTCCTGCCGTGGAAGAAGGCCGATAGGCTGGTGTTGCTTGGTGCCTGCCGCGGAAGAAGGCCGAGAGGCAATGGGCGGCGTCGCTACCTGGCCGCCACCGCGGAAGAAGGCCGGGAGGGGAGGGGCGGCTTCGCTGCTGGCCACCACCGCGGAAGAAGGCCGGGAGGGGAGGGGCGGCGGCGCTCCCAGGCTGCCGCCGCGGGAGAAAGCGGGGAGGGGAGGGGCGGCATCGCTCCCAGGCCGCTGCCGCGGAAGAAGGCCGGGAGGGGAGGGGCGGCGGCACTCCCAGGCCGCTACCGCGGAAGAAGGCCGGGAGGGGAGGGGCGGCGGCGCTCCCAGGCCGCTGCCGCGGTAGAAGGCCAGTAGGGGAGGGGCAGCGGCGCTCCCAGGCCGCTGCCGCGGTAGAAGGCCGGTAGGGAAGGGGCGGCGGCGCGATCTGTTGGTGGTGTGCAGAATAAGGCTGGTGTTATCAGGATAAGAGTCTTAAGGGGTGTTATCATAATAGACCCACCCTATATATATATATATATATATATATATATATATATATATTGTTGTTATAAGAATGATCATGATGCCTCATGTCCTTATTTTATTTTATCGACACCTCTATCTCTAAACATGTGGACATATCTTTCGTTATCGGCTTCCGCTTGAGGACAAGCGAGGTCTAAGCTTGGGGGAGTTGATATGTCCATTTTGCATCATGATTTTATATAGATATTTATTGCATTATGCGCTATTATTACACATTATGTCACAATACTATGCCTATTCTCTCTTATTTTACAAGGTTTACACGAAGAGGAAGAATGCCGGCAGCTGGAGTTCTTGGCTGGAAAAGGAGCAAATATTATAGACCTATTCTGCACAACTCCAAAAGTCATGAAACTCCAAGAAAGTCAGGTTTGGAATATATAAAAATATTGGGTGAAGAAAGCACCAGAGGGGGCCACCCACCATCCACGAGGGTGGGGGCGCGCCCAGGGCAGAGGGGGCCACCCACCATCCACGAGGGTGGGGGCGCGCCCTACCCCCCTGGGCGCGCCCCCTGCCTCGTGGGCCCCCTGGCAGGCCTCTGGTGCCCATCTTTCGCTATATGGAGTCTTTCGCCCTAGAAAAAATCAGAAGGAAGCTTTCAGGACGAAGCGCCGCCGTCTCGAGGCGGAACCTGGCGAAACCAATCTAGGGCTCCGGTGGAGCTGTTCTGACGGGAAACATCCCTTCGGGAGCAGGAAATCATCACCATCTTCATCACCATCAATCCTCTCATCGGGAGGGGGTCAATCTCCATCAACATCTTCACCAGTGCCATCTCCTCTCAAACGCTAGTTCATCTCTTGTATCCAATCTTTGTCTCAAAACCTCAGATTGGTACATTTTGGTTGCTAGTAGTGTTGATTACTCCTTGTAGTTGATGCTAGTTGGTTTATTTGGTGGAAGATCATATGTTTAGATCCTTTATGCATATTAATACCCCTCTGATTATGAACATGAATATAATTTGTGAGTAGTTACGTCTGTTTCTAAGGACATGGGAGAAGTCTTGCTATAAGTAGTCATGTGAATTTGGTATTTGTTCGATATTTTGATGAGATGTATGTTGTCCTTCCTCTAGTGGTGTTATGTGAACATCGACTACATGACACTTCACCATTGTTTGGGCCTAGAGGAAGGCATTGGGAAGTAATAAGTAGATGATGGGTTGCTAGAGTGACAGAAGCTTAAACCCTAGTTTATGCATTGCTTCATAAGGGGCTGATTTGGATCCACATGTTTCATGCTATGGTTAGGTTTACCTTAATACTTCTTTTGTAGTTGTGGATGCTTGCAAGAGGGGTTAATCATAAGTGGGATGCTTGTCCAAGGAAGGGCAGCACCCAAGCACCGGTCCACCCACATATCAAATTATCAAAGTAACGAACGCGAATCATATGAGGATGATGAAAACTAGCTTCACGATAATTCCCATGTGTCCTCCAGGAGCGTTTTCCTTTATATAAGAGTTTGTCCAGGCTTGTCATTTGCTAAAAAAAGGATTGGGCCACCTTGCTGCACCTTGTTTACTTTTGTTACCTGTTACCCGTTACAAATTACCTTATCACAAAACTATCTGTTACTAATAATTTCAGTGCTTGCAGAGAAAACCTTACTGAAAACCGCTTGTCATTTCCTTCTGCTCCTCGTTGGGTTCGACACTCTTACTTATCGGAAGGACTACGATAGATCCCCTACACTTGTGGGTCATCAAGACTCTTTTCTGGCGCCGTTGCTGAGGAGTGAAGCGCCTTTGGTAAGTGGAATTTGGTAAGGAACAATTTATATAGTGTGCTGAAATTTACTGTCACTTGTTACTATGGAAAGTAATCCTTTGAGGGGCTTTCACCCCGACCAGTAGAGCAAAGAGTTGCTCCTCAACCTACTGAACCTACTGAAAATGTTTACTTTGAAATTCCTTCGGGTATGATAGAGAAACTGCTAGCTAATCCTTTTACAGGAGATGGAACATTACATCCCGATTTGCACCTAATCTGTGTGGATGAAGTTTATGGATTATTTAAGCTTGCAGGTATGCCCAAGGATGTTATCAAGAAGAAGGTCTTCCCTTTATCTTTGAAGGGAAAGGCATTGACATGGTTTAGGCTATATGATGATATTGGATCATGGAACTACAAACGATTGAAATTGGAATTTCATCAGAAGTTTTATCCTATGCATCTGGTTCATCATGATCGTAATTAGATATATAATTTTTGGCCTCGCGAAGGATAAAGCATCGCTCAAGCTTGGGGGAGGCTTAAGTCAATGGTATATTCATGCCCCAATCATGAGATCTCAAGAGAAATTATTATTCAAAAAAATTATGCTCGGCTTTCTCTCAATAATCGCTCCATGCTCGATACTTCTTGTACTGGTTCTTTTATGATGAAGACTATTGAATTCAGATGGGATTTATTGGAAAGAATTAAACACAACTCTGAAGATTGGGAACTCGATGAAGGTAAGGAGTCAGGTATAACACCTAAGTTTGATTGTGTTAAATCTTTTGTGGATATCGATGTTTTCCGTGAATTTAGCACTAAATATGGACTTGACTCTGAGATAGTAGCTTCTTTCTGTGAATCCTTTGCTACTCATGTTGATCTCCCTAAGGAGAAGTGGTTTAAATATCATCCTCCCATTGAAGTAAAAGTAGTTGAACCTATTAAAGTTGAAGAAAAGACTATCACTTACAATGTTCATCCTATTGTTCCTACTGCTTATATTGAGAAACCACCTTTCCCTGTTAGAATAAAGGATCATGCTAAAACTTCAACTGTGGTTTGAAGAGTAATAGTATAACAACTACACCCCCTAAGCAAATTAAAGTTGAACCTAGTATTGCTATAGTTAAAGATCTCTTGACCGATAATATTGATGGGCATGTTATTTACTTCTGTGATGAAGCTGCTAGAATTGCTAGACCCAATACTAAAAATAAACATAGACCTGTCGTAGGCATGCCTGTTATTTCTATTAAAGTAGGAGATCATTGCTATCATGGCTTATGTGATATGGGTGCTAGTGCGAGTGCAATGCCTCATTCTTTATACAAAGAAATTATGCATGATATTGCACCTGCTGAGTTAGAAGGTATTGATGTTACAATTAAGCTTGCCAATAGAGACACTATTTCACCAATTGGGATTGTTAGAGATGTTGAAGTCTTGTGTGGGAAAGATAAATATCCTATTGATTTTCTTATTCTTGGTTCCCCACAAGATGACTTTTGTCCCATTATATTTGGCAGACCCTTCTTGAAAACTATCTGTTACCGATAATTTTAGTGCTTGCAGAGAAAACCTTACTGAAAACTGCTTGTCATTTCCTTCTGCTCCTCGTTGGGTTCGACACTATTACTTATCGAAAGGACTACGATAGATCCCCTACACTTGTGGGTCATCACCTATGAAGTGAGACTGCACGGTGACCATGCTAGAGTTCCATAAAATGGCCGCCCCTCCTCTTGTTCCAATGGCTGGGAGGACTATGCACTGGTCAAGCCAGGTGCCTCCTACTTCTCTAGCTAAGCAGGTGGACCAGCAATCTATCTTGGTCTCTTGTATGCATAGGATCGCTAGTTTGTGTGCATGCGCGGTGTCCCGGATGACAGAACGTCTTGCCAGTGTGTTCAGACCCCTCACATTCCAACTCATGATCGGTATGTTGGTGTCATCCATGGGGTAACCAACAAGGGCTCTTGCTATGGTGGAGATGATCAGGGTGGAGCACGATGAGTGGTCGACGACTAACTACTGCTGAATTGTTAATGAACGAGCACACCATCCGTACATCCTGGGGTTGCCGACGGCCTCCAATAGGTCCAAAACCCGGCCGGCTAACAGCTACCCTCCTAACTTGACTACTGATACAATACATCATGCAGGGAACTAAACTTAACTCTACCCAGCGCATTGCTGGTCGTTGACGGCCGATTACATGACTATGGATGTCTAACATGGGGAAAGGGCTCAGAGGTATCTCCTTGCTGGCTAGGCATGCCGGCGATCACCTTGAGCGCACGGACGTTGAGGCTGGTGAGCTTTGCAATGGCAGCGATGTCGTCGTCCGAGAGGGGTTCGTCGAAGCGGTGAATCAGGGCTTCCGCTGCTCGTGCCGTCATATTTTCCTTTGGCCCCAGGACACCGAGGCCCTGCACTAGCCGGAGTGAACCCCACTGCGAGACCGCACCGGGGAGGGGTTTGCAGCCTGCCGGGCGCTCTGCCTGACCGGCTTGGCGTGCGACCTGGCCTTGAGCGAGGTCTTTCCCTTGCCGGTGGCTTCCCAACGATCGTCGGCTTCGGCTTGGTGAAGAGGGGCAGTTGTGCTTCATCTTCTTCTCCTTCCCCTTGGAGCTGCATCTCCGTGACCCTCTGCGTGACCTCGCCCAGCTGCACCTCATGCGTGTCCACCGCCAGCAGAGTGTGACGGGCCAGGGACAGGGCCGGGCCCATGTCTAAGGATTCACCGCTGCCTTCGTCCTCCTCATTGTTGAAGCAGAGCGGCTTGTCCAGCTTGGCGGCAATCACCTCATCAATCTTCGAGGCCATGGCGTCTGGGTGGGCGGGGGGGAGGTTTTTCTTTGCTCCTTGGAGGAACTCTTCGACCGGGTCCGTCGACGCCTCCGTCTCCCCGGTTTGGCCCGCAGCAGGCCCCTGCACCTGGGCGAGCCTGTGTGGCGGGGCAAGCAGGGAGGGTCCGCCCAACGACTCTGCCACAGCCGGCCCACTGTGCTTGCTCCGGGCCGCTTCCTTGCCCCGGGCCTTGGACTGGCGAGGCTGCCCAGCCATGGCTTCCTTCCTGTTGGCGGGTTCGAGCACAAGCTGCTTGTCGATGCACATATGCCTGCCCCGCGGCGCGCCTTGGCGGTGGCGCGAGGCAGGAGTGCGGCTGCGCGGCTGCTCCGCGGGTGGCGCCGGTGCTGGGGCCGAGTCACAGTCGCTAGCGCACCCCCTGCCAAGGAGTGTGTCCTTCCATCTCCTCCTCCAGTACCCAAGGTCTCCACCATCATCGTCACGCCGGCCCTCCGTGGCCGGCATGCCCCAGCATCCCGTGGAGGTGACGTGGGGCTGAGGGCGCATGGTTGGCGTCGGGGTGAGCATCGGCCTGCCATCCTCCACCCGCTCGGCCCAGACGCCTGGCTTGATCCTTGGGTAGGGGAACTTGTCGGGCTCGTCGTCGTCGGAGGGGATGCCACTCTGCGGCGAGCGGGACGAACACGGCGAGAGCGGGGTCCAGTCTTCCACGAGGTCTAGGTGAAGAAGCAGGTCGTACTGCAGCAGCTCTGGTGACAGCGCCACAGTGTGGCTCGGGAGGGAGTAGGTCAACATCTCGTTGACGCGCCTAGCGCCCCGAGCGTGCTTCCAGATCATGCGCTTCGTGGGGATGTGGGCAGTATCCCAACACCAAACCCAGCACGCAAACAACTTGGTATCGACGCGCTCGTGAGTCTGGCTGTCGAGGCGGTCTACGATCACCTTGTCGCTGATGGCCTCCATCGCGCCCTCCATCGTCCAAAGCTGCATGGGGACCTTCTCAATGACGACGCGCACGTGTAGCATCCACTTGAGCCAGACGGCGTGGGCGTCCTCTCGCCAGGGCTCGAGCAGGAATGGCACGCCATCCACCAACAGCGAACCACGCCGCACCGCCAGGTCCTTGTGCACTGGCAGGGTGAAGTAGACGAAGAAGTCCTCGGGGTCGTGGTTGGTGACGTGGAGCAGGTGCGGGGGGATCTTGAGCTCGCGCTTGATCGTGGCCGAGGGACAGCGGGCTCGCCGCGTGCGCCTTGGTGCCCACCGAAGTGACCACGACCGCGTGTTGGTTCGGCAGGAAGACTTGGTGCTCCATCGCCGGCAAGGAGGCAATGACCTTGTGGCTGTTGCTGTTGGGGAATGCAGTAATTTCAAAAAAATTCCTACGCACACGCAAGATCCATCTAGGTGATGCATAGCAACGAGCGGGGAGAGTGCGTCCACTTACCCGCGTAGATCGAAAGTGGAAGCGTTTAGTAACACGGTTGATGTAGTCGAACGTCTTCGCGATCCAACTGATCCAAGTACCGAACGCATGGCACCTCCGCGATCTGCACATGTTCAGCTCGGTGACGTCCCTCGTACTCTTGCTCCAGCTGAGGCCGAGGGAGAGTTTAGTTAGCACGACGGCGTGATGACGGTGATGATGAAGTTACCGACGCAAGGCTTTGCCTAAGCACTACAACGATATGACCAAGGTGGAAATCTATGGAGGGGGACACCGCACACGGCTAAGAAAACTATCAACTTGTGTGTCTATGGGGTGCCCCCCTCCCCCGTATATAAAGGAGTGGAGGAGGGGAGGGCCAGCCCTCATAGGGCGCGCCCAAGGGGGGGAGTCCTACTCCCAGTAGGAGTAGGTTTCCCCCTTTCCCTAGTTGGAGTAGGAGAAGAAGGAAGAGGGAGAAGGACAGAAGGAAAGGGGGGCGGCCCCCCATCCCAATCCGGATTGGGCTTGGGGGGCGCGCCCTCCACCTGGCCGCCTCCTCCTCTCTCCCACTAAGGCTCAATAAGGCCCATTGACTCCCCGAGGGGTTCCGGTAACCTCCCGGTACTCCGAAAAAATGCCCTAACTCATCCGGAACCATTCCGGTGTCCAAACATAGCCTTCCAATATATCAATCTTTATGTATCAACCATTTCCAGACTCCTCGTCATGCCGGTGATCACATCCGGGACTCCGAACTACCTTCGGTACATCAAAACACATAAGTCATAATACCGATCGTCATCGAACATTAAGCGTGCGGACCCTACGGGTTCGAAAACTATGTAGACTTACCCGAGACTCACTTCCGGTCAATAACCAATAGTGGAACCTGGATGCTCATATTGGTTCCTACATAGTCTACGAAGATCTTTATCGGTCAAACCGCATAACAAGAAACGTTATTCCCTTTGTCATCCGTATGTTACTTGCCCAAGATTTGATCGTCGGTATCATCATACCTAGTTCAATCTCGTTACCGGCAAGTCTCTTTAATCGTTCCGTAATGCATCATTCCATAACTAACTCACTAGTCACATTGCTTGCAAGGCTTATAGTGATGTGCATTACCGAGAGGGACCCGAGATACCTATCCGACAATTGGAGTGACAACTCCTAATCTCGATCTATGCCAACTCAACAAACACCATCGGAGACACCTGTAGAGCATCTTTATAATCACCCAGTTACGTTGTGACGTTTGATAGCACACTAAGTGTTCCTCCGGTATTCGGGAGTTGCATAATCTCATAGTCATAGGAACATGTATAAGTTATGAAGAAAGCAATAGCAATAAACTAAACGATCATAGTGCTAAGCTAACGGATGGGTCAAGTCAATCACATCATTCTATAATGATGTGATCATGTTCATTAAATGATAACTCATGTCTATGGCTAGGAAACTTAACCATCTTTAATTAACGAGCTAGTCAAGTAGAGGCATACTAGTGACACTCTGTTTGTCTATATATTCACACGTGTACTAAGTTTCTGGTTAATACAATTCCAGCATGAATAATAAACATTTATCATGATATAAGGAAATATAAATAACAACTTTATTATTGCCTCTAGGGCATATTTCCTTCAGTCTCCCACTTGCACTAGAGTCAATAATCTAGATTACATTGTAATGACTCTAACACCCATGGAGTCTTGGTGTTGATCATGTTTTGCTCGTGAGAGAGTCTTAGTCAATGGGTCTGCAACATTCAGATCTGTATGTATCTTGCAAATCTCTATGTCTCCCTCCTTGACTTGATCGCGGATGGAATTGAAGCGTCTCTTGATGTGCTTGGTTCTCTTGTGAAATCTGGATTCCTTTGCCAAGGTAATTGCACCAGTATTATCACAAAAGATTTTCATTGGACCCGATGCACTTGGTATGACACCTAGATCGGATATGAACTCCTTCATCCAGACTCCTTCATTTGCTGCTTCCAAGGCAGCTATGTACTCTACTTCACACATAGATTCCGCCACGACACTCTGCTTGGAACTGCACCAACTAACAACTCCACCATTCAATAAAAATATGTATCCGGTTTGTGACTTAGAGTCATCCGGATCAGTGTCAAAGCTTGCATTGACGTAACCGTTTACGACGAGCTCTTTGTCACCTCCATAAACGAGAAACATATCATTAGTCCTTTTAAGGTACTTCAGGATGTTCTTGACCGTTGTCAGGTGATCCACTCCTGGATTACTTTGGTACCTCCCTGCTAAACTAATAGCAAGGCACACATCAGTTCTGGTACACAGCATTGCATACATGATAGAACCAATGGCTGAAGCATAGGGAATGACCTTCATTTTATCTCTATCATCTGCAGTGGTCGGGCATTGAGTCTGACTCAACTTCACACCTTGTAACACAGGCAAGAACCCTTTCTTTGCTTGATCCATTTTGAACTTCTTCAAAACTTTATCAAGGTATGTGCTTTGTGAAAGTCCAATTAAGCGTCTTGATCTATCTCTATAGATCTTGATGCCTAATATATAAGCAGTTTCACCGAGGTCTTCCATTGAAAAATTCTTATTCAAGTATCTTTTATGCTACTGAGAAATTATGTATCATTTCCGATCAACCGTATGTCATCCACATATAATATCAGAAATGCTACAGAGCTCCCACTCACTTTCTTGTAAATACAGGCTTCTCCAAAAGTCTGTATAAAACCATATGCTTTGATCACACTATCAAAGCATATATTCCAAGTCCGAGAGGCTTGCACCAGTCCATAAATGGATCACTGGAGCTTGCACACTTTGTTAGCACCTTTTGGATCGACAAAACCTTCTGGTTGCATCATATACAACTCTTCTTTAAGATATCCATTAGGGAATGCAGTTTTGACATCCATTTGCCAAATTTCATAATCATAAAATGCAGCAATTGCTAACATGATTCGGACGGACTTAAGCATCACTACGGGTGAGAAGGTCTCATCGTAGTCAACTCCTTGAACTTGTCGAAAACCTTTCGCAACAGGTCGAGCTTTGTAGACAGTAATATTACCATCAGCGTTAGTCTTCTTCTTGAAGATCCATTTATTGTCTATGGCTTGCCGATCATCAGGCAAGTCAACCAAAGTCCACACTTTGTTCTCATACATGGATCCCATCTCAGATTTCATGGCCTCAAGCCATTTTGCGGAATCTGGGCTCACCATCGCTTCCTCATAGTTCGTAGGTTCGTCATGGTCAAGTAACATGACCTCCAGAATAGGATTACCGTACCACTCTGGTGCAGATCTTACTCTGGTTGACCTATGATACGTCTCCAACATATCTATAATTTATGAAGCATTCATGCTATTTTATTATCTATTTTGAATGTTTACGGGCTTTATTATACACTTTTATATTACTTTTGGGACTAACCTATTAACCGGAGGCCCAGCCCATATTGTTGTTTTATTGCCCGTTTCAGTATTTCAAAGAAAAGGAACATCAAACGTAGTCCAAACGGAATCAAACCTTCGGGAGCATGATTTTTGGAATGAACATGATCCGGGACACTTGGAGTACAAGCCAGGGAAGCTTTGAGGAGGCCAGGAGATAGGAGGGCGCGCCCCCTGTCTTGTGGGCCCCTTGAGGCTCCCCCGACCGACTTCTTTCGCCTATATATTCCCATATACCCTAAAACCATCGAATACGAAGATAGATCGGGAGTTCCGCCGCCACAAGCCTCTGTAGCCACCAAAAACCTCCCGGGAGCCCATTCCGGCACCCTGCCGGAGGGGGGATCCCTCACCGGTGGCCATCTTCATCATCCCGGCGCTCTCCATGACGAGGAGGGAGTAGTTCACCCTTGGGGCTGAGGGTATGCACCATTAGCTATGTGTTTGATCACACACTCTCTCTCGTGTTTTCTCTATGGCACGATCTTGATGTATCGTGAGCTTTGCTATTATAGTTGGATCTTATGATGTTTCTCCCCCTCTACTCTCTTGTGATGAATTGAGTTTTCCCTTTGAAGTTATATTATCGGATTGAGTCTTTAAGAATTTGAGAACACTTGATGTATGTCTTGCCGTGCTTATCTGTGGTGACAATGTTTGCTCCCACTACTATTCATGAGAAGAATTTTGCTTATGTGGAGAGTAGTAAATTTTCTATGCTTGTAAATCATGAAAATTATGCTTTAGGTGCTGGTTATATTGTTGAATTCATTCATGATGCTACTGAAAATTATTATGAGGGAGGAATATATGATTGTAGGAATTGCAATAATGTCAAGTTTCCTCTCTATGTGCTTAAAGTTTTAAAGTCATGCTTGTTTTGCCTTCCTATGCTAGTTGATTATTGTTTCCATAAGTTGTTTGCTCACAAAATCCCTACGCATAGGAAGTGGGTTAGACTTAAATGTGCTAGTCATATGCTTCATGATGCTCCCCGTTATATTTCAATTCTTATCTTTTGTGTGAGCATCATTGTCATCATCATGCCTAGCTAAAAGGCATTAAAGAAAAGCGCTTGTTGGGAGACAACCCAATATTTACCCTTACTATTTTCTGTGTGTTCACATGATTATGCTACTATAGTAATCATGTTTTATAGCTTTTGTTTCAATAAAGTGCCAAGTAAGACCTTTAGGATAGCTTACGGTGATAGTTGTGTTGATCCTGCTGAAAATCAGAAACTTTTTCACCCAGTAAATTAGTTTTGTTAATTCACATAAACGTGCTTATGATCTCATTCTTTTTTCCCTGGATTTGTAAACAAATTATTTAGGACTTACTAATTTTGTAGGATTTTTGTAGTTCCATAAGTATATGTTTGATACAGATTGCTACAGACTGTTCTGTTTTTGACAGATTCTGTTTTCTATGTGTTGTTTGCTTATTTTGATAAATCTATGAGTAGTATCGGAGGGTATGAACCATATATAAGTTGGAGTACAGTAGATATTACACCAATATGAATTTAGAATGAGTTCATTGCAGTACCTAAGTGGTGGTTTTATTTTCTTATACTAACGGAGCTTACGAGTTTTCTGTTGAGTTTTGTGTTGTGGAGTTTTCATGTTTTGGGTAAAGATTCGATGGACTATGGAATAAGGAGTGGCAAGAGCCTAAGCTTGGGGATGCCAAGGCACCCCAAGGTAATATTCAAGGACAACCAAGAGCCAAAGCTTGTGGATGCCCCGGAAGGCATACCCTCTTTCGTCTTCGCTCATTGGTAACTTTACTTGGGGCTATATTTTTATTCACTACATTATATGTGTTTTGCTTGGAGCGTCATTTTCTTTTATTTTGTTTTGCTTGCTGTTTGAATAAGATACCAAGATCTGAAATTCTTTAATGAGAGAGAGTCTTCACATATTTACATAATTTAGCTACTCATTGATCTTCACTTATATCTTTTTGGAGTAGTTTGGCATTTACTCGTGTGCTTCACTTATATCCTATGAGTAAATCGTTGAATGAGTTGAATGTCATAAATCTGAAATTATATATGTCTCATTTGCTTATCCCATGGGGAGTAATGACTTCACATCTAAGAAGTAGAGGTTGTAAATTTATTGAAGGTTAGCAAGCATTGTATTGGTCATTTGAACAATTCATGAAAGAATATTGAATGAAGAGAGATTTCACATATAAATATACTATCTTAGACATCTTTTATAATTGTGATCACTCATTAAGTATGACATGCTAAAGAGTTGATGTTGGACAAGGAAGACAACATAATGGGTTATGTTTTCTCACATCTCAGTTAAAGTATATTGTCATGGATCATTCAAACATGTTGAGCTTGCCTTTTCCCCTCATGCTAGCCAAATTCCTTGCACCAAGTAGAGATACTACTTGTGCTTCCAAATATCCTTAAACCCAGTTTTTGCCATGAGTGTCCACCATACCTACCTATATGCGGTATTTACCTGCCGTTCCAAGTAAATTTGCATGTGCCAAACTCTAAAACTTCAAACAATAATCTGTTTTGTATGCCCTAATCGCTCATGTAGTGACCAGGGGCTGTCAGTATCTTCCATGCTAGGTGGGTTATTCTCAAGATGAGTGGACTCCGCTCATCATTCACGAGAAAACTGGCTGGTAACCGGATGCCCAGTCCCATGATCAAAAGATCAAAATCAAATCGAAAATAATTGCAAACAAAACTCCCCCGGGTTCGATGTTAGTTGGAGGCACCCGTTGTTTCGGGAAAGCCATGGATTGATGATTGTTGGTGGAGGGGGAGTAAAAACTTTTACCATTCTGTTTGGGAACCGCCTATAATGTATGTAGTATGGAAGATATTGGGAACTCTTGGTGGTTATGTTGACAATGAGATCATACCTCTCAAAATTAATTATCTCTATTTTAAAATCGAGCTCTGGCACCTCTGCAAATCCCTGCTTCCCTCTGCGAAGTGCCTATCTTTTACTTTATGCAAGAGTTAAGGTGTTTTTCACCTTTCCCTTTTTCATTTTATCCTTTGGCAAGAACCTTGTGTTGGAAAGATCCTGATATATATATCCAATTGGATGTAAGTTAGCATGAACTATTATTGTTGACATCACCCAAAGGTGAATACGTTGGGAGGCAACACTATAAGCCCCTATCTTTCTCAGTGTCCGATTGAAACTCCATAACCATTAGTATTGCGTGAGTGTTAGCAATTGTAGAAGACTATATGATAGTTGAGTATGTGGAGTTTGCTAAATCAAAGCTCTGACATAGACCCTTCCTGAAAATAGGATGAATTGTAATTGTTTGATGACCAAGAATGAAGTTTGCTAGTTTTCAAGAAAGTTTATGGTCTATGCTTTAACATGTGAATAGCTTGTTACTTCACCGTGAGAAGTTTTATGAGATGAACTACTGTTATGACATATAATCATGCTAGAAAAGGTGATTGAAATTATCATTGATCAAACTTGTGCACCTGCTAGCATTCACACTTCATAAATTCTTTTACCATTTACCTACTCGAGGACGAGCAGGAATTAAGCTTGGGGATGCTGATACGTCTCCAACGTATCTATAATTTATGAAGCATTCATGCTATTTTATTATCTGTTTTAAATGTTTATGGGCTTTATTATACACTTTTATATTACTTTTGGGACTAACCTATTAACCAGAGGCCCAGCCCATATTGTTGTTTTATTGCCTATTTCAGTATTTTGAAGAAAAGGAACATCAAACGGAGTCCAAACGAAATGAAACCTTCGGGAGCATGATTTTTGGAAAGAACATGATCCGGGAGACTTGGAGTACAAGCCAGGGAAGCTTCGAGGAGGCCAAGAGATAGAAGGGCGTGCCCACCCCCTGGGCGCGCCCCCCTGTCTCGTGGGCCTCTTGAGGCTCCCCTGACCGACTTCTTTCGCCTATATATTCCCATATACCCTAAAACCATCAAATACGAAGATAGATCGGGAGTTCCGTCGCCACAAGCCTCTATAGCCACCAAAAACCTCTCGGGAGCCCGTTCCGGCACCCTACCAAAGGGGGGATCCCTCACCGGTGGCCATCTTCATCATCCCGGCGCTCTCCATGACGAGGAGGGAGTAGTTCACCCTCGGGGCTGAGGGTATGTACCAGTAGCTATGTGTTTGATCTCTCTCTCTCTCGTGTTTTCTCTATGGCACGATCTTGATGTATCGCGAGCTTTGCTATTATAGTTGGATCTTATGATGTTTCTCCCCCTCTACTCTCTTGTGATGAATTTAGTTTTCCCTTTGAAGTTATCTTATCGGATTGAGTCTTTAAGGATTTGAGAACACTTGATGTATGTCTTGTCGTGCTTATCTGTGGTGACAATGGGATATTCACGTGATCCACTTGATGTATGTTTTGGTGATCAACTTGCGGGTTCCGACCATTAACCTATGCATAGGGGTTGGCACACGTTTTCGTCTTGACTCTCCAGTAGAAACTCTCCAGTAGAAACTTTGGGGCACTCTTTGAAGTACTTTGTGTTGGTTGAATAGATGAATTTGAGATTGTGTGATGCATATCGTATAATCATGCCCACGGATACTTTAGGTGACATTGGAGTATCTAGGTGACATTAGGGTTTTGGTTGATTTGTGTCTTAAGGTGTTATTCTAGTATGAACTCTATGATAGATTGAACGAAAAGAATAGCTTTGTGTTATTTTACTACGGACTCTTGAATAGATTGAGCAGAAAGGATAACTTTGAGGTGGTTTCGTACCCTACCATAATCTCTTCGTTTGTTCTCCGCTATTAGTGGCTTTGGAGTGACTCTTTTTTGCATGTTGAGGGATAGTTATATGATCCAGTTATGTTATTATTGTTGAGAGAACTTGCACTAGTGAAAGTATGAACCCTATGCCTTGTTTCCTAGCATTGCAATATTGTTTGTGCTCACTTTTATCATTTGTTACCTTGCTGTTTTTATATTTTCAGATTACAAATACTCATACCTACTATCCATATTGCACTTGTATCACCATCTCTTCGCAGAACTAGTGCACCTATACAATTTACCATTGTATTGGGTGTGTTGGGGACACAAGAGACTATTTGTTATTTGGCTGCAGGGTTGCTTGAGAGAGACCATCTTCATCCTACGCCTCCCACGGATTGATAAACCTTAGGTCATCCACTTGAGGGAAATTTGCTACTGTCCTACAAACCTCTGCACTTGGAGGCCCAACAACGTCTAAAAGAAGAAGGTTGTGTAGTAGACATCAACCTACGAGGTTCGGTAGTAACTTGATCAGAAGTTTCATGATCATCATCATTAACTTCCTCACTTACTGGTGTAGGAATCACTAGAACTGATTTCTATGATGAACTACTTTCCAATAAGGAAGCAGGTACAATTACCTCATCAAGTTATACTTTCCTCCCAATCACTTCTTTCGAGAGAAACTCCTTCTCTAGAAAGGATCCATTCTTAGCAACGAATATCTTGCCTTCGGATCTATGATAGAAGGTGTACCCAACAGTCTCCTTTGGGTATCTTATGAAGACACATTTCTCCGATTTGGGTTCAAGCTTATCAGGTTGAAGCTTTTTCACATAAGCATCGTAGCCCCAAACTTTAAGAAACGATAACTTGGGTTTCTTGCCAAACCACAGTTCATATGGTGTCGTCTCAATGGATTTAGATGGTGCCCTATTTAACGTGAATGCAGCCGTCTCTAAAGCATAACCCCAAAATGATAGCGGTAAATTAGTAAGAGACATCATAGATCGCACCATATCTAATAAAGTACGATTACGACATTCGGACACACCATTACGCTGTGGTGTTCCGGGTGGCGTGAGTTGCGAAACTATTCTGCATTGTTTCAAATGAAGACCAAACTCGTAACTCAAATATTCTCCTCCACGATCAGATCGTAGAAACTTTATTTTCTTGTTACGATGATTTTCCACTTCACTCTAAAATTCTTTGAACTTTTCAAATGTTTCAGACTTATGTTTCATCAAGTAGATATACCCATATCTGCTCAAATCATCTGTGAAGGTCAGAAAATAACGATACCCGCCGCGAGCATCAACACTCATCGGACTGCATACATCAGTATGCATTATTTCCAACAAGTCTGTTGCTCGCTCCATTGTTCCGTAGAGTGGAGTCTTAGTCATCTTGCCCATGATGCATGGTTCGCAAGCATCAAGTGATTCAAAAAGCCCATCAGAATGGAGTTTCTTTATGTGCTTTACACCAATATGACCTAAACGGCAGTGCCACAAATAAGTTGCACTATCATTATTAAACTTATGTATTTTGGCTTCAATACTATGAATATGTGTATCACTACTATCAAGATTTAGTAAAAATAGACCACTCATCAAGGGTGCATGACCATAAAAGATATTACTCATATAAATAGAACAACCATTATTCTCTGATTTAAATGAATAACCGTCTCGCATCAAACAAGATCCAAATATAATGTTCATGCTTAACGCTGGCACCAAATGACAATTATCAGGTCTAAAACTAATCCCGTAGGTAGATGTAGAGGTAGTGTGCCGACGGCGATCATGTCGACTTTGGAACCATTTCCCACGCGCATCATCACCTCGTCCTTAGCCAATCTTCACTTAATCTGTAGCCCCTGTTTCGAGTTGCAAATATTAGCAACAGAACCAATATCAAATACCCAGGCGTTACTGCAAGCATTAGTAAGGTACACATCAATAACATGTATATCAAATATACCTTTCACTTTGCCATCCTTCTTCTCCGCCAAATACTTGGGGCAGTTCCGCTTCCAGTGAGCAGTCTCTTTGTAGTAGAAGCACTCAGTCTCAGGCTTAGGTCCAAACTTGGGCTTCTTCACTTGAGCAGCAACTTGCTTGTTGTTCTTCTTGAAGGTCCCCTTCTTCCCTTTACCCTTTTTCTTGAAACTGGTGGTCTTGTTGACCATCAACACTTGATGCTCCTTCTTTATTTCTACATCTGCAACCTTTAGCATCGCGAAGCTCAGGAATTGTCTTACCCATCCCTTGCATATTATAGTTCATCACGAAGCTTTTGTAGCTTGGTGGCAGTGATTGAAGAACTCTGTCAATGACACTATCAACTGGAAGATTAAGTCCCAGCTGAGTCAAGTGATTGTGGTACCCAGACATTCTGAGTATATGCTCACTGAAAGAACTATTCTCCTCCATTTTGCAGCTGTAGAACTTATTGGGGACTTCATATCGCTCAATCCGGGCATTTGCTTGAAATATTACCTTCAACTCCTGGAACATCTCATATGCTCCATGACGTTCAAAACGTCATTGAAGTCCTGGTTCTAAGCCGTAAAGCATGGCACACTGAACTATTGAGTAGTCATCAGCTTTGCTCTGCTAGGCGTTCACAATGTCCGGTGTTGCTCCTGCAGTGGGTCTTGCACCTAGCGGTGCTTCCAGGACGTAATTCTTCTGTGTAACAATGAGGATAATCCTCAAGTTACGGACCTAGTCCGTGTAATTTCTACCATCATCTTTCAACTTAGCTTTCTCTAGGAACGCATTAAAATTCAACGGAACAACAGCACGGGGCATTTATCTACAACAACATAGACATGCAAAATACTATCAGGTACTAAGTTCATGATAAATTAAAGTTCAATTAATCATATTACTTAAGAACTCCCACTTAGATAGACATCCCTCTAATCATCTAAGTGATCACGTGAACCATATCAACTAAACCATGTCTGATCATCACGTGAGATGGAGTAGTTTTCAATGGTGAACATCACTATGTTGATCATATCTACTATATGATTCACGCTCGACCTTTCGGTCTCAGTGTTCCGAGGCCATATCTGCATATGCTAGGCTCGTCAAGTTTAACCCGAGTATTCTGCGTGTGCAAAACTAGCTTGCACTCGTTGTATGTGAACGTAGAGCTTATCACACCCGATCATCACGTGGTGTCTCGGCATGACGAACTGTAGCAACGGTGCATACTCAGGGAGAACACTTATACCTTGAAATTTAGTGAGAGATCATCTTATAATACTACCGTCGTACTAAGCAGAATAAGATGCATAAAGGATAAACATCACATGCAATCAATATAAGAGATATGATATGGCCATCATCATCTTGTGCCTTTGATCTCCATCTCCAAAGCACCGTCATGATCACCATTGTCACCAGCTTGACACCTTGATCTCCATCGAAGCATCGCTGTCGTCTCGCCAATTATTGCTTCTATGACTATCGCCACTTCTTAGTGATAAAGGAAAGCAATTACATGGCGATTGCATTTCATACAATAAAGCAACAACCATATGGCTCCTGCCAGTTGTCGATAACTGTGTTACAAAACATGATCATCTCATACAACAATTTATATAATCACGTCTTGATCATATCACATCACAACATGCCCTGCAAAAACAAGTTAGACATCCTCTACTTTGTTGTTGCAAGTTTTACGTGGCTGCTACGGGCTTAACAAGAACTGTCCTTACCTACGCATCAAAACCACAACGATTTTTCATCAAGTTTGTTGTTTTAACCTTCAACAACGACCGGGCGTAGTCACACTCGATTCAACTAAAGTTGGAGAAACAGACACCCACTAGCCACCTGTGTGCGAAGCACGTCGGTAGAACCAGTCTCGCGTAAGCGTACGCGTAATGTCGGTCTGAGCCGCTTCATCCAACAATACCGCCAAATCAAAGTATGACATGCTGGTAAGCAGTATGACTATTATCGCCCACAACTCTGTGCTCTGCTCGTGCATATAACATCTATGCATAAACCTGGCTCGGATGCCACTGTTGGGGAACGCAGTAATTTCAGAAAAAATTCATACGCACACGCAACATCCATCTAGGTGATGCATAGCAACGAGCGGGGAGAGTGTGTCCACGTACCCTCATAGACCGAAAGCGGAAGCATTTAGTAACGCGGTTGATGTACTCGAACGTCTTCGCGATCCAACCGATCCAAGTACCGAACGCACGGCACCTCCGCGATCTGCACACGTTCAGCTCGGTGACGTCCCTCGTACTCTTGATCCAGCTGAGGCCGAGGGAGAGTTTCGTCAGCACGATGGCGTGATGACGGTGATGATGAAGTTACCGACGCAGGGCTTCTCCTAAGCACTACAACGATATGACCGAGGTGGAAATCTGTGGAGGGGGCACCGCATACGGCTAAGACAATTGTCAACTTGTGTGTCTATGGGGTGCCCCCTCCCCCGTATATAAAGGAGTGGAGGAGGGGAGGGCCGTCCCTCATAGGGCGCACCCAAGGGGGGGGGAGTCCTACTCCCAGTAGGAGTAGGTTTCCCCCTTTCCCTAGTTGGAGTAGGAGAAGAAGGAAGAGGGAGAAGGAGAGAAGGAAAGGAGGGGCCGGCCCCCACCCCAATTCGGATTGCGCTTGGGGGCGCGCCCTCCACCTGGCCGCCTCCTCCTCTCTCCTACTAAGGCCCAATAAGGTCCATTGACTCCCCGGGGGGTTCCGGTAACTTCCCGGTACTCCGGAAAATGCCCGAACTCATCCAGAACCATTCCGGTGTCCAAACATAGCCTTCCAATATATCGATATTTATGTCTCGACCATTTCGAGACTCCTTGTCATGTCCGTGATCACATCCGGGACTCCGAACTACCTTTGATACATCAAAACACATAAACTCATAATACCGATCATCATCGAACATTAAGTGTGCGGACCCTACGGGTTCGAGAACGATGTAGACATGACCGAGACTCACTTCCAGTCAATAACCAATAGCGGAACCTGGATGCTCATATTGGTTCTTACATATTCTACGAAGATCTTTATCGGTCAAACTGCATAACAACATATGTTGTTCCCTTTGTCATCGGTATGTTACTTGCCCGAGATTCGATCGTCGGTATCATCATACCTAGTTCAATCTCGTTACCGGCAAGTCTCTTTACTCGTTCCGTAATGCATCATTCCATAACTAACTCATTAGTCACATTGCTTGCAAGGCTTATAGTGATGTACATTGCCGAGAGGGCCCAGAGATACCTCTCCGACAATCGAAGTGACAAATCCTAATCTCGATCTATGCCAACTCAACAAACACCATCGGAGACACCTGTAGAGCATCTTTATAATCACCCATTTACGTTGTGACGTTTGATAGCACACTGAGTGTTTCTCCGGTATTCGGGAGTTGCATAATCTCATAGTCATAGAAACATGTATAAGTCATGAAGAAAGCAATAGCAATAAACTAAACGATCATAGTGCTAAGCTAACGGATGGGTCAAGTCAATCACATCATTCTCTAATGATGTGATCCCGTTCATCAAATGACAACTCATGTCTATGGCTAGGAAATTTAACCATCTTTGATTAACGGGCTAGTCAAGTAGAGGCATACTAGTGATACTCTGTTTGTCTATGTATTCACACATGTACTAGGTTTCCGGCTAATGCAATTCCAGCATGAATAATAAACATTTATCATGATATAAGGAAATATAAATAACAACTTTTTTATTGCCTCTAGGGCATATTTCCTTCAGTTGCGGGGATGGCGGGCGTGGTTGATGAGGGCACCCGAATCCATGCCCTGGCTCGCTGGTGCAGGCGTGGGTGGAAAGGTCAGGCGCTCGCGGACCGGCCGGCGTGGGGAGCGCGGCGAGTCAGCAGCCGAGCCCTTTCCCTTGTTGCGTGGATTCTCGGAGCACTCTCGGCCGAAATGGCCCTGGCGTTTGCAGATTATGCAGCGGAGAGGATCTCTACAGTCGACTCTACGGTGGTGAGGGCTCAGGAAGCGGAAGCAGAGTCCCTTGAATCTGCTTAAAAAGGCGTCTCTGCCCGCCGAGGAGCCGTGGTTGCGGCCATGGCGAGGTAGCTGGCTCCTCGATTTCTGCCTAACACTTAATGGATCTTGGCTGGCGCGGCGGTTCTTGCGCGATTGATGGATCTCCCATCCTTCTTCAATGTCGTCGGCGGCCGGAGAGGGCAAAGGGTTGTCACTTACCACGATGGATTTTAGGCGGGGGCGCTCAGTTGGGGGAGCCGCGTCGCCGCCCGCCGGTCCGTGGCCCGCATCCTTGTCCTCCGTGCCAGATGCAAGCGGAAGACAGCTCAGGCTCAGGCTCCGCGACGACGGGGTCAGAGGAGTCGCCGGCACCTCCGACGGACCGCTGGATTCGCCGTGGATCTCCTCCTTTTTGGGCGTTCCCCATTCAAGGCTTGCGGCGGGCGATGCCGGAGCGCAGGGGAGCGGGGCGGCGTAGCCCCTAGGGCGGTGGCAGGAGTAAAGGAGTAGGGGAGGGGTTGGTGGCCGCTGCGGTCGGAGTGGCCAGCGGCGCGGGCGGAGGGGAGGGAGGGAGCTCAGCTCAACTCAGCTCACGTCGCAGCTTATGTCAGGGTTTCCGTGTAGCCTCACAACGATGCATCACCGCCTTCGCCGTGTAGTCCTCCTTCGTAGATGTTGAACCATATTGCTGGAAAAATTAAGGCGTGTGTTCACTTGATTGTGAATCGTTACTCATTTGTTTAAACTAGTGGCTATTCCCAGCTTTTTTGCATTGTGAAGGAAGCGAGGGTGGGTTGGCAGCGGAACTACTTCCGGAAAAGTAGGATCACACAGGCAATCAAGGGAGGCGACGAGGGTTCCCTTGCGCGCCGCCGGTGACGCCGCTGGTTCCCTCTCTCTCCGTCGGCCGCTCCGGCAGCGGGAGGGAGGGGGAACCTCGGGTCTGTTCGCTAGATGGGTGTGTGGTAGGGTTAGGGTTGAGGAAGACGTTGCCGAGGCCGTTGCGGTGGTGTCGCGTAGGAATAAGTTTCTCCGGGCTCCGTTCGCGGTCAAGTGAGGCTTTTGCCTTCGTCTAGGAGCCAGCGGGGTTGGGATCCCCAAATCTCGTCGAGGTCGCGGGCTATGGTGGCTGGAGGTCCATCGGCACTGGCCGTTTGGGTCTTCAGATGGGCGATGGATGCAGGGAGACGAAGACCCTTCTTCTTCCTTGTTGGTATGATTTGTTGTTGATGTTCTTCTCCTTCCTCTGCGCTGATGCTGGTGGGAGATCCTGCTTTGTCCGAGCGGATGGCCCGGCCGTGGTGCTGGACCGGTCGAATGACTCGGGTTCTCTTCCTTTTGGAAGGGACACTTTTCGCGGTATTCAAAGCCAAAAATGGCGACGGCTGTTGCAGGTGTATTGGATTGATCCATGCCCTCTCAGCGTTGGTGTCAAGAAAGGAGGAAGCAGCGTGGCGGCAATTGTACCGTGGTCGAAGATGATGACCTGCTTGCGACCGGTTGCAGATCCTTCTGTTGCAGGGGTCTTCTCTCAAGATTCAAAGATGATGGCACAGGGCTCCGGAGATCTTCTTGTGTTATGGTTATCTTAGGGTACTCTAGATGTTCATGGTCATTTGTGTTTGCGTTTCAGTGTGCTTTTAAGGGTCAACTTCTTTGTACTGATTCGTGATATGAATGAAAAATTCTCAAAGAAAAAAACTAGTGACTATTCATAGGCGTGAGATTATTGCTTCTAGCTCCACTTTGTCTCCGCCGCCGGCAGGTACGGTTTTGATCTTTTCTGATGCAGCAGTATTGTGGCCTTAGACATTCTGGTCTTCTGGACATTGCATTGCGGCTTGTTGTGAACCCTTCCAGCTGGCGCTTGCACCTGAATATGCAGAGGCTCTGGCTCTTCGCCAGGCTGTTTATCTGGCTCGCGATGAGGGTTTTGGTGATGTTTTTGCTTCGGATTGCCTGTCGCTTGTCTAACGAGTTCACTCTTCAGTTCGTGACCATTCTTCTGTCGGTTCGGTGGTGGCTGATATTTCTCTACCGGCTCGCAGCTTCAGTTCTATGGAGTCCAAGCATGTTCGTCGGCATCTCAATGTAGTGGCTCACATGTTAGCTAAGTCTTGTAAGAATCTTAGTGTTTTTGTGTTTTCATTCTGTTCTGGATTGTATCCAGGGGACTCTTTGCAATGTTGTTGCTTAGTTAATATTATGCCGATGTCAAGAAGAGTGGCGCCATAGGTAAGACGCCCGCAGCTGCTTAATGGATGATTCCCGTTCCCTCAGCTCATCTTCACGGTTTGGGTCGTCATTGTGGTTTTGGCGTGGTCCACTATCTTTTATCGTCGTGTCGGGTTCAAAATTGTGGTGTACAAGCATGACAAGTTATTGTGTGTTAGGAGGGTTTACCGGATTGCACGTGTGCTCGTGGGGTCATGATTGGTGAGTAACCTAGCACGGTTTTCCATAGATTAACCGGGCAATTCTCTTCTTAATTAATCGATGAGGCAATTCTTTTGCCTCCGTTCAAAAAAAAATATTATGCCGATGTTAAAAAAATCCATGTAAGTCTCATGTTCAGAAAAGTGAAAAGACGAGCACGCAAGTCTCCAACGGACAAGTACACTGGGGACTACTGACTGGGACAATCGCACCACGCAGGCAAGGAGGCAGGAATGTCTGAACGTGCTGCGCCCATGTCGAGTCCCTGCAAACCTCACAAAGTAATCCGCAACTCGCCATCGAACACCTGCCGCTTCGCCTCCCGCGCATCACCAACGTCTTGCCTCCCCCAGAGAGGGGAAGAGACCAGGGCTTGGTAGGCACCACACACTCTTATCCACAACGGCCAGGCCGGTGTGTGTCCAAACCTTCTCCACGCGTTCCCTCCTTCCCTCCCACTCTCTTCCCCTCCGTCTCTCTGTTCCTTCCTGCCTTCCAAGAGACAATCAAGAACGCCAGGCAGCTCAAACCAAGCAATGTCTTTGGCACCTTCCATCCCTTCCATCAAGGTGAAGGTGGGACGCATCGCCCCGCCGCCTCCGTACCGGGCATGCAAGTCGTTCGCCGTGATCAGGAGCTCCAAGGCCGAGGGGCCCAGGAGACCCACGGCGCCTCCACTGTCGCCGCCCCCGCCTATGCCTCCCAAGACGCCAGCCCTGTCCACCCCTCCGAGCCTGTCCCAGCCACCGACCCCAGTGAAGCCAGCACAGCCATCACCTCCTCCTCCCGAGACCAAACCGGCAGTGGCTGCCGCTGCGACGCCACCGGTGGGAGGGGTCGTGACGTTCGAGTACCAGAGGAAGGTGGCCAAGGAGCTACAGGAATACTTCAAGAAGAAGAAGCTGGAGGAGACCAACCAGGGACCCTTCTTTGGGTGGTTGGCCAAGAATGAGATTGCCAATGGAAGGTAAATGCAAGTTGCATGAAATTTAAGCATTACATGCTTTATTTATTGGATTTTCTAACTAGCAATCAGGGGATGAAACGGAATAATCAGTTCGTGAAATAGCAATATCTACTAACCTAGTAATCTAAACGCTCTTATAGTTCTTTACAGAGGGAGTACTAAATTGCAAATTGATGGTCCACAATAATCAGGGTGTAAGCTTGTAACAAATAGCACACAGCATATCCTCAACAAACAACCGATCTTGTAATTAGTTCTTGGGCATGTTCATGAGTACTCAAGAATGAGATCATGGTGAAGTTGCTGCAAATTATTAGTAACTATGACAAGCATGTTGAAATGCAGGATGCTACAGATTTAATGTTAAAAGTTGTGTTAAAAAATTTAAGATTGCTTGTTCCTGCATCGTGATTTTGGTTATAAAAACTTCTGCAGATGGGCTATGTTTGGGTTTGCAGTGGGGATGCTAACAGAGTACGCAACAGGCTCGGATTTCGTTGAGCAAATGAAGATCCTTCTCTCCAATTTTGGGATTGTGGATTTGGATTGATGGCTCATGTTTGGCGGTGTTGTTCTGTATAAGTCTGAAGTATAATCTATCTTCTTTCATCCAACGTATAGAAAGATCAATCTTGCACACTATTATATCCTTGAGTTTCATTTGTGCTGTCCTGTCAGTTTTGATGAATGTAAAAACCAATTTCCAGCTTTCTTGTTTGTTAATACTACATGAATTTACTCAAGAGTAATAAAATGGATATTTGACTAACGTACATGGTAAAGGGTTATCTAGAATAATTGCAGGGTTCCAATCCCAAATTAGTTTTCTGGCTGAAGAACAAGTCACGTAGTTTGAGTGAGTTGAGTTAGTTGGTCCATAATATTTAACTAAGCTGGGTGACTATTTCAAAACCATATATCAAATCAATTTTCTTGTTTTTGCGATCAAAGATATTATTACCAGAGTATAATATCATGTCCACACCATGATGTACTGAAGATATAGTGAGACTTATAAACTGGTGGTTTGTGCAAAAAGTGAACGTGGTTGCCTGGAACAAAACAAGCTATTCACACCGACTATGGATGCATCACAAATATAAAATATTACCCTTCGTGGAGTATGCTATACATGGATGCTCACTGAAGAATGCCTACAGATAAGCAGAACTTCCAGATTGCTAATTCTAAGCCGCATAGGAGTTTTCACATAGCACCAAACCGCATCAACTAAGTCAGTATTCATGTTATAGTCAAGTAATATGCTATTTGCAAGGTTAGGGATCTTTTTGCAGCTTGGGATAGGGAGGCGGCCATAAATTCACGGCAATGCAACAGATTACATGTACCTTTGATAGCAAAAATGACCTCAAATTCAAGATAAGTTAAAAACACCATGTACCTGGTTGTCTGGTACGACAAAGTCCGAAGAGGTTAACAATAGCTTGTCACTGTTACCACCATATAAACAAGCTACCAGTAATCCCCACAAGAACACTTTCCATCCTCAAAATGGTGGAATCGGATGACATCCCTTAAAATGATTTGTCGGCCAATAGCGTGAGATATGTATCTAAATGCCGTGTGACAATCTCCACAAACCCGAAGGTTCTTCATGATTCTTATGGGGACACCTGAGGAGGAGCGAGTCAAAACAAAGGCAACTGCAAGCTTTTCGCTATGATAATTTAGCAATTCCTCTTTGTTCTCTTCTTCAAGATCATACAGGGCAAACTCTGTCATTGGAACATAACCGGCATTCCTTATCTTTTGAATCAAAACACTCAGCTTTTCGTATATTTCTTTGGTGTTCGGATGTGATCTGTCTCCAGCAATAAAGGTATGGACTCCATCACCTAGGGTTACCCAACTACGACCAGCCTCTTTTTTCACTCCTGCTCCCCCCATTGCAGCTCGGGTTTTGGCTGTATCTTCCCACCTTCCTGTTGCTGCATAAAAGTTAGATGCAAGAACATAGTTTACAGGATTTTGAGGTTCTAGTTCCAAAAGCATCCTTGAAGCTTCTAGCCCCATATCTATCTTGTCCCTGTCCTTCGATTGTCGACAAGCAACTAATACAGTCCTCCATATGAGAGTATTTGGTTTCATTGGCATTCTTCTGATGTATTCTCGTATCTTCATGAGCTTGCCAGCTCGACCAAGAAGGTCTATAACACAAGAATAATGTTCAATCTGAGGTAATATACCATGGTCCTCCATCATTTCAAAGTACTCTAGACCTCTGTCTACCAATCCAGCATGACTACAGGCAGATAGAACACTGATAAATGTGACATGGTCTGGATTTGCTCCACTTTGCTGCATTTCTTCGAATATCTCCAAAGCTTTTCTTCCAAGACCATGTCTTGCATAACCAGAAATCATAGAGTTCCATGAGAACTCATTTTTCTGACTCATGGAACTGAACACCTTTGAGGCATAGCCTATCTTTCCACACTTTGAGTACATATCAACAAGAGCACTCTCAACCACAACATCAGACTCGAGCTGTGACCTAATACCAAAAGCATGCATCTCCATTCCACGCTCTAACGCTGCCACAGAGGCACATGCATTCAGTACAATGGAGAAGGTGCAGCAATCCATCACTTGGTCACTGTGCATCATAAGCCAAACACAGTCTATAGCCTCCTGCAAATGGCCATTGTAGATGTACCCTGAAATCATTGAATTCCATGAGACAGCATCCCTTCTGCCAGAAATTTCCGAAAACAGCTGCTCACAAGAATCCATGTCTCCTGACTTAGCATAACAGGACACTAGAGCATTATCAACTGCAGTATCTTCTATAGCTCCATGCTTTAGCACCACAGCATGAACCTGCTTTCCCAATTCAAGCACACACGATGGCGACAATGTAGCCAATAAGTTAACGAATGTAACTTTATTTGGGGCCAGCCCACTCCTCATCATTTTGGAGAAAACTTCTACCGATTCAGCAATAGGTGCTCGCAAATTGGCCATGACACCCATGATAGAATTCCAGGAAACTACATCATGTTCAGCCATAGAGTTGAAAACTTCCCAGCACTCAAACCTAGCTCCACATTCTCCATACATTTTAACCAGTGCATTTGAAACAGAGGTGTCTAAATCCAGTCCCCACTTTACAGCATCACAATGTACTTGCTGGCCTGCAGACAAAAGTCTCAAACTAGCACATGAACTCAAGCCACTAATTGCTGCAAAGTTTGACGGACCTATACAATCTTGTCTCATCATGCAGTACTTCATCATTGCACCTTCACAGTAACCATTCTGATCAAGAACTGAGATAATGGTGTTCCAGGAAACCCGATCCCTTGTACAAAGCAACTGGAAAACTCTACAGGCTTTATCAGTGGAACCACATTTGGCGTACATATTAACCAGACTATTACTGATAGCAATTTTCAAATCAATAAGTCCAGTTCTAAGAACATGCCCATGGAGTTCCGTACCTTTCATCAACCCATCTTCTGGTACAGAAAACTCCGCTATTGCACCGAGCAACACAACATATGTGTCTGCATTGACAACAACTGAATCCCTAGTCCCCATGAAAATCCCCACTGCTTCTTCACTGCAGTGCTGCTTAACCAAGCCCACGATCAAACCATTCAAGGTAACTGCATTTCTCTCTTTCAAACTAAGAAAAATGTTCTTAGCTTCATCAAGCATGCCATGTCTCGCGAATGCACTAACAAGAGCACTGCCCACATAGAGGTCACCTGAGCTGCCCGAATTGAGCACCCTTGCGAACACTTGCTCAAGCACTCTTGAGCTGCAGGAGGACACAGTTGTCGCAGTGATTAAGCTCCCAAAAGTATGCTCGTTTGGTCTCAACTCAATTGCTGAGTCATCACGCAACATTGCCGTGAACAAAGTAAATGTCGAAACCACATGCCCTTTCTTAGCATAGACAGACATCAAGGCATTCCACGTGATGATGTCCCTGACTGGCGTGGAATCAAACACCTGCTGCGCTTGGATGGGCAGACCAACAGAGCAATTACCGTACATCGAGATCAAGGCGTTGCACACCGTTGTATTTGATGCATACACAGTCTTTGATACCAATCCATGGACTTGCACCGCAAATCCCAACTTGTCTGGTCCAGCATCCTGGCACGCCCGGAGCACGCTCCCGAAGGTAAATGACGTGGGCCTGCTGCACTCGGAACCGACCCCCAGCATTGCGCGGAACACCCGGAAGGCCTCATCGGTGACCCCTGACAGCACGTACCCAGATACCAGGCAGGTCCAGGAAACGGCGTTCCGTTCCAGCATACAGTCGAACACCTGGCGCGCGCAGGCCAGGCGCGAGCTTTTAGCGTAGTAGTTAACGAGATGGTTTGAGAGGAAGAGGTCATGGGTGAGCCCTCGCTTCACGAGCTCGAGGTGGAGGCTCTCCGGTGTAGCCTCTCCCCTGCGGCGACGGAGGAGGAGGTCGGCGTGAGGGTGCACCGGCGGTGACGATCGAGGAGGAGGGGCGGGCGAATGCAGAAGTGGGAGACGGTGGGCGAGGAGGTCGCGTAGTGGCACTGGAGGTGGGAGGCGGCGAGGCGGCGGCGGGGAAGGCGATGCGGAGCTGGAGGAGGAGGAGAAGCGGAGTGTGAGGTGGGGGAACGGCGGGAGTTTGCGGTTCATGTATTTGGCGTCTGTTTCCGGCAGAATTTCACGTTCTGGTAAAATGACTCCCGCCCTCACTGATTGTAGAACCGCCGGGGCCGGCGTTCTCGCAGAGCAACTCCAACTGTCCGATATTCGTTTGTGTCGAAACAGACATAAAAATCGATCCAACACGCCGATCAAATTGTATCATCATTCATCTTTTTGTCCATGCGCGACTCATTCCAGGTCTGAATTTAGACGCGCCACGCCCGCCCTTGTCATCCCCCTAGCCCGCCAGTCGGTGGCATATTGGTCATTTCTCCTTCCTTCCATCGACGGCCAGCACATCTGGTCGCCTCACCCGTCGCCGCCGCCGCCCAGTTTCAATGCCCAGGCCGGACGCCCGCACTCACATACCTCCCCTAGAAGCACACCACCCCCAACGGCCCCATACTCCGGCGTTTGGTGGACCATTTTCGCCACTGTTGCAGCACCCTGACGTCGATGCCACCACCCCCTCGCCTCCCCTGTCGGCAGCACACAAGCGTGGCTACCTCGCTCGTCGGACGGCACCTGTTCTCGGAGAGGCGCGAGGCTCTACACCGATCGGCTTCTTCCACAATGCCCGCAAAGTTTTCGATGGTTTACCCACAAGGTACAAATGGACTCGGCGACGAGTACTTTTTCCATAGTTTTCTTTGTGATTCGGATGATTCTTCGTTCGATGATGAGGAGATTGCGATTGCTGCTTTGGTCGTCCATGGCCATATTAGTAGGCAGCGGCCGATGTTTAGGGGCTCGATCCCGAGGCATACTCCAGTGTTGAATCGCAACCGAGAGAGGGTCATTGCCTACTCTGGCAGAACTACTTCGAGTCCCTTAACCCGCTCTTCAAACACCATCTATTTCGGCGCCGTTTTCGGATGGCTAGACATGTGTTCAACCGTATCTGGGAGGGGTTGGTGGCATACGATAACTATTTCGAGTGTAAGGAGGATGATCTGGGAAAGATTGGCTTTCCCTCTTATCAAAAATGCACTACAACTATTCGGATGCTTGCATACAGAGTACCCAGTGATCTCATTGATGAGTATGTCTGAATTAGCGAGCCACGTGCCTAGACTCCATGTACAAGTTCTGCAAGGCTGTGGCAGCAGTGTTTGGCCCGGAGTACTCGAGAGAGCCAATTGTTGCAGATACAACCCGGTTGTTGGCGATCAATGCGAGTAGGGCTTTTTAGGGATGCTTGGTAGCATAGATTATATGCACTGGGAGTGGAAGAACTGCCTGTCCATACTTGAACAATGAGGATGTATTAAAAAAATTCATCGCATGATCTGTAGTGTCGTCGTACTTGTCGCAGTTTGTGAATTTTAAATTCGCAAAAACGAGTGAGCAACAATATGATCGGAGAAACAGGGCGGGCACATAGTATATGGAGAGCGTCGATTGTGTTCCGCGAGTCGTTTATACCAACAACTTCATCGTACTTGGTGAAGGCTGGTTGGCACCTGTCCTTGGCTTGCTCACGCAGTTGAGCCACCTGCTTGACCGACATCTCGTAGTGGCGCGAGGGACGTGAGATATGGTAAGCGTACCGTGAATTACCACGAGCATTCTAAGCTCCATGCCCAAAAGTCAGGGATTCATCTAGTGCAGAGGGGAATACTTAGTACTCCATCAGACCCCTCCGTTTGAAAGTTCTTGCTTGAACAGGCCCCTTCAAACTTGCAAAATTTTCATAAAAAATATTCTTTTGACCATATGTAGCACATTAGCCGGCATGGGAACGATATGCTTCATTGGTTCTTCCCTTTGTGACCAGGTATGTTGCCAAATTTATATAGATGCCCCATTTGTTAGGAAACATAGCATGCAATTTCAAAAAAAAAATCCTACACTCACGCAAGATCTATCTAGGAGATGCATAGCAACGAGAGGGGGAGTGCGTGTCCACGTACCCTCGTAGACCGAATGTGAAAGCGTTTGACAACGCGGTTGATATAGTCGAACTTCTTCTCGTTCCGACCGATCAAGCACCGAACGTACGACACCTCCGAGTTCTGCACACGTTTAGCTCGATGACGTCCCTCAAACTCTTGATCCAGTTGAGTGTCGAGGAAGTATATGAGTTCCGTCAGCACGATGGCATGGTAACGGTGATGGTGAAGTGATTTGTGCAGGGCTTCGCCTAAGCACTACGAAGATATGACTGGAGGCGTAAACAATGAAGGGGGGCGCCGCACACGGCTAACAATTGTTGGTGTGTGTTCTAGGCACCTCCCTCCCCCCCATATATATAGGTGGGAGGGAGAGGGAGCAGCCAAGGGGGCGCCCCAAGTAGGAGGAATCCTACTTGGAGTCCCTCCCAAGCCGCCCCCCCTCCCTACCATATATAATCGAGGTGGAAGGAAAGAGGGGGGAGAGGGGGGAAGTAGGAATCCTAATCCACACTTTCCTTGCCCTCCCCTCTTTCCTTCTCCTCCTCATAGGGTTGGCCTCTATAGGGGCGCACCAGGGCTGGTGTGTTCCCTCACTTGGCCAATATGACCCATATCTTCGTCGGGGGTGGCCGAAACTCCTTTCCGGTGACCCGATAAGTACCCGGTACCCTCCAGAACACTTTCGTTGTCCGAATAGCATCGTCCTATATATAAATCTTTACCTCTCGGCCATTTCAAGACTCTTTGTCATGTCCGTGATCTCATCCGGGACTCCGAACAACATTCGGTCACCAAATCACATAACTCATATAATACTAAATCGTCATCGAACGTTAAGCGTGCGGACCCTACGGGTTCGAGAACTATGTAGACATGACCGAGACACCTCTCCGGTCAATAACCAATAGCGGAACCTGGGTGCTCATATTAGCTCCTACATATTCTACAAAGATCTTTATCAGTCGAACCGTTATGACAAGATACGCAATTCTCTTTGTCAATCAATATGTTACTTGTCCGAGATTCGATCGCCGGTATCTTCATACATAGTTCAATCTCGTTATCGGCAAGTCTCTTTAGTCGTTCCGTAATACATCACCTCATGACTAACTCCTTAGTCGTTTGATTGCAAGCTTATGATGTGTATTACCGAGAGGGCCCAGAGATACCTCTCCGATACTCGGAGTGACAAATCCTAATCTCGATTCATGCCAACCCAACAAAACACCTTCGGAGATACCTGTAGGGCATCTTTACAATCACCCAGTTACGTTGTGACGTTTGATAGCACACAAGGCATTCCTCCGGTATCCGGGAGTTGCATGATCTTATAGTCAAAGGAATATGTATTTGACATACATGAAAGCAGTAGCAATAAACTGAACGATCAATATGCTAAGCTAATGGATGGGTCTTGTCCGTCACATCATTCTCCTAATAATGTGATCCCGTTCATCAAATGACAACACATGTCTATGGTTAGGAAACTTAACCATCTTTGATTAACGAGCTAGTCTAGTAGAAGCTTACTAGGGACACAGTGTTTTGTCTATGTATCCACACATGTATCAAGTTTCCGATTAATACATTTCTAGCATGAATAATAAACATTTATCATGATATAAGGAAATATAAAATAACAAATTTATTATTGCCTCTAGGGCATATTTCCTCCAGTCTCCCACTTGCACTAGAGTCAATAATCTAGTTCACGTCCCATGTGATTAAACACCAATAATTCACATCTTTATGTGATTAATATCCACAGTTCACATCGCCATGTGACCAACACCCAAAGGGTTTACTAGAGTCAATAATCTACTTCACATTGCTATGTGATTAACACCCAAAGAGTAATAATGGTCTGATCATGTTTTGCTTGTGAGAGAAGTTTAGTCAATGGGTCTGCCACATTCAGATCTGTATGTGTTGGGGATATAACTACTGAGCATAAACCGCCCAGGAGGGGCCGGGGTATGCTCATCCGTATTGAAGCCCATGAAGATAAGGAGTATGGCGCTTTACTATTGAAGCTTAGAGGCCTGGAGCCCAAGGACGGATTAAGGCCCATAGACATAAACCGCCATGAGTTTTGTAACTTAAGTTGTAAGTTAGGGAAAGGTAGAAACCGAACCGGACACGTGTATGAGCCGGCCTTGGTATTTTGTAAACCACTGGGCGTCAACCTGTGTATATAAAGGGACGACCCTACGGCGGTTCAGGAACAAGAAACAACAACTCGAGGGTCAGGTAAAGCGGATTTGCTCCCTGCTCATCGAGACCCCATCTATTCCACCACAACTGGATCGTAGGCTTTTACCTTCACCGCAAGGGGCCGAACCAGTATAAACTCCCCGTGTCCTTGTCTGGTTTAACCCCTTTAAGCTAATCTCATTGCGATGGCTCCACGACTAAGTCCTCTCACTAGGACATCTGACGTGTTAATTCCACGACAGTTGGCGCCCACCGTGGGGCTATCGCACGGTGGTTTCGATTTCTTGATGGGCAACTTTTAAGGACTCAAGGGATACGCGGTTGGCTGGATGTAACATCCCAAATTTCCAATTTGGCATGTTATACATAGATCATCCATGCATATCATATTTCATTGATTTTTTCATTTGCAATCCTCGAAATCCTAAGCAACTCAAGGACCTTCGAAGAGAGTTGGGGATTTTCTAATTTTCATATTTGAAATTCTTATCAAATAGTGAAGACGAGGATTTGATTTTAATTATTTTCTCTCCGGAAAATATTTCATTTTTAAAATATTAAAAGAGGGGAGATAATATGACTTCTCCAAAATAATTGAAATATCAGAGGAAAAATGTAAAAATCATTTTTGGGATTTTATTTGAGTTATTCGGGATTTTATTGCCCTAGAAAAAAATGTTGCATGTTTTAAAAATTGCATTTTAGGGGCCAAGAAAAGTTCATCTTGTTCTAAATATTTTATTTAAACGGAGAAAACTTGTTTTGGAATTTTTAGGTTTTTATTTATTTTTCTAGGGATTTTTCTTCGGCGGAATGTTTTAAAAAAATAACCTCGCGCCCGACTGGGCCGAAGGCCCAGCCGAGCAGGCCGGCCCAGCCAGCCGTCACCGCCTTCCCCGCGCGCGCGCCGTGCGCGGCACGGACGCCGAGGGCGGGTCCGAGCCGGACTCCACCCCCGGGCACCCCCTTCCCCAAGCCGAGCCGCCCCGCCCACCTATAAAGCCGCCGCCCCCGCCGCCACACCGCCCCGCCACCCGTCGCAGCCGCCGCCCGATCCGCCGCCGCCGCCAGAGCCGCCGCCGCCTCCGGCCGCAGCCCCGCAGCCCCGCCGCCATCGCCGAAGCCCCGCCGGAGCCGCTGCCCCGCCAGACGAGCCGCCGGAGGTACCCGACCTGCCGCCGGTTTTTTTTAAATAAACCCTTCGATTTTTTTTAAAAAAAACCCTAGATCGTTTTTTTCTAGATCGGTTTATTTTTTTCGGTTTATTTACTTAGCGAACGTCCGTTCGTCCGTTCGTTTGAACGAACGCGTTCACTGTTCAGTTTCTGTTAACGAACGTTCGTCCGTTTAGTAGTTCGTCGTTTTTCTTTTTACCGGATTATTCCGCGATTATACTGATCGCGATTTCTGACCCGATTTTCAAACCTGTTTATCTTTTCGCTCATTTATCGGAATCAGGCGATTCAAGCGCCTGGAGTTTCATCTCGAAACCCTCTTTCCGAATAATCAACTCAAACAAGATTTTTCTTCTGTAAAATTTGACCTAGATCCAGAATAGCAAAACGAAGTTGTTTCTTTTGCCGTTTGAGTTTTGTTGCTTGTTTGATTTGATTCTTTCTGCAAACCGGAGTTCTTAAGTTGAACTCTCCGGTCAGACTCTTTTATTTGGAGTTCTACTTGTGCATCTTTGATTGTTGCTTATGTACGTTATTGTTTGCTTACGCTAGAATCCCCGGAGTGCGAAGCGTGTTACTACGAGTCTCTAGGATACCCGGATCGTCAGCAAGGCAAGTAACACATTGATCATACTCTTTTCATACCCAGTTTTTATGCATTAGATTCAATCCTTAAACATTGCATGATTAGGATGCTTTTAACATGTGGGTATTGGGAAGTAGTTGATGAGGTAGAACCTATTGTCCTATTTTATTATCAAACCCTTGGGAGTTACTTCTACATTACGCTTATATTGCCATGCTATGCTCGTAGACGTGGATTGGGTTTGAGTGATATCCATGATAGATGTGAGATTGATAATTAATGGTTTACTTAAGGTGGCAACTTTAATACACATCTGGGTGGATTGAGGCACCTGGGGTTACCAGTGATTGCCTGTTTTATTTTTGGAAATCCCGGTTACCTTGTGATTCTCCTATGGACCGCCACCCATGCTCAAAGGGAACCGAGTCTATTCATGCTAGAAACTTCCGTGTGCAGCCGCAAGCTATTATGGGCTCTAGCATAGTTTGAGTAAGTTGCGTGAAGCTCTTGAAGAGGTGGATCAACAGGTAGTGGGTTTGTAGGTTTGGTATGGTCTGCCCGGAGTAGAGAGTTAATGCTTATAAAAGACTGTGTCTCGGTCATCCGTCTCTCAAACACCATGCAGTGCGAGAATCAACGGAGGCGATCGAGTCTTGCGGGGAAAAGTGCACAAACCTTTGCAGAGTGTACAATCTAATCATGGTTAGCCGTGTCCCCAGTTATGGACAATTCTGAGTATCTAGTACTTGAGTATTCGCATGTATCTCAACACTCTTAAATTAATATTGCTGGGTTGTTAATTACTTTTAATTGGGATCATTGAGTTGGGGTTTACCTTCTCAAATGATGTTTCAACCACCATGATAGTTAAATTAAAATTGATTCCTTTGAAGTAGGGAAAATTTGGTTTTTCGCAAAACTGTAACCATAGAGCTTTCCACCAGCCAAATATGCATGTAGTGGTAGCATTATTCTGTTATTGCTCTTTTGTGTTACATTGCCAGCATATTCCATCTGCTGACCCATTCTCGGGCTGCAACGTATTATGTTGCAGACTTTTCAGACGAGGAGTAAGGTTCGTAGGTCGTTGCCGTGCAGCTCAGTTATGCCGTTGGAGTTGATGGACTCACTTTATCTTCCAAGCCTTCCGCTGTTATCGCATTAGATGGCCTTAAGCCATATTATTGTAATAAGTTCTCTTTTGAGACATTCGATGTAATAAGTGTGTGATTGCTACTCTGTTATAAATCCTTCGAAGTACTGTGTGGTGTCAGCATTACTGATCCAGGGATGACACCTGAGCACAGAGACTTAACCATCTGAGGTCGGGTCTCTACAAGATGGTATCAGAGCACACGCTGAGTGTAGGACACGACCACTAAGATAAACCATAGGTCACACTTCTCTTCTCATTTCTGACTCCTCTTCTCTTTCCACTCTTTAGGATGAAGGAGATGAAGACCAAGTTTGCACAGCCGGATGAAGACACACCTTTTGGACGCCACTTGAAGGAAGTCACTAGGTACTTGAATATTGGAATACCAAGCTTCACTGGGACGAACAACGCCACTCTACCGGAAGAAGAGCGCTGGATGATTCAAGTACGAGTTCCAGGAAGGACGTTCTCGCCAAATTCTAAACCCATAGAATTTTCTTTCGAAGCACCCACTTGGAGCCTTGGCAAGAGTATGGCAGCTCATATTACCATGGGACGCATTGGAGAAATCTACAACAAGGAACTTGAGGATACCACCTATCAAATATGTGGGCGCCGAGATGAACAATGGGAGATGATCAGCACCAGGAAGGATAGATCTGTCGCAGCCTTTATCCAGGAGCAAAACCAGCACATTCAACGTCAGGAGAACCAGATGTGCGCAGACATGATCGAGTTGAAGAAGGCGAAGACCAGGATCATCGAGCTGGAGGAAGAACTTAAGTTCACACGCGATGGATATGAGGAGGAAATCAAGACGCTATTGGAGAAGAATGACGACCTAGTGGAGAAGATCGGAATTTTCATGGGAGGACCAGTTCCGAAAGAAGACCACATACGTCCGGACAACTACATCATCATCGACGACACCGACTCGGATTCAAGTGATGATGATTACGAAGATGAAGCTGGAGCAGACATCATGGAGTCTTCCACCGATCAAAATTTCTAGATGACCGACCACCATATGATAATAGTATTTTCCCCCATGTAACTAGTAGTAGGGAGCACTTTTGCGATAGTCCTAGACCATTTTGTATGCCCTTGCTTGATTGATTGAATGAATGCTTGTGTTTGCCTCATATACATATGGGTAGTGCTTCTCCCCTAGATTTTTTTCTATTCTAATCTCTTCCATCTAAACCCATCAGATGCCTCCGAGGAGAGACCTCGAGTTTGTTTTCCCATCGGAGATCACCCAATTGATCCAGCAGCAGAATGCCCTGATGCAGTTGTTAGTTCAGAACCAGGGCAATGCCAATAACAACAATGCCAACAACAACCCGCCGCCAGTGGATAACCTCGCCCGTTTCCTAAGGTTACAGCCGCCGGTGTTCTCCAGTAGCATCGAGCCAATAGTTGCAGATGATTGGCTACGTCTTATTGGAAGGGAGTTAACCACCGCTGGATGCACAGATGCTGAGAAGGTGCGTTTTGCCGCACACCAACTGGATGGACCTGCAGCAGCATGGTGGGAGAATTTCACAGCCCCCTATCCTATCGACACTGTCACATGGGCTCAGTTTCAGCAGGCTTTTCGCACTGCCCATGTCTCGACTGGAGCTATGCAGATGAAGAAGCGTGAGTTTCGCAACCTACGCCAGGGGAATCGTACTGTTGGCCTGTACGTGGATGAGTTTAGCAAGTTGTCGTGTTATGCCCCTGATGATGTGGCCACAGATGCCGCGAAGCAGGAGAAGTTTATGGAAGGGCTGAATGATGAGATGAGTATGCAGTTGATGGTAGCAACCTTCAACAACTACTAGGAGTTGGTAGATAAGGCCCTGATGATTGAAGGGAAGCAGCAGCAGATTGATAATCGTAAGAGGAAGTATGGACAAGGAAAATACAATTCAGGAGCTCAGCAGAAGCCTCGTTTGACCCCGAACTCAGGAGGACTTGTTCATAACCATGGAGGACATAACCATGCTGGAGGAGGATCGCATAACCATAATGGTGCGAAGAACGGGAATGGGAATGGAGCCAACAATAATCAGAACCGCTCTAACCCGTCTACACCCGCAAAGAGGGACTTAAGCCAAGTTGTTTGCTACAAGTGCGGGAAGACAGGGCACTATGCCAATGACTGCTCTGAAGGAAAGAATGGGAATGGAAACGGGAGCGCAGGGAAGAAGCCCAATCCATTCAACAAAGGACAAGTGAACCACGTTAACGTGGAGGAGGTTGAAGAGCAGCCGGACGCGGTAATAGGTAAGTTTTTGGTTCAGTCATTTACCGCTATTGTTCTTTTCGATACTGGTGCATCGCATTCATACATATCAAGGGGATTTGTGGAAAAGTTTAAGTTACCAACCCAACCCTTAGGACACCCCTCTTAGTGAGCTCGCCAGGATCAGAGTACATGGCTAGCAGATGGTGCACCCAGATACCCCTAATCATTGGCACACATGTATTTCCGTCTGACCTAATTATCTTGGAGTCGCAAGGATTGGATGTGATATTAGGTATGGACTGGATGTCAAAGTATGAAGGAAGTATTGACTGTGCTAGTAAGTCAATTTATCTTACTACCTCGGAGGGAAAAAGGATTAAGTATGTATCTAGGCATGTGCCTAGGAGGAGCCAAGTAAACGCCCTCACGGGAGTTGTACAGGAGGAAGTACCTGTAGTAAAGGATTTTCCGGATGTTTTCCCCGAAGAGTTACCTGGTATGCCACCGGACAGAGATATTGAGTTTTTGATAGAGCTATTGCCAGGAACAGGACCGATATCTAAGAGACCCTATCGGATGCCAGCAAATGATCTGGAGAAAATTAAGAAGCAGATTAAGGAGTTGTTGGAGAAAGGTTACATTCGTAGAAGTTCGTCACCTTGGGGAGCCCCAGTACTTTTGGTGGAGAAGAAGGATAAATCCCTAAGGATGGTTGTTGACTACCGAGCTCTGAATGAAGTAACGATAAAGATTAAGTATCCCTTACCAATGATCAACGATCTGTTTGATCGGTTACAAGGAGCTAAGGTGTTTTCGAAGATTGATCTGCGATCGGATACCATCAGTTGAAGATCCGAGAGCAGGATATACCCAAGACAACGTTTACCACATGGTATGGATTATATGAGTATACGGTCATGTCATTTGGACTGACTAACGCCCCTGCCTATTTTATGAGTATGATGAACAAGGTGTTCATGGAGTATTTGGACAAGTTTGTTGTGGTATTCATTGATGATATTATGATATACTCGAAGAACGAAGAGGAGCACGCGGAACACTTGCGTTTAGTTCTCGAGAAACTCAGGGAACACCAGTTATACGCCAAATTCAGCAAGTGCGAGGTTTGGTTGAAGGAAGTTGGATTTCTTGGGCATGTTATATCAGGAGAGGGTATAGCAGTGGATCCCAGTAAGGTTCAGTCGGTCACTGAATGGTTGGCACCCACTTCAGTTGGCGAGATCCGCAGTTTTCTTGGACTGGTAGGATATTATCGGAGGTTCATTGAGAATTTTTCCAAGATTGCTAAACCAATGACGGAATTGCTAAAGAAGGATACTAAGTTCAAATGGACGGAGGAGTGCGAGACGAGTTTTCAAGAGCTGAAGGAGCGATTGACTACAGCCCTAGTGCTGACCTTGCCAGATATACGTAAGGAGTTTCAAGTGTATTGTGACGCCTCTCGCTTGGGACTTGGATGTGTGCTTATGCAGCAAGGAAAGGTTGTTTCGTATGCCTCACGACAACTGAAGCCACACGAGTTGAACTATGCCACGCATGATTTGGAGTTAGCAGCCGTGGTGCATGCACTAAAGACCTGGAGACATTATCTTATCGGAAACTGTTGTGATGTGTACATGGATCATAAGAGCTTGAAGTACATTTTCACACAAAAGGAGTTGAACCTCAGGCAGAGGAGATGGTTGGAACTTATAAAGGATTACGACATGAAGCTACACTACCATCCAGGAAAAGCCAATGTCGTAGCAGACCCATTGAGCCGGAAGAGTTATGCTAATGTTCTTGTGAGCAATGGAATGCCAAAGGAGTTAGCTGCAGAGATCATGGAACTACGATTGGAGATTGTTCCGAGAGGTTTTCTTGCAAGAATGGAAGTTCAGTCGACACTGTTGGACAAGATTAGAGAAGCTCAGAAGGAAGACAAAGAGATTGCTGAGATAAGAGAGAGGATGGGCGAAGGTAAATCCAAAGGTTTTCGCGAGGATGAGCACGATACCTTATGGTTTGAGGACCGAATTTATGTGCCCAACAATTCGGAGATCAGGAAGTTGATACTGCAGGAGGCCCATGACTCACCATACTCGATTCACCCCGGAAACACCAAGATGTATCTGGACTTGAAGGAACGTTTCTGGTGGACTGGAATGAAGAAGGATATTGCCGAGTATGTAGCCATATGTGATGTATGTTAGAGAGTGAAGGCAGAACATCAGAAGCCAGCAGGACTATTACAGCCTATGCCAATACCCGAATGGAAGTGGGATAAACTTGGTATGGACTTTATTACCGGATTACCCAGAACCAAGGCAGGATATGATTCTATATGGGTAGTTGTGGATCGATTGACTAAGGTAGCTCATTTCATCCTGGTGAAAACAACGTATACAAGTGCGAAGTTGGCCAAGATATATGACCAGGATCGTATGTTTACACGGAGTTCCGAGGAGTATCGTATCAGATAGAGGAACCCAGTTTACTTCAAAGTTTTGGCATCAGCTACACCAGACTTTGGGAACCTGATTGGAGTTCAGTACCGCTTTTCACCCGCAGACAGATGGGCAGATAGAGAGAGTCAATCAGATTTTGGAGGATATGTTGAGAGCCTGTGCGCTAGATTATGGATCTAGTTGGGATGACAATTTGCCGTACGCAGAGTTTTCTTATAACAACAGTTACCAGGCCAGTTTGAAGATGGCACCATTCGAAGCTCTGTATGGACGCAGATGTAGAACACCATTTATGTGGGACGAGGTAGGAGACCGTCAGTTGTTTGGACCAGATTTGATCAGGGAATCAGAGGAGAAGGTTAAACTGATCAGAGACAGACTAAAGGTTGCTCAGTCCAGACAGAAGAGTTACGCAGATTCAAAATGCAAGGAAGTAACTTATGAAGTTGGAGACAGAGCCTATCTAAGAGTATCGCCCTTGAGGGGAGTAAAACGATTTGGAGTTAAGGGAAAGTTAGCCCCGAGATTTGTAGGACCGTATCATATTTTGGAACGGATGGGAGAAGTTTCCTATAAGTTGGAGTTACCAGAAGGATTGTCAGGAGTTCACGATGTGTTTCACGTATCACAGCTGAAGAAGTGCCATGCTGAGATGGCCGATATACCGTTGAATGATACAGTACCTTTGGAGGCGATTCAACTGGATAATAATCTGACTTATGAGGAGAAGCCAGTTAAGATTCTTGAGTTTGATAGTCGAGTCACTCGCAACAAGGTGATCAAGTTTTGCAAAGTTCAGTGGAGTCATCATACTGAGGAGGAAGCCACCTGGGAGCGAGAGGAGGATATTCGCCAGGACCATCCGCACCTATTTTCTAGCCAACCCGAATCTCGAGGGCGAGATTCATCTTAAGGGGGGTAGGTTTGTAACATCCCAAATTTCCAATTTGGCATGTTATACATAGATCATCCATGCATATCATATTTCATTGATTTTTTCGTTTGCAATCCTCGAAATCCTAAGCAACTCAAGGACCTTCGGAGAGAGTTGGGGATTTTCTAATTTTCATATTTGAAATTCTTATCAAATAGTGAAGACGAGGATTTGATTTTAATTATTTTCTCTCTGGAAAATATTTCATTTTTAAAATATTAAAAGAGGGGAGATAATATGACTTCTCCAAAATAATTGAAATATCAGAGGAAAAATGTTAAAATCATTTTTGGGATTTTATTTGAGTTATTCGGGATTTTATTGCCCTAGAAAAAAATGTTGCATGTTTTAAAAATTGTATTTTAGGGGCCAAGAAAAGTTCATCTAGTTCTAAATATTTTATTTAGACGGAGAAAACTTGTTTTGGAATTTTTAGGTTTTTATTTATTTTTCTAGGGATTTTTCTTCGGCGGAATGTTTTAAAAAAATTAAAAAAATAACCTCGCGCCCGATTGGGCCGAAGGCCCAGCCAGCCGCCGCCGCCTTCCCCCCGCGCGCGCCGTGCGCGGCACGGACGCCGAGGGCGGGTCCGAGCCGGACTCCACCCCCGGGCGCCCCCTTCCCCAAGCCGAGCCGCCCCGCCCACCTATAAAGCCGCCGCCCCCGCCGCCACACCGCCGCCACACCACCCCGCCACCCGCCGCAGCCGCCGCCCGATCCGCCGCCGCCGCCGGAGCCGCCGCCATCCCCCCGCGTCGCCGCCGCCTCCCGCCGCAGCCCCGCAGCCCCGACGCCGTCGCCGAAGCCCCGCCGGACGAGCCGCCGGAGGTACCCGACCCGCCGCCGGTTTTTTTTTAAAAATAAACTCTTCGTTTTTTTAAAAAAAACCCTAGATCGTTTTTTTTCTAGATCGGTTTTTTTTCGGTTTATTTACTTAGCGAACGTCCGTTCGTCCGTTCGTTTTAACGAACACGTTCACTGTTCAGTTTCTGTTAACGAACATTCGTCCGTTTAGCAGTTCGTCATTTTTCTTTTATCGGATTATTCCGCGATTATTCTGATCGCGATTTCTGACCCGATTTTCAAACCTGTTTATCTTTTCGCTCGTTTATCGAAATTAGGCGATTCAAGCGCTTGGAGTTTCATCTCGAAACCCTCTTTCCGAATAATCAACTCAAACATGATTTTTCTTCTGTAAAGTTTGACCTAGATCCAGAATAGCAAAACGAAGTTTTTTCTTTTGTCGTTTGAGTTTCGTTGCTTGTTTGACTTGATTCTTTTTGCAAACCGGAGTTCTTAAGTTGAACTCTCCGGTCAGACTCTTTTATTTGGAGTTCTACTTGTGCATCTTTGATTGTTGCTTATGTACGTTATTGTTTGCTTGCGCTAGAATTCCCGGAGTGCGAAGCGTGTTACTACGAGTCTCTAGGATACCCGGATCGTCAGCAAGGCAAGTAACACATTGATCATACTCTTTTCATACCCAGTTTTTATGCATTAGATTCAATCCTTAAACATTGCATGATTAGGATGCTTTTAACATGTGGGTATTGGGAAGTAGTTGATGAGGTAGAACCTATTGTCCTGTTTTATTATCAAACCCTTGGGAGTTACTTCTACGTTATGCTTATATTGCCATGCTATGCTCGTAGACGTGGATTGGGTTTGAGTGATATCCATGACAGATGTGAGATTGATAATTAATGGTTTACTTAAGGTGGCAACTTTAATACACATCTGGGTGGATTGAGGCACCTGGGGTTACCAGTGATTGCCTGTTTTATTTTTGGAAATCCCGGGGTTACCGTGTGATTCTCCTATGGACCGCCACCCATGCTCAAAGGGAACCGAGTCTATTCATGCTAGAAACTTTCGTGTGCAGCCGCAAGCTATTATGGGCTCTAGCATAGTTTGAGTAAGTTGCGTGAAGCTCTTGAAGAGGTGGATCAGCAGGTAGTGGGTTTGTAGGTTTGGTATGGTCTGCCCGGAGTAGAGAGTTAATGCTTCTGAAAGACTGTGTCTCGGTCATCCGTCTCTCAAACACCATGCAGTGCGAGAATCAACGGAGGCGATCGAGTCTTGCGGGGAAAAGTGCGCAAACCTCTGCAGAGTGTACAATCTAATCATGGTTAGCCGTGTCCCCGGTTATGGACAATTCTGAGTATCTAGTACTTGAGTATTCGCATGTATCTCAACACTCTTAAATCAATATTGTTGGGTTGTTAATTACTTTTAATTGGGATCATTGAGTTGGGGTTTACCTTCTCAAATGATGTTTCAACCACCATGATAGTTAAATTAAAATTGATTCCTTTGAAGTAGGGAAAAATTGGCTTTTCGCAAAACTGTAACCATAGAGCTTTCCACCAGCCAAATATGCATGTAGTGGTAGCATTATTCTGTTATTACTCTTTTGTGTTACATTGCCAGCATATTCCATGCGCTGACCCGTTCTCGGGCTGCAACGTATTATGTTGCAGACTTTTCAGACGAGGAGTAAGGTTCGTAGGTCGTTGCCGTGCAGCTCAGTTATGTCGTTGGAGTTGATGGACTCACTTTATCTTCCAAGCCTTCCGCTGTTATTGCATTAGATGGCCTTAAGCCATGTTATTGTAATAAGTTCTCTTTTGAGACATTCGATGTAATAAGTGTGTGATTGCTACTCTATTATAAATCCTTCGAAGTACTGTGTGGTGTCAGCATTACTGATCCAGGGATGACACCTGAGCACAGAGACTTGACCATCTGAGGTCGGGTCGCTACACCGGATGACCAAGAGTCATCGCGGCAAACTCTACATTGACGAGGCAGGCTGGGGCCCCGAGGCCGGCTCAATTGAGTATGGGTACCGGGTCCCCTTTGGAGGAATTCACGTCTTCATCTGCAAAATTGGCGAACCGGGCCCTGAGCCGGACATCTGCACCGACCTCGTCGAGACGGCTCAGCGTGCGAGCCCTGCCCGGGTTCAGCCTGCCATGAAGCATGCGTTCGTGGGATTCATCCATGGTGCGGAATCTGAACCGGTGTTCGATGGTGAGACGGTCGTTTACTCTGATGGCGAATCATCCACCGGCGAGACCGAGTCACTGTACCAGCTACAAGATGGCCAGTTTGGGGGCTATTCCGATGGCGACAGTATTCCGGACCCCCTTGAACCGCCAAACCGGGTCGCGATCTTCATGGCCGGTACACAGCCCACATTGCAATCTTCAACTGCAGCAGCGATGACTTCCGGATTGGCAGCAGGGGCAGGAGGCCCCATGCGTCGGCCGACTCAAGTTCTGTCCGGTTTATTGGACGCCTGGATGACATTCTTGACCACAGCAGTTACCCTGGAGACTCAAGATTGGCATAATGCGGAGGTCACAAAGCTGCGGGATCAGATAACTCAGGCCAAGGAGGACTTGGCGGCTGAGGAAACCAGGATGGTTGATGAACGGGCCGCTTTAGATGCCCAGTCACAGCGGATTCAGGCGGAGAATTACCGGCTCATGCTGGATCAGAACGCTTCGAATGAGGTGTTGAGGAGGAGGCACCGGTCTCGTCTGCCGCTGATTTATGAAGCAATGAATCTCTTTAACACGCCAGGAGCAGGAACTAGTAATCCGGCAGCGGTAAACTGGATAGAAGCACCTGGAACAGGAGCGCCGGATCAGCCACGGGTGACGGACCCGCCTCGACGAACAGATAACCCGCCGCAATACATGCCGACCCCGCCGGGTCACTTCTCCATCCCTTTGGATAATATGATTGCTGCGGCGTCCCGATTGGCAGCTATTCCAATGGAGGGCGAGTCTCCAGCGGCGGTCGAGACGCGGCGGGCCAGGGATCTACTTCAAACCGCTATGGAACAGCAACAGGCCTATTCATATAGCCGAGACAGAATCCATTCAACCCCTCGACCGAGCAAGAGTTACAGCAGGCACATTGATGAACCGGCTATGTCAAGCAGTGCGTGGAACCGTGACGCCCCTCGAGGGCCTAATCTGGCGCGCGGTGGTGCGAATGCTCAGGATGTGGTGGATAATGGTAGAGCGCGTCGGGAGGCAGAGTTAGCAGCGCAGTACGCGAATCATCAACCCACTCTGGTTCGACTGACGACATCAGTAGAATGAGGACTGGCTTTCAGCTCTTGGGGGGTGCCGTGTCTCACCCCGGCTCTATGTAATGTGTGGTTACCCAAGGATTTCAAGGGCCCGTGTAAGGTGCCTAATTACACAGTTTACCCCCCAAGTCATGGGTTGAGAATTATGAGATGGCGATGGAGATGCTGGATGTGGACGAAGCGGCGTGTGCGAAGTACTTCACCATGATGTTGGACGGAACGGCTCGCACTTGGTTAAAAAGTCTGCCCGTTAATTCTGTCGGTTCATGGGACGAGTTGAAGGCCCAGTTTATCGCAAACTTCAAAGACACATGCAAGCAACCCATGTCAATCGTGGATCTGGCCGCTTGTGTCCAAGGAGAAGGCGAATCAACAACTCATCGGTTGCATCGGGTTTCGGAAATCCTGTATTTGTCGGACCGCATCAATGCTGATTCGGCAATCATAACATTAGAGGGCAATTGCCGGTTTAAGCTGCTGAAGTTGAAGTTGGGACGACTCAAGCGTCACTGCAATGACATGGGAACACTTATGGCAGCTTTGGTTAAGTACGCCGATTCTGATAGTACCAAGGATCCCGAGTCTAACGACGAGAAGCCGGAGAAGGGAAAGAAGAATGTCGGCGCAAAAGGACAGCAGCATAACCAGGCGAGCCATGGGAATAACGGTAAGCGCAAAGCGGACAATAATTCCGATTTTGTGGCTAACACCAACATACAGGGTAATAATCAGCGCCATAAGGGTAAACCGCCCCCGCGGGGCGGAGGATCAGGTATGAATCTGGAGCGCCTATTGAACCAGCCCTGCCTAAAGCACGGGACGCAAGAGAAGCCAGCTATGCACCTATGGAAGGATTTCTTTATTATGCGAGAATTAAAAAACTCAGATCTCTTCCCGTATGATCATGGACCATCTGGCGGTTTAGGGCCCGGGTTTCACGTGCCGGGTTATGGTGGAGGTAACTCCGGTTCAGGTTTTCAAGGTAACCAAGGTGGACAGGGCAATCAAGGCAATCAAGACAACCAAGGTGGTTATAATCAACAGGGGAATCAACAACAACAGCAGTCGGGTTATCAGAGTAACCCGAAGCAGTTAAATGGTGGACAGTATCATGTCTTCACTACTATTCTATGCAAGCGCGATCAGAAGCTTCATAAGAGGGCAGTGAACTCCGTTGAACTGGCGGTGCCCCGTTATTTGCGCTGGTCTAAACAGCCTATTGTGTGGAGCCGAGAAGATCATCCGCCCCGGGTTGATAATCTGAGTCATGTGGCGTTGGTGGTCGCACCGCAGGTTGGAGGTTATAAGTTCACCAAGGTGCTCATGGATGGAGGGAGCAGTATCAACATCTTGTATTATGAAACCTTCTGGCATATGTGGTTAACGGATAAAAATCTTAAGCCGTCAAACACCGTTTTTCACGGTGTGGTGCCTGGTAAATCGGCCTACCCGGCCGTTAAGATAGCTCTGGAGGTGGTTTTTGGAGATGATCATGATTCAAGGTCAGAGACATTGACCTTTGAAGTGGTAAAAATCAGAAGTCCGTACCATGCCCTGTTTGGACGACCGGTCTATGCTAAGTTCATGGCAAGGCCATGTTATGTTTATCTGCAGCTCAAGATGCCGGGTCATAAGGGGATCATCACGGTTCATTGCAGCCGCAAGATTGCTTTGGAGTGCGAGGAAGGTGATGCGGCTTATGCTGAGTCGGTTTGTGCAACAGAGGAGTTAAAATTTTACAAAGACAATGTTGATCCGGCGGATATGACTTCTCTGAAGAAGCCTACTACAGAGCATGATCCGGCTTTGAAGTTTAAATCGGCTGATGAGACTAAGTTGGTTGATTTTGTTCCTGGAAATTCATCCAAGCAGTTTAGCATCAGCGTTAACTTGGATCTGAAATAGGAAAGCGCGCTCATCAAGTTCATCCGTGAGAACTGGGACATCTTTGCATGGAAACCTTCTGACATGCCAGGTGTACCGAGGGAACTCGCTGAGCACACTCTTAATATTGATCCCAAGTTTAAACCGATCAAGCAGTTTCTTTGCCATTTCAACAAAGAGAGACGCAAGGCCATTGGTGAGGAGGTAGGCCGGCTCTTGGTAGCAGGGTTTATTGTGGAGGTCTTTCACCCTAAGTGGTTGGCTAACCCGGTGTTGGTACTTAAGAAGAATGGCACTTGGCGTATGTGTGTGGACTACACAGATTTGAACAAGGCTTGTCCAGCTGATCCCTTTGCCCTCCCCCATATTGATCAGATTATTGATGCTACAGCGGGTTGTGAGCGGTTGAGTTTTCTGGATGCTTATTCGTGTTATCATCAGATCAAAATGGCAGTTAAGGACCAGGAGAAGACGGCTTTTATAACTCCCTTTGGAGCCTTCTGCTATGTATCTATGCCTTTTAGGCTCAAAAGTGCCCAGGCAACTTATCAGTGGTGTGTGCAGAATTGTCTTCATAATTAGATTGGGCGCAATGTTCATGCTTATGTGGACGATATCATGGTGAAGTCCAGGAAAGCAGAAACACTAATAGCTGACTTGCAGGAAACTTTTTATAACCGAGGGTTTATAAGATGATGCTTAATCCGGCCAAGTGTGTTTTTGGTGTACCAGCTGGCAAGCTCTTGGGTTTTTTTGTGTCTAACAGGGGTATTGAAGCTAATCCGGAAAAACTCAAGGCTATTACGTCCCTGCCTAAACTGGCGTGTATCAATGACGTTCAACGACTGGCGGGTCGTATTGCAGCGCTAAGCCGGTTTATCAGTCGGTTGGGGGAGAAGGCGATCCCTCTATATCAGATGATGAAGAAACAGACAATTTTGTCTGGAGTGATGCTGCTAATGAGGCGTTTGAGGATTTGAAGAAACAGTTGGCCGAACCGCCAGTCCTTGCTGCCCCCATCAATAAGGAACCATTGCTGTTATACGTGGCTGCTAACGCCCGAGCTGTCAGCGTGGCTATTGTGGTGGAGCGCAAAGATGCTGGTAAGGAGTATCCGGTTCAACAGCCGGTTTATTATATCAGTGAGGTGCTTATCGAGTCCAAACAGAGATATCTGCATTGGCAGAAGCTGGTGTATGGAGTGTTTATGGCGAGCCGGAAGCTCAAGCAATATTTTCAGGGCCATCCCATTACTGTGATCAGTTCCGCTCCATTGGGAGATATCATTCAGAACAGGGAGGCGACTGGCCGGGTCGCTAAGTGGGCTATTGAGCTTGGGCCTCACGGATTAAAATATATGCCTTGCACTGCTATCAAGTCTCAAGCGCTCGTGGATTTCATCAACGACTGGATAGAGTTGCAGGAACCGAAGGATAAACCGGATAACACATACTGGACTATTCACTTCGATGGATCCAGACAATTGGAGGGCTCGAGGGCTGGAGTGGTTCTTACTTCCCCTCGACTAATTTTGTTATGTTCTCCGCTTAATGTTTCCCTGTACTAACAATGCAGCTGAGTATGAGGCCTTGCTCCACGGTCTTCGGATGGCTAAGGAGAGGAACTTAATCCAGGTACATTGCTTTGGCAACTCCGATTTAGTGGCTCGGCAAGTATCTGGTACGTGGGACTCCAAGGATCCACTTATGGCGGCTTATCGGCATGAGGTGGATATCATTGCTGGTCACTTCAAGGGTTACCAGGTCGAGCATATTGATCGGCGTAAGAATGAAGCGGCAGACGCTCTAAGCCGGCTCGGATCCCAGCGTAAACCGGTGCCACCTAATGTTTTTCTTGATGTTCTGCATAATCCGTCGGTCAAGATACCAACGGAGGAGGATCTGGCTATTCCTGACCCGGAAGCTCAATTGGTGGCGGTTCTTCATGCTATCCCTTATTGAACAGTGTCGTACCTAGCGTATATGACCCGGGGCGAGTTACCGGAGGACAAAGTTTTGGCCAGGCAGATAATCCGGCGGTCCAAGTCCATGATTATTGTCAATGGTGAGTTACATCATTGCAGTGTCTCAGGGGCGTTTCAGCGTTGTGTTTCTCCTGAAGAAGGCTCTGAGATCTTGAGTGAAATCTACGAAGGAGATTGTGGTCATCATGTCGGTTCAAAATCCTTGGTGGCTAAGGCTTTCCGGCACAGTTTTTACTGGTTAACAGCTCATGCTGATGCGGAAGATCTGGTCAGAAAGTGTGATGGCTGTCAGAAGTTTTCACGCCAAGCTCATGTTCCGGCTCAGGAATTGAGGATTATTCCAATCACCTGGCCGTTTGCAACTTGGGGGCTGGATATGGTTGGGCCTTTTAAGAGGTCCAAGGATAAGAAGACCCACCCTCTGGTGACGTTTGATAAATTCACCAAGTGGGTAGAGGCAGAGCCAGTGAGCAAGTGTGATGCGGCCATGGCGGTTCAATTCATGAAAAAGGTGATCTTCCACTTTGGTTTTCCACACAACATTATAACAGATAATGGCACGAATCTCTCCAAGGGTGCTATGGAAGAGTTTTGTCAACGTGAGCACATCTGGCTTGATGTGTCATCAGTGGCCCACCCCCAGTCTAATGGTCAAGCGAAGAGAGCTAATCAAGAAATCCTAATGGGTATCAAGCCTCGGCTTATGGTCCCTTTACAGCGGACGTCGGGTTGTTGGGTGGAAGAGTTGCCTTCCGTTTTATGGAGCATTAACACCACCCCCAATAGATCTACGGGTTACACACCCTTCTTCATGGTTTATGGAGCAGAAGCAGTTCTCCCAAGTGATATTCGCCATGATTCGCCCCGAGTGGCAGCTTATGTCGAAGCGGACAACGAAAGAGCACGCCAAGATGCATTGGAACTATTAGATGAAAAACGGGATATTGCGGCAGCTCGTTCGGCGATTTATCAACAAGACCTGCAGCGTTATCACAGCCGCCGGGTTAAAATCAGGGCTTTTCAAGAAGGCGACTTAGTGCTCCGGCTTATCCAAGATCAGACTGACATGCACAAATTGTCCCCACCTTGGGAAGGGCCCTTTGTGGTCAGCAAGAATCTGAACAATGGGTCATACTACCTTATCGATGTTCGAGAGCACAAAGACTCACATAAATCGGAGGAGGAGACCCGCCGACCGTGGAATATAGCTCATCTTCAGCCTTACTACACCTGAGCCACAGGCTCCTATTATGTATATATTTTTGACAATGTACATATTATGATCAATAAATAAACTGGCATCCTTGCTAAAGCGGGGCCTTTGCCGTTTCGTCTTATGTCTTCTTGGTTACATGGGGGCTTCTGCTTATAAAGCGGAGTTCTAATTACCCATAAACCGGCTTATAAAGCCATATGAAAAAAGCTTGGGAGCTTCACACCCAAGGGACCAAAGAGAGTCTATTGCCACGCACAGCTCAAACATAGGTACCCACTAAGCACAGCTCACGATGTTACCTGGGGGCTCTTTGTGCACAGCAACAAAGAGTTTTAAAGGACCCTTGTAATAGGCTATCAAGCCAGGCTTGGAAAGCCAGGTGTATTCACCTAAAACCCCCGGTTAACCTGCCTTCATCAAGTAAGTTACTCCGTCCAGGTAATCCTGGTGTGACCCACCGAACGTTTGACAAGTCAATCTTATACAGACCCTGAACTTGTCAAAGTTAAAACGACGGTTGGTTAATGTGAGGCCCATCTTAAAAGGCTTTGTAAAATGGTTTAACTCAGTGGCCTGGCAGCCCATGAAAAGCCTCGAATTTGGGCCTGGCAGCCCTTGAAAAGCCTCGACTACAAGTTTTTGCATTTGCTTTTATTTGTCAAAGTTTTTCTCCTTTGATAAGATTTTGAGGTAAACCGGCGTCTCTTGACCCGGCCTGATTAAAAGTCATTAATATAACCGGTGTTTGTTAACCCGGCGTGGCTTTCAACTATCAGTTGTTAGTACACAACTAATTGTAAACCGGTGTTTGTTAACCCGGTCTGGCATTGACTATAAGTCGCCAGGATGATCATCCGGTGTTTATCATAACCCGACATGACTTATTTTAAACCAGCATAGCATGGTGGGAGTTGGCAGCACTCAAAGATTTGAGTCATCACCCTTACTACAAGAACGTTGGTAAACCAATGATGTGATTCAATATCACAGGTATGATGTATTTCATATTTCATTGTTTTTACAGCCTTGGTTCTAAACTCTGGCTTTATATCGGGTATCATAACCCGTCCGGCAGTAAACCGCCAGGACAATTTTAAGTTTATCACATGCAGGAAACATGATTGCATAAAACTGTTAAAGATCATAAGCAGACATTACATATCATGATAGATTGACAGTATCAGGCAGAGTGGCTATGCACGATGGCATAGCAGACCAAGTGTTTCAGCTAGCCTAATACAAGGCGTTTTAACTGCCCAAAAGGATAATTGTTTCTCATAAAGAGGACAGTGCGCAGACAATAAACTGGCTTCCGGATTATGATTCTTCTTCAGCTTGATGTGAAGGTTGCGGATCATCCTGCGCCGGTTCAACCTCCGCCTTCCCACCCAGCGGCTGGAAGTCAATGGTTGCCCAGTCAATTCCAGACAAAGCTCGGAAGACAGCTTCATCGCTTATAAGTTCTAACGGTTCAACATCAGGGGCATAAGTATGCTTACGGATTGGCGGGATTAGATTTTGTGCTTCATAAACCGACACATCAATCTGTTTGTTTTCTGCATCATAGATGGACCGGTGGAAAGACAAATCAGTCTCTTCGACCAGTTTACTTGCAAGCGGGCACATCTCCTTTGTCAAAGCTCTAAGGGCATCATTGTCAAATTCCGGCCCATCTTCTTTTTGGCTAGGATAGCCATTCCCAATTTCTTCCGGATCAAGATCAGCTATCCAAGCCTTAGCCCGAGTCAGTGCAGACAAAGCGCCAGCCCTTGCAGCAGATCTCTTCACTTCCTCTAGTTGGGCAGGTGTCATGGATAGTTTGGCCAATGTATCCTTGATTAAAGTTGCGGCGGTTTATTGTACAAAGTAGTGCAGATGACTCGTTGAGCACCGGTATATAACTGCTCTATCAAGGTATAGAAAGCCTTCAGTTTCTTCCACATATCTGAGCCGAGATGGGCGACACGGCTACCTGCAATGGTTACAATATTATTGTTAAACCGGCGGTTTCAAGGATGATTAAGTACGGCTCATTACAAAGATATTTACCAAAAACGGCAGAAGTCATAGCGTTGATTTGCCGCTTTAGGCTAGTCAGCTCTTCTGCCACCGGTTTAAGGGCCGCTTCAGCATCCTCCGCCCGCTTTAGCAAAGTGGCTTTTTCAGCCTCCCAATCTGCTCGCTCACCTTTGAAGCCATCCTTCAATTGCTCCATGGCTGTTAAAGCGCCCTTCAACTCTTCTTTGGCCTTTGAAGTTTCGGCTTGCTGGGACTTGATGTTTTCCTGGAGATCGCCGATTTGAGAATCTTTGTTGGTCAAGTCAGCCTGCAAAAGATAGACAATAAGTTGGCAATAATTTTTTCAAAGTCCCAAGCACATAACAAGTTATACACTTGGAACTTGGGGGCTAATGCGGATTGCTTTTTCTCAAATGATATTTTAAGTCCCAAGCATACAACATGTTATATACTTGGCACCTGGGGGCTAATGCATATCGGATCAATTCAAGGTTATCAAGTTTTACTGCATGAACCGGATCATGTTAATGCCTGAAAGGAATTCTGATGTATAAACCTGACTATCCTAAAGGTATAAACCGGTCTATAGGGGCTACACAAGCAAAATCCAATCTTCTCCTACTAAAAGTCCCGGTTCACATTCATATTGATGAACCGGCCCTTAGGGGCTACTAGAGTTGATAATTGAAGCAGGATATAAGGAAAAAGAAGTTATTCAAAGGAAAAAATATTTACCTCATATCGCTCTTTCATCAGGATTACTAAACTGGCTTCATAATCGCAGATGGTATACAGACGGTTTAGATATCTAGAGTGGATGTCTTGAGCAGAGAGGTGGGCATAGCTTGACAAATCTGTTTTCCATTTGCCCTTGTCCACAGTGGAAAATTCTTCTTTTGCACTATGCTTTGATAAAGCGACATGATTGCCAGGAGCAGTATGGCCAAAGCCAGTAATCACAACATCATCTGTCGTGCCTTCAATAGTCTTATCTAGGCTTGGCAGTTTAGCAGATGCTTTTGCTGGTCTTGGTGGATCGGCAGCTGGGCTTGGCAGGTCAGCAGGCTGGCTTGTTGGATTTATTTCTGGTGGATCGACAAAAGTATCCTGGCCCTGAGGTACCGGGTCATCCAGAGCAATGTCAGCATTTTGATCAAGAGCCTCTGAGGTCCTCTCCGGTTCAGTGGCCGGATTATCATCAGTTGGTGTAGCCAGCTTGGCTTTTTTTGCTTAGTCTGGCTTTGGCACTAAAAAGTACAAACACAGAGGTTAGTACAATAAACCGGTGCAAGGCATAAAAACTAAGTCTATTATGCTTACCTAGGAACGATCTTGAGTGGAGGCATCTGTGTGGTTGATGAATCGCCGGAGGATGAATGGGAGGTTCCCTGATAATTCGAATCAGACGGATTAAGAGGATATCGGAAGTAACCTGCCTTGGGATAAAGTGTATTAAAAGAACAAGAGACCTCTTGTCGACGTTTGCGAACCAGAGAATATGGTAAACCGGAGGATGTAACTTGTCGACCGCTATGCCGAGTGGTGCGGCGAGTTTCATGCTGCTGTGTCTTCAAAGAAAAGTGCGGATCCAAATAAGCAAGAGGGTGTGAATGTTTTACTTTCCGGACTGCTCGACGAAGTTTTGGTACTGGCACATGATTTGAGTCGGAGGATAGAACAATTACCTCTACATCACCAGCATGGCTAGCTTCCGCATCATCCTGATAACAATCATTGTCAATGAGGTGTATGAAAAAAGAACCAAGAGAATCAAGTTCTACCTCTGACTCCGGATCATCAAGCTCTTCATCATTGGGTAGATCAGCAGCCTGAGCGGTTTTCTTCTTTGCTGGCCTCTTGGTAACCCTGGTCTTGATGCAAAGTGCCCTCGCCAGTTTATCCTGCGATTTCCTTTTCTAGAACGGACCATCGCTCTGCCCAGATGGACAACAAGTTATAAAGAAATAATTAAGGAGAAATGGATTAAAGCAAAAATAAGATAACTCCTACAGCTGGCGGTTTGTTAGATGCATAGAAGGGACTAAGCCCTACTCTGCTGTAACGCCCCGGATACAACTTTCCATATTCGTAACTCCAACTCTTGCCTTTTCCGGAGATGCGATATGATATTTCCTTCATGGTTGGGTTATTGTCGTTTGTTTTGCATTTTGTTCATGCCATGCATCTCATCTCATAGCATCATGTGCATCGCATCCATATGTTTTCATAAAACCCGTATCCGCTCGTAGTTGCCGCGTCACCCCTTGCTTTCGTTGACCGTTCCGAGACCACCCGTGTTTGCGTTTCCCTCTTGTCAAACCACCTAACCTCTCTGCACAACCACCAACCCCTTTGCGCACGTCCGAAACTGCCCCGAACCCGAACCGGTCGGTCGTGACCGATGAGTCCGGATCATCCCCAAACATCTATAAAAATATCTCCCGTCCTTTGTTTGCACTTCCTAACCTATTTTCCCGGAGCCGTTCGATCGCGATCGGATGACCCAAAAACTCCTCTTTTTCCTATATATATAGACTCTAGTCTATTTTAAGACCAAACCCTAAAATCTAGGACATTTGTCCCTCGCGCCGCCGCCGCCGCATCTTCCTCGGGATCCCCAACGCCCCAACCCAGCGCCTCCACTCTCTGCCTCCACTGCACACCCACCCAGCGCTGAGCCACCCGCAACCTTTCGCAGCGCTCGATCCAATCTGGATCGAGGCAACCTTCCTCACCTGCCTCTGCTTCGGCTCGACCGCAAGCCACCGGAGCACCAGGGTCCCCCGTGCCCTTCCTCTCCAACCTCCCTTCGTCCAGGAGCCGAGCTCCTCGATCCATCCCCGTGACCGTGCGCCTCCGACCTCGAGCGCCTCCTCGCCGTCGCCTGCGGCCTCCTCCTCGTCGCCCCAGCGCCAACAGCAGCCATCTCCCTCGCGAGCCCCTGCTTCCTCGCGCTCCGTTGCCGTCCCACTCGTCCAAGTCTCCTCTGTTCGCCGCTATGGATGCCGCCATCCGAGCTCCTCCGCCATGGACGCCAGGTCCCAGGGCCGTGCCTCTCCTCCTCCTCTCCCTGTTTCCCCTGGTTCTCTCCCTCTAATCCCCGCGCCGTTTTCGCCTGTAGGAACCGGCCCGCCATGGAGTTTGTCAGCTGCCTCCGCCACTTCTGCACCCGGATCCGCACCACGCCGCCTCGATCCCCTTCAGCAGCAGCCTTCGCGGCCGGCCTGCTTCTTGTACAACGACGACCGACGCCAAGTTTCCCCGCGCCTGCACCCCGCTCGATCCCGTTGACCGCGCCCCTGCTTTGTCCACGTGCCTGGGCCTCCTCTGCTTCGGCCCAGCCGCTCCCCTACGCCGCGCAAGGCCCAGCCCCCCCCAATCTGGTCTCCTCTGCAAACTGGGCTTGGCCCATGGTGAGCACCCCAGCGCCCTGCCTATTTCGGCCCGATAGTATTTTTTTCCTGACATGCGAATTTCCTTTTATCCAGTGATTTACAGATTTGCAGAAAACTCCTCCATGTTCATGCATATAATAGTTAATTAACCGTGCATCGGATTAAAATGTTTTATATATGAAAAATGCTTAGTTTTTCATCTAGTTTCATGATCTGCTACTTTCATCCATGTTTGAAATGTTTAACTTGCTATTTGTTTAATTTTGCATAAATGCCATGTTAAAATGCTTTATTTCATAACTAAATAACCGTAGCTCGGTTTTTAATAAACTTTATATGTAAATGGGGTGGAAAAATGCCTAGTTTAACATGATCCACTTTATTTTCCTGTTTAACAACAATAAAATATGGTTTAGGGCAGAACAGTACCAAAGTCATAATTTGCATCTGAGGATTTTCCCGGAATTGTTGTTTGTTGTTCCGGCCTCATTTAAACTTGCCTAAATAGTTAGTTTCCATATGCTTCACCTCTTGCCATGTTTAACAACATTTAATATTGTTTGGTAGCCTACCCAAGAGTGAACTAAATAATTGTTGTGGTGTTTTGTCAATATGCAACTCGTTGCATATTGAGCTCCACTTAATTGGTAGTTTTGTTTGTTGCACTTTGCCATGCCATGCCTCATTTAAACCGGTCATGCATCATACTTGTTTGTGCATCATGCCATGTTTATGCTTGTGCATTTACCATGTTGTTTGTTTGTTTCCGGTGTTGCTTCTTAGTTCCAGTAATGTTGCGATTGTGAGGATTCGTTCGACTACTCCCGTTCGTCTTCTTCATGGACTCGTTCTTCTTCCTAGCGGGATTTCAGGCAAGATGACCGCTACCCTGGATCTCACTACTATCATTGCTATGCTAGTTGCTTCGTTTCTATCGCTATGCTGCGTTACCTATCATTTGCTCTTCAAGCCTCCCAAATTGCCTTGAACCTCTAACCTTTGACACCCTTCCTAGCAAACCGTTGATTGGCTATGTTACCGCTTTGCTCAGCCCCTCTTATAGCGTTGCTAGTTGCAGGTGAAGTTGAAGATTGCTCCATGGTGGACAGGGTTATGTTGGGATATCACAATATCTCTTGTATTATTAATGCATCTATATATTTGGTAAAGGGTGGAAGGCTCGGCCTTATGCCTGGTGTTTTGTTCCACTCTTGCCGCCCTAGTTTCCGTCATACCGGTATTATGTTCCCGGATTTTGCATTCCTTACGCGGTCAGGTGATTTATGGGACCCCCCTGACAGTTCGCTTTGAATAAAACTCCTCCAGCAAGGCCCAACCTTGGTTTTACCATTTGCCTCACCACCACCTACTTTTCCCTTGGGAGTAATTAACCCAAGGGTCATCTTTATTATAGCCCCCCGGGCCAATGCTTGTCTAAGTGTTGGTCCAAACTAGAGCACCGTGCGGGACCATCCCTTGGCAACTTGGGTTACGTCGGTACTTGTACGCTTCGCTTATCCGGTGTTGCCCTGAGAACGAGATATGTGCAGCTCCTATCGGGATGTCGGCGCATCGAGCGGTCTTGCTGGTCTTGTTTTACCATTGTCGAAATGTCTTGTAAACCGGGATTCCGAGTCTGATCGGGTCTTCCTGGGAGAAGGAATATCCTTCGTTGATCGCGAGAGCTTATCATGGGCTAAGTTGGGACACCCCTGCAGGGTATAAACTTTTGAGAGCCGTGCCCGCAGTTATGTGGCAGATGGGAATTTGTTAATGTCCGGTTGTAGATAACTTGACACCAGATCCAAATTAAAATGCATCAACCGCGTGTGTAGCCGTGATGGTCTCTTCTCGGCGGAGTCCGGGAAGTGAACACGGTTTCTGTGTTATGATTGATGTAAGTAGGAGCTCAGGATCACTTCTTGATCATTACTAGTTGACAACCGTTCCGCTTGTTTCTCTTCTCGCTCTCTTTTGCGTATGTTGGCCACCATACTTGCTTAGTCGCTGCTGCAACCTCACCACTTTACCCCTTCCTTTCCCATTTAAGCTTTGCTAGTCTTGATACCCATGGTAATGGGATTGCTGAGTCCTCGTGGCTCACAGATTACTACAACAACAGTTGCAGGTATAGGTTTATCCGATGATCATGACGCGAGAGAGATGTTTGCCTGTTTGGAGTTCTTCTTCTAGTTCTTCTTCGATCAGGGGATAGGTTCCAGGTCGGCAGCCTGGGCTAGCAGGGTGGATGTCGTTCGAGTTTCTGTTTGTGTTTCATCCATAGTCGGATGTTGTTCTTGTATGTTGTATTGTTGTATTCATGTGACATTGTATGCCTTTTGTATGTATCCCCATCTATTTATGTAATGTTGATGTAATGATATCCACCTTGCAAAAGCGTTTCAATATGCGGGTCTATCCTTGGTGGGACCTTCGAGTTCCTTTTGGATAGGGTCGCATATTGGGCGTGACAAGTTGGTATCAGAGCCTCGACCGACCATAGGAGCCCCCTTGATTGTTGGCCGTTGTTGAGTCTAGAAGAAAACTATTTTGAGTCTTAGGATTATATATATTGGAGAGTAGGAATTATTTTTACTCCTCAGCCCCCTTCGTCGCTCTGGTGAGGACTCCTGACGTAGATGTTTTGTCTTTCCTCTCCTCAAATTTCACTAAATTTTTTTTAGGATCACGCGGGTATCTTGGAATCGTTCCGATATTCTTATGACGAGAACATTGTTCTTGGTGCCTCCTAACATTTAGGGGTTATGGCAGTGTCCCGGGGAGTTGAGCTCCGAGGTGTTGTCGTCATAATTTTATCGTTGCAGTTCTGGAATACCTGAGTTTTGCCGACATCGAAAATCTCTTTTATGCAGTTGTTGGTGAGATAACCTCGACACCACCCAGTACTGGGGAGTTCGGGAGTATTGCCATAGCTCGTATAACGGATGTTTTTTGAAGGTTGAGGTACACGATTTCCGGAGTTTTCTTGGTTATGTGTTGACGGATGGATACAGCTAGATGTAGGGATTGTTAGTTTGGGTGAGATATATTGCTTCCCCTGTATCCCCAACACCAGATTGCATAACCAGAAAGTTTCAGGAGTTTATAGGTGGGAATTCAAGTAGCTCCTAGAATATCTTTCCGACAGATGCATGATATGGGATTGGGTAAATCTCTATCATATATATTTGTTCCGGCTTATTTCTGCAAGCCAATCCTTTGTTTTGTTTTATTTGTGGTATTCGAGTTGCTTCGAAGTAAAATGTTGAATCCATACCTTTCCTAAATGGTGTTCTCATATTGCTATGTGAATACTAATCCTTTTTGATCATTGAGGTTGTCATGTTAATTCTTTTCCAACCGGTGCGCTTCTCTTCGAGATGATCCCATCATTCTCCCCATCCGCAAGATCAATTCTAAGTTTTCTCAATGGTGTTTGTTTCGTTCATCCCAAGTTGTCTTTGTTTTTCCCCACCCTCCCACCCTTTTCTTCAAGGACTCATTTATTTTAATCAAGTATCCATTTATTCATGTGAAGTCACTTCACTCTTTTCAATCAATGTTCTGATCTGGTGATCCCTCGTGAAGATGCTCACGAGCTTCAAGTTCATCACCCTTCGTTCTTTTTTCTTCCCCGGTGGATCCAATTCAAGCTTTCAGTGTTGATCATATTCCTTTCCTCGTGTCAAATGCTTTCTCATGCCGGTGCACCTCTCATTCACTCACCTCTTGCTATTCATTTGTTCCAGAGTGTTGAAGATATCTCAGAAGATTTGTGTTTCCATTCTTAATCCTTTCAAGCTATTTGGAGATTGTTATCTCATTCAAGCCATTTAATTCAACCGGTGCAATCTCTCTTTAAAATCATTTTCAACGGTGTTTTCTTTTGAGTGGGCCCTAACCCACAGGTCTTTTCCCAGGATCTTACCTGACTCTTCGAATTATCAGGAGCGATTCTCAAATTCATTTTCAAGTTTGACGTAAGAATGAATTTTCATCAGTCAGATGTCTTCTTCAAGATCGCTTCCAAATTCTTTTCATCTTTGGCTCAACCTTTCCTCTTTTAGTTCTCCCGGAGTATCTCAACAATTCATGGTGGTTCCCATCATCATTCTCAACATTTGAAGACCGAAGAAGGATTTCTCTTAAATCTTGCTCCATTCTCTTCAAGATTCATGGTTCTAGCTTCATGGCATTCTCATAATTTTTTTTGATTGTGACAATTGTTTTCTTACCATACGGAGCATTTCATGAGTTGTTTATATTTCTTTCCTCCGAAGGCCATCATGTCATAATTCTTCATTCTCAGTGTGTAGCTATCGTTCTCCAAATCCTACCGGTGAATCGTTCAAATATCCTCTAATCAGTTCATGTTCTCTTCGTTCTCATGTATCTAAATCCCTTCAAGTATCTTCATTCGTTTTCCCATTCTTCCCGGTGATTTGTGCCTTTGCTATTTTCATTTTCAATTCTTACGGTGGTTCGTTCAAGATTTCTCTTCCTTCGTTATCGTATCAATTCATTCATTTTTTTTTGTTGTTTCAATCCCACCGGTGGTTCCATCAATACCTTCTCAAGTTCGCGCTATATCTCTTTTAATCCTTTCTACGGGAATAAGTAGTATGCCAAATCCATTGCTTGGCATCAATTTAATTTGATGAAGGATAAGCATACAATAAATCTTATTCTTATTTCCTCGAGGTGATTCAATTCTTTCCTTCCGGAGATTGTTCATGATGAAGTAATTCTCGGTTCTAGTGTTTCATCTTTTCTTTTCTGGAGTTCCAAGTTTTCCGCATTATCTCGTCGCGAAGCTCCATCTAAATCATCGCAAGGCTTCACCTTGTGTTTTCAACTTCTATTTCTTTTATCATCCTTTTATTAGCGGAGTTCTTCATGGAGGCTCTACATGGTGGGTCGTCAAGGATTCTTTTCATTCTTCAATTGTTCTTCAAGATTTCTCTCGAGGTTATGATCCGCCAAGCTATACTCAAAAATTAAACAGGGTGCTCAACACATGTTTTGTTTGGAGAAGTTCAAGTGTTCTTCTTCTTGCATTTTGAAGTGCAATTCTTTCTACCTTATCTTTTGAGGTGGTGTTATATCATTCTTGATAATTTCCATTCATGTTTCGTGATTCACATGTTGTCAAGAATGAGGTATTTTAAATCCATCAATCTCTTTGTTGGAGTCATCTTGGGATATATTTCACCTAAAGCCTTCCCTAAGGAATGTTTCTATTGTGGTGCTCATCAATGATCCAAATTTCTCCTTCGCATCTCGGTGAAGAAGTTTTCATCTCTTCGTTGATCTCAGTCAATCTTTGTTTTCATTGGTGGCAGAATTAGCCTCAATTTATTGAGATGGTTACATAAGCCCACGGGAATGATGTCTTTGTTGTTGATTTTCCAACTACTCCGTTCAAGACTTTCTCCTAAAGATGCTCTTTCAATTTTAGTTGGGAGAGTTGTCATTTTTCTTCTCTATTCTATTATTCCAATAATCTGTCTTCTATTCTTTCTTCCGGAGACATTCTGATGTTGCTCTTTTCTCTCATCATCTCGAATTGTGAGGATTGTGTTCTTTTCGTGCTTATCCATTTAACCGGAGTGTTGTGTCACCTCTTCAAGTTCTTTTCATCTTATCAAGTTTTCCTTCTTCTTTCAGTCGGAGTGCTGCCCAAATTATATCAATCTTATCCCTTCTCTATCTAGTTTTAGCCGGAGTGGTTTCAATATCTATCTTATCACTAAACCTCTTAGTTCTCGTAATGTTCCTTGTCCCTCTTTTCTAACGGATTGTTTGCAATCTCGTTCATATCTGTTGTTACTCTTTCTTTTAAATTGCTCAACCTCTCAAGGTTCGTGGTTTCACTCGTTCGTCAATGAAGCAACTTTAGTTTACCTCTTATCTTCCTCTTCCTTTTCCCTCCGGTGTCATCCTAGATCTCGGGACGAGATCCTCTCGTAGTGGTGGAGTGTTGTAACGCCCCGGATACAACTTTCCATATTCGTAACTCCAACTCTTGCCTTTTCCGGAGATGCGATATGATATTTCCTTCGTGGTTGGGTTATTGTCGTTTGTTTTGCATTTTGTTCATGCCATGCATCTCATCTCATAGCATCATGTGCATCGCATCCATATGTTTTCATAAAACCCGTATCCGCTCGTAGTTGCCGTGTCACCCCTTGCTTTCGTTGACCATTCCGAGACCACCCGTGTTTGCGTTTCCCTCTTGTCAAACCACCTAACCTCTCTGCACAACCACCAACCCCTTTGCGCACGTCCGTAACTGCCCCGAACCCGAACCGGTCGGTCGTGACCGATGAGTCGGATCATCCCCAAACATCTATAAAAATATCTCCCGTCCTTTGTTTGCACTTCCTAACCTATTTTCCCGGAGCCATTCGATCGCGATCGGATGACCCAAAAACTCCTCTTTTTCCTATATATATATAGACTCTAGTCTATTTTAAGACCAAACCCTAAAATCTAGGACATTTGTCCCTCGCGCCGCCGCCGCCGCATCTTCCTCGGGATCCCCAACGCCCCAACCCAGCGCCTCCACTCTCTGCCTCCACCGCACACCCATCCAGCGCCGAGCCACCCGCAACCTTTCGCAGCGCTCGATCCGATCTGGATCGAGGCAACCTTCCTCACCTGCCTCTGCTTCGGCTCGACCGCAAGCCACCGGAGCACCAGGGTCCCCCGTGCCCTTCCTCTCCAACCTCCCTTCGTCCAGGAGCCGAGCTCCTCGATCCATCCCCGTGACCATGCGCCTCCGACCTCGAGCGCCTCCTCGCCATCGCCTACGGCCTCCTCCTCGTCGCCCCAGCGCCAACAGCAGCCATCTCCCTCGCGAGCCCCTGCTTCCTCGTGCTCCGTTGCCGTCCCGCTCGTCCAAGCCTCCTCTGTTCGCCGCTATGGATGCCGCCATCCGAGCTCCTCCGCCATGGACGCCAGGTCCCAGGGCCGTGCCTCTCCTCCTCCTCTCCCCGTTTCCCCTGGTTCTGTCCCTCTAATCCTCGTGCCGTTTTCGCCTGTAGGAACCGGCCCGCCATGGAGTTCGTCAGCCGCCTCCGCCACTTCTGCACCCGGATCCGCACCACGCCGCCTCGATCCCCTTCGGCAGCAGCCGTCGCGGCTGGCCTGCTTCCTGTACAACGACGACCGGCACCAAGTTTCCCCGCGCCTGCACCCTGCTCGATCCTGTTGACCGCGCCCCTGCTTTGTCCACGTGCCTGGGCCTCCTCTGCTTCGGCCCAGCCGCTCCCCTACGCCGCGCAAGGCCCAACCCCCCCAATCTGGTCTCCTCTGCAAACTGGGCTTGGCCCATGGTGAGCGCCCCAGCGCCCAGCCAGTTTCGGCCCGATAGTATTTTTTTCCTGACATGCGAATTTCCTTTTATCCAGTGATTTACAGATTTGCAGAAAACTCCTCCATGTTCATGCATATAATAATTAATTAACCGTGCATCGGATTAAAATGTTTTATATATGAAAAATGCTTAGTTTTTCATCTAGTTTCATGATCTGCTACTTTCATCCATGTTTGAAATGTTTAACTTGCTGTTTGTTTAATTTTGCATAAATGCCATGTTAAAATGCTTTATTTCATAACTAAATAACCGTAGCTCGGTTTTTAATAAACTTTATATGTAAATGGGGTGAAAAAATGACTAGTTTAACATGGTCCACTTTATTTTCCTGTTTAACAACAATAAAATATGGTTTAGGGCAGAACAGTACCAAAGTCATAATTTGCATCTGTGGATTTTCCCGGAATTGTTGTTTGTTGTTCCGGCCTCATTTAAACTTGCCTAAATAGTTAGTTTCCATATGCTTCACCTCTTGCCATGTTTAACAACATTTAATATTGTTTGGTAGCCTACCCAAGAGTGAACTAAATAATTGTTGTGGTGTTTCGTCAATATGCAACTCGTTGCATATTGAGCTCCACTTAATTTGTAGTTTTGTTTGTTGCACTTTGCCATGCCATGCCTCATTTAAACCGGTCATGCATCATACTTGTTTGTGCATCATGCCATGTTTATGCTTGTGCATTTACCATGTTGTTTGTTTATTTCCGGTGTTGCTTCTTAGTTCTGGTAATGTTGCAATTGTGAGGATTCGTTCGACTACTCCCGTTCGTCTTCTTCATGGACTCGTTCTTCTTCCTAGCGGGATTTCAGGCAAGATGACCGCTACCCCGGATCTCACTACTATCATTGCTATGCTAGTTGCTTCGTTTCTATCGCTATGCTGCGTTACCTATCATTTGCTCTTCAAGCCTCCCAAATTGCCATGAACCTCTAACCTTTGACACCCTTCCTAGCAAACCGTTGATTGGCTATGTTACCGCTTTGCTCAGCCCCTCTTATAGCGTTGCTAGTTGCAGGTGAAGTTGAAGATTGCTCCATGGTGGATAGGGTTATGTTGGGATATCACAATATCTCTTATATTATTAATGCATCTATATATTTGGTAAAGGGTGGAAGGCTCGGCCTTATGCCTGGTGTTTTGTTCCACTCTTGCCGCCCTAGTTTCCGTCATACCGGTATTATGTTCCCGGATTTTGCGTTCCTTACGCGGTCGGGTGATTTATGGGACCCCCCTGACAGTTTGCTTTGAATAAAACTCCTCCAGCAAGGCCCAACCTTGGTTTTACCATTTGCCTCACCACCACCTACTTTTCCCTTGGGAGTAATTAACCCAAGGGTCATCTTTATTATAGCCCCCCGGGCCAATGCTTGTCTAAGTGTTGGTCCAAACTAGAGCACCGTGCGGGACCATCCCTTGGCAACTTGGGTTACGTCGGTACTTGTACGCTTCGCTTATCCGGTGTTGCCCTGAGAACGAGATATGTGCAGCTCCTATCAGGATGTCGGTGCATCGGGCGGTCTTGCTGGTCTTGTTTTACCATTGTCGAAATGTCTTGTAAACCGGGATTCCGAGTCTGATCGGGTCTTCCTGGGAGAAGGAATATCCTTCGTTGATCGCGAGAGCTTATCATGGGCTAAGTTGGGACACCCCTGCAGGGTATAAACTTTCGAGAGCCATGCCCGCGGTTATGTGGCAGATGGGAATTTGTTAATGTCCGGTTGTAGATAACTTGACACCAGATCCGAATTAAAACGCATCAACCGCGTGTGTAGCCGTGATGGTCTCTTCTCGGCAGAGTCCGGGAAGTGAATACGGTTTCTGTGTTATGATTGACGTAAGTAGGAGCTCAGGATCACTTCTTGATCATTACTAGTTGACGACCGTTCCGCTTGTTTCTCTTCTCGCTCTCTTTTGCGTATGTTAGCCACCATACTTGCTTTGTCGCTGCTGCAACCTCACCACTTTACCCCTTCCTTTCCCATTTAAGCTTTGCTAGTCTTGATACCCATGGTAATGGGATTGCTGAGTCCTCGTGGCTCACAGATTACTACAACAACAGTTGCAGGTACAGGTTTATTCGATGATCATGACGCGAGAGCGATGTTTGCCTGTTTGGAGTTCTTCTTCTGGTTCTTCTTTGATCAGGGGATAGGTTCCAGGTCGGCAGCCTGGGCTAGCAGGGTGGATGTCGTTCGAGTTTCTGTTTGTGTTTCATCCATAGTCGGATGTTGTTCTTGTATGTTGTATTGTTGTATTCATGTGACATTGTATGCCTTTTGTATGTATCCCCATCTATTTATGTAATGTTGATGTAATGATATCCACCTTGCAAAAGCGTTTCAATATGCGGGTCTATCCTTGGTGGGACCTTCGAGTTCCTTTTGGATAGGGTCGCATATTGGGCGTGACATCTGCTACAGGCAGCCACCGGTTCATCAATATTTTCTTGACGGCTTCGGTGAATTCATCATCTGTGAGCTCGATGTCAACATGACACTGAGGGTCTTTCAGATCTCCTATATATTCACACATTAAACCGGGGCGCCGGCTTAAAGGTAAAATACTCCAAGACACCCAGCAGCGGACGAAATCAATGCCTGTCAGGACATTGGCAACAAATGCCCTGCGTTTTGCTAGTTGAGGGGCATATTTTGATCTTTCCTTGGCAGTGAGTCGCTGAGGAACCGGATGAGTTTTGGTAAGCCGGTATGCACAATAACCCGACAGAGGATTTTCGTTGTCTGGAGCTGTATTGCGGCAGTAAAACCAAGTCTGATTCCAGTCCTTGGGGTGGCTATGATGTTTGGCGTGAGGGAAGTCGACATCCTTTCTCTTCTGGATTGAAACGCCCCCGAGTTCAGTGTTGGGCCCGTCCGTAAATTCAGTACGACGGTTTAAGTAAAATAAGTCCCGGAATAGTTCCACAGTGGGTTCCTCTTGCAGATAGACTTCGCAAAATACTTGAAAAATGCATATATTGGACACAGAGTTCGGTCCAATATCTTGAGGGTGGATCTGGAAGCTGGCAAGAACATCACGAAAGAACTTTGAACCGGGAGGGCTGAACCCTCGATTCAGATGATCAGTAAAAACAATCACTTCTCCATTCTGAGGCTCAGGAGGATTTTCTAAACCGGGGATTCTCCAGTGGATGGTTTCCTTGCTCGCTAAAGCGCCAGTCACAACATATCCAGTCAGTTGCTCTTCAGCAACCCGGGAAGGGACCCAATTGCAAGCATAAAACGATTTGGCCATTTGAACAAGAAGCTGGAAAAGAGGATCAAGGCCGGTTTAAGGTTTTGATTGATGCAGATAATCCAGTTTAAAGACAGGTAAAACAAATTGAAACATATGCACATGATAAGCCGGAGTTTTATATTGAGGATGAGTTGGCGGTTGAAGAGAGGGCTAATGGTGCCTTGCAGGTTATCATCTTGTAAAAAGTTAAACCGCCTACACTGGTGCGGAAGTTACAGATCTGAAAAATCTCTAAGTATTGCAGAAACAGGTTTTGCAAGTTGTGGCTATAGTTTTGGATCTACCGCAGTCTTAAAAAGAAGGAAAAATTCAAAACCCTAGGTGGTATCATCAAAATAGCTAAAGGCCAGATGGGATCTGTTTACTGATAACAGAGATGTTATGATGAAGAAAAATGAGATCTAGTTATGGCCGCACAGAAACAAAGTCGTATTCTTATTAAAAGATCTGTGTGACAACAATGGGTATGGATGAGTACTGAAGAACACCGAAGAACAACGAAACCCTAATGGTGGATCTGAGGAGAAAGAGGAAGAAAGCTTACAGAGGTTGCAGGAGAGGCGTCTTTTTTCTCTGGTCACATCGGGTTGATGCAGCGGCCGTTGGTGGTGTAGAAGCGAAGGTCGACGACGGAAGCTGCGCTTGAGCTCTGAGGTGACGCGAGGAAGACGATGAGGTGCTACATCTTGAGCTTGCGTTGGTTTTCCTCGAAGAGGAGAGGGTGATGCAGCAAAGTGTAGCGTAAGTATTTCCCTCAGTTCTGAGAACCAAGGTATCAATCCAGTAGGTGGCTCCTCAAAAGTCCCACACACCTACACAAACAAACTGAGAACTCGCAACCAACGCAATAAAGGGGTTGTCAATCCCTTCACGGCCACTTGCGAAAGTGAGATCTAATAAAGATAGTATGATAAGATAAATATATTTTTGGTATTTTATAATATAGATGCAAAAAGTAAAGATGCAAGTAAAAGTAGATTGAAAGCAAGTATGATAAGAGATAGACCCGGGGGCCATAGGTTTCACTAGTGGCTTCTCTCAAGATAGCATAAGTATTACGGTGGGTGAACAAATTACTGTTGAGCAATTGATAGAAAAGCACATAGTTACGAGATTATCTAGGCAAGATCATGTATATAGGCATCACTTCCATAACAAGTAGACCGACTCATGCCTGCATCTACTACTATTACTTCACACATCGACCGACTCCTGCCTGCATCTAGAGTATTAAGTTCATAAGAACAGAGTAACACATTAAGCAAGATAACATGATGTAGAGGGATAAACTCATGCAATATGATATAAACCCCATCTTGTTATCCTCGATGGCAACAATACAATACGTGCCTTGCAACCCTTTTTGTCACTGGGTAAGGACACCGCAAGATTGAACCCAAAGCTAAGCACTTCTCCCATGGCAAGAAAGACCAATCTAGTAGGCCAAACCAAACTGATAATTCGAAGAGACTTGCAAAGATAACTCAATCATACATAAAAGAATTCAGAGAAGATTCAAATATTATTCATAGATAAACTTGATTATAAACCCACAATTCATCGGATCTCGACAAACACATCGCAAAAAGAGTTTACATCGAATAGATCTCCACAAGAGAGGGGGAGAACATTGTATTGAGATCCAAAAAGAGAGAAGAAGCCATCTAGCTAATAACTATGGACCCGTAGGTCTGTGGTAAACTACTCACAACTCATCGGAGGGGCAAGGATGTTGATGTAGAGGCCCTCCGTGGTTGATTCCCCCTCCGGCAGAGTGCCGGCAAAGGCTCCAAGATGGGATCTCACGGATACAGAAGGTTACGGCAGTGGAAATTGTGTTTCATGGTGCTCCTGGATGTTTTCAGGGTACGTAGGTATTGAAAGTGCAACTATCCCTAGGTGGTTTTGGTAATTCATAACAACATATAGCTCATTGAGCTAATGGTTTTCCAAGACTATTATTTCAGGAAAGCTAAATGAATGGCATGGCATGGATGATGAAAGTGGATCCCTCAAAATACTAAGGACAAAGGATTGGCTCAAGCTCAAAAGCTCAAGGCTCTTCATTTTACATTTTAGTGATCCAAGATCACATTGAGTCTATAGGAAAAGCCAATACTATCAAGGAGGGATGAGGTGTTGCTTAATGAGCCTCTTGCTTCAAGTGCTTAGTGATATGCTCCAAAAACCCTCAACTACTTTCTCACATCCTCATATGACCTAAACCCAAAGTCAAAATCGGTCCTACCGATTCTTTCTATCCGGCGCCACCGAGTTCAAATGTCATAGCCACTGCCACAAACCCTAGGCAAATTGGTCTCACCGATCGGGATCTCGGTCTCACCGAGATGGGATTGTAATCTCTCTGTTTCCCTTCGTAACGTTTCGGTCTAACCGAAGTGAGCGATCGGTCCCACCGAGATTGCAATGTAAACTTCCTGTTTCACTTTCGTAACATTTCGGTCTCACCGAAATGAGCGAATCGGTCCCACCGAGTTTACCTGACCAACTCTCTGGTTAGCTTATTACCAAAGTTGGTCTCACCGAGTTTGTGTAATTGGTCTCACCAAGATTACGTTATGCCCTAACCCTAACCATATCGGTCCTACCGAGTTGCATATCGGTCCCACCAAAAATCCTAACGGTCACTAGGTTTACTAAATCGGTCCGACCGAGTTTATTGATTTGGTCCCACCGAGTTTGGTAAATTGTGTGTAACAGTTAGATTTTGTGTGGAGGCTATATATACCCCTCCACCTCCTCTTCATTTGTGGAGAGAGCCATCATAACAAACCTACACTCCCAACTTACCATTTCTGAGAGAGAACCACCTACTCATGTGTTGAGGCCAAGATATTCCATTCCTACCATATGAATCTTGATCTCTAGCCTTCCCCAAGTTGCTTTCCACTCAAATCTTCTTTCCACCAGATCCAAATCCCATGAGAGAGAGTTGAGTGTTGGGGAGACTATCATTTGAAGCACAAGAGCAAGGAGTTCATCATCAACGCACCATTTATTACTTCTTGGAGAGTGGTGTCCCCTAGATTGGCTAGGTGTCACTTGGGAGCCTCCGACAAGATTGTGGAGTTGAACCAAGGAGTTTGTAAGGGCAAGGAGATCGCCTACTTTGTGAAGATCTACCGCTAGTGAGGCAAGTCCTTTGTGGGCGACGGCCATGGTGGGATAGACAAGGTTGCTTCTTCGTGGACCCTTCGTGGGTGGAGCCCTCCGTGGACTCGCGCAACCGTTACCCTTCGTGGGTTGAAGTCTCCATCAACGTGGATGTACGATAGCACCACCTATCGTAACCACGACAAAAACATCCGTGTCTCCAATTGCGTTTGAATCCTCCAAACCCTTCCCTTCACATTTTTGCAAGTTGCATGCTTTAATTTCCACTGCTCATATACTCTTTGCATGCTTGCTTGAATTGTGTGAAGATTGCTTGACTTGTCCAAAGATAGCTAAAATCTGCCAAAGTCTAAAATTGGGAAAAGGTTAAGTTCTTTAATTGGTCAAGTAGTCTAATCACCCCCCTCTAGACATACTTCAAGGTCCTAAAGGTATATATCGGAGGAAGAAGTACGTCGGTGGCCGCCCGAGGGGCCCACGAGATAGGGGGCGCGCCCTACAGGGGGCGGCTCCCTATCTCGTGGGGCCCTCGGAAGCTTCTTGGCTTGCACTCCAAGCTCTCCGGATCACGTTCGTTCCAAAAATCACGCTCCCGAAGGTTTCATTCCGTTTGGACTCCGTTTGACATTCCTTTTCTTTGAAATACTGAAATAGGCAAAAAACAACAATATGGCCTGGGCCTCCGGTTAGTAGGTTAGTCCCAAAAATGATATAAATGTGTAAAATATAGCCCATAAACATCCAAAAGGGGTAATATAATAGCATGAAACAATAAAAAATTATAGATACTTTGGAGACGTATCAAGCATCCCCAAGCTTAATTCCTGCTCGTCCTCGAGACAGTAAATGATAAAAAGAGAATTTTTGATGTGGAATGCTACCTAGCATAATTCTTAATGTAATTTTCTTTATTGTGGCATGAATGTTCAGATCCAAATGATACAAAATAAAAGTTCATATTAACATGAAAATGGTGATACTTCAAGCATACTAATCAAAGTAATCATGTCTTCTCAAAATAACATGGCTAAAGAAAGTTATCCCTACAAAATCATATAGTCTGGTTGTTGCTCTATCTTCATCACACAAAGTATTTAATCATGCACAACTCGATGACAAGCCAAGCAATTGTTTCATACTTTAATAATCTCAAACTCTTTCAACTTTCACGCAATACATGAGCGTGAGCCATGGACACAACACTATATGTGGAATAGAATGGTGGTTGTGGAGAAGGCAAAAAGGAGAAGATAGTCTCACATCAACTAGGCGTATCAACGGGCTATGGAGATGCCCATTAATAGATATCAATGTGAGTGAGTAGGGATTGCCATGCAACGGATGCATTAGAGCTATAAATATATGAAAGCTCAACAAAAGAAACTAAGTGGGGTGCATCCAACTTGCTTGCTCACGAAGACCTAGGGCACTTTTGAGGAAGCCCATCATTGGAATATACAAGCCAAGTTCTATAATGAAAAATTATCACTAGTATATGAAAGTGACAACATATGAGACTCTCTATCATGAAGATCATGGTGCTATTTTGAAGCACAAGTGTGGAAAAGAGATAGTAGCATTGTCCCTTCTCTCTTTTTCTCTCATTTTATTATTTTTTTCTCTTTTGTTTCTTCTTTTTCTTTTTTTTTCTTCCCCTTTTTTTTCTTTGGCCTTCTCTTTTTTTTGGCCTTTCTCTTTTTTTTTCTTTTTGTAAAGTCCGAAGTCTCATCCCGACTTGTGGGGAAATCATAGTCTTCATCATCCTTTCCTCACTAGGACAATGCTCTAATAATGAAGATCATCACACTTTTATGGATTTACAACTCAAAGCTAGAACAAGATATGACTCTATATGAATGCCTCTAGCGGTGTACCGGGATATTCAATGAATCAAGAGCGACATGTATGAAAATTATGAAGGTGGCCTTGCCACAAATACAATGTCAACTACATGATCATGCAAAAAGCAATATGACAAAAGTAATGCGTGTCATATGAACGGAAGGTGGAAAGTTGCATGGCAATATATCTCGGAATGGCTATGGAAATGCCATAATAGGTAGGTATGGTGGCTGTTTTGAGGAAGGTAAATGGTGGGTATATGGTACCGGCGAAAGTTGCATGGTACAAGAGAGGCTAGCAATGGTGGAAGGGTGAAAGGGTGCGTACAATCCATGGACTCAACATTAATGAAAAGAATTCATATACTTGTTGCAAAAATCTAGAAGTCATCAAAAATCAAAGCACTATGCGCATGCTCCTTGGGGGATAGATTGGTAGGAAAAAACCATCGCTCGTCCCCGACCGCCACTCATAAGGAAGACACTCAATAAATAAATTTTTGCTCCAACTTCATCACAAAGCGGTTCACCATACGTGCATGCTACGGGAATCACTACCCTTAACACAAGTATTTTTCATAATCACCTCAACTAGCATGACTCTAATATCACTACCTCCATATCTCAAAACAATTATCAAGCATCATATTGATCATAGCATCCAATTCTTTTCTATGATAGTTTTTATTATACCCAACGTGGATGCTCATCATTCTAGGACCAACTCTATTACCATAGCAAATACCATGCTGTTCAAAAAGGCTCTCAAAATAATATAAGTGAAGCATGAGAGACTAGCAATTTCTTCAAAATTAAGACACCACCGTGCTCTAAAAGATATAAGTGAAGCACTAGAGCAAAAACTATCAAGCTCAAAAGATATAAGTGAAGCACATAGAGTATTCTAGAAAATTCTAATCAAATAGGCTTCTCCCAAAAGGTGTGTACAGCAAGGATGATTGTGGTAAACCAAAAAGCAAAGACTAATATAATACACGACGCTCCAAGCAAAACACATATCATGTGGCGAATAAAAATATAGCTCCAAGTAAAGTTACCAATGAACGAAGACGAAAGAGGGGATGCCTTCCCGGGGCATCCCCAAGCTTAGGCTTTTGGATATCCTTGAATATCTTGGAGTGCCATGGGCATCCCCAAGCTTAGGCTCTTGCCTCTCCTTATTCCATAGTCCATAAAAGCTTTACCCAAAACTTGAAAACTTCACAACACAAAACTCAATAGGAAATCTTATAAGCTCCGTTAGTGAAAGAAAACAAAACCACCACATAAGGTACTGCAATGAACTCATTCTTTATTTATTTTGGTGTTAAACCTACTGTATTCCAACTTCCTTATGGTTTATAAACTAATTTACTAGTCATAGATGCATTGAAATAAGCAAACAACACACGAAAAACAGAATCTGTCAAAAACAAAACAGTCTGTAGAAATCTATAACTAATGCAAACTTCTGGAACTCTAAAAATCCTAACAAAATTGGAAGTCCTGGACAATTTGTTCAGCAAAAAGAATCAACACAAAAGCACGTTCCTGTGATTTAACAAAATTATATTCGTGCACGCAAAGTTTTTGTTTTTCAGCAGAATCAAATCAACTATCATCGTAGGTTATCCTATAGGTTCTACTTGGCACAAACACTAATTAAAAGATAAAAACACATCTAAACATAAGGTAGATGAAAGGTTTATTACTAAACAAGAGCAAAAACAAAAAACATAAAGAAAATTGGGTTGCCTCCCAACTAGCGCTATCGTTTAACGCCCCTAACTAGGCATAAAAGTAAGAATAGATCTAACGAGTGCCATCTTTGGCACTAAATTCATAAGTAGCACGCATGATAGATTCATAAGGTAATTTGGCTTTCTTTCTTGGAAAGTGCTCCATGTCTTTCTTTAATGGAAATTGGAATCTAATATTCCCTTCCTTCATATCAATAATCGCACCAAGCGTTCTAAGGAAAGGTCTACCAAGAATAATAGGGCAAGAAAGATTGCAATCAATATCAAGAACGATAAAATCTACGGGCACCAAATTTCTATTTGCAACAATAAGAACATCATTGATCCTTCCCATAGGCTTTTTGATGGTGGAATCCGCAAGATGCAAGTTTAAAGAGCAATCATCAAGATCATGGAAACCTAGAATATCACATAAAGTTTTCGGAATCGTGGAAACACTAGCACCCAAATCACACAAAGCAAAACACTCATAATCTTTAATTCTAATCTTCATAGTAGGTTCCCACTCATAATTAAGTTTTCTAGGTATAGAAACTTCCAAATTAAGTTTTTCATCATAAGGTTGCATCAAGGCATCAACAATATGTTTGGTAAAAGCTTTATTTTGACTATAAGCATGAGGAGAATTAACAACAGATTGCAACAAGGAAATACACCCTTTTAAAGAACAATATCATAATCAAATTCCTTGAAATCCGAGATGGAAGGTTCAATATTATTAGAAGCAGAGGATTCTCCAATCTCACTTTTACCAAATTTAGCATTAAGATCTAAAGACTCCGAATTCTTGGGACGCCGGCTAGGCAAAGTTGATTCATCATCACTCCCATAATCATCAAAATTCATATTGCAAAACATAGATCTAATCGGAGACGCATCAATAAATTTAAGATCCTCATCATTATTTTCATGGAAACTAGAAGAACACACTTTTATAAAGCTTTCTTTTTTAGCACGCAATCTAGCGGTTCTTTCCTTGCACTCGTCAATGGAAATTCTCATTACTTTGAGAGACTCATTGATATCATGCTTAGGAGAAGAAGATCCAAGTTTAAGAGAATTAACATCAAGCGAAAGTCTATCAACGCTCCTAGCCAAATCATCAACTTTGAGCAATTTTTCTTCAAGCAAGGCATTAAAATTCTTTTGAGAAATCATAAATTCTTTCACACTATTCTCAAAATCAGAGGGCATCTTATTAAAATTACCATAAGAGTTATTGTAGGAATTTCCATAATTATTAGAAGAATTACTAGGGAACGGTCTAGCATTAAAGTTTCCTCTATAAGCATTGTTTCCAAAATTATTCCTACCAACAAAATTCACATCCATAGATTCATTATTATTCTCAATCAAGGAAGACAAAGGCATATCATTGGGATCAAGAGGAGTATTTTTAGTAGCAAACATCTTCATAAGTTCATCCATCTTTCCACTCAAAACATTGATTTCTTCTATAGCATGCACTTTTTTACTAGAAGATCTTTCGGTGTGCCATTGAGAATAATTAGCCATAATATTATCAAGAAGTTTTGTAGCATCTCTTAACGTGATTTCCATAAACGTGCCTCCCGCGGCCGAATCTAAAAGATTTCTAGAAGCAAAGTTCAAACCGGCATAAAAAATTTGTATGATCATCCATAAATTCAAACCATGAGTAGGGCAATTGCGAATCATCAATTTCATTCTTTCCCAAGATTGGGCAACATGCTCATGATCAAGTTGTTTAAAATTCATAATATCGTTCCTAAGAGTGATGATCTTAGCGGGAGGAAAATACTTAGAGATAAAAGCATCTTTACACTTGTTCCAAGAATCAATACTATTTTTAGGCAAAGACGAAAACCAAACTTTAGCGTGATCTCTAAGTGAAAACGGAAATAACTTCAATTTGACAATATTGTTATCCATATCTTTATTCTTTTGCATATCACACAAATCAACAAAATTGTTTAGATGAGTAGCGGCATCTTCACTAGGAAGGCCGGCGAATTGATCTTTCATAACAAGATTCAACAAAGCAGTATTGATTTCGCAAGACTCAACATCATTAAGAGGAGCAATCGGAGTACTAAGGAAATCATTATTATTGGTATTGGATAAATCACACAATTTGGTATTATCTTGCGCCATGGAAACAAGTAATCCAACACACAAGCAAACAGAAAAAGGCAAGCGAAAAAAGGAGAGGAGGAGATTGGAAAAGAGAGGGCGAATAAAACGACAAGGGTGAAGTGGGGGAGAGGAAAACGAGAGGCAAATGGCAAATAATGTAAATGCGAGGGAGATGGGTTTGTGATGGGTACTTGGTATGTCTTGACTTGAGCAAAGACCTCCCGGGCAAAGGCGCCAGAAATCCTTCTTGCTACGTCTTGAGCTTGCGTTGGTTTTCCTCGAAGAGGAGAGGGTGATGCAGCAAAGTGTAGCGTAAGTATTTCCCTCAGTTTTGAGAACCAAGGTATCAATCCAGTAGGAGGCTCCTCAAAAGTCCCACGCACCTACACAAACAAACTGAGAACTCGCAACCAACGCAATAAAGGGGTTGTCAATCCCTTCACGGCGACTTGCGAAAGTGAGATCCAATAAAGATAGTATGATAAGATAAATATATTTTTGGTATTTTATAATATAGATGCAAAAAGTAAAGATGCAAATAAAAGTAGATTGAAAGCAAATACGATAAGAGATAGACCCGGGGGCCATAGGTTTCGCTAGTGGCTTCTCTCAAGATAGCATAAGTATTACGGTGGGTGAACAAATTACTGTCGAGCAATTGATAGAAAAGCGCATAGTTATGAGATTATCTAGGCATGATCATGTATATAGGCATCACGTCCATAACAAGTAGACCGACTCCTGCCTGCATCTACTACTATTACTCCACACATCGACTGACTCCTGCTTGCATCTAGAGTATTAAGTTCACAAGAACAGAGTAACGCATTAAGCAAGATGACATGATGTAGAGGGATAAACTCATGCAATATGATATAAACCCCATCTTGTTATCCTCGATGGCAACAATACAATACGTGCCTTGCAACCCTTTCTGTCACTGGGTAAGGACACTGCAAGATTGAACCCAAAGCTAAGCACTTCTCCCATGGCAAGAAAGACCAATCTAGTAGGCCAAACCAAACTAATAATTCGAAGAGACTTGCAAAGATAACTCAATCATACATAAAAGAATTCAGAGAAGATACAAATATTATTCATAGATAAACTTGATCATAAACCACAATTCATCGGATCTCGACAAACACACCGCAAAAAGAGTTTACATCGAATAGATCTCCACAAGAGAGGGGGAGAACATTGTATTGAGATCCAAAAAGAGAGAAGAAGCCATCTAGCTAATAACTATGGACCCGTAGGTCTGTGGTAAACTACTCACAACTCATCGGAGGGGCAAGGATGTTGATGTAGAGGCCCTCCGTGGTTGATTCCCCCTCCGGCAGAGTGCCGGCGAAGGCTCCAAGATGGGATCTCGCGGATACAGAAGGTTACGGCGGTGGAAATTGTGTTTCGTGGTGCTCCTGGATGTTTTCGGGGTACGTAGGTATATATAGGAGGAAGAAGTACGTCGGTGGCCGCCCGAGGGGCCCACGAGACAGGGGGCGCGCCCTACAAGGGGGGGCACGGCCCCCTATCTCGTGGGGCCCTCGGAAGCTTCTTGACTTGCACTCCAAGCTCTCCGGATCACGTTCGTTCCAAAAATCACGCTCCCGAAGGTTTCATTCCGTTTGGACTCCGTTTGATATTCCTTTTCTTCGAAATACCGAAATAGGCAAAAAAACAGCAATATGGGCTGGGCCTCCGGTTAGTAGGTTAGTCCCAAAAATGATATAAATTTGTAAAATAAAGCCCATAAACATCCAAAAGGGGTAATATAATAGCATGGAACAATAAAAAATTATAGATACGTTGGAGACGTATCATGAGGCGAAGGGGCATGAAGGGGAAAGGAAAGAATGACCCTTGGCCCTATTTATGAAGCGAAGGGATAAGTGAGAGGCGCGGGAATCAAGGAACCCAAAGAATGGATATCCGACATAGTTGTCGTCTCGATTTTCGGAGGGTTATTAATAAGAAAAAAGCGTTTACAGGTTTTTATATGGAGATGATGTCACGATGATTCACTACAAAATCTTAAAAGATGACGTCACGGCGATTTACCAAGTGCATATGGAAATGATGTCATGGCAGTTTACAAGATTCTTTGGAGATCAAGGAGTTTTTCTAAGGATTGAAGATTGACATGAACAGGTTCAAATCAATCTGGGGCCTAATGTTGGGGATATAACTACTGAGCATAAACCGCCCAGGAGGGGCCGGGTTATGCTCATCCGTATTGAAGCCCATGAAGACAAGGAGTATGTCGCTTTACTATTGAAGCTTAGAGGCCTGGAGCCCAAGGGCGGATTAAGGCCCATAGACATAAACCGCCATGAGTTATGTAACTTAAGTTGTAAGTTAGGGAAAGGTAGAAACCGAGCCAGACACGTGTATGAGCTGGCCTCGGTATTTTGTAAACCGCCAGGCGTCAACCTGTGTATATAAAGGGACGACCAGGCGGCGGTTCAGGAACAAGAAACAACAACTCGAGGGTCAGGTAAAGCGGATTCGCTCCCTGCTCATCGGGACCCCATAATTTCCACCGCAACTGGATCATAGGCTTTTACCTTCACCGCTAGGGGCCGAACTAGTATAAACTCCCCGTGTCCTTGTCTGGTTTAACCCCTTTAAGCTAATATCGTTGCAATGGCTCCACGACTAAGTCCTCTCACTAGGACATCTGACGTGTTAATTCCACGACAGTATGTATTTTGCAAATTTCTATGTCTACAATGCTCTGCATGGAGCTACTCTAGCTAATTGCTCCTACGTTCAATATGTATCTAGATTAAGACTTAGAGTCATCTAGATCAGTGTCAAAGCTTGCATCAACGTAACCCTTTATCACCTCCATATCCAAGAAATATTTCCTTAGTCCTCTTAAAGGTAACTAAGGATAATTTTGACCCCTTGATATGTTCATTTTGCATCATGTTTTCCTACTATTATTTATGATGTTTTTATGCATAATAATGCTTTTTGGAGTAATTCTAATGTCTTTTCTCTCATAATATGCAAGGTACACACAAAGAGGGAGAATTCCGGTAGTTGGAAATATGGACCTAGAAAAGCTACGTCAGGCTACCTATTCTGAACAACTCCAAACAAGCTAAAACTTTACGGAGAATTTTTATGGAATATATAAAGAATATTGGAGGGAATAAGTACCAGAGGGGCCCACCAGGTGGTCACAACCCACCTGGGCACGGCAGGGAGCCCAGGCGCGCCCTGGTGGTTTGTGCTCACCCAGGCCCACCTCCGGTGCCCATCTTCTGGTATATAGGTCATTTTGACATGGAAAAAATAAGGAGGGGACTTTCGGGACGGAGTGCCGCTGTCTCGAGGCGGAACTTGGGCAGGAGCACTGTTGCCCTCCCGCGGAGCGATTCCGCCGGGGGAACTTCCCACCAGGAGGGGGAAATCATCGTCATCATCATCACCAACCACTCTCCCATCTCGGGTAGGGAAATCTTCATCAACATCTTCAGCAACACCATCTCATCTCAAACCCTAGTTCATCTCTTGTGTTCAATCTTGTTACCGGAACTATAGATTGGTGCTTGTGGGTGACTAGTAGTGTTGATTACATCTTGTAGTTGATTACTATATGGTTTATTTGGTGGAAGATTATATGTTCAGATCCAATATGCTATTTAATACCCCTTTGATCTGGAGCATTATTATCAATTATGAGTAGTTACTTTTGTTCTTGGGGTCATGGGAGAAATCATGTTGCAAGTAATCATGTGAACTTGATATGTGTTTGATATTTTGATAGTATGTATGTTGTGATTCCCTTAGTGGTGTCATGTGAACGTCGACTACATACCACTTCACCATATTTGGGCCTAAGGGAATGCATTGTGGAGTAGTAATTAGATGATGGGTTGTGAGAGTGACAGCAGCTTAAACCCTAGTTTATGCGCTATTCCGTAAGGGACCGATTGGATCCAAAAGTTTAATGCTATGGTTAGAATTTACTCTTAATACTTTTCTCGTAGTTGTGGATGCTTGCGATAGGGTTAATCATATGTAGGAGGTTTGTTCAAGTAATAACAGCACCTAAGCACCGGTCCACCCACATATCAAATTATCAAAGTAGCGAACACGAATCGAACCAACATGATGAAAGTGACTAGATGAAATTCATGTGTAACCCCAAGAACGCTTTGCCTATTATAAGAGACCATTTTGGCCTGTCTTTGCCTCAAAAGGATTGGGCTACCTTGCTGCACTTTTGTTACTACTATCGTTACTTGCTCGTTACAAATTATCTTGCTATAAAACTACTCTGTTACTTACAATTTCAGCACTTGCAGACATTACCTTGCTGAAAACCACTTGTCATTTCCTTCTACTCCTCGTTGGGTTCGACACTCTTACTTATCGAAAAGAGCTACAACTGATCCCCTATACTTGTGGGTAATCAAGGCTATTTTCTGGAGCCATTGCCGGTGAGTGAAGCGCCTTTGGTAAGTGGAATTTGGTAAGGAAACATTTATATAGTGTGCTGAAATTTACTGTCACTTGTTACTATGGAAAACAATCATTTGAGAGGTTTGTTTGGGGTATCTTCACCTCGACCAGAACCAAAATTAGCTACCCCTCAACCTACAGCACCTACTGAAAATATTGAATATGAAATTCCTTCGGGTATGATAGAACAACTGCTAGCCAATCCTTATGCAGGAGATGGAACCGAACATCCTGATATGCACTTGATATATGTGTAACAAATTTTTGGATTGTTTAAGCTTGCAGGTTTACCCGGAGGCGAAGTTAAGAAGAAGGTTTTCCCTTTATCTTTGAAGGGAAATGCATTGGCATGGCTTATGCTATGCGATGATATTGGGTCTTGGAATTGGAATCGATTGAAATTGGAGTTCCACCAAAAAAACATCCTATGCATCTAGTTCATCGTGATTGGAATTTACATATATAATTTTTGGCCTCGTGAAGGAGAAAGTATCGCTCTAGCTTGGGGGGGGGGGGCTGAAGTCAATGTTATATTCATGCCCCAATCATGAGCTCTCAAGAGAAATTATTATCCAGAATTTTTATGCTCGGCTCTCTCATAATGATCGATCCATACTTGATACTTCTTGTGCTGGTTCTTTTATGAAGAAGACTATTGAATTCTGGTGGGATCCTTTGGAAAGAATTAAATGCAACTTTGAAGATTGGGAAATCGAGAAGGTAAAGAGTCAGGTATTAAGCTTAAGTATGATTGTGTTAAATCTTTTATGAACACCGATGCTTTTCAAAAGTTTAGCACTAAATATGGACTTGACTCTGAGATAGTAGCCTCCTTTTGTGAATCATTTGCTACTCATGTTGATCTCCATAAAGATAAGTGGTTTAAATATCACCCACCTATTAAAGAAGAAACTAAAGAACCGGTACTAGCTAAAGAAGAAACTATACTTTATAATGTTGATCCAGTTGTTCCTACTGATTATATTGAGAAACCACCTTTCCCTGTTAGGATAAAGGAACATGCTAAAGTTTCAACAAAAGTTATATTAGAACACCTAAACCTAATGGACATATTAAAGTAGAACCTAGTGTTGCTATGGTTAAGGATCTCCTGGAAGAAAATGTAGATGGGCAGGTTATTTACTTATGTGAAGAATCTGCTAGAATTGCCAAACCTAATAAAAGGGGTAAACATAGACCTGTTGTTGGCATGCCCGTTGTCTCTGTTAAAATAGGAGATCACTGTTATCATGGTTTATGTGACATAGGTGCTAGTGTGAGTGTTATTCCTTATTCCTTATATCAAGAAATTATGAATGACATAGCACCCGCAGAGATAGAAGACATGGATGTTACTATTAGACTTGCTAATAGAGACACTATATCACCAATTGGGATTGTTAGAGATGTTGAAGCCTTGTGTGAGAAAATAAAATACCCTACTGATTTTCTTGTTCTTGGTTCCCCACAAGATGAATTTTGTCCCATTATCTTTGGTAGACCTTTCTTGAACACTGTTAATGCTAAAATAGACTGTGAGAAACAAATTGTCGGTGTTAGTTTTGGTGATGAGTCTCATGAGTTTAATTTTTTCAAGTTTAGTATAAAGCTTCATGAAAAAGAATTGCCTAGTACGGATGACATAATTGGTCTTTCTTTTATTGTTGTGCCTCCTACTGATCCACTAGAATAATATCTGCTAGACCATGAAAATGATTTACATATGCATGAAAGAAATGAAATAGATAATATTTTCTTTGAACAACATCCTCTACTTAAACACAATTTGCCTATTGAAACTCTAGGAGGTCCTCCTCCACCTAAAGGTGATCCTGTGTTTGAATTAAAACAATTGCCAGACACTTTGAAATATGCTTATCTTGATGAAAAGAAGATATATCCTATTATTATCAGCGCTAACATTTCAGAACATGAAGAAGAAATATTATTGGAAGTTCTAAGGAAGCACCGAGCTGCTATTGGATATAATCTTGATGATTTAAACACTACAAAAAATACACTTTCGTGATGATACGTGTTTGTCACAGTAGGTCACGTTTTCTGTCATGCATCTACATCCATGACGATTTTATGACAGAATCAAGATAGTCATACCTGTGCTGTCGTAGAAGTGTTCCATGACATTACCAAAATTATCATCACAGAAGTGTTCACTTCCATGATGATAAATGTCGCTTCATGGAAGTGCTTTCGTCAAGGGTGACCGACACGTGGCATCCACCGCAACGGGTCGCCGTTAAGCTATCATGTCTGGTTTTGGATCTGATAACCCGTTAATAGCGCAGAACAATGAGGATTTTCCACGTGTAAAATTGTCATTGGCCGGAGGAAACACGTGTTCGCTCACCGTTCGGACAGATATCATCCATTCATTGGACAGGAGGTGCCTATGATAGGTCGACACGTGGCATGGCCCAACAAAGGCCCATTCCGGTGAAAAGGCCGGCCCGTTTGTCTTGGTCAAAAGGTAACGGGCCAGCCCACGGAAAGCATGTTCCTATATAGCCCATTTACGGCCCGCTAACTCATGGCCCGTTACGGCCTATCGGAGTTAAGCCCAGTAACTTCATCTGGGCTGTCCAATATGATTCCAGCCCGTTGTAGCTTCCGGCCCATGTATGGCCCATGATGTATTTCGGCCCATACGAGGCCATTTGTAACTCTTGGCCCATTAACGGCTCGTAGTGAATTTGGCCCGCGATGAACAGTGTATCACTTCATACCCACTAACAGCCCATTATCTCATTGGGCCGTTTCCAACCCATGTTATCTTTCGGCCTTCTCAGGGCCCATTTATTCTTGGGCTTATTTCCAACATTCAGTTACTTATGGCCCGTTACTGGCCTTTTCTGCTTGTGGGCCAAATTCAGCCTGTGGTAACAATCGGCCCGTTTGCGGCCCGTTAATCCATTGGGCCGTTTTCATAGCATCATCAAATACGACTGATTAACGATGGCCCATTATTGTCAGCCCATGAACGGACGATTCCAAATCTAGCCCATTTACGGCCCATAATGCGGTCTGTTATTGGCCCATGTTTGGACGATCGATCATACGGCCCATAGAAGGCCCATTGATGTGATGACCCATAGATGGCCCATTGTTTCTACGGCCCTTACAAGGCCCATTGTTTCTATGGCCCTTACAAGGCCCATTGTTTCTATGGCCCGTAGGAGGCAAATGGTAACTACAGTAAATATGTAGCCCATGGTTAGTGGCCTATTTTTTAAAAATAGGTTATTGCGGCCAAATCATGGAAAAGTACTGCACTGACTACAAGCAAACAAATAAACAAGACAACAAGGAAATAAATAAGCAAGCAACTTAAGCTAGGCAATCACGGCTATTACACATGTTACATCCACTGGGCATCAAAGTTCACCACCAGTGCAAATATAGGGAACAAAGTAGCATATCATATACACTGGTTGTCAAAGTTGGCGACCAGTGCAAATAAACGCCGCAGCAAAACAAGTCCAGAACTGAAACCACTTCAGAAGATCTCAAGAAACAATATCCTGGGTACCCATAATGCTGGCAAGATGCTTAGAAAGCTTATTAACTTTCTCTTGTTTGGCGCTTAAATCCTCCAGCGCTTGTTGTTGCACCAGAAAGTATGCATCTGAATTCTGCAGGGACTTCCTCAGTCCTTCACCTTCCTGTCGCAACACATCTGATCGATGTCTTTCAACTTGAAGTTGAGACTCAAGAAGACGAACTGATTCAGGCAGTGAGTTCGAAGAGCTTGTGCCAGCAGTAGTGGCCAGTAACTCGATCACTACATCAAGACATGACTTTTGGGTTCTCTCACTGTCGTCAAGATAGTTTTTATCAACTTTCTTGGAGACCAACAGGGATGTCTCACTATCTTGAACCTTATCTGCATTACTTCCTTTACCATTGCATAACAGGGTACTGTTCTCCAATATTTTCTCCACATTCTAAAAGAGAAACAAGCAGACACATCACAGGTTTACCATGTTGTATATGAAACTCATTTTGGTAAATCAGTTCAGTAGTAAAGTGGACAGGATAACAGCATGGAACAAACACATATGTATGTACCATGGTCACTTTATGGTCTATATCATTCTAGTTTTTGTTGCCAAATCAAGAGAGACACAGTTCAAATAATATTTGTTCAAGACAAAGCAGAATAGACAGATTATAAGTGTGGGAAACTATAGATCAATAACAACACTTGTAATGTGCATGCCATGAGAACATAACTATTTATTCAATTGAAACTAAAATCAACATAGAGCAAGTTACAATAGCAAACCAGTTAAAGAAATAGGTTTAAAACATACATGTTGTGCCATTGAAGTTTCAATTCCATCCTTCGAATTTGAAAATAGTTGGTATGAGTAAATACAGTGATGCAAGAGCAAAGGAGTATGAACCATAGCTACAGAACCTGACCTGAGAACAATTCTTCTTCTCCTTTAAGCGTTGAGTTGGGATTCGGAGTGGTGGTCCTCGTGCTTTGGGCACTGCAGTTCCCTTACTAACTGATCGTGTTTGGGTGCTCTGTGGTGGAGACGGTGTTGTGTAAACTGGAACTGGGTTACTATCTGCTGGGGTTGGGGTTAGAAGGGGTGCAGCTGGTTCTCTGTCCAACTGGGTAGGGGTACAATCTGTGAGAGTCTGGGTTATGTGTGGTGGGGCTGGTTCTTGGGTAAGTACAACCGTGGTTCTATCTGCATCAATTGGTAGCACTATCTTTTCTGAAGACCGTGTTGTTACTCCCTTAGATACTGCCATCACCCTCTCTAATTCAAATGGCTGATAAACAAGAAAAGTAACTGAATGTATAGACATTGTATGATAAGACAGGTGCAATGGATAGTGGGGAATAAAAGAGGGCATGAAATAATTCACATTTATGTTGTCTAACCAAACAGGATAGCATGACACAATTTCACATATATGATGGCTAACTAAACAGGATAGCATGACACAATTTCACATTATGATGGCTAACTAAAAAAGATGGAAAGACACAGATCAAAATATGATGACTATGTAAACAGGATGACATGATATAACTATATAATGTGTTTATTAAATAGGTTGGCATGCCATAATTCACATACATGCCGCCTATGGAAACATGATAGCATGATATAATTCACAGATAGAATGACATAATTCAAAATATGATGACTGTAAACACTAAACAGGATGAGATGATATAACTATATGATGTCTTTATTAAATGGGTTGCCATGCCATAATTCAGATAGATGTTGTGTATGTAAACATGATGGCATGATATAACTCAAATATATGATTTATATAGTAAGCAAGTAAGTAGATGGCAATCCATATATGATGTAAAAACTAAGCAATGCAAGACAACATGCATGCCATGGGTAATACAACCCTGCCAAGTTTGATCATAGACCTTAGGGCGGAAATAGGACTAGTCATCAGTCTCTGAATCCTCCTCTGAGGAGCTCTTTGTAACCAGCAAGATGTCTGCTTCAGCAGGTAGCATTGTCTGCTCTGAATACCTTGTTTTCACTCTAGATACTTCCATCATTGCTTCAAATGGCTGATGCAGAGGAAGAGTAGTTGAATATACAAATGTTGTCCACAAATGGAACACGTAATAAAAAAATGATAGCATGATATAATTCACATACATGATGATTGGCTAAACAACATGGCTTTGGATAATTCACATATATAATGCCTTTTAACAAGATAGCATCGCATAATTCACATATATAATGTCTTGCAACAAGATGGCAATGCATAATTCACATATATGGTAATTAGACACTTAACAGGTGGCATTCACACAAAGCATGTCTAAACTAATCAAATGACATAGCAATGCAAGACACCATACGCATGATATGAGCAACATAACCCTGCCAAGTTAGAGCATACACCTTGGGGGAAATAGGACTGGTCATTGATACGTCGTCGTATCTATAATTTTTGATTGTTCCATGCCAATATTATTCAACTTTAATATACTTTTGGCAACTTTTTATACTATTTTTGGGACTAACATATTGATCCAGTGCCCAGTGCCAGTTCTTGTTTGTTGCATGTTTTATGTTTTGCAGAAACAGAGAGAGACAGAGAGACGGATCCAATCTTGGAGGGGCTCTCTCTCCTCCCACGCCATGGAGACCATGGACCAGAGGGAAACCCTTCTCCCATCTAGGGAGAAGGTCAAGGAAGAAGAAGAAGAAGAAGAAGGGGTGTCGGTGTCAAAACTAGCGGATCTCGGGTAGGGGGTCCCGAACTGTGCGTCTAGGCGGATGATAACAGGAGACAAGGGACACGATGTTTTTACCCAGGTTCGGGCCCTCTCGGTGGAGGTAAAATCCAACTCCTGCTTGATTAATATTGATGATATGGGTAGTACAAGAGTAGATCTACCACGAGATCAGAGAGGCTAAACCCTAGAAGCTAGCCTATGGTATAATTGTTGTTCGTCCTACGGACTAAAACCCTCCGATTTATATAGACACCGGAGAGGGCTAGGGTTACACAGAGTTGGTTACAATGGTAGGATATCTACATATCTGTATCGCCAAGCTTGCCTTCCACGCCAAGGAAAGTCCCACCCGGACACGGGACGGAGTCTTCAATCTTGTATCTTCATAGTCTAGGAGTCCGGCCAAAGATGATAGTTCGTCTATCCGAACACCCCCTAGTCTAGGACTCCCTCAGTAGCCCCTGAACCAGGCTTCAATGATGACGAGTCCGGCGCGCATATTGTCTTCGGCATTGCAAGGCGGGTTCCTCCTCCGAATACTTCATAGAAGATTTTGAACACCAGGATAGTGTCCGGCTCTACAAAATAAGTTCCACATTCCACCATAGAGAGAATAATCTTTACACAGATCTGCTGACGTATTCCGCGGTGTGACATCACACCACGGCTAGGCCTTTATTCGAATCGTTTTTTGCTGTCCCACCTCAGTGCGTTTAGCGAGGCGGTTTCCTTGGCATGTCTTATCAAAGCAGAGATCGTGCCCCCTTATTCCGGGATCCTCATCAATACGGGCATGGGTAACCCAACCGTGCCCGCTGGCACACCCCCTCTATCGAAGGCGAGTCCCAAACGGCCACGGGGAGGGCACTTGGTATTCAACCTCTTTATAACGAGACCAGGGCCTGCTCCTTTCTTTCAATCTCAATCAAGTCCGCCCTTCGCCTCGAGTTCCAACACCCAAAGCTCCAGATTCAGGCGCTTCGGACCTTTGATAATGTCCGGCTCCAGCCTGCAAGGCCGGTGCGTGTCTTCTTCCATCACGGAAGAAGACGTGCTAAAGCTGAGAGACGCCAGGTATCTAACCGGCGAAATTTCGCATAGGCTGCCTGCCCAAGGGCAGGTTATTCCTACTCCTGAGCCTGGTGAGAGCGTGGTGCTCGTGTCTCACTTCCTTTGGGGTTTAGGCTTCCCGACGGACCCCTTCGTGAGGGGGCTCATGTTCTATTATGGGCTGGAATTCCACGACTTGGATCCGGAGTCCATCCTCCACATCTCATCGTTCATTGTCGTATGCGAAGCCTTCCTCCGCATTACCCCTCACTTCGGATTGTGGCTTAAGACCTTCAAAGTGGAGCCGAAGATGATCAAGGGGCAGTAGACAGAGTGCGGAGGGGCTATTATAAGCAAAAATGTTGACGCTCCATGGCCCGAGGGCTCTTTTCAAGAGGTGCTTGGTTTATGGCAACAGGAGTGGTTTTACATCGCCGCTCCCAGGGGCACCAAATGGGTGGCGCCACCTACCTTCTGCCCGGGTCCTCCACAGCGGCTGGCGTCATGGGTCAACAAAGGGCTCGACTGGGGGCCGTCCAAGGACGTTCCTCTCCTGCAGGGCCGTATTCGAGACCTCCAAGAGAGAGAGATCAATCTGGTCGTAGTGGCGTAGGTCATGCTGATTCGGCGCCTTCTGCCCTACAAACGTCGCCCCCTCCGTCTGTGGGAATTTAATCCAGAGGGACCACGAGCTCTCCAACACTTCATGGGTGCGACGCCCGTGGAGATGTATGAACTGTTCTTCGGATCACAAGAGATGTGTCCGGACTTGACCGAGGACGCAGGTCTGAGCTGCAATCGCCCGGATACTCAAGTAAGTAGTCCTGTGCCCGGACATGCTATCCGTACATTTATCATAAACTTGCCCTTTAAAGAGTTGTCCCATGAACAGGAGTGGATAGCGAAAGCAAAACTAATAAGGTGTCCGGCCCCCCTCCCTGAGACCATGCCGGATCCTGTGTAAACCAAGATGCTAGAGGCTGCGCCTTTGGAAGAGGGCAAAGGGGGGAACAAGGAAACTACTGCCTCCGCGAAGGAGGCTTTCAAAGGAGGGGGGACCGAGAATCCCTCCCTCCAGGGGGAGAAGAGGACCACTTCTAAAGATCCGGAGCCATGGCCTCAATGCGGGGGAAGAAATCTTCACCAGAAGGTCCTGTGCAAGGAGAAGCCCCGGCCGCGCTATTTCCCCAAGGGAATCAGCCCTCCAGCAAGCCGTAAGTAGAAAGGGGAGTTTTGTAATAAGGGCTCTCCCCCCCTCGCTTTCGGTGGCGCCGGAACACCGCCGGGGGCCATCATTATCACCGCGATCTACACCAACACCTCCATCATCTTCACCAACATCTCCATCACCTTCCCCCATCTATATTCAGCGGTCCACTCTCCTGTAAATCGATGTACCCTCTACTTGAACATGGTGCTTTATGCTTCATATTATTATCCAATCATGTGTTGCCATCCTATGATGTCTGAGTAGATTTTCGTTGTCCTATCGGTAATTGGTGAATTGCTATGATTGGTTTAATTTGCTTGTGGTTATGTTGCTGTCCTATGGTGCTCTCCGTGTTGCACAAGCGTGAGGGATTCCCGCTGTAGGGTGTCGCAATACATTCATGATTCGCTTATAGTGGGTTGCTTGAGTGACTGAAGCATAAACCCGAGTAAGGGGGTTGTGGCGTATGGGATAAAGGGGACTTGATATGTTAATGCTATGGTTGGGTTTTACCTTAATGATCTTTAGTAGTTGCGGATGCTTGCTAGTGTTCCAATCATAAGTGCATATGATCCAAGAAGAGAAAGTATGTTAGCTTATGCCTCTCCCACATAAAACTTGCTATCGGTCTAGTAAAGTAGTCAATTGCTTAGGGACAATTTCACAACTCCTACCACCACTTTTCCACACTCGCTATATTTACTTTATTGCTTATTTACCTAAACAGCCCCTAGTTTTTATTTACGTACTCTTTATATTCTTGCAAACCTATCCAACAACACCTACAAAGTCCTTCTAGTTTCATACTTGTTCTAGGTAAAGCGAACGTTAAGCGTGCGTAGAGTTGTATCGGTGGTCGATAGAACTTGAGGGAATATTTGTTATACCTTTAGCTCCTCGTTGGGTTCGACACTCTTACTTATCGAAATAGGCTACAATTGATCCCCTCTACTTGGGGGTTATCAAGACCTTTTTCTGGCGCCATTGCCGGGGAGTCATAGCGTGGGGTGAATATTCTCGTGTGTGCTTGTTTGCTTTATCACTAAGTAATTTTTATTTGTTGTTCTTAGTTGTTCTCTATCTTTAGTTATGGATATGGAACACAAAATACCAAAAAAATTAGGTTTACTTGCTACTCATGGAGATGGGAAACCTCCTAAAACCCTCGATGCTCATTATGTGAAAGATATTATGTACTACTTTGATAATCCTGAGAAAACCCCATTCAATTATGTTATGGGAGACACGTTGGATCAATGTGAATAATTTAGGGATTATTGCTTGACTCAAAAAGGAAAACTATTATGGGATCAAATTTATATGTTGTGTTGGTATGCTCGGGATCTATGCTTGAGACATGATTATACTTGTTGCTCTAGGATGAAAGCTTCACACCTTCCCTTTTCATGCAAATTTAATGATAATGAAACCTTAGCTTCTTATGCTAATGGTATATATGATTACTATGATGTGGAACGAATAGAAGAGTTTGCTGCTTTTATGGGTGCTTATGAAATTGAATCTTTGTTTAAAGAGTTTGAAGATTTTGATGATTCAGTTTATAGACCTGAAAATTTAGCTATCCTTAAATATTGCTATGAGAATTATGAATTCAATTTCGATATTGATGATTTTATTAAGAGAGTCTCCGTTGTCCAAGAAGAGACTAATATTTTGCAGGAGTCTATGGAAGAAGAAATTGATGAAACTGTGAGCTCATTGGATGAAAAAGATGATGAGGAGAGCGAAGAACAAAAGGAGGAAGAGAGGATTAGCTACCCGTGCCCACCTTCTAATGAGACTAACTCTTCAACTCATACATTGTTTAATTCCCCTTCGTGTTTACCGAAGGATGATTGCTATGATAACTATTATGATCCCGTTGATTCTTTTGAAATATCCCTTTTTGATGATGCTTGCTGTGCTTGTGGCCAAGATGCCAATATGAATTATGCTTATGGAGATGAACTTGCTATAGTTCCTTATTTTAAACATGAAATTGTTGCTATTGCACCCACGCATGATAGTCCTATTATCTTTTTGAACTCTCCAGACTACACTATATCGGAGAAGTTTGTGCTTATTAAGGATTATATTGATGGGTTGCGTTTTACTACTACACATGGTGATTTTGATAGATATAATATTCATGTGCTTGCTGCTCCTACTTGCAATTATCATGAGAGAGGAACTATATCTCCACCTCTCTATGTTTCCAATACGATAGAATTGCAAGAAACTGCTTATACCATGCATTGGCCTTTACTTGGTGTGCATGAATTGTTCTTTTATGACATGCCAATGCATAGGAAGAGAGTTAGACTTTGTTTTTGCATGATATATGTTACTTTGTGCTCACTACTAAATTACAAATCATTGTTAATTAAAATTGGCTTTGATATACCTTGGGATCCGGGTGGATCCATTACTTGAGCACTATATGCCTAGCTTAATGGCTTTAAAGAAAGCGCTGCCAGGGAGACAACCTGGAAGTTTTAGAGAGTGATTTATTTCTGTTATGTACTTTTATAAAGTTTAAATATAAAAATAATGTGCCAAGGTTTGCCTTTAGGATGTTCGCAATGCTTGTTAGTTTGTGCGGTTCAGGACAGAAACTTTGGCTGTAGTGCGCGATTTTACATTTTTTACTAGAACGTCAAACAGTTCTGATTATTTTTGCACTGTCTTTATATACAAATGTTTTATTTTTCATAATTGTGGCATAATTTGTGCGGTACCAGAAGTATGGTGAATGTTCAGATTGCTACAGACTGTTCTGTTTTTGACAGATTCTGTTTTTGATGCATAGTTTACTTGTTTTGATGAAACTATCAATTCCTATCAGTGGATTAAGCCATGGAAAAGTTATATTACAGTAGCTACAATTCAAAAACAAAATATGAATTGGTTTGCAACAGTACTTAGAGTAGTGATTTGCTTTATTATACTAACAGATCTTACCGAGTTTTTTGTTCAAGTTTTGTGTGGATGAAGTGTTTGATTGAGGAGGTCTCGATATGAGGAAAAGGAAGAGAGGCAAGAGCTCAAGCTTGGGGATGCCCAAGGCACCCAAAGTAAATATTCAAGGAGACTCAAGCGTCTAAGTTTGGGGATGCCCCGGAAGGCATCCCCTCTTTCTTCAACAAGTATCGGTATGTTTTCGGATTCGTTTCATTCATGCGATATGTACAAATCTTGGAGCGTCGTTTGCATTTAGTTTTCACTTATGCACCATGCTGGTATGAGATAGTCCATGGTTGATTTATAGAATGCTCATTGCACTTCACTTATATCTTTTGAGTATGGCTTTATAGAATGCTTCATGTGCTTCACTTATATCATTTGAAGTTTGGATTGCATGTTTCTCTTCACATAGAAAACCACCATTTGTAGAATGCTCTTTTGCTTCACTTATATTTGTTAGAGCATGGGCATATCTTTTGTAGAAAGAATTAAACTCTCTTGCTTCACTTATATCTATTTAGAGAGATGATAGGAATTGGTCATTCACATGGTTAGTCATAAAATCCTACATAAAACTTGTAGATCGCTGAATATGATATGTTTGATTCCTTGCAATAGTTTTGCGATACAAAGATGGTGATATTACAGTCGTGCTAGTTGAGTAATTGTGAAATTGAAAAATACTTGTGTTGAGGTTTTCAAGTCCCGTAGCATGCACGTATGGTAACCGTTGTGTGACAAATTTGAAGCATGGGGTGTTTCTTTGATTGTCTTCCTTATGAGTGGCAGTCGGGGACGAGCGATGGTATTTTCCTACCAATATATCCCCCTAGGGGCATGCATAGTAGTACTTTGCTTCGAGGGCTAATAAACTTTTTTCAATAAGTATATGAGTTCTTTACTAATGTGAGTCCATGGATTATGCGCACTCTTACCTTTTCACAATTTGCTAGCCTCTTCGGTGCCGTGCATTGCCCTATCTCACCTCGAGAGTTGGTGCAAACTTCGCCAGTGCATTCAAACCCCGTGATATGATACGCTCTATCACACATAAGCCTCCTTATATCTTCCTCAAAACAGCCACCATACCTACCTATCATGGCATTTCCATAGCCATTCCGAGATATATTGCCATGCAACTTTCATCATCATCATATACATGACTTGAGCATTTATTGTCATATTGCTTTGCATGATCGTAAGATAGCTAGCATGATGTTTTCATTGCTTGTCCGTTTTTTGATGTCATTGCTACGCTAGATCATTGCACATCCTGGTACACCGCCAGAGGCATTCATATAGAGTCATATCTTTGTTCTAGTATCGAGTTGTAATATTGAGTTGTAAGTAAATAAAAGTGTGATGATCATCATTATTAGAACATTGTCCCATGTGAGGTTATCAAAATAAAAGAGGCCAAAGAAGCCCAAATAAAAAAAAGAGGCCAAAGAAGCCCACAAAAAAAGAAAAAAAAAAGAAAAAAAATAAATAAAAAATGAGAGAAAAGAGAGAAGGGACAATGTTACTATCCTTTTACCACACTTGTGCTTCAGAGTAGCACCATGTTCTTCATATAGAGAGTCTTTTGAGTTATCACTTTCATATACTAGTGGGAATTTTCATTATAGAACTCGGCTTGTATATTCTGATGACGGGCTTCCTCAAATGCCCGAGGTCTTCATGAGCAAGCAAGTTGGATGCACACCCACTTAGTTCCAGTTTGAGCTTTCATACACTTACAGCTCTAGTGCATCGGTTGCATGGCAATCCCTACTCCTCGCATTGACATCAATTGATGGGCATCTCCATAGCCCGTTGATTAGCCGCGTTGGTGTGAGACTTTCTCTTTTTTTGTCTTCTCCACACAACCTCCATCATCATATTCTATTCCACCCATAGTGCTATGTCCATGGCTTGCGCTCATGTATTGCGTGAGGGTTGAAAAAGCTGAAGCACGTTAAAAAGTATGAACCAATTGGTCGGCTTGTCATCAGGGTTGTGCATGATGGGAGCATTTTGTGTGATGAAAATGAAGCGTGGCCAAAATATATGATTTTGTAGGGATAAGCTTTCTTTGCCTATGTTATTTTGATAAGACATAATTGCTTGGTTAGTATGCTTGAAGTATTACTGTTTTTAGGTCAAATGATAGACTATTTCCTTGAATCACTCATGTCTTAATATTCATGCCATGATTAGATTACATGATCAAGATTATGCTAGGTAGCATTCCACATAAAAATTATCTTTTTATCATTTACCTACTCGAGGACGAGCAGGAATTAAGCTTGGGGATGCTGATACGTCTCCGTCGTATCTATAATTTTTGATTGTTCCATGCCAATATTATTCAACTTTCATATACTTTTGGCAACTTTTTATACTATTTTTGGGACTAACATATTTATCTAGTGCCCAATGCCAGTTCCTGTTTGTTGCATGTTTTATGTTTCACAGAAATAGAGAGAGACAGATCCAATCTCGAAGGGGCTCTCGCCCCTCCCACGCCATGGAGACCATGAAACAGAGGGGAAACCCTTCTTCCATCTAGGGAGAAGGTCAAGGAAGAAGAAGAAGAAGGGGGCTCTCTCCCCTCGCTTCCGGTGGCGCAGGAACGCCGCCGAGGGCCATCATCATCACCGTGATCTACACCAACACCTCCATCATCTTCACAAACATCTGCATCACCTTCCCCCATCTATATTCAGCAGTCCACTCTCCCGCAACCCGCTGTACCCTCTACTTGAACATGGTGCTTTATGCTTCATATTATTATCCAATGATGTGTTGCCATCCTATGATGTCTGAGTAGATCTTCGTTGTCCCTATCGATAATTGGTGAATTGCTATGATTGGTTTAATTTGCTTGTGGTTATGTTGTTGTCCTATGGTGCTCTCCATGTTGCACAAGTGTGAGGGATTCCCGCTGTAGGGTGTTGCAATACGTTCATGATTCGCTTATAGTGGGTTGCTTGAGTGACAGAAGCATAAACCCGAGTAAGGGGGTTGTGGCGTATGGGATAAAGGGGACTTGATATGTTAATGCTATGGTTGGGTTTTACCTTAATGATCTTTAGTAGTTGCGGATGCTTGCTAGAGTTCCAATCATAAGTGCATATGATCCAAGAAGAGAAAGTATGTTAGCTTATGCCTCTCCCACATAAAACTTGCTATCAGTTTAGTAAAGTAGTCAATTGCTTAGGGACAATTTCACAACTCCTACCACCACTTTTCCACACTCGCTATATTTACTTTATTGCTTCTTTACCTAAACAGCCCCTAGTTTTTATTTACGTACTCTTTATATTCTTGCGAACCTATCCAACAACACCTACAAAGTCCTTCTAGTTGCATACTTGTTCTAGGTAAAGCGAATGTTAAGCGTGCGTAGAGTTGTATCAGTGGTCGATAGAACTTGAGGGAATATTTGTTCTACCTTTAGCTCCTCGTTGGGTTCGGCACTCTTACTTATCGAAAGAGGCTACAATTGATCCCCTGTACTTGTGGGTTATCAGTCATCTGTCTCTGAATCCTCCTCTGAGGAGCTATCCTTAACTAGCAAGATATGCGCTTCGTCAGATAGCATAGTCTGCTCTGAAGACCTTGTTTTCACTCTAGAATTTTCCATCACCGTGTCAAATGGCTGATGCACACGAAGAGTCGTTGAATGTACTAACATTGTTGACAAATGTAATACGTAATGAAAAAAAAGGATGGCCTGATATAATTTACATATAAGATGACTGGATAAGCAGGATGTCATTGCAAAATTCACATATATGATTCCTGGCTAAACAAGATGGCATTGCATAATTCACATAAACGATGAATAAACTAAACAAATGGCATTCACGCAAAGCATGTCTAAACTAAGCAGATGACATATTTGATGTATAAAGTAAGCAATGCAAGGCACCATATGCATGATATAACCAACATCACCATGCCAAGTTAGAGCGAAGACCTCAGGGGGTAAATAGGAGTGGTCTTCTCCTTCTGAATTCCCCTCAGAACAGATATCTTCCTCTCGATTACAATCCGAAATGGGTGGAGGGGGGGCTGCCTTTGCGCCTACCATGGAGCGACGTCTGCATGAAATTTTATTTCCACGCAAGGCTCGTCTCTTTTGCTCTACATGTTTAGTTCCATTGTGTACAATAACTGACATGCATAGGAATAAAACATAGTGAGATTATGTAAGGAGTGCATGCAGAAATCCACAGTGATGGTAGCAACCTATGGATAGACCCAAAACCAATGATAGTAGGCAGATAATGGCTTCAGTTAAAAAATACAGATAATGGCTTCTTTACTGTTTGTTTCCCACCCAACATGAAACTCATAGTAGACACCAGAGATTAACGAGATAGTAGATAGATACTATTGATTGCGGCCCCGATATGTACTCCACAACCATTTAAAAACTCAAGTTTGACCATTAGTTTGGAGATGACTCAGAGTCTAATCGGTGAACAGGATGATAAAGTAGCTTGTAATATTAAGCGATGCATAACGTAAGCAGGCACGAAAGAGTGCGACCTCTCTTGCGGACCCGTGTAGTCCTCGAGGTCATCTGCTTGGTTGATGATGGTAATGCAGTTGTCATGGCTGCCAGCGGCGGGGAAGAAGATCTGAGGCGGCGAAAGACAGTCTGGAGGCCAGATCCCTACTGTGCTGGACCCTTCTGTCATTGGAGCAGCTCAGCTGGGGTGGACGACGACGCAGCAGGAGCGGGACAAACCAAACAAGGTTTTCTTTGACAACTATTTGTAAGAGAAGTAATTCTGTAAGGGCTCGTTTGAATTGGAGGATTCTAACAATGCAGGGATAGGAAATACACAGTAATAGGATAGGAATGCACGTGCAAAACAGAGAATTTAAAAACACAGGATTTTTGCCAATCTGGATGTTTGGTTCACAAGAATTGGAAGATCACAGGATGCAAAGAAGCATGGTGAGATTAAGTCAAACCACAAGAAAATGTATGGTTATAATGCTATTATGCTACTATCTCTTAGTCTTGTGCTACATGAATAGGAATTTGAAAAGGAGGACAAGTGGATATTAAAATTCCTACGGTTTTTCTTTCAAGGAGACACTAAAGGAACAAATCCTACAGTTTTCCTTTGCTCCATTCCTTTGAACCAAATGCATGAATAGTAGTACCATAGGAAACTTTCCAATTCCTATATTTTTCCTTCACTTTTCCTTTCAAGCACTGATGATTCTAGCAGGCAGGCTTGAGCAAGGAAAAGCCTACAGTCAAAAAATGTTTTTGTGCTACTTATACTACTTTGGACCCAGGCCACTTCCCTACTAGCTCAATTCCTAGGCCCATCGACAAATGCACAGCTCAAACGCGCAGAGATAAATAATGATGGCATTCAAGAGAGTCCATCACGGATAGCTAAGTTGCCTAGTACCTCACTTCTTGTCATATAGTAGAAGAAACTAATCGTATTTCACGTTACTGTGTGTGCTCAGTGGACAATATATATATATATAACATGTAAAGAGATGCAACAAGTGTACAACCTCTTTGGCGAAGCCATGTCGATCTCAGCATGATTTGGTTGGTCGATGAGGATGATCCGGCTGACTTGGCTGTCAGAGGAGTGCAAGAAGATCTTAGGCATCTTCAGATGGAGCCCGGGGTACTGCTCCGCCGTGATGGAGGGTTTCATCGTTGGAGCAGCTTCGGTGAGTTGTACGACGCCGAGGCTGAAGTAGGATAGGAGAGACAATGTTAACCTGAGTGGAATTCTAATAGCATCTCCAATAGATGACGTAAAATACATAACCAAAAAGTGCTAGATGTAAAATACATCACCCACTCATCTCTGAACTTAACTGTCGAAACTGAATTTAACTGTCAAAACTGAACTTAACTGTCGAAACTGAATTTTGCTGTCGAAACTGAATGCACTAGTAGCAGAAAAGCAGTAGCAGCAGCAGCAACGCATGCGAGAGCCGGGGTAGCTGGTCGTGTAGCAGCATCAGGTGAGGCCACATGTCAGTCGACTGACTTTTTCATCTCTTGTCAGTCGATTTTCCAGCCGTTGGATACGAAATCAAGGGCATGCATTTCATCTTCAACCTCCACCCCCCTGATCTGCCAGCACCACCGGCCAAACAGCCACGCCCCGCTCGCCCCAAAACCACTCCCCACCGCCGGTCCGCCGCCGCCCCGGCCAACCCTCTAGCCCCCCCTGTGCCAAGCTTTTTTCTCCGGCGATCCCCACGCCACCGCCCCACCACCGCGGGCGATCTCTGCCCCCACCCTGAACCCTAAGATAGATAGTGGGGTACCTCTCCGGTGATCCCCCCTCCCCGCTGCGGCTGGTTCTTCCTTAACTCCGGCGACCCCCCCCCCCCTGAAAATTGACTGACCTGAAACTCGATTCAGTCGACTGAAGTGTAGCTAAATCTGAGCACCATCGCAAGCAAGAGCAAGAGCAAGAGCAGCAGCGCGAGCAAGAGCAAGAGCAATAGCAAGGGCAGACCAAGCAGGGGACTAAGAGCAAGAGCAGAGCAGCAGCGTGAGCAAGAGCTAAAGCAACAACAGCTCCTACTAATGTGGACGTCGCCGCCGAGGGAGCGATGCCATGGAGGAAGTGGCCGGCGACGCCGCCTGGGATGTAGCCGCACCGTGTCGGCTCGGGACCGAGTGCCGGCAGCACCATGAGATCGAATCAAGAAGAAAATGTGGTGATTAGTGTACAACCTCTTTGGTGGCGCCGATTAGGCCTCAACTTCATCCGAGAAAATGGTGATGATGATGCTCTTTCGGTGGTGCAGGTGAAGACGGCGGTGTGGGAATGGAGGTGGCACGAAAGACAAGGGGAACATCGGGGCAGCTCCTTGGAGGTGCAGGACGGGGTGGCTGAACCGGCGGGACGATGAGATCAACGACGGATCCTCATCCGGTACAGTGGATGAGGGACGTCGAGGTGTTGCTGTGGACGACATCATCGGGGAAGAGGCTCCGGCTGGGTGGCGGACGAAGGAGGGTGTGGGGCTTCGCGGGTTTTCGCGGCCTTGGTGTATGAATGGGTGGGCGGATAGGATGGGAGTGGGGAACCATGGCTTAGGGGCGCGCTTGTCCGAAATGTGGGGTAAGTTACGAAAGTACCCCCACCGATTTGAGCTAGGCGGTTCTTTCGGTTCAGGGGTATCACGGGCATTTCGCGTGTCGGGATTTCACAGGAGGTGGGAGTTTTCGCGCGCGTTATGATTTTGGAATAGCAAGGCGCGGGTTGAGATGGAGGGAGTTGTCGGAGCACAACGAGACAAAGATATATCTTAAATATTTTGGGAAAACAAGGCGCGGGTTGAAATTTCCGGACAAGCCTAACGTGTACTGTACCATATCAATCCGCACTTCCGTCGACGGAAAAACAAAAAGAAATCAATTCGCAGCACACAAGAGATTCTAGTTCCTTGTACTGTACCAAATCAATTCGCACTACAAATGTCATTCAAAACTTTGAATTCATGTTATGTTCAATTAAAATATTTCGCTATGTGTATAATGCATGAACGTTTTAGTGCATTCCAAAAGTATATACTACCGCTTCAATATGAACTAAATTTGAATTTGTTTCTCTATTTGAATAAGATCTACAATAATGATTGTTGTGAAGTCAAACCATTTGAATTTGTTTCTCTATTTTAATAAGATCTATAATCATCATTATTGTCAAGTTAAACCATCATTTGTGTATTATCTTCACAGCACACCACATGATTACTCTCGAGTTAGATATGAACTATTTGTACTATATGAACTCTCGATTTTTTGAATCCACTTTATGTTGTTTTCAAATCACAGTACATTTCAAGCTCTAGCTAGATCTTCATATTCTAAACCATGTCTCATATGTATAATGTGTTTATCACATAATGTATGGTGCCTCGCCCCCTACGCCTAAGTATTTAGACGTGAGTTGCAAACACCACACATTACCACAAATTCAAATAAAATGTGAGATTGTTCGATATATAGTATTGTTTAGATTGTTCGATATTTAGTTGTAAGCTGCAAACGCCACACATTATCACAAATTCAAATAAAATGTGAGATTGTTTGATGTATAGTATGGTTTAGATTGTTCGACATTTAGCTGTGAGTTGCAAACGCCATGCATTATCACATTATGGTATAACATGTGCAAAACCACAACACGCGTATCACCGCTATATTCATGCATGCATATATGTTTATATGATCTCCTATTCAAATATATGAATCCACTTTCATATCAAATTATGATCTTTGTTAGTCTCTTACACCCACACAATCCTCTAACATTTGTAGCTAGCACTAACTTTCTCTCGTGCCCGCACACGCCCTCCTCGCCCTCCCCCTCCCTCAGCATTCTATCCATCACGCACATTCATATTTTTTTCTTTAGGTCGTTCTCCCACAGTCTCCACAACTCCTTTCCGACACACACTGATTGATAAACCTCTCCAGCAATATCTGCCTACAACATACACACGCACCTTCCATCTCCTCCTTTCTGTGTCCATGCCTCGTGTCTCTCATACGGTCCTACACACGTCTAAACTCTCGCCCCTCTTTTCATCAATCTCACAACCGCATACTCCTCCCCCTATCTAGCTAGTAGCTCGGCCTCTCGCACCACCTCCTATAGCTCCATTCTCTCTGTCTATCCGTCTAGCTGGGCCTTATTTGCCTCTAACAAATGGATGTACACCGACTGATCTCCTGCTATACATATAGCTAGCTAGGTCCTTATAACTCGTTTTCCCACGCGTCGATCGATCTACCTCATTAGTTATGTCTCTCCTTTCCTTCGACAAACAACAACTGATCTACCGATCTAGTTAGGTTTGCTTACCAAACACATGGTTCCCCTTCATCATCCATGCATGCGTCCCGACAGATCTATCATGCCTAGGCACACACAGAAACACATCGCCACTCTTATTGATAATATTGCATTTCTACCCTCAGTTTGTCTAGTAGGCCTCTCCCACCATCTTCGAGAAGCAACTCCATCACCCATCCAGCACTCTACCCCTCTCTCCCTCTCTCTCTCTCCTCTCTCTCTCTATCCCAACCTATTTCCCGTCCTTCAGTTATGTATGGATGTCGACCGCTCTCCCTCAAGACATAGTTGTGGGTCTCTCCTTCTCAACACGTATACGAGTCGTTCTACCTCTCTAGTTAGGCCTCTGCCTCCCCCTTCCCCCCACACACCGATACATCGAGTGCTCTAGTCATGTCTCCCTGCCACACACAAACTTGCCATGTGACCTTTGACGTTCCAGTAGGCCAGTCGCCCTATATCTTTGACTTGCACACACACAATTTCGATGGCTCTCTTCATCGATCTCGCACCCACCCACTTGATCCTCTCTTCGAATCTATCGAGATATATGACCCTCCCTCTCTTCTCATGGATTGCCCCCTCTATATATGATATGGATAGGCCTCTATTTCACACACATTGCATGCAAAATTTTGTTTGAGATGTCATCGACACATATTCCCACAGATACATTCATGAAATCACCCCCCAAAACAAAAAACACTCACGAACGCACATCCCATCTTTCTAGGTTTGTATCTCTCTCACACATGCCCACATAGGTGGGGGACGTGCACGAAGAGAAGAGGTGCACGCACGGCGCACGTACTCCCGTCTCTTTCCCAACCACACCCGCGCGGGTACACGGTGGAGCTCATTTCTGTATGAAAAGGCAGCCCACGTGGTAATTTGACATGTGTACTGGTTGTCCACTTGATGGAGGATTGTCTACCACGGGTGGACAAACAAATTGCGACTTGATGCGTTATGTTAAAAAAGAGGCAAACCATGTGGGGCCTACCTTAGAGGCAAGGTTCTATACACTCGAGATGCTCTGTACGTATTACTTTTGATGTGTCCCATCAACTCGCAGAACGAGGAGAAGCTTGCTTACTACGCCGTCTCCCCCGCCCACGGGCGCGGTGGCTCGCAAGACGAGGTGAAGCTTGCTTACTACTACTCATTTTATATTGGTTTATTGGTCCCCATTGTATATTGTGTCAAATTTTGACTATAGATTGAACTAACAAACGTTCGTGCATGTTACCAAAAATTATATCATTGAAAACTATGTTGAAATATGAATCCAATGATATAATTTTTGTTGATATGCATTAACATTTTGTTAGCTAAATGTTTGGTAAAAATTTGGCACGAACTACAAAGGTGATCTATAAACCAGGATGGAGGTAGTAGTACCACGCCTTACCGCCCGCTCCCTCGCCCACGCGCATGGTGGCTCGCGGGATGAGGAGAAAACTTTACTACTCCCTCCGGTTACTCCTCGTACCTACCTTGGTTAGAGAGATTATCATATTTTTTGGAATATATGTCCTTAGATTTCAATATGAACTACTAGTACATACTCCAAACCCTGATGTATATAGACGTATTTTTAGAGTGTAGATTCACTCATTTTGCTCCATATGTAGTCCATATTGAGACGGACGTAATAGTACGCACTCTCCCTCGCCCCTCGACCCTTGCCTACGTGGTGGACGTGTAGAAATTCATTCGATCTCATATATAGCCAGAACGATATTTACTACAGTACTATTATTGCTCGACTTCCCGAAGGGGCGAAGAGCCAATCACAAGGTTAATATTTTGGAGATGACAAGCGCAAGGTTTATAGGAGAATGATTAGTAGGTGTCGTGTCATTTATAAATAAAGTTTTTTTCTTCAATGGCATGTACGTAATATAAATAGGTTCATATGGAGAGAAAAGGAAACCGCTCCACTACATACATAGGTAGGACGAGCCTACACGGTTGCTTGCTGGGGTTGCTCTCTTCACACTCTCGCACAAGACGACTGTGGCCATATCTCTAACATCCCGGCGGACGTGGTGGATGCTTAGTGTAGATGCGGTCACCGCCGCCGACGGCGGGGACCCACTGTCGGCACGTCCCGATCAGGTGTCCCCGCCGTTCTCTCTCACAAAGCCGGTGAGGTTGCCTTCGTCCCTTGCTCACTGCCGCGATGTGGGCAGTTGCCGCCTCCCGCCGCCCTCCTCTAGGTTGAGCTACGTCCCGACATCGCTCAGGTGCAACTCCCTTTACAGTCGGCTTGCAGCACTGCTCTAGCTGCCCACATCACTCCATGTGGATATTTCTCTACTTCTTTGCCCCGCACATACCTCTACTGGCTTCTATGTATTTTATTTGTGATGAGTTTATGTCTCATCAACTAGCCACAGTAATCTTATTCTAATCACGCTTCTTCAATTTCTTTGCCATAGGGATGCTCATCTCGATTTTGGTGAAACTGCACAAAATGATCCGATGGTCAAAGGGTTGCAAACTTCATTTCTTCGGAAGATCCAACGTTCCCAGCAAATTAAAGCCTGGTTAGGGTTTATGGTTCAAGGGCTAGGGACTGCATGGATCATTTTTTAGCTATCTCTGTTCCAAAATAAGTGTCAACTTTAGTAGTAGTACAACTTTGTACTAAAGTTTGCATAAAGTCGAGACACTTATTTTGGAACGGAGGGAGTACATATTGGCTATGATGTGGCAATCATTGAGATGCAATAGCATGCATGTTAGTCTCCTTTGTATTTGATGAAATGTTGCAATAGGAAACCTTGGATGCAAGATACATGAAACAGAAGCTGGAAGCTTCATAGCATTGTACAAATTTATCTCGCTGATAAATTACAGTACGTACTATACTAGTAGTACTATGTAAAGAGTTAGGTGTCGCACGATGTCCAGAAAATATGGTGATAATGTGAGGTGGGCCATGTAATCACTGAGCCTGCGTGTTTTCACTGCTCTCGCACTCCTCCACTGTAAGAATGGAGAAAATTGTAATCTAGTAGTACCTCCTTTCGCCGAAAGCGTGGGACATCCAGCAGTCCTACCACCTCAGTAATAATGACCAATGAGCCGTCAAATCACATAGACCCAGCAGTAAGTTGGACGGACGAAGCAACCATCGCTCGTGAATCCACTTATCTCTTCAACGCAGGCGCCAGTGAGAGGTCGCGTCCGCTCTGCCTGGGCATGAATGCGACACCGATTCTTCGAAGCGGCACTGACCGTTTTAGGCGGGAAGCGCGCGCGGGCGATGGAGGGGCTTTGGGTGGGCCGGGCTGGTCAGGAGAGGGTGTGGCAGCGGTCCGCCTGTCCTGACCGGACGCCCGGAAGAGGATGCACCAACTCTCGCGGCTAAATCATACATTACACACCATCTCTCTATAGGAGTAGGTCGATATGTCGCTCTCTCTAACACACACATGATGTTGAACACACACGCACATGCACACACAGGTTCATAGAATAGGAATATCATGCATGTTACTAGTCCAAGTTACTCACCACTATGACCAGCCTAAGCAATGTAACCAAACGCTCCTTACTCTGCCTTGTTATCTCCCCCGGAAACCCAATGCATGGAGTGTAACTACGCGTTGATCAGTCAAGAAATCAAAGTCGGCTTGCATGCGAGTTAATACGTGGCCCTGCATGGTAGCTAAAACGCATCTCTTAGTTGTTTGGATTAATTGTTGCGTTTAGAGACAGAAATCAGGGCTTTGATCGGAGGAAGGACTGGTCAAGTTTCTCCTTCTCCTGCAATCTGCTTGCACCTTGGTCCTGCTCCACCTTCTAACGTGACTTATTACACCTAGATGGAGGGAGTAGTACAAGATACGGTGGCACACTGACTTAGGTCGAATACAAGTGCCCAAAATTGTGTGCATGTTATAATAAGGATTCACTTAAAATAGTACGTGAGCGAACAGAGGGATCAATTGGTCAGTGTTCACGAGCAGTAGCGAGATGTGTGAGGTAAGATACACCGCTGACGCTTTTAATTTTTCTTATTAATTTGTTTGTTTCACCCTCTGACTGGTGGGACCCAACGTACTACGTGGAGAGAGGTAAGGTGACTAAGACTGCATTATTTCTGTACTACCAACACTGCTTTAAATCCCAAAAGACCTTAGCACCAAAGCCACATGACACGATTATGATTTAAATCCCAATGACTCGCACGCAAAAAAAAACATGGCATGCTTGTCACACGAATGCAGGAATGTATAAAAGGTTATTTTCCTCTCGTTGAGCATAACGGAGGGTGGTGAAGATTTTTAGCCCATTCGTTCATCAAACTTGAGGTCTCGGGTTGGATAACTACACGTTAGCATAATTTTGTTTTTGTTCGACTTCTTTCTTCCACCCAATGACAGGTAGGCCCCGCATAACAGAGAGAGAAAGTGATCTGGGGCGGTGCCAGGAGGATTCTTTGACTGGTCAAAATGGATGGATACGGAGCTATACGATCTCGTAGTGACCATATAATCACCTCATCACATATACGCTGTAGCCTCGGCACTTGTTTTCTAGGGTTTGCACTCGTCACACTCTCTCTCCAGTATATATATACACGCTGGAGCCTCAGCGCTTGTAGTTGCTCTCTTCACACTCTCTCACCCTCTCCAGATCTAAACAAGACTTCATTGGCCTCTCTCTCCCCTCACTACTGGTCAAAGAGCCGGCAGGATCCGTCTATCGGGAAGGGAAGGAGGCTTAATGCTGTCGCCATCGGCGAGGGAGGGAATCCATCACCGGCGCAGCTGTTCTCTGTCACCCAGCGGCGGCGCGGGATGGCCTCCGACCCCTTCTTCCTTGCTGCCATACGTAGTGTGGGTCGAACTGCCTCCGGTCGCCCACCGAACCACACCCCAAGAACCTTATGGTATAATTTACTTATTCCACATGCATTGCTCTAGCTGCATGTGGGCTTTTTCCGCTTCTACACTCGAATCTAGGTGTTGGATCAAACAGGAAAGTAGTGGGGAAAGTTGTATAGCATGAATCTAGGACATGGTTCAAAGAGGAAAGGAATGGGGGAAAGTAGTGGGGAAAGTTGTATAGCATGAATCTAGGACATGGTTCAAAAAGGAAAGGAAGGGGGAAAGTAGTGGGGAAAGTTGTATAGCATGAATCTAAGACGTGGTTCAAAGAGGAAAGGAACGGGGGAATGTAGTGGGCAAAGTTATATAGCATGAATCTAGGACGTGGTTCAAAGAGGAAAGGAAGGGGGAAAGTACTAGTACAGGCTGGCTATCAAGCACATACGTTGGTCGAAAAGGGAAAACAATGAGAAAAGTAGTACACACATCTGTAACGAACTGATCTTTTTGTTTCGGGGGACAAGGCTGTAGAGTTTGAGCATGACTAGATTTGCTGCGCTCACATAGGGAAGGAGTCTAACGATAACTAAACTGGGACCAACACAAATATGCTCCTTGGTTGTTTGTTCTTTGTTGCAACAGACTGTGCATCACCCCTTCATACATCGGTAGATGCACATGGTGCTGGTGCGTCCACTGTCTCGTGCAACTCTTTAGCTGTTGTTAATCTAAGGCTCTGTTTGGTTAAAAAGTCCCTAGTCCCTACCTGCTTGGTTCCAGGGACTAAACATGGACTAGAGGTTATTAAATAACATGCTAAAAGACCATGTTACCTCTAGTAATGAACTAATAGAGACAAGGCGTGATGTGGGGCAGGGGCAACTGTTGGAAAAAGTCCCCAAAAGACTCCCCCTCGGGGTCTTTTTTCTTTAGTCCCAAATGCCCACTTTTAGTCCCTAAAAGTCCCTCCTGTTTGGTTTAGATGGGACTGACATGTACTTTTTTTAGTCCCTACACCAAAAAGTCCCTGTAAACAGACATCCTCCAATAATGCCGCTGGAAAATTGATTTTATGCCACAGTTAAAAGCAAATTACATGTTTAACGAATTTTATTGTCAATATAATCTCTCTGTTAATATTAATCAATGCCACCATTTGAGAAATGCTACTGCCTTGCTTTCTTTCCCATTTAGATAAGTTAGATTCTTCTTTTTGTTGGCTTCTGTGTCATCCACCATTATTGACCACTAGTTGTTTCCTTTGCACCTATGTGTAAGCAAGGTTATCTACTTCACCTGGTTGCTATTGTGACCTTTTGTTGCACTGCACAAAACACTTTTGTTTTAAGAGTGTTTTGTGCAATTCAACCAAAATGTCACACCGACAATGTTGCTTGATTGCTTGATCTTAGTGGAACTGCACAAGAGGAGATCTTACTTCCTATCCGTGTTGGCAAATTTGGTTCAGATCTTCTTCTTGTGAGTTGTTTGAGTTCCGTGTCATGAGAGGTCAGTAATAGCTTTCTTTCACATGATTATGCAGTGTGCTTTCATATGTTGTGCTACTTGTACAGTAATGTTGCTTGATTTTAGTGAACTGCACAAATGGAGACAAGACTTCCAATCTGTATGTGCACCGTAATATCCCATTGAGGTAAGATAAGGATATTTCACAACTGTTGGCCTGTATTTTGCCACTTTCATCAGAAAATTAATGTCTTTGTTTAGTGCTATACTTGTGCTCCCTAATTAACATGCCAAATCTTACATTGAAGGCGAAGCTTATCTGTTATTGAACCAAGTGATGAAGGGGAAGAACAAGCAGAAGAAAAACAAAAATCAACTCCCGGTGCTGTAATGAAGCACTAGAACTATGATGACACAAGTAATGATATAGTTTTGCATCTTAATTTATTGCTATGGCTGTAACGAGCAATTTTTTTGCCACTGGTTTGATGCCACTCTTAATATAATATGTAATTATGTCTACTTGTGCAAACAGGGATCTTCGTTGAAGATAGCATATATTTTAGTGAAACTACACAAGAAGATGTTGGAAACATTAAACTAATCGAGGAGTATATAGTAAGCATGGCAACCACAGTAGATAACAACAGATGGTTCCGGAGAAGTGCTTTATCTGTATGCTCTACACAATAAGCCTCCTGACAAAGGTTGGTACTCGCCCAGGGATTTCATCCATATGATTCAGCTTTGTCATCGCTATTGGTATTGTGATACTGTTTAGATACTGTCATGATAAAGTGGTATTGTCCTTGAGAAGTGCTTCATCTGTGTTGTTTTAAATATTTCCTTTCCTTTTTTCCGAGCAAACAGAGATGCTAGCATTTAGTTGTCCTCTTGTCTTTGCACAACAGGATCATCTTCCTCTGAAGAAGAATACAGAGTATGTGAAGTGACTAGTTCTGATTATGCCAGAATGAAGAAGCCCTGTCTATCTTCTCATCAGAAAGAGCAGTTGAAGGATGGTTACATTACTCCCCACAAGACCAAACTAACTTCAGCTCAAAAGGACTGACATATCTCCATCTTTTTGTTGTGATGTGCAAGTACAATGTTGTTCTAGGATTCTTTCCGATGAGTTCCATTGTTTCAAAAGTGTGCTCTACATGGACCATGTAGGTGCCTGTTTAAACTATCAATTCATAGTATAGCTTGCTTTATACTAATCAATTTTTTGTATTTGTGCAAACAGGGGTGCTCAGCTTGATTTCAATGGGAACTGCACAAAATGTTTATGAATACATCGAATCATTCATTTCCACCACAAGAAAGCAGGTGCTGATATGTTCAAGGCGTTGCAACATATAAGGGCGAAATCATACAAGCTACGCGCGAATTTGGTTGATTTTGGTGGAACTGCGCAAAAAGAACAACTGGTTTATTTAGCACGAGGTGCCATGTCAATGTTTGAACTGATGGCAAACGCTGCCCATTCCACAATCGTAGGCATTTGATATTTTGGAATGGGAAAACCTTGTCAAAGTTTGCTCATTGATGCACAAAAACAACAAGCATTTGACATTTTGGAATGGGACAACCTTGTCAAATTCTGCTCACTGATGTTAGCAAGAAGACATGCATTTGATATTTTCGAATGGGACGGCCTTTGATGTTAGCAGCGTTGATCTATTTTTCTTTATTCTTTAGTTGTGAAGTAAATATTGGCTCTTACATGTGAATCGCTGAGATGCATAATCATCGATTGTTTTGAATGTTCTCTGTGAATTGCCAGGCCTGTGTGTTTGATTGCAATGTGCAGGAACACTAAAAATCTGCTCAAACTCTTTGTACTCCGGTCAAAGTAGAGATACTTTGACTGCAGACAAAACTTGTATGCAGACTAAAAAGGACCGGAGGGAGTACATGTGAAACTGCTGCAAACAAGGTGATCACCCTGGGAATAATGCTAGTACGTTTTGTTTTGCATGTTCATCCAATGCCAGTGATACAAGAATTCGAACTGATCAAACTAAATTCATTCATGCTCGGTTGGATTTTGTATAACATGCCCGGTTTCATTACATTTCATACATTCTTCAACTAAAAAGGGGTGCGTTAGAGGTATAACTAATTAACCGAAGCTACCCACATGTGTCCGGCTGAGCCGAACAGAAGCTTCTTCTCCAGTGGACTGAGCTTCAGTGACTTAACTGTAGGTGCGGTTGCATAACTGACATGTGGCCCAAATGCTTGTTGAGCCCACATGTCAGTGATCCAACTGCACAAGTAGAAGTAGCGTCCTTCTCCAATATAGCTCTCCGACTCCACGTCGCCGCCAAGAAGCTAATCATTCGTCAATGGTCAACCCGCCTAGCTTGGCTTCAACCGGAGGGTAGCGGCAGTGGCCTTACTTGGACCCGAGCGGCGGCGACCTACCGTAGTGACGACAATCATACAATGGACGTAGCTTCTGACCAGGATCCGGCACCACTATCCAAGCCGGTTCATGCCGTGTTCACCATAGAGCAGGTGTGGCCGCACTTCGACACCCTAATGGCGGAAGAGCTACCAGCACAGGAGGACCTGTGCTGCAACCTCCGTCTCGTCAACGAGCACCGGTGAACAAGCAAAGGACAATGCCATCGCGGACATGTGGCCCTATGGTCCTGGCTTCCCGAATGAGCAGCAGGCGCTGTATCAGACCATCCGTAGGGCCCGCGAGGCCCTCTTCGTCGTCCTTCGAGTTGTTGCGCTCGTCGTGGCGCTGCCGTCTCGCGTTGTCAACATGGTCAACAGACATGAGGAATGAGGAGATGACTTTACTTGGAGAGCATGACAGTGGAGACCCACCAGGGCCATAGCCGCACATCCGCAAGTGCCTCATTATATACTACAACTGTATTTTTTTTTTGCTTCCTCCTGGTTTCCTAACATCACGGTCCCACACCATTGTCAACCTATGTAGTCAATAAACGAAAGAATTGCGCAAGGAGCGGCTGACTGCTGGGACCAAGCAGCTCGAGCAGTATTTGTGTTTTTGAGGTGTGAGCACTGCGGAGTTTTTCTTGAGCGATGTATTCGTTTTTTTAGAAAAGAGCGATGTTTTCGTTGTTGTTCAAAAGAGAGCAGGGTATTAACTGGGCGGGCTGTGGCCCGTCTAGCCCAGGCCAGATATCCAGCCCAGATATTAATTTTTTAAGCTGAAAATGGCTAGCCCAACTATTCTTTTTTTTTTGAGGAATACCCAGGCAAGGTCAACTTGTTATTCTCCGCCCCGCTGGGCTGCAAATCTTTCCTAGGAGGGATGCATTAGGCTTAACAAGAAAATGGGCTTTAAGAAATAATAGATAGGATGTAATTATAAAAATTGGGCTGTAACTATAAAAATGCACCAAACACGTAATTAGTTTATAAAATATTATTTTTGGATTTTGAAAATTTTAATTTCATTGATTGTTGCACGCGCAATGTTTTGTTGGGTTTTTACGTAAGACAAATTTATATTGAAATTGTATTTAATCTAACTAGAAATTTAGGGATAAAAATATTTCGGATCCCATCAAAATGTGGGAAATTTTATTGAATTTTGTTTTGAATGGTTGGTTGAAATTATTAATCGTTGTCCTAGCTAGAAAATGGGCTGTACTTTTAACAAACTGTAAATGGGATGTAGTAAATTCCATTAGAATTCAAAAATGGGTTATACATTCTTACAAATCTCAAATGGGCTATGAGTTCTCTGCGACACACTTGTGGGCCTACTAAGTTGACGCGTCCCCTCAAAAAAAATTGATGCGTATGCAAGGCTTTATCAACTTGTAGTCAACACACGGTTCACAATGGTGGCCGTTGGATGTCCATCCAACGGATGTCGTGCTTCTTCTTCAATCTCGGATATTCTAGCTTCACCCGCCCGAAAAATGATTCCTCCCCCTGACATCTGGGGCGCACCGTTTCGGAGGCTGACCTGTGGGCCTACTAAGTTGACGCTTACCAAGGGCTTTGTCAACTTAGTCAATATTAACGATTCTAGCTGCAGTGATCGTACGATGTCCATCCAACGGCCATCGTGCTTCTTCAACCTCTGGTCTTCTTGCTCCAGCTACCCAAAGCAACGCCGGTCGTGGCGCCTGCTCTTGCCTCCCATGGCCGGCTGTGCTGCCGCGGAGGCCTCACAATCCCCTACCACTCCCACCGCTGGCTAGGCCCTGCGACGACGGCATCCTCACACCGCAGCTGAACCAGTGGACCCTCGTACTCCACTCCGCATGGGCATCCACTGCCGCGTCTTCCCCGGCTCCACGTCGTCCCCTTCCTAGGCCTCGCCATCGTCTACCGCCCTGGTGCTCTCGGCGCAGCGTGGTCTATGTGGTCAATGAACGACTTCCATCGGAAGAGTACTGTACGTGGAGAGGCTGACAGCTGGGTCCACGGCCGCAGCAAGGAAGTGCCTCCTTATTATGTGCAAAATAATTATTCCTCCACCAGACAGCAGGGACCCACCAGACGGGCCACCGTATTTCACAAAAAAACGTTTCCCCCTGACTTCTGGGACCCACCAGCTATATCTTCGCACGTAAGGAAGTGCGTCCATATTAAGGGCAAAAAATATATTCGCCCCCTGACTGCTGGGACCCACCAGCTGCATCTTCGCACGGAAGGAAGTGTCTGACAGTCGGGACCCACCTGGTCGAAGCGTACGTAGCGTTGTCATTCTGGTCGCGAACGTGTACGTACATACTGGTCGTCGTAGAGGCGCGCACGTGTCGTAGTAGAGGCGCACACGTAGCATGTACACGTACATACATCGGCCAGGGTGTAAGATAGAAAATATGGCCACGTACTACATACGGGCAGGGTCTCGCACGTTCTACTCGCACATACGTACGGCCAGGGCTCGTGTACATGGCTGGGTCGGAATGGAGAAGCGGCACCGTCGTCGTGTTCATGGGGAGGCAACCGGCTGGGTCAGAACGGAATGCGTCATCGTGTTCATCGGGAGCCAACCGGCTTGGACGGAACAACCGATGGAAACAAGGCCTGGCGTATCGCAGAATGGAGGAAACGGCCTTGTGTTCGACCGGCCATGGTTGAAATGGGATCCTGTTAATCGGGAGGGGTCTGGCATACCGCAAAACGGAGGAAACGGACCTCCTACGGTCAAAACGGGGTCCTGTTGATCGGGAGGGGTGTGGCATATCGCAAAACGGAGTAAATGGACTTGTGTTGGAGCGCTACGGTCGAAACAGGGGTCCTGTTCATCGGGAGGGGTGTGGCATACCGCAAAACGGGACTCCACAGGATACTGTTCATCTCCACCGTCGACTGCCTCCACGGGCTACTGTTCATCCACCGTCGACTGCCTCCACGGGCTCCTGTTCATCCACCATCTACCTCCTCCAGCCTCCACCTGCGACTATTCATCCATGGGCTCCAGTTCATCTAGCCTCCGCCGCTCCTCCACCAGCTACTGTTCAGCCAGCCCTCTCCACGGGGTCCTGTTCAACCACCCCTCCACGGGATACTATTCATCCAGCCCTCCACCGGCTACTGTTCAACCAGCCCTCCACCGGCTACTGTTCAACCAGCCCTCCACGGGGTCCTATTCATCCAGCTCTCCACAAGGTCTTGTTCATCCATTGGCTCGATCGATCGGGGTACTGTTCATCCATTGGCAACGACCTCTACTACCACGGGGTCCTGTTCATCCAACCCCCACCGGGAATTGTTCATCCAAACCCCCTCAACAACACTCACTGTTCATCCAGGGAAGGAGGCAGCGGTGTTCGATCGGCTTCAGTTAGCAGCAGTAGCGAAGGAATCACTCGGGTTCAGTTAACAACAAGGGATCGATCGATAGCTCGGGTTCAGTAACATGTAGCCTGTAGTGCAATCGCTCGGGTTTAGTTAGAGCCCAATGCCTTGCTCGGGTTCAGTTAGATCCCAACGCCTCACACACACACGCGTACGTACGAGAGAAACGTGCATTGCTCGGCCGCTGACCACCCACCGTAACCGGGAACTCCTTGATATTTTCCGCGCCCTCGCTTCTACCACGGTTTTTTCCGTCATGGATGGCGCAAAGAATGTCATGCAGCTGCGTCTCCGGCCCGCCCAGGACGAAAAGCCCATTTTTTCATGATTTTTTGTCATAGAAGTAGGACCCGACCACATGTATGATGATACCGGGTTTTGTCACAATTATCTTCATAGAAGTGTCATAAGTATGAGAAAAAAAAATTTGTTCGGCCCAAAATGTCACGGATGTGTCTTTTTTTTGTAGTGAAAGGGCATTCGCCCCACTCTATGTCAGCACAAGATTAATATGGAACCTGATGCTAAACCTGTTGTTGATCACCAACGTTGGTTAAATCCGAAAATGAAGGAAGTGGTAAGAATGGAAATCTTAAAACTTCTGGAAGCAGGTATAATCTATCCTATAGCTGATAATAGATGGGTAAGTCCTGTTCATTGTGTCCCTAAGAAAGGAGGTATTACTGTTGTTCCTAATGACAAGAATGAAGTTATTCCACAAAGAATTGTTACAGGCTATAGAATGGTAATTGCTTTTTGAAAATTAAATAAAGCAACTAGAAAAGATCATTACCCTGTGCCTTCTATTGATCAAATGTTAGAAAGATTATCTAAGAACACACATTTTTGCTTTATTGATGGATATTCTGGTTTTCCACAAATACATGTTTCTCAACCTGATCAAGAAAAGACCACTTTCACTTGTCCCTTTGGAACTTATGCTTATAGACGTATGCCTTTTGGTTTATGCAATGCACCTGCTACCTTTCAAAGATGTATGACTGCTATATTCTTTGATTTTTGCCAAAAGATTGTTGAGGTTTTCATGGATGACTTCTCCGTTTATGGAAGTATTTTGATGATTGTTTAAGCAATCTTGACCGAGTTTTGCAGAGATGTGAGCAAACAAATCTTGTCTTGAATTGGGAGAAGTGCCACTTTATGGTTAATGAAGGTATTGTTTTGGGCCATAAAATTTCTGAAAGAGGTATTGAAGTGGACAAAGCTAAGGTTGATGCAATTGAGAAAATGCCATGTCCTAAAGATATCAAAGGTATTTGTAGTTTCCTAGGTCATGCTGGTTTCTATAGGAGATTTACCGAAGACTTTTCTAAAATTTCTAGGCCTCTTACAAACCTTTTGCAAATGGATGTTCCTTTTGTTTTTGATGATGATTGTTTAGAAGCCTTTGAAACACTCAAGAAAGCCTTAATTTCTTCACCTATTGTTCAACCACCTGATTGGAACTTGCCTTTTGAAATTATGTGTGATGCTAGTGATTATGTTGGTGGTGCTGTTCTAGGACAAAGAGTTGATAAGAAACTAAATGTTATTCATTATGCTAGTAAAACTCTAGACAGTACTCAACAAAATTATGCTACTACTAAAAAAGAATTCCTAGCAATGGTGTTTGCTTGTGATAAATTTAGATCTTACATTGTTGATTCAAAAGTAATTGTTCACACCGATCATGCTGCTATAAAATATCTTATGGAAAAGAAAGATGCTAAACCTAGACTTATTCGATGGGTTCTCTTGCTACAAGAATTTGATTTACATATCACTGATAGAAAAGGAGCTGAGAACCCCGTAGCTGATAACTTGTCTAGGCTTGAAAATGTGCTTGGTGACCCACTATCTATTGATGATAGTTTCCCTGATGAGCAGTTAGCTGCAATAAATGTTGCCCATAATACTCCTTGGTATGCTGACTATGCTAATTACATTGTTGCCAAATATTTACCACCTAGCTTTACATACCAACAAAAGAAAAAAAATCCTCTATGATTTAAGACATTACTTTTGGGATGACCCACATATTTATAAAGAAGGAGTAGATGGTATGTTAGACGTTGTGTACCTGAGCATGAACACGGACAAATCCTACGGAAATGTCACTCTGAAGCTTATGGAGGGCATCATGCTGGAGATAGAACTCTCACAAGGTATTGCAATCTGGATTCTATTGGCATACTCTCTTCAAGGATTCCTGATACATCTTCAACGTATCTATAATTTTTGATTGTTCCATGCTTGTCGTGGAATTGTCACGGCAGATGTCCTAGTGAAAGGACTTAGTCGTGGAGCCATCGCAACTAGGAAGCTTAAAGGGGTTAATGGGGACAAAGGACACGAGGTTTATACTGGTTCGGCCCCTTACGGTGAAGGTAAAAGCCTACGATCCACTTTTGAGTGGGATCGCTTATGTCTTGATAACTAGGGAGCGAATCACTTGACCTAGCTCTCGAGTTGATGTTACTTGTCCTGAACCGCCGCTGGGTCGTCCCTTTATATACAGAGGTCGACGCCCAGCGGCTCACAAAGTCCCGACCGGCTCATAAACAGTGTCCGACTCGGTCTCTTAACTATTATTGCCTTACAATACAAGTCACGCATACATGGCGGTTTATCACTACGGGCCTTAAGTCGCCTTTGGGCCTTGGGCCCTTAACTAAACCACCATCTATATCCTAGGGCTTGGGCTTCAAAAATATTTGCAAGTATAACCCGGCCCCTCCTGGGCGGGTCATACCAATAGTTATATCCCCAACATTAGGCCCCAGATTGATTTGAACTAGTTCATGTCAATCTTCGACACTTAAGGAAAAATCTTCTGCCCTTATGAAATTTTTGTAACCCGCCATGACATCATCCTCTAGATTTGTGGTAACCCGCCATGACGTCACCTGTCATAAAAGAATGTTTTATCCAATGCATCCCAACGGATCTTTGTCTTGATGACCATCCCAAAAATCGAGGCGTCCTTGTAGTTGGATAACTCATATTTTCGGCCTCCTCGTTTTTCGCACTCTTTTAGTGGCCCTTCCTTATAAATAGACCCTGACTAGGTCTTCCTCATTCTTCCCTTTCCGCATCTTCTTCCTCTCGCCCCCGTCTATCACTGGAGCTCCGCCGCCGCCGCAGGGCATCTCGTCTCCGTCGACCTAGGCCGCTGCATCGACCTGAACTTGACCAGAAAACAGCGGTGCCCCTCTGTAGCAGATCCGTCGCAATAAGCTTTCCCCTTTCCACGCCATAGATCCATGCTAGGGTTAGCGAGTTCATATGTACAGTTCCCTGATCATTTTAGTTCTTCGCATTTGCTTCTGTCGTGGTTTCGTTGATCCAACAGTAGCATAGATATTGTGTGGTAGCTGCTCCGCATCCATTTTAGGCGCTAGCAGATCTTCTTTCTTTGTAAAGAATCCTCAGTAGAACACATGAAATTCTCTGTACTATGTTTTTAGGTCTAGAAATTTTTCTTTTTTGAACGTCTATTTGATCCAAAATAATAGCTGTAGTTTGTGAAATATGTTTATTCAACACTTAGGCAAAAATCTGCACATGTTAGATTCATCTAGCCACGGCGACTCTGATCACCGGTTTAAAAGAGGCAATGCTCAATTGATAACTTGAACCACCCTTGGTGGTTTAAATAGTCTTGACGGCTTATAGAGCCTATGGAGGCTTAAATAACCTTGACATAATTATCCTTATACCATTAGGCCCCTTCGTAAGCCGCCATCTTGACTATGCGCTGTAATATTTTCCTGCCCGGCCTAAATTTGAACCGGTACTTTTTTCTCTGTCTTAGGCTTTTCAATCATAATGGCACCAAAGGCACCCACCTCCTGCAACTGGGTTAAATCCATTGTCACAGACAGTACTCTTGACGATTTTGTGAAGACCGGCTATCTGCCGAAGAAAAAAGTCATGACTTATTGTGCTCCTAACCCGGAGGAGGAATTTCCTCAGCCTAAAGAAGGAGAAGTTGTTGTTTTCACGGATCACATGAACTAGGGTTTCACTCCACCTGGCTCAAAGTTCTTCAGAGACGTGTTGCATTTGTTTGATCTTCACCCACAAGACATCGGACCCAATTCTGTGTCTAATATCTGCAATTTCCAAGTATTCAGTGAAGTATACCTTGGAGAAGAACCCAACTTGGTGCTCTTCAGAGAGCTATTTTACTTAAACAGCCAGAATGAGTGCGCTAGCGGTCAGAGCTTAGAGCTTGGCGGTGTCTCAGTCCAGCGCCATAGGGACTTGATCTTTCCTTACCCCAACCCGCCGAGCCACCCCAAAGATTGGAATATGACATGGTTTTACTGCCAAGACACCTCTCCGGCTGGTGAAAACCCTCTGCCCGGCTTTCATGCTCTTCGTCTTGGGCCCAACCATCATTTGCCTGACAAGATTACAGCCGCCGAACGCAAATCACTCGCCCCCACTTTGGCCAAGATCAAAGCTCTTCTAGGAAACAGGTTAACAGGCATCGACCTGGTTCGGGTTTGGCTCGCCTGGCGGGTCATTTCGTTGAGCCGCCGCCCCGGCTTGATGTGCGATTATACGGGCGCAAAGGATGACCCTCTGTGACACAGCCCCGATGACTTGCCTAAAGATGTCATCGATGATATGACCAAGTCTATTTTGAACGAGAGCCTAGCGGACTATGGTAAGGTGGGCTTAGCCCCCTTCTGTAAAGCTAACTCGGCTCCAAAGGTAAGCCGCCCATATGAAATAATTACCTTGATTTTTCGATGTTTCACCCATACTCATACATATGTTAATCTTTGCAGGTGGGTGATAAATTCTGGAAGGTCAAATATGACCATGAGGCTGCCAAGAAAGCCAGGAAGGAGAAGAAAGCCGCCAGAAAAGAGGCTGCCAAGAAGAAGGGCAAAAAGGCCACCGCCTCTGACCTGCTTCAGCTAGCAGACTCTTTTGAGTCGGAGGTAGCCCTTGATTCCCTTGGCTTATTTTTTAACCATCTTATTGACACTGATTATCAGTAGGAGGACATATGAGCAAGCCGTAACAAGGCTGATGAGGTAACTATCCTTTCCTCCGACTCCGAGCCTTTGCCAAGACGGAAAATCCATAGAGTGACCAGGAAAGTAAGGTTTTCTCATCCTTTAGCTGATCACGATTCTCAATTTCTTTTGAAGCGGCAGATTCATGAGAGTCGGAGGCAGACCCGGACCAGCAAGGATGCGGAGCTCTCCTCCGGCTTACCAAACACCCCAAAGAAGCGCCGGAATGAGGTTACCTCTGATTTAAATTCTCTTTATCCTCTGGAGGGTCTTACTCGCCAACCTCTCAATTCTTCTAACTTGGATTATCAGGAAACTTCCCCTTCCTCTGGCGACTCAATGCAGTCCAACCTGCTGGCTTTCAAGACTGCACCAGGGTATAATAATCTGCTTATCTTGTTTTTACTTTAATCCCTTGCATCTGTACTAACCTTTTATTTTGACACACTGGACAAGCCAAGCCCAGCAAATGGGTTAGGAAGAACAAGCCAGTTGAAGACACGGTCGTGACTGAGCCGGTTCTTGAAACAGCTGTACCGGACTTGTCAACTTATGAGCTGTAATCTGAGCCAGTTCAAGATATACCAACTTCCGCTGCTGACCCGCCTGCAGAACGAGCCGCTGATGAGTCAGAAAATCCAGAAATCCCTAGCCCGGTCTGTTCAGATGACCCGCAAAACACTGACGTTGAGATCACCAGAACCGGCTTTGTTGAGCTAGGAAGGCCAACTGTGTTGGCCAAGTGTCCTGCCAAGGAAGAACTTCTGGAACACCGCCGAGTCAAGCTGTATGTTGCAAAGTATGCTCATATGAGTGTTGGAGTCATCTTTTCTGGCTACATGAACCAAGTGCACAGTAGCTGGAGCCTTGAGATTGACATGGTGAAGCAGCACCAAAAATTCGAGGTATGACTCTTTCTCTCTTTATTCATTAATCTGTACTATGCCAGCCCCCAAGTCTATTGCGTATGATGCTTCTGCTGTAGACTTAGAACAAATTTAGTGACATTAGTAACATAGATGAGTAAGACATACAAGAAGTCCAGCTTACTCTGTAATTCCCAAGGGGCGGCTTAACCAACATGGTTAAACCGGTCCTTAAAATGGTTATATAAAAAATGTACTTACAGAGTTTGAACCGCAATATGCATTAGCCCCCAAGTGCCAAGTATTATTGTTTGCAAAAGTGCTTGGGACTTACTGTTATGAACCGCCTCTGAAAGTAAAATTCTTTGGCAAACATTAGCCCCCAAGTGCCAATCATTGTTGTTGGCAAAAGGCCTGGGACTTTAATACTGCATAAAAATTGGCTTGATTTTGACCCTGTATTTGTATAGGCCGCCACGAGTCAACTCGAATCTAACATGACTGATCTGAAGAGCCACCTTGAGGCCCAAGAAACGGAGACCCAAAAGGCCGATACCAAGCTCAAATTCAGTATTTCTGAACAAGAAAAACTGAAGAAAGAATTTGATAATGAAAGGAAGTGCTGGGCTGATGAAAGAATAGCTTTAATTAACCGAGCTGAGAAGGCAGAGACGGCTCTCGAAGAAGCAACCGGTGAATTAACCGGCTTAAAGCGCCAAGTCTCTCAAATGGTCTCGGCAATCTTTGGAACATCGCCCTGCAAGCATTTAAACATTTGAACCTTTCAGTTGATCATATAATTGGAATTGGCTCATCTGATCATGTTTATGCAGGCCCCAGAAGCTCCAATTTGAACCTAGATATGCTGATCAAGCTGAAGGCAGTTTACACCTTGGTGGAGCAATTATATACCGGGTCTCAACGTGCATTAGCCACGGTGGCCTTCTCAAATGAAGTGCCTACCCTCCTGGTAGAGGTCTTGAAGAAGCTTTCCGTGCTATCCCAACGGTTCAATGAACTGAGGTGGTCAGCTGGAAGAGCCGGAGCGGTAAATGCTTTAAGCCGGGCCAAGGCTTGGCTACCAGAGTTAGACCCGGCCGACATAGCCACTGGCTATCCAAGCTTGAAGGAAGATGGCACTCCTTTTGAAGAAGCAGACTTTACCGCTTGCGTAAAGGAGATACGCCCCGTGGCTACCCTGATAGCGAACAAAGTGGATCTTACCAAGTACCAAGTGGGTTATGATGAAGAGAACCGGAGAATTCCAATGCCTCATTATGAAGTGACCAGTCTGGACCCCCCACTCTGTAAGCACACCTTCGCCCCTGAAGTTGACCCGGCCGGTCTAGTTGATGATGAAGCCGAATTTGAAGCTTTGAACAACATTGACTGGTCATCGTCAACCTTCTAGGAAAGGGAACAGGGCGAAGACACGGAGAGGGCTAACCCGGATGCTTCAGGCCAATCATGAAGGCTAACCTGCCATGGCGGCTCACACCCATGACGTGCTGAAAAAACAATGTGAATCATCTCGACTCAAGGAGTCATGTAATAGAGTAGAAATAACTTTGCTTTGGCCGTGCTATCGTGCACGTTTTATTGCTTAATGTCATAAAGCTGACGTGTTATATTCACCCGTGTTTACTTTTCATCTGCTTTTCGTATGCTTGACCAAACCTTTTAAACTGTCCTACGCATGAAAATGGATCACAAGGTCCCTTGGCGGCTTACCGCCAGGCGGGTCATAATAACTTAAAAAGAGTCACAGATAAGGCTGTTGCAACATATAATGTTTAAAACATAACTATAATCGTACACCTGCGACCTTTAACTTTGCACCACCGGCTCATATGACCCGGTCAGTAAGGGCGATAACCCAATCTTCGGACATCAATATTTCCAAAGGTATAATGATGCTCATATATTGGCAACTTATCAGCCAAAATTAAACCGGGTTAAAATTAACCATACTTATACTTGTAAACCTCAGAAAAGTCTCAAGTCAAATAAAAGGGTGCTTCCAAAAAATTTAAACCAAATATAAAAAATTCAAGGCTGCTGATTCGAATACGATCAGCAAACCCTTCCAGAGGGGTTAAGCTAGGATTCAAATACGATCATGTAGCCCCCAGTGGCTTTGGCGTTGCGCCGATCAAGAGGGTACCAACAGCTGTGTTCTCTTTGGTTCGAATACGACCTATGTTTGAACCGGAAGCCCCCTAATGACCTTGAGAGTTTTTTAACGACTCTGATTCGAATATGATCAAAGTCGGTTCCCAAAAGGGGTTAAGCGATGATTCGAATACGATCAAAGAAGCCCCCTAGTGAGCTCGGCAGTGTGCCAGTCAAAAGGGTACCGACAACTATGTTCTGTTTGGTTCGAATATGACCTATGTTTGAACAGGAAGCCCCCTAGTGATCAAAAAAATTTAACGGCCAGATTCGAATACGATCGTAAGCCGGATCAAGCGGGTTAAGCCGGATCGAATACGATCAGTCCCCAAGTGATCATGTGAGATAACAATGATAACAATAATGACATATTTACCTTTGAGGAAAAAAGGACAGAGGTCTTTCTTGATTATTTAACATAATACATACATTGTCAAAATATGTACATCATGAGAGCCGGTGGCTCAAGTGTAGTAAGTCCGAAGATGAGCGATATTCCACGGCCGGCGGGTCTCCTCCTCCGACTTACGTGAGTCTTTGTGCTCTCGAACATCGATAAGGTAGTATGACCCATTGTTCAAGTTCTTGCTTACCAGAAAGGGCCCTTCCCAAGGTGGGGATAACTTGTGCGCATCAGTTTGATCCTGGATGAGCCGGAGCCCAAATCACCTTCCTGAAAGGCTCTGGACTTAACCCGGCGGCTGTGATAGTAGCCCAAGTCCTGTTGGTAAATCGCCGAACGAGCTGTTGCAAGTCCCGCTGTTCATCTAATAGGTCAAGAGCATCCTGATGCGCCTGTTCATTGTATGCCTCCACATAAGTTGCAACGCGAGGCAAGTCATGATGGATGTCACTAGGGAGAACCGCCTCAGCTCCGTAGACCATGAAGAAAGGCATATAACCCGTAGATCTTTTGGGAGTAGTGTTGATGCTCCGTAACACAGAGGGTAACTCCTCAACCCAACAACCCGGCGTCTGCTGCAGGGGGACCAAAAGCCGGGGCTTGATGCCTTTCAAGATCTCCTGATTGGCTCCCTCGGCTTGACCATTGGATTGGGGGTGAGCCACTGATGAAACATCAAGCCGAATCTGCTCACGTTGACAAAATTCTTCCATGGCGCCTTTAGACAGATTAGTGTATTGTCAGTTATAATGTTGTGTGGAAAGACACAATATCACCTTCTTCATGAACTGAACCGCCATAGCTGCATCGCACTTACTGACTGGCTCTGCCTCGACCCACTTTGTAAATTTATCAACTGCCACCAAGAGGTGGGTCTTTTTATCTTTGGACCTTTTGAAAGGCCCAAGCATGTCAAGCCCCCAGACTGCAAACGGCCAAGTAATTGGAATCATCCTCAATTCTTGAGTCGGCACATGAGCCCGTCTTGAGAACTTCTGACAAATGTCGCATTTACTGACTAGGTCCTCCGCATCAGCATGAGCCGTCAGCCAATAGAATCCATGACGGAAATCCTTGGCCACAAGTGATTTTGACCCGACATGATGACCACAATCCCCTTCGTGAATCTCACGTAGAATTTCTTGGCCTTCTTTAGGGGAGATGCAACGCTGAAATGCGCCTGTAACACTGCGATGATGCAAATCGCCACTAACAATCATCATTTACTTAGACCGCTGGGTTATCTGCCTGGCCAAGGTTTCATCCTCAGGCAACTCGCCCCGGGTCATATAAGCCAAATATGGCACTGTCCAATCTGGAATGACATGAAGAGCCACCACCAATTGTGCTTTCGGGTCAGGAACATCCAAGTCCTCCTCTGTAGGTAACTTGACAGAAGGGTTATGCAGAATATCCAAGAAAGTATTAGGCGGCACCGGCTTACGCTGAGAGCCCAGCCGGCTTAAAGCATTAGCCGCCTCGTTCTTTCTGCGGTCAATGTGCTCCACTTGGTAACCCTTGAAGTGTCCAGCAATGGTGTCGACTTCACGATGATAAGCCGCCATGAGAGGATCCTTGGAATCCCACTTGCCAGATACCTGTTGAGCCACCAAATCTGAGTCGCCGAAACACCTTACCCGGCTTAAGCTCATCTCCTTAGCCATCCGAATACCATGGAGTAAGGCTTCGTACTTAGCTGCATTGTTAGTACAGGGAAACATCAACCGTAGCACATAACAAAATTTGTCACCTCGAGGGGAAGCTAAAACGACTCCAGCCCCCGAGCCCTCCAATTGCCTGGACCCGTCAAAATGAATAGTCCAATATGTGTTGTCCGGCTTTTCTTCCGGCATCTGCAACTCTGTCCAATCATTGATAAAATCCAGTAGTGCTTTAGATTTGATAGCAGTGCATGGCACATACTTTAAACCATGAGGCCCGAGTTCAATGGCCCACTTGGCGAATCGTCCTGTCGCTTCTCTGTTCTGAACTATATCTCAGCAGAACTAAGCACAGTGATGGGGTGGCCCAGGAAATATTTCTTAAGCTTCCGGCTTGCCATAACACCCCATAAATGAGCTTCTGCCAATGGGGATACCGTTGCTTGGACTCGATAAGTACCTCACTAATGTAGTATGGCCGCTGAACCGGATGCTCCTTGCCAGCCTCCTTGCGCTCCACCATTATGGCCACGCTAACAACGCGTGTATTAGCAGCCACATATAACAATAAAGGCTCCTTATCAATGGGAGCAGTAAGAACCGGTAGCTCAGCCAACTGTCTCTTCAAATCTTCGAAGGCAGCATTGGCATCGTCACTCCAGACAAAATTATCTGTCTTCTTCATCATCTGATACAGTGGTATGTCCTTTTCACCTAACCGGCTTATGAACCGGCTTAAAGCAGCGATACGACCCGCCAAACGCTGAACATCATTAATATACGCCGGCTTAGCCAGAGAGGTGATGGCCTTGATCTTCTCCGGGTTAGCCTCGATGCCCCTATTCGAAACCAGAAAACCCAAAAGCTTGCCTGCAGGCATGCCAAAAACACACTTGGCTGGGTTAAGCATTGTCGGTGTCAAAACCGGCGATCTCGGGTAGGGGGTCCCGAACTGTGCATCTAGGCAGATGGTAATAGGAGATGAGGGACACGATGTTTTACCCAGGTTCGGGCCCTCTTGATGGAGGTAAAACCCTACGTCCTGCTTGATTAATATTGATGATATGGGTAGTACAAGAGTGGATCTACCACGAGATCAAAGAGGCTAAACCCTAGAGGCTAGCCTATGGTATGATTGTTGCAATGGAGGTTATGTCCTATGGACTAAAGCCCTCCGGTTTATATAGACACCGGAGAGGGCTAGGGTTACACAGAGTCGGTTACAATGGTAGGAGATCTACATATCCGTATCGCCAAGCTTGCCTTCCACGCCAAGGAAAGTCCCATCAGGACACGGGACGGAGTCTTCAATCTTGTATCTTCGTAGTCTTGGAGTCCGGCGGACGATGATAGTCCGGCTGTCCGGACACCCCCTAGTCCAGGACTCCCTCAAGCATCCTCTTATAGACCCGAAGATTGTCAAAGGTTTCCTTCAGATCATCTATCAAGGTCTCCTTCTCTCTGGATTTTACCACAATGTCGTCTACATAAGCATGAATATTGCACCCAATTTGACTGTGAAGACAATTCTGCACACACCGCTGGTAAGTCGCCCGGGCACTCTTAAGCCCGAAAGGCATAGATACATAGCAGAAGGCTCCAAACAGAGTAATGAACGCCATCTTCTCCTGGTCCTTAACTGCCATCTTGATCTGATGATAACTAGAGTAAGCATCCAAAAAGCTCAAACGCTCGCAACCCGCCGTAGCATCAATGATTTGATCAATACGAGGGAGAGCAAAGGGATCAGCTAGACAAGCCTTGTTTAAATCCGTGTAATCCACACACAAACGCCAAGTGCCGTTTTTCTTAAGCCCAAGCACCGGGTTAGCCAACCACTCTGGATGAAAAACTTCAATGATGAACCCAGCTGCTAAGAGCCGGGCTACCTCCCCACCAATGGCTTTACGCCTCTCCTCATTGAACCACCGAAGAAATTGCTTGACCGGCTTAAACTTTGGATCAATATTATGAGTGTGCTCAGCGAGTTCTCTCGGTACACCTGGCATGTCAGAAGGTCTCCATGCAAAGATGTCCCGGTTCTCACGGATGAACTCGATGAGCGCGCTATCCTTTTTGGGATCCCAATTAGCACTGATACTGAACTGTTTGGATGAGTCGCCTGGAACAAAGTCAACAAGCTTAGTATCATCGGCCGATTTAAACTTCATAACCGGCTCATGCTCTATGGTTGGCTTTTTCAAAGATGTCATATCCGCCGGATCAACATTGTCCTTGTAGAACCTCAACTCTTCTGTTGCACAGACCGATTCAGCATAAGCCGCGTCGCCTTGTTCACATTCCAAGGCTACCTTCCGGCTTCCATGCACCATGATGGTTCCCTTATGACCCCGCATCTTGAGCTGCAAATACAGATAACACGACCGTGCCATGAACTTGGCATAAGCCGGCCGCCCAAACAAAGCATGATATGGGCTCTTGATCTTGACTACTCAAATGTCAATTTCTCGGCCCTGGAGTCATATTCATCCAAATTCTACCTCCAATTAGATCTTACCGACTGGATACGCCGACTTACCGGGCATGACGCCATGGAAAACAGTGTTGGACTGCTTAAGGCTTTTATCAGTTAACCCCATGCGACGGAAGGTCTCATAATAGAGGATGTTGATGCTGTTGCCTCCATCCATGAGTACCTTGGTGAATTTATATCCACCAACCTGAGGGGCCACCACCAAGGCTAAGTGACCCGGATTATCAACCCGGGGAGGGTGATCTTCCCTACTCCATAGAATAGGCTGCTCAGACCATCTCAAATAACGAGGAACTGTCGAGTCAACAGCATTCATAGCCCTCTTATGAAGTTTTTGGTCTTGTTTGCACAAACTGGTGGTAAATACATGATATTGTCCACTATTCAGCTGATTTGGAAGGTTCTGGTATCCTCCCTACTGTTGTTGCTGCTGTTGACCACCCTGGCCAGATTGCTGGTTATAACCACCTGGATTGCCTTGAGAATTTTGAAAGTTGGGATTTGAACCGCCGCCCGGGCCATGAAAACCGCCGCCACCTGAGCCGCCGCTCTGCCCATTGTTACCATCGAACATGTTGGAATTTTTGAAAGCCTTCATGATCGTACAGTCCTTCCATAGATGAGTAGCCGGCTTCTGCCGAGTGCCGTGCCTTGGACAGGGCTCATTCAGTTACTGCTCAAGTGTGGGGCCTGACCTGCCAGACCGGGGAGGTGGTCTCCCCTTACGCCGTTGGTTGTTACCCTGCGCATTAGTGTTAGACACAAACTCCAAACTAACATTAGCCTTACATTTGTTACCTCCTTGAGTTGCCGGGTTATGCTGAGGGCCCTTGCCGTTGTCGTTCTTCTTTCCCTTCCCTGTCTTTTGATCATTAGACTCGGGATCCTTGGTACTATCAGAATCGGCGTACTTGACCAGAGCTGCCATCAGTGTACCCATATCATTACAATCGCGATTGAGCCGCCCCAGCTTTTGTTTCAGAGGCAAAAAACGGCAATTTTTCTCCAACATTAAGACTGCAAAGCCGGCATCCATCTTATCAGACGAATGTATTATGGCCTTAACCTGGCGCACCCAATGGGTTGTAGACTCGCCCTCCTCCTGCTTGCAATTCGTCAAATCCACAATTGACATGGGTTGCTTGCACGTATCCTTGAAATTCTGGACGAACCGGGCTTTTAGCTCCGGCCATGAACTGATTGAATTAGGTGGTAGGCCTTTCAACCAAGTGCGGGCGGTCCCATCCAACATACTTAGCCATCGCAGCATCACTGACCTTCAATAACTCCATAGCCATCTCGTAACTTTCAATCCATGCCCCGGGCTGTAAGTCGGCCATGTAGTTCGGCACCTTCCTAGGTCCCTTAAAATCCTTGGGCATATGCTCATTACGTAGAGCCGGCACTAGATAGGGGACACCTCCAGTCCTGGTGGCCACACCTGCCTCGATAGAAGTCGTCGGATAAACCGGATGCGACTGGTAAGCCGTTAGTTGAGCCGCCTGCTGAGCCGCCTGCTGAGCCGCCCGCTCATCCTCTTGACGTATTCTGTCTTGATATACCAAGTTAAAGGCTCCATGGCATGCCAGGTCATGCCCACCTGGCTGGTTACGGCGCCGGACGTTGCTTGAAATGGCTGCTGAATCCATATGCCTGCTATAACTCTGGCTTCGGCTTGGACGAGGGGTTGAATGAATCATGTCCTCGCTGTACGAGTACACCTCCTGTTGTGCTAAAGCTGTCTGAAGAAGTTCCCTGACCCGACGGGTTTCAATCGCTGCTGGAGAATCGCCATCAATTGGAAGAGCCGCCAGCCATGCCGCCGCCGCGATCATATTCTCCAACGGGTTAGAATAGTGACCCAGAGGTGTTGGTACATATTGAGGTGGAGCAGTATTCACGCGGGAAGGCCCCATCACCTGTGGCTTGATACATCTTCAACGTATCTATAATTTTTGATTGTTCCATGCTATTATATTACCCCTTTTGGATGTCTATGGGCTTTATTTTACACATTTATATCATTTTGGGGACTAACCTACTAACCGGAGGCCCAACCCGTATTGTTGTTTTTTTGCCTATTTCAGTATTTTGAAGAACAGGAATATCAAACGGAGTCCAAACGGAATGAAACCTTTGGGAGCGTGATTTTTGGAACGAACGTGATCCAAGGGACTTGGAGTGCAAGTCAAGAAGCAGCCGAGGTGGCCACGAGAGGGTAGGGAGCCCCCCTATAGGGCGCGCCCCTATCTCGTGGGCCCCTCGGGCGGCCACCGACGTACTTCTTCCTCCTATATAAGCCTACGTACCCCGAAAACATCTAGGGAGCCAACGAAACACAATTTCCACCGCCGTAACCTTCTGTATCCGCGAGATCCCATCTTGGAGTCTTCGCCGACACTCCGCCGGAGGGGGAATCGACCACGGAGGGCTTCTACATCAACACCATAGCCCCTCCGATGAGTTGTGAGTAGTTTACCACAGAACTTCGGGTCCATAATTATTAGCTAGATGGCTTCTTCTCTCTTTTTGGATCTCAATACAATGTTCCCCCCCTCTCTTGTGGAGATCTATTCAATGTAAACTCTTTCTGCGGTGTGTTTGTCGAGATCCGATGAATTGTGGGTTTATGATCAAGTTTATCTATGAATAATATTTGAATCTTCTCTGAATTCTTTTATGTATGATTGAGTTATCTTTGCAAGTCTCTTGGAATTATCAGTTTGGTTTGGCCTACTAGATTGATCTTTCTTGCCATGGGAGAAGTGCTTAGCTTTGGGTTCAATCTTGCGGTGTCCTTTCCCAATGACAGCAGGGGCAGCAAGGCACGTATTGTATTGTTGCCATTGAGGATAAAAAGATGGGGTTTATATCATATTGCTTGAGTTTATCCCTCTACATCATGTCATCTTGCTTAATGCGTTACTCTGTTCTTTATGAACTTAATACTCTAGATGCAGGCAGGAGTCGGTCGATGTGTGGAGTAATAGTAGTAGATGCAGGCAGGAGTCGTCTACTTGTTGCGGACGTGATGCCTATATACATGATCATGCCTAGATAATCTCATAATTATTCACTTTTCTATCAATTGCTTGACAGCAATTTGTTCACCCACCGTAATACTTATGCTATCTTGAGAGCACTACAGGAATCAGACAGTTTGCCGTCAGGCAGGTACAGACGGCAAAGGCTGTAATACAGATGGCAAAGAGTTTGCCGTCAGCTAGCAGACGGCAAACATAGACGGCAAAGTCTAATCGGCAAAGAGTACTTTGCCATCTGCTTTTTATCAGCCAGACGGCAAAGATTTTGTCGTCAGCTAAACTAATATTTTGCCGTCAACCATATAAATAGCAGATGGCAAAGAAAAGTATTTTTGCCGTCTGCCAGGATCTGGATTTGGCGTCTTCGTCATAAATCACAGACGGCAAAGAATTTTTATATATTAAAAAAACAAATGAACGGACCACGAACACCACAATATCCACTAATTGTTCCAAGAATCAATGACCATCGAATGAATTTCACAAAATAAAGCTGCTTTATTTCACAAGATGAACAGATTACACACCAACGAATTACACAATCTACACACAGATGGATTACACTGATTACAAGAGAATTGAGGCAACCATGGACGCCCGAGTAGTTCAGGCCGTCCGCCGCCGCGTCGGAGGTTGCGGCGTCGAGGGGCGGGGCTGGCAGAGGCATGCTGGGGCGACGGGCTGGGGCCGGCGGCCGGCAGTGACAAAGTGGGACGGGGCCGGGCCCGGCGGCACCGGTGGCGAAGACGGAAGGGCCGCAGCCGGCGGGGGCGAAGAGGGACGGGGCCGGCGGCCGGCGGTGACGAAGTGGGACGGGGCTGGGGCCGGGGGCACCGGTGGTGAAGACGGAAGGGCCGCAGCCGGCGGGGGCGACGAGGGACGGGGCCAGTGGCCGGCTGGGGATGGGGCGCAGAGGTCAGCCGGGGCGACAGAGCCGGGCCGATGGTCGGCCAGGGCGAAGGGGAACGGGGCCAGTGGATCTCGAGGCAAAGAGGGAAGGGCCGAGGACGGCGGGCGTGGCCGCGGCCGATGAGGCCGGAGCCGGCAGGAGAGGTGGAGGCTGGAGCCGGCAAGAGAGGTGGCGGCCGGCGTGGGCAGGGCCGGCAGGCGAGGTGGTTGCCGGCGTGGGCAAGGCCGCCAGGCGAGGTGGTGGCTTCTCTGGATCGAGAGCAGAGGAGGTACGAGAGAGAGATCGTGGTGGGGGAGGGTGGGATGTTGGGAGGATAAGGTGGAGAGAGAGATTGTGGTGGGGGAGGGTGGGCTGTTGGGAAGATAAGGTGGAGAGAGAGAGTGGTGGGGGCGTGGGAGGCGTGCAGGCGAGTGTGGGTTTTGCGTTTTAGCGATGTGTGGATCAGATTTTGCCATGTCACTGATCCGCGTGATCGATCCGTGGGTTGTGTTTTTTCTTTGCTGTCTGCGGTTTTTCTTACAGACGGCAAAGGAGCACTTTGCCGTCTCTAAATGAAAATACAGACGGCAAAGATTTTGCCATCTAAAGTTTCTTTTACAGACGGCGAAATGAGCACTTTGCCGTCTGTAAAGAAAAAACGCAGACGACAAAGAGTCTTTGCCGTCTGTTTTTTTTACAAACGGCAAAATATGTTTTTGCCGTTAGCCATTCTTTGCCGTAAGTAGCTGACGGCAAAAGTGGTCTTTGCCGTCTGTCCCGACGGAATGCTGACGGCAAAGAGGTCCACTGACAGCAAATTAGCTGATTCCCGTAGTGGAGAAGCCACTAGTGAAACCTATGGACCCGGGTCTATCTCTTATCATATTTGCTTCCAATCTACTTTTATTTGCATCTTTACTTTTTGCATCTATATTATAAAATAACAAAAATATATTTATCTTATCATACTATCTCTATTAGATCTCACTTTCGCAAGTGGCCGTGAAGGGATTGACAACCCCTTTATTGCGTTGGTTGCGAGTTCTTTGTTTGTTTGTGTAGGTGCGTGGGACTTTTGAGGAGCCTCCTATTGGATTGATACCTTGGTTCTCAAAAACAGAGGGAAATACTTACGTTACTATTGCTGCATCACCCTTTCCTCTTCAAGGTAAACCAACGCAAGCTCAAGACGTAGAAAGAAGGATTTCTGGCGCCGTTGCTGGGGAGGTCTTCGCTCAAGTCAAGACATACCAAGTACCCATCACAAACTCATTTCCCTCGCATTTACATTATTTACCATTTGCCTCTCGTTTCCCTCTCCCCCACTTTACCCTTGCCATTTTATTCGCCCCTCTTCCATTCATCTCTTTCGTTTGCTTGTGTTGCCATGTGCCTTCTATGTGCTTGCATCTTTGCTTGCTAAAAATCTATTGATATGGATCCACTTAAAGTGTTCTACTTGGATCATCTTCGATCCTTATGCGCTCGTGCTGAAACCCCAACTAGTCTAGTTGATGGGAAATCTATAGATGAGCATGCTCATTTTGTGTGTCATCGTTTGTCTGAAAAGGGGAAGCTCTTATGGTATCATATAAATAGTTTGCTATGCCATGCTTGGAATCTTTTTGAAATTTGTGATTTTACTTGTTGCTCTAAGAACCCTCAAAAACACCTTCCCTACCTATGTGAGTTCAATGATAATGAAATCTTATCTTCTTATGCAAAGGGTGTTTATAGTTATTATGATATCGAACAAATTGAAGAATTTGTTGTTTTTAAGGGTGCGCATGAAGTTGCTTCTTTGATTGAAAAGTATGATTTTACTCTCAACAAATCTGAAAATTCCATCATACTTAAATATTGCAATGAAAACTTTGCTCATAATGTCTATGTCCAAGAATTTATTGGAAGAATGACTGTTGCTTTGGAAGAGAATAATGATATGAATGAATCTATAGATAATGATGATTCTGATGATTTGGTTGAAATATCCCTTGATGAACATGGTGCTTGCTATTCTTGTGGCCATGATGCCAATATTTATGAAGACAAATTTGCTATAGTTCCGTATGTTAAACATGAGATCGTTGCTATTGCACCCATACTTGCTAGTTCCTTCGATAAAAAGCATGATTGCAATGATTTCACTATAAATTCTCTTGATGTCAGTTGTGCTAATAATATACAAAACCCTAAGCTTGGGGATGCTAGTTTTGCTATGTCTACTACTTGTTGCAATGATCATGATTGGGGTGATTCTTCTTTTGAATCTTGAAAATTTATTGAAGTCCCATGATGAATATGAGATTGATAATAATTTTTGCAATAATATTGAAAGTGGGTTTGGAAGAGTGTCAACTTTAGATCCCACATATTTGGAGAATGTTCAATCTTATGATATTTTTGATAAAAGTGGGTTTGGAGAGGTCATGACTTTAGTTAATGATAATCCCACTATTTTGGAAGAGTGTCAACTTTACATGCATGTGGATTGTGTTGAGAATATGTTATGTGATAGCTATTTTGTTGAATTTGCTTATGATCCTACATGTAATTATTATGAGAGGGGAAAATATGGTTGTAGAAATTTTCATGTTACTAAATTACCTCTCGTTATGTTGAGATTGCTATCGTCTTTTTCTTCTTCCTTGCATATGCTAGTTTTTGCTTGCCTTGCAAATTTGTTTGCTTATAATATGCCTATGAATAGGAAGTATTTTAGACTTAGATGTGTTTGTCACATGTTTCATGATGCTCTCTTTGCGCTTCAATTCTTGTCTTTCATGTGAGCATCATTAAAATTATCAATGCCAAGCTAAAAAGGCTTTAAAGAAAAGCGCTTGTTGGGAGACAACCCAATATTTTTCCTTGCTGTTATTCAATAAATTTTGCATCTACCTTCTATTTAGATGTGTTTTTATCTTTTAATTAGTGTTTGTGCCAAGTAGAACCTATAGGATAACCTATGATGATAGTTGATTTGATTCTGCTGAAAAACAGAAACTTTGCATGCACGAATTTAGTTTTGTTAAATCACAGAAACGTGATTTTGCGTTTATTATTTTTTCTGATGATCAATAAACAAATTTTCCAGGACTTCCTATTTTGGTAGGATTTTTAGAGTTCCATAAGTTTGCGTTAGTTACAGATTGCTACAGACTGTTCTGTTTTTCACAGATTCTGTTTTTCGTTTGTTGTTTGCTTATTTTGATGCATCTATGGCTAGTAAAATAGTTTGTAAACCATAGAGAAGTTGGATTACAGTAGGTTTAACACCAAAATAAATAAAGAATGAGTTCATTACAGTACCTTATGTGGTGGTTTTGTTTTCTTTCACTAACGGAGCTTATAAGATTTCCTGTTGAGTTTTGTGTTGTGAAGTTTTCAAGTTTTGGGTAAAGCTTTTATGGACTATGGAATAAGGAGTGGAAATACCCTAAGCTTGGGGATGCCCATGGCACCCCAATATATTCAAGGATAGCCAAAATCCTAAGCTTGGGGATGCCCCGGGAAGGCATCCCCTCTTTCATCTTCGTTCATTGGTAACTTTTTACTTGGAGCTATATTTTTATTCGCCACATGATATGTGTTTTGCTTGGAGCGTCGTGTATTATATTAGTCTTTGATTTTTAGTTTACCACAATCATCCTTTCTGTACACACCTTTTGGGAGAAGCCTACTTGATTAGAATTTGCTAGAATATGCTATGTGCTTCACTTATATCTTTTGAGCTTGATAGTTTTTGCTCTAGTGCTTCACTTATATTTTTTAGAGCACGGTGGTGACTTATTTTTGTAGAAATTGCTAGTCTCTCATGCTTCACTTATATTATTTTGATAGTCTTTTAGAACAGCATGGTATTTGCTATGGTTATAAAATTGGTCCTAGAATGGTAGGCATCCAAGTTGGGTATAATAAAAACTATCAGAGGAAGTGAATTGGATGCTATGATCAATTTGATACTTGATAATTGTTTTGAGATATGGAGGTAGTGATATTAATGTCATGCTAGTTGGGTGATTATGAATTTAAAGAATGCTTGTGTTGAAGTTAGCAAGTCCCGTAGCATGCGAGTATGGTTAAAGTTGTGCAACAAATTTGAAACATGAAGTGTAAATGGATTGTGCATCCTTATGATTGGCGGTCGGGGACGAGCGGTGGTCTTTTCCTACCAATCTATCCCTCTAGGAGCATGCGCGTAGTGCTTGATTTTTGATGACTTCTAAATTTTTGCAATAGTTATATGTGATCTTTTGACTAATGTTGAGTCCATGGATTATACGTACTTTTACCTTTCCGCCATTGCTAGCCTCTTCGGTACCGTGCATTGCCCTTTCTCACCTTGAGAGTTGGTGCAAACTTCGCCGGTGCATCCAAACCCCGTGATACGATACGCTCTATCACACATAAACCTCCTTATATCTTCCTCAAAACAGCCACCATATCTACCTATTATGGCATTTCCATAGCCATTCCGAGATATATTGCCATGCAACTTTTCACCGTTCCGTTCATCATCGTCATGACATACTTACTTTTGTCATATTGCCATTGCATGATCATGTAGTTGACATCGTATTTGTGGCAAAGCCACCATGAATTAATTTTCATACATGTCACTCTTGATTCATTGCATCATCCCGGTACACCGCCAGAGGCATTCATTTAGAGTCATATCTTTTTCTAGTTTCGAGTTGTAATTCATATGTTGTAATCAATGAAAGTGTGATGATCATCATTATTAGAGCATTGCCCAAAGAAAAAAAGAAAAAAAGAAGAAAGGCCAAAAGAAATAAAAATAAAGGCCCAAAAAAAGAAAAGGAAAAATAAAGAAAAAAAGAAGAAAATAAATAAAAAGGGCAATATTACTATCTCTTTTTCCACACTTGTGCTTCAATGTAGAAGCTTGTTCTTCATGTAGTGAGTCTCATATATTGTGCTTCAAAGTAGCACCATGTTTTTCATATAGTGAGTCTCATAAGTTGTCTTTTTTCATACTAGTGGGAATTTCTCATTATAGAACTCGGCTTGTATATTCCTACGATGGGCTTCCTCAAATGCCCTAGGTCTTCGTGAGCAAGCAAGTTGGATGCACACCCACTAGTTTTCTTTAGTTGAGCATTCGTTTATAGCTCTAGTGCATTCGTTGCATGGCAATCCCTACTCCTCATGTTGACATCAATTGATGGGCATCTCCATAGCCCATTGATTATCCTCGTCAATGTGAGAATTTCTCCTTTTTGGTCTTCTCCACACAATCCCCATCATCATATTCTATTCCACCCATAGTGTTTTATCCATGGCTCACGCTCATGTATTGCGTGAAGGTTGAAAAAGTTTGAGATTATTTAAGTATGAAACAATTGCTTGGCTTGTCATCGGGGGTATAGAAGTTGGGAATATCTTTGTGAGATGAAAGTGAAGCATAGCCTAACTATATGATTTTGTAGGCATGAACTTTCTTTTGCCATGTTATTTTGAGAAGACATGATTACTTTGATTAGTATGCTTGAAGTGTTACTATTTCTTTTATCAATATGAACTTTTATTTTGAATTATTTGGATCTGAACATTCATGCCACAATAAAGAAAATTACATTAAGAATTATGCTAGGTAGCATTCCACATCAAAAATTCTCTTTTTATCATTTACCTACTCGAGGACGAGCAGGAATTAAGCTTGGGGATGCTTGATACTTCTCCAACGTATCTATAATTTTTGATTGTTCCATGCTATTATATTACCCCTTTTGGATGTTTATGGGCTTTATTTTACACATTTATATCATTTTTGGGACTAACGTACTAACCGGAGGCCCAGCCCGTTTTGCTGTTTTTTTTGCCTATTTCAGTATTTCAAAGAAACGGAATATCAAACGGAGTCCAAACGAAATGAAACCTTCAGGAGCATGATTTTTGGAACGAACGTGATCCAGGGGACTTGGAGTGCAAGTCAAGAAGCAGCCAAGGTGGCCACGAGAGGGTAGGGCGCCCCCCCATAGGGCGCGCCCCCTGTCTCGTGGGCCCCTCGGGCGGCCACCGACGTACTTCTTCGTCCTATATAAGCCTACATACCCCGAAAACATCCAGGGAGCCAACGAAACACAATTTCCACTGTCGTAACCTTTTGTATCCGCAAGATCCCATCTTGGAGCCTTCGCCGGCGATCCGCCGGAGGGGGAATCGACCATGGAGGGCTTCTACATCAACACCATAGCCCCTCCGATGAATTGTGAGTAGTTTACCACAGACCTTCGGGTCCATAGTTATTAGCTTGATGGCTTCTTCTCTCTTTTTGGATCTCAATACAATGTTCTCCCCCTCTCTTGTGGAGATCTATTCGATGTAAACTCTTTTTGCGGTGTGTTTGTCGAGATCCGATGAATTGTGGGTTTATGATCAAGTTTATCTATGAATAATATTTGAATCTTCTCTGAATTCTTTTATGTATGATTGAGTTATCTTTGCAAGTCTCTTCGAATTATCAGTTTGGTTTGGCCTACTAGATTGATCTTTCTTGCCATGGGAGAAGCGATTAGCTTTGGGTTCAATCTTGCAGTGTCCTTTCCCAGTGACAGCAGGGGCAGCAAGGCACGTATTGTATTGTTGCCATTGAGGATAAAAAGATGGGGTTTATATCATATTGCTTGAGTTGATAGAATGAATCTGTCTCACCTGTGGATGACTCACCATCAGAGTAGATGGCCGTCTCACCGTCAGATGCAGATCCTTCAGAGAGCCTTCCGTGGATGCATCCCACGAAGGCACGCTTCACAGCAGGCGGAGCCCGGGCGGGTCTCGCACGCCGAGCCATCTCGACGAGGTCGGTGCAGATGTCCGGCTCAGGGCCCGGCTCATCGATCTTGCCGATCTTGCCGATGAAGACGTGAATTCTGCCGAAGGGGACCTGGTACCCACACTCAATTGACCGGCATCGGGGCCCCAGCCTGCATGGTCAATGTAGAGCTTGCCGCGACGACTCTTGGTCATCCGGCCCACAGCGTATCCCTTGAGCCCTTCGAAGCTGCCTTCAAGAACTGAAATCCACCATGCGCTCGCCCCACGGTGGGCGCCAACTGTCATGGAATTGTCACGACAGATGTCCTAGTGAAAGGACTTAGTCGTGGAGCCATCACAACTAGGAAGCTTAAAGGGGTTAATCGGGACAAAGGACACGAGGTTTATACTGGTTCTTCCCCTTACGGTGAAGGTAAAAGCCTATGATCCAGTTTTGGGTGGGATTGCTTATGTCTCGATAACCAGGGAGCAAATCACTTGACCTAGCTCTCGAGTTGATGTTACTTGTCCTGAACCGCTGCCGGGTCGTCCCTTTCTATATAGAGGTCGACGCCCTGCGGCTCACAGAGTCCCGGCCGGCTCATAAACAGTGTCCAGCTCGGTCTCTCAACTATTCTTGTCTCATAATACAAGTCACGCATACATGGCAGTTTATCACTACGGGCCTTAAGTCGCCTTTGGGCCTTGGGCAATTAACTAAAGCACCATCTATATCCTGGGTCTTGGGCTTCAAAAATATTTGCAAGTATAACCCGGCCCCTCCTGGGCGGGTCATACCAATAGTTTTATCCCCAACAATGCTGATATATTATCAATCTTGGATGCTTTATAATCATTTTCTAGTCATTTTATATCATTTTTTGTACTAACCTATTGACATAGTGCCAAGTGCTAGTTGCTGTTTTCCCATGTTTTTTACATCACAGGAAATCAATATCAGATGGAATCCAAATGCACCGAAACTTTAGGAAGAATTTTTATGGGCCAAAAGGAACAAAACGGGCCCTGGCTGCGCCTGGGTGGGTGCCCCAAGGGGGGCACAACCCACGAGGGCACGCCAGGAGCCCCAGGCGCGCCCTGGTAGGTTGTGCCCACCTCGGGTGCCCCCCGGACCGCCTCTTTGCTCTATGAATACCCCAATATTTCCAGAACCCTAGGGGAGCCGACGAAATATTCATCCAGCTGCCGCAGAGTCCAGAACCACTTGATCCAATCTAGACACCATCTCAGATGGGGTTCATCACCTCCATTGGTGCCTCTACGATGATGCGTGAGTAGTTCTTTGTAGACCTTCGGGTCTGTAGTTAGTAGCTAGATGGCTCTCTCTCTCGCTGAATTCTCAATACAATGGTCTCTTGGAGATCCATATGATGTAACTCTTTTCTGCGGTGTGTTTGTTGGGATCTGATGAACTTTGAGTTTATGATCAGTTATATCTTTTTATATCCATGAAAGTTATTTGAGTTTCTTTGATCTCTTATATTCATGATTGCTTATAGCCTCATATTTCTTCTCTGATATTTGGGTTTTGTTTGGCCAACTTGATCTGTTTACCTTGCAATGGGAAGATGTGCTTTGTAGTGGGTTCGATCTTACGGTGCTTGATCCCAGTGACAGAAAGGGAACCGACATGTATGTATCGTTGCTACTAAGGATAAAACGATGGGGTCTATCTCGACATAGATAGATCTTGTCTACATCATCTCATCGTTCTTATTGCATTACTCTGTTTCTCCATGAACTTAATACACTAGATGCATGCTAGATAGCGGTCGATGTGTGGAGTAATAATAGTAGATGCAGGCAGGAGGCGGTCTACTAATCTTGGACGTGATGCCTATATAATGATCATTGCCTGGATATCGTCATGATTATTCGAAGTTCTATCAATTGCCAAACAGTAATTTGTTTACCCACCGTTTGCTATTTTTCTCGAGAGAAGCCACTAGTGAAACCTACACCCCCCGGGTCTTCTTTCTCATATATTTGCCTTTGCGATCTACTTTTCTCTTGCATTTATTTTCAGATCTATTAAACAAAAAATACAAAAATACCTTGCTGAAATTTATTCCTATTTATTTTATTTGTGATCTATCTATCAATTTACTACAAATCTACCTCACGTCAGTTTGCCTATCTTGTGGCGCCGTACCCCGGAAGGGATTGACAACCCCTTTAGCACGTTGGATTGCGAGGATTTGTTATCTGTGCGCAGGGGCTGTTTACGTTGTGTTGCTTGGTTCTCCTACTAGTTTGATAACCTTGGTTTAATATCTGAGGGAAATACCTACCGCCGATGTGCTGCATCATCCCTTCCTCTTTGGGGAAATACCAACGTAGCTTCAAGCGACATCAAAAGGAATTTCTGGCGCCGTTGCTAGGGTGGATATTCAATATATACCAGGTTCCTAATCAGGAATATCATCTCCTTGCAATTTACATTATTTGCCATTTGCCTCTCGTTTTCCTCTCCCCTACTTCACAAAAATTTGCCATTTTATTCGCCTCTCTTTTTCCGTTCGCCGTTTTCTTGCCGGATCTGTTTTTGTGTGCAATCTTGTTTGCCATTACTATCATTATGGATAGTTCTTCCTCTATTGCTTGCATTCCCGAGAACGAGGTTCTCAACTTTAAACAAAGGGGAGGAGAAAATTTGAAATATGCTTGGTATAGAATTTTCAATGCTCATAATAGATCTATTCGTAAGAAATCTACTGTTGTTCTTCTTTGTTTCTTTTATGTTGGCATCACCACTTGGTATAGATTTGTCCTTGATACGACTACCGGTGGAAATTTCTTGATGTGTCCCTCTCTTGATGATTTTAATGCTTTGGTGTCGTGGGAACGAACACCTATGGGACCGGAGCCCCTTTTCGGTCCGGCGGGGGGCGGAGATCGGACGAAGAGCGGATCGAGGCGAAGCACATGAGAGATTTTACCCAGCTTCGGAGCTCTCCGGAGAGATAATACTCATACTGCTGCTTTGTGGTTGTATTATGTTCTTGCTTGACAGCATGAGCGTACTCTGGTTTCGAATGCTTTGAACCTCCTCTACGTTGCGCATGGGCCTCCTTTTATATGCTAAAGGGGTCACCGACAGGTGGCAACGTAGGCGAGGGCAAAAATGTAAAAGGAGTTGTGGTTGGTACAACTACCTAAACAGTGTATCCTACCTAACCCTGACAGGCAGGGGACAAAGGCATTAAATGCCCGTCTGTGTCGCCCAAACAGTGCAGAAAAGGGATCGTCAGGGGCGCCACCGATCGCCACGATGGCACTCTTGTCAGCGCCGCTTGCCACCTCGCACCGCTGGCTGCACAGCCTCTCGCCACACGCGCCTGGAAAGATCCCATGGCGACACGTTGACGGATGCGTTGGAGCATGGGTTACAGAGTGGTGGCTTGCCGCGGCAAGCGCCCTGCCGCGGTCGTTGTCTTGCCGCGCCCGGAAGCTTGTCGCTCGCCGGGCCTTGCCGGGACGTGTAGCGCGTCGCGGCAAGTTCCTTGAAATGCCTTGGTTGGCCTTCCCGGCAAGCTCCTCTTGCCGGGGTCTTGTCTCCTTGACTTAAGCACTTTGTTCTTGAATGGCTCCAAAGTAACCACGGAGGACCTTGTCGGTCACCCGGCAAGCCTTGCCGCGGGGTGCTGCGACTGCCCGTGCACAAGTTCGGGATACTAGGGTACCCCTACTCTAGTACAGCGACAGGAGCCCCCGGGCCTGGGCCACACACGGTGCCGAGCGCTGTTGGGCCAGGCCCAAAACAGGGCACGGGCATGCGCGGCCCGGGGCCACGCCGTATCTTACTCCGTATCCACCGCGCCCTCCCCTAACGACACGCGTTGATTGCGGCGTCGTGGGAGAGATCGTGGGTGGTTCTTTATTCAGAAAAACGGAACGTCTGCCCGCTCCTTCTTTATAAGCAGAGGAAACAGGGGCAGTTCCCCCATCTTGCCCGTTGCTACTTCCAATCTCAGAAATCTCCGCCGCTCCCCCCTTCTTCCAAGGCCGAAAGAGAGCAGCGCTCCGCCCCCCATCGCCGCCAGCGCCACCAACGTCTTCGATCTCCCCCACCACCTCCGCCATGGCTCCGAAAGCCGGGAAGGGTGTGAAGTCGGCCAAGGCGTTGCGGCTTGAGGCGCTGCAAAAGGAGCGGGCAACATTCCCCCCTGAGCTCGCCGCGAAGGAGCTGAGGGAGTGGTACTACCTCTTCTGGTCGACGGAGACGCGAGCGCATCCGCGCACCAAGGTACTCTCCGTCGCCGCTTCCGAACGGGCTCCGAACGGATACCCTTTCTTCGCGCTGTTCTTCTACTGCGGGCTCTGCCCGCCTTTCTCTGAATTCTTCTGTGACATCATGAACACCTATGGGTTCCACCTCCTTGATTTCACCCCCAACACCGTTCTGACCATGGCAGTGTTCGCACATCTCTGTGAAAACTTTGTCGGAGTCCACCCAAACGTAGCCCTTTTCCGCCATTTCTTTATGCCTTGGGTCGAGAGAGGAGAGCCTCTAGCTGGCGGAATCGCCTGGATCTCGAGGGCCGGCAAGAAGGAGGCCTATCTGGAGGGGGAGCTCCGCAGCAAATGGGAGGAGTGGAGAGCAGAATGGTGCTGGATCGTTGAGGAGAACCCGCAGCCGTTTATTGCCCTGCGCCAAGCCCCAGCAGTGCGCGACAATGATTGGAGCGCCCTGGCCGCGGACGACGACAAGCTGAAGATTGCCATTACCCGGATCTTGCGGCTCAGGCTTGCCGGGCTCACTGTAGGCGCTGTTGGCGTAGACTTTCTTCGCCGCTGCATCGCCCCCCTGCAAGAGAGGAGGAGACCTGCCTGGGAGTTCGGGGGCCCGGCGGACATCATGAGGCTGTGCCCGGGCCTCAACTTCAATTTCACTGTCTTGGAGTTGGACGCGATGCTCAAGGAGCTGTTCAAGCACGATCCTCAGCATCCCGAGTGGTTCAGGCTGCCGCAGGGCGTCGTCCCGTTGTGCAACAATTCCTCGCTCGATCGCATCCGCGCAATGATGCCGCAGTGTGATTCACATGGAATTGTTCCAACTTGGCAGGAGCCTACAGACGATGTCGTGCAGTAGTTCTTCGACGGCTTGGTGGAGGTGGCGGTCCACGCCGACGAACAGAAGAGCCTCACCCGCGACACCACCGATGCGGAGATGCGGCGCATCGCCACTAGGGCAGAAGAGGCAGCGGCAGCCGCTGCCGCGGGTGAGTTCGGCTTCACCGTAGAGGAGGCAGAGGCAGCCGAGGTGGCAAGCCTTGCCGATCAAGACGAGCTCGCCGGAGAGCTTGCCGGCGAGGGAGAGCTTGCCGAGCCTGAAGCAGAGTCGAGCGAGCCCGCCGAGGGTGCGAGCGGCCAGCCGTCTTCAAGTAGCTTGCCGCAAGCAGAGCTCCTAGCGCAGCCCCTAGCTCCACCAAGAAGGCGCCTCCGCAGGACCGGGGACGTAGCGGGGCGGCAGACGAGTCAACAGCCGTCGCGCCACGGGACACGCTCCACCACGACAAGCGCCGTTGCCGCGAGAGCGTCTCACGCTACTGCGGCAACTGGAGCGGGGTACTCCCGGACCGCCGCTTCTGATCCTGCCGCTGCCCCCGCCAAGCGACCAAGAGAGCCTACTCCTCCGCCTCGCCGCGCCGAAAGAGGGCCAGACTTCGACCTCTCCGCTCTCAGCTCCGACGAGGAAGAAGAAGAGTAAGATTCTTTGTTGCACTTGTAGTTCTTCAATTTTTGCTGTTTTTGTCTTGTATCTGATTTGCTTTACTCTGAATTCGTTCCTTTTCAGGACCATGGCCCAGAGAGCAGCAAAGAGAGCCAAGGCTCCGGTGATTATCATCGAGGACGAGCCCACCGCGACAGCAGGGGGCGCGCCCGAGACCACCTTGCCGGACCCGACAACTACTCCCCGAAGCAGCCCCCAGCGCAGCCCCCAGCGTAAGTATCTGTTTACTTTCTGTTGTTGGGCGCGCATGGGTGCTCTTTATTTGCTGATATCTGTCTCTTGATATGTGTAGGAGCAGAGCAGCCTCACCAGGAGCAACCGGAAGTCGCCCCCGAGATGCTATCTGTTTCAACTACGCTGCCAAGGGAGGATTCCCCGGCAAGGGAGCGCTCTCCGGCAAGGGAGAAGTCTCCGGCAAGGGACAGTTCCCTGGCAAGGGACGGGACCAGTGACCCCCCGGTGGTGGAGCCCATGACTGCAGAGCCCAGCACAGGTAATCCTTCTTGTCAGAAAACTTCCCTTGGGTTCTTCTTCTTCTGATTTTTCTTCTTGGATATTTGCTTGACTTCTTCTCCCTCTTCCTGCCTTCAGATCCACCATCCACGGAGTCGATGGAGACCGAGGCCACCGACGAGGAGAACGCGCGCGGCGACACCAACAACGCCGCTGCCACCGAAGGAGGAGCTGGCGCTGAAGATCCCGCCGGCGAAGAGGCCGCCAAAGCTGCCGATGCAGGAGCTGGCGAGGGGTCCGGCGATCGCACTGACGGCCCTGAGGCCACAGGAGCGCAAGGCACTACGACGACCGCCGATCCCTCCGCCGCCGCCATAGCGCCAGGCTCTGAAGAGCCCTAGCCCGGCGCCTATCTGAAGGCCGGCGATGGCGTCTTCATCAAGCTCCCCTGGGCGTCAAGCTCCAGGGTGCCGGTCGAAGGAGAAGTCTTTGACGGAGAAGTGCTCGCCTCCGCTGGGTTGACACTGGTCGACGCGCCAAGCAGCAGCAGCGGCGAGCCTGAGGAGGAACAGCTGCTACGGAGGCTGCTGTCGCTCTACCGCGCCCGACAAGCCAAGCTGGAATCCCGGGAAGCGCTTGTCGCGCAGGCGGGAGTGGATATTGAGAAGCACGCAGAGGAGCTCCGGGAACACAATCAGGAAGCCCTCTGGTCCATTGCAGAGGAGTGGGCGCAGCTTGTCGAGGCGCGGAAGGCCTTCCTCCTCGAGAAGGCTGAAGCCGAAGAACAACAGGGGCTTGCCGCCGAGGAGCTGTCTGCGCGGGAAGGCGAGTTGATGCAGCGGAAGGTCAATCTGGATAGCTACGAGGAGGAGCTTGTCGCGCGAGAGCAGACACTTGGCGGGGCTCTCAAGGAGGCAAAGGATGCTGCCGCAGCTGCTGAGGCCGCCAAGGAGGAGCTGGAGACGAAGGCGACGCAGCTGGAGGCCGATCTCAAGGCGAAAGATGAAGAGCTTGCCGCGCTCCAGCGTGAATGCGAGAAGGACGCCCACGCCCATGGTGAGCTGCAGGGTCGTCTCCTTGAGAAGGGCAAGGAGCTGAGCGCCGCCAAGGACTCCAACACTGATCTTGAGTTGAAGTTGGCTACTTTGACTGAGACGCTGGATGGCGCAAAGGAGCGGGAGGTGGCCTTGAAGGAGGAGATCAAGGCCAACGAGGCGCTGCTGACGAGGGCCGCCGAAACCCAGAACACCTTCAGGGAGACTGTGGAGCTCTGGACAGAGGGCCTCGTAAACATTGCCGCAGTCATCGACGAGGAGCTGGCGCAGCTGGGAATGGAGGGTTTCGGGTACTCCTCCGATGAGAACCTCCAGCCCAGCGCCAAGCTCACTCTGTTCTTCAAGGGCGTGGCGACGGCCCTCCAGCAACTCCGGGAAAGGATCCCAAAGCAGCTGGCCGACGAGTCGCGCATGATCTGTGCGAGAGTTCTGCAGAAGGTGTTGGTGAAGGTGGCCTTCCGCAACCCGGGCCTCAACCTCACCAACGTCCTCAGGAAGCTGCCGGCGGATGCTGATCTGGAAGCGCTCAAGGACCTTGTCGCACCCATTATGGACAAGGTGAATGAGGTCAAGAGGGTTGACGGCGATCGCGTAGACTAGGCCGCCTATTTTCTCCTTTCCTTGTCGCTGCTAGTCATGTTATGAGAACAATCCATTAGAGCTGCAACAAGTTATCTTGTAATATAACTTTTATTTTGGGTATCGATTGCTATGTTATTTCCTTTACTTGATCCTTTCCTTTGTATGTTTTTGCCCTGCGCTTTTAGGGAACTTGTCGGCGCGGGCACCTTTGCCGCGAGTGCTGAGTGCGGAACATCAGCAGCCTGCTGGCGGTGCCGCTACCGACAAGAAACCTTGTCGCAACTAGTCGCAGCACACTTAAGTTGTTGAGTGGACTCGAAACAAAGTAAGGGCGCACCTAGCTACGAGTTGGTTCCTCCGCGCACAGGTTTTCCATACGAAGCACGGTCGTTCAAGGAAGATAACTTAAAAATTTTAAAACTGATTGCTCAAACTTTGGCAACTTAGCTTTTCTGTCGTTTGCGTCCCGGCAAGGTGAAGCTTTCTTGAACGACGCCTGGTCCACATTATTATCTTCTCCTTCCCCCCCGACAAACTTGTGGGCGAGAGAACCTTCCTTTTGAGAAAAAGAAAGAAGAGAAAATAAATATGGAGCCTTAAGGCTCGTTATCGCTTACCGGGGGTAGGTGCTGCATAAAGTGTCAGATAACACATGCGAAAAAATATAAAGCATGAAATTGACAAGATGTGCGGAGCACATGAGCTTTATTTATGCACGGGGTCTGCGCCCGGCTTTGTACAAAGGATTACATGCAACAGCGGCAAGACTTGTACAAAAGGTGGTTGCCGGAACAGGTTCCGGCAACTGCGCCTTACGGGTAAAACTTACGAAGATGCTCAATGTTCCAGGAGTTTCTCACTGGAAAGCCATCTTCGGTCTCAAGGCGGACAGCGCCAGGCCTAGTGACTCGTTTCACCCGGTAAGGGCCTTCCCACTTTGGTGTCAACTTGTTGGAATTCTTGGCGGACTGAACGCGCCGAAGAACAAGGTCGCCTTCCTCTAGACTTCTGGCATTAACTTTGCGGCTATGGTAGCGACGCAAAGCTTGCTGGTATCGAGCAGCTCGTACAGCAGCCTAAAGACGATCTTCCTCAAGGAGCAGCGCGTCATCTTGTCGCAGCTGCTCTTGCTCAAGCTCATCATAAGCGAGCACTCGAGGTGACCCGTATACGAGTTTCGTGGGGAGAACTGCCTCTGCTCCATAGACTAGGGCGAAAGGTGTCTGGCCAATGGCTCGATTTGGCGTCGTCCTGATCGACCAAAGAACCACCGGCAGCTCCTCAATCCAATTCCTTCCGCACTTGTGCAGCCTGTCGAAAGTTCTGGTCTTGAGCCCACGCAGCACTTCAGCATTTGCCCTCTCCGCTTGACCGTTGCTTCTCGGATGAGCAACAGAAGCAAAGCAGACCTTGGCGCCAAGATCTTGGACGTACTGCATGAAGGTGCGGCTCGTGAATTGTGTGCCGTTGTCGGTGATGATCCTGTTAGGGACTCCGAAACGGCAAACAAATGACCTGAAGAACTTGACTGCTGACTGCGCTGTCACCTTCCTCACTGCTTCCACTTCCGGCCACTTTGTGAACTTGTCGATTGCAACGTACAAGTACTCAAAGCCCCCGACAGCTCGGGGAAAGGGGCCGAGGATGTCGAGCCCCCAGACCGAAAATGGCCAGGATAAAGGGATCGTCTGGAGAGCTTGAGCTGGCTGATGTATCTGCTTGGAATGGAACTGGCACGCTTCACACTTGGTTACTTGTGCAGTTGCATCCTGGAGGGCTGTCGGCCAAAAGAAACCTTGCCGGAATGCTTTGCCGGCAAGTGCTCTTGCACCAATGTGGTGACCACATATGCCTCCATGTATCTCCGCCAACAGCTTCTGTCCGTCTTCCCGAGGGATACACTTCAATTTCACACCGTTGAATCTTCTTCTGTACAGTGTGTCGTCGACAAACTGGTACATACTTGATTGCCGGGCTACTCTCTCCGCTTCTTCTTGCTCTTCGGGAAGTTCTCCTGTCTGAAGGAAACAGACGATCTGATGTGCCCATGCTGGAGCTTGCGGCTCAACAACAAGGACTAAAGGCACATATGCTGCTGCGGGAACATCCGCTTCTACGGCGAGAACCTGTGGCTCAGCCGGAGCTTGATGTTCCCCGACAAGCTTGCCGGAGCAAAACTTGTCGGGAGCGTCTGCTTCAACGGAACAAACCCTAGGGCCTGTCGGAGCAGACTGCTCCTCAGCACTCTTGGTGTTGATCTTGGGGACCTTCTTGGCGGCAGCTTCAGGGAGCTCTGCCGGAAAATAGTCACCAGAAATCAACTTCCTCTTCTTGCTCTGTCCAGTTGATGGTGTTACGGATGGTTGAGTCAGTTTGAGCACAAAGATCCCTGGTTCCACAGGTAACTTTAGTGCGGCGCACTTTGACAGGCCATCAGCAATGTCGTTTTGAGCTCTTGGAACATGTTCCATTTGTAGGCCGTCAAAGTGCTCTTCTAACTTTCTCACTTCATCGACGTAAGCTTCCATCAACGGGCTCTGATAACTCTTGTTTACTTGGCGGACGACAAGCTGTGAGTCACCCCTGACAATGAGCTTCTTGATCCCAAGGTCTGCTGCGATCCTGAGTTCGGCAAGCAAACCTTCATACTCTGCAGTATTGTTTGTTGCTTGCTCCTTGGGAAAGTGCATCTGGACTACGTACTTGAGGCGCTCTCCGGTGGGTACGACAAGTAGTACGCCTGCACCGGCGCCTTGCAGCGAGAAGGCACCATCGAAGTACATCAGCCACTCTTTGCTTGCTTCCTTGACGGGGATGCTCGTCTCCGGAATTTCTTCATCTGGTGTTGGCGTCCACTCTGCTATGAATTCTGCCAATGCCCGGCTCTGGATAGTTGAAGTGCTCTCAAACTTGAGGCCAAAGCTTGATAGTTCCAGTGCCCACTCGACAATCCTGCCTGTTGCTTCTGGATTCTGCAGTATCCTCTTCAGCAGAAAACGAGTGACAACTGTGATCTCATGTGCTTGGAAGTAATGGCGCAGCTTTCTTGAGGCCATGAGAAGGCCGAAAAGCAATTTCTGCACACCAGAGTACCTTGACCTAGCCCCCTGTAGAAGGGAACTGACAAAGTAAACTGGGCGCTGCACCATTTTCTTCTGCTTCTCTTCCTGCGCTTGCGCAGATCCATCCTTGTCGGGACCAAAGCTTGCCGGTGAAGCCCCCTGCTTGTCGCTGGGTGCACTTGCCGCGGTTGCTGGCTCATCATCCGCCTCCCTCTCTGCTACTAACGCAGCACTAACCACTTGATTGGTTGCCGCTAGATACAGAAGCAACTTTTCTTGTGGCTTAGGTGCGACAAGTATTGGAGTGGAGGACAGGTATCTCTTCAAGTCCTGCAGCGCAACCTCCACTTCCGGAGTCCATTTCATTGGACCTGCCTTTTTCAAAATTTTGAAAAATGGCAGGGCGTGCTCAGCAGACTTAGAGATAAACCTGCTGAGAGCAGCCACGCAACCGGCAAGCCTTCGCACATCCTTGACGCGCTTCGGTGCTTCAATCTGCTCAATGGCCTTGATCTTGTCGGGATTGGCTTCAATTCCCCGCTGAGACACGAAGAACCCGAGAATCTTGCCGGAGGGGACTCCAAACACACACTTCTCGGGGTTGAGCTTGAGGTTGATCTTGCGCAGATTTGCAAAGGTCTCGTCTAAATCTTGAATCAGAGTTGCTTTGTCCTTGCTCTTGACCACTATGTCATCCATGTAGGCTTCCACATTTCTGTGCAACTGTGGCTCAAAAGCGTCATGGACTACTCTTGCAAACGTTGAACCAGCATTCTTTAATCCGAAAGGCATCCGTACGAAACAGTATGTGCCACATGGAGTAATGAATGCGGTCTTTTCCTCATCCTCTTCTGCCATGAAGATCTGATGATATCCTGAGTATGCGTCAAGAAATGAAAGCAAGTCACATCCGGCCATGGAGTCAACAATCTGGTCAATGCGCGGCAAGGGAAATAGGTCTTTGGGACAAGCTTTATTAACATCAGTAAAGTCAATACAAAGCCTCCATTTCCCGTTTGCCTTGCGCACGACTACAGGATTGGCCAACCACGTAGGATGGAGTACTCCTCTGACAAGGCCTGCTGCTTCCAGTTTCTTGATTTCTTCTGCGATGAATTCTTGGCGCTCCACTGCTTGTTTCCTGACTTTCTGCTTGACGGGCCGCGCATGAGGGCCGCCCGTCTTCAAAGATGGTGTTTCCGCCGGAGGGGCCTTGGCCGCCGGCCAAACTATCCGGCTTGGTGGTTTTCTCATGACCGCCTGTCCGGCCACCGCTTCGACAATGATTTCTCAAGTCGTCGAAAGCAATCTTCGCGTCAGCCCTAAAGCTGCCGAACAGTTAGATCCAATAGAGCTCTCGTCTGTTAACGAGCTCTTGGATCGCATCGCCGCCCTGGGAGTCGCTACGGACTACAACCAGATTGGGCCTAAAACCGATCTGAGAGAGATTAACTCTCCCCAGGCCACCCACCACGTCGTAGTGGTGGAAGAGCAATACGGCAACTCTTTGCCAGCGTTGAAAACAATTCATGTCCGGATTCCCGAACCCTCCATGTCGGATTCCTGCGGAGGGACAGATTTCGATCGAGCATTGAACTTAAAATCATGCATCTCCCCGGACTCGCTGGATTGTCCCCAGCAAAACACACTTCCGAATTCGGAAACCCCTTGGCCTTCGAGCCTCAAGATGGGCAGGGATCCGGATTTTATTCCGCCCACCCGCCCAGACATATGCGATCTATCGCTAATACAGCAAGAGCCTACAGAAACAGTACATCACTACTGGGCCAGATTCCTCCTGGTTAGGGACAGGATAAAGGACTGCCGAGAGGAAAACGCAATATCAATCTTCCGCAATAACTGCACGGACAAGGGAATACTAAAAGCCATTGATCGTTGCAACATTACGCGTTTTACCGATCTGGCGTCCATTGTACGAAAGTACTGTGCGATGGAGAGTTTCTGGAAAACCGAAAATCAATTTTGGGATAATCCGGCCCCAAACCCAGTCCGCAGTAAAAGGGCGCCTTACACTCAGGCCCCAGATGCAAAAACGAAAAAACAAAAACCCAATCAGGGAAACGGAACCGTACTGGAGGGATGGCTTAATGGACCCTGTAAGCTTCATAATACAGAGGGAGCCGTCCCAACACATAGCCTTCGAGCATGTTGGATATTACGGCAGGTGGCCAAACGTGGCGAAGAGCTTCTAGCTCCGGGAAACCACTCCAACAATACCAGCACGGTATCAACAGTCTTCGAGACTTTCGCATCAAATAATATGCGAAAACGATCAATCCGCGAACTCGCCGAAGTCTACCAAGTAGCAACAGCAAATCCGTGGAGCGACACAGCTATTACCTTCAATGGCAGCGACGAGCCCACATTCCGAACAACCAGAGCCCCAGCCGCACTGGTACTTAGTCCCATAGTGGACGGCTTTCGACTGACAAAAGTCCTCATGGACGGCGGCAGCGGACTAAACCTCATTTACGAGGAAACTCTGCGAAAAATGGAAATCGATTGGAGCCATATTGAGCGAAGCAGCACAACCTTTAGGGGAATAATCCCTAGCCGGGAAGCGCACTGCACCGGAAAAATCACACTCGATGTGGTGTTCGGCTCTCCGGACAATTACAGATCCGAAGAAGTCACGTTCCAGGTGGCCTCGTTCAGCAGTGGATATCACGCCATATTAGGACGAGAGGCATTCACAATTTTTCAAGCAATACCTCATTACGAGTACATGAAGCTTAAAATTCCTGGGCCCAACGGAATAATCACTCTCGCTAGTGATCTGGACATAGCACTCCGCGCCGAAAACAAGACAGCCGCACTAGCCCTTGAGGCACTATCCGAAGCCTTAGCGGCAGAGGAACTCACCGCGCTGCGCTCTACGGTGAACATGGACAATGTGATACTCGATAAAAGATCCAAGTCCACCTCCTTCAAACCAGCAGAAGAGATAATAAAATTCCAGGTCCATCCAACGGACCCAACAAAGACGACCTCCATTGGGGCAAAGTTGAACCCCGAAGTAGACGCCGCACTGCGCGAATTCCTTCGGGAAAATTGGGATATCTTCGCCTGGCATCCTTCAGACATGCCCGGAATCCCCCGCAGGTTGGCTGAACACAGCCTCAACATCCTAAAAGGATTCAAGCCAGTCAAACAGGCTCTTCGACGATTTTCCGAGCCCAAGAGACAGGCAATGGGAGAAGAGCTAGCCAAACTATTGGAAGCCGGATTCATTAGAGATATCAAACATCCGGACTGACTAGCAAATTTGGTGATGGTACCAAAGAAGGATAAATCCTGGCGCCTCTGTGTCGATTTTAAAGACCTCAATAAAGCTTGCCCAAAGGATCCCTTCCCTCTCCCCCGCATCAATCAAATTATCGATGCCACAGCAGGGCACGATTCGTTGTGCTTCCTGGACGCATACTCTGGTTATCATCAAATCAAGATGGCGGAAGCAGACCAAGCCGCAACGGCATTCATCACTCCACATGGACCATTCTGCTTCAACACGATGCCCTTCGGACTCAAAAACGCCGGCGCAACATATCAGCGCATGATCCAAACATGTCTGGCCACCTAGACCGGCAAAACAGTCGAGGCATACGTAGACGACGTAGTCGTCAAAACAAAACACGTCGAAACTTTAGTAGACGATTTGAGGCTCACATTCGACAACCTCAGAGCATATGACATCAAGCTGAATCCGGAAAAATGCGTTTTCGGCGTACCAACCGGAAAGCTGCTGGGCTTCATCGTATCCGGTAGAGGAATTGAAGCAAATCCGGCCAAAATCTGAGCTTTGTCCCAGTTGGATATTCCAAAAGACCTCAAACAAATACAAAAATTAACAGGATGCGTGGCAGCCTTAAGCCGCTTTATCTCCCATTTAGGAGAAAAGGCGTTGCCCCTCTATCGCCTCCTCAGGCGCACCGCACACTTCGAGTGGACGGATGCTGCCACTGCCGGACTCGAAGAAATAAAGGCCATACTGGCAACAAATCCGGTCCTGGCTGCGCCCACTTCGGGCGAACCAATGTTGTTATACATCGCAGCAACACATCAAGTTGTGAGCGCAGTCCTCGTCGTCGAACGAGCGACGGAAGGGCATAAATTCCCTCTTCAAAAACCAGTGTATTATGTATCCACTGTGTTAACCCCCTGCAAATCCCGTTACCCGCACTATCAGAAGATAGCATATGCGGTGTTCATGGCGTCTCGAAAGCTCCGGCACTACTTTCAGGAGTGCTCGATAACAGTGGCCTCTGAAGTTCCACTCAATGACATTATAAATAATCGCGACGCAAAGGGCAGGATAGCAAAATGGGCCATCGAGCTCTTACCATTCGACATCACTTACAAACCTCGACGAGCTATAAAGTCACAAGTTTTGGCTGACTTCGTCGCCGAATGGACTGAAGCCGAACTCCCTAAAGAGTACGGCGCGTACTCCAATTGGACTATGCATTTCGACGGCTCCAAAATGTTGGCCGGACTGGGGGCTGGCGTCGTACTGACGTCCCCCACCGGAGGTACAGTCCAGTATGTACTTCAAATAATGTACACGGACTCCAACAATGCAGCCGAATACGAGGCCCTGTTACATGGTCTCCGGATGGCGGTCTCCATGGGAATTCAACGCCTAGAGGTGCGCGGGGACTCAAACCTTGCAATATCCCAGATAAGTGGAGACTTCGTCGCCAAGGATCCGAAAATGGCAGCATATCGCAACGCTGTCCTAAAAATGTCAGCTCGGTTTGAAGGACTCGAATTCCATCAGATAGCCCAAGATAATAACCAAGCGGCCGACGTCCTGGCACGCATCGGTGCGAAATGTGATGCTGTCCCTCCAAATATCTTCCTGGAACGGCTCTTCAAGCCATCTGTACTATGGGAAGAGGAGCCCGGTAGCTACAAACTGGAGAAAACCGCACCAACTGGTGATTCGGCAGACGACATAACACCCTCTACCCACGCCATAATGGCAGTAATTGCCGCGTGGACAGAACCTTTCCTGGCCTACTTACTTAGGCAGGAACTTCCCAAAGACCAAAACGAGGCCCGCTGCATAGTCCGGCGATCGAAGGCCTACAAGGTCCATGAGGGAGAACTTTATAAGAAAAGTACCACCGGAGTCCTTCAAAGGTGTATCTCCGAAGAAGAAGGGCGAAACCTCCTGGCTGAAATTCATGCGGGACTAGGCGGACACCACGCAGCAGCCCGGGCCCTTGTAGGAAAGGCATTCCGTACAGGATTTTATTGGCCGACGGCTCGGGCAGACGCACAGGACTTGGTCCAGCGATGCGCTGGTTGTCAGCTCTTTGCTAATCAGAGCCATATGCCACCCACCGCCCTCAAAACCATACCCATTACCTAGCCGTTCACGGTCTGGGGGCTAGACATGGTTGGACCCCTTAAAGGGGGAACCCACAAGAAAAAGTACCTATTGGTCATGGTGGATAAATTCACCAAATGGATAGAGGCCAAACCGGTTAAAACGGCAGAATCCGGACCAGTGATAGACTTTATATCAGGGGTGGTACACCGTTACGGAGTCCCCCACAGCATCATCACCGACAATGGCATGAACTTCATAGCCGATGAGGTTAAGTCTTGGTGCAAAAATATGGGCATCAACCTCGACTATGCGTCAGTCTATCACCCTCAAACCAACGGTCAAGTGGAAAGAGCAAATGGTCTAATAATGAGCGGCATTAAACCCAGACTAGTGAGGTCACTCACTAAATCCGACACACAATGGGTCGAGGAGCTCGACTCCGTACTCTGGGGGCTGCGGACAACGCCTAACCGTACTACCGGATTCACACCATTTTTTATGGTATACGGCGCAGAGGCAGTTTTGCCCTGTGACATTATTCATGACTCACCTCGAGTGCGCATGTATGAGGAAAGAGAGGCCGACCTTGATCGGCAGGACAACTTGGACATATTGGAGGAAGAACGTGACGTTGCGAAGGCTCGTTCCGCATTCTATCAGCAGCAGGCCCGAAGATATCAAAGCAGAGAAGTACGGGCCAAGACTTACAACGTTGGTGAACTAGTTCTATGCCTGTCGGACAAGAAAAAGGACAAGCTCAAGCCCAAATGGGAGGGTCCCTTCATCATCGATCAAGTACTGACCGGCGGAGCGTACCGTCTACGAAATGCGTCGGATAACCGACTCGAGCCGAACCCATGGATCGCAGCCCGCCTCCGACGATTCTATGCCTAGCGCTGGACTAAGAGTTCGTCCCCTTCCCCCGTCCAAACTTTTACACTTCGGCTGTCTATTGTTTCTCTTTTTATCCTTTTTATTTTTTGAAAAAAAGCCCTTCCGGGCCTATTTTTGCATTCTTTGCATACGCATGATGTGCCATCCGCACTCATTATTTCTGGGGGCTTCTTTTACAGAAGCTCAATTATACGCATGATGTGCTATCTGCACTCATTATTCCTGGGGGCTTCTTTTACAGAAGCTTAATTATACGGGTTTTATACCCATCACATGTGTCAAGCTTCCACATGTACCTTTTATTCGCCATTATATGCATCGATATGACTTAAGTTTTGGCCAAGCTGGGTTGCCTGGCTCCTGTGCTTACCCCTACGTTCCCGATTGTTCGGCTAGGAGGTAAAGGGAGCACCTCTGCGATTGTTACTGCCGGGTCAGCCGGATGTGTACCTCAGACTGGGTGAAGCCGAAAGCTAGCGTTCTTAAGGGAATATTCGGTCGGTGACTTAAAAGATGACTTTTTACCTATTTATCTATCTGCCCCCAGATGTTTTACTGCTTTCTTTGCAGTCCGGACATGCACTTTAGGGCATGCCTCCCAGTGAAAGGAACCCTTAACGGAACTATTCTCCCTGGAAGATGTTTCTTACTAACCATGTAATATAACATAACTAGTTGGGTACTTGTCTGATAAAGCACTAATGACCCCTACGCCTGGTCTCCATGCATACCACGGTTGTTTCTTAACCAAAAAGGTATTCGGACACACTCCGGACTCTAGGGTCCCGAGGTCGAAGCGAAAAGGTCGGCAAAGACAAACGATCTACAATCCGGCTAGAAGGCATTTCACATGTCACTTTAAAGGATAACATACATTGTCAAATTTATTGATTGTATTCCTCCTCAATCCCGTCTAACAGGCTGTCTAGTTTACAGTCCTGTTGGGAAAATTTAGCAGCCAACTCTACTTGGCTATACACTAAACTCACAGGGATCTCCTTCCCATCGGGCCCCACCGGTCCAACTTTGTCCATATGGTTGGGATTTGCCTTCTTGTACCGCGTCTTCACCATGGCCCAAGCCTCCCTCGCACCTTGACGGCAAGCCGAAATCTTCCACAGACGGAAGCGCTGCCGCACTCCCTGCAGCTTCTCTGCAAGCTCCCCGAGGCCCTCGGGTAGGGTGAGGGCTGGCCATAAAGCCTGAACGACGCCGCTCATTGCCTGCCGAACTCGTTCGAGTAGCTGCAACAGTTCGGGAAGTTGATCACCCATTGATATGGGCATCTCCTCTGCTGGACGACCCGTGAGTATACCTACAAGACATATTATGTCAAAACGCTTCCTCGCCGAACTCTTCTTTTCAAAAGAGTTCGCTCAAGCACTTACTATAAATGCTGCGACGAAGCCACTGATTCTCCTTAGCAGAGCCGGACAGCTCGGCCTGTACGCCTTTCAGCTCTTCTCCGAGCTTGGCGTTGGCATCTTGGAGCTTGTTCCTTTCCTGCTGAACTCTATTCAGCACACTCTCGCCGGCCTTTAGCTGGCGTAGCAATGCTTGCTTGTCTGGATCTTGTCCGGCGGTACCTGCAAATGTCATTATTAGACTCGCGCGCACGCCGCACAGCGCTTATATTTATTAATAGAAATGTGTTACCAGGAGGGGTCTTTCCGCCTCCTCCTGCGGCAGCAAGTGCGGCCTCAAGTTGGGCCTTGCAATCTTGCAGCTCCCGAGACAGATGGGCGTTCTTCTCGTTAAGTGCCTGAAATTTATAATGATCCTTAAATCAGTTAGCATAACTAATTTAAGTCTCGGGGGCTACTGGTATATACAACCATTAAAATTCCCTTACCCGTATGTCTTTCACATACTGCTCCGTGGCTCTGGTAAAACCATTTTGAGCAGCACGGAGATGCGCGTCCCCTGCGTTAAAGGCATCCAATGCCTCAGGGGAAAAGCACGCGTCTTGAAATACTGTCCGGCGGCGCCTATGGTTCATGGCGCTCTCCACCTCATACTTGGTGGAGGACAGTCTGTCGGTATCCTCCGTTGGAGAAGGATCCGGCTCGCGTCTTGCGCTTGCCTCCCCCTCCAGGCCGGGCGCTGGAGCCTGGCCGGTGTTGGTCGGATTGGCAATTCCTGCGCTCGCAGTCCGGCGAGCACTTTTCCTCCTACAGAAATCATGGGCACTTAGACGTTTCCTCGGAACGTTGCTCTAAGAATTCAAATACGAGCTGTACCTTTGCGGTGACGTTTCGTCCGCACTGCGCTCCTTTTCCGCCTGCTGGTTCGGACTGACCTCTGTTGGTCGGCCGCCGCGGGCTCGGCTTCCTGCCGTAAAGGCACTTCCTGCAAAATACCATCGTTCGCGAAGGTCAGAAGTGGGCGGGGATGAGATAATGGTGTCCGGACTTCGGTCGCGGTCACCTGGGAAGCCGGACTTAGTCCGGGGTAGTCCGCCGTAATGGCGACCAAAGCATTGTCTATGCTGAGCTGGTGATACACCCCGTCGATCAGCTCCACCTCGATATCCGTGTCCTCTTCGGAGGCCGGACCCGGGGATCCTTCTGGATCCTCGGGTTGTGGAGTAGGACTTACCATGTCCTCCACAATCCGGCGTAGACCCTGCGCCGAAGACATAATGTAAGAAGCTTAAACTTCGAAAGCATGGGCTGGGCCCTTCAAGGTGTTCACTTACCCATCCTCTGGGGTTGATCATGGAAAACCCATTCAAAGGGTTCGTTCGAAGGAAATACTCCTTCTCCCCCTTGTACAGGCTGGACAGGATCTTCACCAGATCCTCAGTCGAATTCGGCCCTTTGCGGCCATGCCGGGTAGCATCGTCTTCCCCGTTGAAATCCCACATGGGGTGGCCTCTGTATTGCAGTGGTTGTACCCCTCGCTTGATGCATGTCGCCATGACTCCAATCATGGTCAAGCCGGAATGAGCCATTAATCTTATCTGGCCCATCAAGTAATGGACGCTCTTGTCTTCCTCCAATCGGGGGCTCCGCGGGCGCCAGCTGAGGCGTTTCTTCAAGGGAGCAGCACTAAACTCCGGGAGGCCGATCCGAACTAGGTCTGGCAGCGGAGCGTCCTCTATATAAAACCATTCCGAGGGCCAGTCTTCGGACGCCCTCTTGGGAGTGCCGGATAGGTATCCGGTCCCGGCGATGCGCCATATTTCGGCGCCGCCCACTTGATATATGGACCCCTGGTAAGAACGGGGTACGAGGCAAAACAGCCTCTTCCACAATGCGAAATGGGGCTCAATGCCCAGGAATAGCTCGCAAAGAGCTATGTAGCCCGCGATATGCAGGACAGAGGCGGGCGTAAGGTGGTGGAGCTGGAGTCCGTAGAACTTCAGGAGCCCGCGGAGGAACGGATGTATTGGAAATCCGAGTCCCCTTGTCAGATAAGGGACAAAACATACTCGCTCCCCCTTATTGGGGCTGGGAGTGTCCTCCGCCTGTCTCCCACCTTGATAAGTGACCAGTCCGGCCCGGACTGTGATCATAATGGCCGGAGGGAGTAATCCCCCCGTTTGAAGCTTCTCGAGCTCGTTGTGCGAAATAGAGCACCTCCTCCAACTCCCCGGCGATGGGCTGGGAGCACGTGAAGAAGAGCCGTGTTGACGATCCATGGTGGAATGGATTTCTAGGTCAAAGGCGCTTCGATGGAGTATTCGCGGGAGGAAGACGGTGCGGTTTGGATCTAGATTCTTGCCTCTTTTGTAGGCGGTCAACTCGCGCAATTGGGGGTGAAATGCAAAAAACACCCTGGCTTTTCGCATTCGTGCGACGCATGGAAGAGAGCCATTATTTGGCGTAGAAGCCGAGGAACACAGTATTCAAGATGAAGCCGGACACTGTCCGGCAGGTACATGGAATTTGAAGGGAGAACCCGCCTTGCAACGCAGAAGACTATAGACGCGCTGGACTTATCGTCATTGAAGCCTGGTTCGGGGGCTACTGAGGGAGTCCTGGACTAGGGGGTGTCCGGACAGCCGGACTATCAATATCCGCCGGACTATCAAGACTACGAAGATACAAGATTGAAGACTCCGCCCCGTGTCCGGATGGGACTTTCCTTGGCGTGGAAGGCAAGCTTGGCAATACGGATATGTGGATCTCCTACCATTGTAACCGACTCTGTGTAACCCTAGCCCTCTCCGGTATCTATATAAACCGGAGGGCTTTAGTCCGTAGGACAACATACAACATACAATCATACCATAGGCTAGCTTCTAGGGTTTAGCCTCCTTGATCTCGTGGTAGATCTACTCTTGTACTACCCATATCATCAATATTAATCAAGCAGGACGTAGGGTTTTACCTCCATCGAGAGGGCCCGAACCTGGGTAAAAACATCGTGTCCCTCGTCTCCTCTTACCATCCGCCTAGATGCACAGTTCGGGACCCCCTACCCGAGATCCGCCGGTTTTGACACCGACAGTTGCCACGCAAACACGTCGACGTTCGCCCGCAGGAAAGCAACGAGCGCGCTTTCCTATTTAGGGTCGAGAGTGGCACTGATGGTGAAGGTACCGCCAGTGCCGTCCTCCTTGGCGGACACCTTCTTGGTCTCTGGCAGAGCTGCCTTCGTCTTCTTACACTTGCCGGTGGAGCTCGATGGTGCGTCCTCGACGGTAGCGCAGCACTCCGAAGAGGTGCGCTTGCCGGAGTGGGCATCAGAACTCTTGCCGGACTTGGTCTTCTTCTTCCCCTCGGGAGCTTCAGCGGCAAGTGACTTACGATCGGCTGCGGCTGCTGCTTCCCGGTAAATCTTATCGGTGCAGATAAGAGCATCCTTCTTGTCGCCAGGGACAGAGATGACACTTATCGGACCGGGCATCTTGAGCATGTTGTAGGCATAGTGAGAGGCTGCCATGAACTTGGCGAGCGCTGGACGGCCGAGTATCCCATTGTAGGGCAATGGGAAGTTAGCAACGTCAAAAGTGACCCTCTCAGTCCTGAAGTTCAGCTCGCTGCCAAATGTCACCGGCAACGTGATCTTCCCCTTTGGCTTGCTCCTTCCCGGATTGATTCCTTGGAACGTGCCGGTCTCCTCAAGCTCGCTGTCAGGGATCTGGAGTTTCTGGAGTACCGCGGAGGAGATCAGGTTCAAGCCGGCCCCACCGTCAACTAACATCTTAGTGACCTTGAGGTTGCGGATAGTTGGTGAGACCAACATCGGCAAGCACCCGACCGCAGTTATGCGATCAGGGTGGTCCTCAATATCAAAGACGATAGGCGTCCTGGACCTTTTCAGGGGCTTGCGTGACTCGACGGGTGGTTCTGCTGCATTGACTTCCCGCACCCACTGTTTGAGCTGGCGGTGTGAAGTATGTAGAGAAGCACCGCCGTCAACGCACAGGACCTCTGTGGCTTTCTGAAACTCCTGCTCATCAGCCTCGTCATCATCCATCTCTTCATCTTCATCGTCATCTTCATCCTTGTCGCGGCCGCGGGGAGGCCTGTCTCCTTGCCGCTGTTTGGCCTTGCCGCAACGTCCTCCCCGGCCGGGATGCTTCTTGCCGGATCCTCCAGTACCTTCTTGTGCCTTCTCCTTGTCGCGTCGCTCGTACTCAGCCTTCTGCTGCTCGACAAGCTGCTCGACCTTCTTGCAGCTCTGGAGATCATGGCCCTTGGTGCGGTGGATCTTGCAGTACTGCTTGCCGGAGCCGTCCTGCTTGTCGGTGGCCGCCACAGCTTCGGCTTCCTTGGCGCCACCTCCGTTGCTGGACTGCTCAACGACTAGGACATCTTTGCCTTTCTTCTTCCTGTTGTTCCGCCGCCGGTTTTTCCTTGCCGGCGCGGCATCTTCGCTGTCAGATCCCCCTGCTCCTGTGTTCTCTCCGAGGAGTTTCCTCCCTTCCTCAGCACGTGCACACTTGTCGGCCAGGGCATATAGCTCACTGACATCTCTGATTTTGCACATCGCCATCTCCTCCCGCATCCTGCGGTTACGCACGTTCTAATGGAACGCGCTGATGACCGCGGCAGGGTGGACATCTGGGATGTTGCGCTATACTTGGCTGAATCTCTGAATGTACTTGCGCAGGGGCTCTCCTTCCTTCTAGGCGAGCAGATGAAGGTCGCTCTCTTGGCCATGAGGCTTGTGGCCGCCTGTAAAGGCGCGGACAAACTGATGGCACAGATCCGCCCATGAGGATATGGAGTTGTCCGGCAAGTGCATGAGCCAGGATCTGACATTGGGCTTGAGCACCAGTGGGAAGTAGTTGGCAAGGATCTTGTCGTCGCGCCCCCTGGCAGCTTGCACCGTGATGGTGTAGATGCTGAGGAACTCCGACGGATGCAACCTGCCATCGTACTTCTCTGGTACATCTGGCTTGAAGTTCTTCATACTGGGCCACTGGACTTGCCGCAGCTCACGAGTGAACGCAGGGCAACCTACCGCGTACGACTAGTCGCCTGGTTCCCCTGGTGCATGCATGTCGACAGCGGGCCCAGCGCGCTGGTCTGACTGACGCCGCGCTTCTCTTCGGCGCTCGATGCGTGTATGAGTGTCTTCTTGCTGTCGTTCTTGAAGAACTTGGCGCTGATTGCGACGAGCTCAAGGTTGACTCGGCGAATCGGCGATCTTGGCCTTCGGGGTGGAGAGTGCACGGTGGTTGCACCCCCACCAGTCTTGTCGCCATCGGCTCGCGTCCGGCAATCTTGCCGCGGCTGCGATGCATTCGGCTGCCGTGGAGTGTCACCGTTGGCGAAGCCGATGAGACTCTGAATGGTGGCCCTCCAATCATCGATCTTGTCCGCCGTTGGAGGGTAATCCAGGAGCAGTTGAGCTCGTGCCAAAGCTTCTTCTGAAGTTTTGGGTGGCGGTGGCGAACGGTGCGAGGAGCAGGATATGCTCGGACTTCTAACTATGTTATAAGGAGCAGGATCCCGTCCAGGCGACCGTGTCTTGCTCGTGCCAGCAGGTTGGCGTGCATGCTGGTCTTGAGCACCTTGAGATCCACCAGCTCGATTTTGGTCCAACGAACGTATGGTACCGCAAGTACCATGACGCTGTCGGTCCCGCGCCTCCTGAGATGGGCGCGATGCATGTACGGACGCCGAGGTTTGCGCAGCCTTGTCCTTGGACCTGGCGGCAGCGTGAGCTCCCTCCCTCCGCCGGCGTCTACCCCACCACCCGTTTGCTCCGGTGGCGGTGGGATCGACGTGGACGGAGCAGCCACCTCCAAAGCATTCTTCTTCGGTGGCATGTCGATGAAGATGATGAAGATCTAGCTCGCGTGAACGCCGGATTGGGTTCACACAACCTCGATGCCCCCACCTAGCGTGCCAAAGATGTCGTGGGAACGAACACCTATGGGACCGGAGCCCCTTTTCGGTCCGGCGGGGGGCGGAGATCGCACGAAGAGCGGATCGAGGCGAAGCACACGAGCGATTTACCCAGCTTCGGAGCTCTCCGGAGAGATAATACTCCTACTGCTGCTTTGTGGTTGTATTATGTTCTTGCTTGAGAGTGTGAGCGTACTCTGGTTTCGAATGCTTTGAACCTCCTATACGTTGCGCATGGGCCTTCTTTTATATGCTAAAGGGGTCACCGACAGATGGCAACGTAGGCGAGGGCAAAAATGTAAAAGGAGTTGTGGTTGGTACAACTAACTGAACAGTGTATCCTACCTAACCCTGACGGCAGGGGACAAAGGCATTAAATGCCCGTCTGTGTCGCCCAAACAGTGCAGAAAAGGGACCGTCAGGGGCGCCACCGGTCGCCATGATGGCACTCTTGTCAGCGTCGCTTGCCACCTCGCACCGTTGGCTGCACAGCCTCTTGCCACGCGCGCCTAGAAAGGTCCCATGGCGACACGTTGACGGATGCGCTGGAGCGTGGGTTACAGAGTGGTGGCTTGCCGCGGCAAGCGCCCTGCTGCGGTCGTTGTCTTGCCGCGCCCGAAAGCTTGTCGCTCGCCGGGCCTTGCCGGGACGTGTAGCGCGTCGCGGCAAGTTCCTTGAAATGCCTTGGTTGGCCTTCCCGGCAAGCTCCTCTTGCCGGGGTCTTGTCTCCTTGACTTAAACACTTTGTTCTTGAATGGCTCCAAAGTAACCACGGAGGACCTTGTCGGTCACCCGGCAAGCCTTGCCGCGGGGTGCTGCGACTGCCCGTGCACAAGTTCGGGATACTAGGGTACCCCTACTCTAGTACACCGACATTTGGGAAATTTAGTGGGCTCACCACCTCTTATGATCAATGAAACAACTTTGACTCTTGAGCATGTTATGGAAAGATTAGATGATATTGAAAAGAAAATGCTCACCGAAGATCATATGGAAACTATAGATAAAAATATGCATAATTTTCCACCAAGATTGGGTCAAGAGCGGGAGAAATTTTGAAGTTGCTAAAAGAAAAGGGTACCATAATCCATGGCAGAATTGAAGAAAGCCCGTCTTGGATTGATAAATTAGAGGAAATCTTTAGTAATCTAAGCACGGCTTTGCTTCCGCTAAAACTACCAAAAAACTCCCAAATTTTTTTGCAAAGTTACCAAGAACAAGGATGCAACTTCTAGTAATAGTAATAAAGAGGATCTTAAGATGATTAGTATTCACCCGGATTTTGTTGAAGTGATAAGAGATCCTTTTTGCAAGAATGAATTCTTTCAATTTATTCCTAGGAGTATTGTTATTGAAGATCTTTATGATAAATCTCTGAAGGATCCTAAGTGTTTGATTGATGAGTTAAAGAAGGATGACAAAACTTAGATCCTTTCTTTATGCCTAGTTAAGGGCGTAAAACTATAGCACTTGTTGGGAGGCAACCCAATGAATATATTTTATTTTTTCTTTTTGCTTTCTGTTCTTGAGTGTTAGCAAAATTATGCTACTATTATGATCGTGTTTTAGTTAGTGTTTGTGCCAAGTAGAACCTTTAGGATCTTCTTGGGTGATAGTTGTTTGATCTTGCTGAAAAACACAGAAACTTTGCGCTCACGAAAACAATCCACATTTTTTATAAGAAAGTGCTTTTGCCATGATTCTTTTTGCAGTAGATTAATATACAAATTGATCAGGTCGTCCTATTTCTTCAGAATTTTTGGAATTCCAGAAGTTTTTGAAAAAGTCAGATTGCTACAGACTGTTCTGTTTTGACAGATTCTGTTTTCCTTGTGTTGTGTGCTTATTTTGATGGCTCTATGGTTTTCTTTGATGAGTTCTTGCCATAGAAAAGTTGGAATGCAGTAGATATGGTACAAAAACAAAATACGAATTGGTTTGATATAGTACTTATAGTAGTGTGGTTTGCTTTCTTACACTAACGGATCTCACGAAGGTTTTGTTGAGTTTCGTGTGATTGAAGTTTTCAAGTTTTGGGTTATCTTACTATGTATGAAGGAAGGATAGAAGAGCCTAAGCTTGGGGATGCCCCCGAATGGCATCCCCGCTTTCTTCCAACGACTATCGGTATTTTACTCGAAACTATATTTTTATTCGTCACATGATATGTGTTTTGCTTGGAGCGTCTTATATGATATGAGTCTTTGCTTGTTTTATTTTGTGTTTTAAGTCATCAATCCTTGCTGGACACACCTATTTGGGAGAGCCAAAATTATGTCATTACTTGTTAGAATTGCTCTCTATGCTTCACTTAAATTTTTATGAGCAATGGACCTGCTCTAGTGCTTCACCTCTATCTTTTTGAGCACGATGTGCTTAGTATTTTTGAAGAAATACTCTCTTGCTTCACTTAGATTTGTTTGAGAGTTAGTAAAATTTTGAAGAAATTCTCTCTTGCTTCACTTAAATTATTTTGAGAGAAATAAAAATAATTATGCTCCTGATCTTCACTTATATTTGTTTGAGCTTATAAAAAGCAACACCTGAAAATTAGTCCCAAAGTGATAGATATCCAAGAAGGATATAATAAAAACTTTCATGAAGATCATTGGACAAAATAAACTTGATTCTTAGTAATAGTTTTGAGATATGATGATGTGATATGTGAGTTATGTTGATGAGTAATTAAGCTTTAGTAAGAATATTGGTGTTAAGGTTTGTGATTCCCTATGCAAGTACGAAAGTCAATAGTCATGCAATGAAATTATATCCTACTTGTGGTGCATTATTCGGTGTTATTTATGCTTAATGCTTGCTTATGAGATTATTCATTTATTGGTTGGTCGCTTCTCAATCTTTTTGCTCGCCTTCATTTTGCACCAAGTATGATCTCTACTTGTGCATCCAAAATCCTTTAAACCAGTTTTGCCACATGAATCCACTATATCTACCTATATGTGGTATTATTTTGCCATTCTAAGCAAATTTGTATGTGCCATCTCTAATTTTCAAAATAAACTTCTCTTTTGTGTATTTGTTTCGCTCGCGGAGCGGTGAGGGGTGGCTAATACTTTCCATGCTAGATGTGTTATTCTCACGATGAGTGTTTATTCACTTGTCATTGCACGAGAGTAAGGCAAAGGTTTTAGGGATGTCCAGTCCCAAAATGCAAAAAAATGAATTTACTTTATGTTGTCAAATAATTAATTCCTTGGAAAGTGTTGGTATGGAGGGCACCCTTGGATATGGTTAGCCATGGAAAGTGAAAGTATGGTAGAAAAAGGAATGAACTTTATTTTCTGTTTGGGAACTTCCTATGATATATCTAGCATGGAAAGTGTTGGGAACTCTAAGTCATTTTCGTTGGTGGGATGGATACACCTCCCAAAATGTTTTTATCTCTACTATTTCCACTTTGAGCTCTGGCACCTCTACAAATCCCCACTTCCCTCCGCGAAGGGCCTTTCTTTTTACTTTATGCAATTTTTATTTTTGAATTTGAGTCTCCATCTTCTCTTATAAAAGCACCAACTAGGAGGCAATATGATCATACTTAAGTATTGGGTGTAGCTAATATTCGAGTGTGTTTCATGAATGGATCCATGGTTGAGCGTGATGGGCTAGGGATAACTTATTTTAGCATTGATATTTTGAAACACATGGTTGCTTGTTGATATGCTTGAGTATCTAAAGTATTATGTCAAAACTAGACTATTGCTTTGAATTGCATAAAAGTCCAAATGTCCATGCTATAAAGAAAAGAAATATGATATGACATGTTAGGCAGCATTCACATCAAAAAAATCTGTTTTTATCACATACCTACTCGAGGACGAGTAGGAGTTAAGCTTGGGGATGCTGATACATCTCCAACATATCTATAATTTTTTATTGTTCCATGTTGTTATATTATCAATCTTGGATGTTTTATAATCATTTTCTAGTCATTTTATATCATTATTTAGCACTAACCTATTGACATAGTGCCAAGTGCCAGCTGTTGTTTTTCCCATGTTTTTTACATCGCAGGAAATCAATATCAGACGGAGTACAAATGCCCCGAAACTTTACAGAGAATTTTTATGGGCCAAAAGGAACACAACGGGCCCTGGCTGTGCCTGGGGGGGTGCCCCGTGGGAGGCACAACCCACCAGGGCGCGCCAAGAGGCCCAGGAGTGCCCTGGTGGGTTGTGCCCACCTCGGGTGTCCCCGGACCGCCTCTTTGCTCTATAAATACCCCAATATTTCCAAAACCCTAGGGGAGTCGACGAGATATTCATCCACCCGTCGCAGAGTCCAGAACCACCAAATCCAATCTAGACACCCTCTCGGATGGGGTTCACCACCTCCATTGGTGCCTCTTCGATGATGCGTGAGTAGTTCTTTGTAGACCTTCGGGTCCGTAGTTAGTAGCTAGATGGCTCTCCCTCTCGCTGAATTCTCAATACAATGGTCTCTTGGAGATCCATATGATGTAACTCTTTTTTTGCGGTGTGTTTGTTGGGATCTGATGAACTTTGAGTTTATGATCAGTTATATCTTTTTATATCCATGAAAGTTATTTGAGTTTCTTTGATCTCTTATATGCATGATTGCTTATAGCCTCGTATTTCTTCTTCAATATTTTGGTTTTGTTTGGCCAACTTGATCTATTTATCTTGCAATGGGAAGAGGTGCTTTGTAGTGGGTTCGATCTTATGGTGCTTGATCCAAGTGACAGAAAGGGAACCGACACGTATGTATCGTTGCTACTAAGGATAAAACGATGGGGTCTATCTCTACATAGATAGATCTTGTCTACATCATCTCATCATTCTTATTGCATTACTCCGTTTCTCCATGAACTTAATACACTAGATGCATGCTGGATAGTGGTCGATGTGTGGAGTAACAGTAGTAGATGCAGGCAGGAGTCGGTCTACTAATCTTGGACGTGATGCCTATATAATGATCATTGCCTGGATATCGTCATGACTATTCGAAGTTCTATCAATTGCCCAACAGTAATTTGTTTACCCACCGTTTGCTATTTTTCTCGAGAGAAGCCACTAGTGAAACCTATGGCCCCCGAGTCTTCTTTCTCATATATTTGCCTTTGCGATATACTTTTCTCTTACATTTATTTTCAGATCTATTAAACCAAAAATACAGAAATACCTTGCTGCAATTTATTCCTATTTATTTTATTTGCGATCTACCTATCAATTTACTACAAATTTACTTCACGTCTGTTTGCCTATCTTGAGGCGCCGTACCCCAGAAGGGATTGACAACCCCTTTAACACGCCGGGTTGCGAGGATTTGCTATCTGTGTGCAGGGGCTGTTTACGTTGTGTTGCTTGGTTCTCCTACTGGTTCGATAACCTTGGTTTCATATCTGAGGGAAATACCTACCGCCAATGTGCTGCATCATCCCTTCCTCTTTAAATACCGACGTAGCTTCAAGCGACATCAATGCCCATAAGTTCATCTTATCTTGTGATGAATGCCAAAGAATAGGTAATATCGGTAAGCGTCAAGAAATGCCTATGAATTATTCACTTGTTATTGAACCATTTGATGTTTGGGGATTTGATTACATGGGACCTTTTCCGTCCTCTAATGGGTATACACGTATTTTGGTTGTTGTTGATTATGTTACTAAATGGGTAGAAGCTGTTCCAAGCAGTAGTGCTGATCACAACACCTTCTATTAAAATGCTTAAGGAAGTTATTTTGCCAAGATTTGGAGTCCCTAGATATTTAATGACCGATGGTGGTTCACACTTTATTCATGGTGCTTTCCGTAAAATGCTTGCCAAGTATGATGTTAAACATAGAATTGCATCACCTCATCATCCTCAGTCTAGTGGTCAAGTTGAACTTAGCAATAGATAAATAAATTTAATCTTGCAAAAGACTCTCAATAGGTCCCGGAAGAATTGGTCTAAGAAATTAGATGATGCACTTTGGGCTTATAGAACAGCATATAAAAACCCTATGGGTATGTCTCCCTATAAAATGGTTTATGGAAAAGCTTGTCATTTGCCTCTTGAGTTAGAACATAAAGCATATTGGGCAATCGAAGAACTCAACTATGATTTCAAACTTGCCGGTGAAAAGATGTTATTTGATATTAGCTCTTTAGATGAATGGAGAACCCAAGCTTATGAAAATGCCAAGTTATTTAAAGAAAAAGTTAAAAGATGGCATGATAAAAGAATCCATAAGCGTGAGTTTAAAGTTGCAGAATTTGTTCTTTTTGTACAACTCTCGTTTTAGATTCTTTGCAGGAAAACTCCTCTCAAAATGGGAAGGACCTATGTTATCGAGGAGGTTTATCGATCTGGAGCTATCAAAATAAATAATGCCGAAGGTATTGACCTGAAGGTTGTTAATGGGCAACGAATAAAACTTTATATCTCAGGTACGCCCATTAATGTTGAAATTAATATTATCCAAACTTTAACACCGGAAGAACACATAAAGGAGTACTTCCGGAACACTCCAGAATCGTGAAAACAAGGAGGTACATGATACACATAAAGGAGCCCAGTGCCAGTTTCTGTTTTTTCCTTGTTTTTGAGTTTTCCGGAAAAGGAATATCAAACGGAGTCCAAATGACCTGAAAATTTACGGTGATTTTTTATGGACCAGAAGAAGCCCCCAAAGCAAAAGAGTTGGGCCAGAAGAGCCACGTGGCCTCCACAAGGACGGGGGCGCGCCCTACCCCCCGGGAAGGGTGCTCCGACCTTGTGGGCGCCTCGTGGACCCCCTTGATGTGAGACCGATGCAAAAATTCCTATAAATACCAAAACCCTCAGAAATAAACCTAGATCGGGAGTTCCGCTGCCGTAAGCCTCTGTAGCCACGAAAAACCAATCTAGGCCCTCTCTGGCACCCTGCTAGAGGGGGCCAACATCACCGGAGGCCATGCAGGAGGAAGCCGGAGGGGTCACCATCGCCATGGAGGCCAAGGACCAGAGGGAGAACCTTTCCCCATATAAGGGGGAGGCCATGGAGGAGGAAGCACAAAGGGGAGAACCACTCCCCCTCTCTCTTGGTGGCACCAGAGTGCCATCGGGGGAACCATCGCTGCGGTGATCGTCTTCATCAACATCACCTTCATCATCACCATCCTCATCTCTTTTACGCGGTCCACTCTCCCGCACCCCGTTGTAATCCCCTACTTGAACATGGTGCTGTATACCACATATTATGATCCAATGATGTGTTGCCATCCTATGATGTTTTGAGTAGATTTCTTTTGTATTTTGGGTTGATTGATGATACAGATTGGTTTGAGTTGTATGTTTTACTTTGGTGCTGTCCTATGGTGCCTTCCGTGCCACGCACACATGAAGGATTCCCGCTGTAGGTTGTTGCAATACGTTCATGATTCGCTTATAGTGGGTTGCTAGAGTGACAGAAGCTTAAACCGTACCCGAGTAAGGGGGTTGTTTCGTATGGGATAAAGGGGACTTGATGCTTTAATGCTATGGTTGGGTTTTACCTTAATGATCTTTAGTAGTTGCAGATGATTGCTAGAGTTCCAATCATAAGTGCATATGATCCGAGAAGAGAAAGTATGTTAGCTTATGCCTCTCCCTCTTATAAAATTGCAATGACGACTACCGATCTTGTTAACAATTGCCTAGGACAATTATGCACACCGATCCATCATTATTCCACACTCATTATTTATAATATATAGTAATATATTCTAACTTTATGATAACAAAACCTACTTTATATTTTAGTTCTTCGATATCATGCAAATTTATCCTCTTCTTACCCACAACGTATTTTTATTTCTCGATTCTAGTTGGAAGCAAACGTTCAGTGTACGTAGAGTCGTCTCAGTGGCAGATAGGACTTGAGAGAATATTGATCTTACTTTTAGCTCCTTGTGGGTTCTACACTCCATACTTATCACTTCCACCTTTGGAAAGTGCTATGATGATTCCTTGCACTTGAGGATTATCAAGCTCTTTTCTGGCGTCGTTGTCGGGGAGCAATAGCGTGGGGTTGATATTTTTGTGTATGCTTGTTTGCTTTCTTCACTAAGTACATTTTGTTCTCCTTTTGTTTTTCTTTAGTTGTGGGTGAAACAAACAAAAAAATCAAAATGAAAATACAAAAAAATTACTTGGCTCTTATGCCTAATTTTTTTCAAAAAGAGAAGTGATTGGAAGGTTATGCATTGGAGAAGTAAGGGTCGACCTTGAACACTTGTGTTCATGCTCATGGAAAAAATGTAGAATGTTTCATGGAATTTTCTCAAAAATAAGTATCCCCTTGTATATATTCATTGTATTATAAAAATACTGTGTCAAGCTTTGGTCTTAGAATGTTTAAATTGCTTGTTTGGTGTGTGCAGCAGAAAAACAGAAACTTTCTCTATAGTCTTTCAATTCTTATTTTTTACTGGAGCATGATAAAATCTTAAAAATTTTACACTTTACTGCTCCGCAAATTTTTTAGATTGTCCTATTTTTTTAGAAATGTTGAAGTTACAGAAGTATACGCAAGATCCAGATTGCTATAGATTGTCATGTTCTTAACAGATTCTGTTTTCTATGTGTTGTTCGCTTATTTGGATGAATCTATGGGTTGTATCGGGGGGTATGAACGATGGTGAAGTTGGAATACATAGATATAATGCTAATATGAAATTGGAATGAGTTTACAACAGTACCTAGAGGTAGTGATTTGCTTTATTATACTAACGGATCTCACAAAGTTTTTGTTGAGTTTTGTGTGGATGAAGGGTTCGAAGAACGAGGAGTTACCAATATGAGAAGAATAAGGAGAGGCAAGAGTTCAAGCTTGGGGATGCCCAAGGCACCCCAAGTAAATATTTCAAAGATAGTCAAGCATCTAATCTTGGGGATGCCTCAGTTGGCATCCCATCTTTCCTCTTCAACAATTATCGGCATACCTCGGTTTTTGTTTTGTTCACATGATTTGCATCTTTTGTGTTTGTTTCCCTTTTCTTTTCCTCTATGCACCATGCTAGTATGAGATAGTCCTCCGTTGATTTATAGAATGCTTCATGTGCTTCACTTAAATCTTTTGAGTATGACTTTATAGAATGCTTCGTGTGCTTCACTTATATATTTTGAGCTTGGATATTGGTTGATCTTATTAATTATAGAATGCTCTATGAACTTCAGTTATATCTTTTGGAGTATGAATAAGACTATCATTGAAAGTGTGTTTGGAATAGTGTCAACTTTAGATGATAATTATCCCACTATTTTGGAGGATGTTGAATCTTATTATGATAAAAGTGGATTTGGAGAGGTCATGACTTTATTTAGTAATTATTCCACTATCTTGGAAGAGGTTTTAATTGATTTTGATGAGAATAAAGTTGCTATCAATGATGATTATTGTGATGGCATGTATGCTATAAAGAGTAAATGATAACCAGGAAACTTGTCATCTTGATTTTAATTTTCAAACCCATAATAATTATTTTGTTGAGTTTGCTCCCACTATTATGAATGAGAAGAATTTTGCTTACGAGGAGAGTAATAAATTTTCTATGCTTGTGGATCATGAAAAGAATGCTTTATGTGATGGTTATATTGTTGAATTCATTCATGATGCTACTGAAAAATATTATGAGGGAGGAATATATGCTTGTAGGAATTGCAATAATATCAAGTTTCCTCTTTATGTGTTGAAAGTTTTGAAGTCATGCTTGTTTTGCCTTCCTATGTTAGTTGATTTGTGTTCCCATAAGTTGTTTGCTCACAAAATCCCTATGCATCGGAAGTGGATTAGACTTAAATGTGCTAGTCATATTCTTTGTGATGCTCCCATTATGTTTCAATTCTTATCTTTCATGTGAGCATCATTGAAATCATCATGCCTAGCTAAAAACGCATTAAAGAAAAGCGCTTGTTGGGAGACAACCCAATACTCTTACCTACTGTTTTTATGTGTCCACATGATTAAGCTACTGTAGTAATCATGTTTTATAGCTTTTGTTTCAATAAAGTGCCAAGTAAAGCCTTTGGGGTAGTGTGGATGATAGTTGACTTGCTTCTGTGCAAAAACAGAAACTTTTGCGCCCAGTCATAGAATTATTTAAAATTACTGGAGTATTGAAAAATTATGAATTTTTTACACAAGATTGATGTACAAATTGCCTAGGTTGTCCTAATTCTTAAGATTTTTTGGAGTAGCAGAAGTATGGTTGTTGTTCAGATCATTACAGACTGTTTTGTTTCTGGCAGATTCTGTTTTCAATGCATAGTTTGCTTGTTTTCTAGTTTCTATGGCTTATATTGCTCAATATAAATTGTAGAAATGATATGGTACAGTAGGCATTGTGTGAGAACAATTATGAATCTTGTCTTCGACAGTACCAAAGTGAATGATTTACTCTTTATCATACTAACCCATCTCACAAAGTTTCGTTAAGTTTTGTGTGATTGAAGTTTTCAAGTTTTGGGTGAGATATCGATACGAGGAGAATAAGGAGTGGAAAGACCCTAAGATTGGGGATTCCCAAGGCACCCCAAGGTAATATTCAAGGAAGACTCAAGCGCTTAACCCGGGGCATCCCCTCTTTCGTCCTCAAAACCATAGGTATACCTTACTCGGAGCTATATTTTTATTCGTCACATGATATGTGTTTTGCTTGGAGCGTATTTTCATTTTACTTGATGTTTGAATAAAATCATTGGACCTGAAATCTTGAATGAGAGAGAGTCCTCCCATGGCTAGTTAATTATTTGACTACTCAGTGTCTTCACTTATATCTTTTTGGAGTAGTTTGTCATTTACTCACGTGCTTCACTTATATCCTATGAGTAAATGGTTGAATGAATTGAATATCATAGATCTGCAATTATATATGCTTCATACGCTCATCCCATGGAGAGTAGTTACTTCACTTATAAGAAGTATAGGTGGTAAAATTTATTGAAAGCTAGCAAACTCAACATTGGTCACTTGAACAATTCATGAAAGAATATCGAAGGAAGAGAGATTTCACATAGAAATATACTATCTTCGACATCTTTTGTAATTGTGAGCACTCATTAAAATATGAAAATGCTAAAAAGTTGATGTTGGACAATGAAGACAACATATTGGGTTATGTTTTCTTATATCCAAATAGAAGTTATATTGTCATGGATCCTCCAACATGTCGAGCTTGCCTTTCCCTCTCTTCCTAGCCAAATTCTGTGCACCAAGTAAAGATACTACTTGTGCTTCCAAACATCCCTCAAACCAGTTTTGCCATGAGAGTCTACCATACCTACCTATGGATTGAGTAAGATCTGATGTCTACTACACAACTTTACTCTTGTAGACATGTGTTGGGCCTCCAAGCGCAGAGTTTTGTAGGGCAGTAGAAATTTTCCCTCAATTGGATGACCTAAGGTTTATCAATCCGAGGGAGGCATGGGATGAAGATAGTCTCTCTCAAACGACCTTGCAACCAAATACAAGAAATCTCTTGTGTCCCCAACACACCCAATGCAATGGCAAATTGTATAGGTGCACTAGTTTGGTGAAGAGATGGCGATAAAAGTGTAACATGGATGGTAGAAATATATTTTTATAATCTGAATAAAGAAAAACAGTAAGGTAGCAATTAGTAAATGGGCACAAAAACGGTATTGCGATGCTTGAAAGTGAGGCCTAGGGTCTGTACTTTCACTAGTGCAATCTCTCAACAGTGCTAGCATAGTTGGATCATATGATTGTCCCTCAAAGTGCAATAAAGAATCACTCCCAAGTTCCTATTAGCGGAGAACAAAAGATAGAAATTGTTTGTAGGGTACAAAACCACCTCAAAGCTATTCTTTCCGATAAATCTATCATAGAGTTCGTACTAAAATAACACAAGCTATTCTTTCCAATCGATCTAATCAAGAGTTCGTACTAAAATAACACCATATGACACACATCAACCAACTCTAATGTCACCTAGATACTCCAATGTCACCACGAGTATTCGTGAGTTAATTCTATGATATGCATCAAACAACTTCATGATCATAATATTCAATCAACACAAAGAACTACAAAGAGACCCCAAAGTTTCTATCGGAGAAAAGATAATAAAAACGTGCATCAACCCCTATGCATAGATTACCCCAATGTCACCTCGGGAATCAGCAAGTTGAGTGCTGCTACCTCTTTAGCAATGCGTTGGTTTTCCCTTGAAGCGGAAAGGGTGATGCAATAAAGTAGCGTAAGTATTTCCCTCGGTTTTTGAGAACCAAGGTATCAATCCAGTAGGAGGTTACACACAAGTCGCCTTGTACCTACACAAACAAACAAGAACCTCGCAACCAACGCGATAAAGGGGTTGTCAATCCCTTCACGACCACTAGCAAAAGTGAGATCTGAAAGAGATAATAATAAGATAAATATTTTTGGTATTTTTATGATATAGATGGGAAAGTAAAGATTGCAAAATAAAATAGATCAGAAACTTATATGATGGAAAATAGACCCGGGGGCCATAGGTTTCACTAGTGGCTTCTCTCAAGATAGCATAAGTATTATGGAAGGTGAACAAATTACTGTCGACCAATTGATAAAAAAGTGCATAATTATGAGAATATCTAGGCATGATCATGTATATAGGCATCACGTCCGTGACAAGTAGATCGAAATGATTCTGCATCTACTACTATTACTCCACACATCAACTGCTATCCAGCATGCATCTAAAGTATTAAGTTCATAAGAACAGAGTAACGCATTAGGCAAGATGACATGATTTAGAGGGATAAACTCAAGCAATATGATATAAACCCCATATTTTTATCCTCGATGGCAACAATACAATACGTGCCTTGCTGCCCCTGCTGTCACTGGGAAAGGACACCGCAAGAGTGAACCCATGGCTAAGCACTTCTCCCACTGCAAGAAAGATCAATCTAGTAGGCCAAACCAAACTGATAATTCGAAGAGACTTGCAAAGATAACCAATCAGACATAAACGAATTCAAAGGAGATTCAAATATTGTTCATATATAAACTTGATCATAAACCCACAATTCATCGGATCTCGACAAACACACCACAAAAAGAGTTACATTGAATAGATCTCCAAGAAGATCGAGGAGAACTTTGTATTGAGAATCAAAGAGAGAGAAGAAGCCATCTAGCTAATCGAGAGATATGAACCGGAGGGATAGCTGAGGCTCCTCAGCGATCAGGCACTCTCGGCCGTCCGATCGAAACCTTGATTGCGTTCTGCCCGTTGGATCTCGGGCTCGGTCGTCGTGGGCCGTCGGATATTTACCGGATCGTTGTGAGCCGTTAGATAAAATTCAGTGCGCCCTGGTCGTGCCACCGCGCGTAATTCCAGCGCCCCCACGAGGGCATTTTCGTCATCTCGCGTCCTGCGGTATAAAATGTGCCGCTCCTGTGCAGAGGAAACCTAGCCGTCGCTCCTCCCGCACAGCCGCACTCGCGCCGTCCCCTTCCTCTTCCTCCCGCCTCACCTCTCTCTCCTTCCAAACCCTAGGCCCGAGCCCGCCGCCGCTGCTCTGCCCGAGCCAGCCGCCGCTGCTCTGCCCGAGCCAGCCGCCGCTGCTTCCTCCTTCCCCGCTGGCGCCCGGCCTCCTCCCCTCACGTCCTCCTCCTTCTACCCCCTCCCGCCCCGGCCCCGGCTCCCGCGGGAGGGAAGCAGGAATGGCGAGGCGAGGCAAAGGCGGCGTAGGGGACACGGCGTGGCGCAGGTGGGTCGGCGCGGCCGCTGCTTCTCTTCTTATCTCCCGGGAGTGGGCCGCAGCCATGGAGAGCGGCCAGAGGAGCAAGGACGGCCAACCCCTGCCCTCGCCATCTTCGGGAGGAGTGTGTAGGCCATCGCTTGCGTCGTTTCTCCGTAGCCGCCACCGCCCCTTCCCTTCCAAGCCCGCGGAGATGACGGCACCGGCGCTTGCGCTCGCGGTGGTCGGGTACTGGGCTTCCCGACAGCCGCGGGGCCAGGACGCTCTACGTCGCCAGGGACCTCAAGCTGTCGACGGCGGGGACTGAGTCGCTGCCACCACATCATCTTCTCCTCCTGCCCAACACCACATCTCCTCCTCCCCAACACCGCATGAGTGCGGGTCACCGTCGTACCAGATGAGCTGGGGCTGCAACCACGCCCCCTGCACCTCTTCTACCCAGCCGTGCCACTCGGGACGACAAGATCCAGATGCGGCGGCCGAGATCCATGTGGTTCTCTGTCCATGGCGTCCTGGAGCAGATGCCAGACTATGTGCTGCCATGGACCTGCTGGTTGGGGAGAAGGCTAAGGTGAGACGCAGCTACACCCAAAATTTATTTTTCTTGAAGGATTTACGTTGTTCTCCTAGCTCATTGGATTTTGTATGTTGTCCAGCGCTGTTCTTTGTGTGTGCGCGCCTCTGATTCTTAGGTACGTCCCTAGCCCCACTGTCCTTCCATTGGCTATTTCAATTTCAGTAAAAAAATTGGTTTTTAATCTTGCAAGTTGACACAATCTTACTGACCCTTGATTCTGAGAGGGACAAGGAATGACCTTGTTACATTGCTAGCATGAGAACCTTATTTAGCAAAACAATTGATGTTTACACTTCTGTGTGAAAATTTTGGTTCAGATCTCGGAAGAACAAAAAGATCCTCTGCACTGCACACTTTGGCCAATGTCTGAAGATGGCAAAAACAAGAAACCTTATAGAAATTGTTTTGCTGAAGTATACACTTTGATTTGATTAGGTAACTCAGGGCTTCGGAGTTGTCGAATAAGAATAAACAAACTTGTCATCATTCATATTAATTTGGGGTACTTAAATTCCTGCAAATTGATGCATAATGCATTGTTCCAAGTGAACAGAATGTACAGTTGTTACGGTGAATTTGCTAATCAGGCTTTCTGTTTGTTGCAACTGAATGCATGTTCTACTTTACATCCTCTGAATTAAAAAACAAAACATGGATGCCGTGATAGTGGTGGTAAAAACACTCTTAATTTATGTCCTGTCTCATGAGTCATGCATATTCCAGAATGTTTTCTTAGCAATCACCAATGATATTTACCATATATTATTGATCTTTTACTTCCAGTACTGTTCAGATGCATAGTAGTATGGCTTACACTGCATTTTTGTATATTATTTGTATCCATATATATTATTGATCTTTTAGTTCCAGTACTATTCAGTTTAGTAGTAGTATGGCTTAGATTGCAATTTAGTTTATTCCACTCATTGCTTTGCTTAGTTAAGTTTGTGGGACAACACAAATATATAAATGTGCTTATAATATGTATAATTTATTTAGACAAATTTTATAGAGTAAGAAATCATATTTTTCTGATAAATTATTTCATGTGCAGAACAATCACCACATGTTGCAGCAAGGCCAGCAGAAAGCTGATGTAGTCATGCATAGGTAAATGATTCTACAAATAATATTCAGATTTTCAATCCTCTTACCATTTTTTATCTTGTGGTGCGTCCACATGTGAGAGCAAGGACGGTGAGGAAGCAGAGAGGTAGATTGTAGGACGAAGATGGGACCATGGTCGGCACGCTGCCTGGAATGACCTCGATTGGTTGGATTTTCACGCGAATTTGATATCTAAATCTTTTCATTTGCGTTGTTGCAGGGATTGTGCTGGGGGAGGTAGTGGTCCATTTGAGGGATGGACGAGAAGGCAGTGAATATGGAGATGCTCTCGCCAACGGCGACGGCTTTCGTGGAGTTCGGTGTGTAGGACACCTGCAACATCTGCCCCTAGGCCTTCTGCGACGGCGACCCCTCCATGGTAGCTACCTCTCTTGCAGATGTAATGGTGATTGGCGATGGAAATCTTTCGATTCGGTGTTATACGTGTCTGAAGTTGAAGCTGTTTTGATTTCTTGTTTTGAATTGTCACAGGTTACAAGCTACAAACATGATTTCCATCTCCGGTGAATCCTTGAGTGGTGAGGACCATGCTTTCTTGTCTGCAATTTCCCCTCAAGGAGACTCTGCAAGGCACATAATGCCTATTCTGGAGGTTTTTATTTTTCTGAGTTCATTTGTTGTTTCGCCTTTTGAACGGCGTGATCCAGTGGTCCCACATATGATACTAAGTTAGAGATCAGCTATGCACATGTTTGACTCCTACACTATTTTACGTAATTAGTTACTGGATTAATTTTGGTAGTTCTATTTTTCTGCTGCCAACAACATGCAAGTTAATGTTCAAGGTGTGCTTTGGCTTTGGGATTCTTTACTGTTTTTGCTTTGGCTTTGTGCGTGGCCTCTGAAATTAAACCAAAGTTTCAGCGGGTTCTTTTTAAAGACAATGAAGCTGTCTCAAATGTCAACCCAGTATCTGATCCAATCGACGATGCGCTTGTTGATGCAGATGGCGAGGGCTTGGTTACTTCCAGATCATCTATGTTTTGAAGCATACACTTTCAGTCTATGCTTACTTATTTTACGCTTGGTTACTTCCAGATCATCTGTCTTTTGAAGCACACACTTTCTGTCTATGCTTACTTATTTTACGCGTGTTTCCTCCCAGTCTGGTGAAACACTAGGTTCAGTTAATGAGTCTATTGCTGGAAAGGAGAAGACACCACAACTTAGCACTGACATTTCTTTACTTATACCGAGGTGCTTTGCTTGCATTGCAAAACTGCTACATTCAGCGTGGCATTTTGAGTTCTGAACCATCCATGCCTACTGATGCTCGAAGCAATCCGAGCAAGCGGGTCAGGAAGAAGTAGAAACCTAGCATGGGTAATTACAGTGTCTCCTGCTGTGCTTTCTTTTTTCAAAATTCTTTTGATTCTTCTTGTGGCCTCTGTTAACACTTCACATTCTCACTCATAGTTCCTTGTTTGTCTTTGTGCTGTTTTAGGAGGCGAGGCATCTTTTGGAGATCCAAGACTCTTGGTTGACGTTGCTGTAAATGGATGATTTCTTATCCATATGCCTGTACGAGCGAGTCCCCTGCTTGGGCTTCGTTCGCAGGCACTTACCACCACATCACTTGGTTGCTTATGGGAAACAATGGCTACTATCAGTCATGTTGCAGTCCAGTTGGACTACCAGGCTACTTGGATATAAACCGTCCTTTTGTCAGGTTCAGACGGCGCTCCTCGCATCCCGCTCCAACGGCGACAAGTTCGACGCGCTGAAACACCTTCTCGCCCTCATCGTGCAAGACCTTGACGTCTCCTACCTCTTCCCGCAGGTCCGTCCCCCTCCTCTCTTCTTGTCTTGTCTCACCCGGATTCCGGTGACTGAATTGCGTGCGTGTGTGCTTGCTGCGCAGGCGGTCAAGAACATGGTGGCGCAGTCGCTTGAGCTGAAGACGCTCGTCCCGTCTACCTCTGCCTGTTCCACTATGCCGAGAGGTAAGCTCAGGCCCTTCCTCTCATCTGCACTCCTCTCTGCCTGGCATAAGTCGTGTACTGTAATATTTAATCAATGTAAAATGCAGATTTTCAGAAATAACAAAGGTTGAGAGAATCATATTTAGGCCTGAAACTTTTATCTAGCCAAAACTTCTGTGCATATAGCGTCTCTTTGAATTTTTTTCTGCTTCTAGGAGATGATGAGGGTTCTGAACTTGATCACCATCAGCATAGCTAGACATGGTAGCTGGATTGATCATTGGATGAAGTATTCAGTTTCATTCTTAAGTGCTATGAGAAGAGGTGAACCAAATCGTCCATAGATAAAAGCTACGTTATCTGATTAGTTTAATTAAATGAATGTCATATTGATTTGCCTTTTGTTTGTTTGCCAAAGGTGACTAGCGTGGAAGTGGAAGAGCGCCAATTAGGTCCTACTGTGGTATGTGCCAGACTGAACCACCATGTATGCTTCCTTACAGGAAGTACTTGATCAATGGTACAAAATAAATTGCTTGATTGGATTTATTACAGAGAATAAAATAAGAATATTAGGGTTTAAAGCTACCCTTCTTGTGGATTGACTGATAAATCCATAAAATATTTTGGGAAAAAATTAAATCCTTGTATGTTGTGTACTTGCAGTCTAATCTTTAAACCCTCAGTTGTATGGAAGTGATAGTACATTTCAGTTCTGTGTGTTGCCCATTGGCATGATAGGTTGTTGAATCCATCGTGGTCCTGTCGCTTCTATAGAACTAGAGCATTCCCTTTCGTGCCTTGCATTTTTTTGTTTTCTAACACAGAAGTGGTGATTATAGTCACAAGCTTGTGTTGGGGTTCATGTACGCTTATGCAGGAGGGTCGAGATTAGCGCTTATTCCCACCTTTGTTTTCAAATGAGCTTGGCTTTCAAACCTGCGAGGTTTAGAATTTCCTATTGAATTTACTTCTGTTTTTTGCCAGCCTCCATCCGCCAATTGGAAATAAGTTGAGGGAACTGTCATATTTTACCTCGTAGCATCTCTGATTGAACACTATTTACATCTAATTTGGTAGTCTGTGCTTTGCAGGAACTCACTACTTCAATTCTTTATATTGTTTAATTAATTGGGTGTGACAATAGGTTGTACACTATAGACATTTGCCACTTACATCAGAGATTCTTCCTTCTAACCTACTCATCTCTACCTATATACAGCTAACTACAATTTTGGTATTGGGGATAATTACTGGAGTAACGAATGCTTAATTCCTCTTTGTTCAATTGTGTGTTCTTAGTGTAGATGTATGTTCTTAGTGTAGAATATACCTTTGTCTAGAAGGGGCCACGTTTCTAATTTCTTCATTCTAATAATTATTGATTGGACATAGGTCACGTTTATAATTCCTCTTCATTCTAATATTTTTTCAGTGCCTAACCGCAAAATAGTCTACAAACTTTCTAGGATATCAGTTGTGTTTTGTATCTTTGAGTGGCTAATTTCAAACTGAAACCGAGATTGCTTTCTGCTTATAGGCTGCTTACTGCTTACAAGATTGAAATTTGAACATTTGTAGCTTCTAATGTATGGTGGCCTATGTTTTTAAGGCGACGCTTTGCTTTAAGGCGCTGGGGGGGCGCTTCGACGCCTAGGTGCCTAAAGCGCAAAGCGCTGGGGGGGGGGGGGGGGGGCGCCCCGACGCCTAGGCATCGCCTAGGCGTCGCCTTACGGACGCCTTAAAAACATAGATGGTGGCACATTTGGATTAATTCCTGAACATAAACAAACATGATGATCTAGATCTAATAAAAATTCTGAATGCAACTGGAAAACATTTGTTTGTGCAATGACCATATAAATAATGCTCTTCTTTTGTGTGGTCCGATAATGATCAGGTAACCAAACCATATCACGGGCTGTGTGTTTGTGTGGTCCGGCAAAGTAATGCTCTTCTTTTGTGGTATGTGGAAAGTAATGCTCTACTTGTTATTCAGTTTTGGAGCCGTTAAATATTTTTTTCCCTCATAATAGTTTTAGATGTCATGCCTTAGCATATTATAGCAACAAGAAGTGAATGTGTTTTAGCTCGTATCTTCTAAATTAGTGTCTTCCATCGCATATCAGAAATTAATGGTTCATATCTTGTGTTGTATTTCTGTTATATCGTCTACTTCAAAATTTGTATCTCAACCTAGCCTTCTAAGTGATAATTTTAGTGAAAGACATTAGAAGTCTTTTCGAGTATGAGGACTGTTATTTATTAACAACAATTATTTAGCACCTTTAACAGAAAGTAGTCTCCTTATTAACAGAAATACACTAATTCTATTATTCCACTATAATTTGCTAAAGAAATAGAATTCTCATACTAATGCTGCTAATATGTTTGCTCAAGAGGTCTCCGATTGAAAGCTAGGCATACTTTTCTTGATAAACTGTGTTTTATAACCAGATCAACAAAGTTTTTGTATTTCATGATTAAGAGATGAAGTCATGTTTGCCAATGTCACCCAAAAATACACTAATTATTTTCCATCCAGAGCTCATTTCCATGCCTACTCTGGAGTATTTTCATACGGATAAGAGGGCCACAATACCCCAATTGGTCGGACTTTGTCAAGGCGGCAGGAATAGAAGAATAACTACTCAGATAAGGATCTTTACCTTCAAGATTATAAGGGGAAATTATTGCTCACTGTCCATTTGCTTTAGAAGGAAATCACGAGTGTATTCTCTATACAAAACCATTATGTGGTCATCTATATTACGAACTATTCTCACCAGATTCATATGGAATGGCACTCATGGAGGCAGTTGAACCAAAGCTATCTATCAGTATGCCTAACTATGGCTTAGTAGTTTTAGTGCATCCACAGCCACATTTGGCTTTTTCTCTCTTATGTTCCTGCTCGTACTACTGAACATAATGTCAATTAATAAGCTTTTGTATTGCATTGAACTTGATGTTGCCTTACTTGTGGGCCTGGTTAGTTTTTATAATCTTATAACTTTGTTAAACTCGATGATGTTACACTTTTGAAATGTTTATTCTTTTCCATGAACCAGCAAATCGTTTCCTGTTACATGTGCTAAACTTGCTTTCCTACTAATGCATCATGCGATCTGATCTTATACTATTTGGCCATATCGGTTGAACCGGCACCCTCGCGCCAATGCGCGTTGCCGATCTTATATTATATTTGTTAGTTCCTTTATACTCCAAAAGAAAATAGAACTGACTAACAAAACTTTGTCAATGATGAATAATGCAGTGTATATAATTCTGGGGCCCCTTTTGTTTCATTTGTTGCTCAGTTAGCTTGTTCTTCTTACCTGTTGTTCTGATTTTTTTGGGTGCTATATAGGATAGTATGGTTGAAGATTGTTCTGATTTATATCGATGTTGTTGATTATCAAAATCAGTGGATATTATCTAGGGTGCTTCTCCTTTAGATTTGATGTACCATGTCTTCCAGCTTATACTAGATGATTTCTTTCAATGTTTTTTGATAATTACGGATATGTATCTAATAATCTTATTTTGGCGTCAACAAATTACTCATCTAGCATTTCTTCTATTGTGGTTATGTATCTTTTTCTTTACATGGTTACTGCACTATTGAAGTAGTTGTATTCCGGCCTCTTTCCATTTGACCTTCTTGCAATTATGTTGATTTATGGTGAGATAACCTAGAGAAGTATCGATGTGTATCTTCAGTTCATAGTTGTCCTGTTTGTTACTACAAACCTGAAAGCTATAAACTCAAGATGTTCTTCTCACATGAAAGTATAGTCTCTCTTTTGATTTATTTTAATTCCCATTTCTGGCAAAAACTAAATAATGTACTGAATTGTAGTTTTGTATTACTCATATATTATTTCATCAAGCAGTGGTATGCATTGGCATCCAGTGATGTTTATTTCTTTGGAATGTTTGATAGGTAATTGCAGGAGTTGATGATATGTATCGTCCAGCACCGTTACTTGAGGTAACCTATTTAACTTTATAACCGAGTAAATCAACTAAATTTTTCCCATGGTGAGCTAGCTTCAACTGTTCCTGTTTGGGTTATGTTTATCAGTAGTTGTAATAGTTCATGGTGTGGTCAGTGCCATTTAACATCATATTCTGCCTATGGTATTAAATATTTTAGATTAATCTCAAATATTGGATTTTGTCTGAATGTTGGTCATCGACTGTCATATTGTGCATATTTGTGATTCAGATTTCTTTTTATGCCATTGTTCAGACATTACTCAAAATCTCCGATTTGTCAAAAACTTTTCTTGATTAGATGATAATGTGATATACATGGTGACTGCTATTAAATGAGTCCATCCACTTACACCCTTATAAGAGAGCAACTAATTGATGGTAAATCTGTAACCCATTGTTTCCGACTTATGCGCGTATTTGGTTCGGCCTGTAAATCTGTAGCCCATTGCATAGCTGCGACCGTGGTTTGGCCTGCAATTCCTGCTGGCTATGCTGATGGCCCTACCGCTGTGATTGACGCCGATGTCCTTCTGTAGTGACAGATGTTGCACGCCAGATAGGTCTCGACGGCGTGCAATATTTAGTTTTAGCTTTATTGTGTGAGTTTTTTTGTGTTTTTCTAGTTTTCCATTGGTCCTAAATTGTACATCGAAATCAGTGTAGATGTATTAAGAGAGATGAGCTACTATGTAGGCATTAGTTGTTTTTGTTATGTACCTGGTTACTTAATAATCGTTCTTAATATTGAAAAGGGACAGAAATAAGCTGAGTATTTGATCTGACTTGGTAGTGTTTGCCCGTTAACGCATCTATGTCATTAGACCAGTTCTTTTTTCTTCTCACAGTTTGTCATTTAGAATGATTTTTTAGAGGAACCAGGAACTGGTTCCTGATTCACTTTGTCCTCTTTGTTGATGATCCTTTTCTTCCTATGGTTATGCAGGCTTGAGTCTCAGTTTGATCTTACAGTTCTACGGCTCAAAGGTTGATGACTGCCATGAGGCACTACCCAGTTAAATCTTTGTAAGTTGTTGACCATGAACTTTTCTTCTTAATTATTTTCATCTTCTTAGCCTTGCCACATCATCTCTTAAAAATAGTTTGAATCCATCAACTGTGTGCTCTGCCTATGCAATTCATTGAACCGTAAGATTAAAACCTTGATAAGGTGTAGCCCTGTCTCCAACTACCTTCTGAATATTAACATTTTTGTTGGAAAAAGAAGAAAGATTAAATCATAGTTTGCACTAAATGAAAATGAGTTTTTTTTTACATTTTGTTCACTCACTAGGAGGGTCACTATTTATATGCTTGCTTCAACTTTTTCTGATCACCATGTAAATCATTTGTACAGGAGCTCTGGAACAAGAAAAACAATAATCACAAGGATGGAGGCTTAACATGTATTTTTTTTGCCATCTGGTGTTTATCTAATTTTTTCATGGGTGACCAAAACCATATTACCTTTTCTAATGTTAGTATTGGAGTGTTATCTACAATGGCATCTACTATATATACTGAAAGTAGTTTTATTTATCTTTAGAACTTGATATATTTTCTAAAACCACTTATTATGCTTCTATTTGTATCTATGACTTCTGAAGCAAGTCAACACACACACAGGCAAATAAACCAAACTGCTGGTAGAGTCACTGTATACAAGGAAGCTTGGTTGTTTATATTTTCAGAAAAATGGATCTATCATGATTAAGATATGGTCAACATGTATATATTTGGTTCTACTGTGCTCTCCAGTGTTGCTTACCAATGTGATTGCTTAATGATTACTACGACATATCTTGCTAGGTCCAAGCTGACAACAATCCTCTTGGTCTTAAAAATTTTGTCGAGGCGGCAGGGATCAAAGAATAACAGATCTGGGTCTTCGTCTTCCAAGATTAGAAGGGGGAAACCATCGCTCACTCTCCATATGCTTTAAAAGCAAATCTCAAGTGCATTGCCTATACAAAAATAATTTTGTGGTCATCTATCTCACAAACTATTCACATCAAGTTCATATGGAATGGCACTCATGGAGGCAACTGAACCAAGCTATCTATTGTATGCCTAACTATGGCTTCGTAGTTTTATCGCCTCCATTGCCATTGTTAGCTAATTAGTTTTTCTATTTGTATGACTGTAGTGGATGCTGCCTTGCTTCTGGCACGGGTTAACTTTGATCGTCTCATGCCCATGTTTAACTTGATGATGTTACTCTTCTGGCACATATTGAATGTTTCTTCTTACTCTTGAACCGGCCAGATAATCGGTTGTTCTATTATATGTGCTAAAACTTGCCTTCATACTAATACATCATGCCGTTTGATCTTTTATCGGTTGACCATATCGTTGGGACCGGCACCCTCGCGCCAAGGCGCGTTGCCGATCTAGTAACTATGGACCTAAAGGTCTGTGGTAAACTACTCACACATCATTGGAGAGGCTATGGTGCTGATGTAGAAGCCCTCCATGATCGATTCCCCCTCCGGCGGAGCACCGGAAAAGGCCCAAAGATGGGATCTCACGAGTACAGAAGGTTGCGGCGGTGGAAATAGGGTTTCGTGGTGCTCCTGGATGTTTTCAGGGTATATGGATATATATAGGCAAAGGAAGTCGGTCAGGGGAGCCACGAGGGGCCCACGAGGGTGGGGGCGCGCCTAGCCCCCTAGGCGCGCCTCCTTGCCTCGTGGCTGCCTCGTTTCTTTCTTGACGTCCACTTTAAGTCTCCTGGATTGCGTTTTTTCCAAAAAAAATATCTCTCCCGAAGGTTTCATTCTGTCTGGACTCCGTTTGATATTCCTTTTCTGCGAAACACTGAAATAGGCAAAAAAAATAGCAATTTGGGCTGGGCCTCCGGTTAATAGGTTAGTCCCAAAAATAATATAAAAGTGTATAATAAATCCCATTAAACATCCAAAACAGATAATATAATAGCATGGAACAATGAAAAATTATAGATACGTTGGAGACGTATCAAGCATCCCCAAGCTTAATTCCTGCTCGTCCTCGAGTAGGTAAATGATAAAAACAGAATTCCTGATGTAGAATGCTACCTAACATATTTTCTAAGTAATTCCCTTTATTGTGGCATGCATGTTCAGATCCGAAAGATTCAAGATAAAATTTTAATATTGACATAAAAATAATAATACTTCAAGCATACTAACTAAGCAATTATGTCTTCTCAAAATAACATGGCCAAAGAAAGTTTATCCCTACAAAATCATACAGTTTGATCATGCTCCATTTTCGTCACACAAGAATGCCCTCATCATGCACAACCCCGATGACAAGCCAAGCAATTGTTTCATACTTTAATAATCTCAAACGTTTTTCAACTTTCACGCAATACATGAGCGTGAGCCATGGATATAGCACTATGGGTGGAATAGAGTATGATGATGGGGGTTATGTGGAGAAGACAAAAAAGGAAAAAGTCTCACATTGACGCAGCTAATCAATGGGCTAGGGAGATGCCCATCAATTGATGCCAATGCAAGGAGTAGGGATTGCCATACAACAGATGCACTAGAGCTATAAATCTATGAAAGCTCAACAAAAGAAACTAAGTGGGTGTGCATCCAACTTGCTTACTCACGAAGACCTAGGGCATTTGAGGAAGCCCATTGTTGGAATATACAAGCCAAGTTCTATAATGAAAAATTCCCACTAGTATATGAAAGTGACAAAACAAGAGACTCTCTATCATAAAGATCATGGTTCTACTTTAAAGCACAAGTGTGGAAAAATGATAGTAGCATTGTCCCTTTTTTTTCTTTTTTTCTTTTCTTTTTTGGGCCTTTCTCTTTTTTTGGCCTTTCTCTTTTTTTATTTGGGACAATTCTCTATTAATGATGATCATCACACTTCTATTTATTTACATCTCAATGATTATAACTCGATACTAGAACAAAATATGACTCTATATGAATGCCTCCGACAGTGTACTGGGATGGGAAATGAATCAAGAGTGACATGTATGATAAATTATGCCTGGTGGCTTTGCCACAAATACGATGTCAACTACATGATCATGCAAGGTAATATCACAATGATGAAGCATGTCATAATAAATGAAATGATGGAAAAGTTGCATGCCAATATATCTCGGAATGGCTATGGAAATGCCATAATAGGTAGGTATGGTGGATGTTTTGAGGAAGATATAAGGAGGTTTATGTGTGATAGAGCGTATCATATCACAGGGTTTGGATGCACCGGCGAAGTTTGAACCAACTCTCAAGGTGAGAAAGGGCAATGCACAGGACAGAAGAGGCTAGCAATGATGGAAAGGTGAGAGTGCGTATAATCCATGGACTCAACATTAGTCATAAAGAACTCACATACTTATTGCAAAAATCTACAAGTCATCGAAAACAAAGCATTAGGCGCATGCTCCTAGGGGGATAGATTGGTAGGAAAAGACCATCGCTCGCCCCCGACCGCCACTCATAAGGAGGACAATCAAAGAACACCTCATGCTTCAAATTTGTTTCACAATGTTCACCATACGTGCATGCTACGGGACTTGCAAACTTTAACACAAGTATTTCTCAAATTCACAATTACTCAACTAGCACAACTCTAATATCACCATCTTCATATCTCAAAACAATCATCAAGTATGAAACTTCTCATAGTATTCAATGCACTTTTTATGAAAGTTTTTATTATACCGATCTTGGATGCCTATCATATTAGGACTAAGTTTATAGCCAAAGAAAGCTACCATGCTGTTATAAAAGACTCTCAAAATAATATAAGTGAAGCATGAGAGATTAATAATTTCTACAAAATAAAACCACCACCGTGCTCTAAAAGATATAAGTGAAGCGATAGAGCAAAATTATCTAGCTCAAAAGATATAAGTGAAGCACGTAGAGTATTCTAATAAATTCCGATTCATGTGTGTCTCTCACAAAAGGTGTGTACAGCAAGGATGATTGTGGTAAACTAAAAAGCAAAGACTCAAATCATACAAGACGCTCCAAGCAAAACACATATCATGTGGTGAATAAAAATATAGCCTCAAGTAAAGTTACCGATGAACGAAGACGAAAGAGGGGATGCCCCGGAAGGCATCCCAAGCTTAGGCTTTTGGTTGTCCTTGAATTTTACCTTGGGTTGCCTTGGGCATCCCCAACCTTAGACTCTTGCCACTCCTTATTCCATAATCCATCAAATCTTTACCCAAAACTTGAAAACTTCACAACACAAAACTTATCAAAAAATCTCATGAGCTCCGTTAGTGCAAGAAAGCAAACCACCACTTTAAGGTACTCTAATGGACTCATTCTTTATTTATATTGGTGTCAAACCTACTGTATTCCAACTTCTCTATGGTTCATACCCCTGGATACTAGCCATAGATTCATCAAAATAAGCAAACAACACACGAGAAACAGAATCTGTCAAAAACAGAACAGTCTGTAGAAATCTGTAACTTTCGGATTCTTCTGGAACTCAAAAAATTCTTAAATAAATTGGTGGACGTGAGAAATTTGTATATTAATTACCTGCAAAAGAATACCTAAAATCACTCTCCAGTAAAAAATGGCAGCTAATCTCGTGAGCGCTAAAGTTTCTGTTTTTTACAGCAAGATCATAAAGACTTCACCCAAGTCTTCCCAAAGGTTCTACTTGGCACAAACACTAATTAAAACATGAAACCACATCTACCCAGAGACTATATGAATTATTTATTAGTAAACAGAAACAAAAAGCAAGAAACAAAAATAAAATTGGGTTGCCTCCCAACAAGCGATATCGTTTAACGCCCCTAGCTAGGCATAAAAGCGAGAATAGATCTAGGTATCACTACAAAAAAATACACTTCCGTGATGATACGTGTTTGTCACAGTAGGTCGCGTTTTTTGTCATGCATGTACATCCATGACGATTTTATGACAGAATCAAGATAGTCATACCTGTGCTGTCATAGAAGTGTTCCATGACATTACCAAAATTATCATCACGGAAGTGTCCACTTCCATGACGATAAATCACGTGTCATAGAAGTGCTTTCATCAAGGGTGACCGACACGCGGCATCCACCGTAACGGAACGCCGTTAAGCTATCGGGTCCGGTTTTGGATCCGATAACCCGTTAACAGCTTCGACCAATGGGGATTTTCCACGTGTAAAATTATCATTGGCTGAAGCAAACACGTGTCAGCTCACCGTTGGGACAGATGTCATGCACTCATTGGACTGAAGGCGCCTATGATACAGCGACACGTGGCACAGCCCAACAGAGGCCCATTCCTGTGAAAAGGCCGGCCCATTTGACTTGGTCAAATGGTGGCGGGCCGGCCCACGGAAAGCCTGTTAACGGCCTATTCACATATAGCCCATTTATAGCCCGCTAACCCAGGGCCCGTTACGACCTCTCCGAATTAGGCCCAGTAGCGTCATCTGGGCCGTCCAATATGAGTCCAGCCCATTTTAACTTCCAGCCCATGTGTGGCCCATGACTTCTTTCGGCCCACATGAGGCCCTTTGTAACTCTTGGCCCATTAACGGCCCATGGTGAAACTGGCCCATAATGAACAGTGTATCACTTTATACCCATTAACGGCCCGTTATTCCATTGGGCCGTTTCCAGCCCAAGTTATCTTTCGGCCTTCTCAGGGACCATTGATTCTTGGGCTCATTTGCAGCATTCGGTTACATACGGCCCGCTACTGTCATTTTATGCTTGTGGGCCAATATCAGCCTGTCGTTACAGTCGGCCCGTTTGTGGACCGTTAATACATTGGGCCGTTTTCATGCCAAAAAACCCATTGGGTTGTTTTCATGGAGTTATCAAATACGGCCTATTAACGGCCCGTTATGGTCCATGAATAGTACGACCCATGATTGGCGAAATGATGATACGCCCCGTAGAAGGCCCATGGATCATACGACCCGTATGAGGCCCATGGATCGTACGGCCCGTAGAAAGCCCATGGACCCTACGGCCCGTAGAAGGCCCATGAATCCTAAGGCCCGTATAGAAGGCCAATGGATCCTACGGCCCGTATAGAAGGCCAATGGATCCTACGGCTGGAAGAAGGCCCATGGATCATACGGCCTGCAGGAGGCCCATGGTTACAACAGTCCGTGTGTTGCCATGATTATTTTGGCCTAGTTACTAAAAATAGGCTATTGTGGCCACTAGAAAAACACGGAAAAAGAACTGCAGTGACTAAGCAAACAACTAAACAAGACAGTAAGGAAATAAGTAAGCAAGCAATTAACGCTAGCCTATTACCGCTATTACACATATTACATCCACTGGGCATCAAAGTTCCCCACCAGTGCAAATATAGGGAACAAAGCAGCATATTACATATGCCGTCAAAATTGGCCACTAGTGAAAATAAATGCGGCAGCAAAACAAGAGCATAACGGAAACAACTTCAGAAGAGCTCAAGAAACGTTATCCTGGATATCCACCATGCTGGCAATAAGCTTAGCAAGCTTATTAGCTTTGTCCTGTTTGGCGCTAAAATCCTCCAACGCTTGTTGTTACACCAGAAAGTATGCATCTGAATGCTCCAGGGACTTCTGCAGTCCTTCCGCTTCTTGTCGCAGCACAGCTGATCGATGTCTTTCAGCTTGTAGTTGAGACTCAAGAAACCGAACTGATTCAGACAGTGAGTTTGAATAGCTTGTGCAAACGGTAGTGGCCAGTAACTCGAACACTAAACCAAGACAGGACTTTGGGGTTGTCTTGCTGTCTTTAAGATAGTCTTCCTTAGCTATTCTATCAGCTTTGTTGGAGACCAACAAGGATGTGTCACTATCCTGAACCTTATCTGCATTACTTCCTTTACCATTGCTTAATAAGGCACTCTTCCCCAATATTCTGCCAACATTCTAAAAGAAGAAACAAGCAGACACATAACAAGTTTAGCATGTACTGGTATATGAAACTCATTTCGGTGAACCAGTTCATTAGTAAGGTGGACAGGATTAAACTACCAAGTCTTCTATTACCAAGTACTAGTACATAATAAAAGCATCAAACAAACATATATCTATGTCCTATGTTCACCGCATTGTCTTGCCAAATCAAAATAGAGACACAGTTCAAATCATATCAGTTCAAGACAAAGCAGCAGTGAAAGAATACAAAGCGTGGGAAACTACACGGCACAACAAGATTTCAGATGGGTACCACGGGTCTACATGTACAACAACACTATTGGCTTTGTTGTGATGCTAGTAATGTGCATGATATGAAAGTCAACTGTATACACAATTGAAATTGAAATCAATGGAGCTATTGATAAGATCAAACCTGTTAAAGAAACATGCGTGAACATACCTGCTGTGCCATTGGAGTTTCAATTGGATACTTCAATTTAAAAATAAGTTTGTATGAGTAAATACAGTGATACAAGAGCAAAGCAATCATAGTTAAAAAAAGGCGCGCCTAAGCGAGCGCTTAAGCGCGCCTAGGCTCTAGGCGTTGGCAAAATGCATTGCGCATAACTATGCTTAATCTGTGCATAACTGCGCATAAGCATGCACTTTGGTCAGTAAAGCGCAAGGCGGTGGCAAAACGCACAATTAACGCCTAGCGCTTTCTTGAACTATGATAGCAATGGAATCTTAATTAGAACATTTGTTCTTCAGGTTTAGGCACTTGTTCTACATGAACAGAGTATAGTAAGACGAAAGAATATAATACCTAAAAATAGAAAATGAGCTCATGAATAACATTACTTACACATAACTCCTGGACAAACACCTGCAACTGGCATTTTCCTTCATCTTCAGTATAATATTTCCAAGATGGGAAGATACGCACATACGATTTAACAACATCAAATGCGATAGATGTTAAACTACGACTAGCTGGTTGTGCTTCCTCCATAGGAATAGGCATACTAACTGGTGGAGTTGGGGTTCGCCGTGATAGTACTGGCCCTTTGGGCACTGGAGCTGCCTTACTAATTGCTCTTGTTTGGGAGCTCTATGGTGGAGATGGTGCTGTGTCAATAGGAACTGGGTTACTATCGGCTGGGGTTGGGGTTAGATTGGGTGAAGTTGGTTCTCTGTCCATTACAGTAGGGGTACAATCTGCGAGAGTTTGGGTTATGTGTGGTAGGGTTGGTTCTTGTGCATGTACAACCGGGGTGCTATCTCCACCAAGAGGTAGCACTGTTTTATTTGAAGACCATGTTTTTAGTCTGCTAGATACTAGCATCACCCGCTCCAATTCAAATGGTTGATAAACAGGAAACATAGTTGAATGTACAGACATTGTATGAGAGACAGATGCAATAGATAGTGTGGAAAAAAGAGGGCATGAAATAGTTGACATGTATATTGTTTAACTAAAACGGATAGCATGACATAATTTCGCATATATTATGTCTATCTAAACTGGATAGCATATCATAACATAATTCAAAGATATGATGAATAACTAAACAGGATCGCATGACATAATTCACCTACATGTTATCTAAGTAATCAGGATCGCATCATTTAATTCACATATGTGATTTATATGCTAAACAAAGGGCATTCGATATGATGTCTGAACTAAGAACATGGTGTTGAATATTGTGTATATGATGTCTAAACTATGCGACACCATATGCATGATATGAGCAATATAACCGTGCCAAGTTAGAGCATACATCTCAGTGGGGGAATAGGACTGGTCATCTATCTCTGAATCCATCTCTAAGGAGCTATTGGGACCCAATAAGAGATCTGCTTCAACAGGTAGCACTGTCTGCTCTGAAGGCCTTGTTTTCACTCCAGATTTTTCCATCTCCCACCCAAATGGCTGATTCACAGGAAGAGTAGTTTAATGTACAAACATTGTCGACAAATGGAAATGTAATGAAGAAAAAGATGGGCAAGATATCATTCAAATATATGATGCCTGGTTAAACAGGATGGCATTGCACATTTCACATATATTATGGCTGGCTAAAAGACATGAGACTGCATAATTCCCATATATGATATAGAAACTAAACAGGTGGCATTACAGAACATGTCTAAACTAAGCAGATGACATATATGATGTCAAAAGTAGGCACTGCAAGGCAACATATGCATGATATGAATAACATCATCATGCCAAGGTAGAGCAAACACCTTGGGGGGTAAATAGGAGTGGTCAGCGGCATCTGAATCCGCCTTAGAACAGATATCTTCCTCTACATTACAATCTGGAGAGGGGTGGGGAGGGTTTGCCATTGAACCCACCATGGAGCATTGTCTGCATGACATTGTATTGCCGCACAAAACTCTTCTCTTTTTCTCTACATGTTCAGCATGACTGTGTACAATATCTGACATGCATACGAAAAAAATATGGTGAGATTATGTAAGGAGAGCATGCAGAAATTTAGAGTGATGGTAACAACTAGTGGATGGATCCAAAAATAATGATAGCAGGCTGATGATTGCTTTAATTTAATAAAAATACAGATCATGATTGTTTTACTATTTGTTTCCCACCCAAGATGAACAACATAGGCATACCCTAGGTGAACCAGATATTAGACAGACATACTATTCATTGTTGCCTCGATATGTGCCCCACAACTAATTTAGAACTCAAGTTTGAACATTAATTTGGACCTGACTTGCGATTCCAAGAGCTAAACAGGACGATAAAGTAGCAGGTAAGTTTAAGCAATGCATAACATAAGCAGAAACAATAGAGTGCGACCTCTCTTGTGGACCCGTGTACTCCTCGGGTTCATCTGCTGAGTCAACGATGGTGATGCCGTTGCGGTGGGTGCCGGCGGCAGGGAAGGAGATCTGAGGCGGCGAAAGACGGTCATGAGTTGTGATGTCTGGTTTGGTGGATTCTTATGTCAATGGAGCAGCTCAGGTGAGGTGGACGACGTTGCGGCAGGAGCAGGAAAAACCACACAAAGTTCCCTTCGACACCTACCTGTAACTAAAGTAATTCTGTAAGGGCTCATTTGGCTTGCATGATTCTAAAAACGCAGGGATATAAAAAACACCAGAATAGGATAGGAATGCACATGGTAAATAGAGCATTTGTAAACACAGGATTTCTGTCAACTTGGGTGTTTGGTTGATGTCTACTACACAACCTTCTTCTTGTAGACGTTGTTGGGCCTGCAAGTGCACAGGTTTGTAGGACAGTAGCAAATTTCCCTCAAGTGGATGACCTAAGGTTTATCAGTCCGTAGGAGGCGTAGGATGAAGATGGTCTCTCTCAAGCAACCCTGCAACCAAATAACAAAGAGTCTCTTGTGTCCCCAACACACCCAATACAATGGTAAATTGTATAGGTGCACTAGTTCAGCGAAGAGATGGCGATACAAGTGCAATATGGATAGTAGATATAGGTATTTGTAATCTGAAAATATAAAAACAGCAAGGTAACTAATGGTAAAAGTGAGCGTAAACAGTATTGCAATGATAGGAAACAAGGCCTAGGGTTCATACTTTCACTAGTGCAAGTTCTCTAAACAATAATAACATAGATAGATCATATAACAATCCCTCAACATGCAACAAAGAGTCACTCCAAAGCCACTAATAGTGGAGAACAAACGTAGAGATTATGGTAGGGTACGAAACCACCTCAAAGTTATTCTTTCGGATCGATCTATAAAAGAGTTCATACTAGAATAAAACCTTAAGACACAAATCAACCAAAACCCTAATGTCACCTAGATACTCCATTGTCACTTCAAGTATCCGTGGGCATGATTATACAAATGCATCACACAATCTCAGATTCATCCAACCAACACAAAGTACTTCAAAGAGTGCCCCAAAGTTTCTACCGGAGAGTCAAGAACGTGTGCCAACCCCTATGCATAGGTTCATGGGCGGAACCCACAAGTTGGTCACCAAAACATACATCAAGTGGCACATGATATCCCATTGTCACCACAGATAAACATGGCAAGACATACATCAAGTGTTCTTAAAGTAAAGACTCAATCCGATAAAATAACTTCAAGAGGGGAAACACAATTCATTACAAGAGAGTAGAGGGGGGGGGGGGAGAAACATCTTAAGATCCAACTATAATAGCAAAGCTCGCGATACATCAAGATCGTGTGAAGTCGAGAACATGAGAGAGAGAGAGAGATCAAACACATAGCTACTGGTACATACCCTCAGCCCCAAGGGTGAACTACTCCCTTCTCGTCATGGATAGCGCCGGGATTGTGAAGATGGCCACCGGTGATGGATTCCCCCTCTGGCAGGGTGCCGGAATGGGCTGCCGAGAGATTTTTGGTGGCTACAGAGGCTTGCGGCGGCGGAACTTCTGATCTATCTTGATTTTTTGATGGTTTTAGGGTACGTAGGGTTATATAGGCGAAAGAAGTCGGTCGGGGGGTGCTTGAGGGGTCCACGAGACAGGGGCCGCGCCCTATAGGAGGGGGCCCTATCTCCTGGGCTCCTCGAGGGTCTTCTGACTTGATCTCCAAGCCTCCAGGATGATATTCTTCCAAAAAACCACGATGCCGAAGGTTTCATTCCGTTTGGACTCCGTTTGATATTCCTTTTCTTCGAAATACTAAAACAGGCAATAAAACATCAATATGGGCTGGGCTTCCGGTTAGTAGGTTAGTCCCAAAAATGATATAAATGTGTAAAATAAAGCCCATAAACATCCAAAAGGGGTAATATAATAGCATGGAACAATCAAAAATTATAGATACGTTGGAGACGTATCAAGCATCGCCAAGCTTAATTCCTGCTCGTCCTCGAGTAGGTAAATGATAAAAACTGATTTTTTGATGTGGAATGCTACCTAGCATAATTCTCAATGTAATTTTTTTTATTGTGGCATGAATGTTCAGATCCAAATGATACAAAATAAAAGTTCATATTAACATGAAAATGGTGATACTTCAAGCATACTAATCAAAGTAATCATGTCTTCTCAAAATAACATGGCTAAAGAAAGTTATCCCTACAAAATCATATAGTCTGGCTGTTGCTCTATCTTCATCACACAAAGTATTTAATCATGCACAACCCCGATGATAAGCCAAGCAATTGTTTCATACTTTAATAATCTCAAACTCTTTCAACTTTCACGCAATACATGAGCGTGAGCCATGGACATAGCACTATATGTGGAATAGAATGGTGGTTGTGGAGAAGACAAAAAGGAGAAGATAGTCTCACATCAACTAGGCATATCAACGGGCTATGGAGATGCCCATTAATATATATTAATGTTAGTGAGTAGGGATTGCCATGCAACGGATGCACTAGAGCTATAAATATATGAAAGCTCAACAAAAGAAACTACGTGGGTGTGCATCCAACTCGCTTGCTCACGAAGACCTAGGGCATTTGGAGGAAGCCCATCATTGGAATATACAAGCCAAGTTCTATAATGAAAAATTCCCACTAGTATATGAAAGTGACAACATAGGAGACTCTCTATCATGAAGATCATGGTGCTACTTTGAAGCACAAGTGTGGAAAAAGAGATAGTAGCATTGTCCCTTCTCTCTTTTTCTCTCATTTTATTTTTTTCATTTTCTTTTTATTTTTTTTCTTTTTTTCTTTGGCCTTATTTTTTTATTTTTGGCCTTTCTCTTTTTTCTCTTTTTTTTTCTTTTTGTAAAGTCCGAAGTCTCATCCCAACTTGTGGGGGAATCATAGTCTCCATCATCCTTTCCTCACTAGGACAATGCCCTAATGATGAAGATCATCACACTTTTATGGATTTACAACTCAAAGCTAGAACAAGATATGACTCTATATGAATGCCTCCGGCGGTATACCGGGATATGCAATGAATCAAGAGTGACATGTATGAAAATTATGAAGGTGGCCTAGCCACAAATACGATGTCAACTACATGATCATGCAAAGAGCAATATGACAAAAGTAATGCGTGTCATATGAATGGAATGGTGGAAAGTTGCATGGAAATATATCTCAAAATGGCTATGGAAAGGCCATAATAGGTAGGTATGGTGGCTGTTTTGAGGAAGGTATATAGTGGGTGCATGGTACCGGCGAAAGTTGCGCGGCACAAGAGAGGCTAGCAATGGTGGAAGGGTGAAAGGGTGTGTATAATCCATGGACTCAACATTAGTCAAAAGAACTCATGTACTTGTCGCAAAAATCTAGAAGTCATCAAAAACCAAAGCACTACGCGCATGCTCCTAGGGGGATAGATTGGTAGGAAAAGACCACCGCTCGTCCCCGACCGCCACTCATAAGGAAGACAATCAATAAATAAAATTGTGCTCCAACTTCATCACAAAGCGGTTCACCATACGTGCATGCTACGGGAATCACAACCCTTAACACAAGTATTTTTCATAATCACCTCAACTAGCATGACTTTAATATCACTACCTCCATATCTCAAAACAATTATCAAGCATCAAATTGATCATAGCATCCAATTCACTTTCTATGATAGTTTTTATTATACCCAACTTGGATGCTCATCATTCTAGGACCAACTTTATAACCATAGAAAATACCATGCTGTTCTAAAATACTCTCAAAATAATATAAGTGAAGCATGAGAGACTAGCAATTTCTACAAAATATAACCACCGCCGTGCTCTAAAATATATAAGTGAAGCACTAGAGCAAACGACAAACTACTCCGAAAGATATAAGTGAAGATCAAAGAGTAGCTAAATAATTATGTAACTATGTGAAGATTCTCTAACATTAAGGAATTTCAGATCTTGGTATTGTATTCAAACATCAAGCAAAATAAAATGACATTGCAAGGATAGCACAACTCATGTGAAGAAGCAAAAACTTAGGCTCAACCGATGCTAATCGATAGTTGTTGAAGAAGAAAGGTGGGATGCCTATCGGGGCATCCCCAAGCTTAGATACTTGAGACTTCTTGGAATATTATCTTGGGGTGCCTTGGGCATCCCCAAGCTTGAGCTTTTGTGTCTCCTTAATTCCTCTCATATCATGGTTTCTCTTTTTATCAAAAGCTTCATCCACAACAAACTCAACAAGAACTCGTGAGATAGGTTAGTATAAACCAATGCAAAACCTTATCATTTTCTACTGTAACAAATCACTAAATTATTATTCAACATTTCATACTAAATGCCTCTTCATATTTAATACTCCTATCCTCAAATAGAATCATTAAACAAGCAAACATATGCAAACAATGCAAACATAACAGCAATCTGTTAAAACAGTATAGTCTGTAAAGAATGCAAGATTCATCATACTTCCCTAACTCCAAAAATTATGAAATAAAATTCCCACTGAAGTAAATTTATCATATCTCAATATTCAAAAAGTTTCAACATTATACCATTCTCTGACTTTTCTAGGGAATTTTTGCAACAGCGGTAAACTTTCTGTTTTCAAACAGCAACGTGTATACTAGCAAAATAAGCATGGCAAAGGCTATCCTTGACTTTTTTATTGAAACTAAATAAGCAAAACATTATTCTAAATAACAGCAAGCAAATACTAACAAGAGAAAATGACGCTCCAAGCAAAACACATATCATGTGGTGAATAAAAATATAGCCCCAAGTAAAGTTACCGATGAACAAAGACGAAAGAGGGGATGCCTTCCGCGGCATCCCTAAGCTTAGGATCTTGGGTGTCCTTGAATGTTACCTTGGGGTGCCTTGGGAATCCCCAAACTTAGTCTCTTGCCACTCCTTATTCCATAGTCCATCGAATCTTTACCCAAAACATGCAAACTTCACAACACAAAACTCAACAGAAAATTCGTAAGCTCCGTTAGTATAAGAAAATAAAACCACCACTTAGGTACTATAATGAACTCATTCTAAATTCATATTGGTGTAATATCTACTGTATTCCAACTTCTATATGGTTAATACCACTTAATACTAGCCATATATTCATCAAAATAAGCAAACAACACATAGAAAACAGAATCTGTAAAAAACAGAACAGAGTGTAGTAATCTGTATCAAACGTATACTTATGGAACTCCAAAAATTCTACCAAATTAGGAAGTCCTAATAAATTCGTGTACCAATCCAGAGAAAAAATAATCAGATCAATATCACGTCTCTGTGAATTAATAAAACTAATTTACTGGGTGCAAAAGTTTCTGATTTTCAGCAGGATCAACACAACTATCCCCAAAAGCCATCCTAAAGGTCTTACTTGGCACTTTATTAAAACAAAAGCTATAGAACATGATTACTACAGTAGCATAATCATGTGAACACACAAAAACAGTAAGGATAAATATTGGGTTGTCTCCCAACAAGCGCTTTTCTTTAATGCCTTTCTAGCTAGGCATGATGATAACAATGATGCTCACATAAAAGATAAGAATTGAAACATAACGGGAGCATCATGAAGCATATGACTAGCACATTTAAGTCTAACCCACTTCCTATGCATAGGGATTTTTTGAGCAAACAACTTATGGGAACAATAATCAATTAGAATAGGAAGGTAAAACAAGCATAACTTCAAGATTTTCAACACATGGAGAAGAAACTTGACATTATTGCAATTCCTACAAGCATAAGTTCCTCTCTCATAATAATTTTCAGTAGCATCATGAATGAATTGAACAATATAACCAGCACGTAAAGCATTCTTTTCATGATCTACAAGCATATAATTTTTACTACTCTCCACATAAGCAAAATTCTTCTCATGAATAATAGCGAGAGCAAACTCAACAAAATAATTATCATGTGAGGCATAATCCAATTGAAAACTAAAATCATGATGACAAGTTTCATAGTTATCATTATTCCTAATAGCATACAAGCCATCACAATAATCATCATAGATAGCAACTTTGTTCACATAATCAATTGGAACCTCTTCCGAAATAGTGGAATCATCACTAAATAAAGTTGACACTCTTCCAAATCCACTTTCATGTTCATTACAATAAGATTCAACATCTTCCAAAATAGTGGGATCACTACTTCCTAAAGTTGACACTCTTCCAAACCCACTTTCATCAATATAATCATCATAAATAGGAGGCATGCTTTCATCAAAATAAATATTCTCATCAAAACTTGGGGGACTAAACATATCATTTTCATCAAACATAGCTTCCCCAAGCTTGTGGCTTTGCATATCATTAGCATCATGGATATTCAAGGAGTTCATACTAACAAAATTGCAATCATGATCGTCATTCAAAGATTTAATATCAAGCATTTTAATGCATTCTTCTTCTAGAACTTGAGCACAATTTTCTTTTCCATCATACTCACGAAAGATATTAAAAAGATGAAGCATATGAGACAAGCTTAAGTCCATTTTTGGTAGTTTTCTTTTATAAACTAGTGATAAAACAAGAAACAAAAAGATTCGATTGCAAGATCTAAAGATATACCTTCAAGCACTCACCTCCCCAGCAACGGCACCAGAAAAGAGCTTGATGTCTACTACACTACCTTCTTCTTGTAGACGTTGTTGGGCCTGCAAGTGCACAGGTTTGTAGGACAGTAGCAAATTTCCCTCAAGTGGATGACCTAAGGTTTATCAATCCGTAGGAGGCATAGGATGAAGATGGTCTCTCTCAAGCAACCCTGCAACCAAATAACAAAGAGTCTCTTGTGTCCCCAACACACCCAATACAATGGTAAATTGTATAGGTGGACTAGTTCGGCGAAGAGATGGCAATACAAGTGCAATATGGATAGTAGATATAGGTATTTGTAATCTGAAAATATAAAAACAGCAAGGTAACTAATGGTAAAAGTGAGCGTAAATGGTATTGCAATGATAGGAAACAAGGCCTAGGGTTCATACTTTTACTAGTGCAAGTTCTCTCAATAATAATAACATAGATAGATCATATAACAATCCCTCAACATGCAACAAAGAGTCACTCCAAAGCCACCAATAGCGGAGAACAAACGTAGAGATTATGTTAGGGTACGAAACCACCTCAAAGTTATTCTTTTGGATCGATATATAAAAGAGTTCGTACTAGAATAACACCTTAAGACACAAATCAACCAAAACCCTAATGTCACCTAGATACTCCATTGTCACTTCAAGTATCCGTGGGCATGATTATACAAATGCATCACACAATCTCAGATTCATCCAACCAACACAAAGTACTTCAAAGAGTGCCCCAAAGTTTCTACCGGAGAGTCAAGAACGTGTGCCAACCCCTATGCATAGGTTCATGGGCGGAACCCGCAAGTTGGTCACCAAAACATACATCAAGTGGCACATGATATCCCATTGTCACCACAGATAAACACGGCAAGACATACATCAAGTGTTCTCAAAGTAAAGACTCAATCCGATAAAATAACTTCAAGAGGGGAAACTCAATTCATTACAAGAGAGTAGAGAGGGGGAGAAACATCATAAGATCCAACTATAATAGCAAAGCTCGCGATACATCAAGATCGTGTGAAGTCGAGAACATGAGAGAGAGAGAGAGATCAAACACATAGCTACTGGTACATACCCTCAGCCCCGAGGGTAAACTACTCCCTCCTCGTCATGGATAGCGCGGGGATGATGAAGATGGCCACCGGTGATGGATTCCCCCTCCGGAAGGGTGCCGGAACGGGCTCCCGAGAGGTTTTTGGTGGCTACAGAGGCTTGCGGCGGCGGAACTCCGGATCTATCTTGATTTTTCGATGGTTTTAGGGTATGTAGGGTTATATAGGCGAAAGAAGTCGGTCGGGGGGTGCTCGAGGGGTCCACGAGATAGGGGGCCGCGCCCTGTAGGGGGGGGCGCCCCCCTATCTCCTGGGCTCCTCGAGGGTCTTTTGACTTGATCTCCAAGCCTCCAGGATGATATTCTTCCAAAAAATCACGATGCCGAAGGTTTCATTCCATTTTGACTCCGTTTGATATTCCTTTTATTCGAAATACTGAAACAGGCAATAAAACAGCAAGATGGGCTGGGCTTCCGGTTAGTAGGTTAGTCCCAAAAATGATATAGATGTGTAAAATAAAGCCCATAAACATCCAAAAGGGGTAATATAATAGCATGGAACAATCAAAAATTATAGATACGTTGGAGACGTATCATTGGTTTACAGGAATTGGAAGATTAGAGGAATGCAAAGAAACATGGCCAAAATAAAGTGAAACCATATGAAAGCGTGTACAGTTAGAATATTATTCTGCCACTAATGCACTTGGGCTTATTTTAATGCATAGGATTTTGAAAAGTAGTCCTGGTGGATGTTTTGCTTCATTCCTTTCAACAAAATGCATGGATAATTGAATAGTAGAGTGCCATTGGAAAATTCCCTATTTCTATGTTTTTCCGTTGAACCAAAATAGCCCTAATGGACTGACGTGAATGTATAGTAATAAGTGATGCAACAAGTGTACAACCTCTTTGCCATAGCCGTGTCGACCTCAGCATCATTGGGTTGGTCGCTGAAGCAGTTGAGGCAGAGGTGGCTATCGGAGGTGTGAAGAAAGATCTGAGGAATCTATAGATGGCGTCCAGGGCACTGCTCTGTTGTGATGGATCGTTCTGTCGTTGGAGCAGCTCCGGTGAGCCGTAAGACGTCAAGGCTGAAGCAGCACAAGACAAACATCGTCAATCTCAAGTGGGATTCTAATAGCATCTCCAATAGATGATGTAAAATAGATGTACAACTTACATCACCAAAAACAACCTGACTACAACAGATGAGGTAAAAACTGTTGACTCTGAACTTATCTGTCGAAACTGAAATTTACTATGGAATCTGAATGCTACTGTCGAAACTGAATGCAATGATAGCAGAGAGGCACTTGACATGTAGTTTAGGGAGGGCCTGTAGTTCATCTTCAACCTGCACCCCCTGACCCGCCAGCCAGCACCGGCCGAACCGCCGGCCCCAGGCTGCCTCACCGCCCCGAAAGAACTCCCCACTACTGCCCCGGCCAGCCCTCTAGGCCCCTTGCCCCACCCTGAACCCTAAGGTAGATAGTGGGGTACCTCTCCGGCGAGCCCGCGTCCTCGCCGCGGGTGGTTCCTTAACTCTGACGAGCCCCTCCAACCCCTGAAAATTGACTGACCCAAAAGTCGATTCAGTCGACTAAAGTGTGTCTAAATCGGAGCAGAGCATCAACACGAGAGAGGGGGTGAGCAGCAGCAGCAGTTGGGTGAGCGAGCGATCGAGCGAGAGCCGGAGCAGCAGCAGCAGCGCGAGCGAGCGAGCGAGAGCCAGAGCAGCGGCAGCAGATCTGGCTGGTATGGACGCCACCGCCAAAGGGGCCTCACACTGGGGGAGATCCGCGGTGGAGATGTCGCCCGTGGCGTCGGCTTCAAGGTAGCCGCTCCATGGGGGTGCGGGATGGAGCACCGTCGTTGATTGGAGGTCAAGTAAAGGAGAAGGTGCGATGTGATGAGTGTACAACCTCTTTGGTGGCGCCGAGTAGGCCTCGGCTTCATCCGAGGAGTCGGTGAGGATGCTGCGGTTCCGGTGGAGCACGTTAAGGTGGCGCTGTGTGGATGGAGCAGCCGCGATAGATGAGGCGATCGTCGGAGCAGCTCCTTGGATGTGGAGGATGGGGCGGCTGAACCGGCGGGATGACGAGATGGACGACGGATCCTCATCCAGGGAGGTGGACGAGGGACGTCGAGCTGTTGCGGTGGACGACGTCATCGGGGAAGAGGCTCCGGCTGGGTAGCGGTGAGGTGGCGGATGGAGGAGGGTGGGGTTTCGCAGCTGGAGCGAAGAGGTTATGGCGGCCTGGGATTTCGAATGGCGAAAAGGGGGCGATGGGAGGGGGTGAAGCATGACTTAGGGACGCGCTTGTCCAAAATATAGGGTGTGTTACAAAAGTACCCCCCACCGATTTGAACTAGCGGCCCTTTCGGCTCAGGGTTAGAAGGGGGATCTCGCGTGTCGGGATTTGGCAGCTGGAGGGAGTTTTCGCGCGCGTTGTAATTTCGGGATAGCAAGGCGCGGGTTGTGAAGGCGCCAATTTTGGGAGCACGATATCTGAACTTTCGGTATATAACAAGACGCGGGTTGAATTTTAGGGACAAGCCTAACGTTTAGTAATATTGTACTTGTACGTACCAAATCAATTCACACTTCTCTCAACCAAAAAGAAAACAAAAAAATAAAACTATTCACACCACACAAAGAGAGAGCTTGGCCCGTTTTACTATACAAATACTATTCAAAGCTAGTCCCTCCTTCCATCTATATAGGGCCTAGTGCGTTTTTCGATGCGACCAAATATTAGAGCAATAATATATGACATGCAACTTACACAAAGCACACCGTTAAATTCGTTTGTGAAAGGTTCTTTCAATGATATAATTTTCACATTGTGCATGTCATGTACTATTAATCTTGTCAATAGTCAAAGGCGGTCTTAAAAATCTCATTACGCCCTATATAGATGGAAGGAGGGAGTATGAATCCATGTTATGTCCGGTTAAATTTTTTTGCTTGCTATATAATGCATGTAACCTACTCATACCAACATTTTAGTGCATTCCAAATGTCTATACTACCGCTACAATTCGAACTAAATTTGAATTCATTTCTCTATTTCAATAAGAATCTACAATCATGATTGTTGCGAACTTTAACCATCATTCGTGTATTACCTTAATAACACACCACATGATTACTATAGAGATAGATATGAACTATGTGTACTACATGAACTCGAATTCTATTTTTTGAATACACTTGTGTTGATTCCAAATAATAGTACATTTGATGTACTAACTATATATTCATAATCTAAACCATGTTCCATACGTACACCATGTTTATCACACAAAGTATAGTGCCCCGCCCCCTACATTATGACAAGTATTTAGACCTGAGTTGCAAAAGCCACACATTAGCCCAAATTATAATCAGTGTTCTACATTATGATATCTTCTTCAAGTATTCGTATCCACTTTTTTATAATGAATTATGATATTTGTTCGTCTTTTACACCTTCACAATCCTCTTCTATTTGTAGCTAGCTAGCGCTAACTTTCTATCGTGCATGCACACGCCCGCCCCCCTCTCACCCACCCTTAGCGTCCCCTCCATCGTGCACGTTCATTATTTCTCTTTAGGTCGTCCACCAACGGTGTGTATAGGCCCCCGGCTCCTTCTTTCCGGCACACACCGGTCGATATACCTCTCTAGCCAAGTGTGCCTACAACAAACACATATATACTTCCCCTCTTCTCTTCTCACCGTCCATGCCCCCCTATGTCCAATACGATTCCACGCAGGTGCACACTCCCATCCCTCTTTTCATTGATCACATACTCGCACACTCCTCCCCCCTTGACATGGTAGGCCTCTCGCACCACCTCCTAGCCACACCCTCTCCCCCTGTCTGTCTCTCCGGACCTTATTTGCTTCTAACACACACAGACATGTATATGAACTGATCTCCCTACATATAGCCAGGTCGACTATAATTCGTTTTCACCAAGCACCGATACACTTACCTCGCTAGTTATGTCTCTCCCTTTCTCGGACACACGATATTTGATCTTCCTATGTAGTTATGTATGCTTACCACAACCATATCTTCTCCCCTCATCATCCTTGAATACCTCCCTACCTGTCTCTCACACGCACGTGCATAGACAGACAGACATCCCCCGCCCTCTCTTATTGATATTGCACTCATACCCTCCATTTGTCTAGCAGGCCTCTCCCACCATTTGTGAGACGCCACTCCACCACCAACCCTCCGACGCTCTACCTTTGTCTTTTTCCCAACCTTATTCCTCTGCTACACATATCCATGGATGTCGATCGATCTCCCTCAATACATAGCGAGGTCTCTCTCCTTCCCCACACATATACTAGTCAATCGGTCTCTGCCCCCTCCCCCCTCCCCCCCCCACACACCAATAGTCGAACGTTGTAGGTAGGTATCCATGCCACGGAGAAAAACTGCACCTCTGCCCTCTCAAATTCCAGTAGGCCAACCGCACTGTATCTTTGACGTGGGCAAACACAAATTCGATGGCACTCTTTATCGATCGCGCAGCCACACACTTCATCCCTGTTTTCAATTCTATTGATATGTCACGTCCATGAATCCGTTTCACACACATTGCATATGTTATGTTTTTCTGTTTGAGATATCATCAACACATTGCCTCTGTTTCGCACAAACCATCTCTCTCACACCCACCCATGTACGTACCTACACCTAAAGAAGAAGTGCACGCAGGACGCACGTACTCACATCTCGTTCCCGGCCACACCCGCGCGGGTACATGGTGGAGTTCGTTTCTGTACAAAAAGGCCGCCCACGTGATAATTTGACGCGTGTAGCAGTTGTTTACTCGAAGGAGGGTCGGGTACCACGCCTAGACGGAACAAAGATCGACTTGACGCGTTACCATTAAATAAAGTTATATATTCCTCAATGGCACGTACAGAATATAAAATGATTGCCATGGGAAAATGGAAAAATGGGTTTGTCTCTCATCACACCATCTCACACAAGGTGGCTGTGGCCTCTCTCTCTCTCAGCGTTGGTCAGTGATCCGGCTGCATCCCGTCCGCCGGCGGAAAGGGAGGATGTGCATCGTCTCTCTATTCGACGGTGTTGAGGCAGCACGTCCCGATCTGCGGTACCCGCCGTTCTCTCTGACCAAGCTCCGGCGTGGTAGGGCCTTCGCCACTTGCTCGCTGCCGCAGTATGGGCAGATCCTGGCCGCCGGCGCCCCTCCTAGTAACATCTCGACGACCCTCAGGTGCAGCTTCCTCCGGCCTTGCTCCACTGCCCATCTTCCCATGTTGCTGCATGTGGATCTTCTTTAGTTGTTTGCTTAAATCGTATCTCGGCCGGCATACTTTCCATCTTGCAATCTCGTCCTCAAACCATTTTTGATAAACCACCATGTGCTATCTTTCCCTTATTACATGGAACATGCTTATTTTTTGTCGGCATTGTCGGATGTTGGGTTCCGGCAGACCCTTAAGGTTCGAACTCTGGGATGCGCACGGAGATCTTCCCCCAACCGATCTACGTCCAATCATCTCGCGAGATCTAAGCTAAAACGATGAACAAAACAAGGGACACAAGATTTATACTGGTTCGGGCCACCGTTGTGGTGTAATACCCTACTCCATTGTGTGGTGTGGTGGATTGCCTCAGGGGCTGATGATGAATAGTACAAAGGATGAACAACCTCGCGAGAGGTGTTCTTGAACTGGTGCGATGAACTGCCCGGGTGAGTTCGATCGCCTCTCTCTCTGGCTAGGGCTCTCCCAGATCGTCTTACTCTATGGTGGCTAGCTCTATTTATAGAGGCCCTGGTCCTCTTCCCAAATATTGAGTGGGAAGGGCACCAACAACGGCCATTTTGAAGGGGAACATCTAGTACAAGTTATCCTGACTAAAGTTGGTCTTCGGCTGCCAAAGGCACTGGCAATGACGCCGCCTTGGGCTCCACGGTGACCTCCATCCTGCCGCTCTGCTGGTCTTTGTCTCGTTGCACTGAAATGGCAACCTTTGCCTGATGCCTCGGTACTCCACGCCTGTGCTTGCCCCCTTTGCACCAAAGAGGAAACAAGGACACTGCGCAGGCCGGCGCCCGCCTGGTCTCGATCGTCATGGCTTGCGTCATGAGCTCCTCGTGAGGTACCTTGCCTTGATCTCTCCGCCTCCTCGCGAGCCTACCTGGTGAGGCCGTTCCTGAGGAAGTCCTGTGTCGTCCGCCCCGTGAGGCTTGGCCCCTCGCGAGGGTCTTGAGTCTTGTGCCAATGAAGATGGGCCGTATTGGGCCACCACTTGAGCCACGCCGCAGGCCGCAGGTAGGCAAGTCTGGGGACCCCCGTTCCCAGAATGCCGATAGTAGCCCCCGGGCCTAAGGCGCACTCGGACTTGTCTTAGCGGAGAAGCGAAGGGGCAAGTGCGAAGCGCCGCGGGCCCCATCAGCCTGCAGCCTTGGGCGCCGCGTGGCGGTTGATTGGACGTGGGTGTCTCTGCTTCCCCATGTCGCCTCGGCAACTGCTCGCCTTGACAAGTCCCTACATGTAGAAACGGGTCATGATTACCTGCAATCATGGAGGCCGACGGTTGGCCTCCTCCGGCTATAAAGACGGGAGAGCGCAAGCCTCCGCTGTACATCTTCCTCCTTGCTTCCTTCTTTCTCTCCATCCCAGCCACTCGCCATCTCCCATGGCGCCACCGAAGAGGTTTTCGGCCGTAGAGAAGGGAAAGGCTCGTCAGGAAGGGCCTGACTCTCCCCCGCCCAAGCGCGGCCGGGGTTGTCCCCGCAAGCATCCTGTGTCTCTTGCAGTGGCTCCCCGCGGTCGTGGATGCGATCTCCTGCGGGGCGATGGGAGCTTGGTGGGCGAGGGAAGGCACACCGTGGCTGCGCGGCCTCCCAGGCCGCGCTTCCACTCGGCGGAGGTGCTGCCAGAGTTCGTCGTGTGGTCAGTGGACCCAACCAGCACCTGGCTCCAGCTTCCCCGCTTCTTTGCAGGTGAACTTCCACCCGGCGCTCCTGGTGGCCTCTGGCTTCAAGCGGACGGTTGCTGCAGCAAGGCCTCCTGGGCTTTGCTGGAGGTCTCCGTCGCCGGGAACGTGGCCCTGACCCACGGCTGGCAAACGTTTGCCCGTGCGCGTGGCCTGAGCCCGCAGTGCACCCTGCATTTTAATTTCGATGGCGACGCCACCCTCTACGTGAGGGTGTCCAGAGAAGACGGCCACCGCGTTGGGTGCTGCCCCGAAGACAACGATGGCGGCCGGGTGCCCAGCCTCAGCGATGGTCGGGATGAAGATGAAGGCGGGTGCGTGGCCGGCGGCGTTCGCAGCTCACCGAGCCTCGGCGGCTCTCCTTCGGACAACAGTTCCTCCAGCGGTGGCCGCGACTAGCCTCCGTGCCGTCGCGCTCGCCTTGAGGGGGGTAGCTGGTCAGCCGGCCGTCGAGCCTCGGTGAAGCATGAGGAGGGGTCTGACTGAGCTTCAGAGGTAGTGCGATCCCTCATCACGAGTCGGTGCCGAGCAAGCCGTTTCTATTTTGTTTTCCTCCCTTTCCTGCGCAAAGAAAAAGTAGTGTATGGCCCCGCAGGGGCATGCTGGACTATCGTCATTAACTATTATGCTATCTTCGTTATCCCCGTACTGTGTTTTGGCACCGCGCGCTCGCGTGTAGGAATTACTTAACTCGGGGGGACTCGCCGCAGTCTTCGCTTCTTGAGGCTGGGGCCTTGTTGCGCGCTTTGGGGCCTGCAAGAATTGGTCAGGAGAGGTAACATCCGGCCTCGGTCGCGAGGTCAACCGACTCAGGTCCTATGTTCGTGTCGCGATGCCCGTGGGGCACGGACCGGGAGGGGTGCTCCCTTAGTGGACTTGGGTAGGAAAGCCTCACAAGATTGGGTCAGAAAACACTCACGAGGGCACCCGCGTAGCCGCCTCGTGAGACTTGCGCGAGAGAAAACGAGTCAAGTGGACGAAAAAGACAAAGAGTCACAGGTCAGGGACGGCAACAATGCTGAAAGCAACTCCAATAAAACTTCAAATAGGGACGAACAAGCCAACTGCAGAAAGCAAATGAAAAAGCCGCGTCCGGCACCTAATCTAGTCTTGGACGTCTTCTCACCAGTGCGGAGCTAAGTGCTGCCATTGGGCATGGGCGGGAGCCTGCGAGGCCCGAGAGCGGCTCTCCGGAGACTTCGGGGCGTGTACAGCCCCAACTCATTATTACGTGAGATTGTCATGGGCGGCGAGCTTCATAGGCATTGGCCTTCTTCACAGGCTCTGGGCCTTTCTCGGGGGGATGAGCTTCACAGGCGTTGGCCTTCTTCACAAGCTCCGGGCCTTTCTCGGGGGGATGAGCTTCACAGGCGTTGGCCTTCTTCACAGGCAGCGGGCCTTTCTTGGTTCGTCTGGCTTCACAGGCGTTGGGCCTTCTTTACAGGCGCTGGGCCTTTCTTCAAGGGTAGAACTTCCGGAGGTGCTGGATGTTCCATGCGTTCGGGATGGGCACCCCCTCCTGAGTCTCCAAGCGTGTGGCGCCAGGCCTGGAGACATGAACAACCTTGAACGGGCCCTCCCACATGGGCGAGAGCTTGTGCAACCCTTCCCTGGAGAGCACCCGTCTGAGCATGAGGTCACCTACCTCGAGGGTCCTGGGGCGGATGCTGCGGCAGTGGTACTGCCGCAGCGCCTGTTGGTATCTCGCAGCCCAAACCGCAGCCTCCCGACGGCGTTCCTCCCGAAGCACGAGGTCCACCCCCTGCATGGCGTCCTGTTGTGCTTCATTGAAAGCCAGGACCCACGCGGAGCGATGCCTGACCTCGTGAGGAATGACCGCCTCGGCACCATAGACGAGGAAGAACGGGGTTTCGTCGGTTGACTTGGCAGCGGTAGTGCGAATGGACCATAGCATGCACTGCAGCTTGTCGTGCCAGCCCCTGCCGCAAGCCTCCAGCTTCTTCTTGAAGGTCCGGGTTTTGAAGCCTTTTAGGACCTCCGCGTTGGCGCGTTCAGCTTGGCCGTTGCTCCGAGGGTGTGCCACCTAAGCATAGCATATCTGCGTTCCAAGGTTAGCACAATATGTTTTGAAGAGATTGCTGGTGAACTGTGAACCGTTGTCGGTGATGATGCGATTAGGTACCCCAAACTGGCTCACGAGGCCCTTGATGAACTTGACCACTGAACCGGCCGGGATGGTGCGGACAGCTTCCACCTCTGCCCACTTTGTGAACTTGTCAATGGCGACGTAGAGGTAGCGGTAGCCCCCTGGCGCCCGAGGAAATGGGCCAAGGATGTCCAGTCCCCAAACAGCGAACGGCCATGAGAGGAGAATGGTCTGAAGGCCTTGAGCTGGCTGGTGAATCTGCTTGGCATGGAATTGACAGGCTTCACAAGCCTTCACCAGCTCGATTGCATCGTTGAGTGCTGTTGGCCAATAGAACCCACTGCGAAACGCCTTGCCGACGAGTGTGCGTGATGATGAGTGGTGCCCGTAGTCTCCACCATGACTGTCTACCAGTAACTCTTTTCCTTGCTCCTTGGAGATGCAACGTAGGGTAACGTCATTCGGCCGCTTCCGGTAGAGCTCCCCGTCTAGGATGCAGTAGGCTGTGGCCTGCCGCGCCACGCGTTCCGCGTCCTCCTCCTTTTCTGGCAGAATCCCTTGCACTAATTAATCCTTGAACTCCGCGGTCCAACATCCCTCCTGAGGCTCCAGCGCCAGGAGCAGGCGCGCTCCTGAGGTTGGGCCACAGGCCAGGGCTCCCGAGGCAGGCGGTTGAGGAAGCTCCTCCCGAGGTTGTGTTGTGCTCGATAGTGATGGTGCCGTTGAAGGTTTGAAGAGTCATTCCTCAAAGACACCAGGCTCTTGAGGCAATCGCCTGGACACCCTCCTGGCGATGTCATCAGCCTCTTGATTGGTGCCGCGAGGCACATGCTGCAACTCCAGCCCCCAAAATTGTTTCTCCATCCTACGGACCTCTGCAAGATATGCTTCCATGCGTTCGTCCTTCGGCTCATACACTTTGTTGGAGAAATTGACGAGGAGTTGTGAATCACCCTTGATGATGAGGCGCTTTACCCCCAAGGCGGCTGCAGCTTTCAAGCCCGCTATCAGGCCCTCGTATTCTGCTATGTTGTTGGAGACCTTCTCTCCATGCTGGAAGCTGAGTTGCACGGCATAGTAGAGCTTGTCCTGAATGGGAGATATGAGCATCGCGCCAGCCCCCGCGCCATGTCGCGAGAATGCCCCGTCGAAGTACATGACCCAGCCGTTCGGCACTTCACTTCCTGGGGAAAGCGACCGGTCCTCGCCCGCTTCAAGCCCTGGTGCCTCTGTCCATTCTGCCACGAAATCTGCAAATGCGGCTCCCTTGATGACTCTGGTCGTGCCGAATTCCAGCTGAAACGCTTGCAACTCGATGTTCCTTTCAGCGACCCTTCTAGCCGAGTTGGGGCTCCTGAGTACCCTTTCCAAGGGGTATGCTGAGACGACCTTGATGGGATGGCCTTGAAAGTAGTGCCGTAGCTTGCGTGAAGCCACTAACAGCGCAAGGAGGAGTTTTTGGGGCATGGGTATCGCGCCCTTGCATCCCGTAGCACCGTGCTGACAAAGTATATAGGATGCTAGACGAGGTTGAGGGTGCTGGCGCAGCCTGCATCTTCCAGAGGTACATGCGCCTCCCGAGACGATGGTGCCCCCAGCGCTTGGTCGCATGGCAGGGCCTCCTCCGCTCTGGGTGCGTCCCCCTGCTGAGGCTGATCCCCGTCTGATGCGACCTTGGTCTTCGCGAGGCTTTCATGGCTTTGCTCCGCTTCGGTCAGGGCCGCGGCTGGCGCGGCCTTGGCCCGGCGCTCCTCCCTAACCGCCACCAGGGCTGCGCTGGCAGAGTAGGGTGTGGCTGTAAGGTAGAGCACCAAGGGCTCCTGAGGGCGCGGAGCTACCATCACCGGAGGGATGGTAAGGTACTTCTTGAGATCTTGAAATGCCTTGTCGGCCTCTTCAGTCCATTCAAACGGGCCCTTCTTCTTCACCAGCTTGAAGAAGGGCAGTGCTCTCTCCCCCAGCTTGGAGATGAAGCGTCCCAACGCGGTTACACGCCCGGTGAGCTTCTGCATTTCTCTGAGGGTCTTGGGCGGACTCATGTCTTTGACTGCCTTGACCTTCTCCGGGTTAGCCTCGATGCCCCTGTGGGATACGAGGAAGCCCAAGAGCTTGCCCGAGGGGACTCCAAATACGCACTTCTCTGGGTTGAGCCGCAGATCCACTTCACGGAGGCTCACTAAGGTTTCTTCCAGGTCCTGTATCAGGGTTTTCGCCTCCCGAGACGTCACCACAATGTCATCGACGTAGGCCTCAGCGTTTCTCCTGAGCTGCCGACCCAAGGCGATGTGCATCAGCCGCTGAAAGTTCGCGCCTGCGTTGTGCAACCCGAATGGCATGCAGGTATAGCAGTATACTCCACACGGGGTCAGGAAGGCCGTTTTCTCCACATCTTCTACCGCCATCTTGATCTGGTGATAGCCCGAGAAGGCATCCAGGAAGCACAACAGGTCACACTTGGCGGTAGAATCGACGATCTGGTCGATGCGAGGGAGCGGGAATGGATCCTGAGGGCAGGCCTTGTTGAGGTTGGTGAAGTCGACACACATGTGTTCCTTTCCTCCCTTTTTTGGCACAACAACAGGATTGGCCAGCCATTTAGGATAGCGAACTTCGCGAATGACGCCTGCTGCCTCTAACTTGCGGGTTTCTTGGACGATGAAGGCCTGCTTCTCAGTGGACTGTCGCCTTGCCTTCTGCTTCATGGGGCGCACGTTGGGGCATATGTTGAGATGGTGTTCAATAACATCCCTTGGGACCCCTGCTAGCTGATCAGGTTCCCACGCAAACACCTCCTTGTTTGCGTGCAGGAATTTCACCAAGGCCTCCTCCTGCTCAGGATCAAGGTTGGCGCCTATGGTGAAGGTAGCGCCAGAAGATCCATCCTCGTCGTCCGGTACTTTCTTGGTCTCCGCCTTGTCTTGGGTGAATAGCTGCTTCTTCTTGGCTGGTGCAGCCCCCTTGGGCTAGAGGGTATCTGCGCTGGCGGGCTGCGCCACCGCGGCCGTCTTGAAAGCGAGCTTGAGCGCCTGCAACGCATCCCTCGTGTCTTCGAACATGGTAAGGACGCCGCTGCTCCCGAGCATCTTCATGAGGTTGTACGATGGGTGAGTCGCTGCCATGAACTGGGCCAAGGCTGGGTAGCCGAGGATGGTGTTGTACGGGAGGCTGATGGGGGCGATGTCGAAGTCGACCAGCTCCGTGCGGAAGTTGTCATGGGTGCCAAAGGTCACCGGGAGGCGGATCTGCCCCAGGGAGCCGGTGGAACTGCCTCCAATGCCCGAGAAGGGCCTGCTGGGTTGGAGCCACTCTAGCGGCACGTGGAGGAGACTGAAGGCCTCCACTGAGAGCACGTTGAGGCCGGCACCACCGTTGATGAGGGTCCTGGTGACAGCCACCTGGCAGATGGTGGGGGTGCATAGCATCGGGAGTGCGCCCGAATAGGCGGTGTTGGAGGGATGATCGTCTGAGCCGAAGGTCAAATCAGCCTTGGGTGCCACCCAGCCCGGGGGGGCTTCACGATGCTTGAGGACGGCGCCGATCTGGCGGACAAACGGCTTGACGTGGCGGCTTGAAGGTGGTGCCTGCGATCTGCCTAGGAGAGTTGCGACGACTGGGGGTGCCGGCGCAGCATGATGGGCGAGGAAGAGGTTGCGCAACTCCTCCCATGAGGCAATAGGAGCCGCTGGCAGGTGGAGTAGCCACATGCGCGGGACGCCGGTGAGGGCCATGGGCAGCCAGTTAGCCATGACCTTGTCGTCGCCTCCGGCCTCGAGGATGGCTTCTTCATATGCTAGCAGAAAGGCCAGCGGATCGGCCGCGTCGTCGTAGCGCGGCGGCATGTCTGGCTCGAACTTGTTCGGCCACCGCACCTGTCGCAAGGCGGGGGCCAGGGCTCGGAGCCCCGTGGTTCCCGTGCCAGCGTCGACAGCCGGAGAAGGCGGTGTGTTGGCTGCCATGTGGGCAGAGCGCAGTGTTGTGGAGAACGGGTCGACGGGAGGGAGAGCTATGGTGCACCCCTACTTGGCGCGCCAAATGTCGGATGTTGGGTTCCGGCAGACCCTTAAGGTTCGAACTCTGGGGTGCACACGAAGATCTTCCCCCTACCGATCTACGTCCGATCGTCTCGCGAAATCTAAGCTAAAACGATGAACAAAACAAGGGACATAATATTTATACTGGTTCAGGCCACCGTTGTGGTGTAATACCCTACTCCAGTGTGTGGTGTGGTGGATTGCCTCAGGGGCTGATGATGAACAGTACAAAGGATGAACAGCCTCGCGAGAGGTGTTCTTGAACTGGTGCGATGAACTACCCGGGTGAGTTCGATCGCCTCTCTCTCTGGCTAGGGCTCTCCCAGATCGTCTTACTCTGTGGTGGCTAGCTCTATTTATAGAGGCCCTGGTCCTCTTCCCAAATATTGAGCGGGAAGGGAGCCAATAACGGCCATTTTGAAGGGGAACATCTAGTACAAGTTATCTTGACTAAAGTTGGTCTTCGGCTGCCAAAGGCACTGGCGATGACGCCACCTTGGGCTCCATGGTGACCTTCGTCATGCCGCTCTGCTGGTCTTGGTCTCATTGCACTGAAATGACAACCTTTGCCTGATGCCTCGGTACTCTACGCCTGTGCTTGCCCCCTTTGCACCAAAGAGGAAACAAGGACACTGTGCAGGCCGGCGCCCGCCTGGTCTCGATCGTCATGGCTTGCGTCATGAGCACCTCGCGAGGTGCCTTGCCTTGATCTCTCCGCCTCCTCGCGAGCCTGCCTGGCGAGGCCGTTCCTGAGGAAGTCATGTGTTGTCCGCCCCGCGAGGCTTGGCCCCTCGTGAGGGTCTTGAGTCTTGTGCCGATGAAGATGGGCCGTACTGGGCCACCGCTTGAGCCACGCCGCAGGCCGCAGGCAGGCAAGTCTGGGGACCCCTGTTCCCAGAACGCCGACAGGCTATGTGTCTTCAACTCGTGTTATTGGGCAGTAATTGTTTCCTTTCGACCTCCTTTTGCAAACAGGGCTATCCATTTTCACCTCGTTGCTATTGCGACCTTTTGGTGAACTGCACAAATCACTTTTTTCTAAAGAGTGTTTTGTGCAGTTCCGCCAAAATGTCACACAGGCAAAGTTTTTACATTTCTGTGGGACTGCGGAAAGGGGGATTAGTTTTGCTATCCTCCTCATCCAACTCCGTGCTAATCTTCTCCAACAAGAAGTTAGTCCTAAATAGAGATCTAGAGGTGATCGGCTTCTATTTATGTGTGTTATGTTTCATCATCTAGTTCCACTATTATTGTAATCACACTGACTGGATATCTTTGCAAACAGGGATGATCCACTCGATTTTAGTGGAGATGCACAAAATGATCGGATTGTGGTGTGCTTCATACACCTCTTTTTTGGCTACAGAGCTGGGTGAAACTAGCTGCCAAGCAATGAACACTGTGCCAAGGAAATGGAGCCATGCCTATGAACAACATCGATCAATTATATTTTTTTCTTTATTTGTACACCTTCTCACAACTTTATCTTCAGTTGTGATGTGAATATTGGCACTGATCTGTGAACCATTGAGATGCATTAGCCATGGTAGTTTCATTTGTATTTGATGGAATGTTGTAACGAGATAATCTCGAGGCAACACACATGAATCCTAAGTTGAAACCTTTTTTCCCTGCGGGAATCAAAGTTGAAACCTTCATAGAATCACAGTACAATTTCATTAAAATTATGCTTACATATAAACAAATCCTGAAGGATTGATAGCAATGCCAGAAACAATTCAACTTCGTTTCGCCGACATGTTGGACATCCTTCATCCGGCTCCACCTGCCATGCAGCAATATTGAGTGCACAACACAACTTCAGGGAAAGATTCACCCCGGTCATTGCGCTGTAGTAGTAATGACTAGTGAGCAGTCAAATCACAGAGCCCCACCTTCGCCACAGTAAGTTGCTCGGACAAAGCAACCATCATTTCTCTGTTCCTTGAATCCGCTGGTACTCCCATATTCCCACAGTAATAAGTTGCTCGGGCGAATCAACCATCACTATATCCGCTCATGTGTGATGACCATAGGAGCTATCCATTCAGATTGCATGTTAAAAAAAATAAAGGTCGATAACTAATGCGGCAAACTTTCAAAAAAATATTAATGCGGCACCTCGGGCCAATGCGTCCAGATCGCATTTTTGCACGAGAAATTACACACCACGTTTCATTGACATGTGGTCCCGTTTCAACATATCAGTGAGACAACGGCGAGTCCTTCTCTACTAGTATTTCCGAATGGGCGTGTAGGCCGGGATGCCTCTTCGTGAACCATGGCAAACTGGCAACCGTCCACCGACTCTTCGCCTTTCCCTCTCGATTTGGAACTGCTGTCGCATGCTCTTCCTCTCGCTCCTCCATTTTCCTTCAGCCCTTCACCCTTCCTTCTGCCATTGTTCGATCGTCTTCTCCATGGAGGGAACAGGCCGGAAACGACCCCGTTATTCTTGCCCCGATCTGAAAGATGACGTGGTGGAGGAACTCATTGATCGGTGCGACGTCATCACCTCGGCTAGCATGGCAGGTTCGTTCAAGACCATTCTCGACTCAACTAATAACATCATTACAAGGAACCCAAGGGTCAAAGAGCGGTTTGATCTCCCCTATCTTCTTTGCCGTTACCCTGATGACTACTGGCGCGGGGACGACAGAGGCCGCGCCTTGTGCAAGTTGATGCCGCTTGATAATAATATGTATGATGTTAAGATGCCATCGCTTGAGGGCAAGGATTGGGCAGGCGCAAATTGAGATTGGGTTGTTTATATTGGGTACAACTGCGAGTGGGAACTTGTGAATGTGTACACTCGTCACCGGGTTCCACTTCAAAAAATCTCAGCAGACTGCCTAGAGGTTGAGCACACCGGTATTGTACGCACGTTCAAATACGATCATGGTGACTGTCTTCTACGGAAGATAGCAATTTGTTGAGTTCCCAACCGCTCTTGGAATTACAAGAACTATGAAGTTGTTGCTATCTTCGACAAGCTTGTTGCCGTCCTTTGTGGTTCGACTCGATGGATATTGCTCAAAAACCAGTTTCTATACACGGACGTGTACTGTGATGCAATTCAATACGAGGGTCTTGTGTTTGCTTCCACCGCTCATGGCACTGTTTTTGCATGGGATCCTCGTAGTTTCGGTACGTTTGTCTTCCACCATAATTATAATTGTTTCATCCACATGCATGCGGGTTAGCAAGTTTCCCTTTACTAATTAACCTACATTCCACCACCTATACTTGAAAAAATTTATAACCAAGGGGGAGATGACGATGGTGATGATCACGAGCATGAGGACAAGCAGAATGTATATACTCAGTGGCGCCTGGCAACTAATTCCGATGGATCACCTCTTCTTGTCTGTATACAGCGCACTGAGTTTGTTACTACTGAGGGAGCACGTGTTGTCTCCCATGGTCGCACTCTCCGGACCTATTCCAATAGCCGTTGCATGGTATTAGGGATGGATACTAGTGTGCTAGCGCCAACACCTTCTCCCTGGTACAGAATTGATAATCTTGGAGAAAACTCGCTCTTCCTTGGACAAAACTATCCGATGATGGTGAAAGGCAATCCAACTGCTGTTGACACAACGTTACTAGTACCATTTATGAGAAGCAACCGTGTCTATACCTCGGACATTTGGGTGGTTCCCTACCCTGGTACTGATATAGTAGGCCACTTCAGCCTGGATGATCAGTTCTGCGTTGGTTTCGAGATTGACAATAGATGGGCCGTCCCAGAGAATCAATTGTGGTTCAAAGCAAGTGTTTCCAACGCCGAGGATTGGTTGAGTTGAAGTTCATTTCATTTCTTGTTATTTGTTGTGTGATGAAAACTTTAGTATTTATAATGTATCCTCGTTGTCGATGTGGGTTGATGACCTGTTGTATGTAATAAAATGATATGCTTGTGATAAACTTACTAAATTTATGAATGGCTTTCGAGTCGCTTCTCTCAGTGAGTGGTGCGATAAGGCAAAAAAAATTGAATACATAATTGTACGTGCATTGCAACAGGTTATCGGATGAGGCCAATCAACAATAGTAGTACACTATTTTTACTAGCTTCACATGCTTCGCGGGTCGGGCGGGTGTTTTTAATGTAGCCATATGTTTATGTGTTCGCTGTGGACACAGCTTCGGTGCCTTAAAGGCACCTACCTTTGGGTCACTGACGTGTGGGCCAGCCACCTGTTGGGCTCACATGTCATAGACACAAAGGTAGGTGCCTTAAGGCACCGAAGCATCATCCGTTTGTTGTACGTAGCCAGCACCTCGAATCCTCGATACCAGTACTATATAAGCAGTAGGAGTAGTAGGGTGGCATGGGCCAGAACAAGCATTCACGTCCAGGAGTACGGCACACGCCACCACCATGACATCCATCTGACACCATATTATTTCTTGGAGTTCATGCTAGAGCAATCTCTTCAACCTCATCGTTTCTCTAACTTCAGCCATCGCGCGGCGAGCGAGGTGGGGGTTTGTCAATAGTCGGTTTCCTCAACTACGGTCCCACTTGTAAGGCCAACTCCAATGCACGACCCCAAACAGACCTCCGTTTTGCACGAAAATAATTTTGACTAGAAAAGCAAGACCAATGAAAACAAGTACCACAAGAATACATTTTACTACTCTAGAAGATATCCAACTTCCATAACTGCTCCTGTAAGTTGGATTAGTGCTAAAAGTGCTAGTTATCGACTAGAGGGAGGGTGAATAGGCGATTTTTAGGGGTCATCTCTGGTAGGTAAACCGAATCAAAGAGGGACTACTACCTGTGTTATCCTGCAATTCTCACAAACACATTAGTCCCTCAACCACGTTTGTCGTCAATACTCCAAAACCAAACTAGGGGTGGCACTAGATGCACTTACAAGTGCCTTCTTGATGCATTCATTGTTGATCTGCGGAGGCTCGATCTTGCGTGCTTCTTTCTTCTTCGAGTGTAAAGAAGTAGACGTTGCTTCCTCGCATCTAGTCTCATGTCTAGCCTCTATTCTAGTAGAAGTATCAATAAGTGCACTAGTCTCATCTCTAGCATCTATGCTAGCTAAAAGTGCTAGAACATCTACTAAATTGCGCTCTATCAATATATCGATGTACTCTTCTTCCCAATACAAAAACTTGCATCCATTCTACTCCCTCCGTTCCACAATACAAGCCTTCTATTTGTCAAAATATATATGTATCTAGACATGTTTTAGTATATAGGTACATCCATTTTTGGACAAATGGAAGTGAAGTATTTTGGTACGGAGGGAGTACACAATAAAAATTTTAAGTTAGCACAACCAGTCTAATCCGAGAGCACAACCGATGATTTGGTTGGGTTCTTCCTTCTTTTGCCGACACGTGGGACATCCAGCATCCAGGTCGTGTCATGCAAGAAAATAGAGTGGTAGTTGAAGCCACGTGATGTGCATCTTGGGTTAAACTGTAAATAGAATCTTACTATTCTTGAGTAAGTCCAAAAGCGGCCACCGAAGATCTTTATTGGATTTGTTTTTCATCACCAGCACGTCGAGGTGAAAGATGTGCAGGTTCAGTGGGTCCTCTTGCGTTGTCACTGGCATGTGAGACCGCATGTGAGCAAACAGACGATGGGCTCCGCACGTCCGCTGGCTGGCTGAGAAGAGAGATAGAGGAGGGCTGAGCACGGACTCCAGGAAATTTGTTCTATGTAACCAGCACCTCAATATTCGCGTGTGGTTGTTTCTAGAATAAAAAAAGGAGGTACCCCTACTTATGTTACTCCCACTACGCCTAGCCTAAGGTTAGTAGGTGACCTTGCGCTTGGCTCTTCGCCTCTTCCGGAAGTTGATGGTTCTATAGTAGTGCTTCAGGCAATCTGACACCAAATGAACTGTTGCATGTCCACCGCTTGTAAGCAAAAGTTTCTCCTCGTGCTGCGAGCCACCGCGCACGCATTGGCGAGGGAGAAGGAGTAATCAAGCTTCTCGTCGTTCTGTGAGTTGACGGGACACATCAAAGTTATTTAGTACGTACTCTCTCCAAAAAAGGGCTAACCATGTCATTGCTACCATCCCGTGATCCGTCGTTGAGTACATGCACTATTCACGTGCCATCGAGGAGAAAAAAATATTGCGTAGGTGCCATCGAAGTGCATGACTCACTTACACTGCTTATCTGATTATCTCCATTTTCTTGCATGACACGTGCACCTTGATGCTAGATGTCTCGTGTGTTGGGAAAAGGATGAACAAAGCTCACGTAAAAGAAAAGAGTTGAAGAGCATAGATTCTCGACGATCGAGAAGGAGCAAGGAACCTCGTGGTAGGAACCTTGCGCGTTTTCCCCAGTTTTTTGCCGCCTGCCCACCTATAAACAAATAAAAGAACATGAACTTTTCGCTAACCACTAGAAACGGTACATCAGGATGCTAAGTTGAAGATGTTTTATACTCACTCCATTCCCAAATATAAGTCTTTTTAGAGATTTCAATAAGGGACTACATCCGAAACAAAATGAGTGAATCTACACTCTAAAATATGTCTACATACATCCGTATGTTGTAGTCTATTTGAAATGGCTAGAAAGACTTATATTTAGGAACGGAGAGAGTAGTTTATATTGAATTATTGATAACCACGCAACAAGCCACGCATGTACAGGACGCATGCAGCCACGCATGTACACAAGCCAACGCACTAACTCCATCCCATCCAACTCATGCACATACGCACACAACATGGAGCACACAATGCACATACACAACCCGTGCATGCACACACGCTCGACCGTAGAATGCACATGAATAACACATGCATGCGCACACACTCGGCTGCATGGAGGCGTGCACCATCCGCGGCGACGTCCGGTTCGTTGTGCTACGGCGAAGCTTGCATGCAACGGCGCATACGCATCTCTTGCGGCACCTCTGTGCCGTCGTTGCTCAACTACTAGTCGGAGATGAAGACGACCGTAGACTCGGCCTTAGAGCTAGCACCCATGGAAAAACATGCACGCTGCACGCACACGAGCACGTACGGAGTGCCCACGACGTGGTGGTGGTGTGTCCCCAGTCGCCTCTACTGCTTCTGCTCACGTTGTCTATCAAGGCGGCTGCATGCTAATGATGATGTGGGTGAGATCTTCTAGGACTCAGATGATGACGAGGAAAATTATGAGACAGAAGGTGACGTACACCGTCAAGGTCAACGGTCAAGGGGGTGCTAGTAAGTGCTTAGATGTGCTTAGAGCAAGTACAATAGAGTTGAGTCAGCGGGCTATAAGGAATAAACTAGTATATTTCTGCTTAGTTGGAGGAAAGAGAAGAGGAGAGAGAAGGTAAGCGGGCTCTTCGTGAAGAGCCAGCTCTAGCACGTGCTCCTAGGCACTTTGTGAAAATGAAAGGTGGGCCACATAATAAAAAAAGTAGTACACTCTTTTGATCTACTATTGTACATGTTGACTATAAGATGGGCTGTAGATGACATGGCACTGGCTTATAGCTAGCAGCTGGCTATACTATTAACCATGCTCTTAGATGAGGTGCTAAGTGCATTAAATGGCTTAGTAACTCAAGTCTTCAATGCATAGGTGCTTAGTTTATTGGTGCCACATCATATTTTATGCCTACGTGGCAGGCTTTGCAGCTATACATGGTGGAGCACTGGGAGAGGCCAAGGCTGGTCATAGTGGGGAGTAACTTATACTAACATATTACTATGTTACTCTAAACATCTCTATAAACCGGAAAGGAGGGAGTAGTAACATAGACTAGTGTCATATACAGAGTATGGGAGCACATGATGGCCCTGTTTGGATCCGAGAGTTAGTTAGTTTGGGTTAGTTTGGACTCAACTAACCCAAAGATATCCAAACAGGGAGGGTTAGTTTGGGTTAGATGCATCTAACCCACTCAAAAAAATTTCGGACTGATCCCAAGTTGGCTTCTCACCTTCTTGGCCCAACAAAACCCCCTCCCCGCTCCACATTGATGGCAAGTCAGGGCGACGCGACCTCTCACTGCTTCCGCCGTTGAAGCGGCGCGCCGACCGAGGGCACCACCTGCTGCACGCGCGACATTTCAGACTACAAAGTGGAGAGTAACTTTAGAGCAGGTACTACAATTAGATGACATAAGCAGGCTATAAGGATTTAAATATAGTATTTGTGCTTAGTTGAAGGAGAGAGAAGAGGAGAGAGAAGAGAAGCAGATTGTAAACGTGTAGCCGGTTGTACTCCAACATACTTTGTGAGACAAAATGTGGGGCCATTATTAATGATATAGTATTTATACTAAAGGGACTAGCGGACGCCTTAATTACTCCGTTTTTTTGAGACAAACCTTGGTGGGGCTATTATTGACTTTTTTTGAGCTATTATTGACTTGGACGTGGGGTTTGGGGGCCAAAGGCCTACTATTATACTAGCACGACCGACCTGACATGCTCTACCCTAGCCGCCGCTGTATCATATGGTTTCGCACCGTTCCAGATCTTAGCGCCGCCACTCCAGCCCTCCTTCCGGCGTGCACCGCAAGAAGGGACAGCAGTCCTCCGAACCCCGCCTTTCATGATCTTGTACGGGAGAGCGGCGACCAGGTTTTTGGGGAGCACACTCCTGTGACTGCTGCCAGCGACGACTTCCTCAATGACAACCTTCTTCCCCAACCTCGGTAACCTCTTCATCAACGACATGAGTGACAACATCAACCACATCGGTTCTGCTCCCGCTGTACAATATGTGATTCTTTCCTCCTGGTTTAGTCCGCATCATTACTTCGATGTTTGCAATTGTCGTCATGATCTATATACTGCTGATTCGGATTAAATCTCATACTAAATTGCTCATATATTCAACAATCCAATCCAAAAACCTGATTACAGGCAATTTACTCCAAGTGGTTTTGCTGCACTTTTGAAGCCGCCTACTTTTAAGGGGGTGCAATATAAAAGGTGGCGCACAAGAGCAGTATATTGGTTTCAGATCATGTACTACTATGACGCCACTAAGGGTAAGCCTGAGGGCGATCTTAATCCTACACAGCAGGAAGCTTTTCAGAACATGGATACCCTCTTCAAAGCCGCCCTGCTGAGTGTTCTTGACGATTCCATTGTGGATTCATATATGTCGTTTGACAACGGCATAGACATGTGGGCTGTGCTCGAGGCCACGTTTGGGCCCTCGGGCGCTGGCAACAGTTGTACGTCATGGAGCAATTCTATGACTACAAGATAACTGATGAACGCTCTGTTGTTCAGCAGACTCATGAGATACAGTCACTCTCTAAGGAACTTGAGTACTTTAAGTGTGTGTTGCCGGACAAATTTGTTGCTGGACCATCATTGCCAAGCTTCCACCTTCGTGGAACGATTTTGCTACTTCTCTGAAAAACAAGAGACATGAGTTTTCTATTTTGGATCTCATTAGCACTCTTGATTTTGAGGAGAAGGTGAGAGCAAAAGACACACGTGCTCAGATCGCTGAGGGAGTTTCTAGTGCCCACATGGTACACGAGGAGAACTTCCAGCCCAACCAGCCCCAAAACAACAAGAACAAATCTCAGGGGAAAGGCAAGTTTGATGCAAAGAACAAGCCGTCACATTCTACCAACTTCAAGAAGAATTCTCATAACGGGAAGGGATACAAACCTCAATTTGTGTAGCACCGCACAAAATTTATATGGCTGCATCTACCTGCTGTCAGCTAACATCATGGTGCTCCAGGTATTCCTACATTCGTAACTAGGTACAATAACCACTGCAAGATGAAATTAGCTTATTCGTACGTTGACTTGCTGAATGCAGTGGAGAACGATCATGTCATGTGTGGAGGAGCAAACAAGCAGTGCAGCCGAAGGTGGAAATCAACCAAGGACTTATGAAATTATATATAATCTTCCTCAGTGTCACACCCTGATTTTCATGCCACAACACTTAAGTCAATAAATCATGCTAAAATGTGGTTTGACAAAAACTTTTGAGTGTTTTGTCTTTGCTTTGATTGAATGTTTGACTACTGTTTGCAAGTACTCTAAAAATCAAATAAATTCTCCAAACCTTATACTCCTTACCCTTGATCCAAAAACCTTGACCAATGATCATTCCATGTGTATGGGACATAAAAGTAATTTCTTACAGAAATAATTTGGCCAAATAGTATTTTCAAAAACTAGTTTTCCAAAAAAACCCTGAATTTAGATTTGCACTGCAAGTACTTAATTAAGGGCAGTAAAAATCTTTCCAAAAATATATTTGAATCCTATTAGTTGTAGGACTCCCATAAACCACAAAAATATAATTTTAAAAGTTATTTTCCTATTTTATTTAAAAGCTTTTTCTTAAGGCCAGAAATGGTCTTTATTAGGGAAAAACATTTTATTGTTTCAAAAATATTTTACAAAAGCCTAGGGAAACTCAGTGGACATATATTGTCCATATATAAGAGTTTCAACACATGGTCATGTTCAAAATATTGGTCAAATCCCTCAAAAACCATTTCTGGATATTTCAAGCTTTTGAAATATTTACAAAGGAAATATTCTCCAAAAATTCCAAGAAAATTCTAGCATGTCACATGTGACAAATGAGATGATCTTGCCAAGTCTCATGACTTGGAGAACAATATAACATCATCAAATCCCCTCAAAACCATTTCTGTCCATTTTGAAGTTTGAGCAACTTTACATTGCCAAACATTTCCAAATGTTATCAAACCTTGTGAACATGCTCAAATGTTCTAATTATTCATCTAGACCAAGTAGCACAAGTTGGAGAACAAGTTAACTTGATCAAAGTGCCCCAAAACCCTCTTTGACCAGAATCAAATTTGAACAACTTTGTACTACCAACTTTCTATCCTTGACCCCAACTTTGGTGAGCATGTTCACATGACCAAATGGGGCCACTACACCAAGTGGTGCATCAAGGAGAAGTGATTTTCTCAACTAGATCTGCACAAGTTCATTTCTGCTAATTTCTAGGGTTTGCAAAAGTTGCATTGGCAACTTTGCCCAAATAAGCTCCAAATTGGTGGAAGGACCTAATTATATGTGCCATTTCATCTTGTGGAGTCTCATCCCAAATGGAGTTCATTTGCTTGCCCAAAACACCATCAAACACCTTCTGACATTTTACAAAAACCACTATTTTGACCCCTTCCACTATTGTCCATGAGCTCAACTTTTTACCAGAGCTTAACCCAGTCACCTTCTACCTCCAGTAATTCCCCCCCTTCAACAGCTCAATTATTTGGGGGTGAAACCCTCACTTTCTCTCTCTGGGCAGCCTCTTTCTTTCTCTTCTTCTACCTCCCTCCTCTCCTACTGGCTCACCAGGGCATCCAAGGCCACCACCCCTTTGTTTACTCCTCCCCGGACCCTCTAGACACTAGTGGCCACGCCCTGGGCGCCAAAAAGATGCCAATGCCAGCCATATGCGTGCTCTGGAGCGCGCTACAGTGCACCAGGGCACTGTAGCCGCGTCCTGCCCGAGGCTTCTGACCACCTAGGGCCCTCCCCTTTGTGTCCCCCGAGGCCGCCTCGGCATCCGGGACACGCAAGACGGTCGGCCCCCTCCTCCTTCTCTCTCCGGCGACCTCTGACACGCGTGCCCGAGCGCCGCTCGCGTCCGCCAGTAGCCGCACTCATGCGGGACCTCCTCGAGCTCGCTCTCCTTCTCCTCTCCCCTAAGAGAGCCATGGACCACGCCCACGAGCACCCCAGGCACGCACCAGAGCGCCCGTTTGGCCTCTGGCAATGCCCCGGGCCGCGGCCGTGAGCTCCGCTCATGGTGCACCTCGGCCTCGCCCTATATGACCCTCCCGACCTCCTTCAAGGTCACCATTCAACTAACCGCCCCCAAACACTCTCCCGGACCCCTCTCCTCCTCTCCAGAGCCGCTGCGTCGCTTCCCATGGCCAGAGCTGAGCCGCCGTCCATCGCCAAAATTCGCGTCGTCCCGACCGTCTCCTTCCCCTTGAACCATACCATAGGACCCCCATGGCCCCAAGGAGCCTCACCCGCACATCTGTTATTCCTCCCCGTGCCTGCCTCGCCGTGCCTGAATCTCACCGCCGGCCTTGTCTGCCGCGGCCAGCACCCTGCTCGACCCAGTGCTCCTAGGCGACCGTGCCACCCACGGTTGGACGCGGCCGGGTCCCCTGAGCACGCAGGTGGGCGGAGCATCGTCGGAGACCCCCTGTAGCGCCAGTGGCCGGCGTCGAATGCCTCCTCTGCCTCCCTTCGCGCCCGCGCGGGAGGTTGAGGACGATCCTGCAGGCGGGCCCCGCTCATTAGTGGCTCAGCCACCGGGCCACGCTGGCAAGTGGAGGCGTGTTCGGCTTCTCCCGCGTCCCAGCCGCGAAGGCGTACTCCGCCTGGGCACCTTCAACGTGGCCCTACCGTCCGCGTGGCCGAGCCGCTGGGCCGGCCCAGTCACTGCGGCGCTATGCTGCGCCCGATGCGCGGTATAGGTATACCCCCCCCCCCCCCACTTCCTCTGTCTTTTTCTATTTCTAGAAATTTGTAAAATATCCCAAATATTCATATTAACTCCAAATTGAATGATTCAAATTTCTAGTGACTCTGTAAATCATTCCCTACCTCATAGAGAAGCTTGCACATTATTCCAGAGAACTTTCCTTCACACTTATTTAGTAAATCCCAATTTTCTTAATTCTGTGATAAACTTTAGAAAATCACAGAGAACCCATTTTTGATCCAAATTCCATAGTTCAAAATCCTAGATGTCTATAAGTTCAAAACTTAGTTTTTCAACATTTTTACTAATACTTTATGTATCACCTCAAATAATGGTCTATTTCTTTATATATAGCCAACTTCGCAAATTCATAGGAAAATCATCTCAACTCCAAATCCAGTAAAACCAATTCCTAGATGCTTCTAAAATCATCCTTTGTTATATGGGTGCCTTTTCTCATTTTTCAAAAATATATTTCTGTACACTTCTTGCAAATCCAGAAACCCCTTGATTCCATCATATCAAAATGTTCAGAGATATCCACTGATCCAATTCCAATGAAACCACTTTGGTTATTTTTCATATAACCAGAGATATCCTAGAAAAGTCCAACTCACATTTTTAGAGCACTTTTATTTTTGCCTTGTTGTGTTGCTTATTATGATTGTTTTCGACGTTAGTTGACGAAGTAGACGGAGTACTTGGAGAAGGACCAGAAGACTTGAAGACTCTGAAGAACCAGGCAAGCAGCCCTTTGACCATGTCTATGAAACCCTTTTTATGCATATCGTATAGCACCATATTGTTGTTGCAACGGAATCATGATGAGGTAGTTACCACTTTGATGGTTTGCCACCGTACTTCCTCGTTGATACTTGCATTGTGCATGACCCTACCTTCTTATGAGGGTTATGCCGGTGGGAGTAGATAGGATGCTAAAGTAGTGCTACGCAAAAAGGGACGGGAATATGCATGGTGATGGAGACAAAGTATTTTCAAAAGACTTTTCGAAAACCCCGTCGGGTGCCACTTATGCCGAAGGGAGATAATGAGATGGGTAACCACTTGATGACGAAGTGGTGTACCGAGGCAAGTGTGTGTGTTGTTTTCGAAAACGGATTAGATTTAAGATTTGTCGACTGTCCCAACCTTACATGCGCAACCACTCTACCCTTATATGGGAAAGGGCATTATTGATTACCTAGACCGATACTAGCTTGGAGCCCGCATTACTAGTGACGGGGTCGTGCCAGGTAGGGCGGCCAAGAACATTTTTACGGGGCACCGGACACACTGTTGGTACCCCGTGCCAGTGGTATGTGATAAATATGGGAGCGAGGCTCCACAATTTTAAGATGTGAAATGTTGGGCACGGGGGTTACTACCAATCGAGTGGACTCCATGTTAATGTCGTCTAGGGAAAGGTAGTGATCGGGTGCTTACCCCGGATACTTGAGGTATCGCGGGTCGTGGATGACACGGAAGTTCCCCGGATCTTGTGGGTACAGTGTGCAACCTCTGTAGAGTGTAAAACTATTTGAATAGCCGTGTCCACGGTCAAGGACAGTTGGGCGGTGCTGCTTAAACTATGTCCAGAGTTTACAAACCAGTGTGTGTGTTTGGATATCTACTTGGGTCAAGTCAAAGGACTTGACGTGATTGAGATGGGTTGGTGCCCACTCTATTTATGTTGATACCTGTACCCTGTCCTCATGGTTACTTGAATTCTCCTGATGCATGTCTTACAAGTTGTTGAACATGTCATTGCACGCAAAACTAGCTTTCTACAAACTACCTACTTAGTGCTATATCTTTGCATTATTATGCCTTGTTCAAAACATGGGTTGCTTGCGAGTACATTCAAAGTACTCATTGGCTTGCCACTGGTTATTTAATTGACCAGGCATGGAAGAACCGGAGTTCAATGAAGAGTTCTTTGGAGACGAACATGCGAACTAGGACGTTTCCCAGTCAGAATGCCTGTAGGGTTAAGGCAGATGGCATGGGTCCAAGTTGTTATTGAAGATTTCCGCTGCGATGATACACTCAAGACTTGACCATAATGGTCCTACTTGTGTAAAATGGTATGTTTGGATGTAAGACTCTTGTTATTCAGCTTCTGTGTGTTCAGTGAGCATTGATCTCTGGGATCACAGCACACGTGCATTCGGTGATCTCGACTTATGAGTCGGGGTCCCCACAGAGCTGGTATCAGAGCCATCCTGACTATAGGAAGCCTTAGTTAGCTCTCTCCTCTCCTACTGGCTCACCAGGGCATCCAAGGCCACCACCCATTTGTTTACTCCTCCCCGGACCCTCTAGACACTAGTGGCCACGCCCTGGGCGCCAAAAAGATGCCAATGCCAGCCATATGTGTGCTCTGGAGCGCGCTACAGTGCACCAGGGCACTGTAGCCGCGTCCTGCTCGAGGCTTCTGACCACCTAGGGCCCTCCCCTTTGTGTCCCCCGAGGCCGCCTCGGCATCCGGGACACGCAAGACGGTCGGCCCCCTCCTCCTTCTCTCTCCGGCAACCTCTGACATGCGTGCCCGAGCGCCGCTCGCGTCCGCCAGTCATCGCACTCGTGCGGGACCTCCTCGAGCTCGCTCTCCTTCTCCTCTCCCCTAAGAGAGCCATGGACCACGCCCACGAGCACCCCAGGCATGCACTAGAGCGCCCGTTTGGCCTCTGGCGATGCCCCGGGCCACGGCCGTGAGCTCCGCTCATGGTGCACCTCGGCCTCGCCCTATATGACCCTCCCGACCTCCTTCAAGGTCACCATTCAACTAACCGCCCCCCAAACACTCTCCCGGACCCCTCTCCTCCTCTCTAGAGCCGCTCCGTCGCTTCCCATGGCCGGAGCCGAGCCGCCGTCCATCCCCAAAATTCGCGTCGTCCCGACCGTCTCCTTCCCCTTGAACCATACCATAGGACCCCCATGGCCCCAAGGAGCCTCACCCGCACATCTGTTATTCCTCCCCGTGCCTGCCTCGCCGTGCCTGAATCTCACCGCCAGCCTCGTCCGCCGCGGCCAGCACCCTGCTCGACCCGGTGCTCCTAGGCGACCGTGCCACCCACGGTTGGACGCGGCAGGGTCCCCTGAGCACGTAGGTGGGCGGAGCATCGCCGGAGACGCCCTGTAGCGCTGGTGGCCGGCATCGAACGCCTCCTCTGCCTCCCTTCGCGCCCGCGCGGGAGGTTGAGGACGATCCTGCAGGCGGGGCCCGCTCGTCAGTGGCTCAGCCACCGGGCCACGCTGGCAAGTGGAGGCGCGTTCAGCTTCTCCCGCGTCCCAGCAGCGAAGGCGTACTCCGCCTGGGCGCCTTCAACGTGGCCCTACCATCCGCGTGGCCAAGCCGCTGGGCCGGCCCAGTGCGCTGCGGCGCTATGCTGCGCCCGATGCGCGGTATAGTTATAACCCCCCCCCCCACCCACTTCCTCTGTCTTTTTCTATTTCCAGAAATTTGTAAAATATCCCAAATATTCATATTAACTCCAAATTGAATGATTCAAATTTCTAGTGACTCTATAAATCATTCCCTACCTCATAGAGAAGCTTGCACATTTTTCCAGAGAACTTTCCTTCACAGTTATTTAGTAAATCCCAATATTCTTAATTCTGTGATAAATTTTAGAAAATCACAGAGATCCCATTTTTGATTCAAATTCCATATTTCAAAATCCTAGATGTCTATAAGTTCAAAACTTAGATTTTCAACATTTTTACTAATACTTTATGTATCACCACAAATAATGGTCTATTTCTTTATATATAGCCAACTTTGCAAATCCAAATCCAATGAAACCAATTCCTAGATGCTTCTAAAATCATCCTTTGTTATATGGGTGCCTTTGCTCATTTTTCAAAAATATATTTCTGTACACTTCTTGCAAATCCAGAAACCCCTTGATTCCATCATATCAAAATGTTCAGAGATATCCACTGATCCAATTCCAATGAAACCACTTTGGTTATTTTTCATATAACCAGAGATATCCTAGAAAAGTCCAACTCACATTTTTAGAGCACTTTTATTTTTGCCTTGTTGTGTTGCTTATTATGATTGTTTTCGACGTTAGTTGACGAAGTAGATGGAGTACTTGGAGAAGGACCAAAAGACTTGAAGACTCTGAAGAACCAGGCAAGCAGCCCTTTGACCATGTCTATGAAACCCTTTTTATGCATATCATATAGCACCATATTGTTGTCGCAACGGAATCATGATGAGGTAGTAACCACTTTGATGGTTTGCCACCGTACTTCCTCGTTGATACTTGCATTGTGCATGACCCCACCTTCTTATCAGGGTTATGCCGGTGGGAGTAGATAGGATGCTAAAGTAGTGTAGCGACCCAACCCGAATGGGTCAAGTCTCTGTGCTTACGTGTCATCCCTAGATCGGTATGCTGACACACACAGTACTCGAGGATTTATAACAGAGGTAAATCACATGTATAAAGTAGCGTAAATACTATTACCTCAATCCAAAATAGCGGAAGCAACAAGGTTGTGGATTCCCATCAACACCAACAGCAAAGTTGAGTATAGGAAATCGCAACCCTAACGTAACACTTACTCGTCGTAAGATCCTACAACATGAGATGTTGCAGCCACAAAGGGTCAGTACATCGAATGTACTGGCAAATTCACACCATAGAGCAATGATGAAAAAGGCTATCACTACATGCATATATGGCTGGTGGAAAAGCTCTATGGTTACAGTTTTTTGCGTAAAGCCAATTTTTCCCTACTGCAAAAGGAATAAATTTATTTAACTATCATGGTGGTTGTTAAACATTGAGAATGGTTGACAGCATTCTCAATTCCAATTAAAAGTACTCATTAAAACCCAACAATATTGATTATAGTAACATGATGAGATTCACAGGAAAATCAAGTACTAGATACTCAAGATGTCCATAACCGGGGACACGGCTAATCATGATTAGTTTATACACTCTGCAGAGGTTTGCGCACTTTTCCCCACATGACTCGATCGCCTCCGCTTGGTTTCTCGCACTACATGGTGTTTGAGAAATGGATGACCGAGACATAGTCTTTCAGAAGCACTTGCACCTTACATGAGGGGTAGACCGTACCAACCTACATCCCCTACATCTGCTAGTCCACCCCGTAAGAGTTCGCACAACTTAGTCAACTATACTAGAGCCCATAATAGCATGTGGCTGCACACGGAAGTTTCTAGTTTTAATAATCTCATGATCCCTTTGAGCCTGGGTGGCGGTCCAAAGAAATACAGGCAAGTCCTGCTAGAAAACAGGTGCCTCAATCCACCCAGATGTGTGTTTAAGTTGCCACCTTAAATAAACCATTAATTTAACAATCTCACATCTGTCATGGAAATTCACTCACCCAATCCACGTCTACTAGCATAGCATGGCATAATAAGCAAACGTAGAAGTAACTCCCAAAGGTTTGTTAATAAAACAGGTAATAGGTACTACCTCATCTACTTCCCAACCCACAATTTAATTAGATCCTAATCATGCAATGTTTGAGGATTGATCTAATGCATAAAAACTGGGTATGAGAAAAGGTATGATCAAAGTGTGAACTTGCCTGCAATGTTGATGAAGATGATTCGCACTCAAAACTCTTGATAGTTCTACTCGTCACACTCCGTTCAATCTATCGTGAGCAAGCAATAGTAACCACACATAAGCAATCACTCAAAAGATCGGAAAGAACGAAGAGAACAACTTGGAAAACATCAAAACCAAGCAAATAACTCTTGCAGCATAAAACAATTTCTAACAGTACCAAAACTATGTGAATTTGGCCTTACCAGAAAGTTTAGTTCAAGAGCTTCGATTTGCAAAAAGAATCAACTCAAACGGAGTTACACAACTCAAGTTATGATCAAACGAAGTTCAAATTCAAATCTGATCTAATTCAAATTTTAAACTTTCAAAAACATGTTTAGGTTGTTTATCTGGATAGAGGGGATCATAACGAAGAAGTGGGCGTTGGTTTCGTTGGATTTGGACAAACGAGCAAGAAGTTGTGCTAAAAAGAAGATCAGGGACTAAACTGTAAATAAAATACTCACAGATGAGTCCCTGGCCGTAAATAACAGAAAAAGAAAAATCCTATCGAACGAACGTTCGCTACAGAAGCATAAGCGACGAATTCGTCCACTACAGAGGATTAACTAGTGAGCGTTCGCTATATAACAAAACCAAATTAAAAAAAACGATCTCACGATAAAAACCGAAAACAAAAAAAAAATAACCGGGGTGGTTTGCGGTTTATACCGGTTCAAGAATTTAAACCGGCGACGGTAGTTTCCGGCGAAGCGGCGAACTCCGGCGATGGCAACGGCGAGGCGGGACGGCGCTGCGGGCGGCGGTGGCTGCGAGGGTGACGGTGGTGCGGCTCGGCAGCGCGGGCGGAGTGCGGCGGCGGCGGATCTCATCGGGGCGGCGGCGGTGACGCGATGCGGCCCGAGGCGGCGGCGTAAACGGGATCCAGGGGGGTCCCGGGGCGCTTTATAGGAAGGGGGAGGGCGGCTTGGGGGAGGGGTAGGAGGTCGACGCGGAGTCCGGCCGGACTCCGGCGGGCGCCGGCGATGCTCGGGACTCTGTCCCGAGCTTGGGGGCGGTGCGGTGCGGCTGGGTTGGGCCGCGACATGTTGGGCCGGCCCAGTTTGGCGGCGGAGGGAAGAGTGTTTTTTAAAATCATTTTCCAGGTGAAAAAAATAATAAGACCAAATAAATAAATATATTATATAGGCATATAATATATCAAAATCTTCAGAAAAATATTTCCTACAGGCTGAACATTTTTCTAGAGTCAAATAAAATCTACACAAATTCAGATAAATCAAACACTGCTGCTGCTCTAATATAATCCAACGAAAATCATTTTAAAAAATACCAAAATGAATTAAAATTTATTTCTCTCCAATTTTCTATTGTAGGGAATCATGTTACCCTAATTTCTGTATATTTTATTTTTGGAGAAAAATAATTTGAATAAAACTCCAATAACTCCAAATTGAAAATAAATTCAAAAGAACTTTGAATTTAATTCTTTGAAACTCCCAACTCATATTTCGTATGTTTTGAAGAAGTCATTTTATCTTCGCTCGTGAAAATCATTGAGTTGCATAAAGTTTCTGAATTTGAAATATTTCCAGGTGAAATTCAAATATTTTCAAAAACCCTTTTCATTTATTAAAATGGAAGAAGTCATGTCATCTTCTCTCTAGGGTTTTGTATTTGAAAAGAATTGAACTCACGGAGATCATAAAAGCAAGATGAAAGTTTGGGAACGTCCTTTTATTCCCTCTCATTTAACTTTCAAAAAGTTTCGAATTTCACTCAATCAATCACACAACAATCAAACAATCAATCAAATCTATCTATTAATTATAACATTCCAAAATTTAGAATTTTGGGATGTTACAAACCTACCACCCTTAAAATGAATCTCGTCCTCGAGATTCGGAGAGGCTAGCAAGAAATAGGTTAGGGTAGGGGTCTTCTCAAATCCACCGATCATCAGGGGGTCTTGGTTGCTACCACCCTTAGAAGCATTGTTACGGTTCCATCAAAACTCATATACTCCATCCTTATTCTTGATAGTGTTGGTCTTCTCAGATCTCGGAAAAATTCCTTCTCTGGGCTCTTCCGGTAGTGGCATAACTTTTCCTCAATACTTCTGTCCTTTCATCTTGGTAAGGTTATTCTGAGACTGGTCTTCTTAGCTGACGGGTTTGGCGCCAATACTAAACAACTATCGATATCTCCTGGTGGTTAACAATTTATGGTTTCTCCTGCAGAAAATCGGTCTGGGTTGAACCTCATCGTATGACCTATGTTTGGCAACAGCGGCCTTGTACAAGGGAAAATACTTATACCATTCTAAGGTTCAAACAAGGTTTTGATCGTCGTCTCTCTACTGTAGGTAAGTCACTCAGATTTACCATCCCATATAGCAAGGCGAATAATAAGAGTAAGTCGGTATGGTGATCAATCCATCCCGCACCCAAATCATTATCTTGTATATGGTTTAGCGAATCTCGCATGCTAACACTCGGTCATCCTCACAAGCATTTCAGAATTTCTCTTGTCGACGAACCAAGTTCGGATAAATCCATTGATTCTGCAAGCCAAACAAAAATCTATCGTTCCTTCTCAACTCTCAGGTTTTGCGTTGCTCCTATAAAATCGTCGGTTAATAAAATCGTAACTTCTTCCAGGGTTTTTCCTTCAGCAAGAGTGTGCTTGCTTCTTGGCAGGTCCTGGGGCCTGTGGGTTATGGCCCATCTCATCACTTGTGAACCTTGAACTCATTATCGCGGGCAACTGATCGTTATTCCACTTCCAACTTCCTAGTATTCTTAAATCCATCCAATTGTACTGTTTTCCTTCCTTCTATTGGCACCAAACTAAGACGTGATTACTCAGATTCATCATGGAATTTCCATTGATCCATATTTCCAACATCATACCTCCTTTATATCCAATAGTAATTCACCTCTTCATCCTCGTAGGTTATCCCACGTACCGAGATAAAAACTTATACTTATGAAGTCCATACTCCACTTCGTGGAACATCATTATCCTTTCCAGGGTCAAGCGTCCTTACAGGGGATTATTGGCCATCTCTGCATGGCACTTCTTCAACTGGGAAACGTGAAAAACATCATGAACTCCTGACAATCCTTTGGGTGACTACAACTTGTTGGCCACTTCTCCCATATGCTCCAAAACTTGGTATGGTACTACAAATCTCGGGGCTAGCTTTCCCTTAACTCCAAATCGTTTAACTACTCACAGAGGGGACACACGAAGACATGCTCTGTCTCTAATTTCCTAGACTACCTCCTTGCATTTTTGAGTCTGCAATACTCTTCTGCCTGGACTAAGCTACCTTCAGTCTATCTCGAATCAACTTAACATTCTCTTCTGAATCCTTGATCATATTTGATCCAAACAACTGACGGTCTCCAACTTCATCCCACATCAATGGTGTCTAGCTCCTTCTCCCATACAAAGCTTCAAAAGGGGTCATCTTCAAACTGGCTTGGTAACTGTTGTTGTATGAGAACTCCACGTAAGGTAGATTATCATCACTACTAGATCCATAATCTAGCGCACACGCTCTCAACATATCCTCCAGAATCTGATTGACTCTCTCGGTTTATCCATTTGTCTGCGGATGAAAGGTTGTATTGAACTCTAGCCTAGTACCCAAAGTGTGGCGCAACTGATTCCAAAACTTTGAGGTAAACCGTGTTCCTCTATCTGATACGATGGTCCTCGGAACTCCATGCAGACATACGATCCTGGTCAAATATACCTTGGCCAACTTCGCACTTGTATAGGTGGTTTTCACTGGGATAAAGTGAGCCACTTTGGTCAAGCGAATCAACTACTACCCAGATAGAATCATGTCCCATTCGGGTTCTGGGAAATCCGGTAATGAAATCCATGCCAAGCTTATCCCACTTCCATTCGGGTATCGGCATAGGCTGTATTAATCCTGTTGGCTTCTGATGCTCTGCTTTTACTCTCTCTGGCATACATCACCTACGACTACATACTCCGCAATATCCTTCTTCATACCAGTCCACCAGAAACACTCCTTCAAATCCAAATACATCTTGGTGTTAACAGGGCGAATCGAGTATGGTGAGTCAAGAGCATCTTGAAGTATTTACTTCCCGATCCTTGCATTATTGGGAACATATACACGGTCCTCGAACCATAAGATGTCGTGCTCATCCTCACAAAAACCTTTGGCCTTTTCTTTGCTCTTCCTCTCTTTTATCTCAGCAATCTCTTTGTCATACTTCTGAGCTTCACGAATCTTTCCCAACAATGTAGACTGAACTTCCATTGCTGCAACAAAACCTTTGGGAACAATCTCCAACCGAAGTTCCGTGAAAATCCTCGACTAACTCCTTTGGTAATCCTCCGCTTATGAGGGTATTCGTCCTTGTTTTATTTATGGCTGTGTCCTATTTCTCCACAAAGCTTGCATGCACTTTCTCCATATCATTTCCATAAGGCTTCAACTTCTGGGACACAAGCCGAGACTTTAGCAAAGTCAACTTAAATTCCTTCCAAGTGGTTACTCCTTGCCATCCATTGATGGTTTGATTCATCCTCCACCAAGTAGTAGCAACTCTTACAAAGCACTATAGAGTATGCTAGGTCATATCCTTTCTGGCTATAGTGTCACTCTCCATATGATCCTCCATGTTCTGAATCCATTGGTCCATCTCCAATTGACTCATCGGTCCAGAAAATATAAGCTCATCTCCATTCATCCTCTATTGGGTCCATGGGTTTTGGGGTGGGGTAGGAGAGATAGAGAGGGATGCACGCAATACAAACAATGGTTTTGAAAATACAGATTTTATTGTGGCTGTCGGAAAAACATCAAACAAATGACAGCTCACAATCATTGCATCTTATGTAGGTATATAATAGGGGTTGGGTCTTCTAATGGTTAATAAATCTCCAAAGTTGCAAACTCTTCAAGTCTTGTTCATGTCTCCGATGGCTTCTTCTGATCATGCCTGTCCTTCTCAAGTTCTTTTGCCAAATCATCTCAGTTGACGCAAAGTCTCTCATGGCATCCTTTAATATTTCTCGGGTTGCATTCCAAACTTCTGGGTTTCAACATCCTTGGCATGAACCATGGTACTACTGTTCTTCAGTTCCTGACAAATCTCCGGTATCTCGAGGTCTTACTCCTTCAGTTTGGCTACTTCAGCTTCTAGTTTCCTGAGTTCTTCACGAATTGCCTCCTTGTAAAATATGACTTCTAAAAGTCCATCCTAAAATCCTTGATGTAATACTCCAGATCTTGGCGATACACCAGCTAAAGTTAAAACTTCATCCTTTGCTGACAAATGCTCCATCCAATCTTTCCATGCATCTGCAAGCTTAACTCCGCGTGGTGACAATAGCATAGGCGAACGATAACATCATGAATGTCCATGTTTTTGCTCTTGTTATTTCCATGAGCTATCATTCCATAGTTGATATCTTTTGCCTTAGGGTTTTCTTGACAAAACATTGAGTTCTAATGCTCCATGTTCAGGTCTTTCTCCAATACACCTTGATCTCGGGTATTGACAGTTTCCATAGTCTGTCAAGTTCCATACGGGGTGCCTTTCTAGGTCATACAAATCCGGAAATTCTTCAAAACCTTCAAATTCTCCTAGTCTTCGGAGTCTTTATCCGTCATAGTTTCCGTCATGGTAATGCACGGTAAAAATCCTCTTTATTCCGAATGGTCTTAGTTGTCCGATATCTGGTCCTTCTTGGAGTGGTCTCATCAGTCGAATCTTCGAGGGGTCAAAAGGGGAAAGGGGTATGGTCTCACTAAAAGGAATTTTTGAATAAGCTCAGAAGAGAAGAGGGGTAAAAGATTCTTTTGAAAAGAATGTTGTAGAGAAAAATATTTCCTATGGGCTTGCCAGTTTCTAGGGTCACGTCCTACAGTCAACATGTGCTCTGGTACCATCTTGTAGCGACCCGACCCGAATGGGTCAGGTCTCTGTGCTTACGTGTCATCCCTGGATCGGTATGCTGACACACACAGTACTCGAGGATTTATAACAGAGGTAAATCACATGTATAAAGTAGCGTAAATACTATTACCTCAATCCAAAATAGCGGAAGCAACAAGGTTGTGGATTCCCATCAACACCAACGGCAAAGTTGAGTATAGGAAATCGTAACCCTAACGTAACACTTACTCGTCGTAAGATCCTGCAACATGAGACGTTGCAGCCACAAAGGGTCAGTACATTGAATGTACTGGCAAATTCACACCATAGAGCAATGATGAAAAAGGCTATCACTACATGCATATATGGCTGGTGGAAAAGCTCTATGGTTACATTTTTTGCGTAAAGCCAATTTTTCCCTACTGCAAAAGGAATAAATTTATTTAACTATCATGGTGGTTGTTAAACAATGAGAATGGTTGACAGCATTCTCAATCCCAATTAAAAGTACTCATTAAAACCCAACAATATTTATTATAGTAACATGATGAGATTCACAGGAAAATCAAGTACTAGATACTCAAGATTTCCATAACCGGGGACACGGCTAATCATGATTAGTTTATACACTCTGCAGAGGTTTGCGCACTTTTCCCCACATGACTCGATCGCCTCCGCTTGGTTTCTCGCACTACATGGTGTTTGAGAAACGGATGACCGAGACATAGTCTTTCAGAAGCACTTGCACCTTACATGAGGGGTAGACCGTACCAACCTACATCCCCTACATCTGCTAGTCCACCTCGTAAGAGTTCGCACAACTTAGTCAACTATGCTAGAGCCCATAATAGCATGTGGCTGCACACGGAAGTTTCTAGTTTGAATAATCTCATGATCCCTTTGAGCCTGGGTGGCGGTCCAAAGAAATACAGGCAAGTCCTGCTAGAAAACAGGTGCCTCAATCCACCCAGATGTGTGTTTAAGTTGCCACCTTAAATAAACCATTAATTTAACAATCTCACATCTGTCATGGAAATTCACTCACCCAATCCACGTCTACTAGCATAGCATGGCATAATAAGCAAACGTAGAAGTAACTCCCAAAGGTTTGTTAATAAAACAGGTAATAGGTACTACCTCATCTACTTCCCAACCCACAATTTAATTAGATCCTAATCATGCAATGTTTGAGGATTGATCTAATGCATAAAAACTGGGTATGAGAAAAGGTATGATCAAAGTGTGAACTTGCCTGCAATGTTGATGAAGATGATTTGCACTCAAAACTCTTGATAGTTCTACTCGTCACACTCCGTTCAATCTATCGTGAGCAAGCAATAGTAACCACACATAAGCAATCACTCAAAAGATAGGAAAGAACGAAGAGAACAACTCGGAAAACATCAAAACCAAGAAAATAACTCTTGCAGCATAAAACAATTTCTAACAGTACCAAAACTATGTGAATTTGGCTTTATCAGAAAGTTTAGTTCAAGAGCTTCGATTTGCAAAAAGAATCAACTCAAACGGAGTTACAAAACTCAAGTTATGATCAAATGAAGTTCTAATTCAAATCTGATCTAATTCAAATTTTAAACTTTCAAAAACATGTTTTGGTTGTTTATCTGGATAGAGGGGATCATAACGAAGAAGTGGGCGTTGGTTTCGTTGGATTTGGACAAACGAGCAAGAAGTTGTGCTAAAAAGAAGATCAGGGACTAAACTGTAAATAAAATACTCACAGATGAGTCCCTGGCCGTAAATAACAGAAAAAGAAAAATCCTATCGAACGAACGTTCGCTACAGAAGCATAAGCGACGAATTCATCCACTACAGAGGTTTAACTAGTGAGCGTTCGCTATATAACTAAACCAAATTTAAAAAAAAGATCTAACGATAAAAACCGAAAACGAAAAAAAATAACCGGGGTGGTTTGCGGTTTATACCGGTTCAAGAATTTAAACCGGCGGTGGCGGTTTCCGGCGAAGCGGCGAACTCCGGCGATGGCAACGGCGAGGCGGGACGGCGTTGCGGGCGGTGGTGGCTGCGAGGGCGACGGTGGTGCGGCTCGGAGGCGTGGGCGGAGTGCGGCGGCGGTGACGCGATGCGGCCCGAGGCGGCGGCGAAAACGGGATCCAGGGGGGTCCCGGGGCGCTTTATAGGAGGGGGAGGGCGGCTTGGGGGAGGGGTAGGAGGTCGACGCAGAGTCCGGCCGGACGCCAGCGGGCGGCGGTGATGCTCGGGACTCTGTCCCGAGCTTGGGGACGGTGCGGCGCGGCTGGGCTGGGCCGCGACATGTTGGGCCGGCCCAGTTTGGCGGCGGAGGGAAGTGTTTTTTTTAAATCATTTTCCAAGCGAAAAAATAATAAAACCAAATAAATAAATATATTATATAGGCATATAATATATCAAAATCTTCAGAAAAATATTTCCTACAGGCTGAACATTTTTCTAGAGTCAAATAAAATCTACACAAATTCAGATAAATCAAACACTGCTGCTGCTCTAATAAAATCCAACGAAAATCATTTTAAAAAATACCAAAGTGAATTAAAATTTATTTCTCTCCAATTTTCTATTATAGGGAATCATGTTACCCTAATTTCTGTATATTTTATTTTTGGAGAAAAATAATTTGAATAAAACTCCAATAACTCCAAATTGAAAATAAATTCAAAAGAACTTTGAATTTAATTCTTTGAAACTCCCAACTCATATTTCATATGTTTTGAAGAAGTCATTTTATCTTCGCTCGTGAAAATCATTGAGTTGCATAAAGTTTTTGAATTTGAAATATTTCTAGGTGAAATTCAAATATTTTCAAAAACCCTTTTAATTTATTAAAATGGAAGAAGTCATGTCATCTTCTCTCTAGGGTTTTGTATTTGAAAAGAATTGAACTCACGGAGATCATAAAAGCAAGATGAAAGTTCGGGAAAGTCCTTTTATTCCCTCTCATTTAACTTTCAAATAGTTTCGAATTTCACTCAATCAATCACACAACAATCAAACAATCAATCAAATCAATCTATTTATTATAACATTCCAAAATTTAGAATTTTGGGATGTTACAAGTAGTGCTACGCAAAAAGGGACGGGAATATGCATGGTGATGGAGACAAAGTATTTTCAAAAGACTTTTCGAAAACCCCGTCGGGTGCCACTTATGCCCGAGGGAGATGATGAGATGGGTAACCACTTGATGACGAAGTGGTGTACCGAGGCAAGTGTGTGTGTTGTTTTCAAAAACGGATAAGATTTAAGATTTGTCGACTGTCCCAACCTTACATGCGCAACCACTCTACCCTTATATGGGAAAGGGCATTATTGATTACCTAGACCGATACTAGCTTGGAGCCCGCCTTACTAGTGACGGGAGAGTTGTTGGTGCACTCTCTCAGGACGGGGTCGTGCCAGGTAGGGAGGCCAAGAACATTTTGATGGGGCACCGGACACACCGTTGGTACCCCGTGCCAGTGGTCTGTGATAAATATGGGAGCGAGGCTCCACAATTTTAAGATGTGAAATGTTGGGCACGGGGGTTACTACCAATCGAGTGGACTCCATGTTTGTGTCGTCTAGGGAAAGGTAGTGATCGGGTGCTTACCCCGGGTACTTGAGGTATCGCGGGTCGTGGATGACACGGAAGTTCCCCGGATCTTGTGGGTACAGTGTGCAACCTCTGCAGAGTGTAAAACTATTCGAATAGCCGTGTCCACGGTCAAGGACAGTTGGGCGGTGCTGCTTAAACTATGTCCAGAGTTTACAAACCAGTGTGTGTGTTTGGATATCTACTTGGGTCAAGTCAAAGGACTTGACGTGATTGAGATGGGTTGGTGCCCACTCTATTTATGTTGATACCTGTAACCTGTCCTCATTGTTACTTGAATTCTCCTGATGCATGTCTTACAAGTTGTTGAACATGTCATTGCACGCAAAACTAGCTTTCTGCAAACTACCTACTTAGTGATATATCTTTGCATTATTGTGCCTTGTTCAAAACACGGTTGCTTGCGAGTACATTCAAAGTACCCATTGGCTTGCCACTGGTTATTTAATTGACCAGGCGTGGAAGAACCGGAGTTCGAAGAAGAGTTCTTTGGAGACGAACATGCGAACTAGGACGTTTCCCAGTCAGAATGCCTGTTGGGTTAAGGCAGATGGCATGGGTCCAAGTTGTTATTGAAGATTTCCGCTGCGATGATACACTCAAGACTTGACCATAATGGTCCTACTTGTGTAAAACGGTATGTATGGATGTAAGACTCTTGTTATTCAGCTTCTGTGTGTTCAGTGAGCATTGATCTCTAGGATCACTTTACACGTGCATTCGGTGATCTCGACTTATGAGTCGGGGTCCCCACACTCAGGCATGTCAGTATCCCCTTCGTCCAGATGATCGTGTTTTGTCATGCCGAGCTATTGATATGTGCTACTGTTTTGCAACACCGTTTAAGTATAGCTACTGTTTTCGTATCTTTTCATATTCAGGACAATGAATATGATTTCAGGGGAACTGCACAATATGGAATCATGTTGAGTCATCTCTATTGCCTCATGTGTTTGCTGCAAATGTGTCAGCATCAATTGCAAGATGAGGCAGCTAGCTAGCTGTGGAGTTGCCAACATGCTCAAAGTGCTTGCAACATTGAGAAGAAACAAGCATGCCCAGGAAATTAATGCGTGCGCGGGGAGGCTCTATGCTCAGAGAAGCATCGACCGATTTTATTTATTTACGCACCTTCTCACAGCTTTGTATTGGTTATAGTATGGTGAATCATTGAGATGCATGGACATGCTGAACTTTTGTCCTTCTGAATGTTAGTTTAATGTGAGTGTCTGCATCCAGTACCGCATCCTCTAATTTGGTGGATGCACACAGAGAAAATAATCTCCTTAATTTACTCCATAAACACCCTATTAAATAGGCCTAGTAACAAACCAGGCGCATGCAGTGGCCGGCGGGCACATGCATCCTGCATGCATGGCCAGTCAGCCAAGCCCATTCGCCAGCTCTACAGCAACGCAAAAGAAGAGAGCAGTTCTTGGGACAAAGCGAGTAGTTAGTGCAGTGAGCCTTATAAACACGAACAGCTCGCTCTCCCGCTTTCGTCTCCCCCCCAATTCCCCCCGCTCCCCAATCTTCCTCACTCGTCCAGAAAACCCCGCTCACCTTCTTCCTCACTCGTACAGAAAACGCCTGCTCCTCTTCTTCCACTCCTACAGAAATCCCCAGCCCTCCTTCTTCCCCACTTGCACTGCCACTAGGCTTGTCTCTGGCTACTCTGCTCAAACCCATGAGCTCAACGTGACGCCCACAAGGAAAATGGAGTCGGCTAGCCCCAGCGCCAAGAAGATGAGACTCCCGCCAGCGGCGATGCCGGTTGTAGATCCCGCACCCGGTAGCCCGGGGAGAAGCGGCGAGCCCCCCCCCCCCCACCCGGATATGAGGAACTGGTAGAATCTCCGGTGGACCGCATCAGCGATCTCCCGGACGTCATCCTTGAGGAGATCATCTCGCTTCTCCCCACCAAGGATTGCTGCCACACACAAGTCCTCTCAACTCGGTGGCACCCTCTATGGCGCACCGTGCCCCTCAATCTCGACTATCGTCAGATATCTATCCTTCCTAAATTTGATCTCCTTAGAGCCATCATCTCTTCTCACCAGCAGGGCCCCGTTCAATGCCTCTGCATCCCAACACGCTACCTGCTGTCCATACCCGGCAAGGTGGACGCTTGGCTGACATCCACTGTATTTGGAAAACTCTAGCAATTTGAGTTGTACCATTACCACAAAAGTTTCATACCACGAACACACCAAGAATTCGTGCCCACACCACTGTTGTCCATCTCGCGGTTTTCCTCCTCTCTCCACACCGCCACCTTCACCCGGTGCCATCTACCAGACGATTACAAAAGGCTTCGACTCCCACTGCTAAAAAAACTTCTGCTTGTGGTGGTTTATCTGTCGGAGGCCTCACTGCACAGCATAATCCACTCCAGTTGCCCTGCCCTGGAGCGCTTGCTGATTGTCTTGGGAATAGAAATCGATATCAGTTGTCTCCAAATAAAGTCGCCTCACCTTAAAAGCATTGGAATTTGTTTTAAAGGACAGCAGCTCATCATCGAAGATGCCCCTTCACTTGAAAGGTTGCTCCTTCATAATTGTTATACACCTTCAAAAATAATTGTCGTCTCTGTGCCCAAGCTGGAGACCTTGGGTGTAATTCGTGACCCGTTTAATAATCACAAGGAGTTGGTATTTGGATCCTCGCTTTTTCAGGTACCGTATATTATCATCTACACATTTGTAATCATATGCTGCATTTTTCATTTGTGTGCATAAGTTTTATATCATCTTGGAGTACACTTTGGGTACTAATATTATGTTATATGCTCAATGAAGAGTTCGTCCATTGATAGCCTATCAATGCTGCTGGGTTCTGTCAAGATCATATATATCAGAATGTATAGTTTTGATCTGGACATAATTATTGGCTTGCTGTGATGCCTTCGATCTCTGGAGAATTTATACATAGAGGTGATGATTTCATGCACATTGAAAGCCCGTATATATTGTACTAGAATTAACTATTCAGCTGTTGTTCTTTTGACATACTCTTTTTTCAGACCTTAACTGTTTTCAATCTTCATGTCTACTTAGGCAGAACCACATGGAGAAAAACATATAACCAATCGGTGGCATAATAAGCACAAGGATTTTCGCAGTTCTCATGACATTCGTTTGAGGACAATAACGATGGGACGATATGCATCTAACCAGGCAAACAGAAGCTTTGCCACATTCTTCCTGTTGAATGCGAGGTTACTATTGTCCATGAGGCTTAATTTTTACAGCAAGAAATTTCTCACGAACGAACATGTTGAACAGCAAAAAAAGAAGTTTCAGGTGGACAAATGGGCTTCTAAACGTGCTCGGCTTCTATTTACAACAAGTTGTAGACATCCTGAAATAATTTTTTTTGCACACGATGTTGATTTTATGGATCAGACCGATCCATTTGTTTGTGACTGCAAAAAAGAGTGGTTGGGTTAGATGTTACTGTCATGTTCAATATGGGTTTTGTCTAAAAATTTGATGAACAATTAGTCCTTGGGCTTTTTGTACCATTTGTATGCTTGACTTGCATATTGTTGCCCTCATACTCCCCTCCACCTGCCACTAGACTGCCGCATCTTCCATGGCTGCTGTCCGTTCCCGTTTGAGGCCTTGCCGTCGTTCTCTGCCTTGGTTCGCTCGCTGTGCCCGCCGCCGTCTGGCGTTGTCAACATGGTCAACAACCAAGAGGAATCAGGAGATGACTGTACATGGAGAGGCTGACAGTAGGGACCCACCAGGGTCATTGCATTTCGCAAGCAGGTGCCTCGTTATTACAAGCCAAAAAAATACTTCCTCCTAATTGTTTGACAACTAGGTCCCATGCCATTATCAATGTAATCAATAAACGAGAAAATTACACAACAAGCGGATAACACCAGGGACCCAGCAGCTCGCCCAGTTGTTTTTTAGTTTCAGAGACGAAGCTCAACTACGCGCTGTGCGGGGGCTGTGGCCCGTCTAGCCCACGCTTACGCTTTTATTAAGCACATGACAAGCCCAGTTGTTATATTTTTTCTTTCTGAAATTGGCTAGCCCAGTTCTTTTTTTGGAGAATACCAAAACCGAGGCCTACTTGCTTTTCTCAGCCCTGCTGGGCTGCAAATCTTTCAAGACGAGGAGGGATGTAAGTAGTAAGAAATGGGCTTCCCCAGAAAATTGGCTATAAGTTGTAAGAAATGGGCAGAAATTTTTTAAACCAAAGCCAACCGGCAATTGCATTAAAATATCATTTTTTTTCTAGGATTTCTCTACTCTCAACTCTTATAAAACCAAAGCCAACTGGCAATTACATTAAAATGTCATCTTTTCTCCCACAAGATAAACTACTCATACAAATGCATCTTCATGTTCCGTGCAACGAACGAGCATCTTGCTAGTTAAGATTCTAAATCTCATTCATTTTTTTGCGGAGAATAGTTTTTTGAATTTTATTTTGATATAATTTTTTGAAAATTATTTTTAACGTGACTCGAAATTTCGTCATTAAAAGAGTTCGGACCCAACCGAAATATGCAAAATTTTGTTGAATTTTTTAGCAGTGCCTAGAATATATGGTCTGTAATGCTAATAAAAAGAATATGGGCTTCAAATATCCTTAAGAATTAGCAAATGGGCTGTAAATTATTGAAAATAATGGCTAATGGGCTGTATGTTGTTTTCCACAGATTTGGAGGCTGTCTTCTGGGCCTACTAGGTTGACGATGACGCTGTCCTAAATTTTTTTTGATGCGTATGCAAGGCTTTGTCAACTTAGTCAACACACAGAAGTGACTATTGGATGTCCATCCAACGGCCGCCGTGCTTCTTCAATCTCTGATCTTCCTGCTCCAGCCGCCCAAACCAGTGCCGGCGGGACTGCCTGCTCCCTCCTCCCGTGGCTTGCTGTGCTGCCGCCAGGCCATCCCTCTAACCACCCACACATCCTGTTATTTTCTGGCGATGTCAGCCTCACCCCGCAACCGACCAGTCAGCGCTCATACTCCCCTCAGTGTGGGCATCCGCTGTGGTGGCTTCGCCGGCTCCGGGTGGTTCTCTTCCTGGGCCTCGCCCTCGTCCACCGCGTTTCTGTTCTCGGCACGGCGAGGTCAACATGGTCAACAAACAACAGCCATCAGAAGAGGCTGACAGTAGGGGCCCACACAGGGAAATGCCTCCTTATTACGCGCAAAATAATGATTCCTCCACCTGATACCTGGGATCCACCGGAAGGGCCTCTGTATTTCGCGAAAAAACGTTCCCCCCGCTGTCAGCTCGGACCCACCGGAAATGCCTCCTTATTACGCACAAAAAAATGAGTACTCCCCCTGCTAGCTGGGACTCACCTTGGTGGGAGGCTGACTTGTGGGCCTACTAAGTTGACGGGGACGGAGGGCTTTGTCAACTTAGTCAATATGAACGATTCTAGCTCCAGTGACCGTACGATGTCCATCCAACGGCCATAGTGCTTCTTCAACCTCTGGTCTTCGTGCTCCAGCCGCCCAAAGCAGCGTCGGTCGTCCCGCATGCTCCTGCCTCCCGTGGCCGGCCGCGGAGGCCTCACCGCCCCATACTACCCCCACCGCTGGCTAGGCCATCCCTCTACTCACCCACACCCCCTGTTATTTTGCGGCGATGACAGCCTCACACCGCAACTGAACTAGTGAACCCTAGTACCCCTCTTCGCGTGGGCATCCACTGCTGCGTCTTCCCCGGCTCCGCGTCATCCCCTTCCTAGGCCTCGCCGTCGTCCACCACCGTGGTGCTCTCGACGCGGCGTGGTCAATGTGGTCAACGATCGACTTCCATTGGAAGAGTACTGTACGTGGAGAGGCTGACAGCTGGGTCCACGGCAGCCGCAAGGAAGTGCCTCCTTATTACGTGCAAAATAATTATTCCTCCACCTGACAGTAGGGACCCACCGGACGGGCCACCGTATTTCGTGAAAAAAATGATTCGCCCCCTGACTGCTGGGACCCACTAGCTACATCTTCGCACGCAAGGAAGTGCGTCTGAAAAAAAACAATTCGCCTCCTGACTGTCGGGACCCACCATCTACATCTTCGCACGCAAGGAAGTGCCTGACAGTCGGGACCCACCTGGTCGAAGCGTATGTAGCGTTGTCATTCTGGTCGTGAACGTGTACGTACATACTGGTGGATGTAGAGGCGCACACGTGTCGTAGTAGAGGCGCACACGTAGCATGTACACGTACGTACAACGGCCAGTGTGCAAGAAAGAAAATACGGCCATGTATGTGTACATACGGGCGGGGTCTCGAACGCCTACTCGCACATACGTACGACCAAGGCTCGTGTACATGGCTGGGTCGGAACGGAGAAACAGCATCGTCGTCATGTTCATAGGGAGCCAACCTGCTGAGTCGGAACGGAATGCGTCGTCGTGTTCATCGGGAGGGCTTGGACAGAACAGGCGATGGAAACGATGCCTGGTGTACCGCATAATGGAGGAAACGGCCTTGTGTTCGACCGGCCACGTTTGAAACGGGATCTTGTTCATCGGGAGGGGTCTGGCGTACTGCAAAACGGAGGAAACGGACCTCCTACGGTCGAAACAGGGGTCCTGTTGATCGGGAGGGGTGTGGCGTACCGCAAAACGGACGAAACAAACTTGTGTTGGAGCGCTACGATCGAAATGGGGGTCCTGTTCATTGGGAGGGGTGTGGCGTACCGCAAAACGGGACTCCACGGGATACTGTTCATCTCCACCGTCGACCTCCTCCAGCCTCCACGGGCTCCTGTTCATCCAGCCTCCACCACGCGCTACTCCACCTACTACTGTTCAACCACCCCTCCACGGGCACCCCTCCACCATCTACTATTCATCCAGCCCTCCACGGGGTCGTCCTGTTCATCCAGCCCTCCACGGGGTCGTCCTGTTCATCCAGCCCTCCACGGGGTCCTGTTCATCCAGCCCCAACCGGCTCGATCGATCGGGGTCCTGTTCATCCAGAGGCAATGCCACGGGGTCCTATTCATCCACCCCCACCGCTCACTGTTCTTCCAACCCCCCCCCCCCCCCCCCCGTGCAATGCTCACTTTTCATCCAGAGAGGAAGCATCGATCGGCTTTAGTTAGCAGCAGTAGCGCAGGAATCTCTCGATCGAGTTCAGTTAACAGCCATTGATCGATCGCTCAGGTTCAGTAACGCGTAGCCTGGAGTGCAATCGCTCGGGTTCAGTTAGAGCCCAATGCCTCGCTCGGGTTCAGTTAGAGCCAACGCCTCGCACACACGCGCGTACGTGTATGAGAGAAACGCGCGTCGCTCGGCCCCCGTCCACCCACTGTAACCGGGAACTCCCCGAAATTTTCCTCGCCCTCGCTTCTACCACGGTTTTTTCCGTCATGGACGGCCTAAAGAATGTCATGCAGCTGCGTCTCCGGCCCGCCCAGGACGAAAAGCCCATTTTCTGTCATGGTTTTTTGTCATAGAAGTAGGAGCCCACCACATCTATGATGATACCGGGTTTTGTCACAATTATCGTCATATAAGTGTCATAAGTATGACAGAAAAAAGTTTCTTTCGGCCCAAAATGTCACGGATGTGTCTTTTTTTGTTGCGTATTGTCATCTTTGGTATGCGATTCTTCAATAGAACACTTATAAACCCTTAGGAGTTTCCTTCTTTTTATTAATGATTAAATTCCTAGGCAAGAAATCAAGAAATTCGTTTGTAGCAAAAGGCTCCTTAATGATAGCAAAAAAACTGGAGTGAACACTAATTGATTTGAGATCCGCATTTTCCTTACTAGAAGATTCACCCTTATTTACATACATTAATTTGGCAACTTTGGTAGTAGGAAGATTTGGAGTATTTTTCACGGAAGAAAAGGCAGACCCTAAGTTGCTAATAATATCCTCAAGTTTCCCGATGCTTGTGGAATCTTGATCTATTATTTCGTTAACTATAGGTTCCTTTTCTTTAAAAAAAATTCAGAGTAACTCCAACCTTAGATCCATATTGGGTAATTTGATTGTGGGTCTTTTTATCCAAATTTTCAATTAACTCTACAATGGCAACTTTATTTTCAATAATTTCAAGCCTTTGCATCACATGTTGCAAAGTTAAAATAGTTCCATTAACCAAAAGAGGTGGTGGCCCAAAAAAATCTATCAAAGCATTATAAGAGTTAAAAGTATGGCTACCCAAGAAATTCCCTCTGGCAATGGTATCAAGAATATATCTATTCCAAGGAGTAGTGCCTACATAAAAATTGTGAAGAAGAACGGAAGTAGATTGCTTCGTAGTAGATCTATTTTGAGCATTGCAAATTCTATGCCAAGCATCTTTTAAATTTTCTCCCTCCCTTTGTTTAAAATTAAGAACTTCATGATCGGGAGTACTAACGATGATATAAGGACTAGCCATGATGACAAACGACGACACAAAAACAAGCAAAAAAGAGGAGAACAGGAAAGAGAGGGCGAATAAAACGGCGAGGGTGAAGTGGGGGAGAGGAAAACGAGAGGCAAATGGCAAATAATGTAATGCGAGGGAGAAGAGTTTGTGATGGGTACTTGGTATGTCTTGACTTGGCGCCAGAAATTGCTAGTTGCTGCGAGATCAAATCTTGACTTGACTTGGCGTAAGCCACCCCGACAACGGCGCCAGAAATCCTTCTTGCTACCTCTTGAGCACTGCGTTGGTTTTCCCTTGAAGAGGAAAGGGTGATGCAACAAAGTAGCGTAAGTATGTCCCTCAGTTTTTGAGAACCAAGGTATCAATCCAGTAGGAGGTTACACACAAGTCGCCTTGTACCTACACAAACAAACAAGAACCCCGCAACCAACACGATAAAGGGGTTGTCAATCCCTTCACCGCCACTTGCAAAAGTGAGATCTGAAAGAGATAATAATAAGATAAATATTTTTAGTATTTTTATGATGTAGATCGGAAAGTAAAGATTCCAAAATAAAATAGATCGGAAACTTATATGATGGAAAATAGACCAGGGGGGCATAGGTTTCACTAGTGGCTTCTCTCAAGATAGCATAAGTATTACGGTGGGTGAACAAATTACTGTCGAGTAATTGATAGAAAAGTGCATAATTATGAGAATATCTAGGCATGATCAGCTATATAGGCATCACGTCCGCGACAAGTAGATCAAAATGATTCTGCGTCTACTACTATTACTCCACACATCGACCGCTATCCAGCATGCATCTGGAGTATTAAGTTCATAAGAACAAAGTAACGCATTAGGCAAGATGACATGATGTAGAGGGATAAACTCAAGCAATATGATATAAACCCCATCTTTTTATCCTCGATGGCAACAATACAATACGTGCCTTGCTGCCCCTGCTATCACTGGGAAAGGACACCGCAAGATTGAACCCAAAGCTAAGCACTTCTCCCATTGCAAGAAAGATCAATCTAGTAGGCCAAACCAAACTGATAATTCGAAGAGACTTGCAAAGATAACCAATCATACATAAAAGAATTCAGAGGAGATTCAAATATTGTTCATAGATAAACTTGATCATAAACCCACAATTCATCGGATCTCGACAAACACACCGCAAAAAGAGTTACATCAAATAGATCTCCAAGAAGATCGAGGATAACTTTGTATTGAGAATCAAAGAGAGAGAAGAAGCCATCTAGCTAATAACTTCGGACCCGAAGGTCTATGGTAAACTACTCACACATCATCAGAGAGGCTATGGTGTTGATGTAGAAGCCCTTCGTGATCAATTCCCCCTCTGGCGGAGTGCCGGACAAAGCCCCAAGATGGGATCTCACGGGTACAGAAGGTTGCGGCAGTGGAAATAGGGTTTCGTGGGGCTCCTGGATGTTTTCAGGGTATATGGATATATATAGGCGAAGGAAGTTGGTCAGGGGAGCCACAAGGTGCCCACGAGGGTGGGGGCGCGCCTACCCACTGGGCGCGCCTCCCTGCCTTGTGGCCGCCTCGTTTCTTTCTTGACGTCCACTCCAAGTCTCCTGGATTGCGTTTGTTCCAAAAATATCTCTCCCGAAGGTTTCATTCCATTTGGACTCCGTTTGATATTCCTTTTCTGCGAAACACTGAAATAGGCAAAAAACAGCAATTTGGCTGGGCCTCCGGTCAATAGGTTAGTCCTAAAAATAATATAAAAGTGTATAATAAAGCCCATTAAACATCCAAAATAGATATATAATAGCATGGAGCAATCAAAAATTATAGATACGTTGGAGACGTATAAAGTGCCATAACATACATCAAGTGAATAGATATGATACCCCATTGTCACCTCAAGTATTCATACCGCAAGACATACATCATGTGTTCTCATATCTGCATATTCAATCTGACAAGACAAAACTTCAAAGGGTAAAGACTCGATTCATCACAACAAGAGTATAGAGGGGAGAAACATCATATGATCCATCTATGTTAACAAAGCCCATGATATAGATCACGAGCGAGAGAGAGATTAAACACATAGCTATTGGTACAAACCCTCAGCCCCGAGGGTGGACTACTCCCTCTTCATCATGGTGGCCGCCGGGATGATGAAGATGGCCACCCGAGATGATTCCCCCCTCTGGCAGGGTGCCGGAACGGGTCTAGATTGGTTTTTGGTGGCTACAAAGCCTTGTGGCGGCGGAACTTCTGATCTAGGTTAACCCCGAGGGGTTTTGGAATATTTGGGAATTTATAGTGCAAAGAAGGGGTATGGGAGGCCACCTACGTGAGCACAACCCACCATGGCACGCCTGGGGGCCCAAGCGCGCCCTGGTGGGTTGTGCCCCCCTTGAGGCAATCCCCAGGTGCAGCTCTGGCCCATTGGGTGTCCTTTGGTCCATAAAAATTCTCCAAAAAGTTTTGTGGTCTTTGGACTCCGTTTGATATTGATTTCCTGCGATGTAAACAACAAGTAAAAGATAACAACTAGCACTTGGCACTGGGTCAAAAGGTTAGTCCCAAAAAACTGATATAAAGTTGCTATAAAATGATTGTAAAACATCCTAGAATGATAAAATAACAGCATGAATACTTCATAAATTATAGATATATTGGAGACTTATCAGCATCCCCAAGCTTAATTCTTACTCGTCCTCAAGTAGGTAAATGATAAAAGAAATAATTTATGAACTGTGAATGCTTGCAAAGTGCACAAGTTTGATCAATGATAATTTCAATCACTTTTCCTAGCATCATAACAACAATTCTTTCTTATAACACTTCTCATGTTAAAGTGGCAACCAATTCACATGTTAAGGTTCAAACAATGAATTCTCCTGAAACTCAACAACCTATGTTCTTAGTCACTAAGCAATTGTAATTCAACTTATTCAACAGAGTTTAAGTAAGAGCTCCACATACTCAACCATCATATATTCTTCTATGATTGCTAACACTCACCGCGTACACATGAGCAAAACATTTCAACCGGACACATAGAAAGATAGGGGCTTATTATTTTGCCTCCCAACGTATTCACCTCAAGGGTGATGTCAACAATAATAACTCATGCTATCATATTCAACTGGACATATATGCCTAGATCTTTTCTCACCGCATGGTGCTTGCCAAAGGAGAAAAATAAAAAGGAATAGATAGAAAAACTTTGACTCTTTGCATAAGAGTAAATACTGAAAAGTAAAAGATAGGCCCTTCGCGGAGGGAAGCAGAGGTTGCCATGCGCTTATTTTTTTGTATGCTCAACCCCTTAGTGCCAAAGAACGTCACGTTATATTGCCCCTTATGATAGCAACCTTTATTATGCAGTCTGTCACTTTTATTCTTTGCCATCACAAGTTTGTACAATGCTCAATTTTCTCTTACACTAAATGATCTAACACTTTTAGAAGCAAAATTTCTATTGCCTTATTGCATCGATGACAACTTACTTGAAGGATCTTATTCAATCCATAGGTAGGTATCGTGGACTCTTGAAAATAAGATTTGGGTTTAAGGGTTTTTGGATGCACAAGTAGTATCTCTACTTGGTGCGGAATTTTTTGATAGCAAAGATGGGGGGCAAGCACCACATGTTGAAGGATCTATGACAATATAACTTCTATGTGAATATGAACAAACATAAATCATTACGTTATCTTCCTTGTCCAATGTCAACAATTTTGGCATATAATATTTTGATGGGGGCTCACAATCACAAAAGATTTCCAAGATAGTGTATTTGCATGTGAAAGTTCTCTTCCTTATACTAATTATTCGTGAATTGCTTGTATGACCAATATTTTGATTGTCAAGCTTCAAAATATTTCACTTTCTAAACCCAATGGGAAGCTACCACTAGGCATGATATGATTTCAACTTCATGACATTCAATTTATTCAACAATTTACTCATAGGATATAAGTGAAGCACAAGAGTAAATGACATAGAAAAGAGCTTCGTTGACGGGATGTGAATGCCGCTTACTTAGCCTCCCTAGAATTTATACTTATTTTATTTAAAACTTTCAGATCTAAGTATTTTATTAAAACAACAAGCAAAACAAAACAAAATGACATTTCAACAATAGCACACATCATGTAAAGAAGCAAAAACTTAGGATCAACCGATACTAACCAATAATTGTTGAAGAAGAAAGGTGGGATGCCACCTGGGGCATCCCCAAGCTTAGATTCTTGAGACTTCTTGAAATATTATCTTGGAATGCCTTGGGCATCCCCAAGCTTGAGCTTTTGTGTCTCATTAATTCTTTTATATCACGGTTTCCCGATGATGTTGGAGACGAAAGAGGGGATGCCTTCCGGGGCATCCCCAAGCTTAGTTGCTTGGATATTCCTTGAATATTACCTTGGGGTACCTTGGGCATCCCCAAGCTTTGGGTAGTATCACTCCTTATTCTCCTCATATCGACATCTCACCCAAAACTTGAAAACTTCAATCACACCAAATTTAACGGAACTTTGTGAGATTGGTTAGTATGATAAAGAGAAAACCATTTCACTTTTGGTAATGTCAAAGACAAGATTCATAATTGTTCTCACACAATTACTACTGTATCATATCATTTCCACAATTTATATTGAGAAATATAAACCATAGAAACTAGAAAACAAGCAAACTATGCATTGAAAACAGAATCTGTCAAAAAAAGAACAGTCTGAAGTAATCTGTACTAAAACCATACTTCTGCTACACCAAGAATTATGAAAAAATAAGGACCACGTGAGCAATTTGTATGTTAAACTTCTGAAAAAAGAATCAACTCAAAATCACTCTTCTGTTAATAATAAGAATTATTTTCGTGAGCGCAAAAGTTTCTGTTTTTCAGCAAGATCAAATCAACTATCACCCAACACGATCCCAAAGGCTTTATTTGGTACTTTATTGAAACAAAATCAATACAGTAGCATAATCATGTGAACACACAAAAACAGTAGGTAAAAATGTTGGGTTGTCTCCCAACATGAGCTTTTCTTTAATGTCTTTTAGCTAGGCATGGTGATTTCAATGATGCTCGCATAAAAGATAAGGATTTAAACATAAAGAGAGCATCATGAAGCATGTGACTAGAACAATTAAGTCTAACCCACTTCCTATGCATAGGGATTTTGTGAGCAAACAACTTATGGGAACAAGAATCAACTATCATAGGAAGGCAAAACAAACATAACTTCAAGATTTTCAACACATAGAGAGGAAACTTGATATTTGCAATTCCTACAAGCACAAGTTCCTCCACCATAATAATGTTCAGTAGCATCAGGAATGAATTAAACAATATAACTATCACACAAAGCATTCTTTTCATGACCCACAAGCATAGAAATTTTACTACTCTCCACATAAGCAAATTTATTCTCATGAATAGTAGTGGGAGCAAGCTCAACAAAGTAACTATCATGGGATTGAAAATTAAAATCATGATGAAAAGTTTCATGGTTATCATTATTCTTTATAGCATACATGTCATCACCATAATCATCATAGATAGCAACTTTATTCTCATAATAATCAATTGAAACCTCTTACGAAATAGTGGATTCGTCACTAAATAAATTCATGACCTCTCCAAATCCACTTTCATAATTACTACATTAAGATTCAACACCCTCCAAAATAGTGGGATCATTAGTACCTTGAGTTGACACTCTTTCAAAACCACTTTCATCAATATAATCATCATAAATAGGTGGCATTCTTTCATCATAATAAATTTTCTCATCAAAACTTGGGGGAGTAAAAATATCATCATCAAATATAGCATCCCCAAGCTTGTAGCTTTGCATATCATTAGCATCATAGATATTCAAAGAATACATACTAACAACATTGCAATCATACTCATCACTCAAATATTTTGTGCCAAACATTTTATTGACTTCTTCTTCTCACAATTGAGCACAATTTTCCGAACCATCATTTTCAAGAAAGATATTACAAAGATGATCAATAACATGATGCAACCTCAATTCCATTCTTTAGTTTTCTTTTAAGAACCAAAGTAGTGATAAAACAAGAAACTAAAAGTTTCAATTGCAAGATCTAAAGGTATACCTTCATGCACTCACCTCTCCCGCAACGGCGCCAAAAAAGAGCTTGATGTCTACTATGCAACTTTATTCTTGTAGACACATGCTGGGCCTCCAAGCGCAGAGTTTTGTAGGACAGTAGCAATTTTCCCTCAAGTGGATGACCTAAGGTTTATCATTCCGTGGGAGGCGTAGGATGAAGATAGTCTCTCTTAAACGACCTTGCAACCAAATACAGAAATCTCTTGTGTCCCCAACACACCCAATACAATGGAAAATTGTATAGGTGCACTAGTTTGGTGAAGAGATGGTGATAAAAGTGTAATATGGATGGTAGAAATCTATTTTTATAATCTGAATAAATAAAAACAGCAAGGTAGCAATTAGTAAACGGGCACAAAAATGGTATTGCAATGCTTTAAAGTGAGGCCTAGGGTCCGTACTTTCACTAGTGCAAACTCTCAACGGTGCTAGCATAGTTGGATCATATGATTATCCCTCAAAGTGCAATAAAGAATCACTCCCGAGTTCCTATTAGCAGAAAACAAAAGATAGAAATTGTTTGTAGGGTATGAAACCACCTCAAAGCTATTCTTTCCAATCAATTTATCGTAGAGTTCATACTAAAATAATGCAAGCTATTCTTTCTGATTGATCTAATCAAGAGTTCATACTAAAATAACACCATATGACACACATCAACCAACTCTAATGTCACCTAGATACTCCAGTGTCACCATGAGTATCCGTGAGTTAATTCTATGATATGCATCAAACAACTTCATGATCATAATATTCAATCCACACAAATAACTACAAAGAGTTCGATGGAAGAAAAGATAATAAAAACGTGCATCAGCCCCTATGCATAGATTATCCCAATGCCACCTCGGGAATCCGCAAGTTGAGTGCCATAACATACATCAAGTGAATAAATATGATACCCCATTGTCACCTCAAGTATTCATACCGCAAGACACACATCATGTGTTCTCATATCTGAATATTCAATCCGACAAGACAAAACTTCAAAGGGTAAAGATTCAATTCATCACAACAAGAGTATAGAGGGGAGACACATCATATGATCCATCTATGTTAACAAAGCCCATGACATAGATCACGAGAGAGAGAGATTAAACACATAGCTACTGGTACAAACCCTCAGCCCCGAGGGTGGACTACTCCCTCCTCATCATAGTGGCCGCCGGGATGATGAAGATGGCAACCAGAGATGATTCCCCCCTCCGGCGGGGTGCCGGAACGGGTCTAGATTGGTTTTCGGTGGCTACAGAGCCTTGCGGCGGCGGAACTTCTAATCTAGGTTAACCACGAGGGGTTTCGGAACATTTGGGAATTTATAGTGCAAAGAAGAGGTACAAGAGGCCACCGAGGTGAGCACAACTGATACGTCTCCAACGTATCTATAATTTATGAAGCATTCATGCTATTTTATTATCTGTTTTGAATGATTACGGGCTTTATTATACACTTTTATATTACTTTTGGGACTAACTTATTAACCGGAAGCCCAGCCCATATTGCCTGTTTATTGCCTGTTTCAGTATTTCGAAGAAAAGGAATATCAAACGGTGTCCAAACGGAATGACACCTTCGGCATCATGATTTTTTGGAAGATTATCATCCTGGAGACTTGGAGTTCACGTCAGAAGATACTCGAGGTAGCTACGAGATAGGAGGGCGCCCCCCCCCCTGTAGGGCGCTCCCCCTGTCTCGTGGGCCCCTCGAGCACCCCCCAACCGACTTCTTTCGCCTATATAAGCCTACATACCCTAAAACCATCAAATATCAAGATAGATCAGGAGTTCCGCCGCCGCAAGCCTCTGTAGCCACCAAAAACCTCTCGGGAGCCCGTTTCGGCACCCTGCCGGAGGGAGAACCCATCACTGGTGGCCATCTTCATCATCCCGGCGCTATCCATGATGAGGAGGGAGTAGTTCACCCTCAGGGCTGAGGGTATGTACCAGTAGCTATGTGTTTGATCTCTCTCTCTCTCTCTCTCTCTCTCTCTCTCTCTCTCGTGTTCTCTCTATGGCACGATCTTGATGTATCGCGAGCTTTGTTATTATAGTTGGATCTTATGATGTTTCTCCCCCTCTACTCTCTTGTGATGAATTGAGTTTCCCTCTTGAAGTTATCTTATTGGATTGAGTCTTTACTTTGAGAACACTTGATGTATGTCTTGCCGTGTTTATCTATGGTGACAATTGGATATCACGTGCCACTTGATGTATGTTTTGGTGACCAACTTGCGGGTTCCGCCCATGAACCTATGCATAGGGGTTGGCACACGTTTTCTTGACTCTCCGATAGAAACTTCGGGGCACTCTTTGAAGTACTTTGTGTTTGTTGGATGAATCTGAGATTGTGTGATGCATATCGTATAATCATGCCCACGGATACTTGAGGTGACAATGGAGTATCCAGGTGACATTAGGGTTTTGGTTGATTTGTGTCTTAAGGTGTTATTCTAGTACGAAATCTTGAATAGATTGATCTGAAAGAATAACTTTGAGGTGGTTTCATACCCTACCATAATCTCTACGTTTGTTCTCCGCTATTAGTTGCTTTGGAGTGACTCTTTGTTGCATGTTGAGGGATTGTTATATGATCTATCTATGTTATTATTGTTGAGAGAACTTGCACTAGTGAAAGTATGAACCCTAGGCCTTGTTTCCTATCATTGCAATTCCGTTTACGCTCACTTTTATCTTTAGTTACCTTGCTATTTTTATATTTTCATATTACAAAAACCTATATCTACTATCTATTTTGCACTTGTATCACCATCTCTTCGCTGAACTAGTGCACCTATACAATTTACCATTGTATCAGGTGTGTTGGGGACACAAGAGACTCTTTGTTATTTGGTTGCAGGGTTGTCTGAGAGAGACCATCTTCATCCTACGCCTCCCACGGATTGATAAACCTTAGGTCATCCACTTGAGGGCAATTTGCTACTATCCTACAAACCTGTGCACTTGCAGGCCCAACAACGTCTACATGAAGAAGGTTGTGTAGTAGACATCAAGCTCTTTTCTGGCGCCGTTGCCGGGGAGGCTAGGTAAGCGTCACTCACACCCCGTCAACTAAGCTCTTTTCTGGCGCCGTTGCCGGGGAGGTGAGTGCTTGAAGGTATATCTTTAGATCTTGCAATCGAATCTTTTTGTTTCTTGTTTTATCACTAGTTTATTTTATAAAAGAAAACTACCAAAAAATGGAGTTAAGTTTGTCTCATATGCTTCATCTTTTTAATATCTTTCGTGAGTATGAAGAAAAGGAAAATTGTGCTCAAGTGCTAGAAGAAGAGTTACATGGAATGCTTGGCATGAAATATGTGAATGATGAGCATGATTGCAATGTTGTTAGTATGAATTCCTTGAATATCCGTCATGCTAATGATATGCAAATCCACAAGCTTGGGGAAGCTATGTTTGATGAATATGATATTTTTAGTCCCCCAAGTTTTGATGAGAATATTTATTATGATGAAAGCATGCCTCCTATTTATGATGATTATATTGATGAAAGTGGGTTTAGAAGAGTGTCAACTTTAGGAAGTAGTGATCCCACTATTTTGGAGGATGTTGAATCTTATTGTGATGAACGTGAAAGTGGATTTGGAAGAGTGTCAACTTTATTTAGTGATGATTCCACTATTTCGGAAGAGGTTCCAATTGATTATGAGAACAAAGTTGCTACCTATGATGATTATTGTGATGACTTGTATGCTATTAGGAATAATGATAACCATGAAACTTGTCATCATGATTTTAGTTTTCAATTGGATTATGCCTCACATGATAATTATTTTGTTGAGTTTGCTCCCACTACTATTCATGAGAAGAAATTTGCTTATGTGGAGAGTAGTAAATTTTCTATGCTTGTAGATCATGAAAAGAATGCTTTAGGTGCTGGTTATATTGTTGAATTCATTCATGATGCTACTGAAAATTATTATGAGGGAGGAACATATGCTTGTAGGAATTGCAATAATATCAAGTTTCCTCTCTATGTGTTTAGAATCTTGAAGTTATGCTTGTTTTACCTCCCTATGCTAGTTGATTATTGTTCCCATAAGTTGTTTTCTCACAAAATACCTATGCACAGGAAGTGGGTTAGGCTTAAATGTGCTAGTCATATGCTTCATGATGCTCCCGTTATGTTTCAATTCTTATCTTTTATGTGAGCATCATTGTCATCATCATTCCTAGCTAGAAAGGCATTAAAGAAAAGCGCTTGTTGGGAGACAACCCAATATTTACCCTTACTGTTTTTGTGTGTTCACATGATTATGATACTGTAGTAATAATGTTTTATAGCTTTTGATTCAATAAAGTGCCAAGTAAGACCTTTAGGATAGCTTACGGTGATAGTTGTGTTGATCCTGTTGAAAATCAGAAACTTTTGCACCAATTAAATTAGTTTTGTTAATTCACAAGAACGTGCTTCTGATCTGATTGTTTTTGATCTGGATTGATACACAAATTTCTTAGGACTTCCTAATTCAGTAGGATTTTTGGAGTTCCAGAAGTATACGTTTGATATATATTACTACAGACTGTTATGTTCTTGACAGATTCTGTTTTCTATGTGTTGTTTGCTTATTTTGATGAATCTATGAGTAGTATCGGAGGGTATGAGCCAGAGATAAGTTAGAATACAGTAGATATTACACCAATATGAATTTAGAATGAGTTCATTACAGTACCTAAGTGGTTGTTTTATTTTCTTATACTAATGGAGCTTACGAGTTTTCTGTTGAGTTTTGTGTTGTGGAGTTTTCAAGTTTTGGGTAAAGATTTGATGGACTATGGAATAAGGAGTGGCAAGAGACTAAGCTTGTGGATTCCCAAGGCACCCCAAGGTAATATACAAGGACAACCAAGAGCCTAAGCTTGGGGATGCCCCGGATGGCATCCCCTCTTTCGTCTTCATTCATCAGTAACTTTACTTGGAGCTATATTTTTATTCGCCACATGCTATGTGTTTTGCTTGGAGCGTAATTTTGTTTTGTTAGTATTTGCTTGCTGTTATTTAGAATAATGTTTTTCATCTTTAGTTTCAATAAAAATGTCAAGGATAGCCTTTACCATGCTTATTTGGCTAGTATACATGTTGCTGTTTGAAAACAGAAAGTTTACCGCTGTTGCAAAAATTCCCTAGAAAATTCCGAGAATTATATAATGTTGAAACATTTTGCATAATGAGATCTGATAAATTTATTACAGTGGGAATTTTATTTCATAATTTTTGGAGTTAGGGAAGTATTGATACTCTTGCATTCTTTACAGACTATACTGTTTTGGCAGATTGCTGTTATGTTTGCACTGTTTGCATATGTTTGCTTGTTTAATGATTCTATTTGAGGATAGGAGTATTAAATATGCAGAGGCATCTAGTATTCAATGTTGAATAATAATTTTAGTGATTTTTTACAGTAGAAAATGATAAGTTTTGCATTGGTTTATACTAACCTATCTCACGAGTTCTTGTTGAGTTTGTTGTGGATGAAGCTTTTGCGAAATAGAGAAACCATGATATGAGAGGAATTAAGGAGACACAAAAGCTCAAGCTTGGGGATGCCCAAGGCACCCCAAGATAATATTCCAAGAAGTCTCAAGCATCTAAGCTAGGGGATGCCCTAGTAGGCATCCCACCTTTCTTCTTCAACAACTATCGGATAGTATCGGTTGAGCCTAAGTTTTTGCTTCTTCACATGAGTTGTGCTATCCTTGAATTGTCATTTTATTTTGTTTTGCTTGCTGTTTGAATACAATACCAAGATATGAATTTCTTAAATGAGAGAGAGTCTTCACATAGTTACATAATTATTTAGCTACTCATTGATCTTTACTTATATCTTTTTGGAGTAGTTTTTCATTTACTCGTGTGCTTCACTTATATCCTATGAGTAAATGGTTGAATGAGTTGAATGTCATAAATCTGAAATTATATATGCTTCATTTGTTTATCCCATGGGGAGTAATGACTTCACATCTAAGAAGTAGAGGCTGTAAATTTATTGAAGGTTAGCAGGCATTGTATTAGTCATTTGAACAATTCATGAAAGAATATTGAAGGAAGAGAGATTCCACATATAAATATACTATTGTAGGCATCTTTTATAATTGGGAGCACTCATTAAGTATGACATGCTAAAGAGTTGATGTTGGACAAGGAAGACAACGTAATGGTGTCGTGGGGAAACGAACACCTATGGGGCAGGGCCCCTTTCGGTCCGGCAGGGAGCGGAGGCCGCACGAAGAGCGGATCGAGGCGAGGCACGCGAGCAATTTTACCTAGCATCGGAGCTCTCCGGAGAGATAATACTCCTACTGCTGCTTTGTGGTTGTATTATGTTCTTGCTCGAGAGCGTGGGAGTGTTCTGGTTTCGAATGAGTCGAACCCCCTCTACGTTGCGCATGGGCCTCCTTTTATAGGCTCAAGGGGTCACCGACAAGTGGCAACACATGCAGGGGTAAAAGTGTAAAAAGAGCTGCGGTTGGTACAGCTACCTCTACAGTGCACCCTACCTAACTCTGACGGCAGGGGACAAGAGGATTTAATGCCCGTCCGTGTTGCCCCAAACAGTGCAGAAAAGCGACCGTTAGGGGCGCCACCGTTCGCCACGATGGCCATCTTGTCATCTCCGCTTGCCACCTCGCACCGCTTGGCTGCACAGCCTCTCGCCATGTGCGTCTGGGACGGTCTTGTGGCGACACGTCGACGGATGTGCTGGAGCGTGGGCACAGAGTGGCGACCTGTCGCGGCAAGCGCCTTGGCGCGGTCGTTATCTTGTCGCGCCCGGAAGCTTGTCGCTCGCCGGGTCTTGCCGGGACGCGCGGCGCATCGCAGCAAGTTCCTTGAAATGCCTTGGTTGGACTTCCTGGAAAGCTCCTCTTGCCGGGGCCTTGTCTTCTCAGTTAAAACACTTTGTTCTTGAATGGCTCCAATAGGAACTACGGAGGGTCTCGGCGGTCACCCGGCAAGCCTTGCCGCGGGGCGCTGCGACTGCCCGTGCACAAGTTCGGGATACTAAGGTGCCCCTACTTTAGTACACCGACAGGAGCCCCCGGGCCTGGGCCACACATGGTGCCGAGCGCTGTTGGGCCAGGCCCAAAACAGGGCACGGGCACGCGCAGCCTGGGTCCACGCCGTATCTGACTCCGTATCCACCGCGCCCTCCCGTAACGGCACGCGTCGAATGCGGCGTCGTGGGAGAGATCGTGGGTGATTCTTTATTCGGAAAAAGCGTAACGTTCGCCTCCTCCTCTTTATAAGCAGGGGAAACAGGGGCAGTTCCCCCACCTTCGCCACCTGCGGTTCCAATCTCAGAAATCTCCGCCGCTCCCCTCCGCTTCCAAGGCCGAAAGAGAACAGCGCTCTGCCCCCCATCACCGTCGTCGCCGCCAACGCCCTCGATCTCCCCCACCGCCTCCGCCATGGCTCTGAAGACCGGGAAGGGTGCGAAGTCGGCCGAGGCGCTGCGGCTTGAGGCGCTGCGAAAGGAGCGGGCACTTTTCCCTCCCGAGCTCTCTGCGAAGGAGCTGAGGGAGTGGTTCTATCTCTTCTGGTCGACGGAGACGTGAGCGCATCCGCGCACCCAGGTACTCTCCACCGCCGCTTCTGCTTCGAAAAGGGCTCCAAAGGGATACCCCTTCTTCGCGCTGTTCTTCTACTGCGGGCTCTGCCCGCCCTTCTCTGATTTCTTCTGTGACATCATGAACACCTACGGGTTCCATCTCCTTGACTTCACCCCCAATGCTGTCCTGACCATGGCGGTTTTCGCACATCTTTGCGAGAACTTTGTCGGAATCCATCCAAACGTAGCCCTCTTCCGCCACTACTTCATGCCCCGGGTCGAGAGAGGAGATCCCTTAGCTGGCGGGATCGCCTGGATCTCGAGAACCGGCAAGAAGGAGACGTATCTGGAGGGGGAGCTCCGCAACAAATGGGATGAGTGGAGAGCAGAATGGTGCTGGATCGTTGATGAGAACCCGCAGCCATTCACTGCCCTGCGCCAAACCCCAGCAGTGCACGGCAATGATTGGAGCGCCCTGGCAGCGGACGATGCTAGGATGAAGATCGCCACCACTCGGATCTTGCGACTCAGGCTTGCCGGGCTCACTGTAGGCGCTGTTGGCGCGGACTTTCTTTGCCGCCGCATCGCCCCTCTGCAGGAGAGGGGGAGGCCCACCTGGCTGTTCGGGGGTCCGGCGGACATCATGAGGCTGCGCCCGGGCCTCAACTTCAATTTCACTGTCTTGGAGTTGGATGGGACGCTCAAGGAGCTGTTCAAGCATGACCCCAATCATCCCGAGTGGTTCAGGCTGCCGCAGGGCGTCGTCCCGTTGTGAAACAACTCCTCGTTCGATCGCATCCGCGCAATGATGCCGGAGTGCGACTCGCATGGAATCATTCCAACTTGGCAGGAGCTCGCTGACGACGTAGTGCAGCAGTTCTTCGATAGCTTGGTGGAGGTGGCGGTCCACGCCGACGAGCAGAGGAGCCTCACCCGCGACACCACCGAAGATGAGATGCGGCGCATCGCCACCAGGGCGGAAGAGGCGGCGGCGGCTGCCGCCGCGGGCGAGTTTGGGTTTTCTGTGGAAGAGGCAGAGGCAGCCGAGTCGGCAAGCCTTGCCGATCGAGACGAGCTTGTCGAGGAAATCGTCGGTGAGGGAGGGTCCGAAGCCGAATCGAGTGAGCTCGCCGAGGGTGCAAGCGGCCAGCCGTCTTCAAGCAACTTGCCGCAAGCGGAGCTCCCAGTGCAGCCCCCAGCTCCACCAAGAAGGCGCCTCCGCAGGACCGGAGACATAGTAGGGCGGCAGACGGGCCAACAGCCGCCGCGCCGCGGGACACGCTCCACCACGACAAACACCGTTGCCGCGGGAGCATCTCACGCCGCGCCGGCAGCTGGAGCGGGGTCTTCTCGGGCCTCCGCTTCTGATCCTGCCGCAGCTCCCGCCAAGCGGCCAAGGGAGCCTACTCCTCCGCCTCGCCGCGCTGAAAGAGTACCGGACTTCGACCTCTCCGCGCTCAGCTCCGACGAGGAGGAAGAAGAGGAGTAAGTTTCTCTGTTGTGCTTGTATTTCTTCAATTCTCGCTGTTTCTTGTCTTGTATCTAATCTGTTTTCTTCTGAACCTTGTTCCTTTTCAGGACTCTGGCTCAGAGAGCGGCGAAGAGAGCCAAGGTCCCCGTGGCCGTCATCGAGGACGATCCTGCTGTGGAAACAGAGGGCGCGTCCGAGACCACCTTGTCGGACCCGGCAACTTCTCCCCGAAGCAGCCCCCAGCGCAGCCCCCAGCGTAAGTACATAATTTTACTTCCCACAGTCAGGCGCGCATGGGTGTCCTTTCTTTGCTGATATCTTGACCGTTGGTTTGTTTGTGTAGGAGCAGAACAGGCTCACCAGGAACAACCAGAAGCCGCCCCTGAGGTGCTATCTGCTTCAACTACGCCGCCAAGGGAAGATTCCCCGGCAAGGGAGCGCTCTCCGGCAAGGGAGAGGTCCCCGGCAAGGGGCAGTTCTCCGGCAAGGGACGGGACCAGCGATCCCCCAGTGGTGGAGCCCATGATTACAGAGCCCAGTAGAGGTAATTCTTCTTGTCAGAAAACTTCCCTTGGGTTTTTCTTCTTCTGATCTTCTTTTTGGATATTTGCTTGACTTTTTCTCCCTCTTCCTGCCTTCAGATCCTCCTTCCACGGAGCCGATGGAGACCGAGTCCACCGGCGAGGAGAATGTGCGCGGCAACACTGACGATGCCGCCGCCACCGAAGAAGAGGCCGGTGCTGAAGATCCTGCCGGCGAAGAGGCCGCCAAGGCTGCTAGCGCAGGAGCTGGCGAGGGATCCAGCGATCGCACTGACGACCCTGGGGCCGCAGGAGCGCAAGGCGCTACGCCGACCGCTGATCCCTCCGCCGCTGATGCAGCGCCAGGCTCCGAGGAGCCCCAGCCCGGCACCTACTTAAAGGTCGGCGACGGTGTCTTCATCAAGCTCCCCTGGGCGTCAAGCTCCAGGGCGCCGGTCGAGGGAGAAGCTTTTGACGGAGAAGTGCTCGCCTCCGCTGGGCTGACAGTGGTTGATGCGCCAAGCATCAGCAGCGGCGAGTCTGAGGAGGAGCAGCTGCTCCGGAAGCTGGTGTCGCTCTACCGCGCCCGACAAGCCAAAGTGGAATCCCGGGAAGTGCTTGTCGCGCAGGTGGGAGCAGATATTGAGAAGCGCGCGGAGGAGCTCCGGGAACGGAATTAGGAAGCTCTCCGGTCAATTGCAGAGGAGCGGGCGCAGCTCGTCGAGGCGCGGAAAGCCTTCCTTCTCGAGAATGCTGAAGCTGAAGAGTAACAGCGGCTTGCCGCCGAGGAGCAGTCCATGCGAGAGAACGAGCTGACACAGTGGAAAGTCAATCTGGACAGCTATGAGGAGGAGCTGGCTGCGCGCGAGCAAGCACTTGGCGGGGCCCTCAAGGAAGCGAAGGACGCTGCTGCAGCTGCCGAGGCCGCCAAGAAGGAGCTGGAGGTGAAGGTGACGCAGCTAGAGGCCAATCTCAAGGCGAAGAATGAAGAGCTTGCCGCGCTCCAGCGCGAGCGCGAGAAGGACGCCCTTGCCCATGGTGAGCTGCAGGGTCGTCTCCTCGAGAGGGGCAAAGAGCTGAGCGCCGCCAAGGACTCCATTGCTGATCTGGAGTTGAAGCTGGCCACGCTGACTGAGACGCTGGACGGCGCCAAGAAACGGGAGGAGGCCTTGAAGGAGGAGGTCAAGGCCAACGAGGCGCTGCTGACGAGGGCCGCCGAAACCTAGAACACCTTCAGGGATACTGTGGAGCTCTGGACGGAGGGCCTCGTGAACATCGCCGCGGTCATTGACGAGGAGCTGACGCAGCTAGAAATGGAGGGTTTCGGGTACTCTTCCGACGAGAACCTCCAGCCCAGCGCCAAGCTCACTCTATTCTTCAAGGGCGTGGCGACGGCCCTCCAGCAACTCCGGGAAAGGATCCCAAAGCAGCTGGCCGACGAGGCGCGCACGATCTGCGCCAGAGTTTTGGAGAAGTTGTTGGTGAAGGTGGTCTTCCGCAACCCAGGCCTCAACCTCACCAACGTCCTCAAGAAGCTGCCGGCGGGTGCTGATCTTGAAGAGCTCAAGGCCCTTGTCGCACCCATTGTGGACAAGGTGAATGAAGTCAGGAGGGTTGATGGCGGTCGCGTAGATTAGGCCGCGTGTTTTCTCCTTTCCTTGTCGCTGCTATTTATGTTACGAGAACAATTCAGTCAGTGCTGCGACAAGTTATCTTTATAATATAACTTTATCTTGGGCAGTATTTGCTATGTTATTTCCTTTACTTGATTCCTTCCTTTGTATGTTTTTACCCCACGCTTTCAGGGAACTTGCCGGCGCAGGCACCCTTGCCGCGAGCGCTGAGTGCGGAACATCAGCAGCCTGCTGGCGGTGTCGCTTCCGGCAAGAAACCTTGTCGCAACTAGTCGCAGCACACTTAAGTTGTTGAGCGGACTCGAAACAAAGTAAGGGCGCAACTAGCTACGAGTTGGTTCCTCCGCGCACAGGTTTTCCATACAAAGCATGGTCGTTCAAGGAAGATAACTTAAAAAATTTTAAGACTGATTGTGCTCAAACTTTGGCAACTTAGCTTTTCTGTCGTTTGCGTCCCGGCAAGGCGATACTTTCTTGAACGACGCCTGGTCCACACCATTATCTTCTCCTTCCCCCCCGGTGAACTTGTGGGCGAGGGAACCTTCCCTTTTCTTGAGAAAAAGAAAGAAGGGAAAATAAAGATATGGAGCCCTAAGGCTCGTTATTGCTTACCGGGGGCAAGTGCTGCACAATGTGTCAGATAATACATGCAAAAAATAAAAAGGCATGAAATTTGACAAGATGTGCGGAGCACATGAGCTTTATTTATGCACGGGATCTGCGTCCGGCTTTGTACAAAGGGTTACATGCAACAGCAGCAAGGCTTGTACAAAAGGTGGTTGCCGGAACAGGTTCCGGCAACTGCACCTTATGGGTAAAACTTACGAAGATGCTCGATGTTCCAGGAGTTGCTCACCGGAAAACCATCTTCGGTCTCAAGGCGGACAGCGCCAGGCCTAGTGACTCGTTTCACCCGATAAGGGCCTTCCCACTTCGGCGTCAACTTGTTGAATTCTTGGCGGATTGAACGCGCCGAAGAACAAGGTCGCCTTCCTCGAGACTTCTAGCATTAACTTTGCGGCTATGGTAGCGGCGCAAAGCTTGCTGGTATCAAGCAGCTCGTACAACAGCCTGAAGACGATCTTCCTCAAGGAGCAGCGCGTCATCTTGTCGCAGCTGCTCTTGCTCAAGCTCATCATAAGCGAGCACTCGAGGCGATCCGTATACGAGTTCCGTGGGGAGAACTGCCTCTGCTCCATAGACTAGAGCGAAAGGTGTCTGGGCAGTGGCTCGATTTGGTGTCGTCCTGATCGACCAAAGAACCACCGGCAGCTCCTCAATCCAGTTCCTTCCGCACTTGTGCAGCCTGTCGAAAGTCCTGGTCTTGAGCCCGCGCAGCACTTTAGTGTTTGCCCTCTCCGCTTGACCGTTGCTTCTCGGGTGAGCAACAGAAGTGAAGCAGACCTTAGCGCCAAGATCTTGGACATACTGCATGAAGGTGCGGCTCATGAATTGTGTGCCATTGTCGGTGATGATCCTGTTAGGGACTCCGAAACGGCAAACAATCGACCTGAAGAACTTGACTGCTGACTGTGCTGTCACCTTCCTCACTGCTTCCACTTCCGGCCACTTTGTGAACTTGTCGATTGCAACGTACAAGTACTCAAAGCCCCCGACAGCTCGGGGAAAGGGGCCGAGGATATCGAGCCCCCAGACCGAAAAAGGCCAGGATAAAGGGATCGTCTGGAGAGCTTGAGCTGGCTGGTGTATCTGCTTGGAGTGGAACTGGCACGCTTCACACTTGGTTACTTGTGCAGTTGCATCCTGGAGAGCTGTCGGCCAAAAGAAACCTTGCCGGAATGCTTTGCCGGCAAGTGCTCTTGCGCCAATGTGGTGACCACATATGCCTCCATGTATCTCCGCCAACAGCTTCTGTCCATCTTCCCGGGGAATGCACTTCAATTTCACTCCGTTGAATCTTCTTCTGTACAGTATGTCGTCGACAAACTGGTACATACTTGATTGCCGGGCTACTCTCTCCGCTTCTTCTTGCTCTTCGGGAAGTTCTCCTATCTGAAGGAAACGGACAATCTGCTGTGCCCATGCTGGAGCTTGCGGCTCAACAACAAGGACTAAAGGCACAAATGCTGCTGCGGGAACATCTGCTTCTATGGCAAGAACCTGCGGCTCAGCCGGAGCTTGATGTTCCCCGGCAAGCTTGCCGGAGCAAAACTTGTCGGGAGCGTCTGCTTCAACGGAACAAACCGTAGGGCTTGTCGGAGCAGACTGCTCCTCAGCACCTTTGGTGTTGATCCTGGAGACCTTCTTGGCGGCGGCTTCGTGAAGCTCTGCCGGAAAATAATCACCAGAAACCAACTTCCTCTTCTTGCTCTGTCCAGATGATGGTGTTACAGATGGTTGAGTCAGCTTGAACACAAAGATCCCTGGTTCCATAGGTAACTTTAATGCAGCGCATTTTGACAGGCCATCGGCAATGTCGTTCTGGGCTCTCGGAACATGTTCCATCTGCAGGCCGTCAAAATGCTCTTCCAACTTTCTCACTTCATCAATGTAAGCCTCCATCAACGGACTCTGATAATCTTTGTTTACTTGGCGGACGACAAGCTGCGAGTCACCCCTAACAATAAGCTTTTTGATCCCAAGGTCTGCCGCGATCCTGAGTCCGGCAAGCAAACCTTCATACTCTGCAGTATTGTTTGTCGCTAGCTCCTTGGGAAAGTGCATCTGGACCACGTACTTGAGGTGCTCTCCGGTGGGTGCGACAAGTAACACGCCCGCACCAGCGCCTTGCAGCGAGAAGGCACCATCAAAGTACATGATCCATTCTTTACTTGCTTCCTTGACGGGGATGCTCGTTTCTGGAATTTCTTCATCAGGTGTTGGCGTCCATTCTGCTATGAATTCTGCCAATGCTCGGCTCTGGATAGTTGCAGTACTCTCAAACTTGAGGCCAAAGCTTGACAGTTCCAGTGCCCACTCGACAATCCTGCCTGTTGCTTCTGGATTCTGCAATATCCTCTTCAACGGAAAGCGAGTGACAACTGTGATCTCATGTGCTTGAAAGTAATGGAGCAGCTTTCTCGAGGCCATGAGAAGGCCGAAAAGCAATTTTTGCACACCAGAGTACCTTGACCTAGCCCCCTGCAGAAGGGAACTGACAAAGTAAACTGGGCGCTGCACCATTTTCTTCTGCACCTGCTGTGTCTGCGTAGATCCATCCTTGTCGGGACCAGAACTTGTCGGGGAAGCCCTCTGCTTGTCGCTGGACGTACTTGCCGTGGTTGCTGGCTCATCATCCGCCTCCCTCTCCGCTACTAACGCAGCACTAACCACTTGATTGGTTGCCGCTAGATACAGCAACAACTTCTCTTGTGGTTTAGGTGCGACAAGTATTGGAGTGGAGGACAGGTATCTCTTCAAGTCCTGCAGCGCAGCCTCCGCTTCCGGAGTCCATTTCATTGGACCTGCCTTTTTCAATATTTTGAAAAATGGCAGGGCGCGCTCAGCAGACTTAGAGATAAACCTGCTGAGAGCAGCCACGCAGCCGGCAAGCCTTCGTACGTCCTTGACACACTTCGGTGCTTCAATCTGCTCAATGGCCTTAATCTTGTCGGGGTTGGCTTCAATTCCCCGCTGAGACACAAAGAACCCGAGAAGCTTGCCAGAGGGGACTCCAAACACGCACTTCTCGGGGTTGAGCTTGAGGTTGATCTTGCGCAGATTTGTGAAAGTTTCATCCAAATCCAGAATCAGAGTTGCTCTGTCTTTGCTCTTGACCACTATGTCATCCATGTAAGCTTCTACATTTCTGTGCAACTGTGGCTCAAAAGCTTTGTGAACTACCCTTGCAAATGTTGAACCAGCATTCTTTAGTCCGAAAGGCATCCGTACAAAACAGTATGTGCCACATGGAGTGATGAATGCGGGTTTCTCCTCATCCTCTTCTGCCATGAAGATCTGATGATATCCTGAATATGCATCAAGAAATGAAAGCAAATCACATCCTGCCGTGGAGTTGACACTCTGGTCAATGCGCGGCAAGGGAAATGGATCTTTGGGACAAGCTTTATTAACATCAGTGAAGTCAATACAAAGCCTCCATTTTCCGTTCACCTTGCGCACGACTATAGGATTGGCCAGCCACGTAGGATGGAGCACTCCTCTGACATGGCTGCTGCGTCCAACTTCTTGATCTCTTCTGCGATGAATTCTTGGCGCTCCACTGCTTGCTTTCTGACTTTCTGCTTGACGGGCCGCGCGTGAGGACAGACGGCAAGGTGGTGCTCAATTACTTTCCTGGGAACGCCGGGGATGTCAGACGGTTGCCATGCAAACACGTCGACATTCGCCCACAGGAAAGCAATGAGCGTGCTTTCCTATTTAGGGTCAAGCGTGGCACTAATGGTGAAGGTACCACTAGTGTCGTCCTCCTTAGCGGACACCTTCTTGGTTTCTGGCGGAGCTGCCTTCGCCTTCTTACACTTGCCCGTGGAGCTCGATGGTGCGTCCTCGACGGTAGCGCAGCACTTCGAAGAGGTGCGCTTGCCGGAGTGGGCATCGGAGCTCTTGCCGGACTTGGCCTTCTTCTTCCCCTCGGGAGCTTCAGCGGCAAGTGTCTTGCGATCTGCTACGGCTGTTGCTTCCCGGTAGATCTTGTCGGTGCAGATAAGAGCAACTTTCTTGTCGCCAGGGACAGAGATGACACTTATCGGACCTGGCATCTTGAGCATATTGTATGCATAATGAGAGGCTGCCATGAACTTGGCGAGCGCTGGACGGCCGAGTATCCCATTGTAGGGCAATGGGAAATCAGCAACGTCAAAAGTGACTTTCTCTGTCCTGAAGTTCAGCTTGCTACCAAATGTCACTGGCAACGTAATCTTCCCCTTCGGCTTGCTCCTTCCCGGGTTGATTCCTTGGAAAGTACCGGTCTCTTCGAGCTCGCTGTCGGGGATCTGGAGCTTCTGGGGTACCGCTGAGGAGATCAGATTCAAGCCGGCCCCGCCGTCAACTAGCATCTTTGTGACCTTGAGGTTGAAGATAGTTGGTGAAACCAACATCGGCAAGCACCCGACCGCAGTTATGCGGTCAGGGTGGTCCTCAATGTCAAAGATGATAGGCGTGCTGGACCACTTCAGGGGCTTGCGTGACTCAACTGGTGGTTTTGCTGCATTAACTTCCCGCACCCACTGTTTGAGCTGGCGGTGCGAAGTATGCAAAGAAGCACCGCCGTCAATGCACAGAACCTCTGTGGCTTTCTGAAACTCCTGCTCGTCGGCCTCATCATCATCCATGTCTTCGTCGTCGTCTTCATCTTCATCCTTGTCGCGACCGCGGGGAGGCCTGTCTCCTTGCCGCTGCTTGGCCTTGCCGCGACGTCCTCCCCGGCCGGGACGCTTCTTGCCGGATCCACCAGTACCTTCCTGGGCCTTCTCCTTGTCGCGTCGCTCGTATTCAGCTTTCTGCTGTTCAACAAGCTGCTCAACCTTCTTGCAGCTCTGGAGATCGTGACCCTTGGTGCGATGGATCTTACAATACTGCTTGCCGGAGCCGTCCTGCTTGTCGGCGGCCGCCACAGCCTCGCCGGAGCTACCAGCTTTGGCTTTGTCGGCGCCACCTCCGTTGCCGGACTACTCAACAGCTAGCACATCTTTGCCTTTTCTTTTTATGTTATTTCGCCGCCGGTTTTTCCTTGCCGGGGCGGCATCCTCACTGTCAGACCCCCCTGCCCCTGTGTTCTCTCCGGGGAGTTTCCTCCCTTCCTCAGCACGTGCCCACTTGTCGGCCAGGGCGTAGAGCTCACTAACGTCTCTTATCTTGCACATCGCCATCTCCTCCCGCATCCTGCGGTTATGCACGTTCTGATGGAACACACTGATGATCGCGGCGGGGTGGACATCTGGGATGTTGTGCTGCACTTGGCTGAATCTCTGAATATACTTGCGCAGGGGCTCTCCTTCCTTCTGGGCGAGCAGATGAAGATCGCTCTCCTGGCATGGGGCTTGTGGCCGCCTGTGAAGGCGCCGACAAACTGATGGCACAGATCCGCCCATGAGGATATGGAGTTGTCCGGCAAGTGCATGAGCCAGGATCTGACATTGGGCTTGAGCACCAGTGGGAAGTAGTTGGCAAGGATCTTGTCGTCGCGCCCCCTGGCAGCTTGCACCGCGATGGTGTAGATGCTGAGGAACTCCGATGGATGCAACCTGCCGTTGTACTTTTCTGGCACATCTGGTTTGAAATTCTTTGTGCTGGGCCACTGGACTTGCCGCAGCTCAAGAGTGAACGCAGGGCAACCTACCGTGTACGGCAAGTCGCCTGGTTCCCCTAGCGCATGCATGTCAACAGTGGGTCCAGCGCGCTGGTCTGATTGACGCCGCGCTTCTCTTCGGTGCTCGATGCGTGTGCGAGCGTCTTCTTGCTGTTGTTCTTGAAGAACTTGGCGCTGATCGCGACGAGCTTGTGGATCTGATGACGCCGTGGAGTCGGTGTCGAGGTTGACCCGGCGAGTCGGTGATCTTGGCCTTCGGGGCGGGGAGTGCACGGTGGTTGCACCTCCACCGGTCTTGTCGCCATCGGCTCGCGTCCGGCAATCTTGCCGCGGCTGCGATGCGTTCGGTTGCCGTGGAGTGTCGCTGTTGGCGAAGCCGATGAGGCTCTGGATGGTGGCCCTCCAATCGTCGATCTTGTCCGCCGTTGGAGGGTAGTCTAGGAGCAGTTGGGCTCGGGCCAATGCTTCTTCGGGAGTCTTTGGTGGCGGTGGTGAACGGTGCGAGGAGCGGGATATGCTCGGACTTCTAACTATGTTAGAAGGAGCAGGATCCCGTCCGGGCGACCGTGTCTTGCTCGTGCCAGCAGGTTGGCGTGCATGCTGGTCTTGAGCATCTCGAGATCCACCAGCTCGACCTTGGTCCAACGAGCGTATGGTACTGCGAGTACCATGACGCTGTCGGTCTCGCGCCTCCTGAGATGGACGCGGTGCGTGTACGGACGCCGAGGTTTGCGCGGCCTTGTCCTTGGACCTGGCAGCAGCTTGAGCTTCCTCGTCGGCGCCCGTTTGTCTGCCGGCGTCTACCCCACCACCCTTTTGCTCCGGTGGTGGTGGGATTGACGCGGACGGAGCAGCCACCTCCGAAGCCTTCTTCTTCGGTGGCATGTCGATGAAGATGATGAAGATCTGGCTCGCGTGAACGCCGGATCGGGTTCACACAACCTCGACGCCCCTACCTGGCGCACCAAAGATGTCGTGGGGAAACGAACACCTATGGGGCAGGGCCCCTTTCGGTCCGGTAGGGAGCGGAGGCCGCACGAAGAGCGGATCGAGGCGAGGCACGCGAGCGATTTTACCCAGCTTCGGAGCTCTCCGGAGAGATAATACTCCTACTGCTGCTTTGTGGTTGTATTATGTTCTTGCTCGAGAGCGTGGGAGTGTTCTGGTTTCGAATGAGTCGAACCCCCTCTACATTGTGCATGGGCCTCCTTTTATAGGCTCAAGGGGTCACCGACAGGTGGCAACGCATGCAGGGGTAAAAGTGTAAAAAGAGCTGTGGTTGGTACAGCTACCTCTATAGTGCACCCTACCTAACTCTGACGGCAGGGGACAAGAGCATTTAATGCCTGTCCGTGTCGCCCCAAACAGTGCAGAAAAGCGACCGTTAGGGGCGCCACCGTTCGCCACGATGGCCATCTTGTCATCTCCGCTTGCCACCTCGCACCGCTTGGCTGCACAGCCTCTCGCCACGTGCGTCTGGGATGGTCTTGTGGCGACACGTCGACGGATGTGCTGGAGCGTGGGCGCAGAGTGGCGACCTGTCGCGGCAAGCGCCTTGCCGTCGTTGTCTTGTCGCGCCCGGAAGCTTGTCGCTCGCCGGGTCTTGCCGGGACGCGCGGCGCGTCGCGGCAAGTTCCTTGAAATGCCTTGGTTGGCCTTCCCGGCAAGCTCCTCTTGCCGGGGCCTTGACCTTCCCGGCAAGCTCCTCTTGCCGGGGCCTTGTCTTCTCAGTTAAAACACTTTGTTCCTGAATGGCTCCAATAGGAACTACGGAGGGTCTTGGCGGTCACCCGGCAAGCCTTGCCGCGGGGCACTGCGACTGCCCGTGCACAAGTTCGGGATACTAAGGTGCCCCTTGAAAGTGCAACTAATCCCCGGGTGGTTTTGGTAATTAATAACAACATATATATCATTGAACTAATAGTTACTTGAGAATCATTTCAGAGAGTTCAGTGATATGGGTATGGCAAGGACTGAAGAAGTGGACCCCCCAAAATGCTAAGGCAAGCGTTGGCAAAAGCTCAAGACTCCATTTTTGGTTTAGTGATCCAAGATCACATTGAGTCCATAGGAAAAGCCAATACTATTAAAAGGGGATGAGGTTATGATGATGATCTGGTTGCTCAAGTGCTTAGTGATACATCTCCTAAACTATCAGCAATTTTCACTGCCATATACACTCATAAGTAGTCTCGGTCCCACCGATATTCCAAACTCAGTCACACCGAGATGAACCACCTCAGCCATAAGCCAAACCCTAGAAAACTCGGATTTTCCGATTCTGAACTCGGTCTCACCGAAACATGAGTTGCCAAGCTTCTGTAACCTTCTGTCATCAAATCGGTGTCACTGAGATGATGAAGTCGGTCCCACCGAAACTGGCATGCTCTTGTCATTGCACGAATCGGACTAACCGAGATTGTATTTTCGGTCCCACCGAAAATCCCAACGTTCACATTATTTGAACTATCGGTCTCACCGAGTTGTCCACTTCGGTCCCACCGAGATTGCTCAAATGTGTGTAACGGTTGGATTTTGTGTGGAGGCTATTTATACCCCCCCACCCCCTCTTCATTTGTGGAGAGAGCCATCAGAAAGAACTATCACTCCTACCTTACATTTCTGAGAAGAGAACTACCTACCCTTGTGTTGAGATCAAGTTGCTCCACTCCCACCATATGAAGCTTGATCTCTAGCCTTCCCAAGTTGCTTTCCACTCAATCCTTTCTTCCATCACAGCCAAATCAGTGAGGAGAGTTGAGTGTTGGGGAGATTATCATTTGAAGCACAAGAGCAAGGAGTTCATCATCATCTACAACATCTATTACCTTTTGGAGGGTGGTGCCTCCTAGATTGGTTAGGTGTCGCTTGGGAGCCTCCGTCATCGAGATGTGGAGTTGAACCAAGAAGTTTGTAAGGTCAAGGAGATCGCCTACTTCATGAAGATCTACCCCGAGTAAGGCTAGCCCTCCGTGGGCGTAGGCCATGATGGAATAGACAAGGTTGCTTCTTCGTGGACCCTTCGTGGGTGGAGCCCTCCGTGGACTCGCGCAGCCGTTACCCTCCGTGGGTTGAAGTCTCCATCAACGTGGAAGTACGATAGCACCACCTATCGAAACCACGAGAAAAATCACCGCGTCTCCAAAATTGCGTTTGCTCTTCTCCACCTCTCTTTACTACATGTGCAATTTACTTTCCGCTGCCTATACTCTAGAATTGCATGTGTAGGGTGATGCTTGACTTGATCATAAGTGTGAATCTGCCAAAAACTGTTCTTTGTCAAAAGGCAGAATTTTTATATTGTCAAGTAGTCTAATCACCCCCCCTCTAGACATACTTTCGATCCTACAAGTGGTATCAGAGCTTTGGTCTCCATTGTATTGGTTTCCATTGCATTGGACTCCATAAGCTTGGTTTCACAACCTAGGAGAGTATGGCGTCTAGTGAGGGTAATTTTCGTAGAGGTCCTTACTTTGATGGTACAAATTTTGCTAGTTGGAAGCATAAAATGAAAATGCATATTCTTGGTCATAATCCAGCCGCATGGGGCATTATTTGTGTTGGTATGCAAGGTGAATTCTTCGAGGAAGGAAAAGTTCCGGATCACGAAGCTACAACGGAAGAATTGCAGATGTTGCAAAACAATGCTCAAGCTTGTGAAATTCTCTTCAATGCCTTGTGTCCCGAGGAGTTCAACAAAATCAGCCGTCTTGAGAATGCAAAAGAGATTTGGGATACTTTGGTTGAAATGCACGAAGGTACCGAGTCCGTGAAGGAATCAAAGCTAGATATTCTTCAAGGTCAACTTGACAAGTTCAAGATGAAGGATGGTGAAGGAGTCGCTGAAATGTACTCTAGGCTTGCTCTCATCACAAATGAGATTGCCGGCTTAGGAAGCGAAGAAATGACCGACCGATTCATCATCAAGAAGATCCTCAGAGCTTTGGATGGAAAGTATGACACCGTGTGCACTTTGATCCAAATGATGCCAAACTACAAGAATCTCAAGCCAACCGAAGTCATTGGAAGAATTGTTGCTCATGAGATGACACTTAAGGATAAGGAAGAGCTTCACAACAAGTCAAGTGGTGCTTACAAAGCTACAAGTGATGCTCCCACAACCTCAAGTGACAAGTTAGTTTCCAATGAAGAGATAAGCCTAATGGTCAAGAACTTCAACAAATTCTACAAGAATAGAGGCAAAGAGAGAAGCTCAAAGTCTAGATCATATGATGAAAAGAGATCTTCTAGTCGTGATCGAAACTGCTACAATTGTGGAAGACCCGGACACTACTCAAATGAGTGTACGGCTCCCCACAAGAGAAGAGAAGAATCTCCAAGAAGAAGAAGCTCAAGAGATGAGTCACCTCGGAAAGAGAGAAGGAGCAGAGATGATCGTTATGAACGAAGACCCTCTCGGAGAAGCAAGGATTCGGAGAGGAAAGACAAGTCATCAAGGAGCTACACAAGATGAAAACATCAAGCTCATGTAGGTGAATGGGTCTCCGGCTCCGACTCCGACAATCAATCCGAAGGAAGCTATCACTCCGACTCCGACTACAGTCAAGATGAAGGTGTTGCCGGTCTTGCTCTCGTATCCTCCAACTCCAACTCCTACGACTTATTTGATTCACCAAATGAAGGAATTGGAAGATGCTTCATGGCTAAAGGCCCCAAGGTATCACACCCTGAATTCATTGACTTCAATAGTGATGAGGATGACTTGCTTGGTGAAGATGAGCTCTTGCTTGATAAATCCAGTGAGCCTAGTAACGATGAACATGCTAATAGTCTTTATAGTCGAGAAGAGTCGAATGACAATGCTATGAAGGAGATTGAGCGTCTAACTAAAGAACTAAACACTCTTAAGTTAGCTCATGAAATAACTCAAGAAGATCATAGAGAGCTCCTAAGATCTCATGAGAAGCTACGCTTCGAGAAGCTCACTCTAGAGCAAGAACATGAGTTTCTAAAAGCAATCAATGACGATCTTCGAAAGAAGAGTTCTTCATATCTTGCCAAACGACTTCTCTTGTCTAATTTCTTGCCACCCATTAAGACTAAGCATGACAAGCATAAGAAAAATTCTTCCTCTAGCAGTAACAATAACCATGCTAAATCCAATGTTGTTGCTTCTAGTAGTTCTCTTGATTCCACTAACAATGTTTCAAGCCAAGTTACACTTGAGCAAGAAAATAGTTTATTGAAAGGGATCATAGAGAAAGGTGTCTACAAGAGCCTTGCCGGAAGCAAGAACTTTGAGGAAATTGTTCTCAAGCAAGGAAGGCACCGGAAGAATCAAGGAATTGGTTTTGAGCGAAAGTTCAACGCCGAAGGCGTTGAGTGGGAAGAAGGTCAATATCCTACTCCACAGTTTGTTCCTCAAAAGGAGAAGTATGATCCTACTTCTTCCAATGTGGAACAAGCTCAAGATGACCTTCCACCACAAGACCACAAGCTAAAAGGCAAGGACAAGCTTCAAGAGGAGATTGATGCATTTGTTGAAGCACCTCAAGCCATGGTCAAGTGGGTTCCCAAGGAAACGTCAAGTTCTACTTCGTCAAGCTCAACTACAACCCCAAGGATTCCCATCAAGATGATGTGGATCCCGAAGAAGAAGAACTAGAAAGTTCTTGAGGGTGACTCCGCCAACATACTTCACTCACATTCATTTTGGCAAAAACTTGTGCAATCAACTTCCACATCGTGCACTAGTTCATGGAGTCACAAACCCTCTTGTTGGTATGTCAAGGGACAAGGTAATCATTGCTTTCATGGACATCATCTGTTGTGAACTTCAATCTATGTCCATGGATATCCTTGTTTGTTCCTTGTGGGACTAACCCATGTAGGTATTGAAAGTGCCCGAATCCAAAGGATAGCTCCCAACTCTTGATGATCTCCATCAACATTGAGCATCTACATCTTCAACATCTACATGAAGTCTTCTACGACAACCCAAGGTTAGTTTGACCCTTTAAAAGGGGTTCTCACATCTAGGGGGAGCTTTGCTCTAAAAATTGAGCTAAAGCATCTTCAAATGATGTGAACACATCAATGCTTTATGTAAAAGTGGTAACCCCACCTGTGCTTAAACGATGAGTATGACCTATGATCAAATGTTCTCATTTGGCTCCTAAGTCAATGTACTCATATAAAGATGACCTAGTCATCGACAAATTGTGTGTTAGTTGCTAGAGTTTTGGTTGTGCATGTTTGACACATATTTCATTTGCTATCTTATTGTGTGAGCATGTTGGATGCATGATTTTATCCATTCGAGGACATCCATTTGTTGTTTTGGTCGTTTTGATTTTTCTGACCAAATGGATGGACAAGAATGCCTAAGTACCTCCCCTAGCTATCTATGCTTTCTTGTCTCAAATTCTATTCATGCTTACATCACAAATTTTGAACAAGTCATTTTCGGACCCTCCGGGTGAGGAGCACTCGGAGCCACGGATCCGTCAAGGGCTAATTTCCAAAACCGTCTAATTGATTTCGGTCAGACCAACTCACTCAAACTCGGTCGAACCGAAAGCATTTAGACTGATCTAAGTTTTCATCTCGGTGAAACCGAGTTGTGATTTTTGGCGTGACCGAAGTGCATAACTACCTAGCAGTTATCCATCTCGGTGCCACCGAGTTTTACAACTCGGTCCCACCGACAGCGAAGGGGTATATATTCCGAGGGCCGCGCGCGTTGATTCCTCCTTCAAACGTTTCGCCCCCACACCCCTTGCTGCCGTCGCCTTGGTCTCCGGATCGTCGCCATCGTCGCCTGTGCGCCCTCGCCGCAGGTCTCCGTCGCCGTCAACGGACATCTCCTCCGCGCCGTTGCCGCCGTAGAAAAACTCCACCAAGTTAGGGTGAGTTTTGATCCCACTCGTGCTCCCATCTCCGATTCAATGCACGTTTGGATTGCCTAGTATCTTGCCACGATTGAAATCCTCCTGTACACCAGATTAGTTCATTTGAACTAGATTCGAGTAAAAGTTTTAGGGTTAAGTTTCCGCGGAACACATCTCGGTGAGACCGATTTTATAATTTCGGTATGACCGATTTGGCCTATGGCCATTGCACTGCACCTTTCGGTCCAACCGAGTTGTGCAAAATCGGTGTGACCGAAATGAAGATTCTGTGAAACCCTAGTGTTTTCGGCAGGACCGAAACCCACTTCGGTCAAACCGAAAGTGGTGTGCCAAGCTCCTGTTTAACACTTCGGATTCACCGAACCTTAAACTCGGTCTGACCGAAATGTCTTCTATGAAAACCTAATACTAGAATTTGAACTCATTTTTTTGCAAAAACTTCTGCAGTTTGTGATGACTCTTCTTCTCTGCCTACACCTTATCTATTCACAGGTTGTCAGCCATGTCAGATGCCAGTGACAGTCAGAACAGGTCAGAGACACCCATTGCAGACATTCCAGAGGCAGGCACTAGTCCTGATCCTAGTAGCTCATCTGATGATGGTGAGAGGAGTACACCAAGTGGCTTGCCTCCTGCAGCCACCAGAGCTAGAAAGAAGAGGAATTCAGATGATGAGGATTCAGATTTTGTTGTTGAGGAAGAGGTGACCTCAAAGCCTAAAAGAAAGGTTGTTGCCAAAGAGCAACAAGGTCAACAATCTAAGAAGGGCACCAGCAAAGTCAAGCAGTCAACTGTTGCTAAGAAGCTGAATTTGGGAGAGGCAGCTGCAAGCTAAGTGAAGAAAACCTCCAAGAGAAAGAGGATAGTGCATGTTGCAGCAGTAGAGAATGAGGATGAGGAAGCACCCCAGCCTCCTCAGAAGCCGAAGCTCATGGGTGATGCCATTAAGGCTGGAGCCACATCAAAGCCCAAGAAATCTGCTCCAGCTAAGGCAGCTCCAGCAAAGCCTGCTACCAAGCCCAAGAAGACTGTCAGAAACATTCCAGCGTCTGAAAAGAACAAGGATGATGTGCCACCAGCTGAGTCAGACGATGAAGGACCAGTTTTGCTGAAACTTCGTCCAAAACTGCCACTCCATGATGATGCTCATCCTCAAGCTGAGGATATGAAGGCAAGGAAAGATAGAGGTCTCAGGCTATGGAGACAAACTGACCCATATGCCGTGAGGAGAAGAACTGCTGTAGATCCCAGATTTCACACCAGAGAGCAGCAGGACTTCTATGAAACCGTGCTGATGGACAAGAAGCCCATAGTCGCAGACACCCGATATGTTGACTGGAAGTACATTGACAGCGAAGAGCACAGAGATTTCTTTCCACATGTGCATGAAAGTTTCACTGCATGTGGCGTTGCAGACTTTGTAGGTCAGAAATTGACCAGTTGGAACGATGAGATGATAATGCAATTCTATGCCACAGCTCACTTCTACCCTGATGGAAAGATTACGTGGATGACTGAAGGTCAAAGGTTTTCTTCTTCTGTTGAAGAATGGGCAGAAATTCTGAATGCTCCAGTGCAACGAGAAGATTATATTGATGTATATGGGATTCCAAAGAAGAATCATGAATCCATGAAGAACATGTACAAAGAGATTCCAGCAGAGGATTTGGGAATCTGGAAGCTCGGCTCAGTCTACTATCTCCAGGCAGGCTTACCTACCACTAATACCATTTTGAGGCATACCTTGATGCCCAAATCTGGAGATGATCGCATGATCAGAGGATACTCTATCAACATGCTGCACATACTTGATGAGAGAGCACCTTTCAAGGTGATGGACTTGATGGTAGAGACCATTAAGAGGACCGTAGCTGACCAGAAAAGGTCATGTGGATTTGCCCCGCAGATTCAGATGCTTATCAGTGCCAAGTTTGGCACGGGCACATTCTTGTTGGATAGAGAACATTTACCGTTGCAGCCAGAGCATGAAGACAATGTTGTTGTGATGGATGAGGAGGATCCGACATCTGTTGAAGGTCAAGCCAAGATCGAAGCTGCTAAGAAAGCCAAAGCTGACAAGGAAGCAGCAGCAGCAGCAGCAGCTAAACCAAAGAGTTTCGGAGAGCAAATACTTGAAGCTACTCAAAGGATTGAACAACGCCTGGCCAGCATTGTACAGTCTCAGGAGAGCTTAGAGAGGATTGTTGAGGACAAGATCCACGCTCTGGACGTGAAGCTGACTGAAGTACAAGTGACCGTCAACAAGCTCGAGGCAGACATTGAGGAAGCAAAGCAGGAGAAGGAAGAGCTTATGCGTGAGTTGCAGGATGACTTAGTCCAGGATTCTCATCGACAGACTGCTCCGGTTCCCAAAGGACCCCGATCAGCTGCTATTCCAGTGACTGACACCAGGACTACAGCTTCAGCACCTCCCACAGTTCCAGCAGTTACTCCAACTCCATCTCCAGTGACCACTCCTCCAGCACAGACATCAGCTGAAGTCTTCGCCGATGCTGTCATATCCACTCCGACATCAACCCAGACGGGAGCCGCCAGCAGAGTCCACAGTGACGCTTAGCTTTATGCTTTTTCGAACTTTTTGGTAACTTGTTGCCAAAGGGGGAGAAATTGTATAGATCATAGGACTTCGAGAGAGAGAGTGCTGTTGTCTTTGCGCTTTTGCTCTTTCGTTCTTTTGCGGTTTCTTTGAGATACTTCTGGTTTTCGAGACATTCAGTGTGTTTGATACTCCGTTTGATTCTACCTTAATGAGTGCTTGGTCGTACTATGCTTTAATGTGTGCTTAATGCTTATCATATGCCATTCCTATCTCGTATGACCATTTACTCATGTCTTGGTGATTGGGTGCATGCTGTTCATTCTTATCATTTTGTGCGCTCCACCAAGTTGTATGTGACATGGAAGAGTGACCCATGATCCTAATCGATTGTGCATTTGCTTTCAAACGCAAACCTTAAATAATGCACAAATTTAGGGGGAGCTCTTGCTTATCACATACTTCTCAAAGCGACGATATTGTTCATTGATTATATCCTTTGTCGAAGCTTTGATCTATATGTTGTCATCAATTACCAAAAAGGGGGAGATTGAAAGTGCAACTAATCCCCGGGTGGTTTTGGTAATTAATAACAACATATATATCATTGAACTAATAGTTACTTGAGAATCATTTCAGAGAGTTCAGTGATATGGGTATGGCAAGGACTGAAGAAGTGGACCCCCCAAAATGCTAAGGCAAGCGTTGGCAAAAGCTCAAGACTCCATTTTTGGTTTAGTGATCCAAGATCACATTGAGTCCATAGGAAAAGCCAATACTATTAAAAGGGGATGAGGTTATGATGATGATCTGGTTGCTCAAGTGCTTAGTGATACATCTCCTAAACTATCAGCAATTTTCACTGCCATATACACTCATAAGTAGTCTCGGTCCCACCGATATTCCAAACTCAGTCACACCGAGATGAACCACCTCAGCCATAAGCCAAACCCTAGAAAACTCGGATTTTCCGATTCTGAACTCGGTCTCACCGAAACATGAGTTGCCAAGCTTCTGTAACCTTCTGTCATCAAATCGGTGTCACCGAGATGATGAAGTCGGTCCCACCGAAACTGGCATGCTCTTGTCATTGCACGAATCGGACTAACCGAGATTGTATTTTCGGTCCCACCGAAAATCCCAACGTTCACATTATTTGAACTATCGATCTCACCGAGTTGTCCACCTCGGTCCCACCGAGATTGCTCAAATGTGTGTAACGGTTGGATTTTGTGTGGAGGCTATTTATACCCCTCCACCCCCTCTTCATTCGTGGAGAGAGCCATCAGAAAGAACTACCACTCCTACCTTACATTTCTGAGAAGAGAACTACCTACCCTTGTGTTGAGATCAAGTTGCTCCACTCCCACCATATGAAGCTTGATCTCTAGCCTTCCCAAGTTGCTTTCCACTCAATCCTTTCTTCCACCACAGCCAAATCAGTGAGGAGAGTTGAGTGTTGGGGAGATTATCATTTGAAGCACAAGAGCAAGGAGTTCATCATCATCTACAACATCTATTACCTTTTGGAGGGTGGTGCCTCCTAGATTGGTTAGGTGTCGCTTGGGAGCCTCCGTCATCGAGATGTGGAGTTGAACCAAGAAGTTTGTAAGGGCAAGGAGATCGCCTACTTCGTGAAGATCTACCCCGAGTAAGGCTAGCCCTCCGTGGGCATAGGCCATGATGGAATAGACAAGGTTGCTTCTTCGTGGACCCTTCGTGGGTGGAGCCCTCCGTGGACTCGCGCAGCCGTTACCCTTCGTGGGTTGAAGTCTCCATCAACGTGGAAGTACGATAGCACCACCTATCGGAACCACGAGAAAAATCACCGCGTCTCCAAAATTGCGTTTGCTCTTCTCCACCTCTCTTTACTACATGTGCAATTTACTTTCCGCTGCCTATACTCTAGAATTGCATGTGTAGGGTGATGCTTGACTTGATCATAAGTGTGAATCTGCCAAAAACTGTTCTTTGTCAAAAGGCAGAATTTTTATATTGTCAAGTAGTCTAATCACCCCCCCTCTAGACATACTTTCGATCCTACACCCCTACTTTAGTACACCGACAAATGGTTTATGTTTTCTGACATCTCAGTTAAAGTATATTGTCACGGATCATTCAAACATGTTGAGCTTGCCTTTCCCCCTCATGCTAGCCAAATTCCTTGCACCAAGTAGAGATACTACTTGTGCTTCCAAATATCCTTAAACCAAGTTTTGCCATGAGAGTCCACCATACCTACCTATGGATTGAGTAAGATCCTTCAAGTAAGTTGTCATCGGTGCAAGCAATAAAAATTGCTCTCTAAATATGTATGATCTTTTGGTGTGAAGAAAATAGCTTTATACGATCTTCTTATGGAAGCAATAAAAGCGACGGACTGCATAATAAAGGTCCATATGCAAGTGCAATATAAAGTGACGTTCATTCACATTAAGATTTTGTGCATCCAACCCTAAAAGCGCATGACAACCTTTGCTTCCCTCTGCGAAGGGCCTATCTTTTACTTTATGTCTTTTACTTTATGCAAGAGTCAAGGTGATCTTCACCTTTCCCTTTTTCATTTTATCCTTTGGCAAGCACTTTGTGTTGGGGTGATCCTGATATATATATCCAATTGGATGTAAGTTAGCATGAACTATTATTGTTGACATCACCCAAAGGTGAATACATTGGGAGGCAACACTATAAGCCCCTATCTTTCTCAGTGTTCGATTGAAACTCCATAACCATTAGTATTGCGTGAGTGTTAGAAATTGTAGAAGACTATATGATAGTTGAGTATGTGGAGTTTGATATTCCTGAAAATAAGATGAATTGCAATTGTTTGATGACTGAGAAAGAAGTTTGCTAGTTTTCAAGAAAGTTTATGGTCTATGCTTTGACATGTGAATTGCTTGTTACTTTATCGTGAGAAGTTTTATGCGATGAACTACTGTTATGACACATTATCATGCTAGAAAAGGTGATTGAAATTATCATCGATCAAACTTGTGCACCTTCTAGCATTAACACTTCATAAATTCTTTCTTTTATCATTTACCTACTCGAGGACGAGTAGGAATTAAGCTTGGGGATGCTGATACGTGTCCAACGTATCTATAATTTATGAAGCATTCATGCTATTTTATTATCTGTTTTGAATGATTATGGGCTTTATTATACACTTTTATATTACTTTTGGGACTAACCTATTAACCGGAGGCCCAGCCCATATTGTTGTTTTATTGCATGTTTCAGTATTTCGAAGAAAAGGAATATCAAACGGAGTCCAAACGGAATGAAACCTTCGGTATCGTGATTTTTTGGAAGATTATCATCCTGGAGACTTGGAGTTCACGTCAGAAGATACTCGTGGAAGCCACGAGATAGGAGGGCGCGCCCCCCTGTAGGGCGCGCCCCCTGTCTCATAGGCCCCTCAAGCACCCCCCGACCGACTTCTTTCGCCTATATAAGCCTACATACCCTAAAACCATTGAATATCAAGATAAATCGGGAGTTCCACCGCCGCAAGCCTCTGTAGCCACCAAAAACCTCTCGGGAGCCCGTTCTGCACCCTGCCGGAGGGGGAACCCATCACCGGTGGCCATCTTCATCATCCCGGCCCTATCCATGACGAGGAGGGAGTAGTTCACCCTCGGGGCTGAGGGTATGTACCAGTAGCTATGTGTTTGATCTCTCTCTCTCTCTCTCTCTCTCTCTCTCTCGTGTTCTCTCTATTGCATGATTTTGATGTATCACGAGCTTTGTTATAATAGTTGGATCTTATGATGTTTCTCCCCCTCTACTCTCTTGTGATGAATTGAGTTTCCCTCTTGAAGTTATCTTATTGGATTGAGCCTTTACTTTGAGAACACTTCATGTATGTCTTGCCGTGTTTATCTATGGTGACAATGGGATGTCACGTGCCACTTGATGTATGATTTGGTGACCAACTTGCAGGTTCCTCCCATGAACCTCTGCATAGGGGTTGGCACACGTTTTCTTGACTCTCCGGTAGAAACTTTGGGGCACTCTTTGAAGTACTTTGTGTTGGTTGGATGAATCTGAGATTGTGTGATGCATATCATATATTCATGCCCACGGATACTTGAGGTGACAATGGAGTATCTAGGTGACATTAGGGTTTTGGTTGATTTGTGTCTTAAGGTGTTATTCTAGTACGAACTCTTGAATAGATTGATCCGAAAGAATAACTTTGAGGTGGTTTCATACCCTACCATAATCTCTACGTTTGTTCTCCGCTATTAGTTGCTTTGGAGTGACTCTTTGTTGCATGTTGAGGGATTGTTATATGATCTATCTATGTTATTATTGTTGAGAGAACTTGCACTAGTGAAAGTATGAACCCTAGGCCTTGTTTCCTATCAATGCAATACCGTTTACGCTCACTTTTATCTTTAGTTACCTTACCGTTTACGAAGTGATATGGAAGAAACAAAAGTGACGGACTGCATAATAAAGGTCTTTATCACAAGCGGCAATATATGGTGATGTTCTTTTGCATTGAGATTTTGTGCATCCAACCATAAAAGCGCATGACAACCTCTGCTTCCCTCTACGAAGGGCCTATCTTTTATTTTTATCTTCTACCCTTACACAAGTGTCATGGTGATCATCACCTTTTCTTTTTACACTTTTTCCTTTGGCAAGCACTATGTGTTGGAGAAATCCTGATATATCCACCCAGATGTAGGTTTTCATAAATTATTATTGTTGACACTACCCTTGAGGTAAAAGGTTGGGAGGCGAAACTATAAGCCCCTATCTTTCTCTATGTCCGATTGAAACTTTGTACCCATAAATATCACGTGAGTGTTAGCAATTGTGGAAGACTATATGATAGTTGAGTATGTGGGATTTGCTAAATCAAAGCTCTTACATAGACCCTTCCTGAAAATAAGATGACTTGCAGTTGTTTGATGACTAAGAACATGGTTTGTTAGTTTTTAAGAAACTTTATGGTCTATACTTTAACTTGTGAATAGCTTGCCACTTGATCATGAGAAGTTTTATGAGATGAGCTACTGTTTATGATATATAATGATGCTAGAAAAAGTGTTTGGAACTATCATTGATCAAACTTGTGCACTTGCTAGCATTAACACTTCATAAGTTATTTCTTTTATCATTTGCCTACTCGAGGACGAGCAGGAATTAAGCTTGGGGATGCTGATACGTCTCCAACGTATCTATAATTTATGAAGTATTCATGCTATTATATTATCTATCTCGGATGTTTTATATGCGTTTATATGCTATTTTATATGATTTTTCGGACTAACCTAATAACCTAGAGCCAGTGTCCGTTTTTGTTTTTTCCTTGTTTTTGAGTTTTGCAGAAAAGGAATATCAAACAGAGTCCAAATGACCTGAAAATTTACGGTGATTTTTTATGGACCAGAAGAAGCCCCGAAGCAAGAGTTGGGCCAGAAGAGCCACAAGGCCTCCAAAAGGTCGGGGGCGCGCCATACCCCCCCCCCCCTGAGGGTGCTCCGACCTTGTGGGCACCTTGTGGACCCCCTTGACATGAGACCAACGCCAAAAATTCCTATAAATACCAAAACCCTCAGAATTAACCTAGATCGGGAGTTCCGCTGCCGTAAGCCTCTGTAGCCACGAAAAACCAATCTAGGCCCTCTCTGGCACCCTGCCAGAGGGGGCCAACATCACCGGAGGCCATGCAGGAGGAAGCTGGAGGGGTCACCATCGCCATGGAGGCCAAGGACCAGAGGGAGAACCTTTCCCCATCTAAGGGGGACGCCATGGAGGAGGAAGCACAAAGGGGAGAACCGCTCCCCCTCTCTCTTGGTGGCACCGGAGTGCCATCGGGGGAACCATCACTGCAGTGATCGTCTTCATCAACATCACCTTCATCATCACCATCCTCATCTCTTTTACGCGGTCCACTCTCCCGCACCCCGCTCTAATCCCCTACTTGAACAAGGTGCTTTATGCCACATATTATGATCCAATGATGTGTTGCCATCCTATGATGTTTTGAGTAGATTTCGTTTGTCTTTTGGGTTGATTGATGATATAGATTGGTTTGAGTTGTATGTTTTACTTTGGTGATGTCCTATGGTGCCTTTCATGCCACGCACATGTGAAGGATTCCTGTTGTAGGGTGTTGCAATACGTTCATGATTCGCTTATAGTGGGTTGCTAGAGTGACAGAAGCTTAAACCAGAGTAAGGGGGTTGTTCGTATGGGATAAAGGGGACTTGATGCTTCAATGCTATGGTTGGGTTTTACCTTAATGATCTTTAGTAGTTGCGGATGCTTGCTAGAGTTCCAATCATAAGTGCATATGATCCGAGAAGAGAAAGTATGTTAGCTTATGCCTATCCCTCTTATAAAATTGCAATGACGACTATCGATGTTGTTAACAATTGCCTAGGACAATTCCGCACACCGATCCATCATTATTCCATACTCGCTATTTATAATATATAGTAATATATTCTAACTTTATGATAACAGCACCTACTTTTATATTTTAGTTCTCCGATATCATGCAAAGTTATCCTCTTCTTACCCACAACGTAATTTTATTTCTCATTTCTAGTTGGAAGCAAATGTTCGGTGTGCGTAGAGTCGTATCAGTGGCAGATAGGACTTGAGAGAATATTGATCTTACCTTTATCTCCTTGTGGGTTCAACACTCCATGATTATCACTTCCACCTTTGGAAAGTGCTATGATGATTCCTTGCACTTGAGGATTATCAGGGTGCTTCACATCCGCGATGTGCAAGGTCCCAAGGGGATGGGAACCATTGAGCTAGGCTTGAAGCTAGGAAGCAGGAGGTCTTCCGGTGCAAGGGGATGGTGGAGCGTGGACTCAACGCCAATCACCTCTGAAGGAAATATGCCCTAGAGGCAATAATAAAGTTATTATTTATTTCCTCATATCAAGATAAATGTTTATTATTCATGCTAGAATTGTATTAACTGGAAACACGATACATGTGTGAATACACAGACAAACTTAACGTCACTAGTATGCCTCTACTTGACTAGCTCATTAATAAAAGATGGTTATGTTTCCTAACCATAGACATGAGTTGTCATTTGATTAACGGGGTCACATCATTAGGAGAATGATGTGATTGACATGACCCATTCCGTTAGCTTAGCACTTGATCGTTTAGTATGTTGCTATTGCTTTCTTCATGACTTATACATGTTCCTACAACTATGAGATTATGCAACTCCCGTTTACCGGAGGAACACTTTGTGTGCTACCAAACGTCACAATGTAACTGGGTGATTATAAAGGAGCTCTACAGGTGTCTCCAAAGGTACATGTTGAGTTGGCGTATTTCGAGATTAGGTTTTGTCACTCCGATTGTCGGAGAGGTATCTCTGGGCCCTCTCGGTAATGCACATCACTATAAGCCTTGCAAGCAATGTAGCTAATGAGTTAGTTACGGAATGATGCATTACGTAACGAGTAAAGAGACTTGCCGGCAACGAGATTGAACTAGGTATTGGGATACCGACGATCAAATCTCGGGCAAGTAACATACCGATGACAAAGGGAACAACATATGTTGTTATGCGGCTTGACCGATAAAGATCTTCGTAGAATATGTAGGAGCCAATATGAGCATCCAGGTTCCGCTATTGGTTATTGACCGGAAACGTGTCTCGGTCATGTCTACATAGTTCTCGAACCCGTAGGGTCCGCACGCTTAAGGTTTCGTTGACAGTTCTATTATGAGTTTTGATGTACTGAAGGTTGTTCGGAGTCCCGGATATGATCACGGACATGACGAGGAGTCTTGAAATGGTCGAGACATAAAGATCAATATATTGGACGACTATATTTGGACACCGGAAAGGTTCCGGTGAGATTGGGACAATATTGGAGCTCCGGGAGGTTATCGGAACCCCCGGGGAGGTATATGGGCCTTATTGGGCCTTAGTGGAAAGGAGGGGAAAGGAGAAAAGGAGGGGGCACCCCCCAAGACCAATCCGAATTGGGAGGGGGGCCGGCCCCCCCTTTCCTTCTTCCCTCCCTCCTCTTCCTTCCCTCTCCCTCTCCTAATAGGAAAGGGGGGAGTCCTACTCCCGGTGGGGGTTGGACTCCCCCCCTAGGGCGCGCCACCCCCCTTGGCCGGCCCCCTCCTCCACTCCTTTATATACGGGGGAGGGGGCACCCCATAGGCCCAACAATTGATCTCTTGATCTCTTAGCCGTGTGCGGTGCCCCCCTCCACCATAGTTCACCTCGATAATATTGTAGTGGTGCTTAGGCGAAGCCCAGCGATGGTAGAACATCAAGATCATCACCACGCCGTCGTGCTGACGAAACTCTTCCCTGACATTCTGCTGGATCGGAGTACGGGGAACGTCATCGAGCTGAACATGTGCTAGAACTCGGAGGTGCCGTAGTTTCGGTGCTTGATCGGTCGGGCCGTGAAGACGTACGACTACATCAACTGCGTTGTGCTTACGCTTCTGCTTTCGGTCTACGAGGGTATGTGGACACACTCTCCCCTCTTGTTGCTATGCATCACCATGATCTTGCGTATGCGTAGGATTTTTTTTTGAAATTACTACGTTCCACAACAGTGGCATCCGAGCCTGGTTTTATGCGTAGATGTTATATGCACGAGTAGAACACAAGTGAGTTGTGGGCGATACAAGTCATACTGCTTACCAGCATGTCATACTTTGGTTCGGCGGTATTGTTGGATGAAGCGGCCCGGACCGACATTACACGTACGCTTACGCGAGGCTGGTTCTACCGACGTGCTTTGCACACAGGTGGCTAGCGGGTGTCAGTTTCTCCAACTTTAGTTGAACCGAGTGTTGCTACACCCGGTCCTTGCGAAGGTTAAAATAGCACCAACTTGACAAACTATCGTTGTGGTTTTGATGCGTAGGTAAGAACGGTTCTTGCTCCGCCCGTAGCAGCCACGTAAAATTTGCAACAACAAAGTAGAGGACGTCTAACTTGTTTTTGCAAGGCATGTTGTGATGTGATATGGTCAAGACGTGATGCTATATTTTATTGTATGAAATGATCATGTTTTGTAACCGAGTTGTCGGCAACTGGCAGCAGCCATATGGTTGTTGCTTTATTGTATGAAATGCAAGCACCCTGTAATTGCTTTACTTTATCACTAAGCAGTAGCGATAGTCGTGGAAGCAATAGATGGCGAAACGACAATGATGCTACGATGGAGATCAAGGTGTCACGCTGGTGACGATGGTGATCACGACGGTGCTTCGGAGACGGAGATCACAAGCACAAGATTATGATGGCCATATCATATCACTTATATTGATTGCATGTGATGTTTATCATTTATGCATCTTATCTTGCTTTGATTGACAGTAGCATTTTAAGATGATCTCTCACTAATTATCAAGTGTTCTCCCTGAGTATGCACCATTGCGAAAGTTCTTCGTGCTGAGACACCATGTGATGATCAGGTGTGATAGGCTCTACGTTGAAATACAACGGGTGCAAAACAGTTGCACAGCGGAATACTCAGGTTAAACTTGACGAGCCTAGCATATACAGATGTGGCCTCAGTACACGGAGACTGAAAGGTCGAACGTGAATCATATAGTAGATATGATCAACATAGTGATGTTCACCATTGAAAACTACTCCATCTCACGTGATGATCGAACATGGTTTAGTTGGTTTGGATCACGTGATCACTTAGATGACTAGAGAGATGTTTGTCTAAGTGGGAGTTCTTTAGTAATATGATTAATTGAACTTAAATTTATCATGAACTTAGTACCTGATAGTATTTTGCTTGTCCATGTTTGTTGTAGATAGATGGCTCGTGCTGTTTTTCTTTTGAATTTTAGTGCGTTCCTTGAGAAAGCAAAGTTGAAAGATGATGGTAGCAATTACACGGAGTGGGTCCGTAACTTGAGGATTATCCTCATTGCTGCACAGAAGAATTACGTCTTGGAAGCACCACTAGGTGCCAGGCCTGCTGCAGATGCAACTGACGACGTTAAGAACGTCTGGCAGAGCAAAGCTGATGACTACTCGATAGTTCAGTGTGCCATGCTTTACGGCTTTGAACCGGGACTTCAACGATGTTTTGAACGTCATGGAGCATATGAGATGTTCCAGGAGTTGAAGTTAATATTTCAAGCAAATGCCCGGATTGAGAGATGTGAAGTCTCCAATAAGTTCTATAGCTGCAAGATGGAGGAGAATAGTTTTGTCAGTGAACATATACTCAAAATGTCTGGGTATAATAATCACTTGATTCAACTGGGAGTTAATCTTCCTGATGATAGTGTCATTGACAGAATTCTTCAATCACTGCCACCAAGCTACAAGAGCTTCTTGATGAACTATATTATGCAAGGGATGGACAAGACTATTCCTGAGCTCTTCGCAATGCTAAAGGCTGCGGAGGTAGATTTCAAGAAAAAGGGTAAAGGGAAGAAGAAGGAGAACTTCAAGAAGAACAACAAACAAGTTGCTTCTCAAGAGAAGAAACCCAAGTCTGGACCTAAGCCTGAGACTGAGTGCTTCTACTTCAAGCAGACTGGTCACTGGAAGCGGAACTGCCCCAAGTACTTGGAGGATAAGAAGGATGGCAAGGTGAAAAAAGGTATATGTGATATACATGTTATTGATGTGTACCTTACTAATGCTCACATTAGCACCTGGGTATTTGATACTGGTTCTGTTGCTAATATTTGCAACTCGAAACAGGGACTACAGATTAAGCGAAGATTGGCTAAGGACGAGGTGACGATGCACGTGGGAAATGGTTCCAAAGTCGATGTGATCGCAGTCGGCACGCTACCTCTACATCTACCTTCGGGATTAGTTTTAGACCTGAATAATTGTTATTTGGTGCCAGCGTTAAGCATTAACATTATATCTAGATCTTGTTTGATGCGAGACGGTTATTCATTTAAATCTGAGAATAATGGTTGTTCTATTTATATGAGTAATATCTTTTATGGTCATGCACCCTTGAAAAGTGGTCTATTTTTCTTAAATCTCGATAGTAGTGATACACATATTCATAATGTTGAAGCCAAAAGATGCAGAGTTGATAATGATAGTGCAACTTATTTGTGGCACTGCCGTTTGGGTCATATTGGTGTAAAGTGCATGAAGAAACTCCATACTGATGGACTTCTGGAATCACTTCATTATGAATCACTTGGTACTTGTGAACCGTGCCTCATGGGCAAGATGACTAAAACACCGTTTTCCAGAACTATGGAGCGAGCAACTGATTTGTTGGAAACCATACATACTGATGTGTGTGGTCCAATGAATGTTGAGGCTCACGGCGGGTATCGTTATTTTCTCACCTTCACAGATGATTTGAGCAGATATGGGTATATCTACTTAATGAAACACAAGTCTGAAACATTTGAGAAAGTTCAAAGAATTTCACAGTGAAGTGGAAAATCATTGTAACAAGAAAATAAAGTTTCTATGATCCGATCATGGAGGAGAATATTTGAGTTACGAGTTTGGTTTACATTTGAAACAATGCGGAATAGTTTCGCAACAAACGCCACCCGGAACAGCACAGCGTAATGGTGTGTCCGAACGTCGTAATCGTACTTTACTAGATATGGTGCGATCTATGATGTCTCTTACTGATTTACCGTTATCATTTTGGGGTTATGCTTTAGAGACGGCCGCATTCACGTTAAATAGGGCACCATCAAAATCCGTTGAGACGACGCCTTATGAACTGTGGTTTGGCAAGAAACAAAAGTTGTTGTTTCTTAAAGTCTGGGGTTGTGATTCTTATGAGAAGAAACTTCAACCAGATAAGCTCGAACCCAAATCGGAGAAATGTGTCTTCATAGGATACCCAAAAGAGACTATTGGGTACACCTTCTATCACAGATCTGAAGGCAAGATTTTTGTTGCTAAATTCGGATCCTTTTAGAGAAGGAGTTTCTCTCGAAAGAAGTGAGTGGGAGGAAAGTAGAACTTGATGAGGTAACTGTACCTGCTCCTTTATTGGAAAGTAGTTCATCACAAGAACCGGTTCCTGTGACAACTACACCAATTAGTGAGGAAGCTAATGATATTGACCATGAAACTTTAGATCAAGTTACTACCGAACCTCGTAGGTCAACCAGAGTAAGATCGGCACCAGAGTGGTACGGTAATCCTATTCTGGAAGTCATGTTACTTGACCATGGCGAACCTACGAACTATGAGGAAGCGATGATGAGCCCAGATTCCGCAAAATGGCTTGAGGCCATGAAATCTAAGATGGGATCCATGTATGAGAACAAAGTATGGACTTTGGTTGACTTGCCCGATGATCGGCAAGCCATCGAGAATAAATGGATCTTCAAGAAGAAGACTGACGCTGATGGTAATATAACTGTCTACAAAGCTCGACTTGTTGCGAAAGGTTTTCGACAAGTTCAAGGGGTTGACTACGATGAGACTTTCTCACCCGTAGCGATGCTTAAGTCTGTCCGAATCATATTAGCAATTGCCGCATTTTATGATTATGAAATATGGCAAATGGATGTCAAAACTGCATTCCTGAATGGATTTCTGGAAGAAGAGTTGTATATGATGCAACCGGAAGGTTTTGTCAATCCAAAAGGTGCTAACAAAGTGTGCAAGCTCCAGCGATCCATTTATGGACTAGTGCAAGTCTCTCGGAGTTGGAATAAACACTTTGATAGTGTGATCAAAGCATATGGTTTTATATAGACTTTTGGAGAAGCCTGTATTTACAAGAAAGTGAGTGGGAGCTCTGTAGCATTTTTGATATTATATGTAGACGACATATTGTTGATTGGAAATGATATAGAATTTCTGGATAGCATAAAGGGATACTTGAATAAAAGTTTTTCGATGAAAGACCTCGGTGAAGCTGCTTACATATTGGGCATCAAGATCTATAGAGATAGATCAAGACTCTTAATTGGACTTTCACAAAGCACATACCTTGATAAAGTTTTGAAAAAGTTCAAAATGGATCAGGCAAAGAAAGGGTTCTTGCCTATATTACAAGGTGTGAAGTTGAGTCAGACTCAATGCCCGACCATAGCAGAAGATAGAGAGAAAATGAAAGATTTTCTCTATGCTTCAGCCATAGGCTCTATCATGTATGCAATGCTGTGTACCAGACCTGACGTATGCTTAGCAATAAGTTTAACAGGGAGATACCAAAGTAATCCAGGAGTGGATCACTGGACAGGCGTCAAGAATATCCTGAAATACCTGAAAAGGACTAAGGATATGTTTCTCGTTTATGGAGGTGACAAAGAGCTAGTCGTAAATGGTTACGTCGATGCAAGCTTTGACACTGATCCGGACGATTCTAAATCAGAAACCGGATACGTGTTTATATTGAACGGTGGAGCTATCAGTTGGTGCAGTTCTAAACAAAGCATCATGGCAGGATCTACATGCGAAGCGGAGTACATAGCTGCTTTGGAAGCAGCAAATGAAGGAGTCTGGATGAAGGAGTTCATTTCCAATCTAGGTGTCATACCGAGTGCATCGGGACCAATGAAGATCTTCTGTGACAATACTGGTGCAATTGCCTTGGCAAAGGAATCCATATTTCACAAGAGGACCAAGCACATCAAGAGATGCTTCAATTCCATCCGGAACCAAGTCCAGGTGGGAGACATAGAGATTTGCAAGATACATACGGATCTGAATGTTGCAGACCCGTTGACTAAGCCTCTTCCACGGGCAAAACATGATCAGCACCAAGACTCCATGGGTGTTAGAATCATTACTGTGTAATCTAGATTATTGACTCTAATGCAAGTGGGAGACTGAAGGAAATATGCCCTAGAGGCAATCATAAAGTTATTATTTATTTCCTCATATCATGATAAATGTTTATTATTCATGCTAGAATTGTATTAACCGGAAACATGATACATGTGTGAATACATAGAAAATCTTAATGTCACTAGTATGCCTCTACTTGACTAGCTCATTAATCAAATATGGTTATGTTTCCTAACCATAGACATGAGTTATCATTTGATTAACGGGATCACATCATTAGGAGAATGATGTGATTGACATGAGCCATTCCGTTAGCTTAGCACTTGATCATTTAGTATGTTGCTATTGCTTTCTTCATGACTTATACATGTTCCTACAACTATGAGATTATGCAACTCCCGTTTACCGGAGGAACACTTTGTGTGCTACCAAACGTCACAACGTAACTGGGTGATTATAAAGGAGCTCTACAGGTGTCTCCAAAGGTACATGTCGAGTTGGCGTATTTCGAGATTAGGTTTTGTCACTCCGATTGTCGGAGAGGTATCTCTGGGCCCTCTCGGTAATGCACATCACTATAAGCCTTGCAAGCAATGTAGCTAATGAGTTAGTTACGGAATGATGCATTACGTAACAAGTAAAGAGACTTGCCGGCAACGAGACTGAACTAGGTATTGGGATACCGACGATCAAATCTCGGGCAAGTAACATACCGATGACAAAGGGAACAACATATGTTGTTATGCGGTTTGACCGATAAAGATCTTCGTAGAATATGTAGGCGCCAATATGAGCATCCAGGTTCCGCTATAGGTTATTGACCGGAAATGTGTCTCGGTCATGTCTACATAGTTCTCGAACCCGTAGGGTCCCCACGCTTAAGGTTTTGTTGACAGTTTTATTATGAGTTTACGAGTTTTGATGTACCGAAGGTTGTTCGGAGTCCCGGATGTGATCACGGACATGACGAGGAGTCTCGAAATGGTCGAGACATAAAGATCAATATTTGGACGACTATATTTGGACACCGGAAAGGTTCCGGGTGAGATTGGGACAATACCGGAGCCCCGGGAGGTTATCGGAACCCCCCGGGAGGTATATGGGCCTTATTGGGCCTTAGTGGAAAGGAGGGGAAAGGAGCAAAGGAGGGGGCGCCCCCCCCCCAAGCCCAATCCGAATTGGGAGGGGGGCTGGCCCCCCTTTCCTTCTTCCCTCCCTCCTCTTCCTTCCCTCTCCCTCTCCTAATAGGAAAGGGGGGAGTCCTACTCCCGGTGGGGGTTGGACTCCCCCCCTAGGGCGCGCCACCCCCCTTGGCTGGCCCCCTCCTCCACTCCTTTATATACGGGGGAGGGGGGCACCCCATAGACACAACAATTGATCTCTTGATCTCTTAGCTGTGTGCGGTGCCCCCCTCCACCATAGTTCACCTTGATAATATTGTAGCGGTGCTTAGGCAAAGCCCTGCGACGGTAGAACATCAAGATCGTCACCACGCCTTTGTGCTGACAGAACTCTTCCCTGACATTCTGCTGGATCAGAGTACAAGGAACGTGATCGAGCTGAACGTGTGCTAGAACTCGGAGGTGCCGTTGTTTCGGTGCTTGATCGGTCAGGCCGTGAAGACATACGACTACATCAACCACGTTGTGATAATGCTTCCGCTTTCGGTCTACGAGGGTACGTGGACACACTCTCCCCTCTTGTTGCTACGCATCACCATGATCTTGCGTATGCGTAGGATTTTTTTTGAAATTACTACGTTCCCCAACAACCTCATGGTCACAGACCTTATCTGTGATCTCAAGGTGCATGGCAAGTCCATGAAGGACATCGTATTCACCCTCAACGAGCAAATCAACTTCCTCCAAAGCTAGATCTTTGATCTCCAAAACCAAGTCTTTGAATATGAGGCGAGGTTTAAAGGTATGAGTTTGGCTGCCAGTTGCAGGACCCGTGAGACTCACTCCTCCTCTTATGATGGTGGACCTCTACCATGGAAACCCGAGGACAAGATCTCTACTTCATCACCACCACCACCTTCTTCATCACCAAAAGAAAATTGAGTATCGGGTATGGGCACTCCCCTTGGCTTCCGCCAAGCTTGGGGGAGCTGCCCCTGTATCGTATCATCCCCGCTATCTTTTGCCGCCTTTACTTATTCTAGTTCGATCTTTTGCTTTAGATGAATAAAAGTTTAGTTCGATCCTTTCTTTTCAAGCATTTTCTTAGTGATCTATCCTTGTAATCGTGTGCAAGATATATAATAAAGTTAGTTTGAGTTTTGCTTTCCTTACTTTCATGTTGCAATAAAAAGAAAGGAAATAAATAAAAGGAAAGGAAATAAATCAAAAAGATCATATGCTAATCTTATGGTAGGTGCTGAGACCACATAAGGAAAAGTATAAGTAGAAAATTTTATTAGAGATTGACAAATATAGCATTAGTCAATGATGCAACTCATGAAAGAATTAATAAGGGAAGATAAGATTCACATATAAATACACTAGCCTAGAAATCTTTTGTGATTGTGAGCCCCCATCAAAACATTATATGCCAAAAATTGTGACGTTGGACAAGGAAGACAATGCAATGATTTATGTTCGTTCATATTCACATAGAATTTATATTGTCATAGGTCCTTTAACATGTGTTGCTTGCTCCCTATCTTGTCTAGCCAAAAACTCCGCACCAAGTAGAGATACTACTTGTCCATCCAAAAAACTCTTAAACCCAAATCATTTTCAAGAGTCCACCATACCTACCTAGGGATTGAGCAAGATCCCTCAAGTAAGTTGTCATCGGTGCAATAAGGCAATAAAAATTGCTTCTAAAAGTGTGAGATCATTTAGTGTAAGAGAAAATTGAGCGTTGTACGAACTTGTGATGGTGAAGAATAAAAGCGACAAACTGCATAATAAAGGTTGCCATCACAAGGGGCAATACAATGTGACGTTCTTTTTCACTAAGGGGTTGAGCATACAAACAAATGAGCGCATGGCAACCTCTGCTTCCCTCTACGAAGGGCCTATCTTTTACCTTTATGTATTTACTTTTATGCAATGAGTCAAAGTTTTTCTCTATATTCCTTTTATTTTCTCCTTTGGCAAGCATCATGTGGTGAGGAAAGATCTAGGCACATATGTCCAGTTGAATATGGGTAGCATGAGTTATTATTGTTGACATCATCCTTGAGGTGAATACGTTGGGAGGCAAAACTATAACCCCCTATCTTTCTATGTGTCCGGTTGAAACGTTTTGCTCATGTGTATGCGGTGAGTGTTAGCAATCATAGAAGACTATATGATGGTTGAGTATGTGGACTTGCCTAAAGGCTCCGATACGTGACCCTTTATGAAAAGATGATGAATTGTAGTTGCAAAGTTGAGTCAGAACATAGTTTGTTGGTTTCTAATAGAGTTTATGCTTTATACTTCGATAGTGTGATGAATTGACACTTATTCATGAGAAGTCTATGATGAAAGTTCTATGATAAGAGTCCTATGTTTAAGTTTGTTGCTGTTATAATAATCAACATGATACTTCTATGTCCGTATTTTGTTTTTATCGACACCTCTTTCTCTCTAAGCATGTGGACATGTTTTTCGATTTCGATTTTCGCTTGAGGACAATCAAGGTCTAAGCTTGGGGGAGTTGATATGTCCATTTTGCATCATGTTTTCCCACTATTATTTATGATGTTTTTATGCATAATGATGCTTTTGGAGTAATTTTAATGCCTTTTCCCTCATAATATGCAAGGTACACACAAAGAGGGATAATTCCGGCAGCTGGAAATATGGACCTGGAAAAGCTACTTCAAGCTACCTATTCTGCACAGCTCCAAACAAGCTGAAACTTTACGAAGAATTTTTATGGAATATATGAAGAATATTGGAGAAAATAAGTACCAGAGGGGGCCCACCAGGTGGGCACAACCCACCTGGGCACGCAAGGGACCCCAGGCGTGCCCTGGTGGGTTGTGCTCACCCAGGCCCGCCTCCGGAGCCCATCTTCCGGTATATAGGTCATTTTGACCTAGAAAAAATAAGGAGAGGACTTTCGGGATGGAGCGCTGCCGTTTGGAAGCGGAACTTGGGCAGGAGCACTTTTGCCCTCCGGTGAAGCGATTCCGCCGGGGGAACTGATACGTCTCCAACGTATCTATAATTTTTGATTGTTCCATGCTATTATATTATCTGTTTTTGACGTTTTATATGCATTAATATGCTATTTTATATGATTTTTGGGACTAACCTTTTAACCTAGAGCCCAGTGCGAGTTCCTGTTTTTTCCTTGTTTTACAGTTTCGCAGAAAAGGAATACCAAACGGAGTCCAAACGAAATGAAACTTTTGTGATGATTTTTCTTGGACCAGAAGACATCCAGAGGTCTTGGAGTGATGTCAGGAAAGCCACAAGGCGGCCACAAGGTCAGGAGGCATGCCTAGGGGGGGTAGGGCGCGCGCCCCACCATTGTGGGCCCCTCATGAGTCGACGGACCTATTTCTTCCGCCCATATATTCTCAAATATCCGAAAAACTTCCAGGGGAGCCACGAAAACCTCTTTTCCATCGCCTCAACATTCTGTACCCGTGAGATCCCATCTAGGGGCCTTTTTCGGCGTCTTACCGGAGGGGGATTCGATCACGGAGGGCTTCTACATCAACATCATTGCCTCTCTGATGAAGCGTGAGTAGTTTACCACAGACCTAGGAGTCCATACCTAGTATCTAGATGTCTTCTTCTCTCTCTTTGATTATCAATACAAAGTTCTCCTCGATGTTCTTAGAGATCTATTCAATGTAATACTCTTTTGCGGTGTGTTTGCCGAGATCCGATCAATTGTGGATTTATGATCAGCTTATCTATGAATATCATTTGAATCTCCTCTGAATTCTTTTATGCATGATTTGATATGTTTGCAAGTCTCTTCGAACTATCGATTTGGTTTGGCCAACTAGATTGGTTTTTCTTGCAACGGGAGAAATGCTTAGCTTTGGATTCAATCTTGCGGTGCTCGATCCTAGTGATAGAAGGGGAACAGACACGTATTGTATTGTTGCCATCGAGAATAAAAAGATGGGGTTTTCATCATATTGCTTGAGTTAATTCCTCTACATCATGTCATCTTTCTTAATGCGCTACTCCGTTCTTTATGAACTCAATACTCTAGATGCATGCTGGATAGCGGTCGATGTGTGGAGTAATAGTAGTAGATGCAGGTAGGAGTCGGTCTACTTGATACAGACGTGTTGCCTATATTCATGATCATTGCCTTAGATATCATCATAACTTTGCGCTTTTCTATCAATTGCTCGACAATAATTTGTTCACCCACCGTAATATTTTCTATCTTGAGAGAAGCCTCTAGTGAAACCTATGGCCCTCGGGTCTACTTTCCATCATATAAGTTTCCGATCTACAATTTTGGTTTCCTATTTAATTTCTTTGCAATCTTTTACTTTCCGTTCCATAAACCAAAAATACCAGAACTATTACTTTACCGTGTATCCATCTATATCAGATCTCACTTTGCAAATAACCATGAAGGGATTGACTACCCCTTTGTCGCGTTGGGTGCAAGTTGGTGTTTGTTTGTGCCGGTATTCGGTGGCTTATGCGTTGTCTCCTACTAGATTGATACCTTGGTTCTCAAAACTGAGGGAAATACTTACTCTACTTTGCTACATCACCCTTTCCTCTTCAAGGGCAAAACCAACGCAAGCTCAAGAGGTAGCAGGAAGAATTTCGGGTGCCGTTGCCGGGGAGATCTATGCCAAGCCGAGACATACCAAGTACCCATCATAAACTCTCACCCCTCCCATTACATTATTTGCCATTCGCCTCTCGTTTTCTCTCACCCACTTCTAAAACGATTTTCAAAAAAATTGCCTTTTCTTCGCCCCTCTTCCATTCGCCTTCTCTGCTTGCTTTTTGGGTGCTCGTGTGTTGGATTGCGTGCTTTGTCACGATGGCTCAAGATAAGACCAAATTGTGTGACTTTTCCAATACTGACAACAATGATTTTATTAGTACTCTGATTGCTCCCAATGCTAATGCGGAATCTTGTGAGATTAATACTACTTTGTTGAATCTTGTTATGAAAGATCAATTTTGCGGCCTTCCCAATGAAGATGTCGCATCCCATCTTAATAATTTCATTTATTTGTGTGATATGCAAAATAAAAAATATGTGGATAATGATATTGTTAAGTTGAATTTTCCATTCTCGCTTAGGGATCGCGCTAAAACTAGGTTTTCAACTTTGCCTAAAAATAGTAGATTCATGGAATAAGTGTAAAGATGCTTTTATTTCCAAGTATTTTCCTCCCGCTAAGATTATCTCCCTTAGGAACGATATTATGAATTTTAAGGAACTTGATCATGAACATGTTGCACAATCTTGGGAGAGGATGAAATTGATTATACGAAATTTCCCTACTCATGGTTTGAATTTGTGAATGATTATACAAAAAATATGCCGGATTGAATTTTGCTTCTACAAATCTTTTAGATTCGGCCGCGGGAGGCACTTCTATGGAAATTACTTTAGGAGAGGCTACTAAACTCCTAGATAATATTATGGTTAATTATTCTTGATGGCATACTGAAAGATCTTCCACTAGTAAAAACAATGCATGCGATTGAAGAGATTAATGTTTTGAGTGGAAAGATGGATGAGCTTATGAAATTATTTGCTAGCAAGAGTGCTCCTATTGATCCTAATGATATTCCTTTGTCTACTTTGATTGAAAACAATAATGAATCTATGGATGTGAATTTTGTTGGTAGGAACAATTTTGGTAATAACGTGTATAGAGGTAATTTTAATACTTAGTCGTTTCCTAGTAATTCCTCTAATAATTATGGTAATTCCTACAACAATTCTTATGGAAATTATAATAAGATGCCCTCTGATTTTGAGAATAGTGTTAAAGAATTTATAAGTTCGCAAAAGAATTTCAATGCTTTGATTGAAGAAAAATTGCTTAAGATTGATGATTTGGCTAGGAATGTGGATAGCATTTCTCTTGATGTTGATTCTTTGAAACTTAGATCTATTCCATCTAAGCATGTATCAATGAGTCTCTCAAATCCATGAGAATTTCCATTGTTGAGTGCAAAGAAAGAACCGCTAAGATGCGTGCAAAAAAGGATCGATTTATAAAAGTGTGTTCTTCTAGTTTCCATGAAAATAAGGATGAATATCTTAAAGTGATTGATGTGAATCCTATTTAATCTTTATTTTCCAATGTAAATCTTGATAAAGATGGGACTGGAGATGAGTCAACTTTAGTTAAAAGGCGTCCCAATGATTCGGAGTTTTAAGATCTTGATGCAAAAATTGATAAAAGTGGGATTGGAGAGGTCAAAACTTTAAATAGCAATGAACCCACTCATTTGGATTTCAAGGAATTTAATTATGATAATTGCTCTTTAATAGATTGTATTCCCTTGTTGCAATCCATGTTGAATTCTCCTCATGCTTATAATCAAAACAAAGCTTTTACTAAACATATCGTTGATGCTATGATGCAATCTTTTGAAGAAAAGCTTGAATTGGAAGTCTCTATTCCTGGAAAACTTTATGATGAGGGGGAACCTACTAATAAGATTTAGATTAAAGATTATGGATGTCATGCTTTGTGTGATTTGCGTGCTAGTGTTTCCACGATTCCAAAAACTTTATGTGATGTGTTAGGTTTCCGTAAATTTGTCGATTGTTCTTTAAATTTGTATCTTGTGGATTCCACTATTCAGAAACCTATGGGAAGGATTAATAATGTTCTTATTGTTGCAAATAGGAATTACGTGCCCGTAGATTACATTGTTCTTGATATAGATTGCAATCCTACATGTCCTACTATTCTTGGTAGACCCTTCCTTAGAAAGATTGGTGCAATTATTGATATGAAAGAAGAAAAAACATTAGGTTTCAATTTCCGTTAAGGAAATGCATGGAACACTTCCCTAGAAAGAAAATTAAATTGCCTTATGAATCTATTATGAGAGCCACTTATGGATTACATTCCAAAGATGATAACACCTAGATCTATTCGTGTTTTATGCCTAGCTAAGGGCGTTAGACAATAGAGCTTGTTGGGAGGCAACCTGATTTTATTTTGTTTTTGCTTTTTAGGTTCTATTTTGCAATAAGTATTACAACTAGCCTCTAGTTAGATGTGGTTTTATGTTTTAATTAGTGTTTGTGCCAAGTAAGACCTTTGGGATAGCTTATGGTAATAGTTGATTTGATCTTGCAGAAAAAACAGAAACTTATGCGCTCAGTCCCAGAATTTTAAAAATCACAGAAGCTTCGATTTTTTTTGAATGTTTAACAATAGATTGATATACAAATTTCTTAGGTCGTCCTAATTTTTCAGGATTTTTGGAGTTATAGAAGTATGCAAACTATCCAGATTACTACAGACTGTTCTGTTTTTGACAGATTCTGTTTTTCGCGTGCTGTTTGCTTATTTTGATGCATCTGTGGCTAGTATCGGGGGGTATGAACCATGGAAAAGTTGGAATACAGTATATATTACACCAATATAAATAAAGAATGAGTACACAACAGTACCAAAAGTGGTGATTTATTTTCTTATACTAACAGAGCTTATGAGATTTTCTGTTGAGTTTTGTGTTGTGAAGTTTTCAAGTTTTGGGTAAGGATTTGATGGACTATGGAATAAGGAGTGGCAAGAGCCTAAGCTTGGGGATGCCCAAGGCACCCCGAGATAATATTCAAGGATACCAAGGGCCTAATCTTGGGGATGCCCCGGAAGGCATCTCCTCTTTTGTCTTCGTCTATCAGTAACTTTACTTGAGGCTATATTTTTATTCACCACATGATATGTGTTTTGCTTGGAGTGTCTTGTATGATTTGAGTCTTTGTTTTTTAGTTTGCCACAATCATCCTTGCTGTACAGACCTTTTGCGAGAGACACGCATGAATCGTGATTTATTGGAATACTCTATGTGCTTCACTTATATCTTTTGAGCTAGGCAATTTTCCTCTAGTACTTCACTTTATTTTATTGAGCACGACGGTGGTTTTATTTTATAGAAATTGATGAACTCTCGTACTTCACTTATATTATTTTGGGAGTCTTTAGAAACAACATGGTAATTTTCTTTGGTTATAAAATTAGTCCTAATATGATAGGCATCCAAAAGGGATATAATAAAAACTTTCATATAAAGTGCATTGAATACTATAAGAAGTTTTATTCCTTATGATTGTTTTGAGATATGAAGATGGTGATATTAGAGTCATGCTAGTAAGTAGTTGTGAATTTGAGAAATACTTGTGTTAAGGTTTGTGAGTCCTGTAGCATGCACATATGGTGAACCGTTATGTAACGAAGTTGGAGCATGAGATATTTTTTTATTGTCTTCCTTATGAGTGGCGGTCGGGGACGAGTGATGGTCTTTACCTACCAATCTATCCCCCTAGGAACATGTGCATAGTACTTTGTTTTGATGACTAATAGATTTTTTCAATAAGTAAATGAGTTCTTTATGACTAATGTTGAGTCGATGGATTATATGCACTCTCACCTTTCCGCCATTGCTAGCCTCTGTTGTACCGCGCAACTTTCGCCGGTACCATAAACCCACCATATACCTTCCTCAAAACAGCCACCATACCTACCTATTATGGTATTTCCATAGCCATACCTATTATGATCATAAGATAGCTAGCATGATGTTTTCATGGCTTGTCTGTTTTTTATGTCATTGCTATGCTAGATCATTGCACATCCCAGTACACCGCCGGAGGCATTCACATAGAGTCATATTTTGTTCTAGTATCGAGTTGTAATTTTTGAGTTTTAAGTAAATGAAAGTGTGATGATCTTCATTATTAGAGCATTGTCCCATGTGAGGAAAGGATGATGGAGACTATGATTCCCCCATAAGTCGGGATGAGGCTCCGGACGAAAAAAAAAAAGGCCAAAAAATGAGAGAAGGCCCAAATAAAAAAATGAGAGAAAAGAGAGAAGAGGCAATGTTACTATCCTTTAACCACACTTGTGCTTCAAAGTAGCACCATGATCTTCATGGTAGAGAATCTCCTATGATATCACTTTCATATACTAGTGGGAATTTTCATTATAGAACTTTGCTTGTATATTCCAATGATTGGCTTCCTCAAATTGCCCTAGGTCTTCGTGAGCAAGCGAGTTGGATGCACGCCCACCTAGTTTTATGTTTTTGAGCTTTCATAAACTTATAGCTCTAGTGCATCCGTTGCATGGCAATCCCTACTCACTCACATTGATATCTATGGATGGGCATCTCCATAGCCTGTTGATACGCCTAGTTGATCTGAGACTATCTCCTTCTTTTTGTCTTCTCCACAACCATCGTCTATACCACCTATGGTGCTATGTCCATGGCTCACGCTCATGTATTGCGTCAAAGTTGAAAAAGGTTGAGAACGCTAAAAGTATGAACAATTTCTTGGCTTGTCATCGGGGTTGTGCATGATTTGAATATTTTGTGTGTTGAAGATGGAGCAAAGCCAGACTATATGATTTTGTGGGGATAAGCTTTATTTGGCCATTTTATTTTGAGAAGACATAATTATTTTGTTAGTATGCTTGAAGCATTATTGTTTTTATGCAAATATTATACTTTTGTTTTGAATCTTATGGATCTGAACATTCATGCCACAATAAAGAGAATTACATGGATAAATATGTTAGCTAGCATTCCACATCAAAAATTCTGTTTTTATCATTTACCTACTCGAGGACGAGCGGGAATTAAGCTTGGGGATGCTTGATACGTCTTCAACGTATCTATAATTTTTTATTGTTCCATGCTATTATATTATCTGTTTTGGATGTTTTATATGCATTAATATGCTATTTTATATGAATTTTGGTACTAACCTATTAACCTAGAGCCTAGTGCTAGTTCTTGTTTTTTTTCATGTTTTAGAGTTTCGCAGAAAAGGAATACCAAACGGAGTCCAAACGGAATGAAACTTTTGCGATGATTTTTCTTGCACCAGAAGACATCAAGAGGGATTGGAGTGCACGTCAGAAAAGCCATGAGGCGGCCATAAGGTTGGGAGGCACGCCCAGGGGCGTAGGGCGCGCCCCCACCCTTGTGGTCCCCACATGACTCCACCGGCCTACTTGTTCCGCCCATATATTCTCAAATATCCAAAAAACTTCCAAGGGAGCCACGAAAACCACTTTTCCACCACTGCAACCTTTTGTACCCATGAGATCCCATCTAGGGGACTTTTCCGGCATCCTGCCGGAGGGGGATTCGATGACGGAGGGCTTCTACATCAACACCATTGCCTCTCCGATGAAGCGTGAGTAGTTTACCACAGTCCTACGGGTCCATAGCTAGTAGCTAGATGGCTTCTTCTCTCTCTTTGATTCTCAATACAAAGTTCTCCTCGATGTTCTTGGAGATCTATTCGATGTAATACTCTTTTGCGGTGTGTTTGCTGAGATCCGATGAATTGTGGATTTATGACCAGCTTATCTATGAACATTATTTGAATCTCCTCTGAATTCTTTTATGCATGATTTGATATCTTTGTAGGTCTCTTCAAACTATCGATTTGGTTTGGCCAAGTAGATTGGTTTTTCTTGAACGGGAGAAGTGCTTAGCTTTGGGTTCAATCTTGCGGTGCTCGATCCTAGTGACAGAAGGGGAAACGACACGTATTGTATTGTTGCCACCGAGGATAAAAGGATGGGGGTTTCATCATATTGCGTGAGTTAATTCCTCTACATCATGTCATCTTTCTAATGCGTTACTTCGTTCTTTATGAACTTAATACTCTAGATGCATGCTGGATAGCAGACGTTGTGCGGAGTAATAGTAGTAGATGCAGGCAGGAGTCGGTCTACTTTATACGGATGTGATACCTATATTCATGAGCATTGCTTTAGATATCATCATAACTTTGCACTTTTCTATCAATTGCTCGGCAGTAATTTGTTCACCCACCGTAATATTTTCTATCTTGAGAGAAGCCTCTAGTGAAACCTATGTGTAAGTGCATCTAGTGCCCCTTAGTGATTTTGGTGTATTGAAGACTTATAGGTTAAGGGACTAATGCGTTTATGAGTGTACACAGGTCTATAAGTCTATGAGGAGTTTGATATTTATGATGAAAGTCGACCCCTAAAATGATTGTCTTCAGCTGATGACTTTGGTTTTCTTGAAGACTTTGAAAGTGAAGAAATTGGTGTGACCGTGAAGACTTGATATTCATGCGAGGAATATGAAGCATGAAGACTTTTGTTTTCGTAGTTTCATTTTCTCCTTCTTGAGTCATAGGAAACACCATACTGTTAAAGGGGTCGATGTAAAACTAAGGAAAAGTTTTCAAGTGATGCTCATCTTAAAATCCTACACCTACCAATCCTTTTGAGTGAAGCCATTAGAAATCTCATACAGTTCAGTCAATTTCTTCAGTGACAGAGACGAAGATCTTCTGTTCTCTGAGGAATTAGTTTTGACTGAGGAGTTAGGAATTCGCCAGTGCGGATTGCCTACAAGTGAGGAACATGATAGCCTCGAGGAATTTGATACTCAAATTTCCGACCGTTGTTGTGCTATGCGCTAGCTGTCCCAAAATATCTACCCACCTAACGATCATATCATTGAAGGGCATTTATGTCTTATCATGTCGGGCTGCTCCCTGGCTATAAATAGCCGCCCCCTACAACCACTAGCTGGTTGGCTACTCCGAGAGAAACTGACACTTGTCATTGAGAGCATCCCATCCTCCAAGGACTTTGAGCGAAAATCATTAGTGAGGAAAACCCAAACCCAAACATCTAGAAACCCAAAGTGATTGAGCATCACTGAAGAGATTGTTCCTGTGTGGAACCGATGCTTGTTACCTTTGAGGACTGTGCATCCTCCAGACGGTTAGGCGTCATGGTCTAGAGCATCCAAGAGGAAATTGTGGATCGCTGAGTGACCGAGTTTGTGAAGGTTTGGAAGTCACCTGAAGACTTACCACGAGTGATTGGGCGAGGTCTGTGTGACCTTAGCTCAAGGAGAATATAGTGAGGACCGTGTGTTTGGGACTATGTGTCCTCAGGTTTAAATACTTAGCCGCTCCAACCAGACGTACGACTGTCACAACAGTTGGAACTAGTCTACCAAATCACTGTCTTCACCGAGCTACTGGTTCTATTTCCTCAACCCTTCCATTTCCTCATTCATATACTGTTGTACTTGATCGTTGCTGTTTGAAGACTTTGACTGAAGACTTTCTCAATTTCCTCAATCTTAGTTCTTCAGTCAGTTTGTCTTCAGCCTGCTTATCTTGGTTATACGCTACTTGTACTCTGTGCTTGTTTTCATTTCATCATGATGACTGTGCTTCTGCTCTATTATGCATGCATCTGAGTACTTATTCCGCTTCTAGTTGTTCGTGCCTTAGGAATTTCCTCACCTTGAAATTCCTCAGTGACAAATTTGTAAAAATTGCCTATTCACCCCCCTCTAGTCGATATAATGCACTTTCAATTGGTATTAGAGCAAGGTACTCCCTTGTTCTGTGTGATTTTGGTTTAACCGCCTCGAGTTTTAGTAATGTCGACTGCAGGTATGATGAAGGTCTCTGTTGGGTGTCCTACCTTTGATGGGACGGACTACCCCTATTGGAAGAATAAGATGTGAATGCATCTTGAGGCAACTGACAACGATCTTGGGTACGTTGTGGAAAATGGTGTTCCCTCTGTCACTCCTATCATCAATGTTGCTGATGTGAAGAGATTCAAGCAACTCGACTCTCAAGCGAAGAACATCATATGTGGCCATCTAAGCGAAGGGCAGTATGACAGAGTGAGTGCTTTGGAGACTGCTAAGCTTATCTGGGATAGGCTGTCCAAGGTCAACGAAGGAGTCTCAACACAACGTGACTCTCGAGTTGACGTTCTTCGCAATCTCTTCAACCGCTTCAAAAGACTCGACAATGAAAATGTTCAACAAACCTTCGATCGCCTCACTGACATTTCAAATGAGCTTCAAGCACTTGGTGCCATTGACATCACTGACCATGAGGTGCTAAAGAAATTACTGAGATCGCTTGATTCCTCATTTGACACTCTTGCACTGATGATACAAGAACCTGGAGACTACAAGTCACTTTATCCCGCTGATATCCTCGAGAGGCTAAACACTCGTGAGTTCCAATTTGCTGAGAAGAGAGATCTCTATGGGACGAGCCATGGCAGATCACGTGCTCTAAAGGCCAGGGTAGTCTCTGAATCTGAAGGTGAGGATTCTGGTAGCAGCCCTGGTGATCCTGAAGAACTGAGCCAGGAGCTAGCAATGCTCGTGAGGAAATTATAGAAGTTCTCAAGGTGTGGTCACTTTGGTAAATCCTCAAGAAATGATGACATGAGATCAGATTCCTCATCCCGTGACTACAAGAATAGAACTTGCCACAAATGCAAGAAACCTGGTCACTACATTCAAGATTGTCCTCTATGGGAAAAGGAATCAAAGAAGAAGAAATACAAGGATTACAGTTCTGATGACTTAAAGAAGAAGAAGAAATCTTCAAAGTCCTCATCGTCAAAATCCTCCAAGTCTTCATCTCATAAGAAGAGTAGCTCCAAAAAGGCTCGGGCATTCATTGGCAAGGAAATGGACTCTGAAGCTGAATCCGAGGAAAATGAGGAAGAGGAGGCATCTAAGGAGTCAGAATCCGGTGTGGCGAGCCTAGCCCTCACTACTGCCCTCGTCAGCAAGTCCATCTTCAATTGTGAGGAAAATGACTTCCCCAACATGGCTGACGACAACGATGATGACTATGCTCCTATCTATTGCTTCATGGCAAAGGGTACCAAGGTACTCAAATATCCCTCCTCTGAATCAAGTGAGGATGAATCTGATGAAAAGCTCAAGCCTAGATACTCTAGACTTGCTAAGATTGTTGTGAAACAACAAAAGGCTTTTGAAAAGGTTCAAAATATGCTAGACAAAAGCGACGGCGTGTTGGGTGAAGAAATGGATTGCACTCAAACCTTGACTGATAATCTTAAGAGACTTCAGTCTAAGTTTGAAAATATTCGGAGTCATCATAACACTCTCTTATCTGATCATGAGAAGCTTTCTTATGAATTTCTTCAAAGAAAGCAAGACCTTGAAAAGCTAAGGGAGAGTTATGAAGATTCAGAAGGAACGTGATTCATTGCTTGCTCAACAGATCAGTGCTGCTCAGGAAGAATTCATTCCACCATGCTTGAAATGCATTGAACATGAATCTACTAATTCCTCACCTGAAAGTTCAAATGCTTCTATTGCTGCAAATTCTTCGACTATCTCTGTTATCTCAACTTCCTCATCTGAGGATGCTACTAGTATCACTGACAATGCAAGGCTGAAGGAATTGTATGTGACAGGCATGTACAAAAGCCTCAAAGGGCATTACGCACTTTGTGATGTGCTTAAAAAGCAGATCCTCAACAGGAACCCTAGGTAAGAGGGAATTGCCTTTGAGAGGAAACTCAATGCTGATGGGACCTACTAGAAACCTGAGCAGTATCCCAAAACCTCTTGGGTTGTTGCAAAAGGACCTCCCATAGATCCATCCACTTTATCTGGCTTTACATGTGAATCTTCATATTCTTCTGATGAGTCATTTCAATCCAACTATAAACTGTTCAATAATAAAAATGGTGAAGTATTTGCTAGATATGTTGGCACTAACTGCAGGAACGGTCCCCCTATGAAGAAAATCTGGGTTCCCAAAAGGTGATGTGAAAGTCTTCAGTTGAATGTCATCATGACACCACCTGTGAAGAATAGGAACCCCAGATCAAATTCTTCATATGGACCAAAGTCCTCATATGGATCAAATTCCTCACGTGGATCAAATTCCTCATATGGATCGAAGTCGTCATATGAACAACATCGTGCTAACACTTCTATTTCACAGGAAAGATCTAACGGCTACGAATATGTGCATTATTCTTCAAATCATTATGTTCATAAGTCCTCAAAGAATTTCTTTGCTTATTCATATGCTTACTCTAACCCCTCTTCTGTGAAACGAAGTGGACTGGCTTCTATGCCACTTTTCTTGTATGGACCTCGCAGAATGATGAACTCTTTGCAACCCATCCAGATGTGGGTGGTGAAGAAAAAGAACTAATCTCTTATGTAGGGTCAGATCTTCGAATGAACTTAATCGTCTGAAGAATTTGCTGGAGACCTGAATATGCTTGAAAGGACACAAGCTAATCATGAAGAAATGAATTTTCATTTCTCATGTCCTCATACTGCTATATTTGTTCTATTGCTTGATGAAATTGATATGATGAATTTGATGTCATATTCTTCGCTGATGAAGTATATGAGTTCGTAAGATGCACGAATTCATCTGTAGGATGATCAACCGAAAGCCACTGAGTGGGGCCTCGATAGTGGATGTACAAATCACATGACTGGTGACAGGAACTTATTGATGGACACTACTTTATCTCCATAGCATCTGAAGCATATCACTACGCTGACAAGGCAAAAGCAAGGTATTGGGTCTAGGTAAGGTTGCAATCTCAAAGGATCGACACATGGACAAAGTCATCCTTGTCGAGTCCTTAGGATTCAACCTCATGTTTGTCTCAATGCTTTGTGATCTGGATATGGTTGTTGTATTTGGCAAGTATCATTGTGTTGTGATCATGGAAGTTGACCAGTCCAAAGTCTTCAAAGGCTTTAGGAGAGGAGATTTGTGTATTGTTGATTTCTCTACAGGACCACAACCTGCTACATGTCTACTTGCAAAAGCTTCAGAAGGCTGGCTATGGCATCGACGACTTGGTCATGCTGGCATGAGGAACTTGCATACTCTCGCGAAGAAGAAGCATGTCATTGGCATCGAGGATGTCAAGTTCCTCAAGGATCACCTATGTGGAACTTGTGAAGCTGGAAAGATGACCAAGGCCAAGCATCCCTCAAAGACTATCATGACTACCACTCGTCTATTTGAATTGCTTCACATGGATCTCTTTGGCCCTACTCATTATGCCACATTCACCAATGTTGCATCTTTATATGGCTTTGTTATTGTTGATGACTATTCTCGATACACATGGGTGCATATCATCACTTACAAATATGAAGTGCCGGAAGTCTTCAAACGATTTTCCTTGAGGGCTTCAACCAACTTTGGAGTGAAGATCAAGCACATCAGAAGTGAAAATGGGACCGACTTCAAGAATACTGGTCTTGATGACTATCTTGATGAACTTGGTATTACTCACAAGTTATCTGCTCCTTATACTCCTCAGCAGAATGGCGTCGTGGAGCGCAAGAACATGACTCTTGTTGAGATGGCTCGCACTATACTTGATGAATACAAGACGCCTCATCACTTTTGGCCCGAGGCAATTGATACTGCATGCCACATCATCAATAGGGTATATCTTCACAAATTCTTCAAAAAGACCTCATATGAACTCCTCACTGACAAGAAACCCAACGTGAGTTAATTCAAAGTCTTCGGTGCTAAATGTTGGATCAGAGATCCTCATCACAATTCGAAGTTTGCACCGAAAACACATGAATGTTTTATGCTTGGTTATGGAAAGGACTCGCACACCTACAGAGTCTTCAACACCATTCATCACAAGGTTGTTGAAACTGTAGATGTGCGGTTCGATGAAACTAATGGCTCGCAAAGAGAGCACCTACCTCCTGTGCTAGATGAAAATTCACCTTAGGAATCCATCAAGTTCAAGGCTACTGAGGATGTCATTCCTACCAAAGGATCTGCTGAAGAAGTCATCCCAAATCGTGATGAACATCATGCTGGTGCACCTGAGGAAAATGGCTCTGAAGAAAATGCTGAGCCGACTCAACGTCGTCAACCCGCTCATCCTTGCGTTGCAAATGAAGTGCGGATCGAGAAAATCATCAGCGACATCAACGCACCAGGTCCTCTCACATGCTCAAAGGCTTCACATTTTTCTAAATTTTGTGGGCACTTTTGCCTTTGTCTCTATCACAGAGCCAACCAAAGTAGATGAGGCATTTCTGGAGCCTGAGTGGATTCAAGCGATGCAAGAAGAATTACATCAGTTCGAGCTCAACAATGTCTGGGAACCACTCAAGCGACCAGACCCTCGCAAGCACAATATCATCAGCACCAAATGGATCTACCTCAACAAGCAAGATGAAAATGGCCTTGTGGTGAGGAATAAAGCACAGCTTGTAGCTCAAGGCTACACACAGGTTGAAGGAATTGATTTCGATGAAACTTTTGCACCTATTGCTAGACTTGAGGCTATTTGCATATTGCTTGCTTATGCTAACCATCATAATATCATCTTATATCAAATGGATGTGAAAAGTGCATTCCTCAATGGTAAGCTTGAGGAAGAAGTATATGTTGCTTAGCACCCAGGTTTTGAAGATCCAAAGCATCCTGACAAAGTCCTAAGACTCAATAAGGCCCTCTATGGCCTCAAGCAGGCCCCTCGGGCGTGGTATGATACTTTCAAGGAATTCCTCACGAATAAAGGCTTCAAACCCGGTTCACTTGACCCAACTCTTTTCACCAAAACCTATGATGATGAATTATTCGTGTGCCAAATATATGTTGATGACATCATCTTTGGCTGTACTGACCAACGTTACAGTGAAGAATTTGCCGATATGATGAGTGAGGAATATCAAATTTCTATGATGGGAGAATTGAAATTCTTCTTAGGTCTTCAAATTCGTCAACAGCGCAACGACATCTTCATATCTCAGGAGAAATACCTCAAGGATGTGTTGAGTAAATTTGGCATGCAAGATTGCAAAGGCATCAAAATCCCTATGCCCACAAATGGCCATCTATGCACTGATGAAAATGGTATTGACTTCGATCAGAAGGTATACCGCTCCATGAGTGGCTCTTTATTGTATCTATGTGCATCTAGGCCAGATATTATGCTTAGTGTTTGCATGTGTGCCCGATTTCAAGCTTCACCAAAGGAATCACACCATAAGGCTGTGAAGCATATTCTTCGATATCTAGCTCACACTCCAACACTTGGATTATGGTATCCCAAGGGCTCGGCTTTTGATCTCATTGGATATTCTGACTCTGACTATGCCGGTGATCGTGTGGACCGCAAGTCAACATCAGGCACATGCCATTTCCTTGGACGATCCTTGGTATGTTGGTGCTCGAAGAAACAGAACTACGTATCACTCTCTACTACTGAAGATGAGTACATTGCTGCTGGTTCGTGTTGTGCTCAATTGCTATGGATGAAGCAAACCCTTAAGGACTACGACATCAATGTGAAGAATGTGCCTCTCTACTGTGACAATGAGAGTGCCATCAAGATTGCTCATAACCCAGTTCAGCACTCGAAGACAAAGCACATCCAGATTCGTCATCATTTTCTTCATGATCATGTGTTGAAGGGCGACATCTCCATCGAGCACGTGAAGACTGAAGAACAGCTAGCCAATAACTTCACAAAGCCCTTGGATGAGAAGATATTTAGCAAGTTGCATGTGAGCTAAATATCTTAGAATCTTTGAATGTTCTTTGAAAAGGACACACATCCTAACACTTATGCAAAAATGGTGACTTAGATGTGCAACACACAAAGTAACGTTTTTCTGCAATCAATGAAGACTAACCCTCTAAGTGTGAAGAAACTAATGAAGAATTTGATTCTCAGAGCCCTACGACAATTGTATGCGGCATCTGAAATCATCATTCTTATATGGTGGGTTACGCCACCAACAAAAGTTGAAAGTCTTCAATTTGAGTTTTTCTTCAGTTTTTTGAAATTCCTCAGTTGTTCAAATTCTTCAACTTTGCAATGTCTTCACTCTTTCCGACCTTGTTCTTCATTGACTATATATATATTTGAGTTTTCTATCCTCTACAGCATTCACTTATAGCTAATTCTTCAAGTTGACTTTTCTGCTAAGTGAATGTGATCGGACCCGTCCCCCTCTATGCTAAACTCAACCCAGTTTGTTCACAAATTCTTCATGTGCGTTCTATTTGAAACCCGTTCAAAATCTTCACTATGTCCTTGTTAGCTAAAGAATTTGTGAACGAAACATTAAAGTATTCTGAAAGCACAAGTGCTCCCTAGGTGGTTTTGGTAATTAATGACAACATATCTCTTGTTGGACTAACACATTTATCTAACGTATTTCAGATAAGTTCAACAATGGAGTGGCATGGACTAAAGGATGTGGGAACTCCTTCAAGATGCTAAGGACAAAGGATTGGCTCAAGCTTCAAGCATAAGACTCTTCATTTTTACATTTTAGTGGTCCAAGATCACATTGAGTCTATAGGAAAAGCCAATACTATCAAGGAGGGATGAGGTGTTGCTTAATGAGCCTCTTGCTTCGTGTGCTTGGTGATATGCTCCAAAACCCTCAGTTACTTTCCCACTTCCACAAATGACCAAAACCCAAAGCCAAAATCGGTCACACGAAACTTCCTATCCGGCGCCACCGATTCCATAAGTCATAGCCACTACCACAAACCCTAAGCAAATCGGTCTTACCGATAGGGATCTCGATCTCACCGAGATGGGATTGTAATCTCTCTGTGTATGTCCATTACCAAATTGGTCTCACCGAGTTTGAGCAACCGGTACTACCGAGATTACAATGCAAACTCTCTGGAAACTTATTACCAAAATTGGTCCCACCGAGTTTGAGTAATCGGTCCCACCGAGTTTGCCTGACCAACTCTCTGGAAAGCTTATTACCAAATCAGTCTCACCGAGTTTGTGTAATCGGTCTTACCGAGATTACGTTATTCCCTAACCCTAATCATATCGGTCTCACCGAGTTGCATTTCGGTCCCACCGAAAACCCTAATGGTCACATTATTTGCTAAATCGGTATGACCGAGTTTAACAATTCGGTCCCACCGAGTTTGGTAAATTGTGTGTAACGGTTAGATTTTGTGTGGAGGCTATATATACCCCTCCACCTCCTCTTCATTCGTGGAGAGAGCCATCAGAACGAACCTACACTTCCAACTTACCATTTTTGAGAGAGAACCACCTACTCATGTGTTGAGGCCAAGATATTCCATTCCTACCATATGAATCTTGATCTCTAGCCTTCCCAAGTTGCTTTCCACTCAAATCTTCTTTCCACCAGATCCAAACCCATTGAGAGAGAGTTGAGTATTGGGGAGACTATCATTTGAAGCACAAGAGCAAGGAGTTCATCATCAACGCACCATTTGTTACTTCTTGGAGAGTGGTGTCTCCTAGATTGGCTAGGTGTCACTTGGGAGCCTCCGACAAGATTGTGGAGTTGAACCAAGGAGTTTGTAAGGGCAAGGAGATCGCCTACTTCGTGAAGATCTACCGCTAGTGAGGCAAGTCCTTCGTGGGCGACGGCCATGGTGGGATAGACAAGGTTGCTTCTTCGTGGACCCTTCGTGGGTGGAGCCCTCCATGGACTCACGCAGCCGTTACCCTTCGTGGGTTGAAGTCTCCATCAACGTGGATGTACGATAGCACCACCTATCGGAACCACGCCAAAAACATCCGTGTCTCCAATTGCGTTTGAATCCTCCAAACTCTTCCCTTTACTTTCTTGCAAGTTGCATGCTTTACTTTCCGCTGCTCATATACTCTTTGCATGCTTGCTTGATATGTATTGTGATTGTTGAAATTGTGCTTAAAACTCCACTTAAACCCAAAGAAACTTAAAAACTGCAATCTTGGTACTTAGTGTCTCACTCCCCTCTAGACACCTCTTCTCAAGGTCCTACAAGTGGTATCAGAGCATTGGTCTCCATTGCTTTGGTTTAATCACCATTGGAGGAAGATGGATGAGTATACTATTGGGAGTATTAGACATAGAGTGCCTATTCTTGATGGAGAGTATTTTCATGAGTGGAAAAATGATATGCTTGTTATTTTCAGTCAATATCATTTTAACAAGTACATTGCTAGTCCTTGTGCACCTTATGTTGATCCTATGCATCCTACCCATGATGAGTCAATTGATATGATTAGGAATCTTAGAACAGCCGATCTTATCATTAGAGGATTGCCTAGAAATTTGCTTAGATGTTTTCCTACTTTTAAGTGTGCCTACACCATATGGAAATTTCTCGAGGAACGATTTCCAGATTATTCCTTGAAAAATCTTGATGAAATTCTCCATGAGTCTATTGCCTTGAGTAAAATGAATACTAGTGATCCTATGTTTGGTGATCGTCTATTTGAGCTTACAAACCTTATGCGTGCCAAAGGAAATGTTGGTATTATTAGTGATATTTGTTTCGAAGCTATAAAAATTCATAAGCAAGATTATCAAACTCATTCTAATGAATCACCCTCTCTAGGACTTGATCCACCACATGACGATGTTGAACATGGATACTATGATGAGGATGATGAGAGTGACTTCGATCTTGATGATGCAATGAGACATTTTGGTCTTATGGCAAATCTTCGGGGATATATGTCAGGAGGAAAGGAATGGGTTCTTGATAGTGGATGTACCGATCACATGACCGGAGATAAAGACATGTTCCGTGAGCTTGCTGATAATGATAGTCCTTGAAAGTATGTCACTTTCGGTGAAAACTCAAAGCGTAAGGTGGTTGGCCTCGGTAAGGTGGCCATATAACATGATAGCTCCATACAAAATGTCATGCTAGTTGAATCTCTTGGTTACAGCTTACTTTCAGTATCTAGACTTGCTGATTTCGGTTTCAATGTTCTATTTACTGAAGTAGATTGTCAAGTGTTTTGTCGAGATAATCATAAAATGGTCTTTACCGGTGTGCGTAGAGGTGATCTATACAGTGTTGATTTCACTAAAAAGGCTCAACCTAAAACTTGCTTCATTGCTAAATCCTCAAAAGGTTGGTTATGGCATAGACGACTTGGTCATGTTGGTATGCGAAACCTTGACAAGCTTATTAAAGGAAATCATATACTTGGAGTTAACGATGTCATATTTGATAAGGACAGACTTTGCAGCGCTTGTCAGGCAGGTAAACAGGTTGGAGGAAGGCATCCCGTGAAGAACATCATGACCACAAGGAGGCCACTCGAGCTACTTCACATGGATCTTTTTGGTCCCAACTCCTACAAGAGTCTCGGTGGAAATTCTTTTGGTCTAGTTATAGTTGATGATTTTTCCAGATTTACGTGGGTGTTCTTTCTCGATGATAAATCGCAGGTCCAAAAGATCTTCAAAAACTTCGCAAGGAAGGCTCAAAATCAATTTGAAGTAAAGATCAAGAAGGTTCGTAGTGACAATGGAACGGAGTTCAAGAACGCAAATGTGGACACCTTTCTTGACGAAGAAGGGATTTCACACGAGTTCTCGGCTACGTACACACCTCAACAAAACAGAGTTGTTGAGAGGAAGAACCGGACGCTCATTGAGAAGGCGAGAATGATGCTTGATGAGTACAAGACGCCGAAGCACTTTTGGGCAGAAGCAGTTGAGACAGCTTGTCATGCAACAAATCACTTGTATCTTCACAAGCTACTCGGCAAGATGGCATACCAGCTTCTCACCGGTAACAAACCCCAAGTTGGATACTTTCGAGTATTTGGCTCAAAGTGCTACATTCTTGATAAGCATCGTCACTCTAAATTTTCTCCTAAGTCTCATGAAGGTTTCCTACTAGGTTATGGCTCAAACTCTCACACTTACCGTGTCTACAACAATTTCACCCGAAAGGTTGAAGAGACGATAGATGTGAAGTTTGATGAATCTAACGGCTCGCAAGTAGAGCAATTGCCAATTGATGTAGGTGACAAAGATCCTTCGGAAGCAATCCAAGACTTGGCTATTGGCAAGGTTCGTCCAACGGAGGTGAAGGAGAGTACCTCGTCCGTCCAAGTGGAAGCTTCAACTTCACAACAAGGTGAACCAAGAGTTCATACGGAAGCATCCACAAGCGGGACACACCAAGATGAAGAAAACGAGGAAGTGCATCAATATGAACGCCAACAACCTCCTTCTCCACCACGACAAGAGAACGACAATGCCAACAATGAAGAAGGCCAAGAAGAAGAAGAACAAGATGAAGAAGATGTTCAACAAAGACCCAAGCAAAAGCTTTCATGAGTTCGAGCAAGAGTCTCTAAAGATCATCCTGTCGAGCAAATCTACAATGACATTCAAACCGGGAGAATCAGTCGCTCTAAAACTCCTTTAGCTAACTTTTGTGAAAACTATTCTTTCATCTCTAGCATTGAACCTATGAAGGTTGAAGAAGCATTGGAAGATCCGGATTGGATAAATGCTATGCATGAAGAGCTACATAACTTTGAAAGGAATCAAGTTTGGACATTGGTTGAGAAGCCCGACAACAACCACAAAATCATCGGCACCAAATGGGTGTTTCGCAACAAGCAAGATGAATATGGACAAGTAGTTCGCAACAAAGCACGTCTCGTCGCCCAAGGCTACACACAAGTCAAAGGTATGGACTATGGTGAGACTTACGCCCCCGTTGCTAGACTTGAGTCCATTCGCATCTTACTTGCCTATGCTAATCATCATGATATCACCTTGTACCAAATGGACATTAAAAGTGCTTTTCTAAATGGTGAAATAGAGGAGGAAGTTTATGTTAAGCAACCTCCCGGCTTTGTCAATCCTAAGAAACCCAATCATGTTTACAAACTTCACAAAGCTCTTTATGGTCTTAAACAAGCTCCTAGAGCTTGGTATAAATGCTTGACCAAGTTCCTTATTGAAAAAGGCTTTGAAATTGGGAAAATTGATTCTACTCTTTTTACTAAAAGGGTTAATGGAGAACTATTTATGTGACAAATTTATGTTGATGATATCATATTTGGTTCAACTAACCCTCATTTTAGTGAAAAGTTTGGGAAGCTAATGTCGCAGAAGTTTGAGATGTATATGATGAGTGAAATCAAATTCTTTCTTGGGTTGCAAATCAAGCAAACTAAGGAAGGTACCTTTGTTTCTCAAACAAAGTACACCAAGGACTTATTCAAGAAGTTCAATATGCAAGAATGCAAAGGTATGTCTACACCCATGCCTACAAGTGGACATAATGACTTGACCAAAGATGGTGAACCGGTTGATCAAAAGGTTTATCGCTCTATGATCGGTTCGTTGTTATATCTATGTGCTTCACGTCCTGATATCATGCTAAGTGTGTGCATGTGTGCATGATATCAAGATGCTCCTAAAGAATGTCATCTTAAGGCCGTAAAAAGGATAGTGAGATACTTAATCCATACACCAAACTTTGGCATTTGGTATCCTAAGAGGGCCTCTTTTGATCTTGTTGGCTATTCCGACTCGGACTATGCCGGAGACAAGGTTGACAGAAAGTCCACTTCGGGTACTTGTCAATTTCTTGGTAGATCTCTTGTGTCTTGGTCATCCAAGAAACAAAACTCAGTATCCTTGTCTACTGCCGAAGCTGAATATATTGCCGCTGGTTCATGTTGTGCTCAATTACTTTGGATGACCCAAACTCTTAAAGATTATGGGATATATGTGATACATGTTCCATTGCTTTGTGACAATGAAAGTGCTATTAAAATTGGTCATAATCCTGTGCAACATTCTCGAACTAAGCATATTGAAGTTCGTCATCATTTCATTCGAGATCATGTTGCTAAGGGTGACATTGATCTTAAGCATGTTCGCACCGAAAAGCAATTAGCGGATATATTTACTAAACCTCTTGATGAGAAAGTGTTTTGCAGGTTAAGAGGATAATTGAACATCATTGATGCTTCAAACTTGGAGTAGAAACTCCATTGGATACATGCAAAATATGAGCTTATGACTAATCCTTGATATTTCTCTCATGACGAATATCATATGTCTTGGATATATTTGTATCTTGCATGTTATCTAACTCTTGTAGGTACTTGGTGGAATCCAACTCCTTGAGATTGTAATCTACTCATATCTTGAGCAATATCTACATCACCAAGTCTCTACACTATGGTGGTTGAAGACAAGGAAGCACGGAACCACTCAAATATATCCTTTGATAAATTCTACGATGAGCTTCATGATTGTCATTTTTGGATATACAAGTGCTCTTCCTTGCAAGAACTGACCCATGTAGGTAGATGGACTAAAATTCCAAGTGGTGCTCCAAATACTTGATGAGCTACATCAACCTTGAGAAACCCACACAAGTTCAACTACATGGACTACACCACCAACCAAGGTATGTTATTCCATCTTGATAAGCTTTACTCCAAGTCATGAGCTAAAGCAACTCGACAAGATGTGAATACATTAAGATGCTTAAACGAAAAATGGCAACCCCATTTGAGCTTAAACGATGAGTATGACCTATGATCAAGTGATCTCACTTGACTCCTAAGTCAATATACTCTAACATAGGTGACTCTGTCGCCGACCATCTCTAGATGAAGTTCTCTTGTGTTCTTCTCTGTGTTTTTGCATTTGTCTCATGCATATTTGTTTCCCCTTTCAAAAAAAACTTCATCTAGATTTCTTACTTTCTGTTTGTTCTGCATTTTCTGCATTCCAATTCATTGCACATCTTTCAGTAAATTCCTTGCAAATCTTTGTGAGATCTTACTAGTCTAGTGAGCTGAGGTGACAAGTGTTTTCTCTATGATGAACTCGGTTTCACCGATTTGTTATTCTCGGCCCAACTGAATCTTTTCGGTATGACCGAAGCATACCACTCGGTGCCACCGATTTCACAATAGGAAAAACAGTTTGCCACATAATTATGTGTTTCTTCTGATCCAGCTCCACTCAATGAATCTTGTCCTCTACAAGCATCACATTTTTATCATTGCTTTGTTCTATGTCTCAAGGACCAAACCCATTCGACAGATTCCAGAAGACCCTTCTTGGAAATTGATGTCAAAGGGGGAGAGAGAGAACATCAAAGCTTATCATCTGAAGAGAGAGAGAGCATCAAAGCTTCTCACCTTCCTTCTTAAGAGGGAGAGAGACCTAAGAGGGAGAGAGACCCTCAAAAGGATAGAGAGATTTCCAGGGGGAGAGGATACTTAAGTACAAAGTATTTCTCAAGGATCCCAGATGCTTGGTGTTCAACAGGAGAGATGTCCACATGTCTTCTTGAGGGGAGAGACAAGTTCATATGATCTATTGTGCTTACTTGCATTAGCATACATTAGCTCTAAACATTAGCTCTGATCATCATTCATATCTTTCAGGTCTATTGTCTTTCAGCTTTGATTCTCTGTTCCCTATCTTCTCCCAGTATCCCATGTTAGATTCAGGGGGAGCAAGACATCTAAGGGAAAGAGATCATTTAAATTCATTGCATATCTTTACTCTTGGGGACATGTCTAACTCAATGTGGTACTTGGTACTCACTCTATACATGTCATCCCAGTCTTGGTATTCTTGTGGTTTCTTCTGTTTGCTCTGGCTAGTAGATGTATCTGTGTTATCTAACCTAAGACAATTCAGGACTACAAGGTAAGTATATGCATCACAATCATGTGTATGAGGAATTCTCGTTGATGTACATATTGTTTGCAAGAAGAACTCATGACCATGAAGGTATTTTCTTTAACATCCTTTGCTCTGATGCATATGGACAAGATACATGTGACACATTGCCTGCTCTATCATGCTTATGCTCTCACATGCTTCTACATTCCATATTTACATGATTGCATACATGTAGGGGGAGCCTATGTTTGTTACATGTCTTTCCAAAGCTTTACTTGCTATTCCTTATATCTTTATCTAAAGCTTTGATGTATGTTGCCATCAATTACCAAAAAGGGGGAGATTGAAAGCACAAGTGCTCCCTAGGTGGTTTTGGTAATTAATGACAACATATCTCCTGTTGGACTAACACTTTTATCTAGTGTATTTCAGATAAGTTCAACAATGGAGTGGCATGGACTAAAGGATGTGGGAACTCCTTCAAGATGCTAAGGACAAAGGATTGGCTCAAGCTTCAAGCATAAGACTCTTCATTTTTACATTTTAGTGGTCCAAGATCACATTGAGTCTATAGGAAAAGCCAATACTATCAAGGAGGGATGAGGTGTTGCTTAATGAACCTCTTGCTTCGTGTGCTTGGTGATATGATCCAAAACCCTCAGTTACTTTCCCACTTCCACAAATGACCTAAACCCAAAGCCAAAATTGGTCACACTGAAACTTCCTATCCGGCGCCACCGATTCCATAAGTCATAGCCACTGCCACAAACCCTAAGCAAATCGGTCTTACCGATAGGGATCTCGGTCTCACCGAGATGGGATTGTAATCTCTCTGTGTATGTCCATTATCAAATCGGTCTCACCGAGTTTGAGCAATCGGTACTACCGAGATTACAATGCAAACTCTCTGGAAACTTATTACCAAAATCGAGTAATCGGTCCCACCGAGTTTGCCTGACCAACTCTCTGGAAAGCTTATTACCAAATTGGTCTCACCGAGTTTGTGTAATCGGTCTTACCGAGATTACGTTATGCCCTAACCCTAATCATATCGGTCTCACCGAGTTGCATTTCGGTCCCACCGAAAACCCTAACGGTCACATTATTTGCTAAATCGGTATGACCGAGTCTAACAATTCGGTCCCACCGAGTTTGGTAAATTGTGTGTAACGGTTAGATTTTGTGTGGAGGCTATATATACCCCTCCACCTCCTCTTCATTCGTGGAGATAGCCATCAGACCGAACCTACACTTCCAACTTACCATTTCTGAGAGAGAACCACCTACTCATGTGTTGAGGCCAAGATATTCCATTCCTACCATATGAATCTTGATCTCTAGCCTTCCCAAGTTGCTTTCCACTCAAATCTTATTTCCACCAGATCCAAACCCATTGAGAGAGAGTTGAGTGTTGGGGAGACTATCATTTGAAGCACAAGAGCAAGGAGTTCATCATCAACGCACCATTTGTTACTTCTTGGAGAGTGGTGTCTCCTAGATTGGCTAGGTGTCACTTGGGAGCCTCCGACAAGATTGTGGAGTTGAACCAAGGAGTTTGTAAGGGCAAGGAGATCACCTACTTCGTGAAGATCTACCGCTAGTGAGGCAAGTCCTTCGTGGGCGACGGCCATGGTGGGATAGACAAGGTTGCTTCTTCGTGGACCCTTCGTGGGTGGAGCCCTCCGTGGACTCGCGCAGCCGTTAACCTTCATGGGTTGAAGTCTCCATCAACGTGGATGTACGATAGCTCCACCTATCGGAACCACGCCAAAAACATCCGTGTCTCCAATTGCGTTTGAATCCTCCAAACCCTTCCCTTTACTTTCTTGCAAGTTGCATGCTTTACTTTCCGCTGCTCATATACTCTTTGCATGCTTGCTTGATATGTATTGTGATTGTTGAAATTGTGCTTAAAACTCCACTTAAACCCAAAGAAACTTAAAAACTGCAATCTTGGTACTTAGTGTCTAATCACCCCCCCCCTCTAGACACCTCTTCTCAAGGTCCTACATATTCTTATCTGAATTTTCGGCATTTGCCGCCCAAACCATTCCACATCCCACGATACGATTATCCTATTCACCCATGATCTCACACGGTCTCCACCTCTCAGTACGTGGGTGACACATGTCGCTAGGATGAGAAGGGTCAGGGGCATGTCCATCCATTTTCCTCGGACGAGCGGTTTTTCACCTCGGTTATAAATACCCCTCACCGTCCTCAGACCGCATTTACCCCGCTCGAGCTCTCTGACCTATCGCCGCTGCTACTTCCATCAACGCCGGTGAGGAAGAGCTTCACTTTCTCGACTTCATCGCCGTTATACTCGCACCGGCCGCGGAAATCTTCACTCCGCCGCCGCCGTAGTTGTCTTGCACCGCCAAGTTAGGGCGTGGAAGATCTGAACGGACGAACTTCTCAACTTCCACTCCCAGTTTGTTGTGTTCTTCGTCAAGGGTAAATAAAATCTATTTTTACTGCCCTTGTTGATTCTTATGATTTCCACAAAATCTTCAAAAGGTGTTTATTCTTCAACTTCCACACTCTTAAACACCTCACATGCATCTGTTCCTGATTTGTTTCTCTAAGTAACGTTTTTCTTCAAGATTCCTCAATTGTGTGGATTTTTCATCTATACAACTCTGGAACCTAAGTCAAAGAACGCTTAGTGAAATTCCTCAAGACACCTCCCGTCAAATTCCTCAAACTTGTTTCTTTTGAAAAACTTATGAGAATGCATATGACCTCTCCAAATTCTTCGCACCTATACTCTATTCACAGGTACACATATCTGCTGCTGAATCACTAGGTTCTCATCAACTTAACTCATTTGCAGTGTTCCTTGAAGACAGATTGCATACCTCGTCAGAGAATTCCATTGTTCAAAATCCTCAGCTAAAGAAAATGGCCGATGGCAAGAGATCTCAGAAGGGAGGCAAGAGACCAGAAGTAAATACTGCGTTTGAGATCCCTAATGACATTTATGCAGAATATTGCACTCCTGATGAAGCCAAACATGGCAAGGAGAACAAAAAACAGCGCCGAGTGCGCATACAGAGGATCGAGAGGAGATGGGCACGAGAATGGAGGGAGTACATATATGTAACTCCAAAGTACATGAAGAAATTCGTGTTACACCCTCCTTGCCCAAGACCTCCATTGGCACCTGGCCAAGAAGCTGATCCCACTAGCCTCAAGCGCGATGAGGACTATCCCGATGAATGGGCCAAACGGCAAGCCAAGTTGGCCAAAATGGCCAGAGAAGCAGTGAGGAAATTCAACAAAGAATCTACTGAATCCTCTGCAAGCATGCCTAAGAAGGCTATGCCCAAGAAGCCTGCGCGCAAGCCTAGTTCCTCAGCAATGCCCTCACGGCCAAACTCATCAAAGCCCTCATGGCATATTCCTCAAGCAGCTCAAGTCCCTATTGTTACAAAACCTTCAGCTGCTGCTGCAAAGTCCTTGGCACCTGGGCCTCTCGCCTCTTGCCAAAGGACCACAGGCATCTCAATTGCTTCAGGAGCATCTACAAGTTCTTCAGCTCCTCCACAGTCTTGAGCAGGCCCAACTTTGTTGAAGACAAAGTCCACTGCTGGCACAAGGCCAAGTCCTCACAAGAAGCAGGTTGCCTTCCATGTGCCGTTGAGTGAAGACAAAGCTGATGATGAGGAATTAGCAGAAATCATCAGAGACAAACAGCAAAGGGCCGTTAGAGCCAAAGGTAGTAATGTGCCATTGATGCTGGATCCCAAGTTGATCCTAGACTTCATCGACCTATGGCATAAGGACCCCAACACTCCTTTGCCTGAGATGAACCTCACTCCTGGCCAAAGTCATATGTTGACTGCCTTCATTAGTGAGGAAAAATGGAAATTTGAATAGGGGAGGAAGCACTACATAAAAAAGACATATCCGTGACATTTTGGGCCGAACGAAATTTTTTTATGTCATACATATGACACTTCTATGATCATAATTGTGACAAAACCCGGTATCATCATAGATGTGGTGGGCTCCTACTTCTATGACAAAAAATCATGACAGAAAATGGGCTTCTCGTCCTGGGCGGGCCGGAGACGTAGCTGCATGACATTCTTTGGGCCGTCCATGACGGGAAAAACCGTGGTAGAAGCGAGGGGGAGGAAAATTTCTGGGAGTTCCCGGTTACGGTGGGAGATCGGGGGCCGAGCGATGCGCGTTTCTCTCGTACACGTACGCGCGTGTGTGTGAGGCGTTGGCTCTAACTGAACCCGAGCGAGGCGTTGGGCTCTAATGGAACCCGAGCGATTGCACTGCAGGCTACGCGTTACTGAACCCGAGCGATCGATCGATGGCTGTTAATTGAACCCGATCAAGCGATTCCTTTGCTACTGCTGCTAACTGAAGCCGATCGATTGGATGAACAGTGAGCGTTGCGGGGGGGTTTGTATGAACAGTGAGCGGTGGCGTTGCCTCTAGATGAACAGGACCCCCGTGGTGTGGAGGGCTGGATGAACAGTAGGCGGTGGAGGGGTGCCCTTGGAGGGGTGGATGAGCAGGACCCCCGTGGTGTGGAGGGCTGGATGAACAGTAGACGGTGGAGGGGTGCCCGTGGAGGGGTGGTTGAACAGGAGCCGGTGGAGTAGCACGCGGTGGAGGCTGGATGAACAGGAGCCCGTGGAGGCTGGAGGAGGTCGATGGTAGCCCGTGGGGGCTGGAGGAGGTCGACGGTGGAGATGAACAGTATCCCGTGGAGTCCCGTTTTGCGGTACGCCACACCCCTCCCGATGAACAGGACCCCCGTTTCGACCGTAGCGCTCCAACACAAGTCTGTTTCATCTGTTTTGCGGTATGCCACACCCCTCCCGATCAACAGGACCCCCATTTCGACCGTAGGAGGTCCGTTTCGTCTTTGCGGTATGCCACACCCCTCCCGATCAACACGACCCCCGTTTCAACCGTAGGAAGTCCGTTTCCTCCGTTTTGTGGTACGCCACACCCCTCCCGATCAACAGGACCCCGTTCCAAACGTAGGAGGTCCGTTTCCTCTATTGTGCGATACGCCAGGCCTCGTTTCCATCGCCTCTTCCATCCAAGCCCTCCCGATGAACACGACCACGCATTCCGTTCCGACCCAGCCGGTTGGCTCCCCATGAACACGACGACGATGTTGTTTCTCCGTTCCGACCCAGCCATGTACATATGCGCGAGTAGGCGTTCGAGACCCTGCCATATGTATGTACGTGGCCGTATTTTCTTTCTTGCACCTTGGCCGTTGTATGTACGTGTACATGCTACGTGCGCGCCTCTACTATGACACGTGCGCGCCTCTACTACGACACGTGCGCGCCTCTACATTGACCAGTATGTACGTACACGTTCACGACCAGAATGACAATGCTACATACGCTTCGATCAGGTGGGTCCCGACTGTCAGGCACTTCCTTGACTGCGAAGATGTAGCTGGTGGGTCCTACCAGTAAGGGGGGAATCGTTTTTTTGCCCGGACGCACTTCCTTGCGTGCGAAGATGTAGCCGGTGGGTCCCAGCAGTCAGGGGGCAAATCATTTTTTTTGCCTGGACGCACTTCCTTGCGTGTGAAGGTGTTGCTGGTGGGTCCTAGTAGTCAGGGGGCAAATCGTTTTTTTTTGCCCGGATGCACTTCCTTGCATGCGAAGATGAAGCTGGTGGGTCCCAGCAGTCAGGGGGAAACGTTTTTTCCGTGAAATACAGTGGCCCGTCCGGTGGGTCCCAGCTATCAGGTGGAGGAATCATTATTTTCTGCGTAATAAGGAGGCACTTCCTTGCTGCGGTCGTGGACCCAGTTGTCAGCCTCTCCACGTACAGTCCACCTCCGATGGAAGTCGTTCCTTGACCACGTTGCCCAGGCCGCGCCGAGAGCACCACGGCGATGGACGACGGTGAGGCCTAGGAAGGGGACGACGCGGAGCCGGGGAAGACGCGGTAGTGGAAGCCCGCGCGGAGAGGAGTACGAGGGTTCACTGGTTCGGCTACGGTGTGAGGCTGCCGTCGCCGCAGGGCCTGGCCAGCGGTGGGAATAGTAGGGGGCGGTGAGGCCTCTGCGGCAGCACATCCATCCACGGGAGGCAGTGAAAGTGCTAGTTGTCGACTATAGGGGGGTGAATAGGCGATTTTTATGAAAGTCTTCAAAACGTGGAAGTTTCAAAGACAAACAATAGAAATGACCTAATTGATATGCAGCGGAAGATAAACTACAACAAGCAAACCATAGTCAAGTATGCAATAATGTGAAAGTACAAAGACTAATAGCAGCTTAGTAGTAAGGATCAGGATGGAAGATAGTATGAAGCCAACCAACGATATTAGTCAAGCAATGAAGTCAAATAGGTACGACAAATAGGCAATGACTTCACGAAGACAAACTCTAAGTAAAGGGAGGGAGAGGATAGAACCAGTCACTTGTTGAAGACACAGGATTTGTTGGACCAGTTCTAGTTGCTATGACAACTGTATGTCTGGTTAGCGAGGCTGAGATTCAACTCAGAAGACCGCGTCTTCACCTTATTCCCCTTGAGCTAAGGACACACAGTCCTCGTCCAATCACTCTGGTAAGTCTTCAAGGTAGACTTCCGAACCTTCACAGACTTCGTTCACCGGCGATCCACAATGACTCTTGGATGCTCAGAACGCGACGCCTAACCGGTTGGAGGATTCACAGTCCTCAAGTGTAATAAGTCTTTAGGTCACGCAGACAGAAAGACTTCAGTGATGCCTAACACTCTTTGGCTCTGGGTGTTTGGGCTTTGTCCTCGCAAGGATTTCTCTCTCTCAAAGGCTTCGAGGTGGGTTGCTCTCAAACGACAAAAGTCGTGCACTAACTCTGAGCAGCCACCAATTTATGGTGTAGGGGGTGGGCTATTTATAGCCATTAGGCAACTAAGGAACTGACACGTGTTCCAACGGTCAGATTTCAAACACACACCGCAACTTTACTTGGTCTACAAGCAAAGCTGACTCATCCAGCTCTGGATAAGATTTGCTCTCATTGTCTTCGCTCGAAGACATAGGATTTGGGTTGAGCATCACTTCAGTCATTCTGACTTTGTTCACTTGGACCCCACTTAACAGTACGGTGGTTCCTATGACTCAACAAAGAAGAAAAAGGAAACAACGAAACGACACAGTCTTCGCGCTCCATAGTCTTCACTCAATGTCTTCTCATGTCATAGTATTCAATATGAATATCTTCACATAGCACCATTGTCGTCAATGTCTTCATACATTTTTAGGGGTCATCTCCGGTAGGTAAACCGAATCAATGAGGGACACTACCTGTGTTATCCTGCAATTCTCACAAACGCATTAGTCCCTCAACCAAATTTGTCGTCAATACTCCAAAACCAACTAGGGGTGGCACTAGATGCACTTATAATCTCCCCCTTTTTGGTGATTGATGACAAGCTGGTTGAAGTTTTCAACGGGGATAAAGTATGTGAAATTGTAAAGGATAGGGTATTGTCTTCATAAGTGGCAAAGGCTCCCCTTGAAGATGTGCATATAAGTAATTTGCTTTTGGAATGCAAATGCACATGGCAGGTTGTACTTGTGGAGATCCTCTTTAACTTGTGAAGATAATTCATCATGCATGAAATGATATAACTAAGAGAATGACATGCATAATAAAAAATGGACGTCTGCAGAATGATCTAAGTGCGGAAGTTATCATCGCACATGCGGAATTTATCATCGCATCACAGAAAAGCAAATAAGTAGCAGACGACCATCGAGTTTAAGTGTTACAACTCAAAGAACCAAACATATCAAAAGCGAGAGTTGTAGACACTAGGCAGAATATAAAGCAACCGCCCATATGAACCCGCTTGAAGACTATCGAACTCATATGCTTCTCCCCCTTTTGTCAGTAAGGACCAAAAAGGTTTGAAGACATAGAGCATCTACTCGTTCCCATGAGGAGTAGGTGAAGCAGCAGGGTTGTCGTTGTTGTTTGGCGGCGCAGACGAACTTGGTGCAATGTCGATGCGTGCAGAAGTAGGGGGCGGTGAAGTAGCGTCATCTTCATCATCGATCACTTTGGCATTCACCGTTGCCGCGGAGGAAGAATAGTCAGAGTCTTCAAGGGATGGAGTTTGACGTAGGATAGCATTCCGTGGAGGAGTGGAGTCAAACTTGAATCTTTCAGTGAAGCCATCGTCTTGAAGATCTGCTTCAGCACTGAGCAGTGTCAAACTCTTCCATGATCGCCGACAGGTCTCATGAGTGACAAAAGCATTCTTGGTGGCAAGATTTCGAATGCGATTGACGTCCACCAAGAGGCTTTGCATCTGTCGCTTGAGCCAGAAGTGATGCTTGTCTTGTTTCTGATGCAGTGCCACAAGAAGTTGTCGATCATTTAGGACGCGAGAGAGCTTCTTAGGCCTTTGGGCAATTGTGCTCTCAGTAGCTTCAGTTTGCGCACGGTGAGGCAGACGAGTGTTCCCAGCCATTGGATAGACACGAGTTACTGCTTGGACTCCTTCCATGGGTTGAGTGAAGCTTTGGTGATCAGCATTTTGAAGACAAAGAGGCTTCTTGGCAGGCTCAGGGTATATGGCTTCAACTGACATATCAACCTCTGGTAGAAAGATCAGATGATTGCGAGCAGAGGGCTGATAGTTGATAGCAGAGTGTAGCTTGATGAGGCGCATGACCCATGGAGCATAGAATTTCAGGCCAAAAAGGTCAGATCCAGACGCAGCCAGTTGCCGAATGAAGAATTCTTGTGTATTGAAGCTGATGCCATTAAGGATGTAAAAGACCAATGTCTTCGTGGCTCCTTCAAGTTTTGCAGCTGATGAATGCCCTTTGATAGGCCATAGAGTTCGCCTGATGATGTGATATATTGTGCGAGGCAGATACTCAAGGTCATCAACAAAGAACTCCTTTGGGTATTCAGCGTCAGGTGGCAGAGGCTTCATCATGCTCAACATCTGGCTCATGTTGGGCTCTGGCTTATGGACGATGCTCTCCAGTGCATTGCGGTGGAGTTGACAATCAGGTTCGAACAGCTCTCCGGGAGTGGGTAGGCCTGTAAGCTCAATGACGTCAAGAGCTTTGGCTTCATGATGAACATTTCCTATCATCCACTCGAGAACCCATGTCTTTGTATCCCTGTAGTAGCCGCGAATTTGGAGGGTAGCATAGAATTGAAGCAAAAGTTCCTCATTCCAATGTTCTTTGTCTGTCACAAAGCTGAGCAGACCTGCATCACGAAAGTAGTCAAGTGCTTCTTCTAAGCATGGCAGTCCAGCAATGGCTTCAGTGTCGAGGCACATATGAGGGAAAATGCGCCCTTGATCATACAGAACGCAGGAGTAATAGCTTCGCTGCTGATAGCTCCAGAAACGATCAGATGATATTCTTGGCCTTGAGTAGGGGATCTTTGCTCTGTCAAAGAAGGTGTTGTGGCTTTTGAAGCCATTTGCATTGAAGGACCCTGTAGAGGTGGTAGTACCTGGGAACCTTGGCAGTCTTGGCTTTGGTTTCTGGACCAGAGGCCTATGCTCAACATGATAATCAAACTGAGGACCAGAGGCATTAGGCGGAGGGACCAGAACGGGCCATTTGACAGTGATTAGCTGACCATACTTGTATGCTTGCTCAATTGTATGGGCCTTGGTGGCGGAACAGGAGCAGTGGCAACAACAGAGGCGTCAGGCTGCACAACAGATGCTTCAGGAGCAGTTGCATCATTGGTTTCTGGCACATTGGTTGGTGCAGGCTCCACATTTGCTTCAGCCATGACTACGTCATTGGCTTCATTTGTGTTGGTGGTGGCAGCCTCAAGATTTTCAACCTCCACTTGATGAGCTGGAGGGTCGGGCACTGGCACATTCACTTCAGGAACAGCTTCTTCAGTAATGGGGGGAGTAGGGACACGTTCTTCTTATTGTTTGTCATCAGCTGATGCAGCCGGATTGTCTTCAGCAGCTTTGGCTTCAGACACGGAGACATTCATAGTCGGAGTGGCTTCTGGAAACACTTGACGTGCAACAGATTGGTGGTGCACTTCACCTTCTGGAATGCTCAAAAGATGGACTTGAGGCCTTAGTCCTTTGCGAAGCCTGTGTAATGTTGGCGACGCCTTTGGAGATGGAGTTGGCTGGGCCTCAAAGTCATCCTCTTCTTCTTGCACAGGTGGTGTGACTTGTTGTTGTTGGGGAGTACTCGGGGAGTCTTGTTGTTGTGGGTGATCAGCCCATGATGCATCCTGAGCAATTGGCGTCAGAGGACGACCAATGCTGATGAGTTCGCTGTTCGTGAGAACATGCGATGATACCAAGTTGTGTTCAATCTGAGGAACAACTTCATCATCTTCAACATTGTCATTGTGACCAATGTCTTCAGCAGCGGTGGGATCACCTACTGGAATGTCTTCAGCTTCATGAGCCTCTGTGGAAGCAGGCTCATGAACTATCATCCGTCGTTCTTGGTGTTCAGATGCAGGGCGAACCATTAAGATAGGTTCAACAACTAAGGGCTCTATGGGAGCAGCCCGATCCTTCTTGATTTTGCGCTTCTTCTTGGAGGGAGCAACATCAGAGGCTTCAGGATTTTTCCTTTTTCTGGCTTCAGCCTCTGCAGTCCTCGTCTTCTTCAGTTTTGAAGCGGTTGACCTGACCTTTTGCTTCCAGCCAGTCATGCTGCTTGGGAAGACTATGCGAGGTTCTTCCTGCCTTGAAGGTGCAGATTGGTCAGTTGATGGCTTCTTCTTATTTGCAGCCATTCTGGGGTCAATGCCAGGAAGACCAAGAGCCTTGCGCTTCTCAGCCTCATTGTAGGCTTGCACACACTTGTCAACTAGACTCTTCATGCGCTCATGAGAGCCTTTAGCTTCTTCGCGCTTCTTGAGAAAGGCTTCTTTGAGCTCGTGCAGCATGATCTTGAAGTTTTTGACATCTTGCACGCTGAGCTTTGCCACATGCTTCTTGAACTGAGCTTTCTCATAGTCGATCTTGTGCTTCAGTTCAACGATGCGCTGAGCAAGAGCTAGCTCAGAAGCAATGGCGCCATTGAAGGAGACGCTGAGGCCAATGGGAAGTTGCAGATCTTCAAAGCTGAGATTTGGGGTGTCAAACCACTCATCAATGAAGTTATGGATGATTGCCACATCGAAGAGAGGCAAATCATTAAAGTTCTCTGCTTCTTCCTTGCTCTTAATCAGTAGCTCAAGAGCGTCATCTGCAAGATCTTCATCGCTGGACAGATCAATGTGCTCTTCTCGCAGAATGGCAGCAGGAGTCAATGTCTGATCAGTATTTTTGACGATTTTCTTTTTCTTCTCCGTCTTCTTGGAGATACGTGATAGATTGTCAGACTGCACACTGTCTTCAGGAGGTGCAGTGGCCAGTGGCTTCGCACGTGAAGCTTTTGGAGGAGGAGCTGATCTTGAAGCCTTAGCCTTCTTTGGCTTCTGCGGCTTTGGAGTAGGAGTTGGGGCTTCATCAGTGTCAGCATCATCATCAGAATGATCCACTTTGGCACCTTGGACTGAGATGTGAGTGATGAGGCCATCAAGGTTGTAGAAAGGACCGATGACATTGGGTTCTGCATCACGTGAGCCGTCGGTACGGGGAGCAGAGGGACCAGGGTTGAAGTCTAATCCCAATGACTTCTTGTTTTCCTTGGCCGATGCTGTTGCGTGCTGGATGTTGCGCTTGAAGAGATTATTGTCACGACACTAGAGCAATGACGATGGGTCGGCATTTTCAGGCTGAGGTCCACGGACCATACAAGGATAGAAACCCTGTGCAATAGCTTCAGCTCTATTCTTGGGTGGAAGGCCTCGAAAGAGAATATCACCCCAAGGACTTTTGATAGCATTCCTCTCAGCGTATTCCTGGGCCACGAACTTGTATTCGAACCATTGTTCAGCCCAATATCGTCGAATCCATTGGATTCGTGTCTTGCGCTGATTATAATCCTCTTCAGGATCTGTCTTGTAAAGCTTTGAGAGGTCATTAGGAAAATCTCTTGATGTTCCCCCACGATGCTGTCTGCCACCCTTCCTTACTGATTTCTCTGCGGCCATGAACTTCAAACTGAATGGCTTCAACATGTTCAAAGGCTTCAAAGTCTTTTGCTTGCTGAACAAACAGGAACTGGCTTCGGGAGAGTTAATGTGATGCTGTAAGAATTCTGCAAACGAATGCAGACTATGAGAACCAAGGGATTCTCCCACGGACATGTACCTGTGACAGCATTAGAGATGCGAGGGAAGGGGAAGAGGTCATATGCATTCTCATAAGATTTTGAAGATAAATCAGTTTGAAGACATTGACCTCATGATGCGAAGACATTCACTTATATGTTGAGAGTTGGTTCCAGATTTGTACGAATCTGTGAATAAGTACAAGTGAGGAATCTAACTAGATATGAAGCTTAAGTGAATATACTAGGCAGTATGAGATGCAGACAGAATAGATCTAACATTGTATAGGCAGAAACCAATTTTGGTAAATAGGATGAATCTTTGAGGATCAAAAAGATGGTAAAAATAGAGTTGTATTTACCACACAAAGAACTGCTAGATGGGTTGAAAAGGAGACCGAGCAGTTCAATCCACCGTGCCCTAACTTGGCGACGGAGGACACCTATGGCGGCGGCGGAGAGGACGATGTCCGCGGCCAGCGTGAGGGCGGCGTCGGAGAAGTCGCGGCAGCTAAGCGCTTCGTCGCCGGCGTCGTCGAGAGCTAGCGGTGGCGCTAGGGTTTTGACGAGGTGGAGAGGTGGAAGAAGGTTTTCTTTACCGCAGGAGACATGTATTTATAAGGAAGTGTGCGGCACAACGCAATTATGCAGGTGCCCCTGGCGGTTCACATCTGAGGGGCACGTGGCAAGCATGCAACATACTCAGAATTGTCCCACGTTCCCACGCCTGCCAGGTTTGTCGGATGGTCGTTCCGGCTTCTCCGGATTTCAAACAATAAGGATGAATCATTTAAAACAGACTTGATGTTTGTCTCTATGTCTTCTGCTGACAAGGACGCAGAGAAGACATTCGACAGTTTCAATAGAATGCATATGATTTGGACAGATAGAGTTTGAGATAGAAAGCATAGAGAGATTAGGGTCCGATCACATTCACTTAGTTCAAAAGATTCAACTAGGAAGACATAGCTATAAGTGAATGTTGTAGAGGACAGAACACTAGTATGTATATCAGAAAGCAATCAAATCAACATAGTGAAGAAAATCATGAACATAAGTTGAAATTGAAGACAAACCAAATGCGAAGACATAGCAAAAATAACGCCATGAGTGAAACACTTCAAACAGAGAAATTTGATGGTGGCGTTACCCACCGTATAGAAAGTATTAGACCCATACACGGCGCACAATTATCATGGCGCTCCGAAGTCAAATTCCACGTTAATGTATTCACACTCAGAATGTAAGTCTTCATTGATTGAAGATATACTTTACTTCGTGTGTTGCACATCTAAGTCATCAACATGCATAAGTGTTAGGATGTGTGCCTGATCACAGGACATTTGAGGATTCCAAGATATTTAGCTCACACCGTAACTTGCAAAACCTTTTCTCATCCAAGGGCTTTGTGAAGATATCTGCCAGTTGCTCTTCAGTGTTGACGTGAATGATGTCAATATCTTTCTTCATGACATGATCTCTAAGAAAGTGATGACGAATTTCAATGTGCTTTGTCTTCGAGTGCTGGACTGGATTGTTGGCAATCTTGATGGCGCTTTCGTTGTCGCAAAAGAGAGGTACTTGTTTCAGATTGATGCCATAGTCCTTGAGAGTTTGCTTCATCCATAGAAGCTGAGCGCAACACGATCCAACAGCAATGTATTCAGATTCAGAAGTTGAGAGTGATACACAGTTCTGCTTCTTTGAAGACCAACAGACAAGTGATCGTCCTAGAAAGTGACATGTGCCTAATGTAGACTTGCGATCCACCTTGTCACCAGCATAATCAGCATCCGAGAATCCAACCAGATCAAATTTTGAGCCCTTTGGATACCATAATTCGAGTGTTGGGGTGTAAGCCAAATATCGAAGAATTCGCTTCACAGCTAAGTGATGTGATTCCTTTGGTGCCGCTTGGAATCGAGCACACATGCAAACACTAAGCATAATATCTGGCCTAGATGCACATAAGTAAAGTAAGGAACCAATCATGGAGCAGTATACCTTTTGATCGAACTCTTTACCATTGTCGTCGAGACCCATATGGTGTTTGGCAGGCATTGGCGTCGTGTAACCTTTGCAATCTTGCATTCCAAACTTCTTTAGACAATCTTTGAGGTATTTTTCTTGAGATATGAAGATGCCATTCCTTTGCTGATGAATTTGAAGACCAAGGAAGAACTTCAGCTCACCCATCATGGACATCTGATATTGCTCTTACATCATGTATCCAAACTCATCACTATACTTCTGGTTGGTGCAGCCGAAGATAATGTCATCCACATATATTTGGCACACAAACAGTTCACCATCATATGTCTTTGTGAAGAGTGTGGGATCGAGGGATCCAGGTTTGAAGCCTTTGCTCTTCAGGAAGTCTTTGATCGTATCATACCAAGCGCGAGGAGCTTGCTTGAGGCCATACAGTGCTTTGTTTAGCTTGTACACCATATCAGGATGTTTTGGTCTTCAAAGCCAGGTGGTTGAGCGACGTATACTTCTTCTTCAATCTTGCCATTGAGAAATGCACTCTTCACATCCATTTGATATAGCAAGATGTTGTGGTGGTTAGCATAGGCTAGCAGTATGCGAATAGCTTCAAGCCTAGCCACAGGAGCAAATGTTTCATCGAAGTCAATTCCTTCAACTTGAGTATATCCTTGAGCCACAAGACGTGCTTTGTTTCTGACGACTTGACCATGCTCATCTTGCTTGTTTCGATATATCCATTTTGTGCCAATAATGTTATGCTTGCGAGGGTCAGGACGCTTGACAAGTTCCCAAACATTGTTCAGTTTGAACTATTGGAATTCTTCTTGCATAGCTTGTATCCATTCAGGTTCCATAAAGGCTTCAGCAACTTTCTTGGGTTCTGATATTGACACAAAAGAAAAGTGCCCATAGAAATTTGCTAATTGTGTTGCTCTTGAGCGAGTAAGTGGACCAGATGCATTGATGCTATCAATTATCTTCTCAATTTGTACTTCATTTGCAACTCGAGGATGAACTGGACGAAGACCTTGCTCTTGCTGATCATTGTCATCATTGGGAGCATTGTCTTCAGTCTGAGCATTGTCTTCAGGTTGGTTAGGTGCAGAAATGATAAGTTCCTCTTCAGGCTGTGCTTTAGAAGGCATGATTTCACCAGTTCCCATCAGCTTGATAGATTCGCTGGGCAGAGCTTCGTCTAGTGTACTTGGCAGGAGCTCTCTTTGTGAACCATTGGTTTCATCAAATCGCACGTCCACAGTTTCGACGATTTTATAGAGATAGAGGTTGAAGACTATGTAAGAGTGCGAGTCCTTTCTGTAACCGAGCATGAAGCCTTCGTGAGCTTTAGGTGCAAATGTTGACTTGTGATGGGGATCCTTGATCCAGCACCTAGCTCCAAATACTCTGAAGTAGCTGACATTTGGCTTCTTGCCAGTAAGGAGCTCATAGGATGTTTTGTTCAGAAGCTTATGGATGTAAACACGGTTGATGACGTGACATGCTGTGTCAATAGCTTCAGGCCAGAACTTTCTTGGTGTCTTGTACTCGTCGAGCATTGTTCGAGCCATCTCAATGAGGGTTCTGTTCTTGCGCTCTACGATGCCATTTTGCTGAGGTGTGTATGGAGCAGAGAACTCATGAGTGATTCCCATTGTATCCAGATAAAGATCAAGTCCGGTGTTCTTGAACTCAGTGCTGTTGTCACTTCTGATATGCTTGATCTTGACGCCATAATTGTTCATGGCTCGATTGGCAAAGCGTCTGAAGACATCTTGCACTTCAGTCTTGTAGAGAATTATGTGCACCCATGTATATCTTGAGTAGTCATCAACAATGATGAAGCCATAGAGACAAGCTGTTGTTGTGAGGGTAGAGTAGTGAGTAGGTCCAAATAAGTCCATGTGTAACAGCTCGAAGGGTTGAGATGTCGTCATGATTGTCTTCGAGGGGTGCTTTGCCCTAGTCATCTTTCCAGCTTCGCAGGCACCACACAAATGATCCTTATTGAACTTGACACCCTCGATGCCTATAACATGCTTCTTCTTGGTGAGTGTGTGTAAGTTCCTCATGCCAGCATGCCCCAGCCTCCGATGCCAGAGCCAGCATTCTGAAGCTTTTTCAAGAAGACATACGGCAAGCTGTGGACCTGCTGAGAAATCTACCATGTATAGATCATCTTTCCGATACCCTTCAAAGACTAGAGACTTGTCAGATTCCATTAGTACAAGGCAATGATATTTTCCGAATAGCACAATCATGTTCAAGTCACAAAGCATCAAGACAGACATTAAGTTGAAACCAAGGGATTCAACAAGCATCACTTTATCCATGTGTTGATCCTTTGAGATTGCAACTCTACCTAGACCCAATACCTTGCTTTTACCAGTGTCAGCAAATGTGATGTGACTCTTGTCTGATGGACGTAAGGTTGAGCCCATGAGAATACTTCGATCACCAGTCATATGATTAGTGCATCCGCTATCCATAATCCATTCTGAAGCATGAGGTGTCATACCCTACAGTACAGTTAGGGGGATAGGCTTCACCAAGAGTATTGTGAAGCATAAACATTTGACGGGCAAGAGGATTATTGAAGCTCAGATCAAGATTAGGACTGATAGGATGAATGGCAAACAATTCAGGAACAAAATACATAGTGAGACCATTTGGGCATTTGATCTTGCGCCCTACAAGATGTTTTAGGTCCCCAGCAATAGCATCAGACGCCTTTGATTTTCGGCTGGAGACCCTTCCCTGCAAAAGAAAGTTAATTCTTCTTAACCACCCACATCTTCAGGGGTGGCTTAGAAGCAATGAGTCTAAGTGCAGCATCTGAGAACTTAGGCTTTGGAGCCCTAGAAAATAGCCTTGCAGGAGATGAATGATACTCATATGAATAAGCAGAAAAGTTCTTAGTTCTATGAACATAGCGGTTTGAAGACACATGCTCATATTCATAAGTTTGAGTACGGTTTCCCTGCAAAACATTGGCGTTAGGGTGACTCAGGTGAGTCCTCTATCTGTATGAAGCCTTTGGACCATATGATGCCTTAGGTCTGGGGTTTGTCTTCTTCCCAGGTGGTGTCATGATCACATTCACTGGAAGATTCTCAAGACAGCTTTTGGGAACCCAGATCTTCTTCATAGGTGGTCCATTCCTGCAGTTAGTACCAATATACCTGGCAAACACTTCACCATTCTGATTCTTGAACAGCTTATAGTTTGCATCAAGGGATTCATCAATGATAATAGGATTAGCACAGGTAAAGCCAGATAAGGTGGATGGATCCACTGAAGGTCCCTTTTGCAGCAACCCATGTGGTTTCGGGATACTGCTCAGGCTTCCAGTAGGAACCATCAACATTCATTTTCCTCTCGAACCCAACACCCTCTTTCCTAGGGTTTCGGTTCAGAATCTGCTTTTTGAGGACATCGCAAAGTGTCTGATGTCCTTTCAGACTTTTATACATCCCTGTTTCAAGCAATGTCTTCAACCTAGCATTTTCATCAGCAATAGTAGTGGTATCCTCCGCAGAGGGGTTAGTTACCACATCAGTAGTTGAAGACAATGCAAAAGTAGTAGCAGTGGAACATTCAGCAACAGAGGTAGCGTTATCACGCTCAAGGCATTTTAGACATGGTGGTTCAAATCCATCCCGAGCGGGACTGATCTGTTGAGCGCGAAGTGACTCATTCTCTTTTTGAAGATCTCCATGAGCCGCTCTCAATTTCTCAAGCTCTTGCTTCCTTTGAAGATAATCATAGGAGAGCTTTTCATGAGTGGTTGAGAGCGTTTCATGACGACTTTCAAGTTCTTGGTACTTAGCATGAAGATTTTTTATGTCTTCAACTAAGGACTGTGAATGAGTCATTTCCGCGTCCAACAGGTCATCGCTTTTGTCTAACAGTTTTTGAGTATGTTCCATAGCTTTTTGTTGTTCAGTTGCAATTTTAGCAAGTGTTTTGTAGCTGGGTTTGGATTCACAATCAGAGTCATCTTAACTTGATGTTTGAAAGTAAGCATCACGTGATTTTACCTTGGCACCATGTGCCATGAAGCAGTAGGTGGGAGCAGGGTCGTCCTTGTCATTAGCTTCAGCGTTGGCGTGGAAGTCATTGTCTTCAGTGTTGAAGATGGACTTGGCAACATAGGCTGTGGCTAGAGCCAGACTTGCAACGCCAGGGTCGGACTCCTCTTCAGACTCCACCTCCGCCTCCTCAGAAGCAGACTCCTCCTCTGAATCCATCTCCTTGCCAACAAAAGCACGAGCCTTGCCAGATGAGCTCTTGAGATGAAGACCTTGATGAGGACTTGGAAGAAGACTTTGAAGATTTCTTCTTCTTCTTGTCATCAGAATCATATTCCTTGCTCTTCTTCTTCTTCTTCTCATTGTCCCACTGTGGACACTCAGAGATATAGTGTCCAGGTTTCTTGCACTTGTGACATGTTCTCTTCTTGTAGTCATGAGTGGAAGCTTCATCATTTCTTGAGCTAGATCGTGAAGACTTTCTGAAGCCCTTCTTCTTAGTGAACTTCTGGAACTTCTTCACAAGCATAGCAAGTTCCTTTCCAATGTTGTCAGGATCATCAGAACTGCAGTCAGATTCTTCTTCAGATGAGGAAACAACTTTTGCCTTCAAAGCGCGAGTTCGGCCATAGTTGGGACCATAGATATCTCTTTTCTCAGAAAGCTGGAACTCATGTGTGTTAAGCCTCTCAAGTATATCAGACGGATCGAGTGTCTTGAAGTCAGGGCGTTCTTGTATCATGAGGGCAAGGGTGTCAAAGGAGCTGTCAAGTGATCTCAGTAGTGTCTTGACGATTTCATGCTTGGTAATCTCAGTGGCGCCGAGAGCACGAAGCTCATTTGTGATGTCGGTGAGGAGATCAAATGTGAGCTGGACATTTTCATTGTCGTTTCTCTTGAAGCGGTTGAAGAGGTTGCGAAGAACACTGATCCTTTGATATCTCTAGGTTGAGACGCCTTCGTTGACCTTGGATAGCCAGTCCGAGACTAGCTTCGACGTTTCCAGAGCACTCACACGGCCATACTGTCCTTTGGTCAGATGACCACAGATGATGTTCTTGGCAGTAGAGTCCAGTTGAATGAACTTCTTGACATCAGCAGGGGTGACACCTTCACCAGTTTTGGGAACGCCGTTCTTGACGACATACCAGAGGTCGACATCAATGGCTTCAAGAGGCATGCGCATCTTATTCTTCCAGTAGGGATATTCAGTTCCATCGAACACGGGGCAAGCAGCGGAGACTTGGATTATCCCTGCAGTCGACATAGCTAAAACTCTAGGTGGTTAAACCGAATCACACAGAACAAGGCAGTACCTTGCTCTGATACCAATTGAAAGTGCTAGTTGTCGACTAGAGGGGGGTGAATAGGCAATTTTTATGAAAGTCTTCAAAACATGGAAGTTTCGAAGACAAACAATAGAAATGACCTAATTGATATGCAGCGTAAGATAAACTACAACAAGCAAACCATAGTCAAGTATGCAATAATGTGAAAGTACAAAGACTAATAGCAACTTAGTAGTAAGGATCAGGATGGAAGATAGTATGAAGCCAACCAACGATATTAGTCAAGCAATGAAGTCAAATAGGTACGACAAATAGGCAATGACTTCACGAAGACAAACTCTAAGTAAAGGGAGGGAGAGGATAGAACCAGTCACTTGTTGAAGACACAGGATTTGTTGGACGAGTTCCAGTTGCTGTGACAACTGTACGTCTGGTTAGCGAGGCTGAGATTCAACTCAGAAGACCGCGTCTTCACCTTATTCCCCTTGAGCTAAGGACACACAGTCCTCGCCCAATCACTCTGGTAAGTCTTCAAGGTAGACTTCCGAACCTTCACAGACTTCGTTCACTGGCGATCCACAATAACTCTTGGATTCTCAGAACGCGACGCCTAACCGGCTGGAGGATTCACAGTCCTCAAGTGTAATAAGTCTTTAGGTCACGCAGATAGAAAGACTTCAGTGATGCCTAACACTCTTTGGCTTGGGTGTTTGGGCTTTGTCCTCGCAAGGATTTCTCTCTCTCAAAGGCTACGAGGTGGGTTGCTCTCAAACGACAAAAGCCGTGCACTAACTCTAAGTAGCCACCAATTTATGGTGTAGGGGTGGGCTATTTATAGCCACTAGGCAACCCGACCTGATATGTCCGAAATGACCCTGGGTCACTAAGTAACTAACACGTGTTCCAACGGTCAGATTTCAAACACACACAACAACTTTACTTGGGCTACAAGCAAAGATGACTCATCCAGCTCTGGATAAGATTTGCTCTCATTGTCTTCGCTCGAAGACATAGGATTTGGGTTGAGCATCACTTCAGTCATTCTGACTTTGTTCACTTGGACCCCACTTAACAGTACGGTGGTTCCTATGACTCAACAAAGAAGAAAAAGGAAACAACGAAACGACACAGTCTTCGCGCTCCATAGTCTTCACTCAATGTCTTCTCATGTCATAGTCTTCAATATGAATATCTTCACATACCACCATTGTCGTCAATGTCTTCATACATTTTTAGGGGTCATCTCCGGTAGGTAAACCGAATCAATGAGGGACACTACCTGTGTTATCCTGCAATTCTCACAAACGCATTAGTCCCTCAACCAAATTTGTCGTCAATACTCCAAAACCAACTAGGGGTGGCACTAGATGCACTTACAGGCAGGAGCATGCTGCACGACCGGCGCTGCTTTGGGTGGCTGGAGCAAGAAGACCAGAGGTTGAAGAAGCACTACGGCCGTTGGATGGACATTGTACGGTCACTGGAGCTATAATCGTTCATATTGACTAAGTTGACAAAGCCATCCGTCCCCGTCAACTTAGTTTGCCCACAAGTCATCCTCTCACTATGGTGGGTCCCTGCTAGCAGGGGGTATTCATTTTTTTGTGCGTAATAAGGAGGCACTTGCGTGCGAAGATATAGCTGGTGCGTACGACATGTCAGCGGGGGGAACGTTTTTTCACGAAATACAAAGGCCCTTCCGGTGGGTCCCAGCTGTCAGGTGGAGGAATCATTATTTTGCGCGTACAGTCCACGGCCGATGGATGTCGTTCGTTGACCATGTTGACCAGGCCGCGCCGAGAGCACCATGGCGGTGGACAACGGCGAGGCCTAGGAAGGGAACGGCACGGAGCCGGGGAAGACTCGGAAATGGTTACCCACGCGGTGGGGAGTACGAGGATTTACTGGTTCGTCTGCCATCTCCAGAAAATAACAGGAGCTGTGGGTGAGTAGAGGAATGGCCTGGCCAGCAATTAAGTATGGTGGGGCGGTGCGGCCTGTGCGACAACACAGCCGGCCATGGGAGGCGGGAGCAGGCAGTCCCACCGGAGCTGGTTTGGGCGACTGGAGCAAGAAGATCAGATATTGAAGAAGCAGCATGGCCGTTGGATTAACATCCAATGGTCACTGCTGCTAGAATCGTTTGTGGACTAAGTTGACAAAGCCAAAGTACACGTCAACCTAGTAGACCCACAAGTCAGCCTCCAAATCTGTCCCAAACAGCATACAGCCCGAAATTTCTAGCCAGATTCAAATTAATTTTAAATCTAAATATACCTTAATTTAAATTCAATGAAATTTTACCCGCACAAAAACAATGAAATTTAAAATATCAAAATCCAAAAGAAAATAGTATTTTAGAACTAATTGCCTGTTTGCTGTATTTTTCATTTTACAGCCCATTTATTATTACTTATAGCCCATTTCTTATTACTTATAGCCCATTTTCTGGGCAAAATGCATCCCTCCTCGTCTTGAAAGATTTCCGGCCCAGCAGGGCGTAGAAAAGCAAGTAGGCCTATGTTGGTTAATCTGCAAAAAACAAAATAGCTGGCTAGCCATTTTCAGAATGGAAAAAAACAAACCGGGCTGGTCATGTGCTAAACATATGAAATAAAAGCCTGGGCTAGACGGGCCACGGGTCCCGCACGACCCAGTTGATACCCTTCTCTGTCCCGAACAAACAAAATTACTGTGCGCGCTGCTAGGTCCCTACTGTCATCCTCGCCATGTACAATCATCTCCTTATTCCTCTCGGTTGTTGACCATGTTGACAACAGGCGCCGCGGCGAGCGAACCAAGGCGGAGGACGATGGTGAGGCCTCGGACGGGAACGAACAAGAGCCGGGGAAGATCATAGCCAGCCGTGGGAGGCGGGAGCAGGTGGTCCCACCGGCGCTGGTTTGCCTTTGGCGGCTCGAGGAAGAAGATAACTAAAGAAACGCGACAGACGTTGAATGTCAATCCAACGGTCAAGGTTGGCACAATCGTTTGTTGACTAAGAGGACACCAAGTAGCATACTTTTTTATATATAGGAAGAAAACTACGAGGAAAATGTGTTCGTCTGTCGTCCTCCTCACAGGGAAGGTTCGCCACATAAGTGACTAGCACCCTTGGTTTTCAACCGAGAGGTCTTGGGTTCGAGTCCCAGCAACTCCCAATTTTGTCCTCCTTCCTTCCTCGCAAAAAAAGGGAAATAAAATCAAAGACTTGGGAAGGCATACAGAACAAGCTAGTGTACCAGTAAAGAGATGTTGCCGAGTTTTAGAAAAAAGAAAGACGTGCTCTTGTAGCTGGTTCGAATCCAAACGTAGACTATGACTATATATGGTGCTATGCTACTCTACAAGTAATGAAACTGACATATCCAACGTTCGCTTCTCCTCTTCTCTACTTGCTCTGCCTAGCATCAGAAGCTCTGGCCGTAGCAACCATGTCCGCTGGCTACTCGTCCACCTGCTCTTCGGCAGGCAACAACCAGATATGCGCCAAGTCGCCACCCGTACCATCACCTGTGGGTCTCATCACACCCCCGCCGGCACGCGCACCGCAGCCGATTGCTCATCACAACCCGCTGCCGTTGGTGTGGTGCCACTGCTGCAAATCACGCAGAATCATCCGTCGCGTCTCAACCACAATCCGCAACCCTGGCCGAGTCTTCTACAAATGCCCGAATCATGGGGTAATAATATGTTTAAGTGTTGTTCTGCTGCTTTCAGTTGCTGATTTTTTTAATAGTTTGGTTGATGATCTTCCAATTTGATTCACGCAGAAAAGGGAAGATTCGTGTGATTTGTATTTCTGGGAAGTTGCTGATGTGGGGGAATGCAACTACGCTGATTATTTGGTTAGCCTACCAGCAGGTTGGGGTGTTGGACAAGTAACTGAAGGAACGGCAGAAGAGGAAGATGCAGAGCAGAAGGTTAAAGATGCAGTTCCTCTGATCATGGCCAACCAATAGCTACTGAACGGCCTTGACAGCAATGAGGAGATGAAAGAGCTTGTGAAGATAATGGGCAAAATCGATGTGCTCTGTAGGATGATTGTCTCTTTATTTGCAGTGTATGTAGCACTCGTGATGTATTCGGTGGCTATGACATGAACACTTTGCTGAAACTAGTAATGAATGAAACCTGTGTAGCAGGCTGGGCGTAGTGTTGTGAACATCTAATGATTTCTATTAACGGAAATCAGGGGGTATCCCCTTTTGCTCACATAAATAAATAAATAGCAGAGGCCCTGTCGGGTCAGCTTTGTTCTCATTCGAAGACGTCGAGCAAATTGTAGTCCAACAGCAAACTATGTCATCAAATTCAAGTTTCACAGCCAAATATGAGTACAACTAAACAACAATGTCATTATGCTTTAGTTGTCATACAATCACCAAACACAAATCAGCATACGTAACAAGTGATGTTCTCACAGCAAAATACTAAACAACATGTTCATCAGGTTTCAGTTGTCATAGCAAACACAATTTCACATAGTAGATAAAAAACGTATTCTGACAGGCAAATATGACAAAAGCAATGTAATCATCATCCGCAGCTGCAGCGTCAACATCTTCGCCATGTGTATCAGTTTGAATCGTAATTCCCCACGGTGTCATCTTCTTCTTCGTCCTCAATGTCCTCGAACATTGGCTTCTTCTTGATCAACTCTTGTATGTCCACAGCACGACAGCCAATGTTTTCGCCGGCATCATTGATGTGATGGTTCTCAAAGATATTAGGAACATCTGTGTTATCTTGTACATCAGGAGCAGTGTAAGCATCATCTTGTTGTGCAACTTCATTAAACGAATTCCTCTGCTCAAACCTTTGCAATACTCTCCTGTCATCACTACGTGCAAATGTGTCTTCCAAGAAAAATATCTGTGTTTCTTGATTTGCCAAAATAAAAGGCTCTTTGGTCTGGTACGCCGCCTTGACATTGATGGATTTGAAATAATCATCAGCTCTGGGTTTTGCGATCCTGGAAAACAGGTTATACCAACGATAGCACAACAGAACCACACACCGATGATCCTCGAAACTAGAGATATATTGTAACTGAACAATGTTTGTTATGTTAGCATACATTTCAGTTGTCTCTTTGTCATACGTATCCGTGCTCATGATGGCACTATTTTGTGTCTTCCTGCCTTTGTCTCGTGCAAGGGTGTTGTAGCGCACATCTCCAACAACGCAAGATTCATAATGTCTTACCCGAGTATCAGGACCCATTGCTAGTGAGTAAAGGGCATCATCAACTGCCTGCCCATCCTCTCGCATCTTCTTAACCTGTGGTTAGAAAATAGACAAGCTGATCATCTTATGTACTCAATATATTAAAAAAACTGACAGTGCACTTCAAAAGCTTACATGGTTCTTGAACCATTTCGCAAATCCTGCCATAACCAGTTTGCCAATGTTTCTTGGATTTTGCAGCAGTAACTCCTCTTTGTAGATGCTGCACAACATAGTGATCGTGTCAAACATCTAAATATATAAGAATGTGCTGCAAGTTTAGTATATTACGATGTGTAAGCTGCAGTACTGCACTTACCTGATATAAGGTAGTATCTCAGGACAGTTATTCAACACATACCAAACCATTTTGTCCAAATCTTTAGATTTGTCCTCTTGTCGACTCTTACCTGTAACTCAAACAGAATAATCGAAAACATTGAGCCTGGGATTGTCTTCACCCACCTCTTTGCTATGCTGATCAGCTGTTTCAATGTATTTTGAGCAGAATGTCAACGCTTATGTAGCAATGTAGGCCTCTGCAATGGAACCCTTGGGTCTAGCTCTATTTCTAACATAGCCCTTGAAAGTGCCTAGCCTTCTTTCAATAGGGTACATCCAGCCATACTGTACTGGACCTCTAAGTAGTGCCTCATCAGGTAGATGAACGGCCAAATGCACCATCACATCAAAGAAGGCTGGAGGATATATCTTCTCAAGGTAGCATAGGATAGTTGGTATCTTGTCTCTAAGACGCTCCAAAGCATCTATCCTGATATTTCTACTGCAGAGTTCCCTGAAGAATTGTCCCAACTCTGCAACTACTCTGTATAAGTCAGGGCGGCCCAATCCTCTAAGGATAACAGGTAAAACCCTTTGAAGTAGGACATGGCAGTCATGAGTTTTCAACCCTTGTACCTTCTTTCCATCTGCACCGACTCTCCTTTCAGGGTTGGAAGCAAATCCATGTGGGAATCTCACACGTGATAGGACCTCGCAGAATTCTTTTCTTTTTACCTTGTCCAAGACGTACACAGCTGGTGCCATATCCCGTGGTTTACCTTCATCTTGCACCTGCAAATCCTTTCTGATACCCAGGTGTGTCAAATCAATCCTAGATTTTAAGGTATCTTTCATCTTTCCTTCAATGTTAAGAAGTGTGCCGATAATGCTATCACATATATTTTTCTCGATGTGCATCACATCAAGATTATGCCACAGATCCAAATCTTTCCAATACTCCAAGTCCCACAAAGTGGACCTGCGGGTAAACAATAATCTCTCTTCTACCCTGCCACGCTTCCTTTTCCCGCTACCATTACCAGGATGGTTTCCTGGTGTAATATGCCTAACCTTCTCTAATTCCACTTGCAACTCATCGGCGGTGAGCCTCTTTGGCGCATCACGGTTTTCATGCTTTGCATTGAACACATGTCTTTGGTATTTTCTAGGATGCGGCTTGTCCTTGGCAAGGAAACGACGGTGTCCAATGTAACAGATCTTGCTAAGTATTGCGTATGACAGCGGATTCCTGTCACAGTGAACACATGCATTGTAACCATGTGTCGTTCGCCCTGACATAGTGCCCAAAGCCGGATAATCATGGATGCACCAAATTACAACAGCACACAGAAAGAAATCACCTGGTGGGCTGCTATATAGGTCTCGAGTGAGAACACCCTTCCATAGCTGTTGAAGTTCCTCCACAAGAGGCTCCATGAACAAATCAAAATCCTTTCCAGGACTTTTTGGACCTGGGATGAGCAAGGCCATCATGTAGTTTGATTCTTTGGTGCAGACATTTGGAGCATGTTGTAAGGGATAACAAGCACCGGCCACATGCTATATGTGGCGCTCTGGTGGCCAAATGGGTTAAATCCATCTGAAGCTAAGCCAAGTCTAATGTTTCTCGGGTCAGCAGCGAACTCTTTGTGTTGATCATTGATGCTTTTCCACTCACTACCATGAGATGGATGGCTCATTACATTCTGATCTCTGTACTCCTGGTTCCTAGAATGCCACAGTACATCCCCTCTTGTTTCAGCATCATGAAACAACCTCTGCAATCTTGGTGTAACTGGAAAATGTCTCAGAACATTATGAGGAATCCTCTTCACAGCATCGCCATCTTTCCATCTTGATGATTTGCATTTTGGGTATTCACTTAAGTTGGCATAATCCTTCTGGAACAGAACACAATTATTCTTACAAACATGGATCATATCATATCCAATTCCAACTGCACGAAGGAAATTCTTCATTTTACTGTAGGTGTGTGGCAGCTCAGACACATCTGGGAAAGATTTGCGGAAAGCAGCCAACATTGCATCGAATGATTTGTTGGTCATCTGCTCAGATGTCTTCACTTGAAGAAAGGTGACCATAGCTGAGAATACTGACAGCTTATTTCCTGGGGTGACAGCAACGTTGCATTGTTCCAACATGCGGGCCCACCATTTTTCTTCTGCGGGTGAAAGTTCACAGAATGCATGAGCATTTCGTAGCATTGTTTCAATGTTGGTCAAACTCACTGGCTCCGCCACCACCGCCTCCTCCTCCCCTTCCACCTGAGCATCAGTCATATCAAGATGGTGATCTGCTGCTCCCACGTAGTCAATAACATTGACGTTCACAGCTTCACCATGATGAACCCACCTAGTATATGTGACCGACATCCCATACAAGTGTAGATGATTTTGCACAGTTGACTGGGGTCTTGTAACTGAATTCATACAACTGCTACACGGGCAGAGCACATCTGATTTCGGACCACCGTACTTAGCTCTGATAAAGTTCATGAAGTTTTCAACCCCCTCGACATATGTAGTGGAGAATCTTCGAGCAGAAGTTATCCAAGTCTTGTCCATCTGTTAGACATACAAATTTCTTCTACTAGATATTACAGGAAAAACATATATGCTTTTTTATGAAGTCCAGAAAAAAATACCTAGGTCGATGTCTAAAGCTATGGCAAGATATTTGGACGAGCAGATTTAAGTAACAAAATATATGTAAAGCTAATTCAGCAAACAGATTTGAGTGCTAAATTATGGGGCTGTTTCAGCAGTCAATGAGGCCGAGCACACAGCCATTGAACTATCGAAGGCCATCGCAGCAACAAAGATCGAGTATAAAACGGTGTAGAGCTATTTCACCTAACAGATTGGCTACTAGACCATGGCAATCTACATCACAATAAATATATGGCAGGATATTTTAGCAACTAATCGGCCTTGGCATGCCATCTCAGCTAAGCAGATTGAGTGTAGGACAGGGCAAGGAAGCTTCTTAAGCAGAGCATATTGACAGTAAACTACTTCGGCAAATAGTGAGATTAACAGCGTCTATCAGCTAACATTCAACGCTACACCGACATGAACGGGACCTCAGTCTAGAATGCGCGTACCGTGGGAGAGGCTGATCGCCGTGCGTCTCCACACGAACGTCGCCAGTGGTGGCGGCGCTGACCGCCGTGCGCCTCCACAAGAACGTAGCCAGAGGTGGCGGTGCGGCTAGAGGACGGCAGTCTATGAGAGCATACTGTGGGAGTGAGAGGATCGCCGAACCGCGGTGCCGATGTATCGGCGTGGTGGGGAGGGTGGCTTTGGCGGAGCAAATGGAGTGGAGGGGGACAGGGGGAGGGGGTTTGGGGAATATTATTGGCTAGTTGGCCGAAGGGCGGTTGAATCGGATTTGGGGGGGATTTTTGGGTGTGGGGGGAGGGTTTTCGCGCGGTGGGCAGGGGGAGTTTGGCGCATGGTCGGTTTCTCCAAGTGCAGTCCCACGTGTCAGTGAAGAGGCAAGCCGAAGTGCGTTCCGTTTGTGTGAGCCGTGTGCAGGACCGAACGTGTGTGGGGTGCAATGCGACCACGACAGAAGTGTTGTGAGTGTACCGCCTTTTTTCCTTTTAAACTAGGTGCTTCGCCCCCTCAAAAAAATTGTTGCTTCGCGCGATCCATCAATACTACTACTAGTAATCCGGTAATCCCGACTAAAATGGCGCGGACGGGTCTTTTCCCGCGCGATATGCTGGAAGGTTGGCTTAGTTGGGTTTTTTAGGACGAGTAATGCTACACCTACGTAATCCCAGTTACGTAATCAACGTAATGTGAAACGTGTGAGCTGTTGATTGTAGATTGGGGGAGGGAGGGGCCCACCACCATGAAAATCAGGGGAGGAGAGAGAGGCAATTTACGTTAACCCTTTCATAGGTTCCCGTAGATGTAGAAAGATGTGAAATGCGTGAATGTGTAGTGGACATAATATTGGAGTGCCTAAGATAATTTGTGTATGTATAGACTGATGCGGAGCATCCTTCGGTCATCCCCATGGACCTACCATCGCCTCACCAAGCCTCAAGAGGACCCATGACTAGAGCACGTGCTAGAGCTCTCGAGACCGAGGTGACTTATCTCCTAAATGATATTTCATATGACCCTCTCGAGACATGGCTACTACCTAAGTCCGATACACTATGCATGATTAGGTGTCAAGAAGAACCTCCCGAGGATGCACGTGAAGATGGACAAGCTTCCCTACTCCACGGATGAAGAGAACCAGCTGAAACGGACAAGTTCACCCTCCAGGCCCCGGACATCCGGCCCAGACCCCGGACATCTGGCCCCTGGAGACGCCAACACAACAACCGCAGCTCAGCCACAAAGACTACAGGGCCCGGACATCCGCCCCCTAGGCCCCGGACATCCGGCCTCCCACGAAGCCCCGAAAATCCGGCCCTCTGCCCAAAAATCCGGCGCCCCGCACCAGAGACTACAGAAGGTTGCACAGCCAGCCCGGACATCCGGCCACCAGCCCGGACGTCCGGCCTCACATGAAGCCCCGGACATCCGGCCCGACGCCCGGACATCCGGCCTCACCTGCGCATGAACAGTAAAGGGCCGAAGCCCATGTACCCTTTCGCCCCGTAGACTATATATATTCCATCCCCTTCATCTTTCTAGGGTTAGCATTGGATTAGCTCATATTTGTGTGAGAGCCTTTGCTCATCCACTTGGATACTTCTCCTCAGAGATCACGACCTCTTCGGAGAAGATCCCCCAAGCGGATTCAAGACCCCTTCTAGGGAAGAACATCAAGGCCTCCTCTTGGAGAAGAACGGTTCCTTTGTATCCTTACCTTTGTTGATTGTGGATCTTGAGTTACTCTATGTGTTCGACGATCTAGCACTTGTGTGATTGATTCCTTGTTGGTTTAGTGATTCTCTCTCGTTTTCCCCGTGTTTCCCTTTGTGCTTCCGCGTGTTCTTCGTGATTCCCCGTAGGATCCACTCCAAACGTGAAAGATCAACGCTATAGGGTTCCGCCCTACATCATCTTGGTATCATGAGCCACGTTGATCACGTTTTTGGAGCCCCTACCCCTCTTTTTCTAGCTTGATTTTGTTGTTTTTCGTCCTAAATCCGAAAATCCCCACCAAAAATAGCCCCAAATTTTTTTGTGATTTGTTGGTGTGATGAAATTTTGTTGGATTTGGTCCATGGATTTGTGTTGCTGCGTGTGGATCTAGCTTTCCCCACCCTCCCCACCCTTTTCCATCCACCATTTCGTCCAAATTTTGCCCCGGAGTTGCGATTTTTCCCCGCGGAGTTCTTCGTGTTCGTCCCCGATCTAGAGCCCGGACATCCGACCCGTGTCCCCCGGACATCCGGATCCCCGGACATCCGGCAGCTGGCCCGGACATCCGGCCCCTAGAAACAGCACCTCCAACACCCCGCGCCCATTTCACCATACCTTTGCCAAATTTTGCCACGGTGCCCACGCCTTCTTCCGCATACCCACAACACTTTCCAAAAACACACCCACCGCTCACCGCTACCTCCTATGTCGATTTTGATGTGTCTTGGCCTTTGAGATTTTGAGTTGTGGTTCCCGTGTCCTATTGTGTTTCGGCTATATAGGTACGGTGGTTCACCTCCATCGACTACTCAACATCGCCAAGGACGGTAACTTCGACGACATCTTTATCATAACTTGCAGTTGCATTGATACCCCACATGGCCTTACTTTTGCGTAGCTTACCCATCGAGACTAGCCATTGAGTATTGCCGGCAATGTGACTTGTGCACATTTAGTGATCATACTCCATAGCATACATACCATACCATAGTGGTGCATATCTTGGGATCCACTTGTGTGTCACAAAGTTTTCATAGCATACACAATTGCTATCTTGGTTCGTGAAGTTTTGCATGAGAAAAGAGCTCAAAAGTGAAAGAGCCACCCAAGCTTTTAAGCAAAGAGGAAAGATAAGCAAAGAACTTATAAGCAAGAACCATAGCATCATACATCATTAAGATTGTCATATTGGATCATCTTGGATCATTGCACCAAAATACCATACATATAGCATACTTGGGATAGAGATAGTTGCATTTTTTCCTAGTAGGTTGTGCACAAGTTTGCGTATCCGCCTATTGTGCAATCGTGCTAGCGTCTCTCTAGTATTGTGCAACAAGAGCATTTTCGTGGATTCCACATTTTGGCTCACTTTTGGTTTGCACAATCCCATTTATCTATTTGCGTGTGTGTTTCCGTGTACCCATACTTGCTTGGTCTACTTGTTGCATTTGCAAATTTGTGAATCTTTTCCAACATTATTGAAGCTCACTTACTATTGCATCAAATTTTGTGCCACCATCCTAACCAAGCTCCACCAAAAGCTTTTACTTGTGTAGGTGTGAGAACCGACAAGGATTGGTACCAATAGTGCTATTTCATTGTCCATATTTGAGTGAACTTGATTCATCTTCAACATCGGTCAAAGGTACATTGGTATTAGTTCTTCTCATTCTACCACTCACATTTTGCTTGAAATGATGGATAGGCCAAATACTTCTACAAACCCACTCTTCATCGAGCAAGACGACGACATGTCATCATACGTCACCAAGAGCAACCTCTTTGGCGCACAACGAGCTCTACATCAAGAGCAACAAGCAATGAACGACCGCATCGCAACCTCGCCACCGACTTGCGACTCTCCGAGCAACGTACAAAAGACTACTTTGACAACAAGCTCGACGCGCACAAGCAAGAGAACGATGCAAGAATGGACGAGATCCGAGCCTTGTTGGTGAACCGGCCTCATTCTACATCCTCATACTCAAGACGGAGCCACTCAAGTCGCCACTCCGACGACTCCTTCTCCGGCTCAAGTACACCGTCCTCGAACGCTCTTCGACGAGCCGGACATCAAGACCGTCATGCATCGCGCAACCCACTACATGACAAGCATTCACAAGAGCAAGTTGATGAGCAAGTACCTCGTCCTCAATCAAACCAAGTAGCGTTTGCTCAAGCTCAAGAACGACAACATCTTCGTCGCCAAGAAGAACAAGAACGAGCGCGTCTACACCAAGAACAACAAGACGTCGAGGCTCAACGTCTTCAACAACAACAACGAGAAGCACAAGCTCTTGAGGCGGAACGTGCCCTTCAAGCATCAAGTCGAGCTATCGCCAACCGCAATCGCGAATGGCGCAATCAAGAGGAAGCCCTTCGAGAAGAAATCCAAGAGAGGAACTACCATCCGCGTGTCCAACGTCAAGCTACCTCACAAGCTCCTCAAGCTCAACCTCACCCTCAAGGTCAACAATAGCAAGTTAATCATGGACTTCCTCCACGCCAAGAGCAACATGAGGATGATTACCCTCCACGTCAAGGGCGTCATCATCACCATCACCAACAACACAATGAAGAGCAACGCTATGGCAAGCTCAAATTCACAATGCCCAAGTTCAATGGAAGCAATGACCCCGAAGAGTACCTCTCATGGGCATTGAAGGTCGACAAAATCTTTCGTTTGCACAACTATGAGGAAGAGAAGAAGATCGCTATGGCATCACTTGAGTTCCAAGACTATGTGCTCATATGGTGGGAACAAGTCCTTGAGCGCCGACAAGCAAGAGGTGAACCTCCAATCACCACTTGGGCTCAAATGAAGGATGTCATGCGAGCATGTTTTGTGCCAACCTACTACAACCGTGATCTCTTCAAGAAGCTACAACTCCTCAAGCAAGGAACAAAGAGTGTTGAAAAATACTACAAGGAAATGGAGATTGCCATGATTCGATCAAATGTCACGGAGGATGATGAGCAAACAATGGCAAGATTCTTGAATGGACTCAATCATCCCATCAAGAAGATCGCCGACTTCCAACCCTACTCCAACCTCATTGAGCTCGTGCATCAAGCTACAAAGGCGAAATGCCAAGTGCAAGATGACTTCAAGTACGCCAAGTACTCCTCCAAGACATACGGTTTCTCCAACAACCAAGCTTCAACAACTACTCCAACTTCGACATCAACCAAGCCTTCTCCAAGCAACGATGACAAGTCAAGTTACAAGAAAACTTCCACAAGTTCAAGTCGTCTTCCTCCTACTACAAGCAACTTCAAGCCACGTGCTTCGTCATCTACTCCGATCGATGAGACCGTCAAGACAAGCTCCTTCAAGTGTTTCATTTGCGGCGGCCGAGGCCACAAGTCCTATGAATGCACAAACAAGCGCACCATGATCCTCAACGACGATGGCACCTATGACTCAATGAGTGAAGATGAAATGGAAGCTATTGAGCAAGTGGCCATGCATAGGCGCGTGAACGAGGATGAAGATGATCAAGTCTTTTGTGATGAAGATACAAGCCCCGCTCTTGTTGTCTCCAAGGTATTGACTCTTCAACATCAACAAGAAGAAGACCAACGATGCCACATCTTCCACACAAAGGCCGGCATCAATGGACGATCCGTCAAGGTCATCATCGATGGAGGTAGTTGCCACAACTTGGCAAGCGAAGAACTATGCTCCAAGCTCCAATTAGTCAAGAAGAAGCACCAACGCCCCTACAAGGTTCAATGGCTAAGTGACTCCGGCACTATACGAGTTGAGCATACGGTCCAAGTATCCTTCAAAATAGGCGCATATGAGGACACTTTGGAGTGTGATGTGGTCCCAATGACCGTTTGCCACCTCCTCCTTGGTCGACCATGGCAATTCGACCGTGGTGTCTTCCACAATGGGTGTACAAACCACTATAGCTTCAATATGAAAGGAAAAGAATATGTGATACGACCCATGTCTCCTAGTCAAGTGATAGCCGACAAGCAAGCCACCCACCAAAGAGAGAAGAGTGATAAAGTGAGCCACCAAAAAGTGAGTGAGAGCCACAAGCCAAACGTGAGCGCCTCTTCGCCTGGAGAGAAAAACCTCATACTATTTGCCACCAAAAGTGAGATGAGAGAAGTGTGTGAGAACCCATCGAGTGTGATGCACTTTGTCCTTGTGTGCAAGGATGGAGAAACACAAACTCACACCATTCACGAGCTACCTTTGGTGTTTCAATCTCTTTTGCAGGAATTTCAAGATGTTTTCCCCGATGAGCTACCTCCGGGTCTACCTCCTCTACGAGGCATTGAGCATCGAATCGACCTCATCCCCGGAGCGCCACTTCCAAACAAAGCTCCATACCGTGTCAATCCCGAAGAAACCAAGAAGATTCAACGGCAAGTACAACAACTAATCGACAATGGTCATGTACATGAAAGCTTAAGCCCTTGTGCCGTTCCCGTCATACTTGTGCCTAAGCCCGATGGAAGTTTCCGCTTGTGTTCCGATTGTAGACCTATAAATGCTATCACCGTTCGCTATAGGAATCCCATTCCTCGCTTAGATGATATGCTTGATGAACTTAGTGGAGCCAACTTTTTCTCAAAAATTGATCTTAAAAGTGGCTATTATCAAATACGCATTCATGAGGGTGATGAATGGAAAACTGCTTTCAAAACCAAATTTGGCCTATATGAGTGGTTAGTCATGCCTATGGGTTTATCGGAGGCTCCCGGTACTTTTGTGCGTCTCATGCATCATGTATTTCGACCTTACATTGGAGTCTTTGTTGTGGTTTACTTCGATGATATTCTTGTCTTTAGCAAAACCATGAAAGAGCATCTTGATCATGTTAAGCTTGTTTTGCAAACACTTCGCAAGGAAAGTCTTTATGCAAACATGAAAAAGTGCACATTTGGTGTTGACAAAGTGGTTTTCTTGGGTTTCGTTGTATCTTCCAAGGGTGTCCATGTTGATGAAACTAAAATTGAAGAAATTAAAACTTGGCCCCAACCCACCAATTTGCAACAAGTGTGAAGTTTCCTTGGTCTTGCAGGTTTTTATCGTCGCTTTGTGAAAGATTTTAGCACAATAGCCGCTCATTTGCATGCTTTGAGTAAGAAGAATGCTCCTTTTGTTTGGGGATCTTTGCAATCCACAGATTTCGATGAGCTCAAGTCCTTGCTTACTCATGCTCCGATTCTTACCTTGCCCAATTTTGACAAAACTTTTGAGGTTCATTGTGATGCAAGTGGTACCGGAATTGGCGGAGTCTTGATGCAAGAAAAATGAGCCATTGCATATTTTAGTGAAAAACTCTCCGGTGCTCAACTTAACTATCCCATATATGACAAAGAATTGTATGCTTTAGTGCATGTACTACATGTTTGGGAACATTATCTTAGACCTCATGAGTTTGTCATCCATACCGATCATGAAACGCTTAAGTACTTAAAAGGTCAAACTAAGTTGAACAAGCGACATGCCAAATGGAGTGAATTTATTGAATCTTTCCCATATGTGATCAAGTACATTAAGGGTAAGGAAAATGTAGTTGTCGATGCCCTTTCACGCATATGCACGCTTGTCACCCAACTTGAGTTGAATGTTATTGGTTTTGAGCACATAAAAGATTTGTATGCTAATGATCCATCTTTTGCACCCCATTATGCTAAATGTTTGACGCATACATCTTGGGAACAATATTACCTCAAGGATGGTTATCTTATGAGAACTAACAAACTATGCATTCCCGAGTCTTCTCTTCGTTTGCTCCTTTTGCAAGAGGCTCATGGAGGCGGACTCATGGGACACTTTGGACGCGACAAGACTTTCGCCACACTCTCCAAGAACTACTTTTGGCCCAAGATGTTCCGTGACGTCTCACGCTTCACCACAAGATGCTCTACATGCCGCAAAGCTAAGTCAAAAGCTCAATCTCATGGTATTTACATGCCTCTTCCTATTCCTTATCAACCTTGGGAAGACATTAGCATGGATTTTGTACTTGGTTTGCCTAGAACTCAAAATGGAAAGGATTCCATGTTTGTTGTTGTGGACTGATTTTCTAAGATGGCACATTTCATTCCATGCAACAAGGTAGACGATGCTTCACATATTGCAAATCTCTTTTGTAGGGAAATCTTGCGCCTCCATGGAGTACCAAAGACAATCGTCTCCGACCGCGACGTCAAGTTCTTGAGTTACTTTTGGAAGACCCTATGCGCCAAGCTCAGAATCAAGCTCTTGTTCTCATCCGCATACCATCCTTAAACCGACGGCCAAACGGAGGTGACGAACCGGACGCTATCCACTCTACTTCGTGTGTTGATCAAGAAGAACATCAAGGAGTGGGAGGCGTGTCTACCCATCGCCGAGTACGCCTACAACCGTGCAAGACATTCAACTACCGGCAAGTCCCCCTTCGAGGTCGCCTACGGCTTCAACCCATTGTCCCCATTGGACATTCTACCTCTTCCTCTACAAGAGCGTACCAACCTCGACGCAAAGTGCCCGTGCAAGCTACATCAAGAAGATGCATGAAGATACAAGACACACCATCGAACGCCAAGTACAACGACTCGAGACCAAGCTCAACGTCAACAAGAACCCCATGATATTCAACATTGGAGACCTCGTGTGGCTACACCTTCGCAAGAACCGCTTCCCCAACGAACGCAAGTCCAAGCTTCTCCCTCGAGCGGACGGACCCTTCAAGGTGCTAGCACGCTACAACAACAATGCTTACAAGATAGATCTCCCACGCGACAAGTACAACATGAGCGACATCTTCAACGTCTCCGATCTATCCCCGTACCATGGTGATGAGGATTTCGATCCGAGGTCGGATCTTTCACAAGGGGGGGAGATGATGCGGAGCAACCTTCGGTCATCCCCATGGACCTACCATCGCCTCACCAAGCCTCAAGAGGACCCATGACTAGAGCACGTGCTAGAGCTCTCGAGACCGAGGTGACTTATCTCCTAAATGATATTTCATATGACCCTCTCGAGACATGGCTACTACCTAAGTCCGATACACTATGCATGATTAGGTGTCAAGAAGAACCTCCCGAGGATGCATGTGAAGATGGACAAGCTGCCCACTCTACGGATGAAGAGAACCAGCTGAAACGGACAAGTTCACCCTCCAGGCCCCGGACATTCGGCCCAGACCCCGGACATCCGGCCCCTGGAGACACCAACACAACAGCCGCAGCTCAGCCACAAAGACTACAGGGCCCGGACATCCGGCCCCCAGGCCCCGGACATCCGGCCTCCCACGAAGCCCCGGAAATCTGGCCCTCTGCCCAGAAATCCGGCGCCCCGCACCAGAGACTACAGAAGGTTGCACAGCCAGCCCGGACGTCCGGCCTCACATGAAGCCCCGGACATCTGGCCCGACGCCCGGACATCCGGCCTCACCTGCGCATGAACAGTGAAGGGCCGAAGCCCATGTACCCTTTCGCCCCGTAGACTATATATACTCCATCCCGTTCCTCTTTCTAGGGTTAGCATTGGATTAGCTCATATTTGTGTGAGAGCCTTTGCTCATCCACTTGGATACTTCTCCTCGGAGATCACGATCTCTTCGGAGAAGATCCCCCAAGCGGATTCAAGACCCCTTCTAGGGAAGAACATCAAGGCCTCCTCTTGGAGAAGAACGGTTCCTTTGTATCCTTACCTTTGTTGATTGTGGATCTTCAGTTACTCTATGTGTTCGACGATCTAGCACTTGTGTGATCGATTCCTTGTTGGTTTAGTGATTCTCTCTCGTTTTCCCCATGTTTCCCTTTGTGCTTCCACGTGTTCTTCGTGATTCCCCGTAGGATCCACTCCAAACGTGAAAGATCGACGCTATAGGGTTCCGCCCTACATCATAGACCCTATGTGTTTATTTTACTTCGCATGTTAGATTTGTCTCGGTTCAATAAAAAGCAGAGTTGGTGATGATGGTGTGCCTGTCATCCTGCAATATAGGCCGTCCGATCTATATCTAACGGATAGGAAGGAAACTACGACAATTTACCCGCACTCGTCTCCACATTTGTAGATAAGGCTTTCCCTCATTCATCCTTTTCTCCCACAAGATCTTGATCTTCCGTGCAACGCACGGGCATCTTGCTAGTACTCCTACAATATGTATATTATTGTGAAAGTTCATATACACCGGCCGAGATTAATGCAAACACGGCAGATTTTCATTACATTTCGAAATTTTATAGGACAGAAAAATAAAAGAAACCCGACCCTAAAGCAATTCTACGGCGGCGGCCGACGTCCTCCATCTGCGATCTCTATGTACGGGGGCGGGGTTCAAGACCCGGCGAGGAAGAGTAGAACACGGGATACGGACCGGCCAGTTGGCACACCATGCCCTGCCGCCTCCCATGCCCTACTCATCCTCGGAGGAGTCCCTGACCTCGGTGGTGTCGGACGTTGGACAGCGGCAAGTAGGACGCGTGGCTAACGATGCTCCCGTCGTCGGCCGCCAGCGTGGCCACCGCTTGTGCGGTCGCGTCCGCGTCCGGTTACGCTGCTATTGCGTCGCAAGAGGCGACTTGAGCAAGGGCGGCGACCTTGAGCTTCATCCCCAGAGACAAGCTCTACCGCAGAGCATTCGCACTTGTGGTCATGGCGGATGTGGTGCCAGGTAGGAGGACGATGCGCTATGGTGTGGAGGTTAGTGGGGCGTTGCCGCTTTAAGTAGCGCATTCTGGTGAGGCCAAGCGTCCGGGTGCATCATTAAGTCACCGGAGTTGGTTCCTCGGGCACCGAGCCTCTTAACGACGACATACAAACGGACGGCATGAATGCGGGCAGCTGGCACCGGCTGGGAACGCACTGCGTGACGGCGCGAGGGACGAGAGTTTTGGTGTGCAACGGTAGTTAGCTGTGGTCGTGGCAACGTTGGAGATGCCCTTTGCTCACATGCGATCCCTGCATGTCATTGAAAAAGCAAGACGACCCGGGATGGTCTCCGCTTGGATGGTTGCCATTTTTTTGCTACACCACTCCGCGAACACATTGTGGCGCCCCGTGCATCCTCGACGAGCCGGGTGTTGGGGTTTGTTTGGATTGTTCCCAAAATGCACCTTACCAAAATTTTGGTCATGACCCAAAGATTGGTCTTCGTTTGGATGGTTGCCATTTTTTTGGCATGCCAATGAACTCTAGCCAACTCTAGTTCATTTTTCTTGCCAATGTCGGCCAAATCATGGGCAACCAATACCTCAACCAAAATTTTGGTCATGACCCAAAGATTGGTCTTTGTTTGGATGGTTGCCATTTCTTTGGCATGCCAATGAACTCTAGCCAACTCTAGTTCATTTTTCTTGCCAATGTCGGCCAAATCATGGGCAACCAATACCTCAACCAAAATTTTGGCTATCCAATGCTTTGATGGGGCAACCTTGGGCACAAACCAAACATACCATTGGTCGTGCCACAGCACTAACGCCACCCTCGGCACACTGAAACCGACCATGTCTAGCAACGATATGAGTGTGTCGCTCACCGCGGTCGCCGTGTCCAGAGGCGGTGCTGGAGCTGCGCCCCGTTGTTGGCCCCAACGACCCACATGAACGGTTGTCAGTGGCGAGGAGGTCGTGGGCCAGCTCCTCCATTGGACTAGTCTGCGCTATGTCGTCCCGAAGGGTGTGCCCCATATGTCGGTTTCCCTGTTTTCCCGGCCATATTCGAGCGTCAGTGCTCCGCGTTGCGCATTAGGCCTTTCACTATGTAGGCCAAGAGAGACAACTTATTGTTTATTTGAGCTGTTCAAGTAATAATCATGTGGCGTTTGCTTATTTCTCATTCCTCTCCAACCCTCTTGTCCATCGATCATGTCGCCCTCTAGTCGAGTCCATCCTCCCGCATGCCTCATTTGAACATTCCGCCGAGTATCATTCGCATGTACCCACCCTAGTCCTCTTTCAATAGATCTCCGGACCCCGAGATGAAATTAAGAGGGAACGAGTGGGGGCACGTGATACCTAAGGCGGATTCAAAATTTTGAACCGGTGATCATAGCATCCGCAAATCATATACAAATGGTATTCAACGTTCGTTTCGTTTTTGCACGTACAATATACTCCCTCCTATCCTTTCTAGTTTACATATAAGTTTTATGTGTAGTCAAAGTATCTCTACTTTGATCAAAAAGGTATCAACATTCAACAACGCCCAATCAATATTGTTAGATTCGTACGTACTCCTAGATTTGTACTTGAGATGGTTTCTAGTTTGACTATTGACAAGATTAATAGTACATGAGATGTATAGTGTGAAAATTATATCATTGGAAACTCCTTTCACATACGAATTTGACCGTATGCTTTGTGTAAGCTGCATGTCATATATTATTACTCTAACATTTGGTCAAAGTTAGCCTCGAAAAACGCATTAGACCCTGTATGCTTTGTGTAAGTTGCATGTCATTTATTATTACTCTAACATTTGTGTAAGTTGCATGTCATATATTATTACTCTAACATTTGGTCAAAGTAGTATAGTGGAAGTGGATCCTCTGACGTAGGTATCCCTGCCTTACCCTCCCTTTTGGTCACTTACTGGCGGACCCCATGCTTGCTAGGCCCCGCATGTCAGTTACTCAATGGGTTCGGCCACGTCAGGGGATCCTCATCCGTAGTATACTCCCTCTATTTTTATTTACTCCACATAAAACGGAGGGAGTGCTGGTATAATAAATGACGTGGGCGGGGGAGGGGGAGGGACGTCGGTTTGCTCTCAACTGCGGTCCCACAAGCGAGCGAAAACGCAAGACGAAGCGCGCTCCATTCGGTGAGCGACGTGGAGGGTCCAGCGTGCCGTGTTGCAATGCGAACGCGACAAGAGCGATGTACCGTCAAACCGATTCACTGGTCATCATCGGAACCACTATTCACACCAGAACCTTCGCTGCTCGGCCTACGCCAGCCACTGCCCTAAAACCAAACCAAATCTCTAGCCCATTCCCCCACCTTTTGATCCCCTAGCCCACATCAAGCGTCCCCTAGTTCGCCAGAAAGCCATGGTGCGCCGCAAGATCACTTACTACAAGATGCTGACGCCGGAGCACCATAGAAATCGCGGCGGCGATCGGCGCCACAGACCTCCATTCCCAAGCTCGCTTTGCGGCAGGCCAATCCCTGAGTTCTCTGGAGCCAAGCTACGAGGAGGAGGAAGCCGATCCAATGTTCATGGCGGAGGTCGCGGCGCAGAAGGCCCCCGATGGGTATGAGACGATGGACGTCGACTTCGTGCCGGCGTCCGAGTCCCCCATGGTGCAGGCGGACCAGCGGTTCAACATGGCGATACTAAAGGAGGACCGGGAGGCAGAGGCTCAACTCGACGCGGAGCGCGCGCATGCTGCTGCCATCGAGGCTCTCCTACAGGCGGAACCGGATGTCGTGGATGTGAACTGGGTGGCGGAGGCTCAACTTGAGGCAGAGCGCGCGGATGCCGCTGCCATCGAGGCCCTCCTGCAGGCGGAACCGGACGTCCTGGACATGAACCGGGCGGCAGAGGCTCGACTCGACGCAGAGTGCGCGGATGCCGCTCTCATCGACGCCCTCCTGCAGGTGGAACTGAACGTCCTGGACTTGAATCGGGCGGCGGAGGCTCGACTCGACGCGGAGCGCGCGGATGCCGCTGCCATCGAGGCCCTCCTGCAGGCGGAACCGGACATCCTCGACTTGAACCGGGCTGTGCTCTCGTCCGTGCAGAGCGCCCGCACGCTCCGCTTGAACGAGTACCTGGAGGCCGAGGACAACCACGGTGCGGAGACACACGTCGACAGCAATGGCTGGTTCGCGCCGGCAGCCAAAGACGACGAGGCTGTCTCTTTCCGCGAGGAGTGATAGTTTTTCTTTATGTTGTTGTTTTTATGGATCTGTTGTTGTGTAAAAACATATATTTGTTATGCAAGTCGCCTGACTTGGGTCAGTCTACCGTTTTAGGCGGTTGGATGAATATCCTACATCTCCTAACCCTTCTTTCCTTCTTCCTCACCTCTTCCCCAACATGCGGTTGGATAAACATACTCTATGAACGAAAATTATGTGTCAGCGATAGGATGGCTGAGTTTGGTTTGTTCACATGCGACAACACGTGTCAGTGAGGGTGCGTTCCCTTGGTTGGATTTGCGGTGTGCAGGAACGACTGTGTGAGGGTGCGGCGCGACCGCGGCATGCAGGAGCAACTGTGTGAGGGTGCGGTGTGACCGCGGCGTGTAGGAGCGACCGTGTGAGGGTGCGGTGCAACCGCGACAGCCGTGCGCAAGTGTACCTCCTCGTTTTGAAAACTTTAGGCAAGCTTGGCAAAAATGTGTGGCGAAGTTTGGCAATGCAAGGCCTAGACCCAAACAGGATAAGTACGTACGTACTAGGAGTACTAGTGTTAAAAAAGAAAGGCGGGGTTTTCCTTCGCGGGATTTAATCGATACAAATCCTCGTTTCACGTGTCAATTAATGCGTATTTTTTCTCCAAAGACCAAAGAGCTAACCATCTCACTCCTCATCGCTTGATTAATGCAGCGCCATGCAAACCAACCTTCTCACTTCCGCATGCATGCAGGGGATATTAATGTCCTTGGTTGCTAACCCCATCAATTTTGCCTCGATTAGTGTTAGGGGCCCTTTGCAAATTGTAATTTTGATATACTGGCCTTGTGTACAAAAAAATGGAGGTAGTAACTATATTTGACTTCCTTCCCCATTGTGGTGACGTCGGTGATATCTTTTTTTTTGTGGTTTGGCGAAGTGCGTTCGACGGAGAACACCATTGAGGGAGACCATGGTAAGTCGTTCGCAAGTGCCGCCTGCAAGCCAATACAACCGCCTTATTTGCATCCAGGAAGTCCTTTACTAGTACTACTAGGAGTACTAGTGCGGTGAGATGGTTTCTCAAAGAAGACGATGGAGAAGCGGAGTCAGCGAAGAGTGAAATGATGGTTGCTTCGTCCGTGCTTTTGTGATTTGACGCCTCACTGCTTTGTGATTTGTGATAGAAGGTACAGGGGAGTAGACTCTGTGCTCTATACTGTACTACATGCGTCCAAGCATGGGAGAAAGAGGAGAGACGTTGCATTTTTCTATTCCTTCAATCAATCAATCAGGGAGCTTCGGTTCCATCTTTTTGGCTTTGGCAACACCGTCCACAATGGTTCCCATGATGCCAAAAGCTATTTTCATATTTGGCTACACATTGTGGATGCCCTTAACCGTACCACTTGGTTTTGCTCCTGTGTGCTATCTATACAAATCTCAATTATATTGATCTAAAAAAATTATAGAATCAAGATTAGTAAAAAGGAGGTGATTTTTCCGCGCGGATGGCGGGGGAGGTTTCTTATTTGAGCAATGCTACATCCACGTAATGGTTTACATAAAGTTACAAACTGATGTGATGTGGGACTATTTGATTGGATTAAAGGAGAGGATTAGGCCCACCCCACCTGAAAATCAGGGGGGCATATATAGATTAGATGGAAAGTATACGTAGCAGCTACGTAGCCCTTTGTAAGTCTAGGATTAGGCTTCTTATTTTCGGAGGACATTGTCCTGGTGGTTTGCTAACATGTGGTCCCACGTGTCAGTGCTTTACCAAGCCGATCCGCGTCCCACATGAGGCAGAACAACGGCAGAAGCAACACGTGGTTAAGTTGAAGAAGATGAGGGAGAAGCGGATTCAGCAACGAGTGAAATGATGGTTGCTTCGTCCCTCCAACTTCTTTTTTTAGCATTATTACTTCGTCCTCCAACTTAACTGCGGGAAAGGTGCAGCTTTGTGATTTGATGCCTCATTGCTCATTACTACGCCCGCGCCATGACTGGGGTGCTTCACCCCGGCTGCTCTGCATTGTATTCCGATATGGCACGTGGACCCGGTAGCTTGATGTCCCACATGTCGGAGAAAGGGACTAGAAGATTTATGAAAGCGAGCACTCCACTCTTACGACGGAGGAGTAGACGACATGAAGGCCCAGTGAACTGTCACTTGTACTGTATAGTACTATAGTTTTGTTGTTTCGCACGATCCATCGATACAAACCCGATTAAACAGGAAAGGGCGGGATTTTTCCCGCGCGGTAGATGATACTGGCCATACATTTCAAAGGCAATTTTAATGTATGCAAACTGAATAATTATAAGTAACAATATGATATCTAGTAAAACAAAAAACACATATGATTTATTGTGTTAGCGTGTAGTAGTGTTGTATTGCATAGTTGTTAGATGTAACATGCGAGAACGTGTAGAGATGTAGTTTTGGAGGGCCTACAGAGAGAAAAGCGTAATACGGTCACCGAACTTCAGAATAAGCTGATTACGGTCACTATATATGTTTTGCGGTGATTATACGGTCACTTGCTCACAGTTCAGCATCGGATTGCACACTGTTGACCGGCCAAATAGTCTGCGTGGCACCATGTTGACTAGTTAAATTGACCACGTTCCTTCTGGGTCCCACCTGTCAGTTCGCATAGGGAAAAGGTCAAATAAACACAAATTTACGCAGGCGCGACAAAGCTCCAACCCGTGCGCGGGAATCACCTGGTTGTGTATGTGTCTGTCAGGGCCTGATGTGTGCGCATGCATGTGTAGGTTGAGCACTTGAGCGTGAGAGTGTGTGTTGGTCGTGTAGTGTACTGGTGTGTGCATGCATGCATGCGTGTGTGCGTGTGAGTGTTGCGTGCATGCGTGGCTGCGTGTATATGTGTGAGTGTTGTGTGCGTGCGTGGGTGCATGTGTTTGTGTGAGTGTTGCGTGGATGCAGTTCGTGTGCATGCGTGCGTGTGTGTATAATCACCACACCAGCTCATGTGTGTTAAAACAGACGGCTCAACATACCAATACAAGGCCACCTTGTCCGTTGTGCCCGCGGTCATGTCTTCGAACCACCGTCCAAATATTTCGTTTGTTTTCATTCTTACTAGCAAGATGCACGTGCATTGCACGTAACATCAAGATGCATTTCTATGACTTGTTTATCTTGTGAGAGAAAAGGATGAACGAGGGAAGGCCTTATTTGCAAATGTGGAGAGGTGTGTGGGTACCTTTTTGCAAAATTGCCATAGTTTCTTTCCTATCCGTCAGATATAAATCGGACGACCTATATTGCAGGATGGCAGGCACACCATCATCACCAACTCTGTTTTTTATAAGAGTGTATTTTATGTATTTTATAAGAGTGTAGATGTACAGTAGATACAAGTCGACAGGTGGGCACGATGGTAGTGAGATAATGTGATGCAACACTAGAGGTGCCACGTGGAGCGTTTAACTGGTCAACTAGTCATGTCATGAGCAAATACAAAGTTGTAGGGTGAGCCTGTGACTGTATAATAACCACTAAACGTAAATGGTAACCGTAATGAGTGGATTATGAAGTCCAATGTACGTATCATGATTTCGCTTCAAATATAATGATTGTCATTGCATATATCACGAGAGAAAGATGAAACATGCGTGAATTTTCTGGGGGCTTACTTTTAGAGGACCTGGAGATAGTTTTGTGTGCATACCTGAAAGGGGCGTACAGGGGGGTATGCGATGGAGAGAGAGATGTTCTTCGTTTCTCTTTATTATGACTAACTTTGTATATAGTATAAAAATATACAAATTCACAATGCGGAATAAATATCATTGTGGGCACCATGCAATGCAAATTAGCATTCGTACTCCTCCATATAACTTTGTAATGTTGTATATATGTAGAAACTCTAAAATAATTTTTTGGCCACACTTTATTCAAAAGGAATATTGTATGCGAAATAAACGTGAAGAGAGGGCCTTTTAGATCAATGGGGTACGTGATGTAACATGTGTGAATGTGTAGTTGATGCATTTGGCCGGGCCTAGAGAGGTATGTGTGTGTATTACGTATTCGGGAGAGGCATGGATAGAGGGGCCGACGAGGGGCGTGGGAGAGATAGCACGAGAAATGAGAGTGGTCTAGCGAGAGAGAGACGAATATGAAGTCACGACAAGAGATTCCATTCCCTTGAGTGTGTATATGCAAGGGGGAGGGAATAGAGGCACCAGGAGAAATTTTCTGTGTGTGTGGTGTTTGTGCTGGTATGTGTGGGTGTGAGAAGATAATGAGACGTGGGGGAAGAGGGTGTGTCACCACGTGAGGTCCGGTGGGTCGAGGTGAGGCCCTTCGTTCAGTTCCGTCCTGCGCCACATTGGTCAGCCCTTGGCGCATTTAGGAAGACCCATGGATGACTAGTCGTACAAGACAAAGATAGCAGAATTGTGAAGGACTCTGTGTCCACTTACAAATCCGGCTAGGATTTGTAACCCTGGGTTCTCGGACTAAGGTAACCCCTTTATCTCTGATACTACTATTCATCCAACCTAACTTTAACGGGCATCCTACAGAATGCTCTGCTAGAATCATACACGTCGATTAGGAAGAGAGGTGTGAGACAATGCGTGAGAGACAGGCGTAAAGATAATGTGCGTACATGAGACACGTAGGCAGGTCCATGTATATAGAAAGGGTCGATGAGGATTGTGCGTGTGTATGTTTGCGAGAGGAAGAGTGCTTGTGATAAAGGTTAGTGAAAACAGTTGTAAATGGTTACGAGAGGGAGGGAGGGTTATATCTAGAGCATGTGTGCGAGAAAGACACCTCGGGAGAGAGTGTGTGAGCATGTGTGAGAGACCACCGACGGAGAGTAAAACTACACGTAAAAGACTGCTCTACACATTGATTAAATATATAAATTGTATCCAAATATTAGGATGGGATCATGATATTTGCAATTCGCGTAAGGAGCGGTCATTGATCCATCAGACATCTAGATTCTATCGAATTTGAGCATGTCTATGTTATTATTCGACACAATTGATCCACATAGTTAGTATTTTGAACTCCAGACAATGCATCGCTTTAGCAATCGAATATAAACATGAGTATACTTCATGTTGTGTGTGTAAAGCACATTATACATACAAAAGTTACACAATGGACATTATAAATAGCTACCTATGAACTAGCATACATTTGAATTCAAGTTAAGGTGGTTTAAAAAAAATCGAATTCAACATGAAGTCCATTCAATTATTTGAATTTGATATCATGGCATTTGTAAACCATACCTAAATTATGGGGGCACCAATCTTTGCTCTAATTTTGTACATAATAGCATATGTAGTCGTGTACAAAATAGATTCAAATTTAGCTCCTCCATTCCAAAATAATCGTAGTTATAGGATTTTCAAGTGTCAAAATTTCAAAAAGAAGCGGATAGTTTAATGAGGTTTTCAAACATACAAGGTCAAATATAATGTTGTCTATTTAGGCCAATCCTCATAGTTCAAGAGTACTCTAAACGTGAATGCTTGTGTTTCAAAATTTCGAACGAAGCGCCAAAAGAGCCTCTACTCGCCCGAAACCGCGTGAGACCAATGTTTGGTAGTACAAGGAAATTACTTTTCTAATAACTCCGACCCGTGAAACCTATCGGCCCGACGTCCAAAGGTCTAAACCGGGGTAGGTTTGTAGCTTCATCTAGACGCCACGCAACCGCCTCCGAAAAACATTCATACACAATGGCCGCCTAAGCACACATGCGCGCGGCCGAAATCGCTCCCGCCCACTATTTGGGACACCTGGGATTACCATCCTACCCCCGACCCGCAGTACGTCCGAAATTTAAGAGGGGGGCAAAGTTCGTACTTTCCCCAAATTTCAAACAAGCGCGTCCCATCTTCTGTTCAAAAAATCCAAAAACAAGCGCATCCCAGACCGAAACATGGTTCCCCCCCACCCGTATGATTCCCCATTCATACTCCGTGGGCGCCAAGACTACCTCTCCACTAGCCGCGAAACCCCGGCGTCCTCCGTCTACCACCCCATCCCACCCATCAACCGCCGCCCTCCTCCATCACGCCGGAGCCGATACCCCGACGTCATCGTCCACCGCAACCTCAACCGCAACGCCCTCCACGGCTAGTAGATGAAGCCGAGGCCGAGCCGTCCGTACCTGAGCCAGTTCAACCATGCCGTCCTGCGCCTCACCGCTGCCGCTCCAACTTCGCCACCCTCCACCACACCAGATTTGTTCCTTCTACGCCGTCCTTCGCCGCCTCGGATCTGCTTCCCCTCCACCGACGTATGGCCACGGCAACACAGTCAACAATTTGGCCATGGGTTCATCCAAGCCTGCACCCTCCAGAACATCGGTTTCCCCGGTAAAAAGGAGAACATTGGTGCGACATGTGGAGGTGACCACACCGGCAACCGAAAAAGGTACTCCTCTTCCCTTATTCGTGCAAATCTTATGTCTCTGCTTGCACGGTATTCATCCCACAGAAGACACTAGTTGACCGCTTCTTCTTGATACTAGATGTTCCTAGTAACTCGCGATGCACAAGGTTTCTCCTCATATACTATTTCACCTTAGCTAGAGGTCCGTCGCCCCCCTGAATTTCAATTTCTGGCCAGTTGATTCCCAATTAACGGAAGCATTCCCCGGCGTAACAGGCGCTAGTACGCCTATTACGCCGGGGAAGCAGCGCCTTGGTGTTTTTCTTAGGGGCGTGTGCGGCCTAGACCTACTGGCGCCTGATCTGGAGGTCGGCCGGGATTAAAGGGATGGCCTGGGGGCGCTGGCAAGCACGGCGGTGGTGTGAGGTCAATGGGAGGGCGGGGCGGCGGAGGCAGGGGTCTGGGCCGGTGGTCGCTGGCGGTTCGAGAAAGATCGCCAACAGTGACTGGCAGGAGGTAGACGTAGGCCATCTTCCCATTCCTTATAGATCGGACGGTTCATTAAAAAAATCGACTGACCTATTTATTTTCAGTCGACTGTTATCTTAGAAATGATCACATGTGGTGGTGTGCTGGAGGAGTACCTGCATTTCCTGTGCTCATATATTACAAAATCATACGGAGTAGAGTCTAATTTTGTTTTCCATGCAATGTTGTAGAGCTATCATATGTCTCATGTCATTTATTTTTCAGCCACCTGCTATCTGCTACTTTTACAGTGCACTAGTTCTGCACACACTTCACCCATACTCTCACTATTGTGTTTTTATGCAAGGGTATTTCAGACTCTCCTGCCGAAAGAGAAGTAGCAAAGAAAAGAGAGAAGTCACTCCAGCTTCGTATGCGGGTAGGCAAGACACGTTACAGCGCTATAAAGGGTGCAGTGTCAGCAGATGGAGACGGTAAACGTAGCTCTGGAGTTGATGACCTCGCTCGCAATGAACCACCATCCCAGGTGCTTGCTTTAACTTCGCGGTGTCATATGTGGTTGCATGTTCCATATGTCTAGCTTGTATTCGAAAGGCCGAAGTCGGTAAGATAAGGAAAGATATATTTTTTACATGAACCACCATCCCATGAGCACCAGAAGACAAATAGCTAGTCAGGGCACTGGCCGAGCCAGTGACAAGCCCAACAAAGATAGGCATCACCTGGAAGCCAACTAAAAAGCTGCGATGGTGGCGAAGCAGCACGCCTCCCACCAGGCTTTCAGGTCCTAGATGTCATGCTCACCACTCCAGCCGGATGTCTAGCTTCTATTGCTTCCATTTTGGTTAAATTGCATCTGCTTAGCTTACACATTATACCTTTGAATATGACATGCCTTTCTGTTTTTGGTACATACTAGTACATCTATCTATTAACCATGTTCTTACATCAAACTAATGTTCTTGTGTATCCCTCATCAATCACTTATGACGAGGCAGGCAGGCAAGGGGACTACTCCTTATTTAAAGAATGCAGCGTCAACCTCCCGACATGATTCTCAAGAAACAGAAATGCTAGATGAAGATAGTGAACGTAGCTCTGTAATTGATTACAGCATTTCCCCTACACTAGCATCGCAGGTGCTTGCTCTAACTTGGCAGCATGATATGTGGTTGCATGTTGCACATGGTGTCTAGATTGTAATTCTTCCAATCTGGTTAAACAACATGTGCTAGTCTGCTTAGCTTATACATTATACCTGTTAATGTGACATGCCTTCCTATATTTAGTACATAGTACATCTATCTATTAAGCATGTCCTTACATAAAACTATTGTTTCCTTTGTATCCCGCATCAATCAATATGACGAGACACCTTTAGTATATGCAGTGTGATATTAGTTGCATCTTTCGTATGATTTATAGCATGCGCTGCTTCTAATTTGTTGAAATTCCATTTATGATGGGACGCTTTTAACTTGGTAGAGTCATATTGGTTGCATCTTTCATGTGGTGTCTAGCTTGCATTGCTTCTTATTTGCTGGAATGGTTTCTGCTTAATTTACACAAACAGTTGTGAACATGCCATGCCGTCCTGTTTTTCGTACATATTCCATCCTGGTATCATGTGTTTGCCTTACATCAAAGTAGTGATTGTCAGTATCATGCATGAATGAGTTCTGAAGAGAGAATTTTATTGTTTTTTCTTGTTGGTTTTACTTGAAAATTCAAAATCAATAAAGCAGAAGGAAGTTAGCAAGGCAGCGGATAAAGGTGCTCCTTCTGAACGGAGGGCCTCTACAGTTTCTACTCCTCCACACCCCCAAGATGATTTCCAAGACAACACATGCATAGACACTCAACAAAGCTATGTTTATGATGAGCACGTCTCCCCTAGTGCAGCATCACCGGCGCTCCCTCTAACATGGCATTGTTATATGTGGTTGCATGTTATGTGTGATGTCTAGCTTGTATTGCTTCTAATTTTGTTGAATTCCATCTGCTTAATTTACACATTATACTTGAATAAGACACGTGTTCCTGTTTCTAGAACATACAATATCTGTCTATCACACCATGTTCTTACATCAAATTACTACTGCTGTGTAACCTGCAACAATCACTTATCATAAGACACGTTTGACTTTGGAGTGTGATATAGGTTACATCTCACATTCTTTTCTAGCTTGTACTACTAATTTGTTGTAATGGCACTTATGAAAAGACAGTTTTAACTTGGTAGAGTGATATTCGTTGCATCTTTCATATGGTGTCTAGCTTTCATTGCTTCTAATTTGTTGAAATGCCTTCTCCTTAGTTTACACATCATAAGCTGTGAATATGCAATGCTGTGAATATGCAATGGCATTAATGACGAGAGACCTCTAACATGGTAGTGTGATGTTGTTTGCATCTTGCATATGATTTATTTCTTGTACTGCTTCACATTTGTTTAAACGCCATTTATGATGAGACACTGTTAACTTGGCAGAGCGATATTTGTAGCATCTTTCATATGGTGTCTACCTTCCATTGCATTGCTTCTAATTTGGTGAAATGTCTTCTTCTTAGTTTACACATCATAGTTCTGGTTATCTCTTCTGTCCTGTTTTTCATACATATTACATCCTCCTATCATGTGGTTGTCTAACAGTCTGCATCACGCATCAATTTGTTCTAAAGAACTAAATTGTTATTCATTTTTCTTGTCGGCTTGACTTAACATGGCACAGAGAAAGAGGAAGAAACACAGAATGGCAAGGAATGAGAAGTGGATGAATCCTGCAGATTCTGCTAGTACTGATGGTGAAATAGAAGGTCAAAGTCCAGCGGAAAATTCTACAAACACGGCATCCCATGCTACATGAGGTGCAAAAAAAGCCAAACAGAAACAAATAGCTGCCACCAAACAAGCAGAGACAGCCCTAGTTCTTGCAACACCTACCACACTACTACCACCTGCATGACTTACTCATGCATCAACTAAGCTAGCAGCACATTCCCAAGCTCCCTTGCCACTTGACACTACTTCCCAAGCACTCTTGACACAAGACGAGTTGGCAATATCAGATGAACCTTGTGAGCTTCAACAGCAAGAAGGTAGTTGCTGGAGTCAAGTTACAGTTGCATGCTTCTTTATATGTAGTCTCACAGTTTGACGTACACTAACACTTCCTATGTTCGTTGTTGGACTAGCACCTAGGCGCAAGAGGAAACAAACATCAGGGATAATGCTCGATAGGTTAACTAAATCTAGAGGAGGAAGAATGGAGATCCGTTTTGAGGCAGGTTTAAAAAGGCCACGTGACGCTACAGAGTCAGCCAAGTTAGTATCAGAGGAAGCGGTTGCCGTTAGGTGTCATGTACTTATCCTCCCAACATGGATTCAGTACAGGAATGACAAAGACGAAACCCAGTTCAACACCTTCCTCGACCATTTATCTATAAGTATGGTTATGTATGGAAACTAGTAATATCGTCTTGCTCTGTCTCATACTTTCTAGGTTGCTGATAATGAGACTCCCATAATTTTCAACATATGAGGTTCAAGTTGGATAGCCAAGATGATGCAACCAGACAAGCTTGCACCCATGTTTTCAAGTCTGCTCTGCGACAGTATCGGTATAACTTGAGGAAAACTCACTTTGAAGGCAAGGCTAACAGTGAACTTTCCCAAACATCTCCAGTGGAAAATATATCGGATGAAGACTGGAGGGGCCTTCTTAAACACTGGTCTGATCCGAAGTATCAGGAACATTATATATATGTGATCAGATCACATGTTGAAGTCCTATTTACGCATGTGCCACACAAATCTATCTTCTTGTATGTAACTGTTCAAAGAACAAGGCCAACCGTATGAAAGTGAAATTCCAACAGACGATAAGATCTCGTAGCTATATTGCACACTGCGAGGCTCTTGTAATTAGCTGTTGTTTCACTCTTTTCGCTGTACCATATTATCAGATCTATATTGACTTGTTCGAAATGCAGAGGAAAGGCCGCAAGGACCAAAAAGTACCTGAACCAAATGATGTGGAAATCTTCAAGGACTGTCACACCAGTAAGAAGAAGGGCATGACTACACCAGTCAAAGCCGCTGTTGTAAGTCCTTAATCCTCATGCCTTTTAACTACTACTTACTCTGACTTGTGCCTTGAACTGCATGGTTTGCAGCCAATGTCTATTACTCTTTTCAATTTTATACACAATTGTCTTAGCGTATCATTGCACTTTACAAGGTTTAAAAGAGAGGAGTGATGTTCCTTTGATCTTGACCCGTAATCTAGTTCCGTGCTGGACTTGCCCACACAACATTACAATTGCCTATTTGTCTGTTCTCGGTTGTTTTGTGATATGAATGATGTCATACTATGCTTACCGTATTATAAACTTCATCTCTTTATCCTTAGCCCTCAATACAATGTGAAGAAATAGACAATACATTAGCGATGGTACATGGTCATATGTTTGGAACCTGGTTTTATTATGTACTTTGCAATAAAATAAAACTAATATTTTACATGGGTTCACCAGAATAAGTTCTGTATATAGACCAAAGCTATTTTGTTTGGTTTTGCTGCCTCCTTAATATCTTCTGTTCTGGTACTACTAATGTAAAACCTCAACTTTTCAGTGAGCTATGGAAAAAATGGTGGAACTGCCACCTTCTGAAGGTGGTGAGGCAACTAAAACCGCAATGTCAGCTCTTGCTGCAGTGGGTCAGTACCTGTCCACGAACAGTGCCAAAAGCATGTTCCTGCGTAATACTGGGTTGGTTGTTAAGGAAATATCGTCCAAACTGCCTCATGATCAAGATATGCAAGCTCAAAGCAATGTTGTATCTACACTCCAGACACAAGTCCATTCCGTAACAGAGGCCCTTTGTGAAACAAGGAGAAACATTGCTCAATGTTGTCAAGATATGCATGGTTTTGAAACCAGACTATCAGACATTTGCTATGTTGTTCAGGATCCTAGGGGAAATGAAGGCGAGGGTTATGGTGCTCCATCGGACAATACAGCATGAAAACGTAACAGTTAGGTCAAATGAACTGAGCTTCTGAACTTCTGGTGGTGCATTTATCTGCTAGACTGTTAAGTTTTATGCCAACCTTCCTTTTGTTATATAGTTGTAATTTGTTTTGGTGCGATACAAAATTTATTCTTAACATGCAGCCACCGGCTGAAGAAAACAGCAAGCCATTTTTGTATAGTGTAGGGTGTTCCCTATATTTGCACTAGTGGCGATCTTTGATACCGAGTGGATGTAATCTGTGCAATCGCCTTAATAGCCTAGCGTTAGTTTCGGCCTTATTTATTTCCTAGTCTTCTTTTTCCCTGATTTGCTAGTGGCCGCAACTACCATGGGCCATATACGGGCCGTAGGATCCATGGGTCTCCTACGGGCCATCGATAAATGGGCCTGTAATCGGTGGGCCTCGGGCCGTCGATAAATGGGCCTATAATCGGTGGACCTTGGGCCGTCGGATAAATGGGTCTACATGGGCCGTAATCGGGCGTAATTGGTATTGGCCCAGCACGGTAACGGGCCGTTAACAGGCCGTAGGACTGCAAAGGCTTAATTCTGTCACAGGCATAACGGGTCGTTAATGGGCCAGAATATAGGATGGGCTGGAAACGGCGCAACAGGTTAACAGGCCAGAAACGGGCCGACTCTTGCCATGGGCCGAATTTGGCCCATTAGGGTAACAGGCCAGTAACGGGCCGACTCTTGCCATGGGCCGAATTTGGCCCATTAGGGGAACATGCCAGTAACGGGCTAACTCTTGCCATGGGCCGAATTTGGCCCATTAGGGGAACATGCCAGTAACGGGCCGGAAGTAATCGAGGGCAGAAAAGGAGCCCAAGAACATATGGGCCGTCAATAGGCCGAAAGCTAACACGGGCTGGAAACGGCCCATGTAAATCACGGGCCATTAACAGGTACAAAGAAAATTACTATTCATTATGGGCTAGAGTCACCGTGGGCCTGTAAAGGGCCGAAAGATACGAAGGCCTCATATGGGCCAAAAGTCGTCGTGGGCCATACATGGGCCGAAAATGAAATGGACTGGTGTTATATTCAACGGCCCACATGACGTTGTTGGGCCGATTTCCTTTAGGGCCTAACCGGCCGTGAGTTAACGGGCCGTAAAATGGGCTATTTGCGAAGAGACCGTTAACAGGCTTTTCATGGGCCAGCCCGTTAACTTTTGACGAAGTCAAACGGGCCGGCTTTGTAAGCTAAATGGGCCAGTGGTGGGCCGTGGCACGTGTCGACATATCATAGGCGCCTATCTGGCCCACTGACGAGCTGACACATGTTTCTTCCGGCCAATAAGAATTTTACATGTGGAAATTTCCCATTGGTCGGGGATGTTAACGGGTTATCGGATCCAAAACTCGACCCGATAGCTTAACGGCATTCCATTACGGTGGATGCCACGTGTCGGTCACCCTTGAGGAAAGCACTTCTGTGATGCGCGATTTATCGTCATGGAAGTGGACACTTCCGTGATGATAATTTTGGTAATGTCATGGAACACTTCTACGATAGCACAGGTATGACTATCTTGATTCTATCATAAAATCGTCATGGATGTACATGCATGACAAAAAACGCGACCTACTGTGACAAACACGTATCATCACGGAAGTGTATTTTTTTGTAGTGAAGGTGAGAAAGCTCAGTACAAGAAAGAGCGCTTTCTTAAGCAAAATGTTTTGAAGCTATCACCTGATGAACTTGTCGCTCTGCAATCAGAAATGAAGAGTCTCAATGATGAATTTGAACGATACTATGCTGATTGGCTGGGAGCCAAAGTAAGATTCGTCAAGTTGACCAAGGGATTCACCTCAAATGTTGCAGCCTCAACGCAACATGAAGTTCCTCAGACTGAAGCATCTGCCCAGCCAACTGAAGAACATGCCAGCACCGCTGATGAAGGTCAGGCTGCTGAAGAAATGAGAGCACCAGGGCTGATGAAGATATATAGCCGCTGAAGAAACTGTCAGGGCAACCTCTTGTGTTGCGCCTAAAGAACAAGCCAGGCCAGTTGAAGCATCTATTTTTGCGCCTGAAGAAACTGAACATACCAGGGCAACTACATCAGTTGCTTCTGAAGAAACTGCTCCAAATTCCTCTACTCCTCCTGCACAAATGACAAGTCCTATTCTTCCTTCTGCATTAGAAGTGAAGAAAACCAAAGCTGCAGAGCGAGCAGCTGTGAAGAAAAGGAAAGCATCTACATCCTCAGAGTCTTCAGCTCCAAAGAAAGTGAAGACTTTGACGAGCTCCTATGCAAATCCCATAGATGTTGTTCCTCTATCCAGCATGCCATCAAAGGAGATTGTTCCCTTTGGTGAGGAATATGATATTCCCAGTGAATTTGATGAAGAAGATCCTTCTTCTGCTACGTCAGAGCAGATTGATGAAGAAATTGAACTGGACAACATCACTTCAATCCATTGGTATCCTCGCCCATGCCCCAGTTCATAGCTAAAGAGGCACGCGTTGAAGAAATTGATGATGAACAAGAAGATGTGGATATTGGGTGTTCAACGCCAATTCTGAATGATGACTACTGGGAAAGTCATCACCCCAATTCACCACTTTACACCCCTCTGCAACAGATTCCTCAGTCCTCAGCTCAAACTGAAGAAATTCACACGGGCTATGAAGAACATCAAGCTTCTCTTCTCACCATTCCTGAAGAAGTTCCAGCCACTAGTGCTGATGTAAATGTTGCTGAAGAAATGGAGACCCAGGCTGCTGCTGAAGACATTGCTCCAAAAATTCCTCAGCCTGCAGCTCCAGTGGCTATACCTCAAGAGGCTATGAAGACACTGCAAATCTTCAGCCCAAGCCACAAAACCCTCACTCCAAGAAGCAGAAGTTCAAAGCTGAAGACTTCTTCAATGAGCATATATTCTTCACAGATTACAATCCATATGACTCGGCAAGACTTAGACGCAAGCGCTTCTGGACAGTGAGTCAAATCAATTTCTATTCTTCCTTGTTGTTTGATAAGGACAAGATCTTTGACCATGAACAAATTCCTCATGTGGATATGGAGTCCCTACCATGCTTCTACCCAGTCCTCAGTGTCCTTCATGACGCTGGCCTGCTCAATTTTAGCACTAACATCTACAATTGGAATGAAGAACTCATTCTTTAGTTCTATGCCATGTTGCACATCACTGGCAACATAGAAGATGTGAATTCATGGATATTGGACTGGATGACTGAAAAGACTCACTACAAAGCTCCGACCTCTGAATTGATTCATGCCATCCCAGTCAGTCCTCCTCCAGAAGGTGCAAGGCTCATCTATGCTGAACCTGAACTATCAGATCATCTGATGCAAGTGCTGATGAAGCCTTTGAAGCCAGGTCAAGCTCCAAGAACCAAATTCCTCGTCAAGGAACTGCTCTATGTGACAATGACAATGTATAGGATATTGACCAAAACCCTCAGTCCAATCAAGTGCCACAACTCTGATGAAGAAGAGGTTGTTGGCATCATGAAGAATCTGCTTTTCAACGTCATACATGGTATCCCTATCAACTACCATGATTTCTTCATGAGGACTTTGGCCAATGTCGCTCTGTCACCTTTTGAATTGAAGCCTTTGCTCCCTGGATTATGAGATTCATCAGAACAAGGTCTTCAATTCATTACAAGGCTGATTTTCAAAATCATCTCAGCTATTTGCCCCCAATTGAAGTCCTAAAAAAGGACTATTTCCTCGGCTGATGAGAAGGGCAAAGTAGATATTATTGATGAAGGCACTCATCCATTGGATGGACAGTTTCGTAAAGCTGCATCTTATTCCACCAATGATGACTCTGCCACTCATGACACTACCGCAAATGCTTTAAAGCAAAATCCTCAAGCCACTGCTTCAAGGGTGATGACTTGTCACGCCCAATATGCGACCCTATCCAAAAGGAACTCGAAGGTCCCACCAAGGATAGACCCACATACTGAAACGCTTTTGCAAGGTGGATATCATTACATCAACATTACATAATAGATGGGGATACATACAAAAAGGCAAACAATGCCACACGAATACAACATCATATTACATCAGAGCACCATCCGACTACGAATGAAACACAAACAGAAACTCTAACGACATCCACCCTGCTAGCCCAGGCTGCCGACCTGGAACCTATCCCCTGATCGAAGGAGAAGCAGAAGAAGAACTCCAAACAAGCAAACATCGCGCTCGCATCAAGATCATCGCATAACCTGTACCTGCAACTGTTGTTGTAGTAATCTGTGAGCCACAAGGACTCAGCAATCCCATTACCATGGGTATCAAGACTAGCAAAGCTAAATGGGTAAGGAAAGGGTAAAGTGGTGAGGTTGCAGCAGCGACTAAGCATGATATGGTGGCTAACATACGCAAATGAGAGCAAGAAGAGAAACAAAGGAACGGTCGTCAACTAGCAATGATCAAGAAGTGATCCTGAACTCCGACTTACGTCAAACATAACACAGAAACCGTGTTCACTTCCCGGACTCCACCGAGAAGAGACCATCACGGCTACACACACGGTTGATGCGTTTTAATTCGGATCTGGTGTCAAGTTATCTACAACCGGACATTAACAAATTCCCATCTGCCACATAACCGCGGGCACGGCTCTCGAAAGTTTATACCCTGCAGGGGTGTCCCAACTTAGCCCATGATAAGCCTCGCGATCAACGAAGGATATACCTTCTCCCAGGAAGACCCGATCAGTCTCGGAATCCCGGTTTACAAGACATTTCGACAATGGTAAAACAAGACCAGCAAGACCGCCCGATGCGCCGACATCCCGATAGGAGCTGCACATATCTCGTTCTCAGGGCAACACCGGATGAGCAATCCGTACAACTAAAACCAGACCTCAAGTTTCCCTGAGGGGGCGCTGCAAAGGGCTCTAGTTCGGACCAACACTTAGACAAGCATTGGCCCGGGGGGGCTATAATAAAGATGACCCTTGGGTTAATTACTCCCAAGGGAAAAGTAGGTGGTGGTGAGGCAAATGGTAAAACCAAGGTTGGGCCTTGGTGGAGGAGTTTTATTCAAAGCGAACTGTCAGGGGGGTCCCATAAATCACTCGACCGCGTTAGGAACGCAAAATCCGGGAACATAACATCGGTATGACGGAAACTAGGGCAGCAAGAGTGGAACAAAACACCAGGCATAAGGCCGAGCCTTCCACCCTTTACCAAATATATAGATGTATTAATAATATAAGAGATATTGTGATATCCCAACAAAACCCTGTCCACCAAGGAGAAATCTTCACTTCACCTGCAACTAACAACGCTATAAGAGGGGCTGAGCAAAGCGGTAACATGGCCAAACAATGGTTTGCTAGGAATGGTTTCAAAGGTTAGAGGTTCATGGCAATTTGGGAGGCTTGAAGAGCAAATGATAGGTAACGCAGCATAGCGGTAGAACCAAGAAACTAGCATAGCCATGATAGTAGTGAGATCCAGGGTAGCGGTCATCTTGCAAGCACTAAAACAACAAGCTACAGCACCCCAACGTAATAACAAAAGGCATGGGCATGAAGTACAGGTAAAGCATAACAAAACATGAACACTGAGCTATCTCCAGAAACAACTAGAACATGCTCAAAAGGACATGGGAAGATTGCAAATAATAACAGTTTCAGACTTTATCAGAAATAACATCAGGTTGCAATGTTTAGAGCAAGCAAACAACATGTTACAGGAACTTATCATGGCAAACAAAGGCATGGCATGATACTACTAAATGCATAGAACAAAAGTCCCTTACTGACCAAGAGCCAAAAAGGCACGGAAAATATGATGGCACCCATGTAAACATGGCAAGTTATATGACAGATTCATACATGGCAGGAACAACAATAAGTAGGCATGTTGGTGAGCTTGAACCACTCACCACAGAGCAATACATGGCATGGCAAGGCAACCAACAGTGAGAAGACATGTTTGTGAAGCTATACATGGCAAGAGCAAGGTCATAGGTTGCATGGATCACTAGCAAACAATCATGGAAACGTTGAACTTAATGTTAACAGGCTGACAGCAACATCATTTAGCAACTTTGGAGCAAGATCTGAACAATCTACAACAAGCTATAAATGCAACCAGGGGCATGAATGGATAGAGAAAGACATGTATAACAAAACATCCTTAGTGAACATCTCCAGAATAATGCACGAAATGACTTGTAGCAGCAGGTTAACATAGCAACAAAATATAACAGAATCTGTCTAGCAAAACAGCAACAGCAAGTACCCTACTTAGCAAGCTCGATGCACTCAGTACACAACTCACAAAAATACATGGATGGCACCACTGGAAATATGGCATGGCATAGATCAAAACACATGTAGAGCTCATGCTCATAGGATGCACACATCAAACATGGCAAAAATGACAAATGAGCATGTTATAACAGTTTCAGGAGATTAACAGCAACATGCACTCTTCCAACAGCATTTTGGGCATCAAGATGAGCTCAAATGAAAATGATGCAACGGAATCAAATGAATTACTCATCGAGATGAACAATTTGACATATTACACGCACGAAACGGAGCAGTATGCATGGAGTTATGATGCGATGAACATGGCATGATAATGTCAAAATAACTTCGGGACTTGGGCGTTTTCGGGGAAGGGGAAAAAATCAACCTCGTCGGAAACTTCACCGGAGAACGGCCGGAGAGGAGGGAGACGGCGGCCGGAGCTGCGGGAGAGGTCGGGGAGGACGGATCCGGGCCGGATCTGGGCGCTCCTCGCCGGATCCGGCCAGATCCCGGCGGGGAACGGCGCGGGGAGGCGAAGGCGAGCTCGCCGGAGTGAAGCGGCGGGACGGTGCCGTTGTGCTCCGGCGAGGCGGCGCTCGGGCGCGGCGTCCGAGGCGAGGCGAGGCGGCGGAGGAGATGGAGGGCGGGGGCGGACGGAGGGCGAGGCGGCCGAGCGGGCCGCGAGCGGGGGCGACGGCCGGTGAGGCGCTCCGGCGCGGGCGGCAGGGCGGGCGACCCCAGGCGGGAGGCGGCGGCGCGCGGGCCGGGAGGGCCCTGCCTGGGCCCCGGTGGGCCGACGGCGGCGGGGACGCGCGGGGGCCACGTGGCGCTCGCGGAGTGGAGGAGGGAGGCGGCGGAGGCGACGTGGCACGTCCCCATTGGTCGGGCGACGTGGCCGGCTGCGGTGGGCATGTCCGGACGGCGGCGGACATGTCCGGTGGCGCGGAGGAGCGGGGCTAGGGTTTCATCTGCGCAAGATTTTCGGGGGAGGCCACATATTTATAGGTAGAGGGAGCTAGGAGAGTCCAAATGAGGAGCGGTTTTCGGCCACGCGATCGTGATCGAACGACCGAGAGCATGGAGGGGAGTTTGCTGGGTTTTGGGCCACTTTGGAAGGGGTGTTGGGCTGCCAACAAAAGAGGCTTTGCGGTTACCCGGTTAACCGTTGGAGTATCAAACGACCTCCAAATGACACGAAACTTGACAGGCGGTCTACCGGTACTATACCAAGGCCGCTTGGCAAACCTCGGGCCATTCCGAGAAAGTTTAACACTCGCACAAGAGAAAGCGCAAAAAGGGGACGCCGGATGACATAGGAGTGCCGGATTGCAAAATGGACAACGGGGAAAATGCTCGGATGCATGAGACGAACACGTATGCCAATGCGATGCACATGATGACACGATATGAAATGCATATGATGACATGGCAAAGTGCAACACGCAAGCACATGACGTGGAAAAGATGGCGAATAACTGGCGGACACCTGGCGCATCGAATCCGGGGCGTTACAACACTCCTCCACTAATGAGAGATCTCGTTCCGAGATCTTAGGACCGAGACGGAAGTGAAAAGGGATGAGGTGAAACAAGAACTCAAGAGAAGAAGCAAAGAATCGAGAGCACTCGAGAATAAGAGAGGAACGGCGAGAATGACGAGAGTCGAAAGCTCATGGAATCAAATAGACTATGAAATCACTCCGGTTAGAATGAGATAAGAAACGAATAAGACTGAAAGGAATTTAGGCAGCACTCCGGCTGAAACATGGAGGAATAGAACACGAGCTAGAGAGGATGGAATGATACTTGACGAGAGGAACGACACAATGCATCCGGAAGAATTGAAAAAGTTGAAAGAAAAGAACGGAGAAGAAGATGACATCTTGTGCCACGAATGAAATAGAAAGCAACCTTAGAAGAAAAGATTGAACGGAGTTGTTGAGAAACTCAACAACGAAAAGAATAAGCTTGTTGTGGACTTATGGAAAACATCTCAAAATTACGAGGTGATAACCGACCACAAACGGAAAAGATTAAATAGCTGAGAAGAATGAAGAAATGCAAAACTCCACTTCAAAAGAATACGGAGATTTAATTGCACCTCGAGATGTAAGAACAAAAGATACTAGAACTCCTTGAACAAGAATCTTGATGAACTCTTGAAGAATGAATTAAATCATGAAGAACCATCATGAAGAACTCCGGTGACAAAAAGGATGACGAGATAGAATGAAGGATGAAAGAATAAGATGAGCCTTGCGGAGATTTAGACGGAGGTTCCGACGAAATGGCCGAGGAAATTTGAACTCCGGAAAAGAAAAGATGAAAAGACTTGGAACTAGAATTTATTCATCAAGAACAAACTCTGAAGGAAGGGATTACTCACTTGGATGAAATAAGAATAAGATTTATTGTATGCTTATCCTTCATCAAATTAAATTGATGACAAGCAATGGATTTTTGCACACTACTTATTCTTCTTGAAAAGGATTAAACGGGTATAGCACAAAACTTGAGAAGTATTCATGCATCACCGGTAGGATTGGAAAGAATGAATGAATTAAATGATAATCAAGGAAAAGAATCTTGAACGAACCACCGTAAGAATTAAAAATGACTGACGAAAGAGAATGAATCACCGGGAAGAATTAGAAGACAAATATGCTTGAGGGGATTTAGATGCAAAAGAACGAAGAGATCGCGAACTGATTGAAGAATACTTGAACGAAGCACCGGAAGAATATTGAGACGAACGAAAGGGCACAATTATAGAATAATTGGAGATCGAATCTGAAAAACTTAGAACGAAGAAATCTTCCGAAAAAGATGGCCTCCAGATGATTGAGAGAGAAAGCAACTCCTGAAATGCTCCGGATGGATGAAAAGAATTTGCACGACTGGAAAACAATTTGATAGGATAACATGGAGCTAGCACCGCGAATCTCCGGGAGAACGGACAAGATTTAGAGGAAAAACTCTTCTTCAATCTTCAAATGATGACGAGAAACACCACCAAAATTACTGAGATACTCCGGGAGAATGAAAAGCAAAGAGGTTGAGCCGACGATGAAAAGAATTTGAAAGCGATCTTGGAGAAGGCATGTGACTGATGGAATCCATTCTTACGTCACACTTTGAAAAGAATTGAGAATAACTCCGGGGAATTAGAAGAGTCAGGTAAGATCCTGGGAAAAGACATGTGGGTTATGGCCCACTAAAATAAAACACCGTTGAAAAGGAATGTTGAAAAGATAGATGATGCACCGGAATGAATGAAATATTTGAATGAGGTGACACCCTCGAATTAATTCGAACATAGACGAATCTCTGAGATGTCTTCCAAACTCCGGAATGATTGAATGGCGAGAGGCAATCGAGCAAGGAGAACACTTGATCCAAGGAAAAGAATGTGATCAACCCAGAAAACTTGAATCGAATCCACCGGAAAAGAAAGGGATGAATAATGACGAACGAGACGAGAATTCACCGGTTGAAATAATTGTCGAAAGACTGAAGAGGCTCCACACGAATGAAATAGATGGTCGAAAGAGACTCAAACTCCGGGAAGAAGAGGGTGGGAGGGTGGGAAAACAAAGGCAACTTGGAAGGGGAAACCGACGAATATCTTGAAGAGAAAAACACCGGTTGAAATCATTGAGGAAAGAAAGCAAAGACTTCGCACGAGTAGGAAGGATACTCGATTACGGACTCCGGTTCTGAGAAGAAAAGGGTGGGTGGGTGGGAAAAGAAAAACAACTGAGGATTGAACTTAAAGATGAAGAGGCTCAAGTCAACTTGACGAGAAATGCACCGGATGAAAAGAGCTGCGAACCAACGATCGAGAAACCAACTGCGAGATCCTAAATAAAAATTTGAAGGGGAAGAGGACTAATTCAAAACACCTACGTCAAGATTCCTCACCAGAGGGACGAAGGGGCTGAGGAGTAAAAAGAATTCCTACTCTCCGATATAACTAGACTCCGAAAACAGTTTTCTTCTAGACTCAACAACGGCCAAACTACACAATCAATCAAGGGGGCTCCTAGGGTCGGTCGAGGCTCCGATACCAACTTGTCACGCCCAATATGCGACCCTATCCAAAAGGAACTCAAAGGTCCCACCAAGGATAGACCCGCATATTGAAACGCTTTTGCAAGGTGGATATCATTACATCAACATTACATAATAGATGGGGATACATACAAAAAGGAAAACAATGCCACACAAATACAACATCATATTACATCAGAGCACCATGCGACTAATGATGAAACACAAACAGAAACTCTAACGACATCCACCCTGCTAGCCCAGGCTACCGACTTGGAACCTATCCCCTGATCGAAGGAGAAGCAGAAGAAGAACTCCAAACAAGCAAACATCGCGCTCGCGTCAAGATCATCGAATAACCTGTACCTGCAACTGTTGTTGTAGTAATCTGTGAGCCATGAGGACTCAGCAATCCCATTACCATGGGTATCAATACTAGCAAAGCTAAATGGGTAAGGAAAGGGTAAAGTGGTGAGGTTGCAGCAGCGACTAAGCATGATATGGTGGCTAACATACGCAAATGAGAGCGAGAAGAGAAACAAAGGAACGGTCGTCAACTAGCAATGATCAAGAAGTGATCCTGGACTCCTACTTACGTCAAACATAACACAGAAACCATGTTCACTTCCCGGACTCCGACGAGAAGAGACCATGCGGCTACACACACGGTTGATGCGTTTTAATTCGGATCTGTTGTCAAGTTATCTACAACCGGACATTAACAAATTCCCATCTGCCACATAACCGCGGGAACGGCTCTCGAAAGTTTATACCCTGCAGGGGTGTCCCAACTTAGCCCATGATAAGCTCTCGCGATCAACGAAGGATATACCTTCTCCCAGGAAGACCCGATCAGTCTCGGAATCCCGGTTTACAAGACATTTCGACAATGGTAAAACAAGACCAGCAAGACCGCCCGATGCGCCGACATCCCGATAGGAGTTGCTCACCGGATGAGCAATCCGTACAACTAAAACCAGACCTCAAGTTTCCCTGAGGGGGCGCTGCAAAGGGCTCTAGTTCGGACCAACACTTAGACAAGCATTGGTCCGGGGGGCTATAATAAAGATGACCCTTGGGTTAATTACTCCCAAGGGAAAAGTGGGTGGTGGTGAGGCAAATGGTAAAACCAAGGTTGGGCCTTGCTGGAGGAGTTTTATTCAAAGCGAGCTGTCAGGGGGGTCCCATAAATCACCCGACCGCGTTAGGAACGCAAAATCCGGGAACATAACACCGGTATGATGGAAACTAGGGCGGCAAGAGTGGAACAAAACACCAGGCATAAGGCCGATCCTTCCACCCTTTACCAAATATATAGATGCATTAATAATATAAGAGATATTGTGATATCCCAACAAAACCCTGTCCTCCAAGGAGAAATCTTCACTTCACCTGCAACTAACAACGCTATAAGAGGGGCTGAGCAAAGCGGTAACATAGCCAAACAATGGTTTGCTAGGAATGGTGTCAAAGGTTAGAGGTTCATGGAAATTTGGGAGGCTTGAAGAGCAAATGATAGGTAATGCAGCATAGCGATAGAACGAAGCAACTAGCATAGCAATGATAGTAGTGAGATCCAGGGTAGCGGTCATCTTGCAAGCACTAAAACAACAAGCTACAACACCCCAACATAATAACAAAAGGCATGGGCATGAAGTACAGGTAAAGCATAACAAAACATGAACACTGAGCTATCTCCAGAAACAACTAGAACATGCTCACAAGGACATGGGAAGATTGCAAATAATAACAGTTTCAGACTTTATCAGAAATAACATCAGGTTGCAATGTTTAGAGCAAGCAAACAACATGTTACAGGAACTTATCATGGCAAACAAAGGCATGGCATGATACTACTAAATGCATAGAACAAAAGTCCCTTACTGACCAAGAGCCAAAAAGGCATGGAAAATATGATGGCACCCATGTAAACATGGCAAGTTATATGACAGATTCATACATGGCAGGAACAACAATAAGTAGGCATGTTGGTGAGCTTGAACCACTCACCACAAAGCAATACATGGCATGGCAAGGCAACCAACAGTGAGAAGACATGTTTGTGAAGCTATACATGGCAAGAGCAAGGTCATAGGGTGCATGGATCACTAGCAAACAATCATGGAAACGTTGAACTTAATGTTAACAGACTGACAGCAACATCATTTAGCAACTTTGGAGCAAGATTTGAACAATCTACAGCAAGCTATAAATGCAACCAGGGGCATGAATGGATAGAGAAAGACATGTATAACAAAACATCCTTAGTGAACATCTCCAGAATAATGCACGAAATGACTTGTAGCAGCAGGTTAACATAGCAACAAAATATAACAGAATCTGTCTAGCAAAACAGCAACAGCAAGTACCCTACTTAGCAAGATCGATGCACTCAGTACACAACTCACAAAATTACATGGATGGCACCACTGGAAAGATGGCATGGCATAGATCAAAACACATGTAGAGCTCATGCTCATAGGATCCACACATCAAACATGGCAAAAATGACAAATGAGCATGTTATAACAGTTTCAGCAGATTAACAGCAACATGCACTCTTTCAACAGCATTTCGGGCATAAAGATGAGCTCAAATGAAAATGATGCAATGGAATGAAATGAATTACTCATCGAGACGAACAATTTGACATATTACACGCACGAAACGGAGCAGTATGCATGGAGTTATGATGCGATGAACATGGCATGATAATGTCAAAATAACTTCGGGACTTGGGCGTTTTCGGGGAAGGGGAAAAAATCAACCTCGTCGGAAACTTTGCCGGAGAACGGCCGGAGAGGAGGGAGACGGCGGCCGGAGCTGCGGGAGAGGTCGGGGACGACGGATCCGGGCCGGATCTGGGCGCTCCTCGCCGGATCCGGCCGGATCCCGGCGGGGAACGGCGCGGGGAGGCGAAGGCGAGCTCGCCAGAGCGAAGCGGCGGGACGGCACCGTCGTGCTCCGGCGAGGCGGCGCTCGGGCGCGGTGGCCGAGGCGAGGCGAGGCAGCGGAGGAGATGGAGGGCGGGGGCGGCCGGAGGGGGCGGCAAGCGGGGCGAGGCGGCCGAGCGGGCCGCGAGCGGGGGCGACAGCCGGCGAGGGCTCGCGGCGCCGGCGAGGCTCTCCGGTGCGGGCGGCAGGGCGGGCGACCACGGGCGGGCGGCGGCGGCGCGCGGGCCGGGAGGGCCCTGCCTGGGCCCCGGCGGGCCGACGGCAGCGGGGACGCGCGGGGGCCACGTGGCACTCACGGAGTGGAGGAGGGAGGCGGCGGAGGCGACGTGGCACGTCCCCATTGGTCGGGCGACGTGGCCGGCTGTGGTGGGCATGTCCGGACGGCGGCGGACATGTCCGGTGGCGCGGAGGAGCGGGGCTAGGGTTCATCTGCGCGAGATTTTCGGGGGAGGCCACATATTTATAGGTAGAGGGAGCTAGGAGAGTCCAAATGAGGAGCGATTTTCGGCCACGCGATCGTGATCGAACGACCGAGAGCATGGAGGGGAGTTTGCTGGGTTTTGGGCCACTTTGGAAGGGGTGTTGGGCTGCCAACAAAAGAGGCTTTGCGGTTACCCGGTTAACCGTTGGAGTATCAAACGACCTCCAAATGACACGAAACTTGACAGGCGGTCTACCAGTGCTATACCAAGGCCGCTTGGCAAACCTCGGGCCATTCCGAGAAAGTTTAACACTCGCACAAGAGAAAGGGCAAAAAGGGGACGCCGGATGACATAGGGGTGCCGGATTGCAAAACAAACAACGGGGAAAATGCTCGGATGCATGAGACGAACACGTATGCCAATGTGATGCACATGATGACATGATATGAAATGCATATGATGACATGGCAAAGTGCAACACGCAAGCACATGACATGGCAAAGATGGCGAATAACTGGCGGACACCTGGCGCATCGAATCCGGTGCGTTACATGACTGATCATGAGCTTCTCCTCAGTCTTCATTAGAAGGTCGATCGCAACCACAAATGGGTCAAGCGACAGTTTTGTTCAATTCTTCAGAACATGACGATCACGCAGAACTCTATGAAGAAGAACCATTACTATCTGCATGAAGTGTTTGATTGCACCTGGGCTATATTGTCTCACCTCTACGGTGAAGAAGATCTCAAGCAGATGGGCTTCAAGCAGAACTTTGACTGGTCTCAGCCACCTTCAAAGAAATTCAAGAAGGTAAAAGTTCCTCACTTGGTGGCCAACTCATATTCTTCATCGCACGAGACTGATGAACATGAAGACGTGGACGACACTGCGGCAGGCCCTACTCCAACGGACGACCCCAACAACGCTGGCGCTCCTCCATCGACATCATGATGATATTCTTCAGGGGCGTTAGTCCTCATTTTTCATCCCTTTTGGTCATTCGATGACAAAGGCGGAGAAATTTGAGTTAGTATTCACGCGGTTCTATATATATGGGTGTTTTTTTTGCTAAGTTACAACTCTCGTTCTTCTGAAGTATTTGTTGGATCGAGTTGTAAACTTAAGTTCCATGGTGGTATGATACTTTTGCTCTGTTTTCTACATGTTATTTCCTCATGTATGTTAATGCATGCATGCTGAATTACATCAGTCACCATATTTCATCATGCATTTCAATTTCTTCATATCATATGTTAAATGCGTGTATGAATTACAAGATATAGGGGGAGATCTCCATGATTCTACTCTACAATGTGCATTGCTATTCAAAGCAAATTCCTCACATATGCACATCTTCATGGGGAGTTCTTCTATATCTTGCAATCAAATTCCTCAATTTCAGTATTTACACTTCATATGTTTATCCCCGTTGAAAACTTAACCTATATTGTCATCAATCACCAAAAAGTGGGAGACTGTAAGTGCATCTAGTGCCCCTTAGTGATTTTGGTGTGTTGAAGACTTATAGTTTAAGGGACTAATGCATTTATGAGTGTACACAGGTCTATAAGTCTATGAGGAGTTTGATATTTACGATGAAAATCGACCCCTAAAAATGAATGTCTTTAGCTGAAGACTTTGGTTTTCTTGAAGACTTTGAAAGTGAAGAAACCAGTGTGACCGTGAAGACTTGATATTCATGCAAGGAATATGAAGCATGAATACTTTTGTTTTCGTAGTTTTATTTTCTCTTTATTGAGTCATAGGAAACACCGTATTGTTAAAGGGGGTCGAGGTAAAACTAAGGAAAAGTTTCCAAGTGATGCTCATCTCAAAATCCTACACCTACCAATCCTTTCGAGTGAAGCCATTGAAATCTCATACAGTTTAGTCAATTTATTCAGTGACAGAGACGAAGATCTTCTGTTCTCTGAGGAATTTGTTCTGACTGAGGAGTTAGGAATTCGCTAGTGTGGATTGCCTACAAGTGAGGAACATGATAGCCCCAAGGAATTTGATACTCAAATTCCCGACCGTTGTTGTGCTATGCGTCAGCTGTCCCAAAATATCTACCCACCTAACGGTCATATCATTGAAGGGCATTTATGTCTTATCATGTTGGGTTGCTCCCTGGCTATAAATAGCCGCCCCCTACAACCACTAGTTGATTGGATGCTCCGAGAGAAACTGACACTTGTCATTGAGAGCACCCCATCCTCCAAGGACTTTGAGCGAAAATCATCAGTGAGGAAAATGCAAACCCAAACATCTACAAACCCAAAGTGATTGAGCATCACTGAAAAGATTGTTCTTGTGTGGAACTGATGCTTGTTACCTTTGAGTATTGTGCATCCTCCAAACGGTTAGGAGTTATGGTCTAGAGCATCCAAGAGGAAATTGTGGATCGCCGAGTGACCGAGTCTGTGAAGGTTTGGAAGTCACCTAAAGACTTACCACGAGTGATTGGGCGAGGTCTATGTAACCTTAGCTCAAGGAGAATACGGTGAGGACTATGTGTCCGGGACTGTGTGTCCTCGGGTTTAAATACCTAGCCGCTCCAACCAGACGTACGATTGTCACAGCAGTTGGAACTGGTCTACCAAATCACTGTCTTCACCGAGCTACTGGTTCTATTTCATCAACCCTTCCATTTCCTCATTCATATACTGTTGTACTTGATCGTTATTGTTTGAAGAGTTTGACTGAAGACTTTCTCAATTTCCTCAATCTTAATTCTTCAGTCAGTTTGTCTTCAACCTGCTTACCCTAGTTGTATGCTACTTGTACTCTGTGCTTGTTTTCATTTCATCATGATGACTGTGCTTCTGCTCTGTTATGCATGCATCTGAGTACTTATTCCACTACTAGTTGTTCGTGACTTAGGAATTTCCACACCTTGAAATTCCTCAGTGACGAATTTGTAAAAATCGCCTATTCACCCCCCTCTAGTCCATATAATGCACTTTCACTATGGCCCCCGGGTCTACTTTCCATCATATAAGTTTCCTATCTACAACTTTAGTTTCCTATTTACTTTCTTTGCAATCTTTTACTTTCCGTTCCATAAACCAAAAATACCAAAACTATTACTTTACCGTTTATCCATCTATATCAGATCTCACTTGCAAATAACTGTGAAGGGATTGATAACCCCTTTGTCGCGTTGGGTGCAAGTTGGTGTTTGTTCGTGCAGGTATTTGGTGGCATGCGCGTTGTCTCCTACTGGATTGATACATTGGTTCTCAAAACTGAGGGAAATACTTACTCTACTTTGCTGCATCACCCTTTCCTCTTCAAGGGAAAAACCAACACAAGCTCAAGAGGTAGCAGGAACTTCCCTCTCGGAGGGGGAAATCATCGTCATCATCATCACCAACCACTCTCCCATCTTGGGGAGGACAATCTTCATCAACATCTTCAACAACACCACCTCATCTCAAACCCTAGTTCATCTCTTGTGTTCAATCTTGTTACCGGAACTATAGATTGGTGCTTGTGGGTGACTAGTAGTGTTGATTACATCTTGTCGTTGATTACTATATTGTTTATTTGGTGGAAGATTATATGTTCAGATCCAATATGCTATTTAATACCCCTATGGTCTTGAGCATGATTATCTTTTGTGACTAGTTACTTTCGTTCTTGAGGTCACGGGAGAAATCATGTTGCAAGTAATCATGTGAACTTGATGTGCGTTCGATATTTTGATAGTATGTATGTTGTGATTCCCTTAGTGGTGTCATGTGAACGTCAACTAGATGACACTTCACCATATTTGGGCCTAAGGGAATGCATTGTGGAGTAGTAATTAGATGATGTGTTGCGAGAGTGACAGAAGCTTAAACCCTAGTTTATGCGCTATTCTGTAAGGGACCGATTGGATCCAAAATTTTAATGTTATGGTTATAATTTATTCTTAATACTTTTCTCTTAGTTGCGGATGCTTGTGAGAGGGTTAATCGTAAGTAGGAGGTTTCTTCAAGTAAGAACAACACCTAAGCACTGGTCTAGCCACATATCAAATTATCAAAGTAGCGAACACGAATCGAACCAACATGATGAAAGTGACTAGATGAAATTCCCGTGTACCCTCAAGAACGCTTTGCCTGTTATAAGAGACTATTTTGGCCTATCCTTTGCCTCAAAAGGATTGGACTACCTTGCTACACTTTTGTTACTACTATCGTTACTTGCTCGTTACAAATTATCTTGCTATAAAACTACTCTGTTACTTACAATTTTAGCACTTGCAGACATTACCTTGCTGAAAACCACTTGTCATTTTCTTCTGGTCCTCATTGGGTTCGACACTCTTACTTATTGAAAAGAGCTACAATTGATCCCCTATACTTTTGGGTCATCACAACTATCCAATGATCTAGTCCTGGATCACTATTGTATCCCCTCGCCAAACTCATGGCAAGGTACACAATAGGTTTGATACACAGCATGGCATACTTTATAGAACCTACGGCTGAGGCATAGGGAATGACTTTCCTTCTCTCTTTTATCTTCTGCCGTGGTCGGGTTTTGAGTCTTTACTCAATTTCACACCTTACAATACATGCAAGAACTCCTTCTTTGCCTGATGCATTTTGAACTCCTTCAAAATCTTGTCAAGGTATATACTCATTGAAAGTCTTATCAAGCGTCTTGATCTATCTCTATAGATCTTGATGCCCAATATGTAAGCAGCTTCATCGAGGTCTTTCATTGAAAAATTCTTGTTCAAGTATCCTTTTATGCTATCTAGAAATTATATATCATTCGCGATCAACAATATGTCATCCACATATAATATCAGAAATGCTACTGAGCTCCCACTCACTTTCTTGTAAATACATGCTTCACCATAAGTCTGTATAAAAACATATGCTTTGATCACCTTATCAAAGCGTATATTCCAACTCCGAGATGCTTGCACTAGTCCATAGATGGATCACTGGAGTTTGCACACTTTGTTAGCACCTTTAGGATCGACAAAAACTTTTGGTTGTATCATATACAACTCTTCTTCAAGAAATCCATTAAGGAATGCAGATTTGACATCCATTCGCCAGACTTCATAAAATGTGGCAATTGCTAACATGATTTGGACAGACTTAAGCATCGCTAGAGTGAGAAAATCTTATCGTAGTCAACACCTTGAACTTGTCAGGAAAAAAATTGCGACAAGTCGAGCTTTGTAGATAGTAACACTACTATCAGCGTCTATCTTCCTCTTGAAGATCCATTTATTCTTAATGGCTTGCCGATCATCGGGCAAATCCACCAAAGTCCACACTTGGTTCTCATACATGGATCCTATCTCAGATTTCATGGCCTCAAGCCATCTGTCGGAATCTGGGCTCATTATAGCTTCTTCATAGTTCGTAGGTTCGTCATGGTCTAGTAACATGACTTCCAGAACAGGGTTACTATACCACTCTGGTGCAGAACATGCTCTAGTTGACCTACAAGGTTCAGTAGTAACTTGATCTGAAGTTTTCATGATTATTATCATTAGCTTCCTCTCTAGTTGGTGTAGGCATCACGGGAACGGTTTTTTGTGATGAGCTACTTTCAATTTGAGAGAAGGTACAATTACCTCATCAAGTTCTACTTTCCTCCCACTCACTTCTTTCGAGAGAAACTCCTTCTCTAGAAAGGATCCATCCTTAGCAACAAAGATCTTGCCTTCGGATATGTGGTAGAAGGTGTACCCAACAGTTTCTTTTGGGTATCCTATGAAGACGCACTTCTCCGATTTGGGTTCGAGCTTATCAGGCTGAAGCTTCACCGGTACAACGACGTGCTATACAAACGGTTTTTAACCCCTTTCCGCAATGATGTTTGGAACCGTCGCCAAGTGAGTGTGGGCGATAGGGGGGTCCTTCCCACACGACCCAGAAACCGTCGGGGATAGGCCCTCCTGGCACACAAGCTGGGGCAAAATGAGCTTGTGTGTGATCTGGCGGGGCATCAAAACCCAATTGTTTCCATTTGTATGTACATCCGACATGGTGAATCCCAGAAAACCATTTCCATTCGTATGTATATCACACACAGTTTTTTGTGTGGAAATGTTTGTGCAAGGTGGCCTAATGCAAACAGTTCTCTGCCGGAAGCCGTGTGTGATTGTTAGTTGATCGAACACGCCTAATTTCTAGACACCGTGCAGGTTGTTTGAGTTCATCGCCCATGGTGTTGTCCGAGTAACAGTCTGCAATAGAAAACCCCAATAAGCGGGGTTATTAGCCTATTATTGATAATCCATGTACTAATCAAAAACCTTTGGCGAATCAATTAGCTTCGGCACTCAGTTACGCCATTACACAACAGCACCAAGTTTCACACGCAACATCAAAAACCTTTGGAAAGTAGCATCATACACGGTAAATAGACACATGAATCTCATCTGGGAAACTGCAGAAGTGGAAGGCAAATATTGAGCCTTCAGTGATGTTGAATGTCCTTGCAACTTTAGGCTAGTGGCTATGGATAATTGCCCGCCCAACCTTCGTCCTCTTCAGCAAGACTTCAATATTGCACCATGGGTGTTGAATGAATACCTTCCTCGCCTCTTGACCATGCAGGTGGTTTGAGAGGTAACCATCGATGAACTGCTTTGGAAAGTACTGAAAACAAAGATATGCATAAATCCTTGTTATAAATTTTGAAATGGCGCAAGGGGTAAAAACAAGGTAAAAGAGTTAGTACCATCATATAGTTGACTGATGTCTTCTTCATTGTGCAAACAAAGATCTTGATGTTATTCGTCGCAAGTTTCTTCATCCTAACAATCTTTCTGGGTTTCTTGATTTGACTGATATTCATGGACATCTCATTTCCCCATATGCAAAATGGGTCGAACAGTGGGTCTAAGCCTCTGACAACAAGACCTACATGTGCAACACCAAATTGTAAGAAACCTAAATATTAGAATGATTCCTGCAACTGCACAATAATGTGCTGTTAGCCAAAGGACCATGCTTGAACAAACCTCGATGGTAAACCACAGTGTCTCCCATTGTTTCCCTGCAACACACATAAGGAAGATCTTGATCAGGTTAACTAAGAGTTGCCATACTATCAGTAGAATATTTATTGAGTACAACCAAATTCGATTTATTTCACATGCATAACAATACAAAATTGTGCCCACAACAAATGAAAATCAAATTGCAGAAGTGAACCAAATAGTTAAATGGACAACATACCAAATGAACCAAAATAGTTAACTGAGCACGACATTGCAGAATAGAAACATGTACTAGAAGATAAGACAGTTAACAAAACAAAGCATGCTTGAGAACAATACTACGAAATTTAGCAATTGTTGGACCAAACTGTTAGCTGGACATTACATTTCAGAGGACCAAAGTGTTAACTGAACATTACATTTTAGAGGACCAAACTGTTAACTGAACATCACATTGCATATTAACATTATAGAGGACAAATCACTAGAAGGCACTGGCGGTGGCCTCGAGAAAACAACACGAACTGTATTTTAAAGTAGACAACTGTGTGGTGGTGTCGACGGTGGCCTCGAAAACGAGGTGCTCCTCCAAGATCTGGCGGTCAGCACGCATGGCAGCCATAGCGACCTCGTGCGCGCGTGCAGCTGCATGCTACCGAGCTCCATGTTATACTACGTGCAAAATGGTCGTGGGCGGTGCTTAATTGGAAGAGGGGGACAGTGATTTCGGTGGAAGGTGTAGCGCCGTCAGTCGGGGCATGTGGGACAGGAAACAAGGAGGATGGTGCGGGTGGGGTGTGGATTACCTGACCATATCGACGAGGCCGTGCAGCAAGAAGAACGGTCGGTGGCGAGGAGGTTGTGCAGCAAGAAGAAGGGTCACCGGAGAGGAGGCGGTGCTGCAAGAAGAAGGGTCGCCGGCGACGAGGCGGCGCTGCAAGAAGAAGGGTAGCCGGCGAGGAGGCGGCGCTGCAAGAAGAAGGGTCGCCGGCAAGGAGGCTAAGCTGCCAGTAAGCAGCAGTGAAGGTTTGAACTTGGAAAGCAAGGAGGAACAGTGGAAATGTGACTTTTGGTGGGAGGGAGGGACAGGGAGATAGATATTTCGGTGGTGGCAAAAAAGTTTCGCTCGTTGCCGCGAGAAACTGGCGCGCAAGTGTGGTTCAAGCGGGTACGGTGAACTGTAGACGACGAAGCTTCCTGCGTAAGCTAGACAAGACGGTGCGCCAAGATATTTTATATCGCATCCCACGCGATTCTTTCTAGTAAACTGTTTGTGGTATACCTGATTCTTCATTATGTTTTGAAAGACAAAATGGTGTTGCAGAGGGAAAGGATGGTGTTTGAATTGCTAGAACATTTACATACAGTGAATGTGCAACTAGTACATGAGTGTCGTGTTTAAATTTGGAATTATTTCGGGTTCGTTTGGCATTTTTATGCATTAATTGAGTTTCTCAGCATTTAATGTGCATAATTCAAATTTGAACTACAAGCACATGCTCCAGTGCACCAAAGTTTGTTGAAAAATCACATGTGTGTCGTTGGGTGAATTTATATATCCCATGCAAGAAATGGGAATGAAATTCAAACATCTGGGCGTCGTGGCTCGGCCGGAAAGATTGGGAAACTTGGTTTTTTAATTCATGTAAATCTAAAACACACCTGAAAATCACGAAACTTGGCATGGTGTCATTACATGGCACCAACATGCTGTGGTAATTTTTTTGGCCGAATTGGGACAAGCTTTGGTATAAGCTTCTTGCAAACCGGAGCATCTCTCAAGAAGGCTTGTGGTTCCGAGAGGGAACGTGACACCTCTGTGTTCGAAACGACATACGTACACTGCCTTCTCCAGCCTTAACTTTTTTACATAGGTGACCAAATAGAAGTATCGTTCTAAATTTTAGAATTATTTCAGGTTCGTTTGACTTTTTTATACATTAATTGAATTTCTGGGCATCTAATATGCATAATTCAAATTTGAACTACAAGCACATGCTCCAGTGCACCAAACTTGGTTGAAAAATCACATGTGTGTCCTTGGGGTGAATTTCTAGGTCCCATGCAAGAAATGGGAATGAAATTCAAACATCTGGGCGTCGTGGCTCAGTCGGAAAGATTTAGAAACTTGGTTTTTTAATATATGTAAATCCAAAACACGCCTAAAAATCATGAAACTTGGCATGGTGTCATGACATGGCACCAACATGCTACGGTAATTTTTTTGGCCAAATTAGGACAAGCTTTGGTATAAGCTTCTTGCAAATCGGAGCTTCTCTCAAGAAGGCTTGTGGTTCCGAGAGGGAACGTGTCACCTCCGTGTGCGAAACAACATACGTACACTGCCTTCTCCCGCCTTAATTTTATTACACATGCAACCAAATAGAAGTATCGTGCTAACTTTTGGAATTATTCCGGGTTCATTTGGCCTTTTTATACATTAATTGAATTTCTGGGCATTTAATGTGCATAATTCAAATTTGAACTGCAAGCACATACTCTAGTGCACCAAAGTTGGTTGAAAAATCACATGTGTGTCCTTGAGTGAATTTCTAGGTCCCATGCAAGAAATAAGAATGAAATTCAAACATCTAGGTGTTGTGGCTCGGCCGGAAAAATTGAGAAACTTGGTTTTTTAATTCATGTAAATCCAAAACACGCCTGAAAATCATGAAACTTGGCATGGTGTCATGACATGGGACGAACATGCTGCGGTAAATTTTTTGGCCGAATTGGGACAACCTTTGGTCTAAGCTTCTTGCAAATCGAAGCTTCTCTCAAGAAGGCTCGTGGTTCCAAGAGGGAACGTGTCACCTCATGCGAAACGACATACATACACTGCCTTCTCCCGCCTTAATTTTCTTACATAGGTAGATTAGATCAAATACAATTATCGTGCTAAATTTTGGAATTATTCCAGGTTCATTTGTCCTTTTTTATACATTAATTGAATTTTTGGGCATTTAATGTGCATAATTCAAATTTGAACTACAAGCACATGCTCCAGTGCACCAAAGTTGGTTAAAAAATCACATTTAATGAGGTAATTTTTCTGTCTTATTTGCGAAGGCGCACACATTAACAATCAACAAAGTCATTTTGGAACAAGTGTTGTCACGTTACAAATCGAAAACACAAGTATTATTGAAACCATGGGTGTTCTACTTATCAATTATGTGCCGCCGTCCATCCCCTTTTTTATTGGCTAGGAGGTGTTGTGCGGGGTAGCTATTTGAGTACGGGAGGCGTGCGATCAAACCCCTGCATGTGCTCATTGGGAGGAGAGCCCTTTGACCTCTATCCGCCACGCACCTCCCTCCCAACGTCTCCATTAATGGCGCCCAAGCCCCTGTTTCATGGCGTGGCTATGTCTCACCAAACTAAGATTTAAGAGAGAAAAATGAAAATCTAAAGAAAAAAAAATTGCACGGATCTGGATGCAAGATCCGACGGACCTATATAGCATCGACTGTGACTTATAGCAAGCATGATGAATATAAGGACGATGACAGTGGATAATTATTGTCTTACATATTTAGGAACATAATTAAAAAAATCCACTTGCGACAATGCCCGAAATCAATGTTGGGGATATCGCTTATCGGAAACTTATTGCTCGACCCAAGATAAGGGGTAAATCGGCCATTTTATCAGCATATCGGTCAATTTATCACCATATCGGCCGATTTATCTTATCGTTCACACACCAGTAAGTGATAAATCGGCTGATTTATCGGAATATCGGAAGATATCTTGAACAATGCCCAAAATACACAAGGGCAAAAGAAGAAGGAAGATAATAATCTGGCTCGCTGATCTCTACTTCCTTGATGCGTTGTTGTAGGCCTCGGGAACTAGTCTCCACAGCGAGCGGTGATGAGCTCTTTCTTGTCCTCAAGATGATACTTGAGAGCATCCACGGATTCCTCCACCAGCCTTCTGCTCTCGATGCGCAGCATGGCATTCTCGTCCATAAGTTTCTCGACGATGACGCCGGTCCTCTTAAATAAGGTAGTTGTCTCCTCCTGCTGCTCCGCACTTCTGACGATCTTCGCCCTCAGTAGGTCGTGCTCGGCTAGGAGCTTCGCATTGCTCTCATTTAGTTGTCGGATGACGCCGGTGGCCTATACAAAAGAGGCTTTCATGTCGTCCTGCAACCTCGCCCAGCCAGAGATCTGATCCATGTAGCTATGGACGATCGCATGCATGCGCCTATAAGAGTCCACACCTGCCCGTGAGACATTTTCCCAGGCTAACGCAGTGTGGGAGGACATCTCTGCTGCATTTGCGGCGCGGCGGGACATCTCTTCTGCTTCTGCGACGCGGCCGGACCAGTCTGCTGCATCGACGGCGCGGCGGGACCTCCGTGCTGCTTCGGCGGCGCGGCGGGACCTCTATGTTGCTACGGCCGCGCGGTGGGACATGTCGGCTGCTTTCGCGGTGCGGCGGGACATCTCTCGTGCTTCCGCTTCCATGCTCGCCTCTGATACGTCTCCAATGTATCTATAAGTTTTGATTGTTCCATGCTATTATATTACCTGTTTTGAATGTTCATGAGCTTTACTATACACTTTTATATCATTTTTGGGACTAACCTATTAACCTAGAGCCCAGTGCCAGTTTCTGTTTTTTCCTTGTTTTTGAGTTTTATAGAAAAGGAATACCAAACGGAGTCCAATTGACGTGCTAATTTTTGACGATTTTTTGTGGACCAAAAGAAGCCGCTGGAGTGAAAGAGTTGGGCCAGGAGAGTCTTGGGCTGCCCATGAGGGGCACATGCCCACTCCACCTAGGCGCGCCCCCCTGCCTCATGGACGGCCCGGAAACCCCCCTGACGTGAGACCTACGCCAAAAAATCCTATAAATACTGAAACCTCCAAAAAATAACCTAGATCAGGAGTTCCGCTGCCGCAAGCCTCTGTAGCCACCAAAAACCTCTCAGGAGCCCATTCCGGCACCCTGCCGGAGGGGGAATCCATCACCGGTGGCCATCTTCATCATCCCGACGCTCTCCATGACGAGGAGGGAGTAGTTCACCCTCGGGGCTGAGGGTATGTATCTGTAGCTATGTGTTTGATCTCTCTCTCTCTCTCTCTCGTGTTCTTGAGGTGATACAATCTTGACGTACCGTGAGCTTTGCTATTATAGTTGGATCTTATGATGTTTCTCCCCCTCTACTCTCTTGTGATGAATTGAGTTTTCCTTTTAAGTTATCTTATCGGATTGACTCTTTAAGGATTTGAGAACACTTGATGTATGTCTTGCCATGCTTATCTATGGTGACAATGGGATATTCACGTGATCTACTTGGTGTATGTTTTGGTGATCAACTTGCGGGTTCAATGAACTTATGCATAGGGGTTGGCACATGTTTTCGTCTTGACTCTCTGGTAGAAACTTTGGCGCACTCTTTGAAGTACCTTGTGTTGGTTGAATAGATGAATCTGAGATTGTGTGATGCATATCGTATAATCATGCCCACGGATACTATCGTGGAATTGTCACATCAGATGTCCTCGCGAAAGGACTTAGTTGTGGAGCCATCGGAACTAGGAAGCTTGAAGGGGTTAAATCGGGACAAAGGACACGAGAGAGTTTATACTAGTTCGGACCCTTACGGTGAAGGTAAGGCCTACGTCTAGTTGGGTTTGGTATTGATGTTTCAATGACCAGGGAGCGAAATACGCTATGCTCGGCTCTCAATGAGTTGTTTCTTACCCTAAGCCGCCAGTAGGCCGTCCCCTTATATACATGGGTTGACGCCCTGTGGCTTGCAGAGTCCCGGTCGGCTTATAAACAGTGTCCGGCTCGGTGACTAGTTAAATCTACCTTATGTTACAAGTCATGCCATCATGGCGGTTTACTACAACGGGCTTTAAGTCGCCTGTGGGCCTTAAGCCCTTTATTGAATCGCCATCCTCATGCTTGGTCTTGGGCTTCTCTCTAATGAGTCTTCTTCGTGTAACCCGGCCCCTCCTGGGCGGCTTACACATAGTTATATCCCCAACATTAGGCCCCAGATTGATTTGAACCTGTTCATGTCAATCTTAAAAAATATTTTTAAAGAATAAATCTTCAGTCTTCTGACTATACAGAGGGTTTTTCTTTAACCCGCCATGACATCATCTTCTGGATCCGTCTTAACCCGGCGTGACGTCATCCTTTCTTTAATTCATTTTCTATTCCTTCGTATCCTTCAACGGATCTCTACTTTTATTGATTGTTCTGAAAATCAAGGCGTCAGGGCCTGTCGGTGTCAAAACCGGCGGATCTCGGGTAGGGGGTCCCGAACTGCGCGTCTAGGCGGATGGTAACAGGAGACGAGGGACACGATGTTTTTACCCAGGTTCGGGCCCTTTCGATGGAGGTAAAACCCTACGTCCTGCTTGATTAATATTGATGATATGGGTAGTACAAGAGTAGATCTACCACGGGATCAAGGAGGCTAAACCCTAGAAGCTAGCCTATGGTATGATTGTATGTTGTGTATGTTGTCCTACGGACTAAAGCCCCCCGGTTTATATAGATACCGGAGAGGGCTAGGGTTACACAGAGTCGGTTACAATAGTAGGAGATCTACGTATCCGTATCGCCAGGCTTGCCTTCCACGCCAAGTAAAGTACCTTCCGGACACGAGCCGGAGTCTTCAATCTTGTATCTTCGTAGTCTTGGAGTCCGGCGGACATTGATAGTCCGGCTGTCCGAACACCCCCTAGTCCAGGACTCCCTCAGTAGCCCCTGAACCAGTCTTCAATGACGATAAGTCCGGCGTGCATAATGTTCGGCATTGCAAGGCGGGTTCCTCCCTTGAATAATCCAGAGAAGATAATGAACACCAGGATAGTGTCCGGCTCTGCAAAATAAATTCCACATTCCACCGTAGAGAGAATAAAATGTACACTTAGTTCAATCTGCTAACGTATTATGCGGCGTGACATCACACCACCACCAGGCCTTTGTTTGAATTACTATACCACCTCAGCATGCTTAGCGAAGCGGCTTCCTTGGCACGTCTTGTCGAAGCAGAGATCGTGTTCCCCTTATTCCGGGATTCTCATCAATACGTGCGTGGGTAACCCAACCGCGCCATCAACGGTGGCGCTTGGGAGATAAGCGAGTTTTACCAGGCCGGTGGGGGACGCATAGTTTTGTCCGCCTATATATAAGGGATAGGGATTCACCTTCTCACCTACGCCTTCTTCCTCCTTTGCTTATCCATCCCCGCGAATTCAAGCTCCAACGCCCGAACTCGCGCATCTCACCTCGACCTTCTCCGAATATGTCTGGAGCGGGAGGTAAATGGTTAGCCTCCACCGTCAAGGAGGAGGACATCACCAAGCTACGCAGTGCCGGATACCTTTCCGGCGATATCGCGCATCGGCTGCCCAACGAGAGGCAGCTCATCCCTACCCCCGGGCCTCATGAGAGGGTCGTCTTCCTTCCCCACTTCCTCCGTGGACTGGGCTTTCCGCTCCATCCATTTGTCCGGGGGCTCATGTTTTACTACGGCCTGGATTTCCACGATCTGGCGCCGAACTTTATCCTCAACATCTCGGTGTTTATCGTCGTGTGCGAGGCCTTTCTCTGCATCCGGCCCCACTTCGGCCTGTGTCTCAAGACCTTTAACGTCAAGCCGAAGGTTCTGAAGGGTACGCAAGCGGAATGCGGAGGCGCTATGTTGGGCAAATTGCCCAACGTCCCTTGGCTAGAAGGGACCTTCGTGGACTCCGTCAAGGGGTGGCAATCGGGGTGGTTCTACATCACCGAGCCGCGCAAATCCACATGGGTGGCGGCCCTCGAGTTTAGATCAGGCATCCCCACGCAGCTCACCTCCTGGAAAGAGAAGGGCTTGCAGTGGGGGAATCCGGTGGAGGTGACGGGACTCCGAGCATGTATCAAGAAGATGGTGAGCAATAGGCTCAGGCTCGTCGACGTGGTCCAAGTCATGCTCATCCGGTGGATCCTCCCATGCCAAGAACGGGCATTTAATTTGTGGGGGTTCAATCCGGAACAGCACCAGGCGCTAAACGGGATCTTCGATACAACATACGAAGGCGCCTGGAGGGTGCTGTTCAAGGGCGTCGTAGCCCCCGCGTCCGCGACCAAAGACCGCGGATTCAGCTCGCAGAATCCAACTAACGAGGTAAGTGATTCAACCCCATTACGGGACACTTGTGATAATTAGATTGACTCTAGTGAGGCTTCATTCTGCCTCTTCCTTTGACAGGAATGGATGGAGAAGGCCAAGCTGTTCATCAGCCCGGCTCCCATGCCAGAAGACCCAGCGAACGCCCGCTTAACAGGGCTGCTGGTTCCGGCACCGCACGTGGTGCCGGAGAAGAAGGCCAAGAAGGTGGCCACGGGGACTCGAAAGAGTTCCCGCAATCAGGTGTCTGACGACGACGAGGACTCCTCTCCCAAAGACGAGGAGGAGTACTCTCTCCCAGAGGAGGGAGAGAAGAAAAGGAAGGCTTCCCCCATCGGGGGGGCCGAAGGGTCCAAGAGGGGGAGAACTATCCCCCCGGACAGTTCCGCAAACATCAGCGTTGGTGAGGATGAGCGGCCTCCAAGGGCCAGGCGTCCGGCAAGATCGTAAGTATCCGGATCCTTGATGTGTAATTTCTTTTATGTCGTGTAGTATCCTTCTAACGCCGCATTCTGCCCGTAGTCCGGCCAATGATGATCTCCCCGACTCATCGAGCGGGTCATTAGCCTCGTCGGATGTGAATTCCATCCCGACTGCCTCCACCCCACGCGCCAACGAGGACGTCGAGGTGGGATCCCGGGGAGGGATGCATCAGGAGGAGGCTCCGGAGGCGCCGTCAGGCAGGCCCCCGAACTTCGTGCCGGACTCTACATCGGAACCCGCAGTGGTTCCAGAGTCCGGCAAGCGGCCCCTTCGAAAGAAGGGCAGGACCGTGACGCCGGCGGCCTCCGTCCAACCGGAGGCGCCGGATAACCTACTGGAGGCGCTTAAAGGCGCTTCCATCGAGGAAGAACACCGCACTATCATGAGTGCGGTGATTAAGAAGGTTCAGCTCGCGAAAAGCGGGCTGACCGAAGCCTGCAGTAGCCTTTTAACAGGCTTTGAGGTAAGAAGTTAAAATTATGTAATATAATACCGCATAGACAGTAGCCCCTGATGCTTAGTTTGGTGTTCGGAAAGAAAAGCCGGACTAAGGATCTATAACAAGATATACGCAGGGTTGCCTAAAATATGTCAATATGGGTTTGCAGGCTGCACTGCTGACCTCTGCCGCACTAACGGCGGAGGTTGAGGTGCTGAAAAAGGATCTCGAGCGGTCCGAGCAAGAGCTCGGCCATGCAAAGAAGCAGCTCGAGGAAAAAGAAGGTGAGTAACACCTCTTTGAATAAGTACCTTACAGAAAAGGATTTTGGTTGCAAATAAAATTAACAAGGATAATATGTGCATTGCAGGGGCCACTAATGAGGTGGCAACCCTGAAGGATGCTGTGTCCGCGGCCGAACGCAATGCGGCCGCGGAACGGGCTGAGCGAGAAAAGCAAGAGGCGCGGGTGGCGGAAGTTCGGCAAGAGCTCTAGGTTCTCATGGAAAAACATGAGGGTTTGGAGCGTGACTCCAAGACTCGAGAGTCCGAGCTTGCCTCGGCTCTCAAAAGTGCCAAGTCCGCCAAGGCCGAGGCCCATAAGGCCCTTCAGGAGGTTGAGGACATAAAGAAGATAGCGGCGGGTAAGGCGTTTTTCATGCAAAGCGGGCATGTTAATGTGAACTACCTGACACTTACCCGAATTCAGAGCTCTCCAGGGGCATTTGCAGATCTGCCGCGTAGTGCAGCTGATGCCGCCGCATTCTATCGTGGCGAGGAGGGGAGCTCGACGGAGAAGGTCTTCTAGTCTCAGTATACTGAGGCCGGCCATCCGGTGCCCCCAAGCGACCAGCTGAAGCAGCTGGTCGAACTCCACAAAGTAGCTGAAGAGGCCATGAAGGGCCTCATAGTCCGGCTGTGGCCTGGACAGGCCATGCCTGGTAGCTACTTTGGCCTCGTGTGGCGGCTGGTGGATGCATGCCCTAGGCTGGATGTAGTCAGCGCTCCGCCTGTATCAAAGGTGCTCGTCGGGCCCTTGCCCGCATAAAGGTGCAATGGGGCAAATTGGATGCGGAGAAGCTTCTCACGGACCCACTGCCACCGGGCAAGGAGTATCGCACGCCGGAGAAGTATTATAATATTGTCCTGAAGGGAGCCTGCAATATTGCAGATGAGTGCTCCCGAAATGTAATCTTTGAGTGAACTCGCTGTTTATTTATCCTGTGCGCTGAAAACTTCGTTCATATGCGCCATGAGCAACGCTTGTTTAATTTAAAATATTACCTTTTGTGCGGCCGTTTATAAAATCTGAGAGATGGCAAGTCGTTGGCTTCAGCCCCCAAGCCACAAGTGCTGGGGTGTTCGGTGATAAACTTGAGCACTCTTGTTCCCATATTTGGGTCCATCTAGGGAGGGCTCAACACGACGAACAAGACGACCGGACTTATAATGCTTGAACACTCTCACTTAGCCGTAGAATTCTATAATTTTAAATTTCGGCGAAGCCCCTGGTATTCGGAAGACCAAATCCGGGGCGCTATCCACGCCTTCATCGGACATAATCCGGAACTTCGCTCGAAGTGGCGTGAGTCTTTAAGGACCCGAAAAAACCTCTCGAACAGCGACCAGTCTCTCGCCTTATCATGCCGGTCAGTTTTAGCTTTCTCCACTGAGGTGTTAACCCGGCTCAACCGGGGCGCAATCGCAGTGGTTCTCCCAGTGCTACCTTAGCCGACAGAACGGAAACGTAAGGTGCCAAACATGGGAGCCGGGCAAACCCAACTATTGACCCAAGACATGATTCGGAGCCGATTCATATAATGCTATAAGTTCGGGGTGCCGCACTTGTGAAAGTGTTCGGACTTTATCACACCATAAAGTGGGGAACATAAGCCCCTGGTGTATTATGCCGTACCAAAATATACGGGTGCTAGATGTCATATAATGAGCATATATATATATAATGTAATGCAATTGCGATCATAAAGGTGCTGCATTATTAATGAAAGAAAAGTCTGCTAGTAGAGCGGACTGATACAAATAGTGCGGTAAGCAAGGTATTTGGACTAAATAAACATGTCCCCCTCCAGGGATGAGCTGCGGATTTGGTGTACATAATTGAATTTAATGCTCGTAATTGAGACCACCTGAGTGTTCGACGCGGCCTTCTTTAGTCCCTGACTATTGCATCATGAGTTCGGCAGGTTCACCGCCGGACAGGGCTTCTGGTTAACAGAGTCCTGTGTACAAAAAAGAAGAATAATAATAAAAGAGGAGCACATGTGCGAGCCCCTGGTGTGGTCGAACCGCACTCTGGGTCCGTTGTGATCGTGCCCCCTCCCCTGTGCCCATGGTATCTCCAAAGCGTAATGATGTACGCGGAGTGTTGTTCTTACGATCATACGCGGGCGAGGGTTGGGGCCGCATTGCTACGCGTGCTCTGATCGCGCCAGGTGGTCTTGGTTGATATTGCTCCGGGCACGCTTTGCTGTATCCGGCCTTTTAACGGCCGGACTCAAGAATTGCCTTAGAAGGCTGCTCTGAACTTCTGCCGCGAGAGCCGCTGTATGTTCCTCCGTTTGGAGTGAGCGTTCCGTATTCCCATTGACCGTGATGACTCCACGAGGGCCTGGCATCTTGAGCTTTAGGTATGCATAGTGCGGCACCGCGTTGAATTTGGCAAACGCGGTTCGTCCGAGCAGGGCGTGATAGCCGCTGCGAAACAGGACTATGTCGAAGACTAACTCTTCGCTCCGGAAATTATCCGGGGATCCGAAGACCACTTCCAGTGTGACTGAGCCTGTACAGTTGGCTTCCACTCCTGGTATGACACCTTTAAAGGTTGTCTTTGTAGGTTTAATCCTTGATGGGTCTATGCCCATTTTGCGCACTGTATCCTGATAAAGCAGGTTCAGGCTACTGCCGCCATCCATCAGGACTCTCGTGAGGTGAAACCCATCGACGATTGGGTCTAAGACCAATGCGGCGAATCCGCCATGGCGTATGCTGGTCGGATGGTCTCTTCGATCGAAAGTGATCGGACAAGAGGACCATGGGTTGAACTTTGGGGCGACTGGCTCCATCGCATAGTCGTCCCTTAGTGCGCGTTTCCTCTCCCTCTTGGGTATATGGGTCGCGTATATCATATTCACCGTCCGTACTTGTGGGGGAAAACCCTTATGTCCTCTTTTGTTCGGCGGCCGGGTCTCTTCCTCGTCGTCGCTATTTAGCCCCTTGTCATTGTTTTCGGCAATTAACTTGCCGGCCTGCTTGAACACCCAGCAATCTCTATTGGTGTGATTAGCTGGCTTTTCAGGGGTGCCATGTATCTGGCATGAGCGGTCGAGTATTCGGTCCAGATTGGACGGACCCGGAATGGTTCTTTTAAATGGCTTCTTCCGTTGACCGGGTTTAGAGCCTCGGAATCCGGCATTGACCGCCGTATCCTCCTTATGGTCGCCGTTAATTCGGCGCTTGTTGTTGTTTCGACGTGACCTGCCGTTGTTGTCCTTAGTATCCGGACTGCCAGAATTTTTACGGAGATTGTTGCTGCGGGCTAGCCAGCTGTCCTCTCCCGCACAAAAGCGGGTCATTAACGATGTGAGGGCTGCCATGGATTTCGGCTTTTCCTACCCCAGGTGCCGGGCTAGCCATTCGTCCCGGATGTTATGTTTGAAGGCTGCAAGGGCCTCTGCGTTCGGACAATCGACGATTTGATTTTTCTTTGTCAAGAACCGTGTCCAGAATTGTCTGGCCGATTCGTCTGGCTGCTGAATGATGTGGCTTAGGTCATCGGCGTCTGGTGGTCGCACATATGTGCCTTGGAAGTTATCAAGGAATGCGGCCTCCAGGTCCTTCCAACACCCAATTGACTCTGCGGGCAAGCTGTTAAGCCAATGCCGAGCTGGTCCTCTAAGCTTGAGTGGGAGGTACTTTATGGCGTGGAGATCGTCGCCGCGGGCCATATGGATGTGGAGAAGATAGTCTTCGATCCACACCGCGGGGTCTGTTGTGCCATCGTAAGATTCAATGTTTACGGGTTTAAACCCTTCGGGGATCTGATGATCCATTACTTCATCTGTGAAGCATAACGGGTGTGCGGCGCCCCTGTATTGAGCAATATCGCGACGCAGCTCGAGAGAGCGCTGTCCGCTGTGTTCGGCCCGGCCGGGGTTATTGTATCCGGCACGACGGTATTCGTCGTGGGTCGTAGGGCGCCCACGTGATCCATAGATGGATCTGGATTGCCTTGCTTTGTCCTCCAATATGTCTCGCAAGTCCGGCGCATTCCCTCTTGGCTTCGTACTTTTGGAGCGATGCCGGGGTATGGTCTTGGCTGGGGGCCTGGATGCCTCTCTGTCACGACCACGGGGTGGTCGGTCAGCCATATCGTGCGCTGGTGATGGATGTATGTATGCTTCCTCCTCTAATCGGGGGAGCAGCTTGCGTTTTGGGTAACTTTTGGAGGGACGTTCGAGTTTATACTCTTCGGCCGCGAGGACCTCGGTCCATCGATCGGCCAGCAGGTCCTGATCAGCTTGAAGCTGCTGCTGCTTTGTCTTTAGGCTGTTTGCTGTGGCGATAAGCCTGCGCTTGAAGCGCTCTTGTTCAACGGGGTCCTCGGGTACGATGAATTCGTCATCGTTGAGGCTTGCTTCGTCTTCGGAGGGAGGCGTATAATTATGATCCTCAACCTCTTCGTCTGCCGCCCCCTCATGAGGGCTTGCTTCTGCATCCTCCTGCGCTGAGTCTTGCGGGAGGGGATTGTCTTCGGCACTCTCTGGAGTATTATTATCTCCTGTGCCGGAATCTCCGTTTTTGCTGTGGCAAGATTTAGAGCGGCGCCGCTGACGCCGGTGCTTGGGCTGTTTCTTTAAGGGATCTGCCTCCGCTGTTCCTTCGCCGTCCCCATCTTTTGGGGTATCCACCATGTATACGTCATATGACGAGGTGGCCTTCCAGTACCCTGTGGGTGCTGGTTCCTGTTCGTCTCCGGCATCGTCGTCCATAGCGTCGATGTCTTCGGAGTCATAGTCTAGCATGTCGGTTAGATCGTCGACAGTGGCTACAAAGTGGGTGGTGGGTGGGCTCTGAATTTCTTCGTCGTCCGCATCCCAACCATCCTGGCCATAATCCGGCCAGGACTCTCCTGATAACGAGAGATGTTTTAGTGAATTTAATATATCGCCGAAAGGCGAGCATTGGAAGATGTCCGCGGCGGTGAATTCCCTAACCGGCGCCCAATCCAGGTCGATTGGTAGGGGCGCGGGAGGTTTGGAGTCCGGCGAGGAGTCCGGCACCTCAGAATCACGAGTTTCGCAGGGGACAGGATTAGTGTTCGGCTCCATCGCCGTGGATGTTGAAGCCCCCAGGGCGGCGTCTATCCATCGGCCCTCGATCTGGGTGACCGGCTCCGGGCTAATGGCCGGAGCGGATCCGTGTGTGGCCACCAAGGCACTGTTTGGCGGCAGAGCTAGATCATGCCCATCGTCACAGTGCGGCACGCTTGGCTGTGGCTCGAGTCCATCGAGGATCAAGTCTCCTCGGACATCGGCCGTGAAGTTTAAGCTTCCAAATCTGACCTGACGGCCAGGGGCGTAGCTTTCGATCTGCTCCAGATGGCCAAGTGAATTGGCCCGCAGTGCGAAGCCGCCGAATACGAAGATCTGTCCGGGGAGGAAAGTCTCACCCTGGACAGCGTTGCAGGTTGAAGATGCCATCAAGCCTATCGGTGACGACACATAGGAACTCTCAATGAAAGCACCAATGTCGGTGTCAAAACCGACGGATCTCGGGTAGGGGGTCCCGAACTGCGCGTCTAGGCGGATGGTAACAGGAGACGAGGGACACGATGTTTTTACCCAGGTTCGGGCCCTCTCGATGGAGGTAAAACCCTACGTCCTGCTTGATTAATATTGATGATATGGGTAGTACAAGAGTAGATCTACCACGAGATCAAGGAGGCTAAACCCTAGAAGCTAGCCTATGGTATGATTGTATGTTGTGTATGTTGTCCTACGGACTAAAGCCCCCCGGTTTATATAGATACCGGAGAGGGCTAGGGTTACACAGAGTCGGTTACAATAGTAGGAGATCTACGTATCCGTATCGCCAGGCTTGCCTTCCACGCCAAGTAAAGTACCTTCCGGACACGAGCCGGAGTCTTCAATCTTGTATCTTCGTAGTCTTGGAGTCCGGCGGACATTGATAGTCCGGCTGTCCGAACACCCCCTAGTCCAGGACTCCCTCAGGGCCGCTGGATAGTAATTATTATCTCCTTGTTTCCCGCGTCGTCTCAGTTATCCTCTCCCTATAAATAGGCGCGACTTAGGTCTTTCATTCTTCCCTCTTTCAGTCGTCCTCTTCCTCTTGCCTCCTCTCGAGCTCCGTCGCCGCCGCCGTCGAACCCCTCGTCTTCATCGACTCAGGCCGCTGCATCAACCTGACTCTGTCCAGAAATCGACGGCAAACCTCCGCAGCTCGTCCACATCCGTGAGTTCCTCTCCTTCCCTTCCCGTAGATCTGCATTGGAACCTCTGTTGAGTTCGTCGGCGTGCATCACCGCCCGATGCAAACCCTCGCTAGTTTGCACCTCCAATGCCCTGTTTAGATCATAAAAACTATGTAGAAATGTTGCGGTAATTGTTTGTGTTTATCTTGCATAGAAACAGATCTCATTTCCCTTGTTTGGAAACCCTCTTCGAGTGCATGAACTTCTCTACCCTGTTTTTAGGTCTAGAAAATTTTCCTTTCAGAGCAATGATTTGATCCAGAATAATAGCTGTCGTCTGTGAAACCTGTTTATATCACCCGGAAAGCTTTTTCTGGTAAATGCCCTTAAACACAACTGTCCACGTGTCCGGTTTAAATAAGTGATACGGACTTGTAAGCCTTGCCTTCTTCTCATGACCTTAAGAATTTTGAATTTGCTCTTGATACTTGTAGCGGCTTAAATACTGTTACACAATCACCCTTATATCATTAGGCCCCTTCTTAAGCCGTCATTTTAAACAATTTAGATACTTCTTCCGGGTTAAAGTTGAACCGGAACTTCTTATTTTGTCGTAGGCCAGCTGTTGTCATGGCACCTAAGGCGGCCAAAGCCCCTGTGACTTGCAATTGGGTTCCATGCACAGTTACCAAAAGTAAACTTGCTGAGTTCGTGAAGTCTGGCCACTTGCCCAAAAAGGAGGTCATGTCTTATCGTGCCCCCCAAAGAAGGGGAGGTGATAGTGTTCACGGATCACATGAACTGGGGATTTGCCCCTCCCGGCTCAAAATTCTTCAGGGAAGGTTTGAATTTCTTTGATCTTAAACCTCAAGACATTGGACCCAATTCCGTGTCGAATCTTTGCAATTTCCAAGTCTTCTGCGAGGTGTACCTGGGAGAGGAGCCAAGTCTACTTTTGTTCAGAGAACTTTTTTATTTGAACCGGCAGAATGAACGTGCCAACGGGCCTAGTCTTGAGGTTGGCGGCATCTCGATCCAGTGGCGGAGAGATTGCCTTTTTCCTTACGCTGAGCTGCCGAGTCACCCAAAAGACTGAAACCAGCCGTGGTTCTACTATCAAGACACTTCTCCGGCTAATGAGAAGCCTCTGCCCGGCTTTCGTGCCCTGCGTCTTGAGTCCAACCATTAGTTAGCGGATAAGTTGACCGCTGTTGAGCGCCTGCCCCTCAATCCCACCATCAAGAAAATCAAAGCTCTTTTAGGAAACGGGTTGAACGGCATCGATCTGGTCCGGGTCTGGGTCACCTGGCGAATACTACCATTAAGCCGCCGCTCCGGCTTAATGTGTACTTACACAGGAGAGAAAGATGACCCAATGCGTCATAGCCCTGATAACTTAACAGACGATGTGGTAGATGCTACAACCCAGTCGCTGCTGAAGGAGGGCACTGTAACTAATAATGCCTTCGGCTTACTTCCCTTCTGCAAGAAGAACCCGGCCCCTGCAGTGAGTTTCCAATCTTAATAAATACTCTTTAACATGTTATACCTTCCTTGTACTTATAATTATTTATCTTTTTCCACAGGCTGGTGACAATTTCTGGAAGGTCAGTATGACCATGAGGCTGCCAAACAGGCCAGGGCATCCAAGAAAACTGAAAGGAAAGCCGCCAAGACGGGCACCTCAAAGAAGAAGAAACCCAGCGCCTCCGATATGCTTAAATTGGATGACTCTTCTTTGGATGATGAAGAGGTAATCTTTTGATTTTCTTAACTCCTTTATTGTTACTCTACTGACATTCTATCCTTTCAGGAGGATACAGGGAACAGTCAAGCAATTGATGAAGAGGTAACTATAATCTCCTCCGACTCAGAGCCTTTGCCAAAGCAAAAAATCCGAAGGGTGACCCGGAAAGTAAGATTTTCACATCCTCTAGCTTACCAAGATCCTCAATTTTTTTTGAAGCAACAACAGCTTGAGAACCGGAGGCAGACTCGGGCCAATCAAGATGCAGAACTCTCCTCCGGCTTACCCGGTGTAACCAGGAAGCGTCGGACCGAGGTTATCTTTGATTTACATTCTGCTTTACCTTTGGCAGGTTTGATTCGCCAACCTCTCAATTCATCCGACTCCAATTATCAGGATACCTCTCCTTCCTCTGACGAGTCGATGCAATCAAACATGCCGGCTTTCAAAATGGCTCCCGGGTAATATAACCTTTCTTACTTTAAGCTTTTTCATACTTATACCTTAACACTCATCCTTCTACTTTGATTGACAGCCTGCAAGTGAAGCCCGGCAAGAGGGCAAAGAAAAACAAGCCGTCCCAAGACTCGGTGGTCACTGAACCGGTGCTTGACTCATCCGCTCCTGACAGCTCCACTCATCAGCCACCACCTAAACTGGCTTCTGATATTCCGGTGCCAACCTCTGACCCGCCTGCAGAAGATGTTATCCACAATTCTGATAACCCGGAAGTTCCTAGCCCGGTCAAGACGACTGACCCAGAAGTTGAATTTCTAAAAAGCCAATATGTTGAACCGGGCCGGCCTACTGTTCTTGCCCAATGCACTGCCAAGGAGGAGTTTGCCCAACGTCGAAAAGCCAAACAGGACATCACTGATTATACTCACCTAAGCATTGGTGATATAGTCTCGGGCTATCTGAACCAAGTGCACAATAGTCGTGACCTGGAAATTGACATGGTGAAACAAATACAGCACAAATCTGAGGTATAACTTATGATTTTTCCTAAATCTTACTTATTGTACCAGCCCCCAAGTCTATTGCTTATGAATGAATATGATGTAGACTTAGAAATCTATTTACTGTTAATTTGTCCGGTTTAAAGAGAATATATGTAACCCGGTTAGAACATGATAGTTTTAAATTTGCAATACACATTAGCCCCCAAGGGTCAAGTATCTTTACTTGTAAAGTCCTTGAGACTTAATATGTGTAACCTGGTATGGTAGGTTTAAAATTTCTTCAGCATACATTAGCCCCCCGAGTGCCAAGTATCTTTACTTGTAAAGTGCTTGGGACTTTGAATGTTACCTTACCGTGATCCTTACCATAACCTGGTGTCAATGCAGGCCACCATAAGTCAATTTGAGTCGGAGCTTGCTGACCTGAAGAGCCAGCTAAAACTTCAAGAGCTTGAAACTTAGAAAGCAAACTCCAAGTTTGAATTCAGCATCTCTGAACAACAGAAATTGAAGAAAATTTTTGAATTGGAGAAGAAAGCTTGGGTTGATGAGAGGGCTTCACTAGTGACTCGGGCCAAAACAGCAGAAGCATCTCTTGCAGAGGCAACAGCCGAGCTGTGCGACTTAAAATGGCAGATATCACAAATGGTCCTAGCCATCTTCGGTAAGTTATTATGTAAAACCTCAAATATTGTAATCTTCCAATGACTATTGTAATAATGACCTCCGGCTGACTGTTATGTTTGTGCACACACAGGCCCCAGGAGTACCAACCTTAAACAGAACATGCTGATCAAGCTCAAAGCAGTTTACACCTTAGTGGAACAGTTGTACTCCGGGTCACAACGTGCCTTGGCCGTTGTAGCCTTATCAAACACCCCTCCCCCCCTTTTACAAGATGTTCTGAAGCATCTCTCTATACTACCCCAGCGAATTCAAGATTTAAGGCAGGCATCCGCAAGAGCCGAAGCCGTGGCCGAATTGAGCCGGGCGAAGGCATGGGTGCCAGAGCTTGACTTGGCTGATCTTTCTCTTGGATATCCAAGTCTGAAGGAGGATGGCCCTGTATTTGATGATCAAGACTTCACCGCCTGTGTCAAAGTCGTACGTCCCTTGGCGATTCTCATTGGGAATGATACTGATCTTACTAAGTATTCGCCAGGCTACGATAGCGAGAACCGGAGAATCCCAAGCGTCTCATACAACCAAGTCAGCCTGATCCCACCAACGCGTAAGCATACCTTTGCCCCTGAAGTGGACCCGGCTAGTTTAATAGATGATGAGGCTGAATTTGAAGCCTTGAACGGCATTTACTGGGCCTTGTCCACCTTCCAGGACAAAGCAACCGACAGAGAAGCGGAGAAGGATAACCCAGAGTCGTCAAGCCCGCCGAAGGAATGAGCCACCCGGCGTTTTATAACTTTGCCAAAACAATGCTTCACTTATTCAGACTCGGGGAGTCTTGTAATAGGATAGAAAAACTCCTTAATGTTGGTCATGCCCTTGCGCATGTTTATGGTGCTTATTACTTCTGTAAGCCGCCATCACTATATTTCTCTGGCTTATGTTAACCATGTATTTCCTTGAGTTTTTAACTTGCTTTGCCTTATCCTGCACATAAAACCAGCAAAATTTTCTGCGCGGTTTACTGCACCAGGGGGTTATAGAGTATTGATAACCCGGAACATGACCAAAAGACATCATATATAGACCAGTTCATGATTATTTAAAACATAATCACAACAGCATACCTGTGACCCTTTTGATAGTCTTCCCAGCTTATGTGATGCTTTACCTGGCACTTACGATCCTGGGGTGATCAATATTAAACCGGAAGAATAAGGACCATCTCCTTAAGAAGGTTTCAAAATAGCTAAAGTAATTATATGTATAAGCAATGTTCACATGCTCCTGATTCGAATACGATTAGAAAACCGTCCCAAAGGGGTTAAGCTAAGATTCGGATACGATCATATAGCCCCCAGTGGCTTTGGCGATGCCGATCAAGTGGGTATCGACAACTATGTTCTCTTTGGTTCGAATACGACCTATGTTTGAACAGGAAGCCCCCAAGTGAACATAAGAGTTGTTTAATGACGCTGATTCGAATACGATCCACGTCAGACCCAAAGGGATTAAGCTATGATTCAAATATGATCAAGAAGCCCCCAAGTGGGTTTGGCAGTATGCCGATCAAGTGGGTATCGACAGCTACGTTCTCTTTGGTTCGAATACGACCTATGTTTGAACAAGAAGCCCCCAAGTGACCATGGCTAGATTCAGATATGATCATAAGCCAGTCCAAAGGGAAAGCCGGGTTCAGATGTGATCCGCTCCTTGTTTGTTGTCTCCACTACCTGATAAAAAAGACATATAGATTTTTGAAGGTAAAAAAGGACAGAGGTCCTGCTTTATTTCTTTATATAATATATACATTGGAAAAAAGTATGTACATCCTGAAAGCCGGTGGCTTAAGTATAATAAGGCCGGAGATGAGCAATATTCCACGACCGGCGGGTCTCCTCCTCCGACTTGAGTGAGTCCTTGTGCTCTCGAACATTAATGAGGTAGTATGACCCGTTGTGCAGATTCTTGCTGACCACAAAGGGCCCTTCCCAAGGTGGGGACAGCTTGTGCATATTAGACTGATCCTGGATGAGTCGGAGCACCAAGTCACCTTCCTGAAAGGTTCTGCTCCTAACCCGGCGGCTATGATAGCGACGCGGGTCTTGTTGATAAATCGCCGAGCGGGCTATTGCCAAGTCTCGCTCCTCATCCAGCAAGTCAAGTGCATTCTAACGAGCTTCTTCGTTGTCAGCCTCAACGTAAGCCGCCACGCGGGGTGAATCGTGCCGGATGTCACTTGGCAGAACCGCCTCTGCACCATACACCATAAAGAAAGGCGTGTAGCATGTAGATCTATTAGGCGTAGTGTTGATGCTCCATAACACGGAAGGTAACTCCTCCACCCAACAACCCGGAGTCCGCTGTAAGGGGACTAAGAGCCGGGGCTTGATACCTTTCAGGATCTATTGATTAGCTCTTTCTGCTTGACCATTGGACTGAGGATGAGCAACAGCCGAAACATCAAGACGGATATGTTCTCTTTGACAGAACTCTTCCATGGCACCTTTGGAGAGATTAGTGCCATTATTAGTTTTGATGCTATGTGGGAAACCAAAACGAAAGATCACCTTTTCCATGAATTGAACCGCCGTGGCTGCATCACACTTACTGACCGGCTCTGCCTCAACCCACTTGGTAAACTTATCCACTGCCACCAGGAGATGTGTCTTTTTATCCTTAGACCTCTTGAAAGGACCAACCATATCAAGCCCCCAAACTGCAAACGGCCAAGTGATTGGAATCATCCTCAATTCTTGAGCCGGCACATGAGCTCGTCATGAGAACTTTTGACAACCGTCACATTTGCTGACCAGATCCTCCGCATCAGCATGAGCCGTCAGCCAATAGAAACCATGACGAAAAGCTTTGGCTACAAGGGATTTTGACCCGGCATGATGGCCACAATCCCCTTCATGGATCTCACGGAGTATTTCTTGGCCTTCTGCAGGGGACACACAGCATTGAAATGCCCCAGTGACACTTAGGTGATGTAACTCGCCGTTAACAATCGTCATAGATTTGGAGCGCCTGACGATTTGTCTTGCCAAGGTCTCATCCTTAGGTAACTCACCCCGGGTCATATAAGCCAAATAGGGCACTGTCCAATCCGGGATAACATGAAGAGCTGCCACCAGCTGTGCCTCCGGGTCTGGGACTGCTAGCTCTTCCTCGGTAGGCACCTTGACAGAAGGGTTATGTAAAACATCAAGAAAGGTGTTAGGCGGCACCGGCTTATGTTGGGATCCCAGCCGGCTTAAAGCATCAGCCGCCTCATTCTTCCTTCGGTCAATGTGCTCCACTTGATAACCCTTGAAGTGACCAGCCACGGCATCTACTTCACGATGATAAGCCGCTATAAGGGGATCCTTGGAATCCCACTTGCCTGACACTTGTTGAGGCACAAGATCTGAGTCGCCCAAGCATCTTACCCGGCTTAAGTTCATCTCCTTAGCCATCCGGAGACAATGGAGTAAGGCCTCGTACTCAGCTGCATTGTTAGTACATGGAAACATAAGCCGGAGTACATAATAAAATTTGTCACCTCGAGGGGAAGTTAACACCACTCCAGCCCCCGAGCCTTCTAGCTGCCTGGACCCATCAAAGTGAATCGTCCAATATGTGTTATCCGGCTTCTCCTCAGGGGCCTGTAACTCTGTCCAATCATTGATAAAGTCCACCAAGGCCTGAGACTTAATAGCAGTACGTGGCATATACTTCAAATCGTGAGGCCCAAGTTCAATGGCCCACTTGGCGACTCGTCCTGTGGCCTCCCTGTTCTGAATGATGTCTCCCAAAGGGGCAGAACTTACCACAGTTATAGGATGACTTTGAAAGTATTGCTTCAATTTCCGGTTGGCCATAAATACCCCGTAAACAAGCTTCTGCCAATGTGGATACCTTTGTTTAGACTCAATGAGTACCTCACTGATATAATAAACCAGCCGTTGAACCGGATGCTCCTTGCCAGCTTCCTTACGCTCCACCATGATGGCAACGCTGACGGCTCGTGAATTGGTAGCCACATATAACAGCAAAGGCTCTTTATCAATTGGAGCCGCAAGAACCGGCGGTTCAGACAATTGTCTCTTCAAGTCTTCAAAAGCAGCATCAGCGGCCTCGCTCCAGACAAAAGTGTCAGTTTTCTTCATCATCTGATACAATGGAAGGGCTTTCTCACCTAACCGGCTTATGAAACGGCTTAAGGCGGCAACACGATCCGCCAGTCGCTGAACATCATTGATGCACGCCGTCTTAGCCAGAGAGGTAATCGCCTTAATCTTCTCTGGGTTAGCTTCGATGCCTCTGTTTGACACCAGAAAACCCAAGAGCTTGCCTGCAGGTACGCCAAATACACACTTGGCCGGGTTAAGCATCATCTTGTAAACCCGGAGATTATGAAAGGTCTCTTTCAAGTCAGATATCAAGGTTTCCTTCTCTCTGGACTTCACCACAATGCCATCCATGTAAGCATGAACATTACGCCCAATTTGATCATGCAAACAGTTCTGCACACACCGCTGATAAGTCGCCTGGGCACTTTTGAGTCCAAATGGCATAGATACATAGCAGAAGGCCCCAAACGGAGTGATGAAAGCCATTTTCTCCTGGTCCTTAACTGCCATTTTGATCTGATGATAACCATAGTAAGCATCCAAAAAAATCAAACATTCACAACCCGCCGTAGCATCAATGATTTGATCAATATGGGGAGAGCAAAGGGATCAGCCGGACAAGCCTTGTTTAAATCCGTGTAATCCACACACATCCGCCAAGTGCCGTTCTTCTTGAGGACAAGCACCGGGTTAGCCAACCACTCTGGGTGAAAAACTTCAACAATAAACCCGGCCGCCAAGAGCCGGGCGACTTCCTCTCCAATAGCTTTCCGTCTCTCTTCGTTAAAACGCCGAAGAAACTGCCTGGCCGGCTTATACTTCGGATCAATATTGAGAGTGTGCTCAGTGAGTTCCCTCGGTACACCCGGCATGTCAGAAGGTTTCCATGCAAAGATGTCCCGGTTCTCACGGATGAACTCGATGAGCACGTTTTCCTATTTGGCGTCCAAATTGCTGCTGATGCTGAACTGCTTAGAAGGGTCACCTGGGGTAAAGTCAACAAGGTTTGTCTCAGCAGCCGACTTAAACTTCAACGCCGGGTCATGCTCCGTAGTTGGCTTCTTTAGGGATGTCATATCCGCTGGGTCCACATTATCTTGATAAAATTTGAGCTCTTCCACTGCGCAGGCCGACTCAGCATAAGCCGCATCGCCTTCTTCACACTCCAGCGCCACCTTCCGACTGCCATGTACAGTGATGGTGCCCTTGTGACCTGGCATCTTGAGCTGCAAATAAACATAACACAGCCGGGCCATGAATTTAGCATAAGCCGGACGGCCGAACAGAGCATGATATGGGCTCCTAATTTTGACCACCTCAAACGTCAACTTCTCAGCTCTGGAGTCATATTCATCTCCGAAGGCCACCTCCAGCTCAATCTTGCCAACTGGGTAAGCCGCTTACCAGGGACCACTCCATGGAAAACAGTGTTGGATGTCCTCAGATTTTTATCAGTTAACCCCATGCGTCGAAAGGTCTCATAATAGAGGATATTGATGCTACTACCCCCGTCCATGAGTACCTTAGTGAATTTATATCCACCAACCTGAGGTGCTACCACCAAAGCCAACTGACCCGGATTATCGACCCGTGGAGGGTGATCTTCTCTGCTCCACACAATGGGTTATTCTGACCACCTCAAGTAATGGGGCACTGCCGGCTCGACAGAATTTACGGCCCTCTTATGAATCTTCTGGTCACGCTTGCATAAGCTAGTGGTAAACACGTGGTACTGCCCACCATTCAATTGCTTTGGGTTACTTTGATAACCCGACTGCTGCTGCTGCTGCTCTCCTTGACCAGACTGTTGTTGATTATAGCCTCCTTGACGTCCCTGAAAACCGGAGCATGAGCCGCCACCCGGGCCATGAAAACCGCCAGCCCCTGAGCCGCCACCAGACCCATTATGACCATCATAGGTGTTGGAATTTTTAAATGCTTTCATGATCGCGCAATCTTTCCACAGGTGTGTGGTGGGCAGCTCCCTGGTGCCGTGTCTCGGGCAGGGCTCATTGAGTAGTTGTTCAAGAGATGGGCCTGACCCGCCGGATCGAGGCGGTTTACCCTTACGTCTCTGATTGTTACCCTGCGCATTGGCGTTGGCCACAAATTCCAGGTTACCGTCCGCCTTACGCTTATTGCCGCCTTGATTCTCCGGGTTATGCTGCTGACCCTTTCCATTGCCGTTCTTCTTTCCCTTCCCGGTCTTCTCATCGTCAGACGCGGGATCCTTGGTACTATCAGAATTGGCATACTTAACTAAAGCCGCCATCAGCGTACCTGTCGGTGTCAAAACCGGCGGATCTCGGGTAGGGGGTCCCGAACTGTGCGTCTAGGCAGATGGTAATAGGAGACGAGGGACACGATGTTTTTACCCAGGTTCAGGCCCTCTCGATGGAGGTAAAACCCTACGTCCTGCTTGATTAATATTGATGATATGGGTAGTACAAGAGTAGATCTACCACGAGATCAAGGAGGCTAAACCCTAGAAGCTAGCCTATGGTATGATTGTATGTTGTGTATGTTGTCCGACGAACTAAAGCCCTCCGGTTTATATAGATATCGGAGAGGGCTAGGGTTACACAGAGTCGGTTACAATAGTAGGAGATCTACGTATCCGTATCGCCAAGCTTGCCTTCCACGCCAAGTAAAGTACCTTCCGGACACGAGCCGGAGTCTTCAATCTTGTATCTTCGTAGTATTGGAGTCCGGCGGACATTGATAGTCCGGCTGTCCGAACACCCCCTAGTCCAGGACTCCCTCAGTAGCCCCTGAACCAGTCTTCAATGACGATAAGTCCGGCGTGCATAATGTTCGGCATTGCAAGGCGGGTTCCTCCCTTGAATAATCCAGAGAAGATAATGAACACCAGGATGGTGTCCGGCTCTGCAAAATAAATTCCACATTCCACCGTAGAGAGAATAAAATGTACACTTAGTTCAATCTGCTGACGTATTATGCGGCGTGACATCACACCGCCACCAGGCCTTTGTTTGAATTACTATACCACCTCAGCATGCTTAGCGAAGCGGCTTCCTTGGCACGTCTTGTCGAAGCAGAGATCGTGTTCCCCTTATTCTGGGATTCTCATCAATACGTGCGTGGGTAACCCAACCGCTCCCGTCGCCACGCCTCCTCTATCGAAGGGGAATCCCAAACGGTCACGGAGACGGCCCTTGGTATTTTTTCCCCTTTATAAGAGGACCAAGGCTCGCCATTGTTCTTCAATCTCGCATCGAATCTCTTCCCAGCTCCCGGTTCCAACACCCAGAGCCTCAGATTCGAGCGCTTTAGATCCTTAATCATGTCCGGCTCCGACCTCCAGGGCCGGTGGATGCCCTCCTCCGTCACGGAGGAAGACATATTGAAGCTGCGTGAGGCCAAGTACCTGGCCTACGAGGTTTCGCACAGGTTGCCTGCCCAAGGGCAGGCTGTGCCAGCCCCCGAGCCCGGTGAATACGTCGTTTTCGTATCCCACCTCCATCGGGGTTTAGGCTTCTCGACGGATCCCTTCGTGAGAGGGCTCCTGTTCTACTACGGGCTGGACTTTCACGACTTGGCTCCGGAGTCCATCCTCCATATCTCCGCATTCATTATCATCTACGAGGCCTTCCTCCGCGTCATTCCCCACTTCGGCTTATGGCTGAAGACCTTCAAGGTGGAGCCGAAGATGATCGGGGGGCGTCAAGCGGAGTGCGGCGGGGCGACCATAAGCAAAAAGGTCGATGCCCCGTGGCTCGAGGGTTCCTTCCAAGAGGAACTTGGATTGTGGCAGCAGGAGTGGTTCTATATTACCGCTCCAAGGGGCAGCAAGCAAAAGCCGCCGCCCTTATTCCGCCGGGGACCTCCACGCCAACTGATGTCGTGGGTCAACCAAGGGCTCAATTGGGGGCCGTCCGAAGACGTGCCTTCACTGCAGGGCCGGATTCGAGATCTCCAAGCGAGGGAGATCGACCTGATCAAGGTGATGCAGGTCATGCTAATCAGGCATCTTCTGCCCTGCAAACACCGGCCTCTCCGTCTATGGGAATTCAACCCGGAGGGACCTCGGATTCTCCAACACTTCATGGGTGCGACACCCGTGGAGATGTACAAGTTGTTCTTCGGACCGCGGGTGGCGTGTCCGGATTTAGCCGAGGATGCAGGTCTAAGCCGCGATCGCCCGGATACTCAGGTAAGTAGCTCAGAGTCCGGACATTCTGTTTATGTGCCTTTCTAGAGTTCGCCTTCTGACCCTTTCTTCTTTACAGGAATGGGTGGCGCGATCAAGGCTGATAAGGTGTCCGGCCCCCCTCCCAGAGACCGCACAGGAGCCCGTGCTGGTCAGAATGTTGGAGGTTGCGCCCACAGAAGGGGGCAACGGGGAAAATAGAGGAGCTAATATTTCGCCCAAAGGGGCGACCGAAGAAGGAGGAAGCAAGAACTCCTCCCTTCAGGGGGAGAAGAGGACCGCCTCCGAAGATCCGGAGGCCAAAGCCCCTAAGCATGGGAAGAGATCTTCCCCGGGGGGTCCGGCGCCCGGAAAGAATCCGGACGCACAATCATCATCAAAGGATCAGCCCTCCAGCGAGCCGTGAGTATGAAAGAGAGAGTTGATTAGTAAGGAAATACCTTCATTTGTGCTTCTGTAGATAACCAAAATATTTATATTGCAGTTAGAATCTGCAGCCTTCTCAGATGAGTTCATCTTCAGGGGACCTTCTTCCGGAGATGATGGAGAGCGATACGCCTCCATCCACAGCGCCGCCAGATGAGGCAGGCGAACCCGAAGTGTCATCACGGAGGGTATCCCCGAGTCTGGAGGGGCCAGAGAGTTTGGCGCCTACTAGTGTCCGGCCGGGAGAACTGAAGAATTTGCTCGAGAGGGCGTCTATTCCAGAAGATCATCGTGCATTAATGCGTATGGTGGTTGGAAGGATTTCGTCCGCTGAGAGCGGATTGCGTAATGCCGCCATGAGTTTGCTGGCGGGATTTGAGGTATGCGAGAATAACGCACCCCTTTGTCTTTTAACAGTTTTGCATATAAAAAATGCGCCCTGTATAGATAGTAGCCCCTGAGACTCGGTAGGTTGTCGGAAACGACAGCGTACCGAGGATCGAAATCTAAAGAAATGAATTCCGTCGTTCCTATGCAGGTGGCGGATAGTCCGGGGGCTAGCCGGACTAGTGAGTTTGCCGAGTTAAATCGGAAATTGGACTTGGCAGATGCGAACATCGCACTTGTCAACAGGCGACTTGACGAGTCGCAAGGTAAAAGAGTTCTCCGCAGTCGCTTTATTAGGGGGGTCAAAGCCCTCCTCTAATAAATTATATGCTGTTTATACAGACGGTGCTGCTGCTGTGGAGGGCCTTCGGGCCGAACTTGCTCGAGCGAAGGAGCAAGCCCGAAGGAGTGAAGCGGCTGCCTCGAGGGCGGCCGAGGAGTTGAAAGCCGAAAAGGCTGCGCACTGCCTAAGCAGGGCCGACGTGGCCGAATTGGCCATGAAAGTAAAGGATGCGGCCGACCGCAATGAGGCTCTTGAAAAGGAGCGCTTATCGGAGCGGGAAGACCTGAAGAAGGCCACCGCCGAAGCCAAGGATGCCCGCTCTGCAATGCGGGCTATGAAAGAGGAGTTGCGCCAGGCCGGAGAGATCGTGGCTGGCAAGCCTTTTCAGCTGCGTCGCCGATTTATGGATGGAAAGCACGCTCAATTTGAGCGGCTGTGGAGTCCAGAGGATCCGTATATGGACTTAGCTGCAAGTGCGGCCGATGCCGTTAAGCACTTCCGGAGCCAGAAGGATCACAAGACGGAAGAGCTATATTGGTCTCAATTCCACTGCCCGGGTTACCCACTTCCATTGACAGACCGGTTGACCGAATGGGCCGAGCTAAATAGATTGTCCGGACTTGCCATGACTGACATCGTGGCCCATGTCTGGCCAGAGAGGTCCAAGGCGACGAGCTACTTTGGTTTATTACAGCAATTCCTTGGAGCGGTGCCGCATATAAAGGAGATGAAGCGGTCGGCCTGTATAGAGGGCGCGCGGATGGCTCTTGCCCGTGTAAAGGCGTATTGTCCCGAGATGGACGCCACCGCTGTTGCTGCCCAGGGTTCGGATGAAAACCGGCTCCCTGCCGAGCACCATTTCGGGGAAGTTATGCGTGGCGCTCATGTAATAGAGTCGCGGTGCTCGAAAAATGTAACGTTCAAATGAACGCATTAGCTTATAAATCGATGATTAAGTTATAACTGCTTTTTATACTTGTGCGTCCAAGTAGTAAAACTTCTCCTTTTCGGCCGTTTACGTATACTTGTGTATAACCTGAAAGATGCAGTCTTCGGCTTCAGCCCCCACGCACAAGGTGCTGGGGTGTTCGCAAAAATAGCGTGTTTTCACACTTAATCCGACGTCTCGGTCCTATTATAAGGAGGTGGTAGCGTAGCGAACGAGGCAATCCGGACTATAATGCTTTATCACTTTCACTTAGCCAGTGGAGCTCGAGGGTGGGGCTACGATATAGCCCCTGGTGGCATCGCCCTTCTCCGAAGTCGGAGCGCGTGTTCCTGACCGGGAAACGGCCCTTCGTCAAAGCGGGGAATTCTAAACATTCCGATAGTCGATCGAGGGCTGACCAGTCTCTCGCTGCATCATGACAGTCAGTTTTCGGCTTTCTCTACTGAGGTGCTCGCCCAGCCGAACTGGGGCACAATCGCAGTAGTTCTCCTGGTGCCGCGTTAGCCGATGATACGGAACGTAAGGCAGCAAAACACAGGAGCCAGGCAAACCCAACATTTGACCAAAGACATGATTCGGAGCTGATGCATATAATGCCTAACTCGAGACGCCGAACACTCCCTAAGGTGTTCGGTCTTTATAATAATGGGCAGAACGATGCCCTAAGCCCCTAGTGTCCAGGTACGGGCATGGTCTTCTGACGCGGCCGATGCCAAAGCGTCAGGCTCCGCTTTGGCTATAGGAAGAAACCAAGGGAGAATAACAACGAAAGACAGTGAAAAAGGTCTACGCCGGGTCTTAATCTGAAAAGAATCCTCACAACGGGTCCCTACTGCACGTCTGCGCCTGTGTCTCTGTTGGGCCGTTATCCTGGACGGGTATGCACGTTGTTCATCTGTAAAAAGAGAGGAACGTTAGTTTTTAAAAATAAATTGTGCGAAAAATATTAGAAATATAAATAATTAAAGCGGGGTTTGTATAAACCCGCGGTGATTTGTGCGCGCAGCCCCCTGTAAAGGGGTATGCGGCTAGGGAGCCCCTAGCCCACTGACGCCGGATTCGTCTATCCAAGTCCGGGGTCTTTAAGTGACCCTCGCACTAAAATTACGCCACGCGGTCCGGGCATCTTGAGTGTAAGAGATGCATAATGTGGTATGGCGTTGAAGCGGACAAAAGCCTGTCGTCCCAAGAGTGCTTGATATTCACTTTCAAACGGGACGATATGAAAAATTAATTTTTCGCGTCGAGAATTTTTCAGCGATCCGAACACGACTTCCAGTAATATGGAGCCTGTGCACTTGGCGTAATGGCCTGGCGTCACTCCTTTGAAGGAAGTGCGGCTGTGTCGAATTTTGGTAGGGTCTATCCCCATCCTACGGATTGTGTTTGAATATAGCAGGTTTAAGTCGCTGCCTCCGTCCATTAGGACGTTAGTAAATTGCAATCCATCTATTATGGGATTCAATATCAGGGGAGTCCGTCCCGCATTTCGTACGCTTCTGGAATAGTCCAGGTGGTCGAAAGTGATTGGTTTTGATATCCAATCTCTACGGTCTGCTGGGTTGGACCGTGCGAAGCTCTTTTTAGAAAGTGCCGCACTATTTTCCGTATTATCACATGAAGTGAGTTTACTGTTTTGACCCCTTGTGGGAAAGTCTTTTGTTTTCTGGTGCTCTGCTGGTGGGGTTTATCTTCTTCGCTTGACACGTCGAGTCCCTTGTGTTCGGCATTTAGTCGGCCGGACTGTTTAAAAACCCAACAATCCCTGTGGGTGTGATTTGCAGGCCTTCCGGGGGTACTGTGGATTTGACATATCCAACCCAAAATTTTGTTTAAGTTGGACAATTCGTCACTGTCATCCTTAAGAGGCTGTGTTGTATTATTGGGCCGCGAGCTTTTGAATCCGGCGTTGACTGCCGCGCTCTTTGGGCTTTTCTCTTTATTCCGGCGCTGCTCTTTTCTGCGCCGCGATTTTTCGTTTCCATCTCTTATCTCTGATGTACTTGGGTCGCTGGTGCTGCATCGTGCTAACCAGCTATCCTCGCCCGCACAAAAGCGGGTCATGAGGATTGTCAGTGCGGACATTGTCCTCGTTTTCTCTTGACCGAGGTGCCTGGCGAGCCATTCGTCTTGGACATTGTGCTTGAAAGCTGCTAAGGCTTCGGCGTCCGGACAGTCGACTATTTGGTTCTTTTTTGTGAGGAACCTGTTCCAGAATTTCCGAGCTGACTCTCCGGGCTGTTGAGTTATATGAATTAGGTCATCTGCATCCGGAGGGCGGACATAAGTCCCTTGAAAATTTGCTCTAAACGCATCCTCGAGCTCTTCCCAACTTCCAACAGTATTTTCTGGGAGGCTTTTAAGCCAATGATGGGCTGGCCCTTTGAGCTTGACGGGTAGGTATTTTATGGCGTGGAGATCATCTCCTCTGGCCATATGTATATGTAGTATATAATCTTCTATCCAGACTCCAGGGTCTGTTGTTCCATCGTAGGCTTCTATGTTTATGGGTTTAAATCCTGCTGGGAATTCATGGTCCAGCACCTCGTCAGTGAAACATAGTGGGTGTGCGGCGCCCCTGTATTTGTGTGTGCCGCTATCATCGGACACTTGACATGTTGTCTTGCTTCCTGGGACCTTCTCCTTTGGCCCGTAGATGGATCTGGCTGGGCCATCTATCCTTCCAGGTTCGTTGGTTGGTTTATGTGGGGCGCCGCTGTCAGAATTTGGCCTGTCATCTGGCCATCTATCCAGCCAGGCAGCCTCTTTATTTTTGGACGGTGGGGGCTCTATGGCCTCCTCGTCAAATTCTGGTAGCAGCTTGCGCTTCGGGTAGCTCTTTGATTGGTGGCCATTGCCGTACTTATCTGCGGTTTTGAGCATTTTGCTCCATCTCATTCTGAGTGTATCTTCCGCTGTTTTGAGCCTCCGTTTTTCCTTCTTCAGGCTTTTTGCTGTGGCGATAAGCCTGCGCTTGAAGCGCTCTTGTTCGACGGGATCCTCGGGTACGATGAATTCGTCATCGTTGAGGCGTACTTCGTCTTCGGAGGGAGGTATATAATTATGATCCTCAACCTCTTCATCTGCCGCCCCCTCATGAGGGCTTGCTTCTGCATCCTCCTGCGCGGAATCTTGCTGGAGGGGATTGTCTTCGGCATTCTCTGGAGTATTATTGTCTCCTTTCCCGGAATTTCCATTCTTGCTGTGGCGAGATTTAGAGCGGCGCCGCTGACGCCGGCGCTTGGGCTGTTTCTTTAAGGAATCTGCCTCCGCTGTTCCTTCGCCGTCCCCATCTTTTGGGGTATCCACCATGTATACGTCATATGACGAGGTGGCCTTCCAGTGCCCTGTGGGCGCTGGTTCGTCTCCAGCATCGTCGTCCATAGCGTCGATGTCTTCGGAGTCGTAGTCTAGCATGTAGGTTAGATCGTCGACAGTGGCTACAAAGTGGGTGGTGGGTGGGCTCTGAATTTCTTCGTCATCCGCATCCCAACCATCCTGGCCATAATCCGGCCAGGACTCTCCTGATAACGAGAGATGCTTTAGTGAATTTAAGATATCGCCAAAAGGCGAGTATTGGAAGATGTCCGCGGCGGCGAATTCCATAACCGGCGCCCAATCTGGATCGATTGGTAGGGGCGCGGGAGGTTCAGAGTCCGGCGAGGAGTCCGGCACCTCGGAATCACGAGTTTCGCAGGGGACAGGATTAGTGTTCGGCTCCATCGCCGTGGATGTTGAAGCCCCCAGGGCGGCGTCTATCCACCGGCCCTCGATCTGGGCGACCGGCTCCGGGCTAATGGCCGGAGCGGATCCGTGTGCGGCCACCAAGGCACTGTTCGGCGGCAGAGCTAGATCATGCCCATCGTCACAGAGCGGCGCGCTTGGCTGTGGCTCGAGTCCATCGAGGATCAAGTCTCCTCGGACATCAGCCGTGAAGTTTAAGCTTCCAAATCTGACCCGACGGCTAGGGGCGTAGCTTTCGATCTGCTCCAGATGGCCAAGTGAACTGGCCCGCAGTGCGAAGCCGCCGAATACGAAGATCTGTCCGGGGAGGAAAGTCTCACCCTGGACAGTGTTGCAGGTTGAAGATGCCATCAAGCCTATCGGTGACGACACAGAGGAACTCTCAATGAAAGCACCAATGTCGGTGTCAAAACCGGCGGATCTCGGGTAGGGGGTCCCGAACTGTGCGTCTAGGCGGATGGTAACAGGAGACGAGGGACACGATGTCTTTACCCAGGTTCGGGCCCTCTCGATGGAGGTAAAACCCTACGTCCTGCTTGATTAATATTGATGATATGGGTAGTACAAGAGTAGATCTACCACGAGATCAAGGAGGCTAAACCCTAGAAGCTAGCCTATGGTATGATTGTATGTTGTGTATGTTGTCCTACGGACTAAAGCCCTCCGGTTTATATAGATACTGGAGAGGGCTAGGGTTACACAGAGTCGGTTACAATAGTAGGAGATCTACGTATCCGTATCACCAAGCTTGCCTTCCACGCCAAGTAAAGTACCTTCCGGACACGAGCCGGAGTCTTCAATCTTGTATCTTTGTAGTTTTGGAGTCCGGCTGACATTGATAGTCCGGCTGTCCGAACACCCCCTAGTCCAGGACTCCCTCAGTACCCATATCCTTGCAGTCACGTTTAAGGCGTCCCAGTTTCTGCCTCAGCGGCTCAAAGCTGCAATTCTTGTCCAACATAAGGACTGCAGAGCCGGCATCCATCTTGTCAGATGAATGAATTATCTCCTGGACCTGGCGTACCCAATGGGTGGTGGATTCACCCTCCCCTTGCTTACAATTCGTTAAGTCCACAATTGACATAGATTGCTTACAGGTGTCGTTGAAGTTCTAGATGAACCGGGCCTTTAACTCTTCCCATGAACCAATCGAATTGGGTGGCAGGCCCTTTAACCAAGATCGGGCCGTTCCATCTAACATCATGGTGAAATATTTAGCCATCGCCGCATCACTGACCTCCAACAGCTCCATGGCCATCTCATAACTCTCAATCCATGCTCCGGGCTGCAAGTCAGTCGTGTAATTCGGCACCTTTCGAGGTCCCTTGAAGTCCTTGCGCAACCGCACATTACGCAAAGTCGGAACCAGGCAAGGAACACCACCGGTTCTAGTGGCTACTCCTGCCTCAACGGAAGTTGTTGGATACTCTCGAAAATCTTGATGTGTCGTCTATTGAGCCGCTAGCTGAGCCGCCCGCTCGTTCTCCTGACGTATTCGATCTTGCACCGGATTATAGCCACCGGGCTGGTTACGGCGTTGGGCGTTGCTTGACAAAGCTTCCGACTCCATGTGCCTGCTGTAACTCGGGCTCCGGTTTTGGCGAGGCGGTGCTAACCAAGGCGGGGGAGTTGAATGAATTATGTCCCGGCTGTAAGAATAGGTCTCCTACTGAGCTAAGGCCGTCTGGAGGAGTTCTCTGACTCTCTGGGTCTCCACTGCCGCCGGGTCATCACCGTCCATAGGAAGAGCCGCCAAACGTGTTGAAGCTGCGATTAAGTTCTCCATGGGGTTGGAAAAGTGACCCGATGGGATTGGCACATAACTCGGTGGTGGCATGCTCACGTGAGGTGGTGTCATCTCCCGAGGCTAAGTTGGCCCTCCTGTTCCGGCTGTCATAAGCTGATTGGCCTCTGGCGGGTTACTTCGGCCGGCTTCGGGTGTAGCGAAAAGAACCCGAGGGTCGTAATTCGGAGGTAAACGGGACTGAGTTTTCTGATGTCTCCTCCTCATCACCTCATTGGATGCGTTTAACCTCATCGTGAGCTGGTAAGCTTCTGACTGCAAGCGCTGTGCCCGGGCGTCGAGAGCCGCCTGCTCTGTAGCTAGTCTAGTATCCTTAGCTGCCAAGGCCTCCTTGGCCTGAGCTATCTCCTCACGCACCTGTGCTACCGCTGCGTCATGCTCATCTTTGTCTGCAGGAATAACTGTGGCGGTTAACAGGGTCGTAAGTTTGTCCATGAGATCTATCAACACCTGAGCCGGTGGGCGTACGGGGCCGCCTGCCCCGGCTGCTCCTAACCCGGACGTTACCGCAGCAGCAGCTGTAGAGTTTGAGCCGGGCTGAGTCCCAGCCATGAAGACTTCGGCCCATCTTGGCGGCTCATAGGGGTCCGGAATACTGATGCCATCGGAACAGCCCCCGAGCACGCCGTCTTGCACTTGGTACAACGAATCTGTTGAACCGGCAGACGAGTCACCGTCTGAGAGGACGGCCGTCTCACCCCTATCTTCAGATCCTTCAGAAAGTTCCTCTCCGTGGATGTAGCCCACGAAGGCACGCCTCATGATAGGTTGAGTCCGGATCTTCCTCGCACGCTGAGCCGTCTCGACGAGGTCAGTGCAGTTGTCCGGCTCAGGGCCCGGCTCACCGATCCGGCCGATGAAGACGTGGATTCCGCCGAAGGGGACCCGGTATCCGTACACAATTGAGCCGGCGTCGGGACCCCAGCCTTCGTCGTCGATGTAGATCTTGCTGCGATGACTCTTGCTCATCCGGCCCACTACGTATCCCTTGAGCCCTTCGAAGTTGCCCTTCAAGAACTCAAATCCACCGTGCGCTGGCCCCACGGTGGGCGCCAACTATCGTGGAATTGTCACGTCAGATGTCCTCGTGAAAGGACTTAGTTGTGGAGCCATCGCAACTAGGAAGCTTGAAGGGGTTAAATCGGGACAAAGGACACGAGAGAGTTTATACTAGTTCGGCCCCTTACAGTGAAGGTAAGGCCTACGTCTAGTTGGGTTTGATATTGTTGTTTCTATGACTAGGGAGCGAAATACGCTATGCCCGGCTCTCGATGAGTTGTTTCTTACCCTAAGCTGCCAGCAGGCCGTCCCCTTATATACACGGGTTGACGCCCTGTGGCTTGCAGAGTCCCGGCCGGCTTATAAACAGTGTCTGGCTCGATGACTAGTTAAATCTACCTTATGTTACAAGTCATGCCATCATGGCGGTTTACTACAATGGGCTTTAAGTCGCCTGTGGGCCTTAAGCCCTTTATTGAATCGCCATCCTCATGCTTGGTCTTGGGCTTCTCTCTGATGAGTCTTCTTCGTGTAACCCGGCCCCTCCTGGGCGGCTTACACATAGTTATATCCCCAACAGATACTTGACGTGACATTGGAGTATCTAGGCGACATTAGGGTTTTGGTTGATTTGTGTCTTAAGGTGTCATTCTAGTATGAACTCTATGATAGATCGAACGGAAAGAATAGCTTCGTGTTATTTTACTACGGACTCTTGAATAGATCGAATAGAAAGGATAACTTTGAGGTGGTTTCGTACCCTACCATAATCTCTTCATTTGTTCTCCGCTATTAGTGACTTTGGAGTGACTCTTTGTTGCATGTTGAGGGATAGTTATATGATCCAATATGTTATTATTGTTGAGAGATCTTGCACTAGTGAAAGTATGAACCCTAGGCCTTGTTTCCTAGCATTGCAATACCGTTTACGCTCACTTTTGCTATAAGTTACCTTGCTGTTTTTATATTTTCAGATTACAAAACCCTATATCTATCATCCATATTGCACTTGTATCACCATCTCTTCGCCGAACTAGTGCACCTATAAAATTTACCATTGTATTGGGTGTGTTGGGGACACAAGAGACTCTTTGTTATTTGGTTGCAGGGTTGCTTGAGAGAGACCATCTTCATCCTACGCCTCGCACGAATTGATAAACCTTAGGTCATCCACTTGAGGGAAATTTGCTACTGTCCTACAAACCTCTGCACTTGGAGGCCCCACAATGACTACAAGAAGAAGGTTGCGTAGTAGACATCAAGCTCTTTTCTGGTGTCGTTGCCGTGGAGGTGAGTGCTTGAAGGTATATCTTTAGATCTTGTAATCGAATTTTTCTGTTTCTTGTTTTATCACTAGTTTAGTCTATAAAAGAAAACTACAAAAAATGGAATTGAGTTTGTCTCATACGCTTCATCTTTTTAATATCTTTTGTGAGAATGATGGAAAGGAAATATGTGCTCAAGTGATAGAAGAAGAAGTCTATAAAATGTTTGGCACTAAATCTTTGAATGATGAGCATGATTGCAATGTTGTTAGTATGAACTCTTTGAATATCCATAGGACTAATGATGATTGCACTAGTTATTATGAAAATGTCTCCTATAAGCATGTCAATTTTTGTGGAGTGTATTGGGTTTGCAAGTACGCACCAAATAGAGAAGATAGATATTGCAAGAAGCATAAGCATTTAGAAACTAAATGGTTGCAAGAAAGGCTAGATGTGAGTGCTGAAAATTTAAAATATCTCCGCCGTACTTGTGAACTTTGCAATGAACATGGTCATTTAAATCTCCGATGCAAATTGTTTCATGATCGAATCGTGTCCAAAAATTGTGATGACTTGATTTCCCTTGCACATCATAATGAACTTAGTTTGCTTTTGGGTTATGAAGAATTGAAACGTGCAACTAAGCATATTCCAGAATTTAACCTTAAGAATTTTCTTGATATTAATCTAGAGGAAATTTATATGTATTGTGCGGTGAATTGCATTGAAAATCCTTATATTGCCAATTGCATAAAGAAAAGGAAGCAAATAGAAGATGAAGAGAATACTAATGAAAGGGAAGAAACTTCCCAATATCCTCCTATTATTTCTTATGATGAATCAGGTAACGAGGAGGAGCTTTCTATTCAACCAATCTCATTAATAAAGAGCTCAAAGAAGAGGGTTAAAACCACACATGATGTGAAGAAGAAAAAGAAAATACGGAGAAGCAAAGGTAGAAAGGTATCCCCCTCAAATGATGTTGCTCCTACTACCCATTGTGATGATGATAATTGCTATATTATTGGTGCTATCCATACTATTAATGATGAGAGTGATTATGCTTATGATATGAAAAGGCCCAAGCTTGGGGAAGCTATGTTTGATGAGGATGACATATTTGAGAATATATTTGCTGCAATTAATGTTTGTCCCAAGCTTGGGGATGCTATGTTTAATGAAGATGATATTTTTAGCATCCCAAGTTTTGATATGCAAATGATAGCATGCTTCCTACTTATGATGATTATATTTATGAAAGTGGGTTTGGAAGAGTGTCAACTTTAGGAAGTAATGATCCCACTATTTTGGAGGATGTTGAATCCTATAATATTTATGAAAGTGGATTTGGAAGAGTGTCAACTTTATTTAGTGATGATTCCACTATCTTGGAAGAGGTTTCAATTGATTATGATGAGAACAAAGTTGCTACTTATGATGATTATTGTGATGAAACTTATGCTATAAAAAGTAGTGATGATTATATTTATAAAACTTGTCATGATTATGATTACCCTTTTTCTGAACATTACTCTTTTAATGTGGAAACAATTTTTAGTATTCAAGTCTCTTATGATACTCCCACTATTCCGAACGAGAAGAATTTTGCTTATGTGGATAGTAGTAAATTTTCTATGGAAGTAGATCATGAAAAGAATGCTTTAGGTGCTGGTTATATTGTTGAATTCATTCTTTATGCTACTGAAAAATTATTATGAGGGAGGAACATATTCTTGTAGGAATTGCAATAATATCAAGTTTCCTCTCTATGTGCTTAAAATCTTGAAGTTATGCTTGTTTTGCCTTCCTATGCTAGTTGATTATTGTTCCCATAAGTTGTTAGCTCACAAAATCCCTATGCATAGGAAGTGGGTTAGGCTTAAATGTGCTATTAATATGCTTCATGATGCTCCCGTTATGTTTCAATTCTTATCTTTTATGTGAGCATCATTGTCATCATCATGCCTAGCTAAAAAGGCAATAAAGAAAAGCGCTTGTTGGGAGACAACCCAATATTTACCCTTACTGTTTTTTGAGTGTTCACATGATTATGCTACTATAGTAATCATGTTTTATAGCTTTTGTTTCAATAAAGTGCCAATTAAGACCTTTAGGATAGCTTACGGTGATAGTTGTGTTGATCCTGCTGAAAATCAGAAACTTTTGCGCCAAGTAAATTAGTTTTCATAATTCAAGAAATGTGCTTTTGATCTGATTCCTTTTCCTATGGATTGGTACACAAATTGCTCAGGTTTTCCTAATTTGGTAGGATTTTTGGAGTTCCAGAAGTATACGTTTGATACATATTACTACAGACTGTTCTGTTTTTGACAGATTCTGTTTCCTATGTGTTGATTTCTTATTTTGATGAATCTATGAGTAGTATCGGAGGGTATGAACCATAGAGAAGTTGTAATACAGTAGATATTACACCAATATGAATTTATAATGAGTTCATTACAGTACCTAAGTGGTGATTTATTTTCTTATACTAACGGAGCTTACGAGTTTTCTGTTGAGTTTTGTGTTGTGAGGTTTTCAAGTTTTGGGTAAAGATTCGATGGACTACGGAATAAGGAGTGGCAAGAGCCTAAGCTTGGGGTTGCCCAAGGCACCCCAAGGTAATATTCAAGTACAACCAAGAGCCTAAGCTTGGGGATGCCCCGGAAGGCATCCCCTCTTTCGTCTTCGTTCATCGGTAACTTTACTTGGAGCTATATTTTTATTCACCACATGATATGTGTTTTGCTTGGAGCATCCTTTTGTTTTATTTTGTTTTGCTTGCTGTTTGAAAAAGTACCAAGATATGAAATTCTTAAATGTTAGAGAGTCTTTACATAGTTTCACAATTATTTGACTACTCATTGATCTTCACTTATATCTTTTGGAGTAGTTTGTCGTTTGCTCTAGTGCTTCACTTATATCTTTTAGAGCATAGCGGTGGATTTATTTTGTAGAAATTGTTAATATCACATGCTTCACTTATATTATTTTTAGAGTCTCTTAGAACAGCATGGTATTTGCTATGGTTATAAAATTGGTCCTAGAATGATGGGCATCCAAGTTGGGTATAATAAAAACTATCATAGGAAATGAATTGGATGCTATGATCAATTTGATGCTTGATAGTTGTTTTGAGATATGGAGGTAGTAATATTAGAGTCATGTTAGTTGGGTAATTGTGAATTTAAAGAATGCTTGTGTTGAAGTTCGCAAGTCCCGTAGCATGCATGTATGGTAACCGTTGTGTAACAAATTTGAAACATGAGGTGTTCTTATATTGTCATCCTTATGAGTGGCGGTCGGGACAAGCGATGGTCTTTTCCTACCAATATATCCCCCTAGGAGCATGCGCGTAGTGCTTGGTTTTTTATGACTTGTAGATTTTTGCAATAAGTATATGAGTTCTTTATGACTAATGTTGAGTCCATGGATTATACGCACTCTCACCCTTCCATCATTGCTAGCCTCTTTGGTACCGTGCATTGCCCTTTCTCACCTTAAGAGTTGGTGCAAACTTCGCCGGTGCATCCAAACACCATGATACGATATGCTCTATCGCACATAAACCTCCTTATATCTTCCTCAAAACAGCCACCATACCTAACTATTATGGCATTTCCATAGCCATTCCGAGATATATTGCCATGCAACTTTCCACCATTCCGTTCATCATGACACGCATCATCATTGTCATATTGCCTTGCATGATCATGTAGTTGACATCGTATTTGTGGCAAAGCCACCTTCATAATCTTTCATACATGTCACTCTTGATTCATTGCCCATCCCGGTACATCGCCGGAGGCATTCATATAGAGTCATATCTTGTTCTAGTTTTGAGTTGTAACTCGTGAGTTGTAAATAAATAGAAGTGTGATGATCATCATTATTAGAGCATTGTCCCTTAAAAAAAGAAAGACCAAATAAAAAAGGAAAGGCCAAATAAAAAAAGGCAAAAAAGAAAAAGAAAAAAAAAGAGGAAGGCCCAAAAAATAAAAAAGGGGACAATGTTACTATCTTTTTCACACTTGTGCTTCAAAGTAGCACCATGTTCTTCGTATAGAGAGTCTCATATGTTGTCACTTTCATATACAAGTGGGAATTTTTCATTATAGAACTTGGCTTGTATATTCCAACGATGGGCTTCCTCAAAATGCCCTAGGTCTTTGTGAGCAAGCAAGTTGGATGCACACCCACTAGTTTCTTTTGTTGAGCTTTCATACATTTATAGCTCTAGTGCATCGTTGCATGGCAATCCCTACTCCTCGCATTGACATCAATTGATGGGCATCTCCATAGCCCGTTGATTAGCCGCGTCAATGTGAGACTTTATCCTTTTTTGTCTTCTCCACACACCCCCCATAATCATATTCTATTCCACCCATAGTGCTATATCCATGGCTCACGCTCATGTATTGCGTGAAAATTGAAAAAAGTTTGAGATTACTAAAGTATGAAACAATTGCTTGGCTTGTCATCGGGGGTGTGCAAGAAGAGAGCATTCTTGTGTGACGAAAATGGAGCATAACCAAACTATATGATTTTGTAGGGATGAACTTTCTTTAGCCATGTTATTTTGAGAAGACATAATTACTTTGATTAGTATGCTTGAAGTATTACTATTTATTATGTCAATATGAACTTTTATCTTGAATCATTTGGATCTGAACATTCATGCCACAATAAAGAAAATTACATTGAGAATTATGCTAGGTAGCATTCCACATCAAAAATTCTGTTTTTATCATTTACCTACTCGATGATGAGCAGGAATTAAGCTTGGGGATGCTTGATACGTCTCCAACGTATCTACAATTTTTGATTGTTCCATGCTATTATATTACCTGTTTTGGATGTTATGGGCTTTACTATACACTTTTATATCATTTTTGGGACTAACCTATTAACCTAGAGCCCAGTGCCAGTTTCTGTTTTTTCCTTGTTTATGAGTTTTACAGAAAAGGAATACCAAAGGAGTCCAATTGACGTGCCAATTTTTGACGATTTTTTGTGGACCAAAAGAAGCCCCTGGAGTGAAAGAGTTGGGCCAGGAGAGTCCCGGGCTGCCCACGAGGGTGGGGCACACACCCACTCCACCTGGGCGCGCCCCCTGCCTCGTGGACAGCCCGGAAACCCCCTGACGTGAGACCTACACCAAAAAATCCTATAAATACTAAAACCTCCAGAAAATAACCTAGATCGGGAGTTCCGTCGCCGCAAGCCTCTGTAGCCACCAAAAACCTCTCGGGAGCCCGTTCCAGCACCCTGCCGAAGGGGGAATCCATCACCGGTGGCCATCTTCATCATCCCGGCGCTCTCCATGATGAGGAGGGAGTAATTCACCCTCGGGGCTGAGGGTATGTACCAGTAGCTATGTGTTTGATCTCTCTCTCTCTCGTGTTCTTGAGATGATACGATCTTGATGTACCACGAGCTTTGCTATTATAGTTGGATCTTATGATGTTTCTCCCCCTCTACTCTCTTGTGATGAATTGAGTTTTCCTCTTGAAGTTATCTTATTGGATTGACTCTTTAAGGATTTGAGAACACTTGATGTATGTCTTGTCGTGCTTATCTATGGTGACAATGGGATATTCATGTGATCTACTTGGTGTATGTTTTGGTGATCAACTTGCGGGTTCAATGAACTTATGCATAGGGGTTGGCACATGTTTTCGTCTTGACTCTCCGGTAGAAACTTTGGGGCACTCTTTGAAGTACCTTGTGTTGGTTGAATAGATGAATCTGAGATTGTATGATGCATATCGTATAATCATGCCCACGGATACTTGAGGTGACATTGGAGTATCTAGGTGACATTAGGGTTTTGGTTGATTTGTGTCTTAAGGTGTTATTCTAGTACGAACTCTATGATAGATCGAACGGAAAGAATAGCTTTGTGTTATTTTACTACGGACTCTTGAATAGATCAAGCAGAAAGGATAACTTTGAGGTGGTTTTGTACCCTACCATAATCTCTTCGTTTGTTCTCCACTATTGGTGACTTTGGAGTGACTCTTTGTTGCATGTTGAGGGATAGTTATATGATCCAATTATGTTATTATTGTTGAGATAACTTGCACTAGTGAAAGTATGAACCCTAGGCCCTGTTTCCTAGCATTGCAATACCGTTTACGCTCACTTTTGCTATTAGTTACCTTGCTGTTTTTATATTTTCAGATTACAAAAACCTATATCTATCATCCATATTGCACTTGTATCACCATCTCTTCGCCGAACTAGTGCACCTATAAAATTTACCATTGTATTGGGTGTGTTGGGGACACAAGAGACTCTTTGTTATTTGGTTGCAGGGTTGCTTGAGAGAGACCATCTTCATCCAATGCCTCCCACGGATTGATAAACCTTAGGTCATCCACTTGAGGGAAATTTGCTACTGTCCTACAAACCTCTGCACTTGGAGTCCCAACAACGTCTACAAGAAGAAGGTCGCGTAGTAGACATCAGACTCTCCCTGGTGGCAATTTCTTGACCCAGAACTCACGCTGGCCATGGCAGACGCAAGGGAATGATGATGAATGACTTGTTTGTTTTCATGGATGAGGAGTTGAGGAGGAATGTGTTGTCATCTTGGAGTAGTAGTCACTACAAAAAAATACACTTCCGTGATGATACGTGTTTGTCACAGTAGGTCGCGTTTTTTGTCATGCATGTACATCCATGACGATTTTATGACAGAATCAAGATAGTCATACCTGTGCTATCGTAGAAGTGTTCCATGACATTACCAAAATTATCATCCCGGAAGTGTCCACTTCCATGACGATAAATCGCGCGTCACAGAAGTGCTTTCGTCAAGGGTGACCAACACGTGGCATCCACCGTAACGGAACGCCGTTAAGCTATCGGGTCGGGTTTTGGATCTGATAACCCGTTAACAGCCCCGACCAATGGGGATTTTCCACGTGTAAAATCATCATTGGCTGGAGGAGACGCATGTCAGCTCCGCATTGGCACATGTGTCACTCATCCAATGGGCGAGATGCGCCTATGATATGTTGACACGTTGACCGGCCCATCAAGTTTAAATGGGCCGACCCAACTAAAGGCCCACAAGATTTTGCGGACAATAATGGGTCGGCCTAGCTAAAGGCCCACGAGATTTTGCGGACCATAATGGGCTGGCCCAGCTAAAGGCCCACAAGATTTTGCGGGCCATAATGGGCTGGCCCAGGTAAAGGCCCACAAGATTTTTGTTTGCCATAATGGGCCGACCCAGGTAAAGGCCCACAAGATTCCTGCGGATCATAATGGGCTGGCCCAGCTAAAGGCCCGCGAGATTTCGCCGACATTAATGGGTCGGCCCAGCTGTGGGCCCACAAGATTTTGAGGACCCTAGTAGGCTGGCCCATTAACTGGCTGCCATGTTTTGGGCCAAATGTCGGCCCATATTTGATCCGGTCCATTAATGTTCTGCCATGTTCCAGGCCTAATAATGGCCCATATGAGATCTGGCCCGTTAAAAGCCTACCATGTTCAGGGCCAAATTACGGCCCAGATCAGGTCCGGCCCTTTAAGAGGCTTTGGGCTAAATTATGGCCCATATCAGATTCGGCCCGTCAACTGGACGCTATGCTTTTGGGACCACTTGCTAAAGGCCCATTTAGTAATTTGGCCTAATATTAGTTTCGTCCTGTTAAGGGCCCGTTTAACATTTCGGCCCTATATTAATTTTGGCCTATTAAAAGCCTGTCATATAGTTGGGCCTAACTACAGCCTGGTTTGCAACCGGCCTGCCCGCAGACGATATCTGATTGGGCCAAACAAGGACCGAGACAATTTTTGCCTGTTAAAAGCCCATGATTTGATTCGCACAATCATGGGTCAGGGTCCATTTCGAGCTGCTGCCGGCCCGTGAGCTGTTCGGCACGTTTCAGGCCCAACCCACTTCTCAGCCTCCTAAAAGCCCATTGAGTTTTCTTGCGAAAAGAGGGCCCGGGGTTACTCGGCCTATTAAAGGCCCGAATCTACTAGTTGGCCAGTTTAATTTTGGCCTTCTAACGGACCAAGATGATGGGGCCCATGATGCGGATCATACATCGTGATTGCATGATGGCCCGATTATATATCGTAATTTCACGGTTTGGCCGGTTTACTGCGAAGACAGGATATATATACAGTAAAATAACTGCAGCATCGTGAATAAGAAAAAACATAGACTATACAATAAAGAAATTACAGCATATTACATCCACTGGGCATCAAAGTTTGCCACTATGATAATAAAGCACAAGCAGACAACAGATTACATACACTGGGCATCAAAGATCGCCACCAGTGCAAATAACACACCGACAAAATAATATACAAAACCGACAGCACTTCAATAGAGTTCAAGAAAGGTTAGCCCTGCTGGGGAGCTGTAGCGCAAGCAGCTGAGCAAGCTGATGAGACTGCGCTTGTTCAACACTTATATCTTACTCACTCTGAAAGATAAACAAGCAGACAGATGACAGGTTTTGCATATAAAAGTATCAGTGCTGACAATTCATCACATTTCTTACTGACGAATAAAGTGACATAGTTTAAAATTGCATTAACACAATATGGTATTGTTCAGGTCAAGACATGGCAGGAAATGACATTGTGAAGGAGTTGGCAGCTTCACGACACCACTGGATTACAGATCAAGAACTCATAAGTATCAATGGTTAGTGTGCTGTCAATTTATCCCATTTCAGATTGGCAAATAAAGAGACGGTTTAAATAATAGTAGAATGATATGACATTGTTCATAGTTAAGACATTGCAGAATATGACATTGTGCTGTAGTGGGTAGGTTCACCACACCACTGGATTACGGATGAAGAACAGAAGCATACACGCAGTGCAAAAGAAGATCACTTGCTTTGTATAGTTTAATTTACATGGTATGAAGAAGGAACTTGGTTGTACAACTGAAAACTTAAATTAAGAAGGACAAACTTTTGTTTATGAACTACATAATAAACTTGAAACATGCAATTTGATGCAAACACCAAAAATAAACAGCTGTTGTAGTCATGCCTAACCAAATATACACAACAAAGTTTGAAGGCTTGCGAAGGACAAACTTACATTACTGGTGAAGACAGGCTCTATAAAGCCCTTGTCCATGCTAATGGGGGGGCAATTCAAGAAGTTTACCACAGAATCTTCTCCATAAGCATTGCCTTTATTCTAAATTTTGTTAAGAGTAAATATAGATGTGGTAATATACGAAAAAATAGAGAATATTTAAGATAAGATGAAGAGTGATGCTACATAACCAAGTAGCTATAAATGTATGTGCAGCGATACAGGCAAAAGGCACAGCCAAGAGCAATGCACAACTAAACTTCTTCAGTACCAACCTTATGGTAAGAGTAAAATATAGATCTGATGTGTAGAAAATGGAGGGCAAAGGAAAATAAGCTGCAGAGTGATGGTACATGAACAACTACCTATCAATATAAGTACACTGATAAAGGACAGCATGTACTTAAAAGAACAATGCAGAGCTAAAAAATTCATTGGCATTGGACATATTCTACACTAATGTAATCATTCATACAGATCAGATAATTTGGAGCGAACATTTGATAAGCAAGCTATCATGCATACTACTGTCACATAATGAACCAGGTATGTATGCAAGTATAGTGATACAGGACAACAGGTACTAACAAGAGCAAAGCAGCGGGCAGCATATTTCTTATATCATGTCGTTCTTTTCAAACCGGAATTCTTCTTCGAGCAGATTTCCTGCAAAAAAGACCCGTAAGGCACATGCGGAAAAGTAGAAGTTCAAATTATCATGTGATTTCATAGACGGTACCTCATCTTGGGAACAAGACTAGTGCATAATAAGGTTTTTCCATTCAATGTCTTCTAAATTTAGCACAGGAGACTTCACCGGAAATTCGTTTATAGACTTCCCATCAAAGTGTGATTTCCTTAGGTAACACCGATACTGCTGATAACCCGCAAGTATACGGGATAGTTGTAGCCTCTTTCGATAAGTAAGAGTGCCGAACCCAATGAGGAGCTAAAGGTAGAACGAATACTCTCTCAAGTCCTATCTGCCACTGATACGACTCTACGCACGCTTGACGTTCGCTTTACCTAGAACAAGTATGAAACTAGAAGTACTTTGTAAGTGTTGTTGGATAGTTTTGCAAGAAAGTAAAGAACGCGTAAATAAAAAGTAGGGACTGTTTAGATAAAGATGTAATAAAGTAAATATAGCGAGTGTGGAAAAGTGGTGGTAGGAGTTGTGGAATAGTCCCTAAGCAATTGACTACGTTACTAGACCGATAGCAAGTTTTATGTGGGAGAGGCATAAGCTAACATACTTTCTCTTCTTGGATCATATGCACTTATGATTGGAACTCTAGCAAGCGTCCGCAACTACTAAAGATTCATGAAGGTAAAACCCAACCATAGCACTAAAGCATCAAGTCCCCTTTATCCCATACGCAACAATCCCCTTACTCGGGTTTATGCTTCTGTCACTCAAGCAACCCACCATAAAAGAATCATGAACATATTGCAACACCCTACAGCGGGAATCCCTCACGCTTGCGCGACACGGAGGGCACAATAGGACAGCAACATAACCACAAGCAAATTAAATCAGCAATTCATCAACCACCAATAGGACAATGAAAATCTACTCAGACATCATAGGATGGCAACACATCATTGGATAATAATATGAAGCATAAAGCACCATGTTAAAGTAGAGGGTACAGTGGGTTACGGGAGAGTGGACCGCTAAATATAGATGGGGGAAGGTGATGGAGATGTTGGTGAAGATGATGGAGGTGTTGGTGAAGATCGCGGTGATGATGATGGCCCCCGGCAGCGTTCCGGCGCCACCGGAAGCAAGGGGGGGGAGAGCCCCCCTTCTTCTTCTTCTTCCTTGACCTTCTCCCTAGATGGGAGAAGGGTTTCCCCTCTAGTCCTCGGCTCCCATGGCTTGGGAGGGGCGAGAGCCCCTCCGAGATTGGATCTATCTCTCTGTTTTTGCGTTCTGGAATTCTGCCCTGGCACCGTTTCCTTTATATCTGGAGATCTGTAACTCCGATTGGATTGAAACCTTCGCCCAGATCATTTTCCAAAAATTAGCTTTCTTGCAGCCAAAGAAGGGCATCAACCGCCTTACGAGTGGCCCATGAGGGTGGGGGGCGCCCACTTTAAGTGGGCGTGGGCCCCTATCTCGTGGCCACCTCGGGCATCGTATCGCATTGATTCTTCCTCCCAAAAATCACAAATATTCCAAAATAATTCTTCGTCCGTTTTGATCCTGTTTGGACTCCATTTGATATGGGGTTTCTGCAAAACATAAAACATGCAACAGACAGGAACTAGCACTGGGCACTGGATCAATATGTTGCCAAAAAGTATATGAAAGTTGTAGAATATTGGCATGGAACAATCAAAAATTATAGATAGAATGGAGACGTATCAGCATCCCCAAGCTTAATTCCTGCTCGTCCTCGAGTAGGTAAATGATAAAAAAGATAATTTTTGATGTGGAATGCTACCTAGCATAATCTTGATCATATGTCTAATCATGGCATGAATATTAAGACATGAATGATTCAAGGCAATAGTCTATCATTTGACATAAAGCAATAATACTTCGAGCGTACCAATAAAACAATCATTTCTTTTCAAAACAACATGGCCAAAGAAAGTTATCCCTACAAAATCATATAGTCTGGATGTTGCTCTATCTTCATCACACAAAGTATTTAATCATGCACAACCCCGATGACAACCAAGCAATTGTTTCATACTTTAATAATCGCAAACTTTTTCGACCTTCACGCAATACATGAGCGTGAGCCATGGATATAGCACTATGGGTGGAATAAAATGGTGGTTGTGGAGAAGACAAAAAGGAGAAGATAGTCTCACATCAACTAAGCGTATCAACGGGCTATGGAGATGCCCCTCAATAGATATCAATGTGAGTGAGTAGGGATTGCTATTCAACGGATGCACTAGAGCTATAAGTGTATGAAAGCTCAAACTGAAAACTAAGGCAAAATGGGTCAAAAAGTAGGTTCGATTCCTGCTGGATGCACTGCCTCTTAAAGATGGGTGTGCATCCAACTTTCTTGCTCATGAAGACCTCGGGCATTTGAGGAAGCCCATCATCGGAATGTGCAAGCCAAGTTCTATAATGAAAATTCCCACTAGTATATGAAAGTGAAAGCATAGGAGACTCTCTCTATGAAGAACATGGTGCTACTCTGAAGCACAAGTGTGGTAAAAGGATAGTAACATTGCCCCTTCTCTCTTTTTCTCTCATTTTTTTATTTTTTTTTCCTTTTTTGGTGGGTTTCTTTGGCCTCTTTTTTTTATTTGGGCTTCTTTGGCCTCTTTTATTTTTATTTGGGCTTCTTTGGCCTATTTTATTTTCCATAAAGTCCGGAGTCTCATCCCGACTTGTGGGGGAATCATAGTCTCCATCATCCTTTCCTCACTGGGGCAATGCTCTAATAATGATGATCATCACACTTTTATTTACTTACAACTCAATATCTAGAACAAAGATATGACTCTATATGAATGCCTCCGGCGGTGTATCGGGATGTGCAATGATCTAGCATAGCAATGACATCAAAAAAACGGACAAGCCATGAAAACATCATGCTAGCTATCTTACGATCATGCAAAGCAATATGACAATGAATGCTCAAGTCATGTATATGATGATGATGGAAGTTGCATGGCAATATATCTCGGAATGGCAATGGAAATGCCATGATAGGTAGGTATGGTGGCTGTTTTGAGGAAGATATAAGGAGGCTTATGTGTGATAGAGCGTATCGTATCACGGGGTTTGGATGCACCGGCGAAGTTTGCACCAACTCTCGAGGTGAGAAAGGGCAATGCACGGTACCGAAGAGGCTAGCAATGATGGAAGGGTGAGAGTGCGTATAATCCATGGACTCAACATTAGTCATAAAGAACTCATATACTTATTGCAAAAATCTACAATCCATTGAAAACAAAGTACTACGCACATGCTCCTAGGGGGATAGATTGGTAGGAAAAGACCATCGCTCGTCCCCGACCGCCACTCATAAGGAAGACAATCAACAAATAAAATTGTGCTCCAACTTCATCACAAAGCGGTTCACCATACGTGCATGCTATGGGAATCACAAACCTCAACACAAGTATTTCTATTAATACACAATCACCCACTAGCATGACTCTAATATCACCACCTTTATATCGCAAAACTATTGCAAGGAATCAAACATATCATATTCAGCGATCTACAAGTTTATGTAGGATTTTATGACTAACCATGTGAATGACCAATTCCTGTCATCTCTCTAAATAGATATAAGTGAAGCAAGAGAGTTTAATTCTTTCTACAAAAGATATGCCCACGCTCTGACAAATATAAGTGAAGCAAAAGAGCATTCTACAAATGGCGGTTTTGTATGTGAAGAGAAACAGGCAATCCAAACTTCAAATGATATAAGTGAAGCACATGAAGCATTCTATAAAGCCATACTCAAAAGATTTAAGTGAAGTGCAATGAGCATTCTATAAATAAACCAAGGACTATCTCATACCAGCATGGTGCATAAAAGAAAAGTGAAAACTAAATGCAAAAGACACTCCAAGACTTGCACATAATGCACGAACGAAACGAATACGAAAACATACCGATACTTGTTGAAGAAAGAGGGGATGCCTTCTGGGGCATCCCCAAGCTTAGACGCTTGAGTCTCCTTGAATATTTACTTGGGGTGCCTCGGGCATCCCCAAGCTTGAGCTATTGCCTCTCTTCCTTTTCCTCATATCGAGACCTCCTCGTTTAGACACTTCATCCACACAAAACTTCAACAGAAAACTCGGTAAGATCTGTTAGTATAATAAAGCAAATCACCACTCTAAGTACTATTGCAAACCAATTCATATCTTGTTTTTGCATTGTGTATACTGTAATATAACTTTTCCATGGCTTAATCCACTAATATAAATTGATAGATTCATCAAAACAAGCAAACTATGCATCAAAAACAGAATCTGTCAAAAACAGAACAGTCTGTAGCGATCTGAACATCCACCATACTTATGGTACCCCAAAAATTCTACAAAAATTAGGAAAAACAAACAAGTTGTATAGAAAGACAGCGCAAAAGGAGTCAGAACCAATTGACATTCCAGTTAAAAATTTAAAATTGTGCACTACAGCCAAAGTTTCTGTCCTGCACCGTACAAACCAACAAGCATTGTAAACATCCTAAAGGCAAACCTTGGCACATTATTTTTTATAATACAATGGAATTATACAAGGGGATAATTATTTTTGTTGAAAAGTTTCTGTAATCAAGATTCACAAAGTTTCCGTGAGCATGAACAAAGTTCAAGGAGCTCCCCCACTTCAACAATGCTTGTCTCTCTCACTTTCACTTTCCTTTTTGAAAAGTTTTTGTGTTCCCCTCTTTATTTTTTTGTTTTTAAACTATATGAAAGCACTCAACAGAAATAAATGACTCTCTAAAACTTCCGGGTTGTCTCCCTGGCAGCGCTTTCTTTAAAGCCATTAAGCTAGGCATTTAGTGCTCAAGTAATGAATCCACCCGGATACCAAGGTATATCAAAGCCAGTTTTAATTAACAATGATTTGTAATTTAGTAGTGAGCAAAAAGTAACATATATCAAGCAACAATGAAGTCTAACTCTCTTCCTATGCATCGGCATGTCATAAAAGAACAATTCATGCACACCAAGTAAAGGCCAATGCATAGTATAAGCAGTTTCTTGCAATTCTATCGTGTTGGAAACATAAAGAGGCGGAGATAAAGTTCCTCTCTCATAATAATTGCAAGTAGGAGAATCAAGCACATGCATATTACATTCATCAAAATTATCATGTGCAATGGAAAAGGGCAACCCATCAATATAATCCTTAATAAGCACAAACTTCTCTGATATAGTGTAGTTGGGAGAATTCAAAAAGATAATAGGACTATCATGCATGGGTGCAATAGCAACAATTTCATGTTTAACATAAGGAACTATAGCAAGTTCATATCCATAAGCATAATTCATATTGGCATCTTGGCCACAAGCATAGCAAGCATCATCAAAAAGGGATATTTCAAGAGAATCAATGGGATAATAGCAATCATCATAGCAATCATCCTTTGGTAAGCACGAAGGGGAATTAAACAATGTATGAGTTGAAGAGTTACTCTCATTAGAAGGTGGGCATGGGTGATCAATCCGCTCTTCCTCCGTTTGTTCTTCGCTCTCCTCATCATCTTTTTCATCCAATGAGCTCACAGTTTCATCAATTTCTTCTTCCATAGCTTCCTGCAAAATATTAGTCTCTTCTTGGACAGCGGAGACTTTCTCAATAAAAGCATTAATATTGTAATTGTATTCATAATTTTCATAGCAATATCTAAGTATAGCAAGATTTTCAGGCCTATAAACATCATCATCAAAAGCTTCATACTTTTCAAACAAAGATTCAATTTCATAGGCAGCCTTAAAAGCAACAAATTCTTCTATTTGCTCCACATCATAGTAATCATAGATACTATTAGCATAAGAAGCTAAGGTTTCATTATCATTAAATTTGCATGAAAAGGGAAGGTGTGGAGCCCTCATCCTAGAGCAACAATTAATATCATATCTCAAGCATAGTTGCCTAGCATACCACTTCAACATTTGAATTTGATCCCATAATAGTTTCCCTTCTTGTGTCAAGCGATAATCCCTAAAGTATTCACGTTGATCCAACGTTACTCCCATAACATAACTGAATGGGGTTTTCTCAGGATTATTAAAGTAGTACATAATTTATTTCACATAACGAGCATCGAGGGTTTTAGGAGGTTCCCCATCTCCATGAGTAGCATCTACAACTAGTTCTTTTGGTATTTCGTGTTCCATATCCATAACTAAAGATAGAGAACAACTTAGAACAGCAAATAAAAATTACTTAGTGATAAAGCAAACAAGCACACATGAGAATATTCACCCCACGCTATGACTCCCCGGCAACGGCGCCAGAAAAAGGTCTTGATAACCCGCAAGTATACGGGATAGTTGTAGCCTCTTTCGATAAGTAAGAGTGTCGAACCCAACGAGGAGCTAAAGGTAGAACAAATACTCTCTCAAGTTCTATCTGCCACTGATACGACTCTACGCACGCTTGACATTCGCTTTACCTAGAACAAGTATGAAACTAGAAGTACTTTGTAAGTGTTGTTGGATAGTTTTGCAAGAAAGTAAAGAACGCGTAAATAAAAAGTAGGGGCTGTTTAGATAAAGATGCAATAAAGTAAATATAGCGAGTGTGGAAAAGTGGTGGTAGGAGTTGTGGAATTGTCCCTAAGCAATTGACTACGTTACTAGATCGATAGCAAGTTTTATGTGGGAGAGGCATAAGCTAACATACTTTCTCTTCTTGGATCATATGCACTTATGATTGGAACTCTAGCAAGCATCCGCAACTACTAAAGATTCATTAAGGTAAAACCCAACCATAGCATTAAAGCATCAAGTCCCCTTTATCCCATACGCAACAATCCCCTTACTCGGGTTTATGCTTCTGTCACTGAAGCAACCCACCATAAAAGAATCATGAACGTATTGCAACACCCTATAGTGGGAATCCCTCACGTTTGCACGACACGGAGGGCACAATAGGACAGCAACATAACCACAAGCAAATTAAATCAATCATAGCAATTCACCAACCACCAATAGGACAACGAAAATCTACTCAGACATCATAGGATGGCAACACATCATTGGATAATAATATGAAGCATAAAGCACCATGTTCAAGTAGAGGGTACAGCAGGTTGTGGGAGAGTGGACCGCTGAATATAGATGGGGAAGGTGATGGAGATGTTGGTGAAGATGATGGAGGTGTTGGTGAAGATTGCGGTGATGATGATGGCCCCCGGCAGTGTTCCGGCGCCATCGGAAGCAAGGGGGAGAGAGCCCCGCTTCTTCTTCTTCTTCCTTGACCTTCTCCCTAGATGGGAGAAGGGTTTCACCTCTGGTCCTTGGCTCCCATGGCTTGGGAGGGGTGAGAGCCCCTCCGAGATTGGATCTATCTCTCTATTTCTGCGTTTTGGAATTCTGCCCTGGCACCATTTCCTTTATATCTGGAGATCCGTAACTCCGATTGGATTGAAATCTTTGCCCAGATCATTTTCCAAGAATTAGATTTCTTGCGGCCAAAGAAGGCCATCAACCGCCTTACGAGTGGCCCACGAGGGTGGGGGCGCGCCCACTTTAAGTGGGCGTGGGCCCCTATCTCATGGCCACCTCGGGCATCGTATCGCGTTGATTCTTCCTCCCAAAAATCACAAATATTCCAAAATAATTCTCCGTCTGTTTTTATCCTGCTTGGACTCCATTTGATATGCGGTTTCTGCGAAACATAAAACATGCAATAGACAGGAACTAGCACTGGGCACTGGATCAATATGTTAGTCCCAAAAAATAGTATAAAAAGTTGCCAAAAGTATATGAAAGTTGTATAATATTGGCATGGAACAATCAAAAATTATAGATACGACGGAGACGTATCAACTGTTGCAATGCTTCCTTGAAAAGCACAAGCAAGCTTTGCTCGTCATGACTATCCAGATTGACCCTCGCCTAGTTACAACAATGTAATGTAAATCATTGATGTGTTCAATCAGCAGAAAACAGGAAAAATAATAACCATGAATAATAGCACTTAAGTTGGACACGAAGATGTGAAAATGGTGTTTGACTTCACTATAATCTTCCCATGATGGGAATATATGCACGTAGTCCCTAACAACATTGAAAGCATTGTCTTTTAAACTGGGAATAAATGGAATGGGGTTCCAATTGACAGGAATTGGTCATCTCTGCAGTTGGGATAGGTCTTCAGCCGGTGGACTTGCTGTACTTTTTGCTGGAGTGGGATTTTTCTGTGGTACGGCTGGTGCTATGGCAAATGAAATCGGTATACCTTTTGCTAGAGTGCAGGTCCTTTGTGGTGGGGCTAGTGGTGTGGCCAGTGAAGTATGGGTACAGTCTGCTAGAGTCGGTCCTACATTTTGTGTCACTGGTTGTACAGCCAATATAAGTGGGGTGATGTCTGATTTCTCTGGCACCACCACGTTTTTCAAGGACTTTGCTGGTGCTCCTTCAGGTTTGGCAATCACCCTCTTCCTTTTTGATGTCTGATGCACAAGAACAGCATTTGAGTGAAAAAACATGGTATGATGACATATGGAATATGTATTGATAATGGATGGGCATGGCATCTCAACATATATGATGAGTAAACTAAGCAGATGGCGGTGCAACAAAGTAGAAGAAATGCAAGAAAACATATGCAAGATACGCGCAATCAATAACCTTGCCAAATTAGAATAGGCACCTTGATGGGTGAACAGGACAGGCCATCTGCCTTTGACTCCTCGAGGTTAGAATAGTCATTAGGATCATATTCTGAACAAGAATCAACAGGTGGGGAGCGTATGAGTTTCATTGCATCCAGAATGGCATTCAATGCCTTGGTGCCAATTTTGTAAGTCATTGCAGTGTTCCACAATATTCTTCTGATGCGCGGATTCTGATATTCACTGTAATTGCGTATAATATCTGAGAACCATGAAAATATAAATAGTTGTGAGATTATCTTTGTAATGCAGATGATATTCTAACATAGGGGCGCCCCTGTAAGCACTTGTGTGCTATCACTGGATTTTGATGAGAGAGCTCACGTGTGCTGTAATATGGTGCGTGCATTTATATAATCTGGCGCAAGTACACAAAAAAATAGGCTCGAGAAGTAAGGATAGTTGGCAGATGATAGGTTCATAATATACTGTATAGAGAGTTATTGCCAAACCATGATAACAAGAGCACACAACAACTAGGCAGATCATAGTGTACATAACAGGGGTACACCATAACCACGATATATAAATCGGGAAAGTGGAACTGGCTTGAAAATACGGTGTTGTATTGCCGCTAGTAATTGAAAGCCTATCGATCACGTACAGGCTAGCTCTATCAGCTGTTGACTGCAGATGTCCCTACGCCCCTTCCTGACAAGGAACATACTGTACGTACTAAATACAGAATAAACAAAGAGGAACATGTTAAAGAACAGAAGAGGAAGCATATTCTTGAGGTTCTGCTTCATTGCATACAATGTTGGTTGCCCACTCATGATGAATCACAGCGCCGAAAGAAATGCAATTCCATGTTGTCTCTCTATATGTGGCAATTTTGAACAAGAGTCATTAGGATCATATTCTGAACAAGAGTCAACAGGTGGGGAGCATATGAGTTTCATTGCATCCAGAATGGCACTCAATGCCTTGGTGCCAATTTTGTAAGTCATTGCAGTGTTTAGCTTCAAGAGTGGACTGCTGCTAGTGCGACACAAAGCAGCTACACGGATCAAAGTGTAGATATAACGGGAAAACCTTAAGCATCAGAGTAAAATCAGCAAAGTGGAACTTGCTGGAATATATGTGCTAGTATTGCCGGTACGGCTAGAAAGGTTTCGGATACCAGCTCTCTTCAAGTGAAGGTGTGGTACTGTTAATATCAGTGTAACTCTCAAAGGCAACACAGCTCCCCGCATTTCCTTGCTATTCTTATAGGATTCAAGTGGGTAGGCCACTACAAATCCTATTCCTATGTTTACAAAATCCTACGAATCAAAGAGGCTCAAAGTGTCCATCACAACCAACCGTATAGACCTCTACACTGCAAATGTCCCTGCTCATCTTCAGTACAAGGAACATATTGTACTACTATCATACTCCCTCCGTTCCAAAATATAAGTCTTGGTAGAGATTTCCACTATGGATCACATACACATGTATCCAGATACATTTTAGAGTGTAGATTCACTCATTTTGCTCCATATGTAGTCCATGGTGGAATCTATACAAAGACTTGTATTTAGGAATGGAGAGAGTACATATTAAAGAAGAATGGAAGAGGAACATGGTAAAGAAGAGCAAGCAGATTTTGGATAATAAAATGTTGGTTGCGCAGTGCCCACACATGATGAACCAGAGTGCATTAAGAATGCAACTCCCAGCTGTCTCTCGACCATTTCAGGCGGTTGGATGAAGATCCTACGTCTCTTAACCCTTCCTCTTCCTCGTCTCTGATTCTTCCCATACATAACACCGCACGCGCCGCCGGCCGGACCACCGGTCCCCACCGCCTGTGTTCCTTCGCCACCCCCACCCCCACCCCCGCCCCAACCCCCACCCGCGTCGAGTTTTCTTTGTTCGGCGAGGCCCCACAACCACCCGAGCCCCTTCGTTCGCACCGGCGAACTCCGGCGAGCTCTGAAAAATCGACTGACCCAATTTTGAAATTTTGTCTACTGTGATTTAACTTGTGTGGAATATAAAAGGGGAAAACCATAAGCATTAGGAGTATAGTGTTGAGCGTGCCATGGCGGATCTGAAGGTGCAAACCGGACAAAGGCAACTTCGCAACCAAGACAAGAAATCAGAGGAAAGCAGTGGTGATCTATTTTCTTGCTGCGATAAATAAGTTGAGAAGATACGAAAGAGTACCACCTCTGGTGCGGCGTCGTGTATGCATCTGCTCAGAATTTGATGGTGCTGCGGTAGCGATGGCTGTCGGCAGCGTGGAAGCATATCTAGGAGGGTAGACGGTGGCGGCGGGGCGCGATGGACGAGACAGTCGTAGGAGCGGCGCCGGCAAGGTGGACGATGGCGGGGATGAAGCGAGAGGACGGGATGCAAGGATCCCGGTCCGAAGCCGTGGATGAGAGAGGTCGATCTCTTGTAATGGACGGCGGCGTCGGCATATCAGCTCCGGCATGGTGGAGGAGGACGGCGGTGGATGGGGTGGCGGACGGTGGCGGACGGAGGAGGCTGGGGTGGAGAGGGTGTTTTGGCGCCCGCGGAGTACAAATGGGGAAAAGGGAGGTAGAGAGGAAGGGGAGAACCATGTATTCAGGGCGCGCTTGTCTCAATGCGAGGAAATTTACAAACTTAGCCCCCGTTTCAAATTTCCTACATCACAGCAATATTAGTCGGTTGGGGATAGGACGGTAATCTTGCATACACTGAATATTTGCCGACGAGAGTTTGTTTTTGGCGCCCACCGTGTATGAATATGAATCGGGGAGGGAGTCGATTTCGGCCGAGGACACACTGTGTTTTGGCGCGCACCATGTATGAATCAGGATTAGAGGCGGTTACGTCACGTTTGGGTGAAATTACAAACCTACCCCTATAGAAATCCAGCAGATAGGCTTTGCGTGGCAGGTATAGGCAGTAGTAATTTCCATCTCGCAGATTTTGGTTTCAGGCGGTTACTGCGACTTTCCCCGCTTCGTTCAAATTTTGCAGAGTGCACGTTTACCGTGCCAGCTCAATTGGAATCTCGTTTGTATTCTATTTTTTTCAGGCGGGATCCATTTTAAATTGGAATTAAATTCTATATACATCATTTTTTTATATACTTTCAAAAGCAACTAATGGCATGATCTCAGATTCATAAGGTTCTATCCATCAATTTGGATTTTCAATATTTGAAACCACTTTATGTTGAAATCCAATGTATGCATTCATCGCTAATTGTCTCTGTATAATGTGTTTCACACACGCAACATATAGTGTAATCCCGTTTAGACATTAATTGCATATAAACCATGCATTGTTTGTAATTAAAGAATCTATAGATCACCAATATTGATAAACTTATTAACATTACACGTGTGCCCAAATTCAAATGAATATGCATGTTTGATACACCAATTTGCGTTATGATATTATCGATGTCGTGATCTCCAGTTTAAATATTTGAATCCCCTTTAATCCAGATATTCATCTCATATAGCTATCAATCATGCTTATATAGGACTATCTCTCTGGACCTGTAAGCGTTCATCATCTCTCAGGTATCTCTCGTGCTACCTGTATGTCGACAATGATCTTTTATCGTTGTAACACACTGATGGTACTCTCTCCCTCGACCTTCATCACTCTATCTCTCTCTAAGTATATCTCGCTCCCTGCTATGTGTCTCTAACTATGATTCTCCATGTGGAATCTCTTTCTCTCACACAAACACAAAACTTTGTCTCCCGGTGTTGGGGATATTACCACTAGGCGTAAACCGGCCTGCTTGGGCCGGGTTAACTTCATTAGTGGTATAAGCAGATGAAGGCCCAAGGCCTGTAGTCGGTTTAGAACATGTAGCCATAAACCGGCCTGATGTATAACTTGTATTGTAAGTTAGGAATAGAGAGATACCAACCGGAATACGAGTATGAACCGGTTGGGACTCTATGGACCGACGGGCGCCACCCGTGTATATAAGGGGACGACCCGGCGACGGTTCAAGGGAGAGAGAACCAACAACTCGAGCCTAGGAGAAGCTTGTTTGCTCCCTAGCCATCGAGACTACATCAATTCCATCACAACTAGACGTAGGCTTTTACCTTCATCGAAGGGGCCGAACTAGTATAAAACCCTCATGTCTTTGTGTCCGCTTTAACCCCTTCAAGTAAACTCGTAGCGATGGCTCCATGACTAAGTCCTTTCACTAGGACATCTGCCGTGACAAATCCATGACAGTTGGCGCCCACCGTGGGGCCATCGCACGATGGTTTGACGATCTTGGAGGGCAAGCTCAAGGGACTCTAAGGCTATGTTGTGGGCCGGATGACCAAGAGTCATCGCGGCAGGATCTACATCGACGACGCAGGATGGGGTCCCGAGGCCGATTCGATCGAGTACGGGTACCGGGTCCCCTTCGGCGGCATACATGTTTTCATTGGCAAGATCGGTGAGCCTGGGCCTGAGCCGGACATCTGCATCGACCTCGTCGAGACGGCTCAGCGTGCGAGATCTACCCAGGATAAACCGGCCATGAAGCGTGCCTTCGTTGGAGTCATCCACGGAGGAGAGCGTGAGGACGAGTCAGAACACGGTAGCGAGACCGTCATCTATTCCGGCGACGAGTCCTCGACCGGAGAGACCGAATCGCTATACCAGTTGCAAGACGACCAGGTTAAGGGCTGTTCCGATGGCGACAGTATTCCGGACCCCCCGGGCCATATCAACCGGGTTGGAATATTCATGGCCGGCACCCAGGCTGCGAATCATTCTTCGACCGCCGCAGCAATGCTCTCCGGATCAGCAGCGGGGCAGGAGGCCTTGTGCGTCCGCCGGTTCAAGTCCTATCCGATCTATTTGATGCACTAGCCGCGCTTATGGCAGAAGCCAATCCGGCAGATCAGGAGGCTCATGATGCAGGGATTGCAAGGGTGAAAGAGCAGATAGTACAAGCCAAAGCGGATCTGGCAGCAGAAAAATAAAGGATGGTTGCAGAGCGGGCCGCTTTGGACGCCCAGGCCTACAAACTCATGCTTGACCAGAACGCATCACAGGAGGTTTTGAAGCGGAAGCACAGATCACGCCTGCCATTAGGGTTTGACCCCCGAAATCTCTTTGAGACTCCAGGAGCTGGACCCAGTAATCCGCCGCAACACCTGGAGACAAACCGGATTGAGGCACCAGGACTAGGGGCGACGGTCCAGCCTCGCCTGATGGAACCTCCTCAACAGAACATTGTGGCCCCTCCGCCGGTCCAGAAGCCCCCGGGTCATTATTCGACTCCTATGGACAACCTTGTTGCAGCCGCCGCGCGATTGGAGGCTATCCCAGTCGAAGGGGACTCTCCGCAAGCGATAGAGATGCGCCGGGTTAAGGAGCTTCTCCGGACTGCGCTGATTCAGCAGGAAGCATATTCGTACAGCCGTGATCGGATTCACTCTACGCCCCGTCCAAGCCGGAGCTATAGCAGGTGCATGGATGAACCGGCCATATCAAGCAATGCGCGAGGCCGTGAAGCGGCCCGTGGCAATAACCCGGCAGGTGGTGTCCGCGATGCTCAGGATGTGGTGGACCGGGCCCGGGCACGAAGGGAGGCCGAGTTAGCAGCACAGGTTGATGCGGGTCAACTTACACCGGTTCGCCCTACCACCTTCGCCGGACCAGGAGTCGCATCCGCTTTGGGAGTGCCTTGCTTAATCCCCGCTTTACGCAATGTGCGCCTGCCCAAAGATTTCAAGGGTCCATGCAAGGTGCCGAATTACACCGCGGATTTATCCCCTGAAGCGTGGGTAGAGAGTTATGAGATGGCCATGGAGATGCTAGATGTGGATGAGGCCGTGTGTGCAAAATACTTCACCATGATGCTTGAGGGCACGGCTCGTACTTGGTTGAAGAGCCTACCGCCCAATTCTATCAGCTCATGGGCCCAGTTGCGGGCCCGGTTTATACAGAATTTTAAGGATACATGTAAGCAGCCCAAGTCCATAGTAGACCTGGCGGCTTGTGTCCAGTAGGAAGGAGAATCAACGACCCGTTGGGTGCGCCGCGTTTCGGAAATTTTGCACTCGTCTGACAGGATTAATGCTGACTCTGCGATCTTAACTCTGGAAGGCAACTGCCGGTTTGAGCCTTTAAAATTGAAATTGGGACGCATGAAGCGGTTCTGTAATGACATGGGAACCCTCATGGCTGCTTTAGTGAAGTATGCTGATTCGGATAGTACCAAGGATCCTGAGGCTGATGATGATGAAGCGGGGAAGGGAAGGAAGAATAGCAACTCCAAGCAGCAGCAGTACAAACCGGCGGGTCATGGAAACAAAGGCAAGCGCAAGGCGGATAGCAGCATGGACCTTGTGGCCAACACTAATGCACAGGACAGGGGGCAGCGGCGCAGAGGTAAAGCGGCAAATCGTAATGGGGTTCCCAATCCTAACGCAAGCCGTTTGAATTATTTGTTGAATCAGCCTTGCCCAAAGCACGGGACGAAGAAGTCGCCGGCTAACCACCTTTGGAAGGATTGTTATATTATGCAGGAGTTTAAAAACTCTAATGCCTTCCGGTATGACCATGGGTCAGGTGGCGGTTCAGGATCCGATTTCCATGGACCGGGTCACGATGGAGCTTCCGGTTCAGGTCTCAATCAGGGCGGTCACAACAACCAGAATAGTCAGAACGGCCAGCAGCAGCAGCAGCAGCAGTCGGGTTATCAGAGCCAGCCAAAGCAGTTGAACAATGGGCAATACCATGTTTTCACAACTAGCTTGGATAAGCGCGACCGAAAACTTCACAAGCGAGCGGTGAATTCTGTTGAACTAGCCTTACCACGTTACTTACGCTGGTCAGAGCAGCCTATCGTGTGGAGCAGAGAGGATCACCCGCCCCGGGTTGATAATCCGGGCCAGCTAGCATTAGTGGTAGACCCTCAGGTGGGGGGTTATAAGTTCACCAAGGTACTCATGGATGGAGGAAGCAGTATTAACATATTATACTATGAGACATTCCGGCGCATGGGTCTAACAGACAAGGATCTCAGACCGTCTAATACGGTGTTCCATGGTGTAGTGCCAGGCAAATCTGCACATCCTGTTGGTAAGATAGCCCTAGATGTGGCTTTTGGGGATGAGCACGATTCTCGGTCAGAAAAATTAACCTTTGAGGTGGTGAAGATCCGGAGCCCGTATCACGCCTTGTTTGGGCGGCCGGCTTATGCCAAGTTTATGGCGCGGCCTTGTTATGTCTACTTACAGCTCAAGATGCCGGGTTACAAGGGGACGATAACGGTTCATGGGAGCCGTAGGGTCGCTTTGGAATGTGAGGAAGGTGATGCGGCTTATGCAGAGTCGGTCTGTGCCACGGAAGAGTTGAAGTATTATAAGGACAATGTTGATCCGGCGGATATGACCCCTTTGAAGAAGCCAACTACAGAGCATGATTCGGATTTGAAGTTCAAATCGGCAGCTGAGACCAAGCTTGTTGACTTCGTGCCCGGCGATTCGTCCAAGCAGTTCACTATCAGTGCCAACCTGGATCCCAAATAGGAAAGCGCGCTCATCGAGTTCATCCATGAGAATCGGGACATCTTTGCATGGAAACCGTCCGACATGCCAGGTGTACCGAGGGAACTCGCTGAGCACACTCTTAATGTGGATCCTAAGTATAAACCGGTGAAACAATTCCTCCGCCGGTTTAATGAAGAAAGGCGCAAAGCCATTGGAGAGGAAGTGGCCAGGATTTTAGCAGCTGGTTTTATCGTTGAGGTATTCCATCCAGAGTGGCTTGCTAATCCGGTGTTGGTTCTTAAGAAAAACGGCACTTGGCGTATGTGTGTGGATTACACAGATCTTAACAAGGCCTGTCCGGCGGATCCTTTTGCCCTCCCCCGCATTAACCAGATCATTGATGCCACGGCGGGTTGTGAGCGTTTGAGTTTTTTGGATGCATACTCTGGATATCACCAGATCAAGATGGCGGTTAAGGACCAGGAGAAAACAGCATTTATTACTCCCTTTGGAGCCTTCTGTTATGTATCTATGCCCTTCGGGCTCAAGAGTGCCCAAGCCACCTATCAACGGTGTGTACAGAATTGCCTGCATAAACAGATCGGCCGCAATGTGCACGCCTATGTGGATGATATTGTAGTGAAGTCAAGACAGAAGGAGACGCTGGTGGATGATTTGAAGGAGACCTTTGACAACTTGCGAGTTTACAAGATGATGCTTAACCCGGCCAAGTGTGTCTTTGGTGTTCCGGCAGGCAAGTTACTGGGTTTCCTGGTGTCTAACAGAGGAATTGAGGCTAACCCGGAGAAGATTACGGCTATTACCTCCCTAGCTAAACCGAAGTGTATCAACGATGTTCAGCGTTTGGCGGGCCGAATCGCTGCACTGAGCCGGTTTATCAGCCGCCTCGGAGAGAAGGCCATCCCTTTGTACCAAATGCTGAGGAAGGCAGACAACTTCGTCTGGAGTCCGGCTGCTGATGAGGCATTTGAGGACTTGAAGCGGCAGTTAGCCAATCCACCGGTTCTTGCAGCTCCGGTTGACAAGGAGCCACTATTATTATACGTAGCGGGTAATGCTCGGGCAGTTAGCGTGGCTATTGTGGTGGAACGCAAGGAGGCAGGCAAGGAGTATCCGGTTCAGCGGCCGGTTTATTATATCAGCGAGGTGCTTATTGAATCCAAGCAGAGGTATCCACATTGGCAGAAGTTGGTCTATGGTGTCTTCATGGCCAGCCGGAAGTTGAAGCAGTATTTTCAAGGGCACCCCATCACAGTGGTCAGTTCAGCTCCCTTGGGTGATATCATACAGAACCGGGAGGCGACTGGCCGGATTGCCAAGTGGGCTATAGAGCTTGGGCCACACGGACTGAAGTATGTACCTCGGACGGCGGTGAAGTCTCAAGCACTTGTTGATTTCATCAATGACTGGACGGAGTTACAAGCGCCAGAGGAGAAGCCGGATCACACATATTGGACTATTCATTTTGATGGATCCAGGCAATTGGAAGGCTCGGGGGCTGGAGTCGTATTAACTTCCCCACGAGGTGATAAGTTTTGTTATGTTCTCCGCTTAATGTTCCATTGTACTAACAATGCAGCTGAGTACGAGGCCTTGCTCCATGGTCTCCGGATGGCTAAAGAGATGAACTTAAGCCGGGTTAAGTGTTTCGGTGACTCGGACCTGGTGGCTCAACAGGTGTCTGGCACTTGGGATTCTAAGGACCCGTTCATGGCTGCATATCGTCGGGAAGTGGATAATATTGCGGGTTGCTTCAAGGGTTATCAAGTGGATCATGTGGACCGTCGGAAGAATGAAGCGGCGGACGCTTTAAGCCGGTTGGGTTCTCAGCGCAAACCGGTCCCGCCTAATGTATTTTTGGACGTGTTGCACAATCCGTCAGTCCAGCTCCCAGGTGAAGCGGATTTGGCTATTCCTGACCCGGAGGCTCAGTTGGTGGCAGCATTACATGCTATTCCGGATTGGACGGTTCCTTATATTGCATACATGACCCGGGGGGAGTTGCCAGAGGATGAAATTCTAGCAAGGCAGATAGTCCGGCGATCCAAGTCCATGACGATTCTCAATGGTGAATTGCATCGTTGCAGTGTATCAGGGGCGTTTCAACGTTGTGTTTCTGCTGAGGAAGGCTGTGAAATCTTAAGAGAAATCCATGAAGGGGATTGTGGACACCACGCCGGTTCAAAGTCTCTGGTGGCAAAGGCGTTTCGTCACGGGTTTTACTGGTTGACACCACATGCTGATGCGGAGGCCTTGGTTAAACGGTGCGATGGATGTCAGAAATTTTCAAGGCGGGCGCATGTGCCGGCTCAAGAATTGAGGACGATTCCAATAACATGGCCGTTTGCAACTTGGGGGCTAGATATGGTCGGACCTTTTAAAAGATCCAAGGATAAGAAAACCCACCTTTTGGTGGCAGTTGATAAATTTACCAAGAGGGTTGAAGCAGAGCCTGTCAGCAAGTGCGATGCAGCAACAGCGGTGCAGTTCATCAAAAAGGTGATTTTCCGGTTTGGCTTTCCGCACAGTATCATTACTGACAATGGTACCAATTTATCCAAGGGGGCTATGAAGGAGTTCTGTGAACGTGAGCACATCCGACTTGATGTGTCATCAGTGGCGCACCCCCAGTCCAATGGACAGGCAGAACGAGCTAATCAAGAGATCTTGCGAGGCATCAAACCCCGGCTTATGGTCCCATTGCAAAGAACACCAGGATGTTGGGTTGAAGAGCTACCATCTATGCTATGGAGTATCAATACTATGCCAAACCGGTCCACAGGATACACACCATTTTTTATGGTCTATGGAGCAGAGGCAGTTCTCCCTAGTGATATCCGGCACGATTCGCCTCGTGTGGCAGCTTATGTTGAAGCGGGCAATGAGACAGCACGGCAAGACGCTTTGGACCTATTGGACGAGGCGCGTGATCTAGCGGCTGCCCGTTCGGCGATTTACCAACAAGATCTTCGTCGCTATCACAGTCGCCGGGTTAGAACCAGAACTTTTCAAGAAGGAGATTTGGTGCTTCGACTAATCCAAGACCAGACAGATATGCACAAGTTATCCCCACCTTGGGAAGGACCTTTTGTGGTCAGCAAGAATCTGCACAACGGGTCGTACTATCTGATTGATATTCGAGAGCATCAAGACTCACGTACATCAGAGGAGGAGACCAACAGGCCGTGGAACATAGCTCATCTTCGGCCTTACTATACGTGAGCCATCGGCTCTATCTATGTACATATCATGACAATGTATATATTATCTTTGATATATCAAACCGGAGCCTCAGCTAAAGCGGGGTCTCTGTCTATCTTATCATGCGTGGTTACATGGAGTGGCTCTGTTTAAAGCGGCCTCCGGTTTACCCCTTAACATTTGCTTTTTATATATCACTGGGGGCCTTGGTCGTGTCCGAACCAACGCGACACCCTTTGATAGGCGACAGCCACCAGATCATTTGGGGACATGGTCAAGTCTGAACCAGTCACGCCTCTTGGTCGGCCTAAGGCCACAAAATCACTTGGGGGCATGGTCGAACCCGAACCATTGCCACGCCTCTTGATCTGGCATATATGCCACGAATCATTTGGGGACCTGGCTGACTTGAATCATTGTCACTCCTATTGGGGGCCTTGGTCCTGTCCGACCATGGTAACACCATCTGATCAGCTCAGTATAGCATATTTTTGCAAACGGTTTTTATCATTGCCTTTGCTTCCATGATTTTCATGGTTTGTTTGTTCTTTGCTTTTGTCGGATTTCTTTTATGTCGACAAACACCTTTTTCCGGTTCAGCCGATGGATTTGATTCCCCTTTAATCTGGAGGAGTATGCCCGTTTCACCTTTTCCCTGTTAACATCATGGAGTAACAAGGGGGCTCGTATTGATTCAGTACGGTTTATACGGGAGCTATTTTCTCCCCCCTTTTTTTGATGGTAATGGTTCATAAAACCGCCGTTTCAGGCTTGGCTAAGCCAGCTTCATGCCCAAACATGGCAGGTATTTATGTATCACCTATTTGTTATATTACTGATACACATATCAAGATCATAAACCGGCTGGCGGTATAACCGCCACCGAAGTTCAAATTTTTCTGATTGCAGGAAATATGAATTGAAGTTTTTCAAACAAAAGCTTCAGTACTTATGCACGAAGGCATATTCCAGGCAGAAGTATTAACTATCCTATTACAAGGCAGCACGGTGCCCAAACAAGATCATTGTTTCTTTTGGGAAGATGTCAACGACAGCTATCCAAACCGGCTTCCAGTTCAAGCCTGCTCCTCATCCTCCGCCGCTTCAGTTTCCTCGTCTCTACCCATTGGCTGGAAATCAACAGTGGTCCAGTCGATTCCCATTAAAGCTTGGAAAACAGCCTCTTCATGGATCAGGGAAGACGGTTCAATATCAGGAGCATAAGTGTGCTTACGGATTGGAGGGATCAGATTCTCCGCTTCAACAGTTGGGGCAGGCACTCGCTTGTTTTGATCGTTATATTGTGCTTGATAATGCGTCAAATCTGCCTCTTCAGCTAGCTGGCAAGCCAGAGGGCGCACTGCACGGTTTATTGCCCTTAAATCCTCTTCGTTGAATTCAAAGCCATCTTCTTTCAGGCTGGGATAGCCTTGAGCTGCTTCCACAGGATCAAAATCTAGCACCCATGCCTTGGCCCGGATCAAGGCATTAATGGCTCCGGTTCGGGCAGCGGATTTTTTCAGCTCCTCAATCCGGGCTGGAAGCATTGACAACCTGCTAAGGGTGTCCTGGATTAAAGAGGGTGCCGGGTTGTTATGAGAAGCTGTGGTAATGATCCGCTGGGCTCCGGTATACAGTTGTTCCACCAAGGTGTAGGCAGCCTTCAGTTTCTTCCGCACATCATTTCCTAAGTGCCCAATGCGTGTGCCTACAACAAGATAGGAATGGTCTCAAACCAGATTTACGCTACAGCAGGTTCAAATTATCACAGAAGTTAAAAGGAGCTTACCAAAGATTGCAGCAGTCATGGAGTGTATTTGCTGCTATACGGCCGTCAGTTCATCCACCACCGGTTTAAGGGCAGCTTCAGCATTTTCCGCTCTTTTGGTTAAACCGGCCTTCTCAGTGGCCCAGTCAGCCCGCTCTTTCTTGAAGCCTTCTTTCAGCCGTTCAGCAGTGCTCAAGGCGCTGGTTAATTCTTGCTTTGCCTTATCTGTTTCAGTCTGCTGGGTTTTCAAGGCCTCCTGCAAATCGGCAATCCGGTCCTCCTTGATTTTCACCTCAGCCTGCATACAGACAGCGTTTAAGCTTTACACAAGCGATCCAAGAAATTGAAGTATCAACCACATAACAAAGTTATATGCCTGATACTTGGGGGCTAATGCACCTTCAATTTTTATATATTACTAGATGGCAAAGTCCCAAGCTCAATACAAGTATTCAACTTGGCACTTGGGGGCTAATGGCTATTTGATCAAGTTATGTTCTAAGGACAGTTGTCTATTGGAGCCCCGGTTTACTTATGCTAAGTTAGACCGGCCCTTGAGGGCTATACCGATGGGTTTCAAAAATGTTCAGGATTAAGTCCCGGTTTGACCAAGGTTACAAACCGGCCCTTGGGGGCTAGAAGGATGGATGCAATGGCAGCAAGAAAAGAAGTAAGTTACCTCAAATTTATCCCTCATCATCTTGACCAGGCCAGCTTCACAATCACGGCTAGTGTAAAGCCGGTTTAAATAGCCGGAGTGAAGATCTTGGGCACTCAGAGCAGCATATGTTTCTAGTTCAAACTCCCATTTTCCTTTGTTCAAAGTGGAAAAATCCTCTTTGATGGTATGCTTGGTAAGGGTGACAGGATTCCCGGGTTCAAAGCGGCCCACACCGGTGATCACAACATCATCATCTTTGGACTCGCCGGTTTGTGTTGGCGCGGCCGGTTTGTCGGCAGGAGTGTGGGATTTCTCAATCCGGACGGAGCTGGCAGGCGGATCAGCAGAGGCTGAAGTGTTAATAAGCCCTTCTTCGGGAATAACGTCGTCTTGCAAAGGAGGATCATTGGGGATATCTTCAGGAGTAAACATTTCATGATCCGGCGCTTGGTCATGTTCTGGGGCTACATCTTCTTCAGCCGCTTTATCCAGGCAGGCCTTCTTGCTTGGTTTCGGTTTGGCCCTGAAAGAAAAACAAAAAGTCAAGGAAAGGCATAAGCCGTTACACAGTATACTGGAAGCATATGTTCAGTTTAACTTACCCAGCAACTATTTTCAATGGTGGTAGCTGAGTGGCCGACGATTCACCAGACGATGAATGAGAAGTGACCTGATAATCGGAGTCGGATGGATTAAGAGGTTGATGGAAGAAACCCGCTTTAGGATTTAAATCAATAAAAAGGTCGGAGACCTCGGAGCGGCGTTTTCGAACCGGACTGTTCGGTAAACCGGCAGAGGTAACTACCTGGCCGCTGTGCCGGGTTGTGCGGCGAGCTTCGTGTTGCTGGGTCTTCATAAGAAATTGGGGATCCAAATAAGCAAGAGGATGAGAAAATTTAACTTTCCGGTTTGCCTGGCGAAATTTTGGCAAAGGCAAGATTTCTGAATCGGAAGAGAGAATAGTTACCTCAACGAATCCCGCATTGCTGGCTTCAGCGTCATCCTAACAAGCATCATCATCAATAAGGCGTGTAAAAAGTAAGCCAAGTGAATCAAGTTCTACCTCAAGATCCGGATTACCCACATCATCATCAATGGCTGGGTCAGATGAAGCGGTGGTTTTTCTCTTACGAGCTGGTTTCTTGATAACCTTGGTCTTGGGCCGGGTTGGCCACCCTGCCTTCTCCGTTTTATCTTGTGAAAGCTTCTTGCTCCAAAACGGATTATCACTCTGGATCAGCAATAATGAAAGGTCAGGCAGATAAAGCAGTAACAGGTTCAATAATAGAGCAATTAAAATCTTACCGCTGGCGGTTCGTTGGTGGTGAAGTAAGGAAGCAGACCGGTTTGAGCACAGAGGTGCTCCGATTCATTCAACATCTTCTTTACAGATTCTGTGACTTCATCGTCGGAGACTTGGATTTTGATATGTCGGAGTGGGTCATCGACGCTACCAGTGTATTCGCACATCAAACCGGGGCGCCGGCTCAGAGGCAGTATGCTCCATGATATCCAGCAGCGTGCAAGATCTATTCCTGTTAAACCGTTGGCCATAAAGGCTCGGAGCTTGGACAGCTGAGGAGCATACTTAATTCTCTCCTTGGCGCTTAGCCTTTGTGGAAAAGGGTGAGTGTTGCTGAGCCGTTCCGGACGGAAGCCAGGCAAGGGATTTTCATTGTCAGGGGAGGTATCCTTGCAATAAAACCAAGTTGCATTCCACTCCTTGGGGTGAGTATGGAGTTTGACGTGGGGATAGGTGATCTCCTTCCTCTTCTGAATGGCCATACCGCCCAGTTCAGTATTAGGACCGTCGGTGAATTCAGTGCGACGGTTCAGATGAAAGAGATCTCTAAATAACTCGACTGAAGGCTCTTCTTGAAGGTATGCCTCAGAAAGTACTTGAAAGTGACATAGATTGGTGACAGAGTTGGGGCCAATATCCTGTGGACGGAGCTGAAAATTGGCTAACACATCCCGATAAAATTTAGAACCGGGCGGTTTGAAGCCCCGGGCCATGTGATCTGCGAAGACCACGACCTCTCCTTCCTGGGGTGTGGGAGGACATTCATCTCCGGGAACCCTCCAGTGGATCGTATCTTTATCATCCAAAACGCCAATCAGGACTAGGTCGTCCAACTGTGATTCTGTGACGCGAGAGGGAACCCAATTGCACTCATACACTTGTTTGGCCATGACGAGATCTACAAGAAATAGGTAATCCAGTTCAAGGACATGCCGGATAAAAAGGTGTTGATCTAACTACGATAAACCGGCGGCAGTACCTATAAACCGGTCTTCTACAATGCGGCGTCATATGGATTCTGGCGGTTCAACCAGGGGACTAATGATATATACCGGTTTAGCAATTTTTCTATGGTAAAGTTAAACCTCCTGACCTAGGCGTCGGAAGCAATTGAAGCTATGGATAACTAGGTATGCATAAACAAGTTTCACAAAATCTTGTTACAGCCGCGGATCTACAGCGGGCTCATAAAAACAGAAAGTAATTCGAAGAGTAAGGCAGAAACAGAAGTGAACCATTGAGCGGATACGTGCGGGAGATCTATGGGCTTAGATAATTGCAAGCGGATGCTTAGAGATCACTACTAAACATAGCAGGAGTTCACGGGTTCATTCAAGGTTGGAGAACAGATATGAGCGCGCGATGAACGCAGCATGGACATGGAACCCTAAGAACGGATCTAGGTCAAGAAGAGAAGAAAGCTTACCGGGAACGGAGAAGGTGCGGAGAGATGCCGCAATACTCTGGTACGTTCAGGTTGATGCAGCGGCCCGAGACGAGGCAGAGGTCGACGGCGGTGGCGGAACTCCAAAGCTGGCGGCGTGAGGAAGAAGAAGAAGAAGGGACGAAGGGGAAAGAAAAGAAATGACCCTTCGGTCTTATTTATAAGCCAACCGAGCTAGGTCAAGTGCGCGGATCCAGGAGCTATAATTAAAAGAGGGCGTTATAAATGACAAATTTCATGATGACGTCATGCCGGTTTACAGCAACCAAGAATGATGACGACATGGCGGTTTACCAATTACCAGAAGATATCCAAGATGCAAGATTTTGTGAAGGATTGACATGAACCAGTTCAAATCAATCTGGGGCCTAATGTTGGGGATATTACCACTAGGCGTAAACCGGCCTGCTTGGGCCGGGTTAGCTTCATTAGTGGTATAAGCAGATGAAGGCCCAAGGCCTGTAGTCGGTTTAGAACATGTAGCCGTAAACCGGCCTGATGTATAACTTGTATTGTAAGTTAGGAATAGAGAGATACCAACTGGAATACGAGTATGAACCGGTTGGGACTCTATGGACCGACGGGCGCCACCCGTGTATATAAGGGGACGACCCGGCGGCGGTTCAAGGAAGAGAGAACCAACAACTCGAGCCTAGGCGAAGCTTGTTTGCTCCCTAGCCATCGAGACTACATCAATTCCATCACAACTAGACGTAGGCTTTTACCTTCATCGAAGGGGCCGAACTAGTATAAAACCCTCGTGTCTTTGTGTCCGCTTTAACCCCTTCAAGTAAACTCGTAGCGATGGCTCCACAACTAAGTCCTTTCACTAGGACATCTGCCGTGACAAATCCACGACACCCGGGGTCTCATTTCTCTCTACTATTCCCATGTGTGCCACTCGCACACCCCTCATACAGAGATGTCTTTCACTCCTTAGATATGAGAACCTACGACTCTTCCTCTTAAATATCTCTTTCTCACACACAAACACAAACTCTGTCTCCCAGGATCTCGTATTTCTCCATTGTTCTCTTGTATGTCGCTCACACACACTCTCTCCCTAGAGATATCTTGTGTTCCCTCATATGTCTCTCTAGCTATCACTCTCGTTGTGAAATATCTTTCTCTCTCATAGACACAAAACTCCGTCTCTCGGGATCTCATTTCTCTCTGATATTTGTTTGTATGTGACTCACATGCACCCTCTCTCTATCTCTCTCTCTCACACACACATAACTCAGCCTTCTGATCCACTCGACTCCTATCTCTAATGCACACTAGCTAGCATCTTTATCTTTCTATTTATCTGTTTCTCCATCAACCTTCTTTCTCGCCCTCACTCTTGATTCCTATCATGCACACTACATATGTTTCTCTCTACATGCAGTCAAGTGCCCTCTCACACACATATATAACTTCACCCTCTGAACCACCCGGCGGTCATCTCCAACACCCAAACTAGCGGATGTCCCTCTAGCTAGCATATCCATCTCTATATCTATCTGTAGTTTCTCCGTCAACATTTATTTCTCGCACAGAGTCTTGCTTCCTATCACCCATAGTATATATGTCTCTCCATACATATGCATTTATAGGTTGATCTCTTTTGCACAATCGTTGTGCCTCACTCCCTCTGCTCGCCATAGATGCATGCTCCAGCCCACGCCACTATCTCTTAAAGACAAAAACACATGCTCAATTGTCGGGCCTTCTTCCCTGCATTCTCACATGCATGCATATTGTCATACCAATTCGTCTCTCCCATGTCGTTGATCTTATGACTTATGTCTTCTTTCTTTTATCTCGATCATGCACGCGCGCACACACACACATCCCACGTATACATGTATACCTCTCACACATGCACGTTCAAGGTCTCTATGCCTCCATACGTAGTTAATTACCCTCAATCCTAATGCCACATCGAATCGTTCTCCTCTTGTGTGCACATAACTTCCGCCTGGATGGGTAAAACACACACTCACACTTAACAATCTCCTTCTAGATACCCCCCCCCCCCCCCCCCCCCGCCGCCGCCGCCTCTCACTCTTCCCCTATATCCCCAAAACCAATAAGACCATACCTTTGTTTAATTCCCGCCTACATGCACCATCGATATATAGTAGTCTTCCTCGGTGTCTCTCGAACAAACACGTTCTCTCGATGTCGACTCCTCTCACGCGCAAACACCTTCTCTTCCCTCTCTACGGGCATTTTCTCCCTTGCACCCCATCGTTGGTGGCCTCTGCCATACACATCACCTCTCTATGATGAAGCCATGCACACTTAAATTACATCCGCCACCGAGGACCCCGCGACACACTCACACGCACGCACGCACGCACACCCACCCCCCACCCCCCCCCCACACACACACTAAGACTCCATCTCTCTCTCTCTCTCTCACACACACACACACCACACACTAAGACTCCATCTCACACACACATGCTCTAGGCGGAGCATTTGTTCCTACCACCCTTCATCCAACCTTACCCGTATGATAAACAATCACCTTAATTTACTTGCATAACATGGACAAATTCCACTTTACTTTCTAAAAAAGCCGAACCCAATCGTTGCATAAAAGTTCGTACCATGCTTTTATGTTTACGAGCTAAAGTTCTAGCGCATGAAAGTCGAAGTATATACTTTAATCGATACAAAGTCTGTTTTTTCGAAGATCCACTATGATAATGAAAAGATTTCTACATATCCGGCCAAATCGATCAAGAATATCCCAATCTGATAAATCTGTGTAGTCAGCAAACTTATCATCTGTACCCTTATAAAAAACGAGTTGGCGATGATGGTATGTGAGGGAGTCCTGGACTAGGGGGTGTTCGGACAGCCGGACTATCAATGTCCGTCGGACTCCAAGACTACAAAGATACAAGATTGAAGACTCCGGCTCGTGTCCGGAAGGTACTTTACTTGGCGTGGAAGGCAAGCTTGGCGATACGGATACGTAGATCTCCTACTATTGTAACCGACTCTGTGTAACCCTAGCCCTCTCCGTTATCTATATAAACCGGAGGGCTTTAGTCCGTAGGACAACATACACAACATACAATCATATCATAGGCTAGCTTCTAGGGTTTAGCCTCCTTGATCTCGTGGTAGATCTACTCTTGTACTACCCATATCATCAATATTAATCAAGCAGGACGTAGGGTTTTACCTCCATCTAGAGGGCCCGAACCTGGGTAAAAACATCGTGTCCCTCGTCTCCTGTTACCATTCGCCTAGACGCACAGTTCGGGACCCCCTACCCGAGATCCGCCGGTTTTGACACCGACATTGGTGCTTTCATTGAGAGTTCCTCTGTGTCGTCACCGATAGGTTTGATGGCATCTTCAACCTGCAACACTGTCCAGGGTGAGACTTTCCTCCCCGGACAGATCTTCGTATTCGGCGACTTCGCACTGCGGGCCAATCACTTGGCCATCTGGAGCAGATTGAAAGCTACGCCCCTGGCCGTCAGGTCAGATTTGGAAGCTTAAACTTCACGGCCGATGTCCGAGGAGACTTGATCCCCGATGGACTCGAGCCACAGCCAAGCGTGCCGCACTGCGACGATGGGCATGATCTAGCTCTACCGCCGAACAGTGCCTTGGTGGCCGCACACGGATCCGCTCCGGCCATTAGCCCGGAGCCGGTCGCCCAGATCGAGGGCCGGTGGATAGACGCCGCCCTGGGGGCTTCAACATCCACGGCGATGGAGCCGAACACTAATCCTGTCCCCTGCGAAACTCGTGACTCCGAGGTGCCGGACTCCTCGCCGGACTCCGAACCTCCCGCGCCCCTACCAATCGATCCGGATTGGGCGCCGGTTATGGAATTCACCGCCGCGGACATCTTCCAATGCTCGCCTTTCGGCGATATATTAAATTCACTAAAGCATCTCTCGTTATCAGGAGAGTCCTAGCCGGATTATGGCCAGGATGGTTGGGATGCGGACGACGAAGAAATTCAGAGCCCACCCACCACCCACTTTGTAACCACTGTCGACGATCTAACCGACATGCTAGACTATGACTCCGAAGACATCGACGCTATGGACGACGATGCCGGAGACGAACAGGAACCAGCGCCCACAGGGCACTGGAAGGCCACCTCGTCATATGACGTATACATGGTGGATACCCCAAAAGATGGGGACGGTGAAGGAACAGCGGAGGCAGATTCCTTAAAGAAACAGCCCAAGCGCCGGCGTCAGCGGCGCCGCTCTAAATCTCGCCACAGCAAGAATGGAAATTCCGGCACAGGAGACAATAATACTCCAGAGAATGCCGAAGACAATCCCCTCCAGCAAGATTCCGCGCAGGAGGATGCAGAAGCAAGCCCTCATGAGGGGGCGGCAGATGAAGAGGTTGAGGATCATAATTATATACCTCCCTCCGAAGACGAAGTAAGCCTCAACGATGACGAATTCGTCGTACCCGAGGATCCCGTCGAACAAGAGCGCTTCAAGCGCAGGCTTATCGCCACAGCAAAAAGCCTGAAGAAGGAAAAACGGAGGCTCAAAACAGCGGAAGATACACTCAGAATGAGATGGAGCAAAATGCTCAAAACCGCAGATAAGTACGGCAATGGCCACCAATCAAAGAGCTACCCGAAGCGCAAGCTGCTACCAGAATTCGAGGAGGAGGCCATAGAGCCCCCACCGTCCAAAAATAAAGAGGCTGCCTGGCTGGATAGACGGCCAGATGATAGGCCAAATTCTGACAGCGGCGCCCCACATAAACCAACCAACGAACCTGGAAGGATAGATGGCCCAGCCAGATCCATCTACGGGCCAAAGGAGAAGGCCCCAGGAAGCAAGACAACACGTCAAGTGTCCGATGATAGCGGCACACACAAATACAGGGGCGCCGCACACCCACTATGTTTCACTGACGAGGTGCTGGACCATGAATTCCCAGCAGGATTTAAACCCATAAACATAGAAGCCTACGATGGAACAACAGACCCTGGAGTCTGGATAGAAGATTATATACTACATATACATATGGCCAGAGGAGATGATCTCCACGCCATAAAATACCTACCCCTCAAGCTCAAAGGGCCAGCCCGTCATTGGCTTAAAAGCCTCCCAGAAAATACTGTTGGAAGTTGGGAAGAGCTCGAGGATGCGTTTAGAGCAAATTTTCAAGGGACTTATGTCCGCCCTCCGGATGCAGATGACCTAATTCATATAACTCAACAGCCCGGAGAGTCAGCGCGGAAATTCCGGAACAGGTTCCTCACAAAAAAGAACCAAATAGTCGACTGTCCGGACGCTGAAGCCTTAGCAGCTTTCAAGCACAATGTCCGAGACGAATGGCTCGCCAGGCACCTCGGTCAAGAGAAACCGAGGACAATGTCCGCACTGACAATCCTCATGACCCGCTTTTGTGCGGGCGAGGATAGCTGGTTAGCATGATGCAGCACCAGCGACCCAAGTACATCAGAGATAAGAGATGGAAACGGAAAATCGCGGCGCAGAAAAGAGAAGCGCCAGAATAAAGAGAAAAGCCCAAAGAGCGCGGCAGTCAACGCCGGATTCAAAAGCTCGCGGCCCAATAATACAACACAGCCTCTTAAGGATGACAATGATGAATTGTCCAACTTAAACAAAATTTTGGGTCGGATATGTCAAATCCACAGTACCCCCGGAAGGCCTGCAAATCACACCCACAGGGATTGTTGGGTTTTTAAACAGTCCGGCCGACTAAATGCCGAACACAAGGGGCTCGACGCATCAAGCGAAGAAGATAAACCCCACCAGCAGAGCACCGGAAAACAAAAGACTTTCCCACAAGGGGTCAAAACAGTAAACTCACTTCATGTGATAATACGGAAAAATAGTGCGGCACTTTCTAAAAAGAGCTTCGCACGGTCCAACCCAGCAGACCGTAGAGATTGGATATCAAAACCAATCACTTTCGACCACCTGGACTATTCCAGAAGCGTTCAAAATGCGGGACGGACTCCCCTGATATTGAATCCCATAATAGATGGATTGCAATTTACTAACGTCCTAATGGACGGAGGCAGCGACTTAAACCTGCTATATTCAAACACAATCCGTAGGATGGGGATAGACCCTACCAAAATTCGACACAGCCGCACTTCCTTCAAAGGAGTGACGCCGGGCCATTACGCCAAGTGCACAGGCTCCATATTACTGGAAGTCGTGTTCGGATCGCCGAACAATTCTCGACGCGAAAAATTAATTTTTCATATCGTCCCGTTTGATAGTGAATATCAAGCACTCTCGGGACGACAGGCTTTTGTCCGCTTCAACGCCATACCGCATTATGCATCTCTTACACTCAAGATGCCCGGACCGCGTGGTGTAATTTTAGTGCGAGCGTCACTTAAAGACCCCGGACTTGGATAGACGAATCCGGCGTCAGTGGGCTAGGGGCTCCCTAGCCGCATACCCCTTTACAGGGGGCTGCGCGCACAAATCACCGCGGGTTTATACAAACCCCGCTTTAATTATTTATATTTCTAATATTTTTCGCACAATTTGTTTTTAAAAACTAACGTTCCTCTCTTTTTACAGATGAACAACGTGCATACCCGTCCAGGATAACGGCGCAACGGAGACACAGGGACAGACATGCAGTAGGGACCCGTTGTGAGGATTCTTTTCAGATTAAGACCCTGCGTAGACCTTTTTCACTATCTTTCGTTGTTATTCTCCCTTGGTTTCTTCCTATAGCCAAAGCGGAGCCTGACGCTTTGGCATCGGCCGCGTCAGAAGACCATGCCTGTACCTGGACACTAGGGGCTTAGGGCATCGTTTTGCCCATTATTATAAAGACCGAACACCTTAGGGAGTGTTCGGCGTCTTGAGTTAGGCATTATATGCATCAGCTCCGAATCATGTCTTTGGTCAAATGTTGGGTTTGCCCGGCTCCTGTGTTTTGCTGCCTTACGTTCCGTATCATCGGCTAACGCGGCACCAGGAGAACTACTGCGATTGTGCCCCAGTTCGGCTGGGCGAGCACCTCAGTAGAGAAAGCCGAAAACTGACTGTCATGATGCAGCGAGAGACTGGTCAGCCCTCGATCGACTATCGGAATGTTTAGAATTCCCCGCTTTGACGAAGGGCCGTTTCCCGGTCAGGCACACGCGCTCCGACTTTGGAGAAGAGCGATGCCACCAGGGGCTATATCGTAGCCCCACCCTCGAGCTCCACTGGCTAAGTGAAAGTGATAAAGCATTATAGTCCGGATTGCCTCGTTCGCTACGCTACCACCTCCTTATAATAGGACCGAGACGTCGGATTAAGTGTGAAAATGCGCTATTTTTGCGAACACCCCAACACCTTGTGCGTGGGGGCTGAAGCCGAAGACTGCATCTTTCAGGTTATACACAAGTATACGTAAACGGCCGAAAAGGAGAAGTTTTACTACTTGGACGCACAAGTATAAAAAGCAGTTATAACATAATCATTGATTTATAAGCTAATGCGTTCATTTGAACGTTACATTTTTCGAGCACTGCGACTCTATTACATGGGCGCCACGCATAACTTCCCCGAAATAGTGCTCGGCAGGGAGCCGGTTTTCATCCGAACCCTGGGCAGCAACAGCGGTGGCGTCCATCTCGGGACAATACGCCTTTACACGGGCAAGAGCCATCCGCACGCCCTCTATACAGGCCGACCGCTTCATCTCCTTTATATGCGGCACCGTTCTAAGGAATTGCTGTAATAAACCAAAGTAGCTCGTCACCTTGGACCTCTCTGGCCAGACATGGGCCACGATGTCAGTCATGGCAAGTCCGGACAATCTATTTAGCTCGGCCCATTCGGCCAACCGGTCTGTCAATGGAAGTGGGTAATCCGGACTGTGCAATTGAGACCAATATAGCTCTTCCGTCTTGTGATCCTTCTGGCTCTGGAAGTGCTTAACGGCATCGGCCGCACTTGCAGCTAAGTCCATATACGGATCCTCTGGACTCCACAGCCGCTCAAATTGAGCGTGCTTTCCATCCATAAATCGGCGATGCAGCAGAAAAGGCTTGCCAGCCACGATCTCTCCGGCCTGGCGCAGCTCCTCCTTCATAGCCCGCATTGCAGAGTGGGCATCCTTGGCTTCGGCGGTGGCCTTCTTCAGGTCTTCCCGCTCCGATAAGCGCTCCTTTTCAAGAGCCTCATTGCGGTCGGCCGCATCCTTTACTTTCATGGCCAATTCGGCCACCTCGGCCCTGCTTAGGCAGTGCGCAGCCTTTTCGGCTTTCAACTCCTCGGCCGCCATCGAGGCAGCCGCTTCACTCCTTCGGGCTTGCTCCTTCGCTCAAGCAAGTTCGGCCCGAAGGCCCTCCACAGCAGCAGCACCATCTGTATAAACAGCATATAATTTATCAGAGGAGGGCTTTGACCCCCCCTAATAAAGCGACTGTGGAGAACTCTTTTACCTTGCGACTCGTCAAGTCGCCTGTTGACAAGTGCGATGTTCGCATCTGCCAAGTCCAATTTCCGATTTAACTCGGCAAACTCACTAGTCCGGCTAGCCCCCGGACTATCCGCCACCTGCATAGGAACGACGGAATTCATTTCTTTAGATTTCGATCCTCGGTACGCTGTCGTTTCCGACAACCTACCGAGTCTCAGGGGCTACTATCTATACAGGGCGCATTTTTTATATGCAAAACTGTTAAAAGACAAAGGGGTGTGTTATTCTCGCATACCTCAAATCCCGCCAGCAAACTCATGGCGGCATTACGCAATCCGCTCTCAGCGGACGAAATCCTTCCAACCACCATACGCATTAATGCACGGTGATCTTCTGAAATAGACGCCCTCTCGAGCAAATTCTTCAGTTCTCCCGGCCGGACACTAGTAGGCGCCAAACTCTCTGGCCCCTCCGGACTCGGGGATACCCTCCGTGATGACACTTCGGGTTCGCCTGCCTCATCTGGCGGCGTTGCGGATGGAGGCGTATCCCTCTCCATCATCTCCGGAAGAAGGTCCCCTGAAGATGAACTCATCTGAGAAGGCTGCAGATTCGAACTGCAATATAAATATTTTGGTTATCTACAGAAGCACAAATGAAGGTATTTCCTTACTAATCAACTCTCTCTTTCATACTCACGGCTCGCTGGAGGGCCGATCCTTTGATGATGATTGTGCGTCCGGATTCTTTCCGGGCGCCGGACCCCCCGGGGAAGATCTCTTCCCATGCTTAGGGGCTTTGGCCTCCGGATCTTCGGAGGCGGTCCTCTTCTCCCCCTGAAGGGAGGAGTTCTTGCTTCCTCCTTCTTCGGTCGCCCCTTTGGGCGAAATATTAGCTCCTCTATTTTCCCCGTCGCCCCCTTCTGTGGGCACAACCTCCAACATTCTGACCAGCACGGGCTCCTGTGCGGTCTCTGGGAGGGGGGCCGGACACCTTATCAGCCTTGATCGCGCCACCCATTCCTGTAAAGAACAAAGGGTCAGAAGGCGAACTCTAGAAAGGCACATAAACAGAATGTCCGGACTCTGAGCTACTTACCTGAGTATCCGGGTGATCGCGGCTTAGACCTCCATCCTCGGCTAAATCCGGACACGCCACCCGCGGTCCGAAGAACAACTTGTACATCTCCAAGGGTGTCGCACCCATGAAGTGTTGGAGAATCCGAGGTCCCTCCGGGTTGAATTCCCATAGACGGAGAGGACGGCGTTTGCAGGGCAGAAGATGCCTGATTAGCATGACCTGCATCACCTTGATCAGGTCGATCTCCCTCGCTCGGAGATCTCGAATCCGGCCCTGCAGTGAAGGCACGTCTTCGGACGGCCCCCAATTGAGCTCTTGGTTGACCCACGACATCAGTTGGCGTGGAGGTCCCGGGCGGAATAAGGGCGGCGGCTTTTGCTTGCTGCCCCTTGGAGTGGTAATATAGAACCACTCCTTCTGCCACAATCCAAGTTCCTCTTGGAAGGAAACCTCGAGCCACGGGGCATCGACCTTTTTGCTTATGGTCGCCCCGCCGCACTCCGCTTGACGCCCCCCGGTCATCTTTAGCTCCACCTTGAAGGTCTTCAGCCATAAGCCGAAGTGGGGAATGACGCGGAGGAAGGCCTCGCAGACGATAATGAATGCGGAGATATGGAGGATGGACTCCGGAGCCAAGTCGTGAAAGTCCAGCCCATAGTAGAACAGGAGCCCTCTCACGAAGGGATCCGTCGGGAAGCCTAAACCCCGACGGAGGTGGGATACGAAAACGACGTATTCACCGGGCTCGGGGGCTGGCATAGCCTGCCCTTGGGCAGGCAACCTGTGCGAAACCTCGTAGGCCAGGTACTTGGCCTCACGCAGCTTCAATATGTCTTCCTCCGTGACGGAGGAGGGCATCCACCGGCCCTGGAGGTCGGAGCCGGACATGATTAAGGATCCGAAGCGCTCGAATCTGAGGCTCTGGGTGTTGGAACCGGGAGCTAGGAAGAGATTCGATGCGAGGTTGAAGAACAATGGCGAGCCTTGGTCCTCTTATAAAGGGGAAAAAATACCAAGGGCCGTCTCCGTGACCGTTTGGGATTCCCCTTCGATAGAGGAGGCGTGGCGACGGGAGCGGTTGGGTTACCCACGCACGTATTGATGAGAATCCCGGAATAAGGGGAACACGATCTCTGCTTCGACAAGATGTGCCAAGGAAACCGCTTCGCTAAGCATTCTGAGGTGGTACAGTAATTCAAACAAAGGCCTGGTGGCGGTGTGATGTCACGCCGCATAACACGTCAGCAGATTGAACTAAGTGTACATTTTATTCTCTCTGCGGTGGAATGTGGAATTTATTTTGCAGAGCCGGACACTATCCTGGTGTTCATTATCTTCTCTGGATTATTCAAGGGAGGAACCCGCCTTGCAATGCCGAACATTATGCACGCCGGACTTATCGTCATTGAAGACTGGTTTAGGGGCTACTGAGGGAGTCCTGGACTAGGGGGTGTTCGGACAGCCGGACTATCAATGTCCGCCGGACTCCAAGACTACGAAGATACAAGATTGAAGACTCCGGCTCGTGTCCGGAAGGTACTTTACTTGGCGTGGAAGGCAAGCTTGGCGATATGGATACGTAGATCTCCTACTATTGTAACCGACTCTGTGTAACCCTAGCCCTCTCTGGTATCTATATAAACCGGAGGGCTTTAGTCCGTAGGACAACATACACAACATACAATCATACCATAGGCTAGCTTCTAGGGTTTAGCCTCCTTGATCTCGTGGTAGATCTACTCTTGTACTACCCATATCATCAATATTAATCAAGCAGGACGTAGGGTTTTACCTCCATCGAGAGGGCCCGAACCTGGGTAAAAACATCATGTCCCTCGTCTCCTGTTACCATCCGCCTAGACGCACAGTTCGGGACCCCCTACCCGAGATCCGCCGGTTTTGACACCGACAGTATGCCTGCCATCTTGTAATACAAACCGTATGATCTATATCTGACGGATAGAAAGCAAACTATGATAATTTTACAAAAGATACCTGCACCTCTCTCGACATCCTTATCTCCCACAACCTCATTGCTCAGCAATTAAAAAGGAAGTCTCTGGAACAATATAGCATGGTGGCCGCTGCCGCCTGCCGGCGCCGTCCATCCCCATGCCTCCGCCCATTCCGACCACCAGTCACCACCATGCTCGACTCCTCCTCGCCTTATCTCTCATCTTTCATTTTTCCGATGACATTCTCGAGATACCAGTTTTTCGATAAAATTCTCGAGATATCATTAGTTTTTACACATGGGATTACTCCAGCATGGGCCAATCACAACAGGTGTTTTGTCAAAAAATGTATATTGATGTTCCATGCAATGCACGAGTATCTTGCTTGTAATTATATAACGCAAATCACGAGCAGGAAGTGACATTTTTTTGACACAACCACGTTAACATGGCCACGTAAATCACTAGCTAAAGTAAATACCATTATACTTATATCTCGATGCAAAAGGTTGAGTACATGTTTGAAGAGTAGAGTCACACACATGCACTCTGTCTCTCAGAATCTCTCACACACACACCAGTTACGTGACGCCCACTTAAGCAGACACATATGTTACAATTTGTGCACCCGCGAGTACACATGATGCTGCGCATTTATTTAAGCTGGAAGGCGAACCCAAATAGTAGCTGCATTCATTCCCCTCCCGCCGCCTCTTCTCTAGTCACCGTCGCCCGGTAGCCATGGCCCGGCCGAAGGTAACAACATACGCCATACTCCCGCCGGAGCGGCGCTTTAATATGGAAATTTTAGTGGTCATGCATGCATCTTTTTGTGCTAGCACTCCTATATAAGGGTTGACCGGTCGCTTCCCGCGGACGTGCGCGGGCGGTGGAAGAGGAAGGAGAAGGGAAGTGGGCTGTGGAGTAATGTTTTTACCACAATTTCTTAGGAAATTGAGTGCAATAATTGAGTAGTTTTGCAAACTACCAGTACTACACCTGAAACGGTTCAAAACCTATACTCCCTTGCCAGCGTGCGCTTCCCGCGTGAAATGGTCAGCGTCGCCCAGGAGCGTCAGTGCCGCATTAATGCCCGGCCAGAGCGGAGGCGACCTCTCACTGGCGCCGGCTTTGAAGTGGCGCGATAGCCGAGAGAGCGCCGCTTCCCGATGCACGCGACTGCTCCGCGTCGAGACTGGCCATAGGCCCAATTTGGATCCATGGGTTAGAGTTAGTTTGAGCTAGTTGGGGCTCAAATAGCCCTAAAGTATCCAAGCATGAGGGTTTAAATTGGAGCAAGTTGCACCGAACCCACAAAAAAAACTACCCCACCCAAGAGGTGCTAACTGGAGATAGTTCGCATTGGGACCACTGAAAAATCAATTTTCTCTCTCCATCAAGTGCATTTATTGTCAATCTAACCCTGTCACCCAAACACCTCTTTGGCTACAGTTAGTTTAGGGTTAGTCATGAGTTAGTCTAAGCTCTAGCTAAGTTAAAGTATCAAACAGGAGCAGTATAGGACATGCAAGTTGCTCAGAGCATACAGTCAAATTCGTACGTGAAAGGATTTTTTTCTTTTTGAAAACGGAACGTGAAAGGAATTTTTTTTAGAATGCTCTTGGCATGTCGCTAACATGTGATGAGTTAACCGACCTCAATAGACGGCAAAAACGCCAGCCCGCCGCACTTTGATAGAGACAAGGAGGGAGAAGAGATACATGCTGCTGGATTACTAGAGATAGGTGTTGCATGGAAGCCAAGAAATATGGTGATAGCGTGGGTTAGCCATGTACTAGTATGATGTAACTACACTGGGTTGCTGTGTTTTGTACTCTTCCAGTCCACTTTGGAGATGATTGGTTGATTTTATATCGTTGAATAATATTAAATATTATGAGTGCAGACGCTCCACCACGAGGTTCCTTGCTCCTTCTCGGTCGTCAGGAATCTATGTTCTTCCACTCTATTTTTTACGTGAGCTTTGTTCATCCTTTTGCCAACACGCGAGACATCTAGCATCAAGGTGCACGTGTATGCAAGGATCGTTCCATCTATATGAAGAACACGTGGGACTGGAACTACGAGATGGACATGTACCCAGGAGTGGACGTACGAACCTGAGTAATGTAGCGCAGTAAGTGAAGTAGAAAGGCACAAATGGTATGAACATGCGTGGCATATAGGGTGTGTTTGGTTGCGTTCTCGTCTCAGCATAGTTGTTCCCTCTTCATGCATGCTCAACTCAACACCCCTCTTCATGCATGCTTCTAGTGTATTTGTGCTAAACTAGTGTGGACTCATGCACCCTCCATACACTCTATCAAACACCCAAAAGTAGGTCGAGAAGGGAACTCTTGGGCGGCATTTGTCTCTTACTACGTACTACCACTAAATGTTGTATGTGCAATTCACGGTGATGTTATGGAGTACGTGCCTAAGTACTCTACTACTATTATATTAGTTGGAGGCACATATTAACTTTTATATTTGTTTACGTGTATGTCCCGAGACCTTTCAACTAGACATGTCTTTCTCTCCAGGTCGCGCTTTGCATCGTTCATACCACTAAGTACTACTACGTGTGGTCTCCGACCCAGAAGTGGAAGAAGTGGAGACGCTCTACCACGCTGTTTTTTTAAGCTGGGCTCTACCACGTTGTTCATGTCCCACTTCTTTCGCTGACGTGTGGGACATCCAGCACGTGCCATGTTTGGCACTCTTCGTCGTAAGTGTTGAAACACTAGCATTCATCAGAAATAAAAAATAATTATAAATCAATAGTGACACTATTTTTTTAGAACCAATCAGCAGTGATACTATACCACGTGGTTTCCTTGCTCCTCGATATCGGAAAGAATACTTCCGTTCGCCAACATGTGGGACGTCGACCATCCTGGTCCACTTGCCATGCATGCAGAACTCCAAGGGAGAGTCACCCCGGTCATCGCGCCGCAGTAACAATGACTAATGAGCCATCAAATCACAGGCCCACTTCTCACTTTGAAGTTTCTCGGACGAAGGAACCATCATGACTTCATTGAATTCTGCTTCTTGAAGAAAACTATTGTACCAGCAGTACTGCTAGCTATACTAGTTACTCCAACAGAGGCCTCCTTTCGTTCATAGGATAGGAATTTTATAGGAATATGAAAATTATAGGAAGTGAGATGACATGCATCTCAATTCCTATAGAGAAAGAGATGCCATTTGATGCATAGGATAGGAATTTTTCCATTTAGTCTAGGCTAATGTACTGGTAATTGGCTCTAAAAACTACAGTAGTAACAAGTAGTACTGGTACATGCTCGTACTCAGACACAGAAACACACACACTAACTACTAGTACTACTACTTCTCACATGCTGGCCAGACGCCGTCGTTCTCCTTCTCGGCTTTCTTGGTGACACCCCACTGTGCTTGGATCTTCGCCAACCTCTCCGCAGCAGCGCGTGCGTCCTTTTCTTTCTTGCGACGACAGGCCTCTCTTTTCTTGAGTGCTTTCTGACTTTTCCGCTCCCTCTGTGCGGCTTTGGCCGCCTCTTGCTCTACCGCCAATTCGGCCTTGGCATTTTAAAATTCCTTCCACGTAGTTATGAGGTCGCGAGCGGCGATGAACTCGACACGGCGGGATGTCGTCACTTCCCAACCATTTTGTGTGCGATCGTGGGCGGCGAGGAACTTGGCGCGACGGGATGCCATCGTTGCCTTACCGGTTAGTGTGCGGCGCGGTGGCATGAACGACGCTTGGTGAGAGCTCTGGGGTGGAGTGGCCGGACAACCATATAGTGCATTGGTTTGTCAAGAGCTCAAGGACAGAAGACGAAGGAAATTTGGATTCCACTTCAATCCTAGTCATTTATTACCTAGTAAAATGCATTGGTGGTCATCGAACTTGTCTTGATAGCTCACTTTGATCATTGTATACGAGATATGGTGATTATACGGTCACTGGCTCAGCGTATAGCTCCGTATTTGTCTGGTTGATCAGTCAAACAGTCCGCATGCGCCTCATTAGCTCATGTTCTTCATCTATCTACGCGGGCCTACCTGTCAATGGATAAAGAAATATTGTAAAAACCAAAATTATGCGTATGTGGGGAATCAAACCACGGACTCGTCGCTGCAACGCACCCTCGTCAGCCAAATGAAAATGAAATACTTCGCATCAGACACTATGCGTATGTGGGGAATCAAACCACGGACTCGTCGCTGCAACGCATCCTCGTCAGCCAAATGAAAATGAAATACTTCGCATCAGACACTCATGCTCACATTGTCAAAGCATGCTAATGCATGCACGTCGCCCTCTAAATCAAAGTCCTGCTCATGGCGCAACGCAAACGGCGAGCCCATCACCAGCGCGCCCCAGCGGTGCCTGGCATTACTGCTTAGACGTTTGATGGAGGCCTACGCGAATGCCGAGCATGTATTCACCTGGCTCAACACCAACGGTCATACTCGGAGCGCCTTGCTCATGTATATCGTCCATCACAACGACAATCTATAAAACAGCCTAGCTAGAGAGGGTAGTATGGTAGTATGGTACGGAGTATGTACTATCGTGAGCGACCAATCTTAGTGCCACCGGACACCGAAACCCCTTCCATTCCTATAGCGTGCTTCCCGCCTGAAACGGTCACCGTCTCTCTAGAACGTCAATGCCGCATTCACCGGACTTAACTGCAGGTGCAATTGGTGTGTCACTGACATGCGGGCCAGATGCCCGTTGGGCCCACATGTCAGTAACCCAACGCATCTGCAGTTAAGTCACTGAAGCGGCATCCGCATTCACGCCCGACAAACCTACTCCGGTGCCAGTTGTCCATCCGTCTGCCGCGGCTCATTGCCATTTGCCTGCTATATTAACTTGAGCCCCAGCTCCCAGCCATAGCCAAAGACCCACACTTATTCTCCTCCGGTCCCTTCCTTATATTGGCACCACTCCAACCATGGCCTCCAGGCGCTCCGAAGCTCTCTTGGACGTATTGTCGTAGGAGCAGACGAGGGACATCGGCGGCTCCGCTCCAAGCGCGCTCCAAAGCTCTCTTCGACGTACTGTCGCAGGAGCAAACAAAGGAGATTGCCCCCTCCCCCCCCCCCCCCCCGGGCCACCCTCCGCCGCCACGACCACAAAACCGGTGTGCATGCACGGGCACAGCCGGCGGCGAGGAAGAGTAGTACACGGTAGGTCGCCGCCACTCTGGTCCCAGGAAGGCCACCGCTACTCCACTCAGTCGACGCCAAGCTTGGTGCGGTAAACATCGGCGGCCGATTAGCCGCTTGATGGCGACGTGGAGGCAGAAATCTTCAGAACCTTGTGCTCCGGAGGAGGAGGTTATCGAGGCGGATGAGGAGGAGGCAAAGGCAATGGCCGACTTTCTCGTGTTCATGGCCGGACATGGTGGTCGGGCGCCGGCGATCGTTTAGATTAGGTTTACAGTAGGTTTTAGTATGGTTTGTGCGAAATATGTAATGAATTTCGTCCAATTTGTAGGAAAAGTTTTCGAAATGTAATGAATTTAATCCGATTAATTTGAAATTTGCTTTGTTTGCACGAATTTCGTCCAGTTAGTTCATATAGTTGTCAAAAGGTATGCGGGCAGCAACGGATGGCATCCATCAGTGTCCTCGGATAGATGCCGGTGTAAATTTGTGGGCCGGCGCTGGAGATGCCCTAACTATCATGCTATAATCGCTAACAGTCCTCCATTATTTGGCAGGGAACAGTTATCCCTCGATCAAAATCAGATCCGCGGTGTTTTGCACTTCTCCCGCGTAAGAGTGTAAACTCTTGCTTACATAAAAATGGAGCGAGTGGACGACACTGTAGCACGTCATATCACTCGAACTAGCCTGCCTAACGATCGGGAAAGCACCGCCCTCGTCATTTTGTTCTGGATTTCTATCGATCGATCGCACGAAAATGTTACGCTTTGCAAGTTCTAAAGGAAAAGGCGGCACACTTATGACTCGTACGCATCGCACCCTCGACAGTCCGGCTCGCACGCCGCTCACCAGAGGGGACACACATTGTCTTGCAATTTCACTGACATGTGGGACTGTAATTGAATAAACCATCGATGGCCGAAATCAAATCTCTCGGCGGGCGTCGGCTGAGAAGAGAGAAACGGGGGAGGGAGAAGAGATCGCCTGCCCGCCATGCACGAACTCCAAGAAATATATGGTGATAATGTGAGGTGGGCCATGCTGGAGTCCGGACCACTTCCGGAGCACGCTCTGACCGCCCTGGCCCCTCAGGACGCCACCCCGGTCATATCGCAGGCCCAACCTTTCCCACTGTAAGTTGTTCGGACGAAGGAACCATCATGACTTCGTTGAATTCCGCTTCTTCAAGAAAACTTACTGTACCCACAATACTGCTACCACACGTGAAGACTGGACGGCACTATACCACATCATATCACTGAAACCCACTAGGCCAAACTAGCCCGCCTAGGTCATCTTTTTGGAACGGAGGGAGTACGTCTCTGCACTACTATGATTTTGTGTTGTACGTCTCTATACTTTTGCTAGGATTTTCCTACCCTAAGAACCAAATGAGGCCTGAATGTATCTGTGTCGACTATTGTCTGATCGATCACTAAGCCTACAATTTTAGGAGCTAGGGCTATTGGTCGATCGACGACAGATAAGTATAAGCGTACCACGAGCTCATCAGCCCCAACGTTTCTCTTCGGTGAGTGTTTTGCAAGTACTATAGCTCGCACAGTAGCAAGCCTACTAACACCAAGAATCATCAAACAAGCCCTGCTGATATGATAAACAGTTCAAACTTACATCTACGCATGCCAAATATTACATCAAAAGCTGGTGAGGATACATCTGTTTTCATAACTCGGAGAGGGTTCGCATGATTCACTATCAAACAAAAGTAGCAAGTACCGCCCACACAAGACAGTGCACTAGCCCTAAGATGGTTTGATAACACGCATCGTTCTGGTAATTAAACACAGGGCAATGCAAACTACCCTGAAGGATTAGCGCGACCAACTATTTCTTGTCACCACAGCACGGACAGCGGCATGGGAATCAATCTCTGGGGCGATGTCCACAACACTGACCGCGACATCGGAATCGATCTCTGGGGCGATGTCCACAGGATGGACAGCGGCATCGGAATCGATCTTCGGGGCGATGCCAACAGGACGGGCCGTGACATCGGAATCATCAAGGACGTCCACCGGCACCTGCACAACCCTAATATATTAGCAAGCACATTGCAAGAACCACAATTATGGTAATAAGCCATTATTTTTTTACCTTGTGTAGCTCACCGGGGGATCTCATCCCTCCGGGGGCAATATCCTCATCCTCAATGGGGGCCATCACCTTGCCAGGGGAATACTGCTTTTCAACGGCAACTATCTCCTCAAACTCGGCCTTGAGCCTTGCATAGGTGGCCATCAGAGTTTCTGGGGTAGGCATGGTGGGGCCCTTGCTGTTCTTCCAACTTTCTTTGAGGAGTTTGTCCGCCAACGTCGTCAACTCTTTGGCCAGTGCTTGTTTCTTGGAGTTCTTCGTCTCCATGGGTTGGCCCACCAACATGGTCAACTCGTTGGTCGGTGCTCGCTTCCTGGAGATCGCTGTCTCTAGTGGGTTGTCCGCCGGCAACTCTTTGCCTAGTGCTCCAGGATCCATCAATGAACTGACAAACAAAAAGCAATCGAAAGGAAACCACAATCGCAATGAAAACGGGAAAAGAATAGGATGTGAGAATCAGTCAGTGCTTCACAAAAAGAAGATTCTTGGAATGAAAATATAGCAGCATAACTGATTCGCCCACCTTTCCTTTGTTGGTACAGAATAAAAATGGCAGAAGTGAGTAGCCTGGAGTGAGGTTTTCTTCAAGAAATGGAAGAAAGGGCTTGAACGAGCATTCCAGTGAAATGATGGTTGCTTCGTCCAGTCCAACTTGGAGGCCACCTTGAAGGAAATATGCCCTAGAGGCAATAATAAAGTTATTATTTATTTCCTCATATCATGATAAATGTTTATTATTCATGCTAGAATTGTATTAACCGGAAACTTGATACATGTGTGAATACATAGACAAACATAACGTCACTAGTATGCCTCTACTTGACTAGCTCATTAATCAAAGATGGTTATGTTTCCAAACCATAGGCATGTGTTGTCATTTGATTAATGGGATCACATCATTAGGAGAATGATGTGATTGACAAGACCCATTCCGTTAGCCTAGCACTTGATCGTTTAGTATATTGCTATTGCTTTCTTCATGACTTATACATGTTCCTGTAACTATGAGATTATGCAACTCCCGTTTATCGGAGGAACACTTTGGGTGCTACCAAACGTCACAACGTAACTGGGTGATTATAAAGGAGTACTACAGGTGTCTCCAAAGGTACATGTTGAGTTGGCGTAATTCGAGATTAGGTTTTGTCACTCCGATTGTCGGAGAGGTATCTTTGGGCCCTCTCGGTAATGCACATCACTATAAGCCTTGCAAGCAATGTGACCAATGAGTTAGTTACGGGATGATGCATTACGTAACGAGTAAAGAGACTTGCCGGTAACGATATTGAACTAGGTATTGGATACCGATGATCGAATCTCGGGCAAGTAACATACCGATGACAAAGGGAACAATGTATGTTGTTATGCGGTTTGACCGATAAAGATCTTCGTAGAATATGTAGGAACCAATATGGGCATCTAGGTTCCGCTATTGGTTATTGACCGAGAATAGTTCTAGGTCATGTCTACATAGTTCTCGAACCCGTAGGGTCCGCACGCTTAACGTTACGATGACAGTTTTATTATGAGTTTATAAGTTTTGATGTACCGAAGTTTGTTCAGAGTCCCGGATGTGATCACGGACATGACGAGGAGTCTCGAAATGGTCGAGACATAAAGATTGATATATTGGACGACTATATTCGGACACCGGAAGAGTTCCGGACGTTTTCGGAGAAAACCGGAGTGCCGGAGGGTTACCGGAACCCCCCAGGGAGAGATAATGGGCCACATGGGCCTTAGTGGAAAGAGAGAGGGGCGGCCAGCATGGTTCGCGCGCCCCCTCCCCCTCTAGTCCGAATTGGACTAGGAGGGGGGGCGGCGCCCCCGTCTTTCCTTCCCCCTCTCCCCCTTCCTTTCCCCTCCTAGTAGGAGTAGGAAAGGGGGAGTCCTACTCCTACTAGGAGGAGGACTCCTCCTCCTGGCGCGCCCTCTAGGGCCGGCCGGCCTCCCCCCTTGCTCCTTTATATACGGGGGCGGGGGGCACCCTGGGACACACAAGTTGATCTACGGATCGTTCCTTAGCCGTGTGCGGTGCCCCCCTCCACCATATTCCACCTCGGTCATATCGTCGCGGAGTTTAGGCGAAGCCCTGTGCCGGTAAAGCATCATCATTGTCACCACGCCGTCGTGCTGACAGAACTCATCCCCGAAGCTTTGCTGGATCGAAGCCCGGGGATCGTCATCGAGCTGAACGTGTGCTGAACTCGGAGGTGTCATACGTTCGGTGCTTGGATCGGTCGGATCGTGAAGACGTACGACTACATCAACCGCGTTGTCATAACACTTCCGCTTACAGTCTACGAGGGTACATGGACAACACTCTCCCCTCTCGTTGCTATGCCATCACCATGATCTTGCGTGTGCGTAGGAATTTTTTTGAAATTACTACGTTCCCCAACAGTGGCATCCGAGCCTAGGTTTTATGCGTTGATGTTATATGCACGAGTAGAACACAAGTGAGTTGTGGGCGATACAAGTCATACTGCTTACCAGCATGTCATACTTTGGTTCGGCGCTATTGTGAGATGAAGCGGCCCGAACCGACATTACGCGTACGCTTACGCGAGACTGGTTTCACCGTTACGAGCACTCGTGCTTAAAGGTGGCTGGCGGGTGTCTGTCTCTCTCACTTTAGCTGAATCGAGTGTGGCTAAGCCCGGTCCTTGCGAAGGTTAAAACAGCACTAACTTGACGAACTATCGTTGTGGTTTTGATGCGTAGGTAAGAACGGTTCTTGCTAAGCCCGTAGCAGCCACGTAAAATTTGCAACAACAAAGTAGAGGACGTCTAACTTGTTTTTGCAAGGCATGTTGTGATGTGATATGGTCAAGACGTGATGCTATATTTTATTGTATGAGATGATCATGTTTTGTAACCGAAGTTATCGGCAACTGGCAGGAGCCATATGGTTGTCGCTTTATTGTATGAAATGCAAACGCCCTGTAATTGCTTTACTTTATCACTAAGCGGTAGCGATAGTCGTAGAAGCAATAGATGGCGTAACGACAACGATGCTACGATGGAGATCAAGGTGTCGCGCCGGTGACGATGGTGATCACGACGGTGCTTCGAAGATGGAGATCACAAGCACAAGATGATGATGGCCATATCATATCACTTATATTGATTGCATGTGATGTTTATCCTTTATGCATCTTATCTTGCTTTGATTGACGGTAGCATTTTAAGATGATCTCTCACTAATTATCAAGAAGTGTTCTCCCTGAGTATGCACCGTTGCGAAAGTTCTTCGTGCTGAGACACCACGTGATGATCGGGTGTGATAGGCTCTACGTTCAAATACAACGGGTGCAAAACAGTTGCACATGCGGAATACTCGGGTTAAACTTGACGAGCCTAGCATATACAGATATGGCCTCGGAACACGGAGACCGAAAGGTCAAACGTGAATCATATAGTAGATATGATCAACATAGTGATGTTCACCATTGAAACTACTCCATCTCACGTGATGATCGGACATGGTTTAGTTGATTTGGATCACGTGATCACTTAGATGACTAGAGAGATGTCTGTCTAAGTGGGAGTTCTTAAGTAATATGATTAATTGAACTTAAATTTATCATGAACTTAGTACCTGATAGTATTTTGCTTGTCTATGTTTGTTGTAGATATATGGCTCGTGTTGTTGTTCCGTTGAATTTTAATGCGTTCCTTGAGAAAGCAAAGTTGAAAGATGATTGTAGCAATTACACGGACTGGGTCCGTAACCTGAGGATTATCCTCATTGCTACATAGAAGAATTACGTCCTGGAAGCACCGCTGGGTGCCAGGCCTGTTGCTGATGCAACTGACGATGTTAAGAACGTCTGGCAGAGCAAAGCTGATGACTACTCGATAGTTCAGTGTGCCATGCTTTACGGCTTAGAACCGGGTCTTCAACGACGTTTTGAACGTCATGGAGCATATGAGATGTTCCAGGAGTTGAAGTTAATATTTCAAGCAAATGCCCGGATTGAGAGATATGAAGTCTCCAATAAGTTCTATAGCTGCAAGATGGAGGAGAATAGTTCTGTCAGTGAACACATACTCAAAATGTCTGGGTATAATAATCACTTGATTCAACTAGGAGTTAATCTTCCTGATGATAGTGTCATTGACAGAATTCTTCAATCACTGCCACCAAGCTACAAGAGCTTCGTGATGAACTATAATATGCAAGGGATGGCCAAGACTATTCCTGAGCTCTTCGCAGTGCTAAAAGCTGCGGAGGTAGAAATCAAGAAGGAGCATCAAGTGTTGATGGTCAACAAGACCACTGGTTTCAAGAAAAAGGGCAAAGGGAAGAAGAAGGGGAACTTCAAGAAGAACAGCAAGCAAGTTGCTGCTCAAGAGAAGAAACCCAAGTCTGGACCTAAGCCTAAAACTGAGTGCTTCTACTGCAAGCAGACTGGACACTGGAAGCAGAACTGCCCCAAGTATTTGGCGGATAAGAAGGATGGCAAAGTGAACAAAGGTATATGTGATATACATGTTATTGATGTGTACCTTACTAATGCTCGCAGTAGTACCTGGGTATTTGATACTGGTTCTGTTGCTAATATTTGCAACTCGAAACAGGGACTACGGATTAAGCGGAGATTGGCTAAGGACGAGGTGACGATGCGCGTGGGAAATGGTTCCAAAGTCGATGTGATCGCGGTCGGCACGCTACCTCTACATCTACCATCGGGATTAGTTTTAGACCTAAATAATTGTTATTTGGTGCCAGCGTTGAGCATGAACATTATATCTGGATCTTGTTTGATGCGAGACGGTTATTCATTTAAATCAGAGAATAATGGTTGTTCTATTTATATGAGTAATATCTTTTATGGTCATGCACCCTTGAAGAGTGGTCTATTTTTATTGAATCTCGAAAGTAGTGATACACATATTCATAGTGTTGAAACCAAAAGATGCAGAGTTGATAATGATAGTGCAACTTATTTGTGGCACTGTCGTTTAGGTCATATCGGTGTAAAGCGCATGAAGAAACTCCATACTGATGGGCTTTTGGAATCACTTGATTATGAATCACTTGGTACTTGCGAACCGTGCCTCATGGGCAAGATGACTAAAACGCCGTTCTCCGGAACTATGGAGCGAGCAACTGATTTGTTGGAAATCATACATACTGATGTTTGTGGTCCAATGAATATTGAGGCTCGCGGCGGGTATCGCTATTTTCTCACCTTCACAGATGATTTGAGTAGATATGGGTATATCTACTTAATGAAACACAAGTCTGAAACATTTGAAAAGTTCAAAGAATTTCAGAGTGAAGTGGAAAATCATCGTAACAAGAAAATAAAGTTTCTACGATCTGATCGTGGAGGAGAATATTTGAGTTACGAGTTTGGTCTACACTTGAAACAATGCGGAATAGTTTCGCAACTCATGCCACCCGGAACACCACAACGAAATGGTGTGTCCGAACGTCGTAATCGTACTTTACAAGATATGGTGCGATCTATGATGTCTCTTACTGATTTACCGCTATCGTTTTGGGGTTATGCTCTAGAGACAGCCGCATTCACGTTAAATAGGGCACCATCAAAATCTGTTGAGATGACGCCTTATGAACTGTGGTTTGGCAAGAAACCAAAGTTGTCGTTTCTTAAAGTTTGGGGTTGCGATGCTTATGTGAAGAAACTTCAACCAGATAAGCTCGAACCCAAATCGGAGAAATGTATCTTCATAGGATACCCAAAAGAGACTATTGGGTACACCTTCTATCACAGATCTGAGGGCAAGATTTTCGTTGCTAAAATCGGATCCTTTCTAGAGAAGGAGTTTCTCTCGAAAGAAGTGAGTGGGAGGAAAGTAGAACTTGATGGGGTAACTGTACCTGCTCCCTTATTGGAAAGTAGTTCATCACAAGAACCGGTTCCTGTGATAACTACACCAATTAGTGAGGAAGCTAATGATATTGATCATGAAACTTCAGATCAAGTTTCTACTGAACCTCGTAGGTCTACCAGAGTAAGATCTGCACCAGAGTGGTACGGTAATCCTATTCTGGAAGTCATGTTACTTGACCATGACGAACCTACGAACTATGAGGAAGCGATGATGAGCCCAGATTCTGCAAAATGGCTAGAGGCCATGAAATCTGAGATGGGATCCATGTATGAGAACAAAGTATGGACTTTGGTTGACTTGCCCGATGATCGGCAAGCCATTGAGAATAAATGGATCTTTAAGAAGAAGATTGACGCTGATGCTAATGTAACTGTCTATAAAGCTCGACTTGTTGCAAAAGGTTTTCGACAAGTTCAAGGGGTTGACTACGATGAGACTTTCTCACCCGTAGCAATGCTTAAGTCTGTCCAAATCATGTTAGCTATTGCTGCATTTCATGATTATGAAATTTGGCAAATGGATGTCAAAACTGCATTCTTGAATGGATTTCTGGAAGAAGGGTTGTATATGATGCAGCCAAAAGGTTTTGTTGATCCAAAAGGTGCTAACAAAGTGTGCAAGCTCCAGCGATCCATTTATGAACTGGTGCAAGCATCTCGGAGTTGGAATAAATGCTTTGATAGTGTGATCAAAGCATATGGTTTTATATAGACTTTTGGAGAAGCCTGTATTTACAAGAAAGTGAGTGGGAGCTCTGTAGCATTTCTGATATTATATGTAGATGACATATTATTAATTGGGAATGATATAGAATTTTTGGATAGCATAAAGGGATACTTGAATAAAAGTTTTTAAATGAAAGACCTCGGTGAAGCTGCTTACATATTGGGCATCAAGATTTATAGAGATAGATCAAGACGCTTAATAGGACTTTCACAAAGCACATACCTTGATAAAATTTTGAAAAAGTTCAAAATGGATCAGGCAAAGAAAGGGTTCTTGCCCGTGCTACAAGGTGTGAAGTTGAGTCAAACTCAATGCCCGACCACAGCAGAAGATAGAGAGAAAATGAAAGATGTTCCCTATGCTTCAGCCATAGGCTCTATCATGTATGCAATGTTGTGTACCAGACCTGACGTATGCTTAGCAATAAGCTTGGCAGGAAGGTACCAAAGTAATCCAGGAGTGGATCACTGGACAGCGGTCAAGAACATCCTGAAATACCTGAAAAAGACTAAGGATATGTTTCTCGTATATGGAGGTGACAAAGAGCTAGTCGTAAATGGTTACGTCGATGCAAGCTTTGACACTGATCCGGACGATTCTAAATCGCAAACCGGATACGTGTTTTTATTAAACGGTGGAGCTATAAGTTGGTGCAGTTCTAAACAAAGCGTCGTGGCGGGATCTACATGTGAAGCGGAGTACATAGCTGCTTCGGAAGCAACAAATGAAGGAGTCTGGATGAAGGAGTTCATTTCCGATCTAGGTGTCATACCTAGTGCATCGGGACCAATGAAGATCTTCTGTGACAACACTGGTGCAATTGCCTTGGCAAAGGAATCCAGATTTCACAAGAGGACCAAGCACATCAAGAGACGCTTCAATTCCATTCGGGACCAAGTCCAAGTGGGAGACATAGAGATTTGCAAGATACATACGGATCTGAATGTTGCAGACCCATTGACTAAGCCTCTCTCACGAGCAAAACATGATCAGCACCAAGACTCCATGGGTGTTAGAATCATTACTATGTAATCTAGATTATTGACTCTAGTGCAAGTGGGAGACTGAAGGAAATATGCCCTAGAGGCAATAATAAAGTTATTATTTATTTCCTCATATCATGATAAATGTTTATTACTCATGCTAGAATTGTATTAACCGGAAACTTGATACATGTGTGAATACATAGACAAACATAACGTCACTAGTATGCCTCTACTTGACTAGCTCATTAATCAAAGATGGTTATGTTTCCAAACCATAGGCATGTGTTGTCATTTGATTAATGGGATCACATCATTAGGAGAATGATGTGATTGACAAGACCCATTCCGTTAGCCTAGCACTTGATCGTTTAGTATATTGCTATTGCTTTCTTCATGACTTATACATGTTCCTGTAACTATGAGATTATGCAACTCCCGTTTACCGGAGGAACACTTTGGGTGCTACCAAACGTCACAACGTAACTGGGTGATTATAAAGGAGTACTACAGGTGTCTCCAAAGGTACATGTTGAGTTGGCGTAATTCGAGATTAGGTTTTGTCACTCCGATTGTCGGAGAGGTATCTCTGGGCCCTCTTGGTAATGCACATCACTATAAGCCTTGCAAGCAATGTGACCAATGAGTTGGTTACGGGATGACGCATTACGTAATGAGTAAAGAGACTTGCCGGTAACGAGATTGAACTACGTATTGGATACCGACGATCGAATCTCGGGCAAGTAACATACTGATGACAAAGGGAACAACGTATGTTGTTATGCGGTTTGACCGATAAAGATCTTCGTAGAATATGTAGGAACCAATATGGGCATCCAGGTTCCGCTATTGGTTATTAACCGAGAATAGTTCTAGGTCATGTCTACATAGTTCTCGAACCCGTAGGGTCCGCACGCTTAACGTTACGATGACAGTTTTATTATGAGTTTATAAGTTTTGATGTACCGAAGTTTGTTCGGAGTCCCGGATGTGATCACGGACATGACGAGGAGTCTCGAAATGGTCGAGACATAAAGATTGATATATTGGACGACTATATTCGGACACCGGAAGAGTTCCGGACGTTTTCGGAGAAAACCGGTGTGCCGGAGGGTTACCGGAACCCCCCCGGGAGAGATAATGGGCCACATGGGCCTTAGTGGAAAGAGAGAGGGGAGGCCAGCATGGGCCGCGCGCCCCCTCCCCCTCTGGTCCGAATTGGACTAGGAGGGGGGCGGCGCCCCCCTCTTTCCTTCCCCCTCTCCCCCTTCCTTTCCCCTCCTAGTAGGAGTAGGAAAGGGGGAGTCCTACTCCTACTAGGAGGAGGACTCCTCCTCCTGGCGCGCCCTCTAGGGCCGGCCGGCCTCCCCCCTAGCTCCTTTATATACGGGGGCGGGGGGCACCCTAGGACACACAAGTTGATCTACGGATCGTTCCTTAGCCGTGTGCGGTGCCCCCTCCACCATATTCCACCTCGGTCATATCGTCGCGGAGTTTAGGCGAAGCCCTGTGCCGGTAAAGCATCATCATTGTCACCACGCCGTCGTGCTGACGGAACTCATCCCCGAAGCTTTGCTGGATCGAAGCCCGGGGATCGTCATCGAGCTGAACGTGTGCTGAACTCGGAGGTGCCGTACGTTTGGTGCTTGGATCGGTCGGATCGTGAAGACGTACGACTACATCAACCGCATTGTCATAACGCTTCCGCTTACGGTCTACGAGGGTACGTGGACAACACTCTCCCCTCTCGTTGCTATGCCATCACCATGATCTTGCGTGTGCATAGGAAATTTTTTGAAATTACTACGTTCCCCAACACACCTTACCATTGCTGGTAAAGGTGTGGGTTTTGTGATATGACGGGTCATGACGGCCACACCGGGGTGATAGGTGAGTCTCGGCTGTAGCACCTCGCTGTGATTTGGTGGATGGCACGCGTGCCCGGATGCTTTGAAATGTCCCACATGTAGATAGAGCGGCTAGTCATATAGCAGTGCTCAATATTGTGCACCGCAACCAAGGCGGAGAGGAAAACGAGAGAACTACGTAATTAATGCATGAGTTTAATTAGGGTAGTTTTGTAAAGTACGAGATACATTCCTCCAATCGCAAAATGCCATGGTTCATGATATTTGAGATTTGAGCCCTATAAACCGGAAGGGAGGGAGTACTGTATGCGGTGTAGTCTACTCACTTGTTGAAATCTCTAGAAAGGCAAATAATCCTTTCCGGTTTACAGGGCTTGATAACCCACAAGTATAGGGGATCGCAACAGTTTTCGAGGGTAGAGTATTCAATCCAAATTTATTGATTCGACACAAGGGGAGCCAAAGAATATTCTCAAGTATTAGCAGCTGAGTTGTCAATTCAACCACACCTGGAAACTTAGTATCTGCAGCAAAGTGTTTAGTAGCAAAGTAATATGATAGTGGTGGTAACTGTAACAAAAGTAAAGACAGCAAAAGTAATGTTTTTGGTATTTTGTAGTGATTGTAACAGTAGCAACAGAAAAGTACATAAGCGAGAACCAGTATATGGAAAACTCATAGGCACCGGATTAGCGATGGATAATTATGCCGGATGTGGTTCATCATGTAACAGTCATAACATAGGGTGACACAGAACTAGCTCGAGTTCATCAATGTAATGTAGGCATGTATTCCGTATATAGTCATACGTGCTTATGGAAAAGAACTTGCATGACATCTTTTGTCCTACCCTCCCGTGGCAGCGGGGTCCTATTGGAAACTAAGGGATATTAAGGCCTCCTTTTAATAGAGAACCGGAACAAAGCATTAGCACATAGTGAATACATGAACTCCTCAAACTATGGTCATCACCGGGAGTGGTCCCGATTATTGTCACTTCGGGGTTGCCGGATCATAACACATAGTAGGTGACTATAGACTTGCAAGATAGGATCAAGAACACACATATATTCGTGAAAACATAATAGGTTCAGATCTGAAATCATGGCACTCGGGCCCTAGTGACAAGCATTAAGCATAGCAAAGTCATAGCAACATCAATCTCAGAACATAATGGATACTAGGGATTTTACCCTAACAAAACTAACTCGATTACATGATAAATCTCATCCAACCCATCACCGTCCAGCAAGCCTACGATGCAATTACTCACGCACGGCGGTGAGCATCATGGAATTGGTGATGGAGGATGGTTGATGATGATGACGGCGATGAATCCCCCTCTTCGAAGCCCCGAACGGACTCTAGATCAGCCCTCCTGAGAGAGATTAGGGCTTGGCGGCGGCTCTGTATCGTAAAACGCGATGAAACTTTCTCTCTGATTTTTTCTCCCCGAAAGCCAATATATGGAGTTGGAGTTGGCGTCGGAGGGCCACCAGGGGGCCCACGAGGTAGGGGGCGCGCCCAGGGGGGAGGGGCGCGCCCCCCACCCTCGTGAACAGGGTGTGGGCCCCCTGGCCTTCATCTTTGGCGAGGATTTTTTATTATTTATTCTAAGATATTCCGTGGAGTTTTAGGTCATTCCGAGAACTTTTGTTTTCTGCACATAAAACAACACCATGGCAGTTCTGCTGAAAACAGCGTCAGTCCGGGTTAGTTCCATTCAAATCATACAAGTTAGAGTCCAAAACAAGGGCAAAAGTGTTTGGAAAAGTAGATACGACCGAGACGTATCAACTCCCCCAAGCTTAAACCCTTGCTTGTCCTCAAGCAATTCAGTTGACAAACTGAAAGAGAAAAAGAAAAACTTTTACAAACTCTGTTTGCTCTTGTTGTTGTAAACATGAAAAGCCAACATTCAAGTTTCAGCAATTATTATGAACTAACCATACTCACAATAACACGTAGGTCTCACAATTACTCATATCAATAGCATAATCAGCTAGCAAGCCATAATAATAAAACTCGGATGACAACACTTTCTCAAAATAATCTTAACATGATATAACAAAATGGTATCTCGCTATCCCTTTCTGAGACCGCAAAACATAAATGCAGAGCACCTTTAAAGATCAAGGACTGACTAAACATTGCAATTCATGGTAAAAGAGATCCAATCAAGTCATACCCAATATAAACCAATAATAATGAATGCAAACGACAGTGTGCTCTCCAGCGGGTGCTTTTTAATAAGAAGGGTGATGACTCAACATAAAAGTAAATAGATGGGCCCTTCGCAGAGGGAATCGGGGATTTGTAGAGGTGCCAGAGCTCGGTTTTGAAAAAGAGATAAATTATATTTTGAGCGGCATACTTTCATTGTCAACATAACAACTAAAAGACGACGATATCTTCCATGCTAAACAGATTATAGGCGGTTCCAAACAGAATGGTAAAGTTTATACTCCCCCTCCTCCACAAGCATCAATCCATGGAATAACTTTGGGGTTTAAGGAGTTTGGATGCACAAGCAGTGTTCCCGCTTAGTACAGGTGAAGGCTAGCAAAAGACTGGGAAGCGACCAACTGAGAGAGCGACAACAGTCGTAAACATGCATTAAAATTAATTTACACCGAATATAAGCATGAGTAGGATATAATCCACCATGAACATAAATATCATGAAGGCTATGTTGATTTGATTCAACTGCATGCGTGAACATGTGCCAAGTCGAGTCACTCAATTCATTCAAAGGAGGATACCATCCCATCATACCACATCATAATCATTCTAATAGCATGTTGGCACGCAAGGTAAACCATTATAACTCATAGCTAATCAAGCATGGCACAAGCAACTATAATATCTAAATGTCATTGCAAATATGTTTACTTCATAATAGTTGAATCAGGAACGATGAATCATCATATTTACAAAAACAAGAGAGGTCGAGTTCATACCAGCTTTTCTCTTCCCAATAAGTCCATCATATATCATCATTATTGCCTTTCACTTGCACGACCGAACGGTGTGTATAATAATAAGAGTGCACATGCATTGGACTAAGCTGGAATCTGCAAGCATTCAACTCAAGAGAGAAGACAAGTAATATGGGCTCTAAGTTAAATAAACAATCATGCATATAAGAGCCACTAAGCATTTTCAATATGGTCTTCTCGACCCCCAAAGAAAGGAAAAGAAAATAAAAACTATTTACACGGGAAAGCTCCCAACAAGTAAAAGAAGAACGGGAAATATTTTTGGGTTTTCTTTTTAATTCTACTACAAGCATGAAAAGTAAACTAACTAATTTTTTTTTGGTTTTTCTTAAAGTTTAACAAACACACAAGAAGAAAGTAGGAAAAAGATAAATAAACTAGCATGGATATTACAGTGAAAAAGTATGAGCACCGACATCTAGCAATGAGTGTGTGTGAACATGAATGTAATGTCGGTGGGAAATACGTACTCCCCCAAGCTTAGGCTTTTGGCTTAAGTTGGTCTATTGTCAGGGATGGCCTGGCGGATATCCATAGGTGAAGCTGGGGTCGTAGCATGACGAAGAAGACTCTGACTGCCACTGGCTGGCAGCCTCCTCTGGATCCCAAGAATAAACAGATAGTCATGGAGGCTCATCTTGTGGCTCCGGCTCCGGGGCCGGTGCAGGGTTTCGATAGGTTTGAACAGCCAACCACGAAACAATGTGAGGCTCTACATACAAGTTAAACAAAGGAGCAGGCAAAGTAATAGTCTCAGGGTGATGTTTATCAAAGTATAATTTATATTTAAGCTCTCTATCGCGACTCTTAACAAGAAAATCATGCACTATCATACTCTTGTAATCTAGATAAGCACGGGGCAGCGCTGTTTCTTCTTTCTCCGCATGCCTAATAGGTATTTCAAAATGTTCAGCTAGGCGCGAAGCATAAATGCCTCCAAAGATGGGGCCCTTAGTACGGTTCAGACTTAACCGTCTAGCAACAATTCCACCCATACTAACAGAGTTATCGCGGTATAAACCATGGAGCAAAAAAATAATATCAGGAATACTAAGGTTCCCACAGTTCCCGCGTCCAATCAAGCAACGACTAGCAAATAAGGCAAAGTAGCGTAAAACAGGATAATGTATGCTAGTGATCCTTGCATTAGAAACCTTCCTGGTTTCTCCCACCGTGATAGTGTTGGCAAAAGCTTCTAATTCATTACGGTGGGGTTCATCTAAGGTGCCCTCAAAGGGTATTCTGCAAACCTCGCAGAATTCTGCTAATGTCATCTCTTTAACAACGTCATATAAATGAAACTCTACTGTTGGAGGTGATTTCTTAGGGAAAAGTAGAAGTTTTGCACAAAAGTATTTGTGAGTAAGAGATACTGATGACGTTGGTCGTGGAGGAAGTCGGTGAGGCCGGTGTTCTCAATCAATAAATAGAAATCTTCATGAATCCCAGCTCTCCTCAAGAAGTCATCGGAAGGCCATTCACACGGCCGGACCTCCGCAGTGCGAGGTAAATTAAATTTGGGCTTCTCCTCTTCTTCCTTTTGTTTTTCCTTAGAGCTTCGGCTCGACGAGCCCCTCAAAAGTCTCTTCATTATTTCTGAAACAATCTGGAATTTTTAGTAACTTCAAATAAAAGTGAACCAACTTCAATAAAATTGATAGCAACAACTCCCACAAGTGCCTAGAGCCTATATAAAGCATTGGAACTACTTGGAACCATATAAATTTGACATGCAAGCTCAAGAACATGGTCACCTATGCAGCACAAATTTGCAATGAATAAAGCACTAGAACAAAAACTAATTGGACCAATGGAGGAGTCGCATACCAAGGAACAATCTCCCCAAGCAGTTTTCCGAGAGGTGCTTTCAGCAAGGAGATCGAAAATCACAGCAACGGGGGCTGGAACTCGTGCTTGAGTTGGTTTTTCGTGTTTGTGTGAGACAGAGGAAGAAGATGGGTGCAGGAATAAGTGGAGGAGGGCCACCGTGGGCCCACGAGGCAGGGGCGCGCCCAGGGGGTAGGGCGTGCCTCCACCCTCGTGGCCAGGTGGCAGCTCCCCCCGTGGTAATTTTTGCACAGTAAATTCTCAAATATTCCCGAAAAAATCATATTAAATTAGCATGGCATTCTGAGGACTTTTATTTTCGGGATATTTTTATATTGCACGGATAAGTCAGGAAACAGACAGAAAAATATTATTTTACTTTATTTCTACTAAATAATAGAAAATATAAAAAGGGTACATAAGGTTGTGCTTCTAGTTTCATCCATCTCGTGACCGTCAAAATGAACCCACTAACAAGGTTGATCAAGTCTTGTTAACAAACTCATTCCGAATAATCACGGAACCGGAGAAATTTTGAATGACACTAAGTTACCTCAACGGGGATATGAAAATCCCCAACAATAAGAATATCATACTTTTTCTTGACAGCAGGGAGAGGAAATTCAAAACCTCCAAATATAATTGATGGGGTTTTTCCAATAGAGTTGATGCTATAAACTTGAGGTTGTTTCCTCGGAAAGTGTACCGTATGCTCATTACCATTAACATGAAAAGTGACATTGCCTTTGTTGCAATCAATAACAGCCCCTGTAGTATTAAGGAAAGGTCTTCCAAGAATAATAGACATATTATCATCCTCGGGAATATCAAGAATGACGAAGTCCGTTAAAATAGTAACGTTTGCAACCACAACAGGCACATCCTCACAAATACCGACAGGTATAGCAGTTGATTTATCAGCCATTTGCAAAGATATTTTAGTAGGTGTCAACTTATTCAAGTCAAGTCTATGATATAAAGAGAGAGGCATAACACTAACACCGGCTCCAAGATCACATAAAGCAGTTTTAACATAACTTCTTTTAATGGAGCATGGTATAGTAGGCACTACGGGATCTCCAAGTTTCTTTGGTATTCCACCCTTAAAAGTGTAATTAGCAAGCATGGTGGAAATTTCAGCTTCAGGTATCTTTCTTTTATTAGTAATAATATCCTTCATATACTTAGCATAAGGATTTGTTTTGAGCACATCAGTTCATCGCATACGCAAAAAGATGGGTCTGATCATTTCAGCAAAGCGCTCAAAATCCTCATCATCCTTTTTCTTGGATGGTTTGGGAGGAAAAGGCATGGGTTTCTGAACCCATGGTTCCCTTTCTTTACCATGTTTCCTAGCAACGAAGTCTCTTTTATCATAACATTGATTCTTTGATTGTGGGTTATCAAGATCAACAACAGGTTCAACTTCTACATCATTATCATTACTAGGTTGAGCATCAACATGAACATTATCGTTAACATTATCACTAGGTTCATGTTCATCACCTGATTCTGTTTCAGCATCAGACATAGAGATATCATTTGGATTATCAGGTGGTTCAGCAATAGGTTCACTAGAAGTTTGCACAGTCCTATCATTTTTCCTTTTCTTCCTCTTAGAAGAACTAGGTACATCAATATTATTTCTCTGAGAATCTTGCTCGCTTCTCTTAGGGTGGCCTTCAGGATACAAAGGTTCCTGAGTCATTCTACCAGTTCTAGTAGCCACTCTAACAGCATAATCATTTTTCTTACTATTCATTTCATTAAGCACTTTTTTCTAAGCTTTAAGTACTTGTTCTACTCGAGTGGTGACCATAGAAGCATGCTTGCTAACAACTTTAAGTTCACTTCTAACATCAGCCATATAATCACTCAAGCGTTTAATCATAAAGGTATTCTGTTTTAGTTGTCTACCAAAATAAGCATTAAAGTCATCTTGCTTAAACATAAAGTCATCAAACTCATCCAAGCACTGACTAGTAATTTTAGTAGGAGGGACTTTAGATTTATCATATCTATAGAGAGAATTTATCTTTACTACCTGTGTCGGGATATCGGGAGGTTCTTCATTAAATAAGTAATTGAGATCATATACTTCTTCAACACGTGGTAAATTAAGACCATGTATTTCTTCAATAGGAGGTAAATTCTTAACATCTTCAGCTTTAATACCTTTTTCTTTCATAGATTTCTTTGCCTCTTGCATATCTTCGGGACTGAGAAATAGAACACCTCTCTTCTTCGGAGTTGGTTTAGGAATAGGCTCAGTAATTGGCTCAGGAACTGGCTCAGGAGTTGGCTCAGGAGGTGCCCAATTATTTTCATTTGCCAACATAATATTCAGTAAAATTTCAGTGTCATCCGGTGTTCTTTCCCTGAAAAGAGAACCAGCACAACTATCCAGGTAATCTCTGGAAGCATCAGTTAGTCCATTATAAAAGATATCAAATATTTCAGGTTTCTTAAGAGGATGATCAGGCAAAGCATTAAGTAACTTGAGAAGCCTCCCCCAAACTTGTGGGAGACTCTCTTCTTCAATTTGCACAAAATTGTATATTTCCCTCAAAGCAGCTTGTTTCTTATGAGTAGGGAAATATTTAGCAGAGAAGTGATAAATCATATCCTGGGGACTTTGCACACAACCAGGATCAAGAGAATTAAACCATTTCTTAGCATCACCCTTTAATGAGAATGGAAATATTTTAAGTAAATAAAGGTGGCGCGATCTCAGGTTATTAGTAAACAGGGCAGCTATATCATCTAACTTATGAAGATGTGCCACAACAGTTTCAGATTCATAGCCATAAAAAGGATCAGATTCAACCAAAGTAATTATATCTGGATCGACAGAAATATCATAATAATCATGATCAGGAACACAGATAGGTGAAGTAGCAAAAGCAGGGTCGGGTCTCATCCTACCTCTAAAAGATTCTTTACTCCACTTAATTAGCAACCTCTTACGTTCAAGACTATCCTGGCAAGCAACAACAGCTTCAAAAGATTCAGCATTAAAAAGATAACCCTCGGGAATAGAAGGCATAGGTTCATCATCACTAGCATCATCGTGTTCAGGTTCAATAATTTCTCTTACTCTAGACCTAGCAATTTGCTCATCAAGAAATTCACCAAGTGGCACAGTAGTATCAAGCATAGAAGTAATTTCATCATAAGTATCATGCATAGCAAAAGTGGCATCATCAATAACATGTGACATATCAGAATCAATAGCAGTAGTAGGTTTAGGTGTCGCAAACTTACTCATAACAGAAGGAGAATCTAGTGCAAGGCTAGATGGCAGTCCCTTACCTCCCCTCATAGTTGAGGGCAAAATAGTAGTTCGATCATCTTTCAAGTTCTTCATAGTGTCCAGCAGATATAAATCCCAAGTGACTCAAAGAATAGAGCTATGCTCCCCGGCAACGGCGCCAGAAAAAGGTCTTGATAACCCACAAGTATAGGGGATCGCAACAGTTTTCGAGGGTAGAGTATTCAACCCAAATTTATTGATTCGACACAAGGGGAGCCAAAGAATATTCTCAAGTATTAGCAGCTGAGTTGTCAATTCAACCACACCTGGAAACTTAGTATCTGCAGCAAAGTGTTTAGTAGCAAAGTAATATGATAGTGGTGGTAACTGTAACAAAAGTAAAGACAGCAAAAGTAATGTTTTTGGTATTTTGTAGTGATTGTAACAGTAGCAACGGAAAAGTAAATAAGCGAGAACCAGTATATGGAAAACTCGTAGGCACCGGATTAGTGATGGATAATTATGCCGGATGTGGTTCATCATGTAACAGTCATAACATAGGGTGACACAGAACTAGCTCGAGTTCATCAATGTAATGTAGGCATGTATTCCGTATATAGTCATACGTGATTATAGAAAAGAACTTGCATGACATCTTTTGTCCTACCCTCCCGTGGCAGCGGGGTCCTATTGGAAACTAAGGGATATTAAGGCCTCCTTTTAATAGAGAACCGGAACAAAGCATTAGCACATAGTGAATACATGAACTCCTCAAACTATGGTCATCACCGGGAGTGGTCCCGATTATTGTCACTTCGGGGTTGCCGGATCATAACACATAGTAGGTGACTATAGACTTGCAAGATAGTATCAAGAACACACATGTACTAGATGATGCCCCGCGCGTTGCTGCGGGACTTCATAAGCACATGCTGTAAAACTTAGTTGAATCATAGATGTGATCATATGTTAGAAACAAATAGAACCATATAAGATTTATGGTGTTATCTCTCTGGCGTGCCAAGTGCTTGGAGTAGCTTAGTTGTTTCCTTGCCAACAGAGAATATAGTGGATAAAAATGCTACAAACAAATTGCAATTTTCTGATGCAGTGATGCATATGTTTCTTGTTGTCCGTTAGTTTGCATATCTGTGTGTTAAAATCTTGATGAAATATTGCAAACATGAATCGCTATGCCGTGAGTGTCTGGTTATGAGAGCTAATCTCGTCAGATTTGATGTTATTTTCTATGGTTCTTGGACCTAGGAAAAAAAGTTAAATTTGACCTATAGAAAAGAAAAGCTCAGCTGATTTGGTTGTCGACAATGAGCACTACTATTATTTACATGGGGTAACATTAGTGATAGCACATGAGTTGAAACTTCAGAACACCCATGTTGCCAAGAAAATGGCAGGCATCATAACAAACTGTTCCTGCAAAGCCAACAAAAGTAAGATAAAGATTATAGATACAATTTGATTGCTACATCAACATATACTGACATATAAATCATAAATCAACACACAGATTTTTCCTATTTGCCCTGTAAATACTTGCAGCTTCATAAGAGAAGAGATGCAGACAATAGACCATATTCTAATAGACGTCTATTCATTCTATATGCTCTATAAGATACTATCAGGGCAAACTGAATTTATGATCCATTCCATGGATCATTTGCTACGAGCCTGTAAAATATCTTGTCGACAGTGAGATTGTGTAACACATCTGTGACCTGTAGTTAAAGTAAGAGGAGGTGGTCGGTGATCAAATAGAAAAATATCCTGTCGACGTAGGTTAAAAATTTCTGCAAAAACATACAGACCTGCGACTTGCTTGAATTGTGATCGAATACTTGTCAACATAGACTAAAAAAATGCTGAAACTAATGGGAAAACATCGGACTAAATTCCATATCGGGGCATGTAAATTTAGGAGCAAAATCTCAAAACAACCAGATAATTTCAAGCTACTGCATCTCAGATACAATTCTGTAATTGAGCTCTGGATCGGCCAAGACATGAATTTTCCAAGACAACTAACTCACGCGAACCTGTAAAAACTGGATGGGCAAGGTATTAATCAACAGACGCTGCCAATAAGAGGATGCGGGGAGAACCTGGGACAGAGAATAGGGCATGCTACGTCAGCGGCTGCAGATGTGTCCCGGCCTCCCAGCTAACACGCGCCGTACCTGCAGGCGATGGATGTAAAGAACAGATTCATCCGATTTGTGCCACCATCAAGGTCTTGATTATTGGAAGGTGAAAACTGGCGACTCACCAGAAGATTTGAAGATGGTACAGGAGAAGGGCGATGGAGCTACGTTGCAGAGGGTGCTGGGCGTAGCTCCTCGCCATCGAATCCATCGATAGCAGGGTCATCGCAGCTACTCGCTTTTGATTCCGGTGGCGGCAGGGGTCTGCAAGCTCGGATGATGCAGCGCCAACCATTGGGTCAGCAAAGAGTTGAATTTGTATGCGCTGATTCGTAGAAGGCCAAGGGACAGTCGTGGGAAAGATGCAAACATGATATGGGAGATAAATTATTGGAAAGAGTAAAGGAATCACGGGAGAAGATTAGAGGGATGGTCTAAGACTCTGCACTCCTATTAATATACTATCGTTGGATTCAGTTTCAGAATATGAAGAGGGACCAACAGCTACAGAGATCGGCTTCTATTAATATACTATCGTTGGTTTCAGTTTCAGAATACGAAGAGGGACCAACTGGTACAGAGATTAAAATCACACGATGCATTAAGTTGAAAAAGGAAAAAAAATGTTGAGGTGGCAGATTTGCTTAGGTGGCACATCGCTGATGTGGACAGTGTGCATGGTGAGAGAATAGGAAGTAGTGGGGAGCAACTTCTTAAGAATGGTAGATTCGTGAAAACATAATAGGTTCAGATCTGAAATCATGGCACTCAGGCCCTAGTGACAAGCATTAAGCATAGCAAAGTCATAGCAACATCAATCTCAGAACATAATGGATACTAGGGATCAAACCCTAACAAAACTAACTTGATTACATGATAAATCCCATCCAACCCATCACCGTCCAGCAAGCCTATGATGCAATTACTCACGCACGGCGGTGAGCATCATGAAATTGGTGATGGAGGATGGTTGATGAAGATGACGGCGATGAATCCCCCTCTTCGGAGCCCCGAACGGACTCCAGATCAGCCCTCCCGAGAGAGATTAGGGCTTGGCGGCGGCTCTGTATCGTAAAACGCAATGAAACTTTTTCTCTGATTTTTTTCTCCCCGAAAGCCAATATATGGAGTTGGAGTTGGCGTCGGAGGGCCACCAGGGGGCCCACGAGGTAGGGGGCGCGCCTAGGGGGGAGGGGCGCGCCCCCCACCCTCGTGAACAGGGTGTGGGCCCCCTGGCCTTCATCTTTGGCGAGGATTTTTTATTATTTATTCTAAGATATTCTGTGGAGTTTCAGGTCATTCCGAGAACTTTTGTTTTCTGCACATAAAACAACACCATGGCAGTTCTGCTGAAAACAGCGTCAGTCCGGGTTAGTTCCATTCAAATCATACAAGTTAGAGTCCAAAACAAGGGCAAAAGTGTTTGGAAAAGTAGATACGACGGAGATGTATCAGGGCTATACTACTCCCTCCATCTAGGTGTGTAAGTCATCTTACGAAAACCAAATAGTCCCAAAACACTTAGGCACGGTGCATTAACTTCTACATTGTTTCTTGTTTCTTGACATATCAACCAATAAGAGATGAGAGGTGTGCATGCTTCTAATGACTTGTAGTGGCTAGTTCATTGCATGCAATGCTATTAATTAGCAAATAAACATTGGTGACACTAGGAGGAAACAGTGCTAAGCGCGTGGACCTATGCAAAATGAGTATCAACCAATGGATGATGGAGTTTAATTGTTAAACAATTCAATGAGGGAATCTTAGCAACAAATTCAACGACTTACTCACCTAGACTAAGGGAGTAGCAAGTACTAGTACTACAATAGTGGGCTAAAATAGCAATTTTGTCTCATGCGAGAGCCTGGCTACTATATGTGTGCTCCAAGGCACCGCACCACGTGAGCGTTCGCAACTGCCACGTTCGGGTTGCGCTTGGCTCTTCGCCTCTTCGAGAAGACGAACAATGATGTTACTCCTACTTCTACAGTATCGAATCCACTGCTGCATGTCCGTCCACCTCGTGCGGGAGGGATAGCGTGTAGCAAAAGCTTCTACTTACTGCTCCTGCCTTTGCGTCTATGACAGGTGGGCCCAACAGGTGGTTGGCCCTCCTATCATGCAGCCAAAGGCAGGTGCAGTTAAGGCACCGGAGCTCAGTCCGCGAGGGAGAGGGTATTGTAGTAATCAAATTTCTCGGTCTTGTATGAGTTGACGTGACACATCAAAGCACTGCACTCGATATAAGTCTTTTTACACATTTCAAATGGACTACAACATACGGATGTATGTAGACATATTCTGCTTCGTATGTAGTCACTTGTTGCAATCTCTAAAAAGACTTATATTTGGAAACGGAGGGAGTACAAGGCATGCATGCATGCCGTGACTTTCCTTTTGATACTTGCATGTGTTGATTTGATGCACCTTGCCAAATTTTGACTATAAAGTTAACTAACCAAAATTTCATGCATGTCACAAAAAATTATGGGGCTGTTTGGATTGTGACTATGTTTGTCTTATGTTGCCACATTATTTTTCCCACACTTGCCTAACTTGAGTTGCTCAAATTGTTAGACACACTTTGGCTTGCCTAAGGGAATCTTGCCACAATTTTTGTGTCTATCAGTCTATGACATGTGGGGTTCACTGCTAATAAAAAATTCTTGTCTTAGGTGTGGCAAATAAAAAAGACTTATATTTAGGAACGGAGGGGGTAGAAAAAATAAATAATAATGCATGTTGGGGCAACCCACGTTTCCGCTAATTTTAGCCCTGGGCTTGTTAACAATTTTTACGAGGGGGTGGTTGTTCATTTAATGGAGGGACTTGTAGTACCAGACTTGAACGATACAAAGTGCGACCTGGCACACCGTAATACCACTTGGAACAAGCGGGTAGTTATTGATACGTCTCCAACGTATCTATAATTTTTGATTGTTCCATGCTATTATATTACCCCTTTTGGATGTTTATGGGCTTTATTTTACATATTTATATCATTTTTGGGACTAACCTACTAACCGGAGGCCCAGCCCGTATTGCTGTTTTTTTGCCTATTTCAGTATTTCGGAGAAAAGGAATATCAAACGGAGTCCAAACGGAATGAAACATTCGGGAGCATGACTTTTGGAACGAACGTGATCTAGAGGACTTGGAGTGCAAGTCAAGAAGTAGCCGAGGCGGCCACGAGAGGGTAGGGCGCCCCCCCCCCTCAGGGCGTGCCCCCTGTCTCGTGGGCCCCTCGGGCAACCACCGACGTACTTCTTCCTCCTATATAAGCCTACGTACCCCGAAAACATCCAGGGAGCCAAAAAACACAATTTCCACCGTTGTAACCTTCTGTATCTGCGAGATCCCATCTTGGAGCCTTCGCCGGTGCTCTGCCGGAGGGGGAATCGACCACGGAGGGCTTCTACATCAACACCATAGCCCCTCCGATGATTTGTGAGTAGTTTACCACAGACCTTCGGGTCCATAGTTATTAGCTAGATGGCTTCTTCTCTCTTTCTGGATCTCAATACAATGTTCTCCCCCTCTCTTGTGGAGATCTATTCGATGTAAACTCTTTTTGCGGTGTGTTTGTCGAGATTCGATGAATTGTGGGTTTATGATCAAGTTTATCTATGAGAAATATTTGAATCTCCTCTGAATTCTTTTATGTATGATTGAGTTATCTTTGCAAGTCTCTTCGAATTATCAGTTTGGTTTGGCCTACTAGATTGATCTTTCTTGCCATGGGAGAAGTGCTTAGCTTTGGGTTCAATCTTGCGGTGTCCTTACCCAGTGACAGCAGGGGTTGCAAGGCACGTATTGGATTGTTGCCATCGAGGATAAAAAGATGGGGTTTATATCATATTGCATGAGTTTATCCCTCTACATCATGTCATCTTGCTTCATGCGTTACTCTGTTCTTTGTGAACTTAATACTCTAGATGCAGGCATGAGTCGGTCGATGTGTGGAGTAATAGTAGTAGATGCAGGCAGGAGTCGGTCTACTTGTTGAGGACGTGATGCCTGTATACATGATCATGCCTAGATAATCTCATAATTATTCGCTTTTCTTTCAATTGCTCGACAGTAATTTGTTCACCCACTGTAATACTTATGCAATCTTGAGAGAAGCCTCTAGTGAAACCTATGGCTCCCGGGTCTATCTCTTATCATATTTGCTTCCAATCTACTTTTATTTGCATCTTTACTTTTTGCATCTATATTATAAAATACCAAAAATATATTTATGTTATCATACTATCTCTATTAGATCTCACTTTCGCAAGTGGCCGTGAAGGGATTGACAACCCCTTTATTGATTGCGAGGTCTTTGTTTGTTTATGTAGGTGCGTGGGACTTTTGAGGATCCTCCTACTGGATTGATACCATGGTTCTCAAAAACTGAGGGAAATACTTACGCTACTATTGCTGCATCACCCTTTCCTCTTCAAGGAAAACCAACGCAAGCTCAAGACGTAGCAAGAAGGATTTCTGGCGTCGTTGCCGGGGAGGTCTTTGCTCAATTCAAGACATACCAATTACCCATCACAAACTCATCTCCCTCGCATTTACATTATTAGCCATTTGCCTCTCGTTTTCCTCTCCCCCACTTCACCCTTACTGTTTTATTTGCCCTCTCTCTCCCAATCTCCTCCACTCTTTTCGCTTGCCTTTTTCTGTTTGCTTGTGTGTTGGATTACTTGTTGCAATGGCGCAAGATAATACAAATTGTGTGATTTCTCGAATACAAATAATAATGATTTCCTTAGTACTCCGGTTGCTCCTCTTAATGATGTTGAGTCTTGTGAAATCAATACTGCTTTGCTGAATCTTGTTATCAAAGATCAATTCACCGGCCTTCCTAGTGAAGGTGCCGCTACTCATCTAAACAACTTTGTTGATTTATGTGATATGCAAAAGAAAAAAGATACGGATAACAATATTGTTAAATTGAAGTTATTTCCGTTTTCACTTAGAGAACGTGCTAAAGTTTGGTTTTCGTCTTTGCCTAAAAATAGTATTGATTCTTGGAACAAGTGCAAAGATGCTTTTATCTCTAAGTATTTTCCTCCCGCTAAGATTATCACTCTTAGGAACGATATTATGAATTTTAAACAACTTGATCATGAGCATGTTGCCCAATCTTGGGAATGAATGAAATTGGTGATTCGCAATTGCCCTACTCATGGTTTGAATTTATGGATGATCATACAAATTTTTTATGCCGGTTTGAACTTTGCTTCTAGAAATCTCTTAGATTCGGCCGCGGGAGGCAGTTTATGGAAATCACGTTAGGAGGTGCTACAAAACTTCTTGATAATATTATGGCTAATTATTCTCAATGGCACACCGAAAGATCTTCTAGTAAAAAAGTGCATGCTATAGAAGAAATCAATGTTTTGAGTGGAAAGATGGATGAACTTATGAAATTGTTTGCTACTAAAAATACTCCTCTTGATCCCAATGATATGCCTTTGTCTACTTTGATTGAGAATAACAATGAATCTATGGATGTGAATTTTGTTGGTAGGAATAGTTTTGGAAACAATGCTTATAGAGGAAACTTTAATTCTAGACCGTTCCCTAGTAATTCCTCTAATAATTATGGAAATTCCTACAATAATTCTTATGGTAATTTTAATAAGACGCCCTCTGATTTTGAGAATAGTGTGAAAGAATTTATGATTTCTCAAAAGAATTTTAATGCTTCGCTTGAAGAAAAATTGCTCAAAGTTGATGATTTGGCTAGGAACGTTGATAGACTTTCGCTTGATGTTGATTCTCTTAAACTTATATCTTCTTCTCCTAAGCATGATATCAATGAGTCTCTCAAAGCAATGAGAATTTCCATTGATGAGTGCAAGGAAAGAACCGCTAGATTACGTGCTAAGAAAGATTGCTTTATAAAGGCGTGTTCTTCTAGTTTCCATGAAAATAATGATGAAGATCTTAAAGTTATTGATGCGTCTCCTATTAGATCTTTGTTTTGCAATATGAATCTTGATAATTATGGGACTGACGATGAGTCAACTTTACCTAGAAGGCGTCCCAAGAATTTGGAGTTTTTTAGATCTTGATGCTAAATTTGGTAAAAGTGAGATTGGAGAGGTCATGACTTTAAATAGCATTGAACCCACTATCTCGGATTTCAAGGAATTTGATTATGATAATTGTTCTTTAGAAGGTTGTATTTCCTTGTTGCAATCCGTTGTTAATTCTCCTCATGCTTATAGTCAAAATAAAGCTTTTACCAAACATATCGTTGATGCCTTAATGCAATCTTATGATGAAGAACTTAATTTGGAAGTTTCTATACCTAGAAAACTTAATTATGAGTGGGAACCTACTATAAAGATTAGAATTAAAGATCATGAGTGTTTTGCTTTGTGTGATTTGGGTGCTAGTGTTTCCACGATTCCGAAAACTTTATGTGATATTCTAGGTTTCCATGATCTTGATGATTGCTCTTTAAATTTGCACCTTGCGGATTCCACCATTAAAAAGCCAATGGGAAGAATCAATGATGTTCTCATTCTTGCAAATAGAAGTTTTGTGCCTGTAGATTTTATCGTTCTTGATATAGATTGCAATCTTTCTTGCCCTATCATCTTGGTAGACCTTTCCTTAGAACGATTGGCACGATTATTGATATGAAGGAAGGGAATATTAGATTCCAATTTCCATTAAAGAAAGGTATGGAGCACTTTCCATGAAATAAATTCAAATTACCTTATGAATCTATCATGCGAGCTACTTATGAATTTAGTGCCAAAGATGGCACTACTTAGATCTATCTTCGCTTTTATGCCTAGCTAGGGGCGTTAAACGATAGCGCTAGTTGGGAGGCAACCCAATTTTCTTTGTGTTTTTTGTTTTTGTTCCTGTTTAGCAATAAATCTTGCATCTACCTTCTGTTTAGATGTGTTTTTATCTTTTAATTAGTGTTTGTGCCAAGTAGAACCTATAGGATAACCTATGATGATAGTTGATTTGATTCTGCTGAAAAACAGAAACTTTAAGCGCACGAATTTAGTTTTGTTAAATCACAGAAACATGCTTTTGCGTTCATTATTTTCGGTTCTGATCAATAGACAAATTTTCCAAGACTTCCTATTTTGGTAGGATTTGTAGAGTTCCAGAAGTTTGCTTTAGTTACAGATTGCTACAGACTGTTCTGTTTTTGAAAGATTCTGTTTTTCGTGTGTTGTTTGCTTATTTTGATGCATCTATGGCTAGTAAAATAGTTTATAAACCATAGAGAAGTTGGAATACAGTAGGTTTAACACCAAAATAAATAAAGAATGAGTTCATTACAGTACCTTATGTGGTGGTTTTGTTTTCTTTCACTAACGGAGCTTATAAGATTTCCTGTTGAGTTTTGTGTTGTGAAGTTTTCAAGTTTTGGGTAAAGCTTTTATGGACTATGGAATAAGGAGTGGCAAGAGCCTAAGCTTGGGGACGCCCATGGCACCCCAAGATATTCAATGATAGCCATAATCCTAAGCTTGGGGATGCCCCGGGAAGGCATCCCCTCTTTCGTCTTCGTTCATTGGTAACTTTACTTGGAGCTATATTTTTATTCGCCACATGATATGTGTTTTGCTTGGAGCGTTGTGTATTATATTAGTCTTTTCTTTTTAGTTTACCACAATCATCCTTGTTTTACACACCTTTTGGGAGAAGCCTACTTGATTAGGATTTGCTAAAATACTCTATGTGCTTCACTTATATCTTTTGAGCTTGATAGTTTTTGCTCTAGTGCTTCACTTATATTTTTTAGAGAACGGTGGTGACTTAATTTTGAAGAAATTGCTAGTCTCTCATGCTTCACTTATATCTTTTTGAGAGTCTTTTAGAACAGCATGGTATTTGCTATGGCTACAAAGTTGGTCCTAGAATGATGAGCATCCAAGTTGGGTATAATAAAAACTATCATAGAAAAAGAATTGGATGCTATGATCAATTTGATGCTTGACAATTGTTTTGAGATATGGAGGTAGTGATATTAAAGTCATGCTAGTCGAGGTGATGATGAAAAATACTTGTGTTAAGGGTTGTGATTCCCGTAGCATGCACGTATGGTGAACCGCTTTGTGATGAAGTTGGAGCACAATTTTATTTATTGATTGTCTACCTTATGAGTGGCGGTCGGGGAGGTCTTTTCCTACCAATCTGTCCCCCTAGGAGCATGCGCGTAGTGCTTTGGTTTTTGATGACTTCTAAATTTTTGCAACAAGTACATGAGTTCTTTTGACTAATGTTGAGCCCATGGATTATACGCACCTCACCCTTCCACCATTGCTAGCCTCTCTTGTGTCGCGCAACTTTCGCCGGTACCATACACCCACCATATACCTTCCTCAAAATAGCCACCATACCTATCTATTATGGCATTTCCATAGCCGTTCCGAGATATATTGCCATGCAACTTTCCACCGTTCCGTTCATATGACACGCATTACTTTTGTCATATTGCTTTTTGCATGATCATGTAGTTGACATCGTATTTGTGGCAAGGCCACCTTCATAATTTTCATACATGTCGCTCTTGATTCATTGCATATCCCGGTACACCGCCGGAGGCATATTCATATAGAGTCATATCTTGTTCTAGCTTTGAGTTGTAATTCTTGAGTTGTAAATCCATAAAAGTGTGATGATTTTCATTATTAGAGCATTGTCCTAGTGAGGAAAGGATGATGAAGACTATGATTCCCCCACAAGTCGGGATGAGACTTCAGACTTTAAAAAAAAAAGAGAAAGGCCAAGAGAAAAAAAAAGAGAAAAAAAGGAGAAAAAGAAAAGAAAAAAATAAAATGAGAGAAAAAGAGAGAAGGGACAATGCTACTATCTCTTTTTCCACACTTGTGCTTCAAAGTAGCACCATGATCTTCATGATAGAGAGTCTCATATGTTGTTACGTTCATATACTAGTGGGTATTTTTCATTATAGAACTTGGCTTGTATATTCCAATGATGGGCTTCCTCAAAATGCCCTAGGTCTTCGTGAGCAAGCGAGTTGGATGCACACCCACTTAGTTTCTTTTGATGAGCTTTCATATATTTATAGCTCTAGTGCATCCGTTGCATGGCAATCCCTACTCACTCACATTGATATCTATTAATGGGCATCTCCATAGCCCGTTGATATGCCTAGTTGATGTGAGACTATCTTCTCCTTTTTGTCTTCTCCACAACCACCATTCTATTCCAAATATAGTGCTATGTCCATGGCTCACGCTCATGTATTGCGTGAAAGTTGAAAGAGTTTGAGATTATTAGAGTATGAAACAATTGCTTGGCTTGTCATCGGGGTTGTGCATGATTAAATACTTTGTGTGATGAAGATAGAGCAACAGCCAGACTATATGATTTTGTAGGGATAACTTTCTTTGGCCATGTTATTTTGAGAAGACATGATTACTTTGATTAGTATGCTTGAAGTATCACCATTTTCATGTCAATATGAACTTTTATTTTGTATCATTTGGATCTGAACATTCATGCCCCAATAAAGAAAATTACATTGAGAATTATGCTAGGTAGCATTCCACATCAAAAATTCCTTTTTTATCATTTACCTACTCGAGGACGAGCAGGAATTAAGCTTGCGGATGCTTGATACGTCTCCAACGTATCTATAATTTTTTATTGTTCCATGCTATTATATTACCCCTTTTGGATGTTTATGGGCTTTATTTTACATATTTATATCATTTTTGGGACTAACCTACTAACCGAAGGCCCAGCCCGTATTGCTGTTTTTTTTGCCTATTTCGGTATTTCGAAGAAAAGGAATATCAAACGGAGTCCAAACGGAATGAAACATTCGGGAGCGTGACTTTTGGAACGAACGTGATCCAGAGGACTTGGAGTGCAAGTCAAGAAGCAGCCGAGGCGTCCACGAGAGGGTAGGGCGCCCCCCCCCCCCCTCAGGGCGCGCCCCCTGTCTCGTGGGCCCCTTAGGCAACCACCGACGTACTTCTTCCTCCTATATAAGCCTACGTACCCCGAAAACATCCAGGGAGCCAAAAAAACACAATTTCCACCACTGTAACCTTCTGTATCCGCGAGATCCCATCTTGGAGCCTTCGCCGGTGCTCTGCCGGAGGGGGAATCGACCATGGAGGGCTTCTACATCAACACCATAGCCCCTCCGATGAGTTGTGAGTAGTTTACCACAGACCTTCAGGTCCATAGTTATTAGCTAGATGGCTTCTTCTCTCTTTTTGGATCTCAATACAATGTTCTCCCCCTCTCTTGTGGAGATCTATTCGATGTAAACTCTTCTTGCGGTGTGTTTGTCGAGATCCGATGAATTGTGGGTTTATGATCAAGTTTATCTATGAGAAATATTTGAATCTCCTCTGAATTCTTTTATGTATGATTGAGTTATCTTTGCAAGTCTCTTCGAATTATCAGTTTGGTTTGGCCTACTAGATTGATCTTTCTTGCCATGGGAGAAGTGCTTAGCTTTGGGTTCAATCTTGCGGTGTCCTTACCCAGTGACAGCAGGGGTTGCAAGGCACGTATTGTATTGTTGCCATCGAGGATAAAAAGATGGGGTTTATATCATATTGCATGAGTTTATCCCTCTACATCATGTCATCTTGCTTAATGCGTTACTCTGTTCTTTGTGAACTTAATACTCTAGATGCAGGCAGGAGTCGGTCGATGTGTGGAGTAATAGTAGTAGACGCAGGCAGGAGTCGGTCTACTTGTTGTGGACATGATGCCTATATACATGATCATGCCTAGATAATCTCATAATTATTCGCTTTTCTATCAATTGCTCGACAGTAATTTGTTCACCCACCGTAATACTTATGCTATCTTGGGAGAAGACTCTAGTGAAACCTATGGCCGCGGGTCTATCTCTTATCATATTTGCTTCCAATCTACTTTTATTTGCATCTTTTCTTTTTGCATCTATATTATAAAATACCAAAAATATATTTATGTTATCATACTATCTCTATTAGATCTCACTTTCACAAGTGGCCGTGAAGGGATTGACAACCCCTTTATTGCGTTGGTTGCGAGTTCTTTGTTTGTTTGTGTAGGTGCGTGGGACTTTTGAGGAGCCTCCTACTGGATTGATACCTTGGTTTTCAAAAACTGAGGGAAATACTTACGCTACTGTTGCTGCATCACCCTTTCCTCTTCAAGGAAAACCAACGCAAGCTCAAGACGTAGCAGCTATCTCAAAAAACAATCAACAACTAAAAAAACCGCGACCTGGCATGTAGTACACAATTTTAAATGATTGTTTTGATGGAGTGAAAAAGGAAAACTACCCCACTACGTATATATAGGCGGGAGCCTCCGCGCTTGCTTGCTAGGGTTGCTCTATTCACACACTCTCATCCTCTCCAGATCTAAACAAGATAGGGGTAGTAACACTGTCTTTCTCCCTTCAAAAAACATTGGCTTTCTATCCTCACCGCTGGTTACAGATCCGGATGTATCCCCCTCTGCCGGTGAAGGGGAGGAGGGGCAGCGTTTAGGCCGTCGTCGACAGCGAGGGAGGAGACCCACTGCCAGCCGCACCATTATCTCTGGTCGAGCGCCGGCGCGGGATGTCCTCCGATCCCTTCGTCGTTGCTTGTGGGCGGATCCGGCCTCCTGCCGCCCACCTATCCCATCCCGACGACCTTCAGGTATATCTTCGTCCGATACTGCCTTAGCTCTACTTCCCCAGCCTGCTACGTCGCTGCATGTGGATCATTTTCTACCTCTCAGCCCCTCTCGATCGGATGGTCCAACTTCACCTTTTTTTCTATTATTAGAGGTAAAGCTACTTCATGGAGTCGAATCTTGTACTCCCTCCGTCCGAAAATACTTGTCATTGAAATGGATGTATCTAGATGTATTTTAGTTCTAGACACATCCATTTTGATGACAAGTAATTCCGGACGGAGGGAGTACTTGGTTCAAACAAGAAATAAAGTGGGGGTGGGGGAATTTAGTATGTACATCGGACTTGGTACAAACAGGAAGGAAAGGGGGTGAAAGTAGTACAGACTGGTCATCCAACCGGTCTCTTGGTAGAAAAGGGAAATATAGGGGTAACGCTGTACACAGTGGTATGACCAGGACTAGATTTGCTATCCACACATAGGAGTAGGTGGCTAGAGTGAACAAAAATGGGACCAATCCAGATATGTTTCTTGGATGTTTGTTTCTCGGGGCAGCAACTATGAATCACCACTTTATGCCCCTGTTTACATACATGGTGTTGGACTGCTGGTGCACCCACTGTCCCATGCCCTTATGCCAAATATTTAGTTGTTCTTAATCTAATGTCCCTGGTAAAAATGAAGCCATGCCACTGTTATAAGCCATGACAAGTTTAGCCAAATGTTTTTGCATGTAATTGTTTGAGACTCTGACTGTTTCCTCTGTACCTTTTTGTGCAAACAGGGATATCCAATTCACCTGGTTGCTGTTGTGACCTTTTGGTGCACTGCACAAAACTCTTCTTAAAAGAAGTGACTTTTGTGCTGTTTAACTGGAATGTCAGAATGGAACAGTTGGTTCATTTCGGTGGAACTGCACAAAGGGAGATCTGTATTCCAATCCTCATCAACCATATTGGCGCCATAACCTTCCTTTAGGTAAGAATGATATTTAATGCATGTGTTCATCTCTATTTTCCGACTGCCATGAGAAAATAATGCTATTTTTTACTAGTACACTTGTACTCCCTCACTAACAAAACCAATTCTGAAATAGAAGGCCAATCATTTACTTGGTTTCACCAACTGGTGAGGAGAAACAGAAACAGAGCATGAAGAGGAGGAAGAAGAAGAATAAACAGTGCCAAGGCGATCTTGCTGAAGCCAGAGGCCTCAGTCGAGGCCATTCAAGGGCTCCGGCAACGACTACCTTACATGTGAGACGATCCTCCAGGGAGCCCTTCCACTTCTGTTGTCTCACTTGATTAATTAGGAGTACTTAAGTACCACTAATTTATTGCTGCCTAATTTTCCTGTCGGAGTTAAACAAATCTTTAGTAGAATCCTATGCTGAATCATGTACGTGTGTATGTTTGTCTATGGAGGTGAATCATGTGGTGGAGCAGGGAGGGAATATTATTAGTGTCATGACATAATAGTGCTATTGTTTTGCATGTCAATTTATTGCCATTGGTTCAATGAGGCAATGTTTTGCGTATTGTCCATCATGAATTTGATGCTACTATTTGAGTAATATGCTAATGTCTTCCTATCCTTTCTCACTAAGCTAATGAAGGTTTCACCTTGTTCCTACTTGTGCAAACCGGGATCATGTTGTGCCAATCATACATTTTAGTGGAACTACACAAGACAATACAATGAACTGTATCCCAGCCAGTGCTTTAACTCTGCTGGAAGTTCTTGATAATCTTTCGATATAATCTCAGCACTGGTAAACAAGAGTGATTTCAACCATACATTTGAATTGCACAAAAATATATACTACTGAGTGATTCCAGTGAGTGCTTTATCATCTCTTATGGGACTACATGAATAAGCTTTTTTTCTCATGTTGGTACGGGCCTAAGGCCTTCATCCATATTAGTTTGCTGTCATCTCTATTTGTATCGTGCTACTGTCATGAGAAACTCCTTTATCTTTGCACGTTAAAGTTTTGCAACCTATGATAAATGGCAATGCTTTGAGTGTTGAGCTAATTGGCACTGATTAAATAAACTAATACCTCTCTTTAAGCAAGACTACTATGTTGCTAACTTTACCCATTAAGATAATGAGGGTGCTTCTATTTGTTAGTGTATGTTTCATCAACTAGTCCCACTATTACAGTAATCTCACTCTCTCAATATATGTGCCAACAGGGATGCTTGATTTTGGTGGAACTGCACAAAAACTTTGGGTGCTTCATTGCCTCAACAGCTTCCGTCCTTTCCTGTCAGTCGCTAATCTTTGCTTGCTTTCTTCCTTCGCTATCAGTGGCTTCGCTTATCTCGGCTTCCGGTCAAAGGAAACAGTAATTGATATGCTACCTCACACATGTTGGTACTGGTCTTTATCCTGATTATTATGCTTGTCATGTATTGGTAATTTGGTATTGTGCTACCGTTTGCCGATTTTATAAAGGAGTAACTTGGAGCCTGAACTCACAGGCAAATCATTGCATTGGGTGATTTCAGTAGAACTTCACAAAATGATCATATAGACAGATACTTATGCTACTGCCATGTACTCCAAAGTTCACTCAGACAGGCATCGATGTTGACAAGAAGTGCCTATATTCATCCGAGTATCAACCGGCATCAACCAGTTGTCAAACTCCCAAGTATTAGGAGAGTGAACGCCAAAAATATTGCTTGGCGCATAGCCCAGAAGAACACAGTCCAGTCTTTGGTCCCAACTTGTGCCTTTTGGTTATCGGCAGATATGATAGCGAACTGTATGGCATGGAGTCTAAAGATTCCAGACAAGTTGGTTGACGCGTATATTCATCTGGCACTTAATTAGTCTACATGCCTGGGATGCTCCATTTCAGTTGAACTGCACAAAAAATTTGGGTGGTTCATTTTCTCAACCGCCTCCTTTCTCGTCTGCAATGTAGAATTTTGGCGAGCTACAGGACCAAGATGAGCCAGTAAACTAGTTGGATGAAAGTAGTGGCCAAGTTGCTCAAACCTCGCTCGGCACGAGGCCACTATTTAAGGATAAACCTACAAGCAAAGTTCAGATTGTATGTGTTGCCTCTTATGTACTCGAAAGTTTACTCGTACAAGAAATAATTTTAACAAGAAGTACCTTCGACTGAACACCATTTACCAGTCTGTTTCTAAAGTTCATCCATGGATCATATTGGTTGTGATCTCAATCATTTGGATGCATAAACATACTGAACATGTGTATATCTGAATCTTTTTGTGAATTATGTATGAATATTGTCGTGTGATCTATCAATCATTTGGATGCATAGATATGCTGAGCTTGTGTATATATGAATCTTTTGAGTTGTTGATAGTGAATGTTGGCTATGAATATGAACGTGTCCTGTGAACCTGAGTTTGATACGAATGTTTACCTTTTCTGTTGTATTTGTGTGTGAACTTGTTAGTATGCCTACTGTGGGGTATATGACGTGTGGGTGTCAACGACACACCTTCTTCCCGAGAAGAATTGCACCTGCTTTGTTAGGGTAGCAACGGTGCATTAGCTCTTTTTAATCTTTTTATTACTCTGTCTTCCCCTTTCCCCCGCTCAACCCCTGCCGTAATGTTTTCGGCCTCAAAACAAACATAGTACTGCATTGTTTTTGGGGCTTGATGAAAAATTGAGTGCTGGTTTCTGTAGGTTGGCCCGCCCAGCAAATGGGCTGCTGGTCCACCATGACGGACTGGGAGGCTAAAAATACAAGTTGTATGGTCTAGAGGCAAGTAAAAAACGCTATCGAGAGCCATCCACTGAAGAAAAAAATCGCTCCTGATGTGCTTCTTCAGTCGTGCCGCCGGCCCCCTCTTTAATCCAGTTCGCTCGGGGATCTGGTATCATTTTTTTCCAGAGGGCGAACAAGTATCAGCTAGGCCTAGGTTTTGTATTTTAACATGCATAGCCCACGACATACGGAGAGAGTGGTTTCCACTTATTTTTTGAGGTCCATACCGGCCTATGGGCTTTTTCTTAAAGATCGGCAACCCAGTGTATTTTTTTAATAAAACGCAGGTCTCTGTTCTATTTATCTATATATAAGAATAATAATGTCGTGTCCAAATTATGTTTTTCCTTCTAACCACATTATATATATTTATATTATTACTATTATCGTATATTTTATAGAGACTTATATATACATTATAAAAACATCCCACGTGTTATTAACTTATAAAAGTAAATATTTAACAGAAGTTGGCAAGGAAAATCCTGGTTGTTTTTGACTCACAGGCAAGGAAAATCCTGGTGATTGCGTACAAAAGCTTGCGAAGATTTTAAGGACCAATTTAATAATAACGTGCTCATTTTTATTTTGAGCAATAACTCGCTAATTTGTTAATTATATATATATATAAATGTGCCTCTCCGGTTTATTCTTTGATATTAATTGCTCCTTCTAACATAACACTATATATAACGAGCCCAGCTAATTCGTGTATTTCAAGGAAGTGCAAATGGGCTGGGATTTCTTAGAAAATATAAATGGGCCTGATTGACGCGAAATTATTTGTTCACCCAGCCCAGCAAATGGACTGTACATTCTAGAAAACATGGGTTAAATATATGCCACATTTTTGCAGGCTGACATGTGGGCCAATAGGTCGAAGCCTACGCAGGGCGTTGTCAACTTGGTCAACAAATGATTGTGACATCCACAGCCATTGGATTTATATCCAACGGCCGGCATGCACCTCAATCTCTCGTCTTCTTCCTCCAGTGTCGCCAGGACCGCCTGGTCCGGCCTCCGGCGGCGAAGGCTCTCTTAGCATGCATCGCTGCGAAGTGCTACCCCACCACCGGCCAGGCTATCCCTCCACCCCTCGACACCTCCTGTTATTCTCCATAGACTGCAGCCCCACGCCACAACAGAACCAGTTATAACCGTTCTCCTCCTCTCAATCTGTGACTCCACTGCCGCGTCTTCCCATCTCTGAGTCCTTCTCGTCCGGGGCCTCGCCGTCGTCCACCGCCTCGCTGCGCTCGGTGCGGCGTGGTCAACAAACAAGAGTCATTTGAAGAGGACTGTACATGGAGAGCCTGGCAGCTGGGACCCACGAGGTCCATGGTCGCATGTAAGGAAAGTTCCTCCTTATTAAGCTGGAAAAAAAATGTTTCCTCCACCTGGCAGCTGGGACCCACCGGTTGTATCTTCGCACGGAAGGAAGTGCCTCCTTGTTTTGTGAAAAAAATTATTCATCCCGTTGACAGCTGGACCCGTCAGATTTGGTGGCTGACTTGTGGGCCTACTAAGCGGACATGTACGCACGGCTTTGTCAACTTAATCAACAAATGATTCTAGCAACTGGAGCATTGGATGTTAATCCAACAGCCGTGCTCCTTCTTCAACCTCTGTTCTTGCTCCTGTCTCCCGTGGGCGACACCGCGGCTGTGCTGCCGCGCACATGAACCAGTCAAGTTTCCCACTCCTCTCCATCTGCGACTCCACTGCCCCGTCTTCCCCATCTCCGGGTCGTTCCAGTCTGGGGCCTCGCCATCGTCCACCGGCCTTGGTGCGCTCGGTACGGTGTGATCAACATGGTCAACAAGCGAGAGTCATCGAAAGATGACTGTACGTGACAGGCTGACAGTGGGGACGCACCACGCCCATGGACGCATGCATGCAACGGAACACGGCGTGGTCAACGTGGTCAAGGAACGACTTCCATCGGAAGTATACTGTATGTGGAGAGGCTGACAGCTGGGTCCATGGCCGCAGCAAGGAAGTACCTCCTTATTACGCGGAAAATAATGATTCCTCCACCTAACAGCAGGGACCCATTGGACGGGCCACCGTATTTTGCAAAAAAAAAAAACGTTTCCCCCCTGACTGCTGGACCCACCTGACGGGCCACCGTATTTCGCAAACAAAACATTCCCCCCGTTGTCAGCTCGGACCCAGCGGAAGTGCCTCCTTACTAAGCAGAAAAAAATGAATACTCCCCTTGCTAGCTAGGACCCACCTTGGTGGAAGGCTGACTTGTGGGCCCACTAAGTTGACGGGGACGGAGGGCTTTGTCAACTTAGTCAATATGAATGATTCTAGCTGTAGTGACCGTACGATGTCCATCCAACGGCCATCGTGCTTCTTTAACCTCTGGTCTTCTTGCTCCAGCTGCCCAAAGCAGCGTCGGTCGTGTCGCCTGCTCCTGCCTCCCGTGGCCGGCTGTGATGCCGCGGAAGCCTCACCGCCCCCTACTACTCCCGCCACTGGCCAGGCCATCCCTCCACTTACCCACACCCCCTGTTATTCTGCGGCGACGGCAGCCTCACACCGCAGTCGAATGAGTGAACCCTCATACTCGTCTACGCATGGGCATCCACTACCTCGTCTTCCCCGGCTCCGCCTCATCCCCTTCCTTCCTAGGCCTCGCCGTCGTCCACCGCCCTGGTGCTCTCGGCATGGCATGGTCAACGTGGTCAAGGAACGACTTCAATCGGAAGAGTACTGTACGTGGAGAGGCTCACAGCTGGGTCCACGGCAGCCGCAAGGAAGTGCCTCCTTATTACGCAGAAAATAATGATTCCTCCACCTGACAGTAGGGACCCACCGGACGGGCCACCGTATTTCGTGAAAAAAACGTTTCCCCCCTGACTACTGGGACGCACCAGCTACATCTTCGCACGCAAGGAAGTGCATCCGAAAAAAAACTGATTCGCCCCCCTAACTGCTGGGACCCACCAGCTACATCTTCGCACGCAAGGAATTGCCTGACAGTCGGGACCCACCTGGTCGAAGTGTACGTAGCCTTGTCATTCTGGTCGCGAACGTGTACGTACATACTAGTGGATGTAGACGCGCGCACGTGTCGTAGTAGAGGCATGCACGTGTCATAGTAGAGGCGCGCACGTAGCATGTACACGTACGTACAGCGACCAGTGTGCAAGAAAGAAAATACGGCCACGTATGTGTACATACGGGGGGGTCTCAAATGCCTACTCGCGCATACGTGCGGCCAGGGCTCGTGTACATGGCTGGGTCGGAACGGAGAAACAGCGTCGTCGCCGTGTTCATGGGGAGCCAACCGGCTGGGTTGGGACGGAATGCGTCGTCGTGTTCATCGGGAGGGCTTGGACGGAACAGGCGATGGAAACGAGGCCTGGCGTACTGCAGAACGGAGGAAACAACCTTGTGTTTGATCGGCCACGTTCGAAACGGGATCATGTTCATCGGGAGGGGTCCGGTGTACCGCAAAATGGAGGAAACGGACCTCCTACGGTCAAAACGGGGGTCATGTTGATCAAGAGGGGTGTGGCATACCGCAAAACGGACGAAACGGACTTGTGATGGAGCGCTACGGTCAAAACGGGGGTTCTGTTCATCGGGAGGGGTGTGGCGTACCACAAAACGGGACTCCACGGGATACTGTTCACCTCCACCGTCGACCTCCTCCAGCCTCCACGGGCTCCTGTTCATCCAGCCTCCACCGCGCGCTACTCCACCAACTACTGTTCAACCACCCCGCCACGGGCACCCCTCCACCGTCTACTGTTCATCCAGCCCTCCACGGGGTCGTCCTGTTCATCCAGCCCTCCATGGGGGTCCCGTTCATCTAGCCCCAACCGGCTCGATCGATTGGGGTCCTGTTCATCCAGAGGCAACGCCACGGGGTCCTGCTCATCCACCCCCACCGCTCACTGTTCATCCAAACCCCCCGCAACGCTCACTGTTCATCCAGAGGCAGCATCAATCGGCTTCAGTTAGCAGCAATAGCAAAGGAATCGCTCGATCAGGTTCAGTTAACAGTCATCGATCGATCACTCGGGTTCAGTAACGCGTAGCCTGCAGTGCAATCGCTCGGGTTCAGTTAGAGCCCAACGCCTCGCTCGGGTTCAGTTAGAGTCCAACGCCTCACTCGGGTTCAGTTAGAGCCAACGCCTCGCACACACGCGCGTACGTGTACGAGAGAAACGTGCATCGCTCGGCCCCCGACCACCCACCGTAACCGGGAACTCCCCGAAATTTTCCTCGCCCTCGCTTCTACCATGGTTTTTTCCGTCATGGACGGCCCAAAGAATGTCATGCAGCTGCGTCTCTGGCCCGCCCAGGACGAAAAGCTCATTTTCTGTCATGATTTTTTGTCATAGAAGTAGGAGCCCACCACATCTATGATGATACCGGGTTTTGTCACAATTATCATCATAGAAGTGTCATAAGTATGACATGATTTTTTTCGTTCGGCTCAAAATGTCACGGATGTGTCTTTTTTTTGTAGTGAGTATTTATAAACGAGTACTAATATGCTCCTAAGTGTGAAACCATTTAGGTTTTGATCAGTGTGAACAGGTTTGCAATTAAATATAGCATGGCAGTAATTTTGAATGTGACAGGACGCAGGCTCAAAATTTATTGACGGTTCTAAGTGCGGCACTATTCCCGGAAGGTGTAACGTGGGCACGCTTTCTCAGTCGCATACGTGGTGTTTGCACCATAGGGTGCATCGCAATAGGCAATGTCAGCACACGTCTTGTTCCAACAACCGTGCACGCTTGTTATTACCATCGCACATGTTTCTTTTAATTAGAATGTGTGTGCCCGTCTAGCACACACACGTTGATCTATCTAACTGTTTCTGTTTGTTGTGGCTAATCGCAAACAGTTCATCCGGGTGAAGTGTATGCCATCAACCGCAGACACTTTGATCTAGCTGACAGTTTCTGTTATGTTGCCTAATCACAAACAGTTAATCCTTCTAAAGCGTATGCCCTCAATAGCACACACCTTTATCTAGCTGCCCGTTTCTATTGTCCCTCCTCATCACAAATAGTTAATTCGAGTGAACCGTATGTTATATATCGCACACGCCTTCATCTGGTTGCCCATTTCTTTTGTTCTGCCTCATCGCAAACAGTTCATTGAACTGAACCGTATGCATGCCCTGCATCGCACACGCAATTAAAATCAGAACCGTGTTTGATGGATCCGGCATCGCAAATGTTTTGCACCTTTTTTACGATTCTTTTACACCACCATTTGTGATTATTGCATCGCACCCAGTTTTGTCGAAGGGTCTCTAATCATAGTGCCGCGTTAGCAGCAACCTGCAGTAGTGCTTTTTCACATAAGCATCGCAACCCCAAACTTTAAGAAATGACAACTTTGGTTTCTTGCCAAACCACAGTTCATACGACGTCGTCTCAACGGATTTAGATGGTGCCCTATTTAACGTGAATGCAGCTGTCTCTAATGCATAACCCCAAAACGATAGTGGTAAATCGGTAAGAGACATCATAGATCACATCATATCTAATAAAGTATGGTTACGATGTTCGGACACAACATTACACTGTGGTGTTCCAGGTAGCGTGAGTTGTGAAACCATTCCACATTGTTTTAACTGAAGGCCAAACTCGTAACTCAAATATTCACCTCCGCGATCAGATCATAGGAACTTTATTTTCTTGTTACGATGATTCTCCACTTCACTCTGAAATTCCTTGAACTTTTCAAATGTTTCAGACTTGTGTTTCATTAAGTAGATATACCCATATCTGCTCAAATCATCTATAAAGGTCAGAAAATAACGATACCCGCCGCGTGCCTCAACACTCATTGGACCGCATACATCGGTATGTATTATTTTCAATAAGTCATTGGCTCGCTCCATTGTTCCGAAGAACAGAGTTTTAGTCATCTTGCCCACGAGGCATGGTTCGCAAGTATCAAATGATTCATAATCAAGTGATTCCAAAAATCCATCTGTATGGAGTTTCTTCATGCGCTTTACACCAATATGACTTAAACGGCAGTGCCACAAATATGTTGCACTATCATTATCAACTTTGCATCTTTTGGCATCAATATTATGAATATGTGTATTACTACGATCGAGGTTCAATAAACCATTCACATTGGGTGTATGACCATTGAAGGTTTTAATCTAAACAGAACAACAATTATTCTCTGACTTAAATGAATAACCATATTGCAATAAACATGATCTAATCATATTCATGCTTAACGTAAACACCAAATAACATTTATTTTAGGTTCAACACTAATCCCAAAGGTAGAGGGAGTGTACGATGGTGATCGTATCAACCTTGGAATCACTTCCAACACGCATCGTCACTTTGCTCTTAACTAGTCTCTGTTCATTTTGCAACTCCTGTTTCGAGTTACTAATCTCAGCAACTGGACCGGTATCAAATACCCAGAGGTTTCTATGAACACTAGTAAATTACACATCAACAACATGTATATCATATATACCTTTGTTCACTTTGCCATCCTTCTTATCCGTCTAGTATTTGGGGTGGTTCCGCTTCCAGTGACCATTTCCTTTGTAGTAGAAGCACTCAGTTTCAGGCTTTGGGTCTAGCTTTGGGCTTATTCATGGGAGTGGTAACTTTCTTGCCATTCTTATTGAAGTTCCCTTTCTTTCCCTTGCCCTTTTCTTGAAACTAGTGGTCTTATTAACCATCAACACTTGATGCACTTTCTTGATTTCTACCTTCGCCGATTTCAGCATCGCGAAGAGCTCAGGAATCTTTTCCGTTATCCCTTGCTCATTATAGTTCAACACGAAGTTCTAGTAGCTTGGTGATAGTGACTAGAGAACTCTGTCGGTCGCTATCTTATCTGGAAGATTAACTCCCACTTGATTCAAGCGATTGTGGTACTTAGACATTCTGAGCACATGCTCACTGGTTGAGCTATTCTCTTCCATCTTGTAGGCAAAGTACTTGTCAGAGGTCTCATACCTCTCGACTCGGGCATGAGTCTGAAATACCAATTTCAACTCTTGGAACATCTCATATGCTCCGTGGCGTTCAAAACGTTTTTGAAATCCCGGTTCTAAGCCATAAAGCATGGCGCATTAAACTATTAAGTAGTCATCATATCGAGCTTGCCAAACGTTCATAACGTCTGCATCTGCTGCTGCAATAGGTCTGTCACCTAGCCGTGCATCAAGGACATAATTCTTATGTCCAGAAATGAGGATAATTCTCAGATTACGGACCCCGTCTGCATCATTGCTACTATCATCTTTCAACTTAGTTTTTCTCTAGGAACATATCAAAAATAAGGGAGCTATATCGCGAGCTATTGATCTACAACATAGATTTGCAAATACTATCAGGACTAAGTTCATGATAAATTTACTTCAGTTAATCAAATTACTAAATAACTCCCACTTAAATAGACATCCCTCAATTCATATAAGTGATACGTGATCCAAATCAATTAACCCATGTCCGATCATCACGTTAGATGGGGTAGTCATCAATGGTGAGAATCTCTATGTTGATCATATCTACTATATGATTCACGTTTGACCTTTCGGTCTCTAGTGTTCCAAGGCCATATACGTACATGCTAGGCTCGTCAAGTTTAACCCGAGTATTCCGCATGTGCAAAATTGTCTTGCACCCGTTGTATGTGAATGCAGAGCTTATCACACCCGATCATCACGTGGTGTATCAACACGACGAACTGTCACAACGGTGCATACTCAGGGAGAACACTTATACCTTGAAATTTTAGTTAAGGGATCATCTTATAATGCTACCACCGTACTAAGCAAAATAAGATGCATAAAAGATAAACATCACATGCAATCAAAATATGTGACATGATATGGCCATCATCATCTTGTGCTTTTGATCTCCATCTCCAAAGCATCGTCATGATCTCCATCGTCACTGGCTTGACACCTTGATCTCCATCGTAGTGTTGTGGTTGTCTCGCCAAATAAAGAGACAACCATAAGGCTCCTGGCGGTTGCCAGTAAATTTTACAAAACATGATCATCTCATACAATAACATATATCACATCATGTCTTGACCATATCACATCACAACATGCCCTGCAAAAACAAGTTAGACGTCCTCTACTTTGTTGGTGCAAGTTTTACGTGGCTGCTACGGGCTTCTAGCAAGAACCGTTCTTACCTACGCATCAAAACCACAATGGTGATTTATCAAGTTTGTTGTTTTTACCTTCAACAAGGACCGGTCGCGGTCAAATTCGATTCAACTAAAGTTGGAGAAACAGACACCCGTCAGCCACCTTTATGCAAAACTAGTTGCATGTCTGTCGGTGGAACCGGTCTCATGAACGTGGTCATGTAAGGTTGGTCTGGGCCACTTCATCCAACAATAACGCTGAATCAAAATAAGACATTGATGGTAAGCAGTATGGCGATCACCACCCACAACTCTTTGGGTTCTACTCGTGCATATCATCTACGCATAGACCTGGCTCGGATGCCACTGTTGGGAAACGTAGCATGTAATTTCAAAAAAAATCCTACGCTCACGCAAGATCTATCTAGGAGATGCATAGCGACGAGAGAGGGAGAGTGTGTCCACGTACGCTCGTAGACCGAAAGCGGAAGCGTTTGACAACGCGGTTGATGTAGTCGAACTTCTTCTCGTTCCGACCAATCAAGCACCGAACGTATGGGACCTCCAAGTTCTGCACACATTCAGCTTGATGACTTCCCTCGAACGCTTGATCCAGCAAAGTGTCGAGCAAGTAGATGAGTTCCGTCAGCACGACGGCATGGTAATGGTGATGATGAAGTGATTCGCGCAGGGCTTCGCCTAAGCACTACGCATATATTACCGGAGGCGTGAACTGTGGAGGGGGGGCGCCGCACACGGCTAACAATTGTTGGTGTGTGTTCTAGGCGCCTCTCCCTCATATATATAGGTGGAAGGGAGAGGGAGCAGCCAAGGGGGGCGCCCCAAGTAGGAGGAAATCCTACTCGGGAGTCTCTCCCAAGCAGCGCGCCCCTTGCCACATATAACCGAGGTGGAAGGAAAGAGGGGGGAGAGGGAAGGAAGTAGGAATCCTAATCCACACTTTCCTTGCCCTCCCCTCTTTCCTTCTCCTCCTCATAGGGATGGCCTCTATGGGGCGCACCAGGGCTGGTGTGTTCCCTCAGTTGGCCCATAAGGCCCATATCTTTGTCGGGGGTGCCCGAAACTCCTTTCCGGTGACCCGATAAGTACCCGGTACCCTCCAGAACACTTTCAGTGTCCGAATACCATCGTCCTATATATCAATCTTTACCTCTCGACCATTTCGAGATTCCTCGTCATGTACGTGATCTCATCCGGGACTCCGAACAACATTCGGTCACCAAATCACATAACTCATATAATACTAAATCATCATCGAACGTTAAGCGTGCGGACCCTACGGGTTCGAGAACTATGTATACATGACCGAGACACCTCTCCAGTCAATAACCAATAGCGGAACCTGGATGCACATATTGGCTCCTACATATTCTACGAAGATCTTTATCGGTCGAACCATTATGACAACATATGTAATTTCCTTTGTCAATCGGTATGTTACTTGCCCGAGATTCGATCGTCGGTATCTTCATACCTAGTTCAATCTTGTTACCGGCAAGTCTCTTTACTCGTTTCATAATACATCACTTCACGACTAACTCCTTAGCCGTTTGCTTGCAAGCTTATGATGTGTATTACTGAGAGGGCCCAGAGATACCTCTCCGATACTCGGAGTAACAAATCCTAATCTCGATTCATGCCAACCCAACAAAACACCTTCGGAGATACCTGCAGAGCATCTTTATAATCACTCAGTTACGTTGTGGCGTTTGATAGCACCTAAGGCATTCCTCCGGTATCCAGGAGTTACATGATCTCATAGTCAAACGAATATGTATTTGACATACATGAAAGCAGTAGCAATAAACTGAATGATCAATATGCTAAGCTAATGGATGGGTCTTGCCCATCACATCATTCTTCTAATGATGTGATCCGGTTCATCAAATGACAACACATGTCTATAGTTAGGAAACTTAACCATCTTTGATTAACGAGCTAGTCTAGTAGAGGCTTACTAGGGACACAGTGTTTTGTCTATGTATCCACACATGTATCAAGTTTCCGGTTAATACAATTCTAGCATGAATAATAATCATTTATCATGATATAAGAAAATATAAAATAACAACTTTATTATTGCCTCTAGGGCATATTTGCTTCACCATCTCATATCTTCATATCAAATCGTGGACAACCACATCTTAGTTTCTCAACAACCCTCTCTAAATCTAGGAAGGCTGTGACCTAGGAGCTGCTTCCAAAATGTAGGAGTTTGGATAATACACTGCTTTCAAGTTTCTAGCCTAGGGAGTCACGATCTTGCAAAACATTTCATGCTTGCCTTGCCAAAAGAGCTAGATTAAATAGTTCAAGATCATGAAAACCAAGATCTTACTTAAATTTTATGTCGTGTCATCACCTCCTAGGACACCCAACACGCTATTCGTTGACCTTCCTTGCTCCTCCATCAGTATTTCTTTATTATGAAATTGAAGTTCTCACACAAACCTTTATGGTGTTTAAAACATGTCATTGAATAAATCAAGATAGATGGTGCCACTGATTTGATCAGAATCTCCCGATCGGATGCCCCTTGCAGGTCTAAATCCATCAAATCCAATCTTTTGCCATTATAAACATGACTGTAAACTGTAAAAGAAACTGAGTTTTTTTTGAGACAGTAATTTTTTTGAGAAACTTTTGAGACAGTATAAAAGAAACTGAGCTTTATTAATCGAAATCCCAAACTTAGCCCAGTCCTGCCCACCAGGCAATCTATCCCGTACTCCACTCGCTGTTGGGCCTCAGCCCGCCACGCATCCCACCCGCACGGCCTCGCCCTAGGGTTTCTCCGTCTCTCTCTCTCTCTCCCCCGTTTCTCTCCCAATCGAATCGGAATCCATGGAGTCGTCGCGGTCGCGGAAGCGCACGCGTCAAGAGTTGGACAGCGCCGGCGACCCGCCGCCGGAGCGGGAGGTGGTAATGATCCTATATGTTGGTTACTATGCCTGCGATTAGGGCTTGGGCGTTCGGGTTATCACTAACTTGGATTTGGCCCTGCCGCCGGTGCTGCAGGTAGCAAGGGGTGGCGCGTCGCCGCCTTGGCGGGATGACGACCGCGACGGCCATTACGTGTTTGATCTCGGCGAGAACTTGACCCATCGGTGTAAGCACCCGCGTCTTAGGCCTGTTGTTATCTCCTAGAGCTATTGTGCACGCATATAAATACTTATTTATGTTAATTTTGAGAAACATGGTGGACAAAGGCTTGCCAATGTGCACATAGTTTAGAAAAAAAAAAGATGGATAAAGACTTGTTTATGTAATAAATAATTTGTAACTACTGGTGGTAGGCACCGGCAATTACTTGTCCTAGTTGTTGTTTTTTAAATGGATAAGGTTCACCTCCACAACGTGCATGAATGATTGGATTGTTTTATCTTGTTGTATAGAACTTTTTAATTCTGCTTTCAGCTGAAGGGGATGATGAAGCAAATTTCCCCTTTAATTTTTCAAATGTTATGTTTATATTAGCATACAAACTCGATTGGCACATGTACTCCTTTTGACAATAGGTCTAAGTTGAAACTGGGAACACCTTGGTGATGCATTATTGTTTGTTGACAATCTCCTTTTTTGCAATGCAGACAAAATCTTGAGCAAAATGGGTGAAGGTTCGGGTTTCCTTCATTATAGTTTCTATTGTAGTTCTCTTTTTTTTTTTTTTTTTGCTATTACTCTAATGTAGAGCGACACGAGTTGGATTTTCATAGGTACTTTTGGCCGAGTTTTGGAATGCTGGGACCGTGAAACACGTGAATATGTTGCAATAAAAGTTGTCCGAAGCATCCGGAAGTACCGGGATGCTGCAATGATTGAGATCGATGTGCTCAATCGCCTTGCAGAAAATGAGAGATACAGATCCCTGTTAGTGTCTCAACAAATATAATCTCTATAACCTTACTCTTAGCTATTTCTTACTTGATGAATGTTCTTTAATGGCCAGCTGTGTCCAAATTCAAAGATGGTTTGACTATCGCAACCATATATGCATTGTAAGTTTGATTTTCTTCTGTTCAGTTAAGCAAGTTCTACACGTTGATTTCAAGTGTCAGTTATTATATTCACCTCCTACAGCGCATTGAATTCCTGTTTATATGCCTTGTTTGTTAACAGTTAATTTTACTAGCCCTCTCAGTACCTCTTACTCGTGCAAAGTGAGATGTTCATGCTGGTACACATAACATGATAATGTAGTCGTAATAAGATTTGCATGCTTATAAAACAGTTGCTTTTCTTCGCTCTTTCCTCATGAAGGTTGCCTGGTATGGAAATAAAATAAAGATAATTTTATTCAATGGATATCAATGGTTTTGTCAGGTATTTGAGAAGCTTGGGCCAAGCTTGTATGATTTTCTAAAGAGAAATAGATACCAACCTTTCCCTGTGGAACTTGTGCGGGAGTTTGGACGACAACTGTTGGAATCTGTAGCATGTGTGTGATTGCTTGATTCTGCATATCCGTTTTTAACAAGTTTGGCAGTTGCAGATTCATTTTTCCCTTGCTTTCAAGTGGCATGCTTGACCATCTTTTCCTTTCTTCTAAAATAGATATGCACGAATTACGCCTTATTCACACTGATCTGAAGCCAGAAAACATACTCCTCGTATCTTCCGAATATATAAAGGTTCCAAGTTCCAAGGTACCTAATCTCGACCAATTTTGTGGTGAGCATCTGCTATTTTGAAATTAGGCATACAGTATTAGCAGTTATCTTGAATGATCACTTGGGGTTGTACAGAAGAATTCACAAGATGAGATACACTTCAAGTGCTTGCCAAAGTCCAGTGCCATAAAGCTGATAGATTTTGGTAGTACTGCCTTTGATAATCAGGAACATACCTCGATTGTTTCTACGAGGCATTACAGGGCACCTGAAATAATCTTAGGTAAATTGGTTGTTCTTAAGGTTTTCTTATGTTTCATCTTGTTTGAGGTGTATGTTTATGTGTTTTTAATTATATGCTTGTAAAGGAAAAAAATGTTTATAATCCTAGGAATCCAAGTATGGTGCATGCCAGTTGATACTCTTGTTTATCTATACATAACAAAACTTATTTAGAAGAGAAACTGTTTTGCCATTTCCAGAATAGTGTTGGTTATGTTAGATGTAATCCTTGTGTTATTTACTTAGCTAGTAGCCAGGTTGGATCACAGCTTCTTTAGTCAGTAGTATATGCAGCTAGTAGTCACTTGCTTTTTTGCATGCACTGGCAGCTGCTAGACTGCAGGGTCGGTTTAGCACAATGATGGAAGATAAATTTACAGTTCTACAGACATCCAATGATTGATCTTTTAACTTTTAACTACTGGTTGGTTCATATAATATGCCAAGATTTTGGGGCATATGACAGTGTTTTTCTTTGCTCAATTGCTTCTTTCCTAGGTGTTTTTGTACTTTTGCTTGGTAAGATCTTATAGATGGCCATCCACTTCTGACGATGGAAAAGGGTGTTTTTAAGAGGGGTATATTTACTGGGTTTTATGATATAGATTAGTACTGTTGGTTTGTTACAGTCTAGTTTGGACATGCTCAGTAATTATGCCCTGAAGATTGCATTACATTGAAGGATTGATGTACTAGCTGAACAGATAATATGGCACATCTTGTCCTTGCAAAGTGTTCTGTCTAAAAATATATTCAGCTCTATATTTGATGGTTCTGGCCCTAACGAGACTAGTCTTGCATGAATAGTTATACAGTTGGATATTTATTGGTCTAAATTGTACAGTGCGTTTTATACATGTCAAGCTGAAACCTGCACAATGATCCTCTTATTTTACTGTGCTGAACTACCGATAAATATTGATTATACTGAACTCTGTTCTTTCTTTGTTGAATAAGAACTCATCTTTTCTCCTTTTTCCTTGTGGTTAGACCAACTGCTGTAGCAGTGGCTAATGTTTCTACTCCAAGAGGGGAATCCTGAATTCTGATGTTACCGAATATTCCTTTGGCAGGCTTAGGCTGGAGTTTGCCATGTGATATTTGGAGTGTTGGTTGCATCCTCGTTGAGCTATGCTCGGTTAGATTGCTTGTGATGCCTGTCTTTCCTCTTTTACCTTGATATATGGTCCTAACCCTAAAGTTTATAGGGGGAGGCATTGTTTCAGACACATGAGAACCTGGAACACCTAGCAATGATGGAGAGGGTTTTGGGACCCGTACCAGAGCACATGATACGGAAGGCTAGGTTCGTATTTATACCGTTAATTTGATTATCATTTTTTAATTTCTCGTTGAGCTATCATTAACAAACAAATTATCTCCATCTGTGTCCTGGGGGTCCAGGATTACTTTTAGAACCAAACCCTTATTATTGGGCTTGTTTCTCAAGAGAATGGCAGTATCTCCACTTGTATCCTGGAAGTCCAGGGTTTGAGTCAGTATCCTTAAAAAATCAAACAAGGGAAATGCTGCATAAGAACCTAATAATTCCCTTTCCCAGGCCCCCACAACAAGTGTGAGCTTTTGATGCTGGGATAACCTTTGGTTATATTTTTGAGAGTGAAATATATATCTTTCTCCTTTGCACTAAATCTTCTGCATCAAATGTTTTGAAGAACTCTGGCACGTCCTACCTGCAAAGAAATATTTCTTTTATTTTTACACGCAGTCACATTTTTTTTTGGCTGTGGTTCCCTAAGTTCTACGGTTTATAGTTGTTCACTGGTTTGCTACTCAGAAGTAGTTTTGGCTTGCATCTCTTCTGTTATTGATTTGTAGATGTTGCTCGTAAAGGTAAATTTGGTAAGCATCTGCTGGGATGTTTCTCCAGAACATATTAACATGCGGGGATGCTCTCCCAAACATATTATTTATTTATGTTGTTTCTGCTAATGCCACTTTAAAAAGTATTGAAGAATAAATCTGTTTCGAACTTCCATACATCTCTGTACATCATTATGTAAGCTTAAATAGCAACACTTAAGTTAATAATACGCTATTGAGTACTGCATCCAATTCTCTGTTTATTCTTGCATGTAACTTATACTCAGATGTCATTGTATTCCTTGGAATATGCAGTTCATCAGCTCAGAAATATTTTAGGCGAGGGACACGTCTAAATTGGCCTGAAGGTGCTGTTACAAGAGAAAGCATCAGAGCAGTCAGAAAACTACACCGGCTAAAGGTTTTGATTCCCCTGATTATTCCTTTTTAGTTTTATTTGGTCATCCTTTTTTACCAATTTTCAAAGAACCTGTGCATTTTTTAAGCCAAAGTGGAAAAGCTGCAAAATCTGAAGTATAAGCGCAAACAAACAGGGCCTTACATAAGTAACTGCACATGACTTTCTCAAAAAAAAAAAAAAGGTAACTGCACATGTATAGATAAGTCTTCTTCCACTGGTTTGAGACTATGTACGGTAGTGCATACTTGTAATTAATTCTAACACATAGTTTTTCTTGAGCTCGTTGGAGTGGAAATACAAAAAGTAAATAAGTTCCACTTATCCAGTCCGTTGGTAATGATATTTTTAGTTGTAATTAATCCAGAATATTTAGGTGCTGTGCTGCTTGCTTGTTGAAGTATTACTTTAATTCACGACTGAGAGAGTGTGGGAATGTAACCTACAATATGGAAATAACCGTATCGCAACTCAGCTTACATATCTGCAACTTCAGGACTTGGTTGCGAGAAATGCTGACCATTCAAAGGCATCACTGGCGGACTTGCTATATGGTCTTTTAAGGTTTGAGCCTTCAGAGCGCCTTACTGCCCAAGAGGCTCTAGACCATCCATTCTTCCGAATTCCAGGTCCAACATGACAATTGGAAGATGCTTTGATTCCGCCGCTCGCCAAGAACAAGGCCTGGAGAAGCAGCGGGCACAAAGCCGAGAGCAGAATGCCTTTGGCTAATCTCTAGCATAAAGATGATGTAAGCCGAGCTATGGCGCTTGCGGTGGTGGTGATAAGCTGTTGTTCCAGTCGTTCAGGTGTAATGTACAATAGCATTTTTCCTAGGGAGGTTAGTGTACTGGATGCGACCTGTACATTGTGAAGTTGCGGTGCACCACGGGTTGCCGTCTGAATCCTGGTTTTGTAATCGCACTACAATGATCACTGACCAAGGCAAGGCAGCCGTAAAGGAGGTGCTAGTATTTTGCCTGCCTGTGCCATGTTCCGTTTCTCGAGAAGTCTTGACAGGGCTGAGAGTCCCTGCAAATTCAGACCATGCTGTTGAAAGTTGAATTAAATCAAGTTGTAGTATGTTTTGAACTTATCAAAAAACTGAATTGTCGGAGACTTTGGAAAGCACTGTTCAGGGAATACTTTTATATAAGACACTAAAAGCAGAGTTAATTCTTTGATTGTTTGTTCGTCGCCCTTCGCGGGTACTTTTTGTCCTTTGTAGGGTGCAGCAGGCACATCCATCTCTAAGCTCTTTCCCATTGTCACTCTGCTCCCCTGACTATTAGCAGCAGCAGCGACTTATGTATGGGCTAGGAATCAAGATGGGAACGGGCTGGGTCGACCCGCTGGGTCACTGACCTGGCCCAAAAATTCAAGGCCAATGGGCCAAGTGGGTTGGCCTCAATTGATATATGGGTCAGTGGAGTCGGACCTGTGCGGCCCGATGGGTCAGATGGGTCGACCCAGTCCCCCGACCATCTCTGCTGCCGCTGGCCGCCCCCTCGACTCGTCGTGTACTTTCTGAAGAAATCGATGATGTGCTCACGTGCAGATGGATTAACCGGATGACACGTACGTAAGAAGCTGAGCAAACTGGACTGATTGTTGGAGACGCCCCTGTACACAAGCAGGCAGGTGGATTGATTTTTACGTGAACTAGTACATGCACGTAGAAACAACCAGCGGCTTGTTCGAACGGCACCCCCGAGCATCTCTGCTGTCGCCGGCGTTCGTCCCGCTCGTGCCTCTCGTTCGTCGTCTCGGTCGCCGTCGAGCTCGTCATCCTGGTCGCTTTCCTCTTCCTTTTCAACTTGTCCAGCTCGCCGTCCCGATGGCCTTCCCGGTCTTCAGATTCTGCTAACTAAATTCATGGATTTTCTCATCTTGATTTTGGGTCTGCCTCATATACCCAACGGGTCATCGAGGCCATAATTTTCTGATGAAATGGGCCGACCCATGGCCTCGCATACTGACCTTGGGGCCATGGGGCCGGGTCCAAGGCCAGGGCCGGGTCGGCCCATTCCCATCTTGAGCTAGGAACAAGGAGATGTGGAATCGCGCCAAATTTTTGTTTTGGCCTCGACTTGGCCAGAGCAGGGCTATGTGAAATACCTCATCTTCATCGCGACGGCTCTTTCCTGTTTCTTATGCAACACAGAAACTGACTGCACAGAACGTTTTTAAACAGCAAAGCTGCAAGCAAGATGCTGACTTTGGAAGTTTGGAGATTTGGCCGTCGTGGCCTCGCCGGCGACGACATGTACCCTGGTCCAGCCACCTGCAGCGGCCGGCGCATCGCTAGCCCTGACGCGGGAGTATATAGCAAAAAACTATCACATTACAGGAGGGTTACAAAAAACCCACCACTTTTCTTAATTTTTCAAAAAACTATCACAAATTTGGTTGGCTATTCCAAAAGACCCAGTCACCAAACGGTTAAAATATATGCCTGATTATGACATGTAGGGCCTGCCCGTCAGGTCCACGTCGAATATGGCTGACGGCCCGCGTGCTCACGGCCATTAGGGCACATCCGTTCCGACCGCGTCAGGACCACCCGAGCTATCTCCTCTCTCTCCCTCGTTCAATCTGTGCCCTCCCCCCATTGGTCTGGTAGACCTAGGCATTGTAGTCATAACAGTAGAATAGGATCCTAATCAAAATAAAACCAGGCAATGGCGGCGACTCTTAGGGGGGGGGAGGTGGCATGGAGGGAGATGGGGGAGATTATTTGGAAGTGGATAACTGACCGGGCAGCGGCAGCTTCGCAACGCATCCGCCTCAGCAACCTACACTTCCGGTGTCGCCACAACCTGCAGCGTCATCGCGGAGGCAGCCTACGCTCTCTGCACCCGCGAATCAGGAGCTGTTGCTTGAGTACAGAGCGGCCAGGGCTTTTGCTGGCGCCATCGCCGCGGATCCGGCTAACTCCCACCGCTGAGCCTCAGCATTTGGAGGGGTTGAGTAAGTTTTCTTTCTTCTCTTCATCTACTCCTTGACTTGAATGGAGCTAGTTGTGGATGCCAGAACTTCGGTTTAGTTTGAGGTAGGGCTAGGTTCGTCGGTGGTTCATGAAATCTTTAGTTAAGTCTGACTATATGTTAGTTTAATGCAGTAGTGATTCAGATTAGTAGATGTATTTAGTTGGATGCAGTAGTGATTCAGATTACTAGATGGATTTTGTACTCAGTGTGCATGGTTCAGATAGGTTTTGTTACTGAGGTTTATTACTCATTAGCTCTGCAATACTGAATTTTGTTACTCAGTGGGATAAATATGGATGCAGTTATAGATGCAATACTGAATTTTTTAGTTAGTGGGCTAAATATGGGTGTAGTACTATTGTGCCACTACTGAATTTTTTTGTAGTAGATTTATTCAGTTAGGTTTTTTTTAATTGTGTACAAGTTAGAAAGAGTTGTGAAGTAACATTGTATATAATACATGTTGGATGATGACATTTGGGAGGTGAGGGTACATTTCAAGGGCAGAAACAACATGGAAACAAGCTTCTCTCTTTGAGACATCACATTTCTAAATTTGATTGCACTTATTGAGACTGAAGGGTATGGGTTAGATGACTACATGTACTATGTGAAGAAAGTAGGAATTGGACAGAATGGGTTATTGCTTCTGGACAGTCAAGAGGCAATAGAAGAAATGATTGACCACTCTGATTTCACAGTTCTGAATATCCTAGTGGTGAAGGCTAATGAAGACAGAGATGTTGAATTTAGTAGGGGTAACAGTGTTTATGAAGAACAAGTTCCAATAGGAGCCCAGTGGGGGGGGGGGGGTGCTGGTTTTGTGTTAAGTCTACCACAAGATGGTGTTGATCACCCTCTTGAAGCAAATCTAAACACACAACATAGTTGCAATTTGAACACTACATAAGCTCATTCTGAAGATGAGGCTGGCGGTGAAGATGGAGATGCTTGTGGAGAAGATGAGATGGACAAATCATCTTCAGACTTTGGATTGATAGGGGCGATTATAGAGGCATAAGGATGTCTTACAAGGGTTGGAAGAGAGGTGAAGAAAATACTGTCAATGAAGAAGAAAATTATGTTGCACATGAGAGGCCAGAGTTTGAAGGGGATAGTGATGTTTCAGAGTTTTGACAGGAGGAGAAAGAGGATGATAGTGCAGAGGAAACAGCTATGGCACAAGTCAGGCTTGAGAAACTGAAGCCTATAAGAAGAGGAACACTAAACCCAGGACCTACTTCCAGAGCTCACAATAAGCCAGAGATCCCCGAGTTTGAAGATTTGTACCTGAAGCTGATAAGTTTTGCTTCCTTGGTGATGATGGCATTTTTGATTTAGATGCAGAGGTACCACTACTACCTTCTGTGAGGAAAAGAAGATTGAAGAAGAAGGAGAGGAAATGGTATGACCCATTGTTGGGGAACGTAGCATGCAATTTCAAAAAAATTCCTACGATCACGCAAAATCTATCTAGGAGATGCATAGCAAGGAGATGGGGATAGTGTGTCCACCTACCCTCGTAGACCGAAAGCGGAAGTGTTATGTTAACGCGGTTGATGTAGTCGAACGTCTTCACGATCCAACCGATCCAAGTACTGAACATACGGCACCTCCGTGTTCAGCACACGTTCAGCTCGATGACGTCCATCGAGCTCTTGAACCAGTAGAGGGCTGAGGGATAGTTCCGTCAGCACGACGGTGTGGCGACGGTGTTGGTGATGTGATCCGTGCAGGGCTTCACCTAAGCACTATGACGCTATGGCCGAGGTGGTAAACTGTGGAGGGGGGCACCGCACACGGCTAAGGAACAATTGATGTGTCTCCAAGGGGTGCCCTGCCCACGTATATAAAGGAGGGAGAGGGAGGAGGCCGGCCCCAGGGGGCACGCCATAAGGGGGGAGTCCTACTGGACTCCTAGTCCTAGTAGGATTCGCCCCCTCCCTCTTTTCCTTCTCATGGAGGTGGAAAGGGGGAAGGAGAGGGATTAGGAGAAGGAAAGGGGGGTGGCGCCCCCTTCCCTAAACCAATTGGCCTCCTCCCTTTTGTGTGTGTGTGTGGGGGGGGGGGGGGGGCGCACCAGCCCCTTGTGGGCTGGTTAGCCTCCCTCCTATGGCCCATATGGCCCATATCTTTCCCCGGGGGGTTCCGGTAACCCCTCCAGTACTCCTGTATGTACCCGATACACTCTGGAACCCTTTCGGTGTCCGAATACTACCTTCCAATATATTAATCTTTACCTCTCGATCATTCGAGACTCCTCGTCATGTCCCGTGATCTCATCCGGGACTCCGAACAATCTTTGGTCACCAAAACACATAACTCATAATACAAATCATCATCGAACGTTAAGCGTGCGGACCCTACGGGTTCGTGAACTATGTAGACATGACCGAGACACATCTCCGGTCAATAACCAATAGCGGAACCTGGATGCTCATATTGGCTCCTACATATTGTACGAAGATCTTTATCGGTCAAACCGCATAACAACATACATCATTCCCTTTGCCATCGGTATGTTACTTGCCCGAGATTCGATCGTCGGTATCATCATACCTAGTTCAATCTCGTTACCGGCAAGTCTCTTTACTCGTTTCGAAATGCATCATCCCGTAACTAACTCATTAGTCACATTGCTTGCAAGGCTTATAGTGATGTGCATTACCGAGAGGGCCCAGAGACACCTCTCCGATACACGGAGTGACAAATCCTAATCTTGATCTATGCCAACTCAACAAACACTTTCGGAGACACCTATAGAGCATCTTTATAATCACCCAGTTACATTGTGATGTTTGATAGCACACAAAGTGTTCCTCGGTATTCAGGAGTTGCATAATCTCATAGTCATACATTCTTATGGAAAAGATAGTGACAAGCATTAAGCATAGCAAAGTCATAGCAACATTAATATTAGAACATAGTGGATACTAGGCATCAAGCCCTAACAAAACTAACTCGATTACATGATATATCTCATCCAACCCATTGACGTGGCTTAGGCTGTGTCGGTATTTCCCCAAAGAGGGAGGGATGATGCATCACGGCTACGGTAAGTATTTCCCTCAGTTATGAAACCAAGGTTATCAATCCGGTAGGAGAACCAAGCAACACTAGGTAAACGGTACCTGCACACAAAGAACAAATACTTGCAACCCGACGCGCAAGAGGGGTTGTCAATCCCTCTACGGTAAAAAGATAGATTTAATTGTATGAGATTGGATAAATAGATCTAGCAAAAACAAAAAATAAAATAATTAAAGAAAAGGTGCAGCAAGGTATTTTTAGGTTTTGGGAATAATATATTTGAAAACAATATGATAAAAGATAGACCCGGGGGCCGTAGATTTCACTAGTGGCTTCTCTCGAGAAAATAGCATACGGTGAATAAACAAATTACTGTTGGGCAATTGATAGAAGAACAAATAATTATGACGATATCCAAGGCAATGATCATGTATATAGGCATCACGCCCAAGATTAGTAGACCGACTCCTGCCTGCATCTACTACTATTACTCCACACATCGACCGCTATCCAACGTGCATCTAGTGTATTAAGTTCATGGATAAACGAAGTAGTGCAATAAGAAAGATGACATGATGTAGACAAGATCTATTCATGTAGGAATAAACCCCATCTTTTTATCCTTAATAGCAGCGATGCGTATGTGCCTTGCTACCCCTTCTATCACTGGGTGATGACACTGCAAGATCGAACCCATCACAAAGCACCATTTCCCATTGCAAGAAAAATCGATCCAGTTGGCCTAACTGAACCAAAGATTCGGAGAAGAAATACGAGGCTATAACAATCATGTACATAAGAGATCAAAGAAAACTCAAATAATATTCATGGACAGATCTTATCATAAACTCGAACTTCATCGGATCCCAACAAACACACCGCAAAAAGTCATTGCATCAAGTAGATCTCCAAGAAACATCGAGGAGAACATTGTATTGAGAATCAAAAAGAGAGAAGAAGCCATCTAGCTAATTCCTACGGACCGATAGGTCTATGGTGAACTACTCACGCATCATCGGAGGAACACCAATGAGGATAATGAACCCCTCCGTGATTGTGTTCCCCTCCGGCAGAGTGCCCGAATAGGGCTCTAGATTGGATCTCATGATTCTGGAACTTGAAGTGGCTGGAATTGTGTTTCGATCGCTCCCCTAGGGTTTTTGGAATATTGGGGTATTTATAGAGTTGAGAGGCAGTGGAGGACCTCCATGGGCCCCACCACCAATCAGGGCGCGAGAGGGACCTCTAGCGCCCTGGTGGGTGGTGGGCCCCATGGGCCTCCCCCAGGTGCTTCCTTGGCTCCAACTTGCCTTCTGGTTCAAAAGAATCTCCAAAAAGTTTTGTGGCATTTGGACTTTGTTTGGTACTGATATTCTACGAAGTAAAAAACAACAACTGGCACTAGGCACTATTTCAATAGGTTAGTCCCAAAAAATGATATAAAGTTGCTATAAAATGATTGTAAAACATCCAAGAATGATAATATAATAGCATGGGACAATAAAAATTTATAGATACGTCGAGACGTATCAGCATCCGCAAGCTTAACTCCTGCTCGTCCTTGAGTAGGTAAATGATAAAGACATAATTTTTGATGTGGAGTGCTGCCTAACATGTTCATCACATATTCTTTTATTTTGTAGCATGGACATTTGGACTTTTAGATGGTTCAAAGCAATAGTCTATATTTGACATGAAAACTTCAATACTAGAGCATATCAACGAGCAACCATGTCTTTCAAAATATCAACACTAAAGAAAGCTATCCCTAGCCCATCATGCTCAATCATTGATCCATTGACGAAACACACTCGAATATTAGTTACATCCAATGCACAAGTATGATCATAGTGCTCCCTAGTTGGTGCTTTATAAGAGAAGATGGAGACTGGAATAAAAATAAAAATTGCATAAAGTAAATAGATAAGCCCTTCGCAGAGGGAAGCAGAGATTTGTGGAGGTGCCAGAGCTCAAAGCTTAAATTGAGAGATAAAATAATTTTGGGAGGCATATTTTTCCCGTCAACGAAAACGACCAAGTAGTTCCCAATACTTTCCATGCTAGATACATAATAGGAGGTTCCCAAACATAAAATAAAGTGTATTCCTCTTTCACCATTCTTTCACAATCCATGGCTAGCCGTATCCACGAGTGCCTTTCATATCAACACTTTCCAAGGAATTTATTATTTGACAACATAAAGTAAATTTCTTTTTCATTTCGGGACTGGGCATCCCTATTACCGCCACAATCTCGTGCAATGACAAGTGGATAAACACTCATCTTTAGAATAACACATCTAGCATGGAAACATATTGGCCACCCCCTGCTGCTTCATGAGCGGTACGTGCACACAAAAAGGAAATTCATTTTGAAAATTAGAGTTGGCACATACAAATTTACTTAGAACGGCACGGAAATACGGCATATAGCTAGGTATGGTGGACTCATATGGCAAAACTGGGTTTAAGGATTGTGGATGCACAAGTAGTATTCCCACTTAGTACAAGGAAAGGCTAGCAAATATATTGAGAAGCAACCAACCAAGAAACCAAAATTCTCATAAACGAGCATTGATCATCACTAACATCGAATAATGCACCACAAGTAGGATGTAATTTCATTGCATAACTATTGACTTTTGTGCTTGCATAGGGAATCACAAACCTTAACACCAATATTCTTACTAAAGCATAATTACTCACCAACATGGCTCATATATTACTATCATCATATCTCAAAACTATTACAAAGAATCAAGTTTATTTTGTCCAATGATCTTCATGAAAGTTTTTATTATATCCCTCTTGAATATCTATCACTTCAGGACTAATTTCATATATTGCAATTGCTTTTGACAAGCTCAAACAAATTTAAGTGAAGAACATGAGCATAAAGATTTTCATCTCTCAAAATAATATAAGTGAAGCATGAGAAAATTTCTTTTAAAATTTTACCAACTCTCAAATTAATCTAAGTGAAGCATGAGAGAATTGTTTTTCAAAAATTTAAAGCACACCATGCTCAAAAAGATATAAGTGAAGCATTAGAGCAATTTCATAGCTCAAAAAATTTAAGTGAAGCACATAGAGCAATTCTAACAAATCATAGCACAATTTTGTCTCTCTCAAATAGGTGTGTCCAGCAAGGATAATTGCTACAAACTAAAAAGCAAAACAAGCAAAGACTCGTATAATACAAGACGCTCCAAGCAAAACTCATAATATGTGACGAATAAAAATATAGCTCCAAGTAAAATTACCAATGGTTGATAGAAGAAAGAGGGGATGCCTTCCGGGCATCCCAAGCTTAGTTGCTTCATTCTCCTTGAATATTAACTTGGGGTGCCATGGGCATCCCCAATATTAGGCTATTTTCACAACTTATTCCTTCAACCATCGCGATCTCACCCAAAACTTGAAAACTTCAATCACACAAAACTTAACAAAACCTTTGTGAGATCTGTTAGTATAATAAAGCAAATCACCACTCTAAGTATTGTTGCAAACCCATTCATATTTTATTATTGCATTATACTGATACGTCTCTAACGTATCTACTTTTCCTAACGCTTTTCCTCTTGTTTTGGACTCTAATTTGCAGGATTTGAATGAAACTAACCCTAGACTGATGCTGTTTTCAGCAGAACTACCATGGTGTTGTTTTTGTGCAGAAATAAAACTTCTTGAAATGGAACGAAACTTTGCGAGGATTTTTGATACAATAAATAAGAATTTCTTGAGCCAAGATCCACTGGAGGGGGGCACCTAGGTGGGCACAACCCACCAGGGCACCCCCCCTCCTGGCACGCCCAAGTGGGTTGTCCCCACCTGGTGGCCGTGTAGACCTTGAAACCGATGCTATAAAATCCTGTTTTTCCAGAAAAAATCAAGGGAGAAAGAATTATCACGATCCACGAGATGGGGCCGCCGTCACCTCCTGTTCTTCATCGGGAGGCCAGATCTGGAGTCCGTTTAGGGCTCCAAAGAGGGGGTTCTTCGTTCTTCGTCATCACAAACCCTTCTCCATCGCCAATTCCATGATGCTCCCCACCGAGAGTGAGTAATTCCTTCGTAGGCTCGCTGGTCAGTGGGGAGTTGGATGAGATTCATCATATAATCGAGTTAGTTTTGTTAGGGCTTGATCCCTAGTATCCACTATGTTCTAAGATTGATGTTGCTATGACTTTGCCATGCTTAATACTTGTCACTTTGGGATCGGGTGCCATGAATTTAGATCTGAACCGTTTATGTTATCACCATTATATCCATGTTCTAGATTCGATCTTGCAAGTTATTGTCACCTACTACGTGTTATGATCCGGCAACCCGGGAGTGACAATAGTCGGGACCACTCCCGGTGATGACCGTAGTTTGAGGAGTTCAAGTATTCACCCTGTGTTAATGCTTTGTTCCAGTTCTCTATTAAAAAGAGGCCTTAATATTCCTTAGTTTCCAATTGGACCCCGCTACCACGGGAGGGTAGGACAAAATATGTCATGCAAGTTCTTTCCATAAGCACGTATGCCTATTTACGGAATACATGCCTACATTATATTGATGAACTGGAGCTAGTGCCATATCGCCCTAGGTTATAACTGTCTCATGATGAATATCACCCAACAAGTCACTGATCCAATGCCTACGAATTTATCTTATATTGTTCTTGCTAAGTTACTACTGCTATCATTACTATTGTTGTTGTCACCACTATCAAAACTACCATATTAATTTGCTACTGATCACGTTGCTGCAGATAATTAATCTCCAGGTGTGGTTGAATTGACAACTCAGCTGCTAATACCTTCAAATATTCTTTGACTCCCCTTGTGTTGAATCTATAAATTTGGGTTGAATACTCTACCCTAGAAAACTGTTGCGATCCCCTATACTTGTGGGTTATCAAGACCTTTTTCCGGCGTCGTTGCTGGGGAGCATAGCTATATTTGTTGAGTCACTTGGGATTATTATCAATTATTCACTATGAAGAATCTGAAGGATGCTAAGACTAAGATTTTTCCCTCAAAGACGAGGGGAGGTAAGGAACTGCCATCCAGTTCTGCTTTAGATTCACCTTCTGTTATAAGTAAACTTGCAACACCACCACATGCTATCATTTCTGATATGTCGCAAGTTATTGATGATGCTACTTTTGCTATGGATAATGCTTATGATGATGCTAGTACCTTGCTTGATAATGATGATGTGCCACTTGGTGATTTTCTTGATGAACCAATAAAAGGCAAAAATTAAATTTATTCATTGGGTTGCCTCCCAACAAGCGTTATCGTTTTACGCACTTAGCTAGTTATAGATTCAAGTATTGTCATCTTTGGTTTTCGGCCCATAGGTTGCCCTCATGATTGATTCATATGGTGGCTTAATTCTTGTTCTAGGGAAGTGTCTCATACCCTTTCTTAGTGGAAATTGAAATTTAATATTCCCTTCTTTCATATCTATCAAGTATTGTCAACTTGTCCTCATGATTTTAATGTTCAATTAGATCATTGATGGCGCGCGTTGCCGCGCCCGTCTATTTAAACAATAAATATATGAATGCATGAAATACATAAATTTTGCACAAGCAGAAACGTTTATTAGTCCGTAATCGAGAGAAATATCATATGTACAAATGGGCTTTGGTTGAAAACAGGTACACTTGGTAAATATACCTAATCAGTATCTTCAAGACCAATAATGAGCGGCAACACAAATATGAAATAAACATGTAGCAGTATACATATGTAGTGCATCAACGAAATCTTCTCTGTTTGTGAATCTAAAATTTGGTTAGTTGCTTTTGAGTGCTCAAAGTCTCCCATCATTCATTGGCCACCCACCAGAGTATGCCAACAAAAATGACATAATTAGATTTCCTTGTGGTCGCTGGCAACATCCATGTCTTTGGTTGGCTGCACCACAACTACCCCATAAATTTAAATTTTTTGCAGCTTAAAAAAAAGAGATATGAGGATATGAACACTTCTATTTAAAAAAACTTGAAAAAATCTAACTGAACTAAATTTGTAAGTATGTGTCGTAATATTTTGACAGATATAAAATATTAAAAACATATGCATGCCCATTTAGGCCCAAGAATTAGAGAGATTCGGAGCAGGGGCAAGAATCACATCCGTTTAGTTGAATAAAATAGTGCCGGAATGAGCATCAAGCTAAGAGAAGTATGGGAATGCATAATCCTAATTGTGAAGTGCTGACAAGATAACCAATTGCCAAAAGTGAGCAAGGCTGAGCTAGCGATCAGGAAATTAGGAAGCAGGTTATCTTCTTCCAGCGTGCTGGTGGTTAGCATGCATGAATCGAGAGATGTAACAGGTAGTTTTGATTAGCAGATGTATTTCACTGTACCATCAGTTCTGTTGGTCCTGGAGTTGCCTTACAAATTTTCTTATCCAAAATCCAAAGCCTGCATCTTACCTCATGTCAAATCAATTGTGTTGTTAGTTTTTTTTCACAAGGTTGATCCACGGGACTTGCATCTCATGAGTACATTGAATATTTTTGGATTTTCATCTCTTGGACTTGTCAGAAAATTAACATGAATATGATGGAATATGAAAAATGGGTTTGTCAGTATCCGTGCAGTACACAGACACATTATGGTTGACGCCACAAATAACATGAAGATCATACAGTTCATGTAAGTGGGCAGGGGCATCAGTGACTGTAACATGTTTAGAAGTAAATTAAAGAACCAAAGATACAAATCTCAAGATTAATTTACTCTGTTCTCCAAAGCATAAGAGGAGCGCTGCTATGACTTAGAAATTCTTGTATGCTTGTCCGTCCAAGTAATTTCACATCAAGCACGACGGGAGACCTTGGGCATGGGAAATTAGACAAAGAACACATCAGTATATATATGTAGACAACAATTGATGATTGGAACTCGCGCATCACTTTGTAACCCAGCAGAACCAACCTGAAATCTGTCAACGTGTGAAACTTGTGTTTTTCAAAACAAAGAACAGTATCACTAATAATAGAGGAAGAATTGGGTGAAGAGGAGATGCAGCAAACAAGGAGACTTGGAACTGCTTGAGACTTAAGAATCATTCATCTCTGTTGTGCGCGGGAGAATGGTCTGCGAAAGTGAGCAGTGTGGGAAAGGAGTGGCGGCAAGGTTGGGATTATATGGGCTCGCATGAATTGAATGGAAAATATGAATCGCCATTGTAACTGACCTGCCCGGAGCATCGACTGGCATTAACCGTGAATTAACCTTTCAATCAATCATCCTTGGTGATTCAACTTCGCAGCTGTTCTTTGCCGCAGCCAATCATGTCGCGCAGCTCGCGTCCGTTCAACCGATCGAGCTACGAGGCGTTGTCCTTGGCGTCCGTGCAACTGAACGGACCGAGCACGCACTGTCGCTCGCATCCGTGCAATCTCAGCCAGTCGCTATTGTAGTCCAAGTTGTAAGTGCATCTAGTACCCCTTAGTGATTTTGGTGTATTGAAGACTTATAGGTTAAGGGACTGATGTATTTGTGAGTGTACACAGATCTATAAGTCTATGAGGAGTTTGATATTTACAGAGAAAGTCGACCCCTAAAAATGAAGTTCTTCGACTGAAGACTTTGATATTCTGAAGACTTTCTGAAGACTTTGAAAATGAAGAAATTGGTGTGACCTTGAAGACTTGGTATTCATTCGAGAAACATGAAGCGTGAAGACTTTTGTTTTCGTAGTTTCATTTTCTCTTTCTTGAGTTTCTTGAGTCATAGGAAACACCATACTGTTAAAGGGGGTCGAGGAAATACTAAGGAAAAATTTCCATGTGATGCTCAACTCAACATCCTACACCTACCAATCCCTTCGAGTGAAGCCATTGGAAATCTCATACAGTTCAGTCAAGTTCTTCAGTGACAGAGACGCAGTTCTTCTGGTCACTGATGACTTTGCTCTGACTGAGGAGTTAGGAATTCGCCAGTGCGAATTGCCTACACAGTGAGGAACATGATAGCCCTGAGGAATTTGAGAGTCAAATTTCCGACCGTTGCTGTGTTGCGCGCCGGCTGTCCCAAAATATCTTATCCACCTAACGGTCATATCGTTGAAGGGCATTTATGTCTTATCATGTCGGGCTGCTCCCTAGGCTATAAATAGCCGCCCCCTACAACCACTAGTTGGTTGGCTGCTCTGAGAGAACTTGACACTTGTCATTTGAGAGCAACCCATCCTCCGAGGACTTTGAGCGAAAATCATCAAGTGAGGAAAATCCCAAAACCAAACCCCCACAAACCCAAAGTGACTGAGCATCACTGAAGAAATTGATCCCGCGTGGATCTGACGCTTGTTACCTTTGAAGACTGTGCTTCTTCCAGACGGTTAGGCGTCAAGGTCTAGAGCATCCAAGAGGAATTGTCGATCGCCGAGTGACCAAGTCTGTGAAGGTTTGGAAGTCACCTGAAGACTTACCACGAGTGATTGGACGAGGCCTGCGTGGTCTTAGTTCAAGGAGAATACGGTGAGGACTGGGTGTCCTGAGTTGCGGCTCAGAGACTGGGTGTCCGGGACTGCATGTCCTCGAGTTTAAATACTCAGCCGCTCCAACCAGATGTACAACTGAGACAGCAGTTGGAACTGGTTTACCAAATCATTGTCTTCACCAACTAACTGGTTCTATTTCCTCAACCCTTCCATTTCCTCATTACTGTGTTGAATGTTTGTTCATATCTGTGCTTGAAGACTTTGTCTGAAGACTTTCACAAATTCCTCAATTCAAGTTCTTCAGTCTGTTTGTCTTCGTCTTGTGTTATCCTATGATTACGCTTTCTGTACTCTGTGCTTGTCTTCATTTCATCATGATGACCATGCTAGTATCCTGTTATGTTTACTTCTGAGTACTTATTCCGCTGCAAATAGTTCTTCGCTAAGGAATTTCCTCACCAACATATTCCTCAGCAAAGAATTCATAAAAATCGCCTATTCACCCCCCTCTAGTCGATATAACGCACTTTCAATTGGTATCAGAGCAAGGTACTCCCTTGTTCTGTGTGATTTTGGTTTAACCGCCTGGAGTTTTAGTTATGTCGACCGCAGGTATGATCAAGGTCTCGGCTGGGTGTCCTACCTTTGATGGGACGGACTACCCCTACTAGAAGAACAAGATGCGAATGCATCTTGAGGCAATTGATAACGATCTCTGGTATGTTGTGGAAAATGGTGTTCCCTCTGTCTCACCCTCACTGAACGCTACCGATGTGAAGAGGTTCAAGCAACTCGATTCTCAAGCGAAGAATATCATATGTGGCCATCTGAGCAAAGGACAGTGTGAAAGAGTGAGTGCTTTGGAAACTGCTAAGCTTATCTGGGATAGGCTGTCCAAAGTAAATGAAGGAGTTTCAACTCAGCGTGACTCTCGAGTCGATGTTCTTCGGAATCTCTTCAACCGCTTCAAAAGACTCGACAATGAAAATGTCCAACAAACCTTTGATCGCCTCACTGACATCTCAAATGAGCTTCAAGCCCTCGGTGCCACTGATATCACTGATCATGAAGTAGTGAAGAAACTGTTGAGATCGCTTGATTCCTCATTTGATACTCTGGGACTGATGATACAAGAACGTGTTGACTACAAGTTGCTTGATCCTGCTGATATCCTCGAAAGGCTAAACACTCACGAGTTCTAGCTTGCTGAAAAGAGAGATCTCTATGGTTCAAACTATGGCAAACCACGTGCCCTGAAGGCCAAGGTTGTGTCTGACTCTGAATATGAGGATTCTGGTAGTAGCCTTGGTGATCCTGAAGAATTGAGCCAGGAGCTAGCACTGCTCGTGAAGAAATTCCAGAAGTTCTCAAGACGTGGTCGCTTTGGAAAATCCTCAAGAAGCAGTGATTCCTCATCCAGTGACTATAAGAGAAGGTTGTGCCACAAATGCAAGAAACCTGGTCACTATATCCAAGATTGTCCTCAGTGGGAAAAGGAAATGAAGAAGAAGAAATACAAGGATTACAGTTCTGATGATGCAAAGAAGAAGAAGAAATCATCAAAATCTTCGTCATCAAAATCCTCAAAGTCTTCATCTCACAAGAAGAGCAGCTCCAAGAAGGCTCGGGCATTCATTGGCAAGGAAATGGACTCTGAAGCTGAATCTGAGGAAAATGATGAAGAGGAGGCGTCTGAAGAATCTGAATCTGGTGTGGCGAGTCTGGCCGTCGCTACTGCTTTCGTCAACAAGTCCATCTTCAACACTGAAGAAACTAACTCCACCGACAAGCCTGGTGAAGATAATGATGGCTACGCTCCCACCTATTGCTTCATGGCGAAAGGTGCTAAGGTACTCAAATACAACTCCTCTGAATCTAGTGAAAATGAATCTGATGAGGATCTCAAGCCCAGCTACTCTAAACTTGCTAAGATTGCTGTGAAACAACAACGGGCTTTTGAAAAGGTTCAAAACATGCTAGACAAAAGTGATGATATGTTGGGTGAAGAAATGGATCGCACTAAAGCCCTGACTGAAAATCTTCAGAGACTTCAGTCTAGGTTTGACAACCTTCAAAGTCATCATAACACTCTCTTATCTGATCATGAGAAACTTTCTTATGAATTTCTTCAAGAGAAGCAAGACCATGAAAAGCTTTCCTCTGAATCTCTTCAAAGAAAGGAAGATCTTGAAAAGCTAAGAGTGTGTTATGAAGATCTTCAGAAGGAGCGCGATTCATTACTAGCTCAACAAATCAGCGCTTCTCAGGAAGAATTTGTTCCTCCATGCTTAAAATGCATTGAACGTGAATCTGCTAATTCTTCACCTGAATGTTCAAATGCTTCAACTGTTACAAATTCTTCATCTGTCTCTGCTATCACTAATTCCTCATCTGAGGACATTGCTAGTATCACTGACAATGCAGGGTTGAAGGAATTGTACATGACAGGCATGTACAAAAGCCTCAAAGGGCATCAGACACTTTGTGATGTGCTTAAAAAGCAGATCCTCAACAGAAACCCTAGGAAAGAGGGTATTGCCTTTGAGAGGAAACTCAATGCTGATGGAACATATTGGAAGCCTGAGCAGTACCCCAAGACCTCATGGGTTGCTGCAAAGGGACCTCCAGTTGATCCATCTAACTTATCTGGCTTTACATGTGAATCTCCTCATTCTTCTGATGAGTCATTTGACTCCAACTATAAACTGTTCAAAAATCAGAATGGTGATGTATTCGCTAGATATGTTGGCACTAACTGTAGGAATGGTTCCCCTATGAAGAAAATCTGGGTTCCCAAAAGTTATGTTGAAAGTCTTCAGGTGAATGTCCTCATGACACCACCTGTGAAGAACAGGAACCCCAGATCAAACTCTTCATATGGACCAAACTCTTCATATGGATCCAAATCCTCATACGGACCAAATTCCTCACATGGATCAAATTCCTCAAAAGGATCAAAGTCCTCACATGATTATCATCGTGCTAACAACTCTGTCTCGCAGGGTAGAGCTAAGGGCTATGAATATGTGCATTATTCTTCAAATCATTATGTTCATAAGTCCTCGAAGAATTACTCTGCTTATTCATATGCTTACCCTAACCCCTCTTATGTGAAACGAAACGGTTTGGCATCTTTGCCACCTTTCTCATATGGTGCTCGCAGAGTGATAAATTCTTTGCCACCCCTCCAGATGTGGGTGGTGAAGAAAAAGAACTAATCTCTTCTGCAGGGTCAGGTCTCCAGACGTGCTTTAACGTCTGAAGAATTTGCTGGGGACCTGACAAATTGCCTGAAAGGACGCAGGCGAATCATGATGAAATGAACTTTCATTTCACACGTCCTCATACTGCTATATCTGCTTATTGCTTGATGAAATTCATCTGATGAACTTGATATCATATTCTTCACTGATGAAGCATATGAGATTGTAAGCTACACTAATTCATCTGCAGGATGATCAACCCAAAACTACTGAATGGGTCCTCGATAGTGGATGTACAAATCACATGACTGGTGACAAGAATCTATTGATGGATGCTCCTTTAACACCGTCACCTCTGAAGCATATCATCTTTGCTGACAAAGGCAAAAGTCAGGTATTGGGTCTTGGTAAGGTTGCAATCTCTAAGGATAAACACATGGACAAAGTCATGCTTGTTGAGTCCTTAGGATACAATCTCATATCAGTCTCAATGCTTTGTGATCTTGATATGGTAGTTGTCTTTGGCAAGTATCGTTGTGTTGTGATTATGGAAGCTGACAATTCCAAAGTCTTCGAAGGCTTTAGGAGAGGAGATCTGTATATTGTTGATTTCTCTACAAGACCACAACCAGCCGTGTGTCTACTTGCAAAAGCTTCAGAAGGCTGGCTATGGCAACGACGACTTGGTCACGCAGGCATGAGGAATTTGAACATGCTTGCGAAGAAGAAGCATGTAATTGGCATTGAGAATGTAAAATTCCTCAAGGATCACTTATGCGGAGCCTGTGAAGCAGGAAAAATGACCAAGGCCAAGCATCCAGCGAAGTCCATTCGAATTGCTTCACATGGACCTCTTCGGACCTAATCATTACTCAGCAGTCACTAATGATGCATCTCTATATGATTTTGTCATTGTTGATGATTATTCTCGATATACATGGGTACACATTGTTACTTACAAACATGAAGTGCAGGAAGTCTTCAAACGATTTTCCTCGAGGGCTTCAACCAACTTTGGTGTGAAGATCAAGCACATCAGAAGTGACAATGGAACTGAGTTCAAGAATTCCGGTCTTGATGCCTATCTTGATGAACTTGGTATTACTCATGAATTATCTGTGCCTTATACTCCTCAGCAGAATGGCGTCGTGGAGCGCAAGAACAAAACTCTTGTTGAGATGGCTCGCACTATGCTTGATGAGTACAAAACGCCTCAGCGTTTTTGGATTGATGCAATTGATACTGCGTGCCACATCATCAACAGAGTATATCTTCACAAATTCTTCAAGAAAACGGCCTATGAACTCCTCATTGACAAGAAACCCAATGTGAGTTATTTCAAAGTCTTCGGTGCTAAATGTTGGATTAGAGATCCTCACCACAACTCTAAATTTGCACCGAAAGCACATGAAGGTTTTATGCTTGGTTACGGAAAGGACTCGCACACCTACAAAGTCTTCAACATTGTTCTTCACAAGATTGTTGACACTGTAGATGTGCGGTTCGATGAAACTAATGGCTTGCAAAGAGAGCACCTACCTTCTGTGTTAGATGAACCAGCACCTGAGGATGCTATCAAGCTCAAGGCAACTGAGGATGTCATTCCTACTGAAGAATCTGCTGAAGAATTCATTCCTGTTCATGAAGAACGTCGAGCTGATGCACCTGAAGAACATGATGAGGAAAATGGTGCAGAAGAAAATGCTGATCAAAATCCTCAGCGACAACCAGCTCATCCACGTGTTGCAAAAGAAGTGCAAGTGGAGAAGATCATCGATGACATTAGCGCACCAGGTCCTCTCACACGCTCAAAAGCTTCGCATTTATCTAACTTTTGTGGGCACTATGCTTTTGTCTCTATCACAGAGCCCACTAAGGTAGATGAAGCATTTCTGGAGCTGGAGTGGATTCAGGCTATGCAAGAAGAATTACATCAGTTCGAGCTAAACAATGTCTGGGAATTGGTCAATCGCCCAGATCCTCGCAAGCATAATATCATTGGCACAAAGTGGATCTACCGCAACAAGCAAGATGAAAATGGCCTTGTGGTGAGGAATAAGGCACGACTAGTAGCTCAAGGCTACACACAGGTTGAAGGAATTGATTTCGATGAAACTTTTGCACCTGTTGCTAGACTTGAGGCTATTCGCATATTACTTGCTTACGCTAACCATCATGATATCATCTTATATCAAATGGATGTGAAAAGTGCATTCCTCAATGGTAAGCTTGAGGAAGAAGTATATGTTGCTCAACCCCCAGGTTTTGAAAATCCAAAGAATCCTGACAAAGTCTTCAGACTCAATAAGGCCCTCTATGGACTCAAGCAAGCCCCTCGGGCGTGGTATGATACATTGAAGGAATTCTTCGTGAAGAATGGCTTCACACCTGGTTCACTCGACCCTACTCTCTTTACTAAATCTTATGACGGTGAACTGTTTGTGTGCCAAATATATGTTGATGATATTATCTTTGGCTATACTGACCAACGTTATAGTGATGAATTTGCCTATATGATGAGTGAAGAATATCAAATGTCTATGATGGGAGAGTTGAAATTCTTCTTAGGTCTTCAAATCCGTCAGCAGCGCAATGGCATATTCATATCTCAGGAGAAATACCTCAAAGATGTACTGAGGAAATTCGGCATGCAAGATTGCAAAGGCGTCAAAATTCCTATGCCCACAAATGGCCATCTATGCACTGATGAAAATGGTATTGACTTTGATCACAAGGTATACCGCTCCATGATTGGTTCTTTATTGTACTTATGTGCATCTAGGCCAGATATAATGCTTAGTGTTTGCATGTGTGCCCGATTTCAAGCTGCACCGAAGGAATCACACCATAAGGCTGTGAAGCATATTCTTCGATATCTAGCTCACACACCAACACTAGGATTATGGTACCCCAAGGGCTCTGCTTTTGATCTCATTGGATATTCTGACTCTGACTATGCTGGTGATCGTGTGGACCGCAAGTCAACTTCTGGCACTTGTCATTTCCTCGGACGATCTTTGGTCTGTTGGTCCTCGAAGAAACAGAACTGCGTATCACTATCTACTGCTGAAGCTGAATACATTGCTGCTGACTCGTGCTGTGCTCAACTGCTTTGGATGAAGCAAACCCTCAAGGACTATGGCATCAACGTGAAGAATGTGCCTCTCCTCTGCGACAACGAGAGTGCCATCAAGATTGCTCACAACCCAGTTCAGCACTCAAAGACAAAGCACATTCAAATCCGTCATCATTTTCTTCGTGATCATGTGTTGAAGGGCGACATCTCCATCGAGCACGTGAAGACTGAAGAACAGCTAGCTGATATCTTCACTAAGCCCTTGGATGAGAAGAGATTTAGCAAGTTGCGGTGTGAGCTAAATATCTTAGAGTCTTCGAATGTTCTTTGAGAAGGACACACATCCCAACACTCATGCAAAATTGATGACTTAGATGTGCAACACATGAAGAAACGTTTATCTTCAATTTGAGTTTTTCCTCATTTTTGAAATTCTTCAGTTTTTCAAATTCTTCAACTTTGCAAAATCTTCACTGTTTCCGTCGTTTTTCTTCATTGGCTATATATATATATATATATATATATATATATATATATATATATATATATATATATATATATATGAGTTTATGTCCTCTACAGCATTCACTTATGGCTATTTCTTCAAGTTTTTTTTCTACTAAGTGAATGTGATCGGACCCTTCCCCCTCTATGCTATACTCAACCCAATCTATTCACAAATTCTTCATGTGCGTTCTATTTGAAACTCGTTCAAAGTCTTCACTGTGTCCTTGTCAGCTGAAGAAATTGCGAACGAAACTTTAAAACAAATCTTATCCAGATTTTCGGTTTTACCGCTCAAACCGTTCCGCATCCCACGATGCATTATTATAATCACCCACGATCTTACACAATCTCATCTGCACAGTACGTGGGTGACACATGTCACGTGAAGGAGAAAGGGCAGGGGCATGTTCGTCCCAAAATCTTCGGGCGAACAGTTTTTACCGTGGCTATAAATACCCCTCTCCCCTTCCTCACTTCATTTACTCCGCTCGATCACTCTCTCTCGCTCGAGCTTCTCAAACCCTAGCGCCGCCGCTACTCCATCGCCGCCGGTGAGGAAGAGCTTCACTGCCTCGACCTCGTCGCCGTCGTATTCGCGCCGGCTGCGGAAATCTTCACTCCGCCGCCGCCGTAGCTGTCTCCCTCTGCCAAGTTAGGGCGTGGGAGATCTAACTTGACGAACTTCACCGTTGTTCATCTCAGTTCGTCGTGTTCTTCAGTTCGGGTAATTAAAAGTTACTTCTATTACTCGCTTTGATTCTCAAACTTTTCTGAAAATCTTCAAAGGTGTTTTCTTCTTCAAATCTTCACATATGAACACCTCACACACTGTATGCTCTTGATCCATCTCTCTAAGCACTCATTTCTTCAAGATTCCTCAATTGTGCGGATTTTCGATCTGTACAACTCCGGAACCTAAGACAAGAACGCTTAGTGAAATTCCTCAAGGCTCAACTGGTCAAATTCCTCAAAACTTGTCGTTTCGAAAAATCTTCTGAGAACGCATATGACCTCTCCAAATTCCTCGCACCTACACTCTGTTCACAGGTACTCATGTCCGCTGCTGAATCACTAGGTTCTCATCAACTTAACTCATTTGCAGTGTTCCTCGAAGAAAAATTGCATACTTCTTCAGAGTGTTCAATTGTTCAAATTCCTCATCTGAAGAAAATGGCTGAAGGAAAGAGACCGCAGAAAGGAGGAAAGAAACCTGAGGTCATGACTGCTTTCGAGATCCCTGATGAAATATACAAGGATTATTGCACACCTGATGAAGCCAAGTTTGGCAAAGAAAACAAAAACCAGCGCAAAGTGCGCATCCAAAGGATTGAACGAAGATGGGCACGAGAATGGAGGGAATATCGATATGTTACTCCTAAGTACATGAAGAAATTCGCCTTAAATCCTCCATGCCCAAGAGCTCCATTGGCACCTGGCCAAGTAGCTGATCCCACCAGCATCAAGCGTGGTGAGGACTTTCCTGAAGAATGGGCTAGGCGTCAGGCAAAATTGGCAAGACAAGCCAAGGAGGCAGTGAGGAAATTAAATGAGGATTCTGCCGCTGCTGCTGCCGCTGAGACCTCGGTCAAACCGAGGAAATCAATGCCGAAGAAGCCCGCTCGTAAGCCAAGTGCTTCACCTTCAGCGCCCTCACGGCCAAGTTCCTCAGCTGCGCCCTCACGGCAAATTCCTCAAACTGCTACTGCTCCACCAAAGTCCTCAGCAGCTCCCTCAAAGTCCTCAACTCCTGTGCATCTGGCTACATGCCAAAGGACTCAGGGTTTCTCAATTGCTTCTGGTGTCTCAGCAAGTTCCTCAGCTGCACCAATGTCCTCATCAGGCCCCTCATTGTTGAAGACAAAAGCAACAGCTGGACGCGGTCCTCGGCCAAGTCCAAGGAAGAAACAGGTTGCATTCCAAGTACCCTCTCAAGATGAGGCCTCTGATGAAGAACTTGCAGAAATCATCAGAGACAGACAAGCAAAGGCCGCTAGAGCCAAAGGCACATCTGTGCCACTGCTTTTGGATCCGAAGAAGATCCTTGACTACATTGACCTCTGGCACCAGGATCCAAACACTCCAATGCCTGATCTGCCTCTGACTCCTGGTCAAAGTCACATGTTGACCCATTTCATCTCTCAAAAGAAATGGAAGTTTGAAAAGGCTCGTGAGATAAAGAGAGCTCAAGCTAGAAAGGAGAAGCTTCTGAAGAAGAACGTTGTCAGACTGACACCTGAAGAACTTCTCAAGCCTCAATCTGAAATCCAAGCCCTCAGCAAGGACTTCGATGCATACAATGCTGATTGGCAAGGAGCCAAAGTGAGATTCGTCAACCTGACAAAGAAAATGACAACTGTTGCAGCCCCATCGCAATAAGAAAATCCTCAGGCTGCAGACTCTGCTCAGCCTGCTGAAGAACATGCCAGCACCGCTGATGACTCCATTCCAGCCGCTGAAGAAATTGCTAGGGCATCCACTAGTGGTGCGCCTGAAGAAACTGAAGAGATCAGGGCAACTGCATCAGTTGCGCCTGAAGAAAATTAACCACTGTCCTCAGCTCCTCCCGCGCCTACTCCAACTCCAATTCATCCTTCTGCCTATGAAGTGAAGAAGACCAAGGCTGCAGAGCGAGCTGCGGTGAAAAAAAGGAAGGCATCAGCTGCGTCAAATTCTTCGGCTGCGAAGAAAATGAAGCCAATGACCAGCTCTCTTGAAAATCCTATTGATGCCGTTCCGATTTCCTCCATGTCATCAAAGGAAATTGTTCCTTATGGAGAAGACTACCAGATCCCAAGCGGATCTGATGAAGAAAATCATTCTGCTGCTACGTCAGAGCAGCTTGATGAAGAAATTGAAGTGGAAGCATTCCCTTCAACGCCAGTCGTTTCCTCACCTATGCCTCAGTTCACAGCTGAAGAGGCTGGTGTTGAGGAAATTGAAAATGAAGATGAAGATGTGGATATTGGATGCAGTACACCAGTGATGAATGATGACTTTTGGGAAAGTCAGCATCCCAATACTCCTCTCTTCACTCCTATTCAACAGATTCCTCAGTCCCCGGCTACAACTGTTCAAATGGGCTTTGAAGAAACTCATCCCACTTCATCTGTTTATGAAGAAATTCCAGTCGCTAGTGCTGAAGAACCTGCTGCTGTTGATCCTCAAGTTGCACAAGAAGAGGAACCAGAAATTCCTCAGCCTGAAGTGCCTGAGCTCGCGATTCCTGAGGTTGTGCTGCAAATCACTGACACTCCTTTGCCCAAGCCGAAGAATCCATTCTCAAGCAAGCAAAAATTCAAGGCTGAAGACTTCTTCTCTGAGCATGTGTTCTTCACTGATTATAATCCATATGACTCTGCTCGCATAAGGAAGAGGCGTTTCTGGACTGCTACTCAAGCCAACTTCTATTCCTCAGTGCTCTTTGACAAGGACAAAATCTTCGATCATGAACATATTCCTCATGTGGATATGGAATCTCTGCCGTGCTTTGAGCCAGTCCTCAGTGTTATTCACGATGCAGGACTACTGAATTTCTGCACTGATATCTGTGATTGGAATGAATAACTCATTCTTCAGTTCTACGCCACACTGCATATCACCGGAGATGCTGAAGATGTCAATTCATGGGTGCTGGATTGGATGACCGAAAACACTCACTACAAGGCACCAGCAACTGAATTGCTTCGTGTCCTTCCTCTTGATCCTCCCCATGACAGTGCACGTTGCATCTACAATGACCCTGAACTGACAAATCATTATATGCAAGTGCTCATGAAGCCTTTGAAGCCAGGGCAGGCCCCACGAACCAAATTCCTCATCAAGGACTTGCTCTATGTGCCCCGGACTGTCTATCGAATCCTGACGAAGACAATGAGTCCAATCAAAGGCCACGACTCAAATGATGAAGATGTCGTTGGCATCATGAAGAACATGCTTTTCAACATCATTCATGGTGTTCCCGTCAACTTCCATGATTTCTTCATGAGGACTCTGGCTAATGTTGCTATGTCACCTTTCGAGCTAAAGCCCTATGCGCCTTGGATTATGAGATTCATAAGGGCAAGATCTTCACTGAATTACAGGGCTGACACTCTGAACCATGGTAGCTACTTGCCTCCCATTGAAGTCCTCAAGAGACCAGTTTCATCATCTGATGATAAAGGCAAGGCAGCTGCTGTGATCGATGAAGGCACTCGTCCATTGGATGGTCAATTTCGTCTGGCTACATCTTACTCTACCAATGACGATTCTGCCACACATGACACTGCCGCAAATACCTCAGCCAAGCAAAAGCCTCAAGCCACAGCACCCAGGGTGATGACTGACCGTGAGTTACTCCTCAGTCTTCATTAGAAGGTTGATCGCAATCACAAATGGGTGAAGCGTCAGTTTGCTGCTATTCTTCACAATATGACCTCAACCCGTAATGCTGTGAAGAAAAATCATTATCACCTTCATGAAACCCTCAACCGCACCTGGGCTGTTCTCACTCATGTATATAGCACGGAAGAACTGAAGACTATGGGTCTCCAGGAAGCATTTGACTGGTCTGCACCACCTCCGAAGAAATTCAAGCGAGTCAAAGTTCCTGATCTGGTGGCCAGCTCTTATTCTTCATCGCGTGACACTGATGAATATGAAGATTTGGACGACACTGCGGCAGGCCCTACTTCAACAAACAACCCCGACAACGCTGGCGCTCCTCCATCGACTTGAAATTCTTCAGGGGCGTTAGTCCTCAGTTTCGATCCTTTTGGTCATTTGATGACAAAGGGGGAGAAATCTGAGTTAGTCTTCAAGCGGGTTTATATTATGGGCGTTTTGTTAAGTTACAACTCTCGTTCTTCCGAAACTTTTTACTGGATCGAGTTGTAATCTTAAACCCAATGGTGCCCTGATACTTTTGGACGGTGCATGGTGCTCTGATACTTTTGATGCACTGTACTCTGATACTTTTGATGTGATGTTCTGCATGCTTATTCCTCGTTAATATTATTGCACGCATGCTGAATTCCATCAGGCACCATATTTCATCATGCATTTCAAATTCTTCATATTATATATCAAATGCGTGTATGAATTACAAGATATAGGGGGAGATCTCCATGATTCAATTATTCAAATGTGCATTGCCTCAAAAGCAAATTCCTCCCTATGCACATATTCAGGGGGAGTTCTTCTATATCTTGCAATCAAATTCCTCAATATCTGTATTTACACTTCATATATTTATCCCCGTTGAAAACTTAACCTATGTTGTCATCAATCACCAAAAAGGGGAGATTGTAAGTGCATCTAGTGCCCCTTAGTGATTTTGATGTATTGAAGACTTATAGGTTAAGGGACTGATGTGTTTGTGAGTGTACACAGGTCTATAAGTCTATGAGGAGTTTGATATTTACAGAGAAAGTCGACCCCTAAAAATGAAGTTCTTCGACTGAAGACTTTGATATTCTGAAGACTTTCTGAAGACTTTGAAAGTGAAGAAATTGGTGTGACCTTGAAGACTTGGTATTCATTCGAGGAACATGAAGCGTGAAGACTTTTGTTTTCGTAGTTTCATTTTCTCTTTCTTGAGTCATAGGAAACACCGTACTGTTAAAGGGGGTCGAGGAAATACTAAGGAAAAATTTCCATGTGATGCTCAACTCAACATCCTACACTTACCAATCCCTTCGAGTGAAGCCATTGGAAATCTCATACAGTTCAGTCAAGTTCTTCAGTGACAGAGACGCAGTTCTTCTGGTCACTGATGACTTTGCTCTGACTGAGGAGTTAGGAATTCGCCAGTGCGAATTGCCTACACAGTGAGGAACATGATAGCCCTGAGGAATTTGAGAGTCAAATTTCCGACCGTTGTTGTGCTGCGCGCCGGCTGTCCCAAAATATCTTATCCACCTAACGGTCATATCATTGAAGGGCATTTATGTCTTATCATGTCGGGCTGCTCCCTAGGCTATAAATAGCCGCCCCCTACAACCACTAGTTGGTTGGCTGCTCCGAGAGAACTTGACACTTGTCATTTGAGAGCAACCCATCCTCCGAGGACTTTGAGCGAAAATCATCAAGTGAGGAAAATCCCAAAACCAAACCCCCACAAACCCAAAGTGATTGAGCATCACTGAAGAAATTGATCCCGCGTGGATCCGACGCTTGTTACCTTTGAAGACTGTGCTTCTTCCAGACGGTTAGGCGTCAAGGTCTAGAGCATCCAAGAGGAATTGTGGATCGCCGAGTGACCAAGTCTGTGAAGGTTTGGAAGTCACCTGAAGACTTACCACGAGTGATTGGACGAGGCCTGCGTGGTCTTAGTTCAAGGAGAATACGGTGAGGACTGGGTGTCCTGAGTTGCGGCTCAGAGACTGGGTGTCCGGGACTGCGTGTCCTCGAGTTTAAATACTCAGCCGCTCCAACCAGACGTACAACTGAGACAGCAGTTGGAACTGGTTTACCAAATCATTGTCTTCACCAACTAACTGGTTCTATTTCCTCAACCCTTCCATTTCCTCATTACTGTGTTGAATGTTTGTTCATATCTGTGCTTGAAGACTTTGTCTGAAGACTTTCACAAATTCCTCAGTTCAAGTTCTTCAGTCTGTTTGTCTTCGTCTTGTGTTATCCTGTGATTACGCTTTCTGTACTCTGTGCTTGTCTTCATTTCATCATGATGACCATGCTAGTATCCTGTTATGTTTACTTCCGAGTACTTATTCCGCTGCAAATAGTTCTTTGCTAAGGAATTTCCTCACCAACATATTCCTCAGCAAAGAATTCATAAAAATCACTTATTCACCCCCCTCTATTCATAAAAATAGGTTGGCACCTAGATCGGTCAACCATGGAGGAGGCCTAAAAGTGACGTCACATCTATGAACCAAGAGCTAAAGAATCAGAATGAATATAGGGGATTACTACTCACATGCACCTTCTGTACCCATTCTGGTAACTGTCGTGGTATAGAGATTATCTGAAATTCTGTACCCAATCTGGCAGCGAAGAATATGAAAAAAAAAATCTTAGCTCTATGGAGCAGCCAGAGTAGGCATAGCCGGGGGCAGGGACCCGTCCCTACTATACCGTGGGGAAAGACAGGAAAAGGAGGACAACGACGACAGCTTGGCGATTGGGCAAGTGTTGGTTCAACTTCAGATACGGGGCGGGGGCTGCAGGCCGGAGGGAACGGGGGCGCGGCTGGGCGAGGGAGTATGCGTTGGTTGACCTTCAGGAACAGGGCGAGAGCCTGCGCCGGATGGAATGGCAGCGGTGGCGGTGTGTGTAGGGTACCTCCATTTTCACACAAGCTAGTGGAGAGGTCGAGGTGAATTGAGGGGCTTTCGATTGGCCTCTCCGCTGAGAGCGCTTTTCTTTCAGTCATTTAGGCCCAAGTCACAAGAAACATCTAAAATTGTTCCCGGAGCAGCGGCCCACTACCGTTAAGCGCTCGGTATCCGGTGTATAGAGCCCACACGGGATCAAAACATCATCCGACGGCCAGGAAAGGCTTAAACAGCACATCTAACAGTTAAAAATGCAAATGGCTTGAGATGGCTGGATTAGTGCTCAGTTATAATGTATCTAAATTTGGTTATGTCAATCAAGTATCTCATGATAGTTATTTTTTTGAGTTTACTCCCACTACAATTAATGAGAATAAATTTGCTTATGTGGAGAGTAATAAAATGTCTATGCTTGTGGATCATGAAAAGAATGCTTTATGTGATAGCTATATTGTTGAATTCATTCATGATGCTACTGAAAATTATTATGAGAGAGGAACATGTGTTTTTTCATATCTCAATAATATCAAGTTTCCTCTCTATGTGTTGAAAGTTTTGAAGTATTGCTTGTTTTGCCTTCCTATGCTAGTTGATTCTTGCTCCCATGAATTGTTTTCTCACAAAATCCCTATGCATAGGAAGTGGGTTAGGCTTAAATGTGATAGTCATATGTTTCATGATGCTCCCATTATGTTTCAATTCTTATCTTTTATGTGAGCATCAATGAAATCACCATGCGTAGCTAAAAAGGCATTAAAGAAAAGCGCTTGTTAGGAGACAACCCAATATTTGTACCTACTTTTTTGTGTGTTCACATGATTAAGCTAGTGTAGTAATCATGTTTTATAGCTTTTGTTTCAATAAAGTGCCAAGTAAGGCCTTTGGGATAGTGTGGATGATAGTTGGCTTGATTCTGTGCAAAAACAGAAACTTTTGCTCCCAGTTCGGGAATTACCATAATTCACTGCGATGTGATAAAATTCTGAATTTTTTACACCTGATTGATATACAAATTGCATACACTTTCCTAATTGTTCAGAATTTTTGGACTTACAAAAGTATGGTGATTGTTCAGATCATTACGGTTTGTTCTATTTATGACATATTTTGTTTTCAATGCATAGTTTGCTTGTTTTACAGTTTCTATGGCTTATATTGGCCAATATAAATCATACAGATGATAGAGTACAGTAATCATTATGTAAGAACAATTATGAATCTTGTCTTGACAGTACCAAAGTGAATGATTTTCTCTTTATCATACTAACATATCTCACGAAGTTTGGTTAAGTTTTGTGTGATTGAAGTTTTCTACTTTTGGGTGAGATATCAATATGGGGAGAATAAGAAGTGGGAAGACCCTAAGCTTGGGGACGCTAAAGGCACCCCAATGTAATATTCAACGAATACCCAAGCACCTAAGGTTGGGGATACCCCAGAAGGCATCCCCTCTTTCGTCTTTAACATTATGAGTAACCTCACTTGCACTACAAGAATCAGGAACTTTTATTCGTCACATGATATGTGTTTTGCTTGGAGCATCATTTTTTTTGTTGAGATTTGCTTGCTGTTATTTAGGATAATGTTTTGTGTCTTTTATTTCAATAAAAGTGTCAAGTATAGCCTTTACCATGCTTATTTTGCAAGTCTATATGTTGCTGTTTGAAACTAGAGATTTCTATTATTGTCTTAATTCTTCAGAAAAGTCAGAACATGATAAAATCTTGAAATTTTTATGCAGTAAGATATGATAAATTTCCTACAGTGTGGTTATTTTTCAGAATTTTTGGAGTTAAAGAAGTATGACTCTTCTTCTATCCTCTACAGACTATTCTGTTTAGACAAATTGCTGTTATGTTTGCATATGTTTGCTTGTTTAATGATTCTATTTGAGGATAGGAGTATTAAATATACAGAGGCTTTTAGTATGCAATTTTAAATAATAATTTTAGTAATTTTTTACCATAGAGAATGATAAGGTTTTGAATTGATTTATAAAACTTAGATCTTCTCCTCCTAAGCTAAGAAAGATAGCTTTATAAAAGCGTGTTCTTCTAGTTTCCATGAAATAATGATGAGGATGTTAAAGTTATTGATGCATCTCCTATTAGATCTATGTTTTGCAATATGAATTTTGATGATTACGGGACTGATGATGAATCAACTTTGCCTAGAAGGCGTCCCAAGAATTCGGAATCTTTAGATCTTGATGCTAAATTTAGTAAAAGTGAGATTGGAGAATCCTCAACTTCTAATAATATTGAACCTACTATCTCGGATTTCAAGGAGTTTGATTATGATAATTGCTCTTTAAAAGGTTGTATTTCCTTGTTGCAATCCGTTGTTAATTCTCCTCATGCTTATAGTCAAAATAAAGCTTTTACCAAACATTTTTGTTGATGCCTTGATGCAATCTTATGATGAAAAACTTAATTTGGAAGTTTCTATACCTAGAAAACTTAATGATGAGTGGGAACCTACTATATAGATTAGAATTAAAGATTATGAGTGTTTTGCTTTGTGTGATTTGGGTGCTAGTGTTTCCACGATTCCGAAAACTTTATGTGATATTCTAGGTTTCCATGATCTTGATGATTGCTCTTTAAATTTGCACCTTGCGGATTCCACCATTAAAAAGCCTATGGGAAGGATCAATGATGTTCTTATTGTTGCAAATAGAAATTTGGTGCCCGTAGATTTTATCGTTCTTGATATAGATTGCAATCTTTCTTGCCCTATTATTCTTGGTAGACCTTTCCTTAGAACGATTGGTGCGATTATTGATATGAAGGAAGGGAATATTAGATTCCAATTTCCCTTAAAGAAAGGCATGGAGCACTTTCCAAGAAATAAAGTCAAATTACCTTATGAATCTATCATGCGTGCTACTTATGAATTTAGTGCCAAAGATGGCACTCGTTAGATCTATCTTTGCTTTTATGCCTAGCTAGGGGCGTTAAACGATAGCGCTAGTTGGGAGGCAACCCAATTTTCTTTATTTTTTTGTTTTTGCTCCTGTTTAATAATAAATCTTGCATCTACCTTCTATTTAGATGTGTTTTTATCTTTTAATTAGTATTTGTGCCAAGTAGAACCTATAGGATAACATACGATGATAGTTGATTTGATTCTGCTGAAAAATAGAAACTTTGCACGCACGAATATAATTTTTTTTAAATCACAGGAACGTGATTTTGCGTTGATTCTTTTTAATTCTGTTGAATAAACAAATTTTCCAGGACTTCCTATTTTGGTAGGATTTTTAGAGTTCCATAAGTTTGCGTTAGTTACAGATTGCTACAGACTATTATGTTTTTGACAGATTCTGTTTTTCGTGTGTTGTTTGCTTATTTCAATGCATCTATGGCTAGTAAATTAGTTTATAAACCATAAGGAAGTTGGAATACAGTAGGTTTAACACCAAATTAAATAAAGAATGAGTTCATTGCAGTACTTCTTTCACTAACGGAGCTTATAAGATTTCCTGTTGAGTTTTGTGTTGTGAAGTTTTCAAGTTTTGGGTAAAGCTTTTATGGACTATGGAATAAGGAGTGGCAAGAGCCTAAGCTTGGGGATTCCCAAGGCACCTCAAGATATTCAAGAATAGCCAAAAGCCTAAGCTTGGGGATGCCCCGGGAAGGCATCCCCTCTTTCGTCTTCGTTCATTGGTAACTTTACTTGGAGCTATATTTTTATTCGCCACATGATATGTGTTTTGCTTGGAGCGTCGTGTATTATATTAGTCTTTGCTTTTTAGTTTACCACAATCATCCTTGCTGTACACACCTTTTGGGAGAAGCCTATTTGATTAAAATTTGCTAGAATACTCTATGTGCTTCACTTATATCTTTTGAGCTTGATAGTTTTTGCTCTAGTGCTTCACTTATATCTTTTAGAGCACGGTGGTGTCTTAATTTTGAAGAAAATTATAGTCTCTCGTGCTTCACTTATATCTTTTTGAGAGTCTTTTTGAACAGCATGGTATTTGCTATGGTTATAAAATTGGTCCTAGAATGGTAGGCATCCAAGTTGGGTATAATAAAAACTATCATAGGAAGTGAATTGGATGCTATGAGCAATTTGATGCTTGATAATTGTTTTGAGATATGGAGGTAGTGATACTAAAGTCATGCTAGTTGGGTGATTATGAATTTGAAGAATGCTTGTGTTGAAGTTAGCAAGTCCCGTAGCATGCACGTATGGTTAAAGTTGTGTAACAAATTTGAAACATGAAGTGTACCTGGCTTGTGCATCCTTATGAGTGGCGGTCGGGGACGAGCGATGGTCTTTTCCTACCAATCTATCCCACTAGGAGCATGCGCGTAGTACTTGGTTTTTGATGACTTCTAAACTTTTGCAATAAGTATATGAGTTCTTTTTGACTAATGTTGAGTCCATGGATTATACGCACTTTTACCTTTCCGCCTTTGCTAGCCTCTTAGGTACCGTGCATTGCCCTTTCTCACCTTGAGAGTTGGTGCAAACTTCGCTGGTGCATCCAAACCCCGTGATACGATACACTCTATCACACATAAACCTCCTTATATCTTCCTCAAAACAGCCACCATACCTACCTATTATGGCATTTCCATAGCCATTCCGAGATATATTGCCATGCAACTTTTCACCGTTCCGTTCATCATCATCATGACATACTTTACTTTTGTCATATTGCCATTGCATGATCATGTAGTTGACATCGTATTTGTGGCAAAGCGACCATGCAATATTTTTCATACATGTCACTCTTGATTCATTGCAACATCCCGGTACACCGCCGGAGGCATTCATATAGAATCATATCTTGTTCTAGTTTCGTGTTGTATTTCTTTTGTTGTAATCAATAGAAGTGTGATGATCATCATTATTAGAGCATTTCCCAAAAAGAAAAAGAAAAGAAGAAAAAAGAAGAAAGGCCAAAAAGAAAAAAAAAGAAAGGCCCAAAAAAAAGAAAAGAAACAGAAAAAAAGAAGAAGAAAATAAATAAAGAGGGCAATGTTACTATATCTTTTTCCACACTTGTGCTTCAAAGTAGCACCTTGTTCTTCATGTAGTGAGTCTCATATATTGTGCTTCAAAGTAGCACCATGTTTTTCATATAGTGAGTCTCATAAGTTGTCTTTTTCATACTAGTGGGAATTTTTCATTATATAACCTGGCTTGTATATTCCTACGATGGGCTTCCTCAAATGCCCTAGGTCTTCGTGAGCAAGCAAGTTGGATGCACACCCACTAGTTTTCTTTTGTTGATCATTCATTTATAGCTCTAGTGCATCCGTTGCATGGCAATCCCTACTCCTCATGTTGACATCAATTGATGGGCATCTCCATAGCCCATTGATTATCCTCGTCAATGTGAGACTTTCTCCTTTTTGTCTTCTCCACACAATCCCCATCATCATATTCTATTCCACCCATAGTGCTATATCCATGGCTCACGCTCATGTATTGCATGAAAGTTGAAAAAGTTTGAGATTATTTAAGTATGAAACAATTGCTTGGCTTGTCATCGGGGGTATAGAAGTTGGGAACATCTTTGTGTGACGAAAATGAAGCATAGCCTAACTATATGATTTTGTAGGGATGAACTTTCTTTTGCCATGTTATTTTGAGAAGACATGATTACTTTGATTAGTATGCTTGAAGTGTTACTATTTCCTTTATCAATATGAACTTTTATTTTGAACCATTTGGATCTAAACATTCATGCCACAATAAAGAAAATTACATTATGAATTATGCTAGGTAGCATTCCACATCAAAAATTCTCTTTTTATCATTTACCTACTCGAGGACGAGCAGGAATTAAGCTTGGGGATGCTTGATACGTCTCCAACGTATGTATAATTATTTATTATTCCATGCTATTATATTACCCCTTTTGGATGTTTATGGGCTTTATTTTACACATTTATATCATTTTTGGGACTAACCTACTAACCGGAGGCCCAACCCATATTGCTGTTTTTTTGCCTATTTCAGTATTTCGAAGAAAAGGAATATCAAACGGAGTCCAAACGGACTGAAACCTTCTGGAGCATGATTTTTGGAACGAACGTGATCCGGAGAGCTTGGAGTGCAAGTCAAGAAGCAGCCGAGGAAGCCACAAGATAGGAGGCCGCACCCCCCTGTCTCGTGGGCCCCTCGGGCGGCCACCGACGTGCTTCTTCCTCCTATATATACCTACGTACCCCGAAAACATCCAGGGGCACCACGAAACACAATTTCTACCGCCGTAACCATCTGTATCCGCGAGATCCCATCTTGGAGCCTTCGCCGACACTCTGCCGGAGGGGGAATCGACCAGGGAGGGCTTCTACATCAACATCCTTGCCCCTCCGATGAGTTGTGAGTAGTTTACCACAGACCTACGGGTCCATAGTTATTAGCTAGATGGCTTCTTCTCTCTTTTGGATCTCAATACAATGTTCTCCCCCTCTCTTGTGGAGATCTATTCGATGTAAACTCTTTTTGCGGTGTGTTTGTCGAGATTCGATGAATTGTGGGTTTATGATCAAGTTTATCTATGAATAATATTTGAATCTTCTCTGAATTCTTTTGTGTATGATTGAGTTATCTTTGCAAGTCTCTTTGAATTATTAGTTTGGTTTGGCCTACTAGATTGATCTTTCTTGCCATGGGAGAAGTGCTTAGCTTTGGGTTCAATCTTGCGGTGTCCTTACCCAGCGACAGAAAGGGTTGCAAGGCACGTATTGTATTGTTTCCATCGAGGATACCAAGATGGGGTTTATATCATATTGCATGAGTTTATCCCTCTACGTTATGTCATCTTGCTTAATGTGTTACTCTGTTCTTATGAACTTAATACTCTAGATGCATGATGGATAGCGGTCGATGTGTGGAGTAATAGTAGTATATGCAGGCAGGAGTCGGTCTACTTGTTATGAACGTGATGCCTATATACATGATCATGCCTAGATAATCTCATAACTATGCGCTTTTCTATCAATTGCTCGACAGTAATTTGTTCACCCATCGTAATACTTATGCTATCTTGAGAGAAGCCTCTAGTGAAACCTATGGGCCCCGGGTCTATCTCTTATCGTATTTGCTTTCAATCTACTTTTATTTGCATCTTTACTTTTTGCATCTATATTATAAAATATCAAAAATATATTTATCTTATCTTACTATCTTTATTAGATCTCACTTTCGCAAGTGGCCGTGAAGGGATTGACAACCCCTTTATTGCGTTGGTTGCGAGTTCTCAGTTTGTTTGTGTAGGTGCGTGGGACTTTTGAGGAGCCTCCTACTGGATTGATACCTTGGTTCTCAAAACTGAGGGAAATACTTACGCTACACTTGCTGCATCACCCTCTCCTCTTCGAGGAATACCAATGCAAGCTCAAGACGTAGCAAGGGCACACCCGAGGATTCGGCTAGCCATGGCTTGTGTTTGAATGGTTGAGGGGGAGTAAACTTTACCTTTCGGCTTGGGAACTGATATGTCTCCAACGTATCTATAATTTTTTATTGTTCCATGGTATTATAATATCAATCTTGGATGTTTTCTATACACTCACAAGCAATTATATATCATTTTTGGGACTAACCTATTAACTTAGTGCCCAATGCCAGCTGTTTTTTTGTGCCTATTTTTGGTTTTTCAGAATATCAGTACCGAACGAAGTCGAAATGCCACGAAACTTTTAGGAGATTTTTTTGACATAAGAGACCATGGAAGCTTCGGGGCAGGACGAGAAGATGGAGCAGTGGCCCATGAGGCACCAAGGCGCGCCCAGGGGGTAGGGCGCGTCCTGGTGGCTCGTGGGGCCCAAGTGGCTCCGCTTGACCTAACTGTGCCTCTATAAATTCTCTAAAATCATGAAACCAACAGAGGAGTCCACGAAATAATTTTTGTGCTGCTGCAAGTTCCTGTTCTCGAGAGATCCCATCTGGAGGCCTTTTCCGGCACTCTGCAGGAGGGGGATTCGATCATGGAGGGGCTCTACATCAACCTTGCCTCCCTTACGATGATGCGTGAGTAGTTTACCACATACCTACGGGTCCATAGTTAGTATCTAGATGGCTTCTTCTCCCTATTTTATCTTCAATACAATGTTCTCCTTGATGTTCTTGGAGTTCTATCCGATGTAATCACTTTTTGCGGTGTGTTTGCTGGGATCTGATGAATTGTGAGTTTATGGTCAGATTATCCATGAATATTATTTGAGTTCTCTCTAAACTCTTTTATGCATAATTGTTATAGCTTCGCATTTCTCTCTGATCTATTGATTTGGTTTGGACAACTAGATTGATTTATCTTGTAATGGGAGAGGTGCTTTGTAATGGGTTTGATCCTGCGGTGCTCAATCCCAGTGACAGTAGGGGACATGACGTGCATTGTATCGTTGCTATTAAGGATAAAAAGATGGGGGTTATTCATGCGTGAGTTTAATTTGTCTACATTCATGTCATCTTACTTAAGGCGTTACTCCGTTCTTTATGAACTTAATACTCTAGATGCATGCTGGATAGCGGTCGATGTGCGGAGTAATAGTAGTAGATGCAGGCAGGAGTCTGGCGGCATGGAACTGGCGATCTATGGGGCAGGGCAGCCCCTTTGCTGGTTCGGCAAGGGGTGGCAATCAACGCAAAGAGCAAACACAACAAGGAGCACACGATTTTACCCAGGTTCGGGCCGCCCGGAGGTGTAAAACCTTGCTCCTACCTTTGGGTGTATTGATGGTGTTGAGCGCAAGTACACGGAGCGCTCCCCCCGGCAAGAGGTGGGAAGAGAGCAGCTACACGAGTGCCTATGCATGAGGATTGCAAAGATTCGAACCCCTTCTAGTGTTGCCCTAGTCCCCTCTTATAGCTCAAGGGTTACCACAGTGGCAAAAAGGTCATTACGGGGGTGATTAGACTGATACAGAGCTATCATACCTAACTCTGGCAGTTAGGACAAGATGCATTAAATGCACTGCTAGGTGTCATGTGGAGAGGTATCCCTACCAAGGTTGTTGTGCCTCTTAACCAACTACCTCCTATTAGCGCGACATGCCATCAGGAAAGGTGCCATTAAAGGTGAATTATCCTTTCAGCAAGCTGACACGCATGGGTTATGTCCACCTAAGCACCTGCGGGCTCGGCACCTCACTAATCAGCAGCCAGCTGGTGAGAGAGGCAGAGCATTGGTGTTGGCAGGGAACCCATGCCCGAAGGGCTTGCCGGGGCCTGATTTTCCGACTCGCCCCTGCCAGAGTTGGATGCTTTATGGAATTCGTGTCTTGTTCCAATGCTTGGTCTCCCTAATGCTCTCGTTGATCTCACGAAGAGCGACTTCTCTGGCTTAGTTGCGTATGAGACTTGGTACTTGACACAAGGATTTGCAACGCGCCTGTGCATAAGTCATGGCGGCAAACACTCATGTTTGTTGCACCGATAGGAGCCCCCAGGCCTGGCCCATACGTGCCGCAGGGTGCTACTTCTTGAGCTTGCGTTGATTTTTTCCTTGAAGAGGAAAGGGTGATGCAACAAAGTAGAGATAAGTATTTCTCTCAGTTAAGAACCAAGGTATCAATCCAGTAGGAGGCACAAGCAAGTTTCCAATATATGCACCTGCACAAACTAACAAACACTTGCACACAACGCGAAAAAGGGGTTGTCAATCCCTTCGCGGTCACAAACAAGAGTGATATCTAATAAAGATAGGTATAAAAGATAATCAAAAGAGCAAACTAAAGTAAATATAAATAAATTGCAGGAAGATATTTTTGTTTTTTTGGTTTATATATCTGGAAATATATGATGCAAAATAGACCCGGGGGCCTTAGGTTTCAATAGAGGCTTCTCTCTTGAAGATATCATACAGTGGGTAAACAAATTACTGTTGAGCAATTGATAGAAAAGCGCATAATTATGACGATATCTAAGGCAATGATCATGAATATAGGCATCACGTCCGTGACAAGTAGACCGACTCCTGCCTGCATCTACTACTATTACTCCACACATCGACCGCTGTCCAGCATGCATCTAGAGTATTAAGTTAATAAGAACGGAGTAACGCCTTAAGTAAGATGACATGATGTAGAGGGATAAACTCAAACAATATGATATAAACCCCATCTTTTTATCCTTGATGGCAATAATACAATACATGCCTTGCTACCCCTTCTGTCACTGCGTGAGGACACCGCAATATTGAACCCAAAACTAAGCACCTCTCGCATTGCAAGAAAAAACCAATCTAGTTGGTCAAACCAAACTTATAGTTCGAAGAGAAAGACAAAGATATCTTAATCATGCATAAAAGAGTTAAGAGAAGACTCAAATAATATTCATAGATAATATGATCATAAATCCACAATTCATTGGATCTCAACAAACGCACCGCAAAAGAAGATTACATCGAATAGATCTCCAAGAACATCGAGGAGAACATTGTATTGAAGATCAAAGAGAGAGAAGAAACGATCTAGCTACTAGCTATGGACTCGTCGGTCTGTGGTAAACCACTCACGCATCATCGGAAGGGCGACAAGGTTGATGTATAGGCCCTCCGTGATCGAATCCCCCTCTGGCAGAGTGCTGGAAAGGCCCCGAGATGGGATCTCACGGGAACAAGGCTTGGGCGGCGGAGAAGTATTTTGGTGGACGCTTATGATGTTTGGGGAATATTTGAGAATATATAGAGGTGGAGTTAGGGTTAGGGGACTCCCGAGGGGCCCATGAGCCTGAGCCCCCCTAAGGTGCGCCCTGAGGGCTTGTGGCCTCCTCAGGACTCCTCTGGCCCTCTCCCCAAGTCTTCTGGGTGTCTTCTGGTCCAAGAAAAACAAATCCACCAAAGACCAACATCGACTGAATCCCGCGAGGTCAAATGGAGATACACCACCACCCACCCATTTTGACGATGCTAGACGCACCATCAGGGTGGGAGACACCATACCTACCAGGGGACATCGTCTCCGTCATACATCCCCAACTGAGACGATGAACCAAACAAGAACGAGAGCAGGGGCCCTCCCGCTGACAAGGGGTTGGGGTCCTCCGCACCTCCATGATCCAAAGGCCATCAAATGTGGGGCATACGGACGACGACGCTGAGGGGAGGAGGGGAAACCCTAGTCACATGTGAGTCGTTTCTCATGGAGGGAGATGCACTAAGCTTTTAGACCACTAGTGAAACATATTTCATATCCCTTGGGTATTGGAGCATATAGTTCTATAGACATTAGAAGAAGATTTAAATTAGCAAGGTATTCCATTGACTCTTTCATGCCCTTAGTGGCATTTGGTTTGAGGGCCGGAAGGGATTGGCTGGGGATACCCTCAGCCAGGTGGCTAGGGATATCCTCATTCTTGCTTGGTTGTAAGGATTAGAGATCGATGGGTTAGTCAAATATTTTTGTTTAGTTGGAGGGATAAGAACTAGATGGGTTGCTATGAAAACCTTTTCCCGTTAGATGGTAACATTACCTGCACATAATCAATTTTTGTCCAAACTAGATGGTTTCGGGCCATGACTGGCCCTGCCGCCCCGTGCGACCTGGCTGGCCCTATCGCCGAGCCATGGTTGGATCTGCCACCCAACGCGCCCTGCCATTGTGTTGTGGCTCGCTCCTGGAGGCATCTGCTACTCCCGTAGGAGTTGTTGGGATTCCCCTAAAAGGAAGGGTGATGTAGAATAGAAGCAAAGCATTTCCCTTAGTTAAGAATCAAGGTTTAATCGAACCAGTAGAGTCAACTAGCTAACAAGATAAACGTCGCCTGCACACAAACAAGATAAAAAATTGCACCCAATGTGGCAAGAGGGTTGTCAAGTCCCTTGTCTTGCTAGTTACAAGATTAAAACAAATAGAGTTAGATAGTGGTAGTATAGTGAAACAACAAATAAAAATAAGCAGTTTTGTAATAAAGTATTGATGGAGAATGGACCCGGGGGCCATAGGTTCACTAGTGACATCTCTCTCGAAAACAGGCGAATGACATGGTAAACAAATTACACTTGGGCAATTGAAAAGATTGCAATATTTATGACTATGATCATCCATGGCATAATCTCATATAGGCATTACGTCTATGATATATAAACGTTAATCCAACTGCATCGACTACTAACACTCCACCCTAAAACCGCTATTCAGCATGCATCTCAAGGTATTGAGTTTGCAAGAAATAAAGTATCACAATAAGAAAGATGCCATAATGTAGACACGAAGAAGTCGATCAATATGACAAAACCCCACCGTTTTATCCTTAGTATGGCAACAATATAATACTTGTCTTGGCCCATATTGTCACTGGGTTAGAGCACCACAAGATTGAACCAACTATAAGGCACTAATCTCACTGAAGATAAATCAATCGAACTTGGCCAAAGAAGATAGACTGAAGAGCATTACAAAGCTATTTAATTATGCAACAAGAAAACCCAAATAGACTCAGTTGAATTTAGTGAACGATCTGATCATAAAGTGACAATTTATCATGTCCCAACAAACACACCGTCGATAAAATCAATTAGATCTCAATCAAGAACGAGAACATTGTATTGAATATCCAAAAGAGAGAGAACCATCTAGCTATTACTATGGACCCGTAGGTCTTAAGGGAACTACTCACACATGGTCATGGAGGCAACAAGGTTGACGAAGAGCCCTCCGACAATGGATGCCCCCTCCGACAGGCTCCGGATGGGATTTTTCGGAACAGAGGCTTTGCAACAGCGATAAAATTCTTCTAGAGGTACCACAAATGGTTTCGGTATTTATAAGGAATTATGGCGGTGGAATCAAGTCAAGGCGGTTGATGTGGACCCACCCCTCGGCTGCGCTACCTGCCCTTGTGGGCCCCTCGTGGCTCATCTCAATCTCTCCCGAAGCTTCCTGCATTTTTCGTCGCCCAAAAAATGTGTTAAATTGGCAACGTATCTTGACCTTCGTAGATATTGATTACGTGCGAAACAAAAAATAAGCAAAAGACAAGAACTGACACTGGACACTAAATTAATAGGTTAGTTCATAAAGAATTGCTATAAAAAGTATATAAAAATTGATAATATAATAAAATGAAACAATAAAAAAAAATTATAGACACGTTTGAGACATATTGGCATCCATCGCTGCTCAAAGTCTAGCCACCACTCTCGCGCTTGATCTGCCAGTGTCATCGCTCTGGGTCCTACCACCGTCACACATTTCTGTTCGGCCGCACCACACGAGGGGATGGGACCAAATGGGGAAAATAGAGGTGAGAGAGATGCAAAAAATGATTTGCAACTGAAGGTAGTGGCTCATGTGTTGGTGGTTGGCCATATTCGCGAGATTTTTGCGGATGTGCTCAACCGCATTTTGAGGGGATACTGTAGAATCTTCGCTGCCCAAGGCCCTAGTTATCCCTAAACCAAACATCCGACGATCATCTAAAAAGTAGCGATCCCTTAACCAGCTTAAGGATAGCCAGCTAACCAAACACCCTTTTATATTTGTGTTTATAATGTTTTTTTTAAAACTTTCAATCTATTCATCTTCAATCACGGCAGTACAACAGACATAAAAAATATAAACATTACAAACAGATTCGTGGACCACTTAGCAACGACTACAAGCACTAAAGTGAGACGAAGGCGCGTCGCCGTCATCGGTCCTTTCTCACTGGAGCGGGGCAAAATCTTGTTGTAGTAGACAGTCGGGAAGTCATTGTGCTAAGACCTCATAGGACCAACGCAACAGAACAACAACCATCGCAGATGAAGAGTAGTGTTGATCGAAAGGATCCAACATGAAGACACACGAGTGTAGACGAACTACGACCAGATCCTAGCAAATCTACCAAGGACAGATCCATCGAAGACACACCTCCACACGCCACTGACGATGCTGGACACACCACTGGGATGAGGGCTAAGCGGGGAGAACCTTGTTTCATCTTCAGGGAGTCGCCGACGCCTCGTCTTTATGAGTAGGACACGAACCCTAACAAAACTCGAAGTAAACATCTAAAAACAAAGCCCTCCCGTCGGAAAGGACCGGGAACCACTGCACTGCCTTGGATCTAAGGCCACCGGAGATGAGACGGATCGGCGCCGGCGCCGGTGGGAGGCAAAGAAACCCTAGACTTTTCTTAGGGAAGGAGGCGTTCACTATTGCGTTTATAATGTTCATGCATTGTCATACAAATATGAATATGAATGTTAAATTGCGAGTGTGTCCTAACTCTGAACTCAAATGCTCCCGCATTGAACAATAAAAATACAAAAAATAGAAGAATTAAAAAAATCTATTTTTTTGGCAAGAAACATTGCTTAGTTTTCTTTATGACTGCAAATTTTCGTAATGAAATCACATTTTTGGAGGTCTGGGCAAAAATAACAAAATCAGCGTCCCAAAAAACTTTTAAAGAAATCTTTTTGGAGCATCAAATTTGTTTCTTCGCGCAGGGCATTAGGTATATGCTTTTTCTTCACAGACATCTGCAAATATGTAGAACATTCAACAATGTCTGTTGCAAATACAAATCAGTCTTTTTTATGATTTTATTACTGCCCATGAGGTCGATTTGAGCTCGGGAGCAGTAAATACTCCCCAAATCCTCTCTTTTGGTTCTCGTCCCCTTCCCCTCTCCTTCCCCCGCAAGCTTCCCCCTCGTATCCCCGACCCCTCCTCCGTCTCCCCCTCCGGCCGCCGCAATGCCGGTCTACCGCATCCGCGGCGTGGACGTCGACTTCCCCTACGATGCCTACGATTGCCAGATCACCTACATGGACCGCGTTCTCCAGTCACTGCAACAGGTGGCTAACCAATCCCAAAAACCCCAGCGCCAAACCCTACCCCGCGCCGCCCATTCCTCCATTTCTTCTTACTCGTTTTCACTTCATCTCCGTATCGATGTACAGGGTAATAACGCGCTGCTCGAGAGCCCGACGGGGACGGGGAAGACGCTCTGTCTGCTCTGCTCCACGCTCGCTTGGCGGCGCACCTTCGGGGAGTTTCTGCGGGGCGGTGGCGGCGGTGGGGGCGGGGGAGGCAGCCAGCCATCAGGGAGCCAGCAGTCTGGGGCATCCGCGACCCAGTCATCGTCGTACCCCGTGATTATCTATGCCTCCCGGACGCATAGCCAGCTCCGGCAGGTGATCAAGGAGCTCAAGGCCACCAGCTACAGGTCGATACCATAGTTTCTGAGCAATTACCCTCTGTCCGTGATTGCACTCTGTTCTTATTGGAGGACTGATTGTGTGGAAATGTATGCTGTTTAGTAATTTACCATGAATGTCCTGTCGTCGAGGTCTGGAGCTGCAGTTAGTTTCGGCTAAATTTCATAGCCCCTTCACTGTCAGTGGTTGATTTTTGGTGCATAACGTTTCACAGGCCGAAAATGGCAGTGCTGGGCTCCCGTGAGCAGATGTGCATCCATGAAGAAGTGAGCAAACTCCGGGGAAAAGCACAGAACAATGGTTGCCACTACCTCTGCAAGAAGCGCTTGTGCCGTCATAACAACATTGTCACTGGTAAGTGCAACTGCATCTTTTCCTGGTATACAGGTCCTTAAAATTGGCTCTACACAAAAATAAGCGGCAGTGATGGAACTTTGCAACCCTGCTTCCAAGTTTTTAAATTTATACTAGGTGTGTTGCTGTAACTGCTACAACCTATAGGCTGATGTATGTAACTGCCCTTTAATACAGATGCTATGTTCTTTTTGTTATGTTGGTTGGATATTTGTATGCAATCTCCCTTTCTTCTCCTTGCTACCTTAATTTGTTATGGCCCATTAAAAAAATGAATGTTGTTTGTTAATTAACCATATGATGACACACGATGGCATTTCTTGTAGATTACATGAAAAACAACACCGAGATTGGGAGTGAGCCTTTTGACATTGAAGACTTGGTTAATATTGGGAGAACCAAGGGACCGTAAGTTTTATATTTCATTCTTCCTAACTTGCATACTATACACTATACAGACACTGAACCAGACATGCATATGCATTCTTCCAAATAACATTTGTTGTTTTTACTGTAGTTGCCCATATTACATTTCCCGGGAGCTTTCCAAGTCGGTTGATATTTTATTTGCTCCTTATAACTATCTCATTGATCCGGGAAATCGGCGTTCCTTAACTGGCATATCATGGGACAATGCAGTACTTATATTTGATGAGGCACACAATCTGGTAAGGAAATATGCACATAATTGTTTAAGTATATATGGATTGCTCAACCTTCTCCATAAGTTTGGACTTTTGGTTCTACTGGTTGGTGTATGAAACTTAATATGGTATCAGACCCAAGAGGTCTTGGGTTCAAGTCTTGGCTTTTGCATTTTTCATTTAAATGCTCGCCCTCCTTCCATCCATGTTTAGGCCTTATCAAGCCACACATGAGAGGGGGTGTTATATGTGGATTGCCCAACCTTCTCCGTAAGTTCGGACTTTTGGTTGTACTGGTTGGTGCACGAAACTTAATATGTTATTTAACTTAATAATTGAACTCTCTTGATGCACTTTAGCCTTGAATTTTGAAGAACCCAGTTGCAAAAACATATATTCCTGATATCCATTTTGAGACAATATTCTTGCAATATCCTCGTGGTTTGTTTTGAATTTGCAATCACTTTTTTATTCAGGAGAGTATATGTGCAGATGCTGCCTCTTTTGACTTGCTTACCAGCAACCTCACTTCTTGCATCACGGAAGCTCAAGAATGCATCCAATTGTGTTCATTCAAGAGGTCCATTGAAAACTCTGCTGAAAAACAATTTGACCCAGAAAACTATGCTATCCTCAAAGGTTACTCGAAGTTCTCACATCATTTACTTTTCAGTTTGATGATTGTGAAAGTGAGTTTTCCTCATGTTAATAGTGGAGCTCTTTTTCCAGCTCTTTTAATGGCACTTGAAAAAAAAATCGGTGAGCTTGTAATTGATTCCAAGGAGCTGGGTTACACAAAGCCTGGGAGTTACATATACGAGTTCCTCTCTGAACTGAATATTACGTCTGAAACATCCAAAAAGCTTATTGAGACTATCGATAGTGCTTCTCTACTGCTCGAGGAAGGTAATTGTCTGTTGTATGATTCCTTTTTCCATTTGAATCCATTTCATTTTCTTTGTGGTTAGTTAACACCAAACCCGCCAATCTTTCCAGAGTCTTGTTTTGTTGTTTCAGTTGACCACATTGAAATTTCTGTAGATTTTCATGGTTTATGCAGTAGCTGAGCTCCATTGTTTTATTCCTACATATTCAGGAAATTCTGGTGAAACTAAAGCTGGTGTTAAGGCGAAATCTACTGTGTCTAGATTGGAAACAATTAGAGATATGCTTGACATAATATTTAAGGGTGGTGGTCAAAACCATGCGAAGTATTATAGTGTAAGTTTCTCTGCCTTGTGTAAGTGTTACTTCTCTCATCTGTTACTATTGGGTGATGAATCATACACATCCATGTATGTATGTATGATGATATATGCATGACTTATAGTATGGCTTCACTCGTAGTCTTGTCATCCGTTCTCTTTCCATGCTTTGCAGTATACGCTTGCGTACTTTATTGGCAATTGTGTGCTCTTACAACCAGACTCAAATCTTTTGTTTCCAGTTTCATGTGAATGAATCATCTCGACAGACATCTGGTGACTCATTGCAAGTTTTCGGTAAGTACAAAGCATACCTATTATTCTATACTGCACGTGTTCATTTTTATCTGATTTTATTTGGTTCCATGACTCATAACCATATCTGGTACTGAATACGTTCACCTGAAATGTTTTTTTGCTCTCACTTATCTGTTCCTTTTTTTTTGAAGGACTTATCTGTTCCTTTCTTATATCATATCTGTAACATAAGCATACTTATAATCCCTTTATCTAAATAATGGTGGTGGGAGCCGCAAAATCCGCCATCAAGATTTGTACTAAAGCATGGAGCATTTAGTCTTTCTCTGTCACTTGATTAATTCTAAGTTACATGCATAACTTCCATTGACTCCATGCAGTTTCATAATTCCTTGTAACCATAGAATTATAGAAAAGCACATTTAAGTCATTAATATGTTGACGTCAGTTAGTCTCCTTCAATGATCAACTGGTTGTATTGTCTGCTATGAACATTTTCATGTATTTGCAGGTAAGGCTTCAAGGACTCTTAGTTGGTGGTGTTTTAACCCAGGGCTTGCTATGGAGGAATTTCTGAAGTTGGGTGTACGCTCCATTATTTTAACTTCTGGAACTTTATCTCCCTTAGACTCGCTTGCCATGGAATTAAACCTGTAAGTAAAACTCTAGTTTAATTCTCCTTTACTTGTTTATCGACTTGAACCTTTGCCTTTATGTTTATTTCTCTATTTGATGTCGATGCAATATGTTTCCATGCATCCAGTGAGTTCCCTGTCAGGCTAGAGAATCCTCATGTCATTTCTCAAGATCAAATCTGGGTTGGAGTTGTGCCTGTGGGGCCATCAGGACACCCACTTAATTCTTCTTATCGGACACGTGAGACTGTAAAATACAAACAAGAATTGGGCACTGTTATAGGTAGGCAGTTCAAAGTTTGAACAGTATGCAGCTGCTTGTATTTTGAATTAGCTGCTGTATGCATTTGATGTTTGTGCTTGTTTTGCAGTTAATTTTGCCCGTATTGTGCCAGATGGTCTCCTTGTTTTCTTTCCTTCATATTCTATGATGGACAAGTGTATCGACTACTGGAAAAATAGGGTCTGTGTAATTGCCATGAGTTAATCCCAACCGTCTGTGCTATTTGTCCTTGAGCATTTTGAATCCCTTGCAGAACCATGAACATTCAGTGGATGACAGCACAATATGGCAGAGAATGTGCAAGCATAAGCAGCCAGTTATAGAGCCTAGGCAGTCTTCAAACTTCCCAAATGCAATTGAGGTTTCGAGATCATTTATCAGTTCCCACTTGAACTTTGAACTTTTCATAAGCTCAGATAACTCTATACCATGTGATTTGCAGGATTATGCGGCCAAATTACGCGATCCTTCTACTTCTGGGGCAATTTTTTTCGCAGTTTGTCGCGGCAAAGTTTGTTCTTGTTCATTCTTACAGCTTCTGTTTTGTATTGTAGCTTCTGATGAAATATTGATTTTAGTTTTCTTTTGCTAAAAGTTTAACGTTTCTTTCTGTCAAATCATTCCTTCCCAAGTCTAATTGTGCTACTTGATCTATTGTAAATTTACAATTCTTAATTTCAATAATTTTCTATGTGTCAGAAGACAACGAATGTTTCAGTTTTCAGCGACTATAAAGAAAGAATGCTGTAGTGCTAATAGAAGCTGTATTATTGTTGGATGACCGTCTTATGAACAATGTAATGTCATACTAAAAGTCTAAAACAGAATGGTTAATAGGGAATGCTTATTTGTGGCACGATGAGTATGAGTAAACAGACAAGCTGTTTGACTGCGGTGCTACAGTTAACTAAAGCGTTATTCAAAGGATGGATTTATTGTTATGTTAGGGGTGCACATTTCAAATTGTAGCTGTTTAGTTGACATTAAAAGATTGCATATCCATTATTTATGCATTTTATACTTTCACAGGTTAGTGAGGGTCTTGATTTTGCTGACCGTGCTGGGAGAGCTGTAATAGTTACTGGAATGCCCTTCTCCACCCCGACTGATCCTAAGGTCTTCCTTGTCTTGTTTCCCCGTCCTCATCATTTTTTCTGTGGATTCCCATCCTTATCATAGTATAGTAAGAGGTGATTACTAGTGAAACTCTAATCGGTTGGAGAAAGCATGACAAGCTATTAACCACATTATTTTACTGGAAGGGTATGATGCCTACTTTTTCCATCTTACAACCAGTGAAGGTTTTTTAATTTTCCACTGGCAATTGTCTTCCAGAAGAGTTACCTATGTGACCTTCAACATTGGGTTTGGTGCATGCGTTCAGAATATAATCCCTCCGTTCCATATTTGTTGTCGCTGATTTAGTACAAAGTTGTACTAAATCAGCGACGACTTATATGGAACGGAGGGAGTACTTCATTTTCCTTTTTGTAAAACTTGAATTGGTGGTGTAGCTAGGCTGGAAATATTTTCTGATCTTTTTTTTTCTGAGAAAATATCTTACGTTCCGGAGTTTTTGAATCTGCATAAGCTTTTGACACCTTGTACAGAAATAAAAGAATTGTTTGTCAGCTACTCGTCTCCTAGCCTACAAATACAGTCATGATGTGAGAACCTCCATTTTTCTGTTCAGGGAGACATATAACTCTCAAGTTTCAGAAATATATAATGTTTGTGTTACCCAAAAAAAGTAGTTTCATTGCCCTTTATTGCTTTAGTAAATCTTGCTGTTTTCCCTTTGTGGTTGTTTCAGGTTCGGCTCAAGCGTGAGTATTTGGATAAGCAGGCTAAACCATCTAACAAAAACCCAAAGGTTAATATTTTCTATACTAAATTTTGAATTTTCTATGGTTGATTCTCTTAATACTCCCTCCGTTCCTTTATATAAGGTGTATTTGTTTTTTCAAAAGTCAAATGAGTGCAAGTTTGACCGAATTTTTAGAAAAATATATCAACATTCGCAATACGAGATTTAGATCATTTGATCCATCATGATAAGTAGTTTCATATTTTATCCATTATGTATAGCAGATGTTGTTAATTTATTATATAATCTTGGTCAAACTTTCAAATGGTTGACTTGCACAGAAATCGATACACCTTATATTCTGGAACGGAGGGAGTATTATTTTATATGTAATATTAAATGGAGGAATGTTTCTCCCCTATTTTTTCGTCCATCACCGAAGTTGCGGAGTTGCTAAAATTTACCCCTTATGCCACCAGTAATCTCTATCTCTACCTAATACTAGTTGACCGCCCATGCATTGCCAGAGAATAATAAACTCGGATATAGAGACATGGATCAAACATCATTGTAATTCACAACGTTTACATCGCTACCGACAATGGAGGTCTTGTCTCCGTGCTCCCCTGCCGGGCTGACCATGTTGATGTGAAGCTCATGTTTATTTCGCCCTCTTTAATCCTCTCCTTCATGTCCTGTCTAGCCCCACCCGCCATGGCTGTCGTGTTTCTCAGTCACCTCAAGCACCACGCCATCCCAAATCATTCGTCCTTCCACTTGTTTTTTGAGAAGAGTTGTTGTGTTGCGCTTGCTGTGAGCATTTAATTCACACCATCCCAAACTTGGTTTATGGAAGTAGACGAGCGTTGGTTGATTTGTTAAGTGCATAAGACTTCATGGGGATGCGCAAAGAAGAAATTGCTGAAGTCACCTAGTGTACAAATCGAAACATCTTCTCACCACGCAGGCCTCTTGAAAGGAAATTTATGAAGATTTTTCTGAAAAAGAAAAAAATTCTTATATAATTGGTCCCTTTGAATCATTGAATCACCGTGACTTAATTGGAAATATTATTCTGTTCTGGTACATTTTACTAAGTTCATCGACTGGCAGACATATACGAAAGTAAGTAGAGATAGAGGTAAATTGTGTGAGTACTCAAACTTAAATATATTCAGTTAGCACGTGTACATCGTAATGAAAGAGCTTAAGATGAACAAGCTAATCAAACAATCCAAAGTATTGATATGCTGATAGCTAACACTTGTCCTTGAAATGAATGTATCTAGCACTAACATTGGTGCTAGATACATCCATTTGAGGGACAAGCTTTTTCGGACGGAGGGAGTACCATACAACACAGAATGCGCACACATAGTGTCACCCGAGAATGTAACATGTGTAAGTAACGTACATCTCGATACAACCACACACAAAATCAGATCACACAACTCCAAACAAAATTCGTCCAACATCTCTGAAAAAACTACACAAAATTACACTCAGTAGCGTCACCTTGCTCCTCATGCCCCCCCCCCCCCCCCCTCCCGCGCGTGAAAGTGCCCTCCTATCCTGCATTCCCCAAGAAGTATAAAGAATATCAACGACACGTTAGGATGGGATTATCTCGAATTTTTCACCTAAGCGAATGACACAATGACCTGGAGTTCACCTTTGACGGCATTGGCCAACTGGAGGATGGCGCCCGCCGACTTCTTTCACTGTGGGAGGGAGGCACACAAACGAATTAAGATGAGTGTCCCCCCCCCCCCCCCCCCCCCCCCCCCCCCCCCGGCGCGCGCGCGGATTTTGTGCCTTAACGTGTTGCGGGGATCTGGAAAACATGGGAGGACGTATGTGTTGCATGTATTTTTCTTACCATGCTACAGGGATACGTGTGATTGGGAAAGGTGGATATGTTGGCAAAGTCAGAAGTGTACCTCAAGATTATAGATAATCAAAATGATCTAAAATAGTAATTTTGTCACTGTCAAAGTAATGATAAAATGCGTTGTCACCTTAGAAGTTAGTGGAACCAAGGTCCGCCTCGATGTAATCAAAATGCCCTCCCTTAGCCCCCCACCCCCCCGCGCGCAAAGGTATAAGCAGATCAGTACACATTGAAATCAAAACTTTTATGCTGCACAAACACCAGAAACCATATAACATCCTGAAAATTATATACAGACCAATTGTGTTTCAAATTTCTACCCTCCCGCGGGGGGGGGGGGGGGGGGGGGGGTAACTGTTAGTCTGGCTGATGCGCACGATGATGTGAAGCCTGAAATCTGGATTCGAACTGCATTGCCGATGAAGTCCATCCTTGATCATGAATCCCTACAAGCTCTAGAGCATGGTAGTCTGGCTGATGCGCACGATGATGTGAAGCCTGAAATCTGGATTCGAACTGCATTGCCGATGAAGTCCATCCTTGATCATGAATCCCTACAAGCTCTAGAGCATGGTAGGCCACTTTTTTTTGAATCAGGCAAGGGTCAACGAACTTGAATCCTTGACAAATACCCCCATGGTAGCATGGCTGGTTCAAGAAGGTACCTGAAACTACTCGCTCTCGGGGTAAAAGGACTAGCGTCCAACACTACCCTCTACAGGTTTTAGGCAGTTCACATCCATGAGAATATATATCCAAGGGCTTGCATAAGTTCATTTTCAGCATTTCCTATGTCTAGTCCTCGATAGGTGGAGTCTGACGGGCTTCCAGCAATATTTTCTTTGATATGGAACCTTTCAAATAAATTTGTGGTAGAAGTTATCACTCTTCCTAATCTTATACCTGATCAATAGTCTAAGTGCCATTTAGGCCGTCTTGCTTTAAAAAATAAACCTCCGCCGAAAAAGTTCCTTAGTCATATTGTTGTTCCTTTAATCAATTAGATGTGTTTATATCGGGAACTTGAAACAAATGTACTTTATGCATGCAATGTAATTCCATCCCTGTGAAGCTGGTAGTTGGGGACTTAGTTTTTAATGTTATCAACGCGTATGCCCCGCAAGTAGGCCACAGTAAGAACACCAAGAGAGAGTTTTGGGAATGCGTGGAAGACAAGGTTATGAGCGTACCTATTGGCGAGAGCCTCTTAACAAGAGGAGACCTCAATGGCCACGTGGGTACATCTAACACATGTTTCGTAGGGGTGCATGGTGGTTTGGCTAAGGCATCAGGAATTAAGGAGAAGATGTCTTAAGCTTAGCTGTAGCCTACGTCATGATCATAGCTAACACCCTCTTTAAAAAGAGACATGCGTGCTTTCCGAGATTGTAAGGTGATACCTGGAGAGTGTTGTCCCTCAGTATAAGGACCTTCATATGGTGTGATGGCGACATTGGACTTCCCGATTAAAATAGGACTGCACCAAGGGTCAGCTTTGAGCCCTTATCTTTTTGCTTTGGTGATGGATGAGGTCACAAGGGATATACAAGCAGATATCCCATGGTGCATGCTCTTTGCGGATGATGTGGTGCTAGTCAACGATAGTCGGACGGGGGTTAATAGGAAGTTAGAGCTATGGAGGAAACTTTGGAATTGAAAGGTTTTAGGCATGAGGTGTGGTTTCAATACTACTAGGCACGAGGAGGTTAGCCTTGATGGGCAGGTGGTATCTCAGAAGGACACCTTTAAATATTTGGGGTCAATGCTGCAGAAGGATGGTGATATTGATGAAGACGTGAGCCATCGAATCAAAGCCAGATGAATGAAGTGGCACAAAGCTTCTGGAGTGCCACAAAAGCTAAAAGGCAGGTTCTATGGCACGGCGATTCGACCCGTAATGTTGTATGGCGTTGAGTGTTGGCCGACTAAAAGGCGTCATATTCAACAGTTAGGTGTAGCGGAGATGCGATTTTCAGATGGATGTGTGGCCACACTAGAAAGTATCGGGTCCGGAATGATGATATACGTGAGAGTTGGGGTAGCGCCGATTGAAGAGAAACTTGTCCAGCATCGTCTGAGATGGTTTGGGCATATACAACGCAGGCCTCCAGAAGCTCGAATGCATAGCGGACGGTTAAAGCGTCTCCAGAAGCTCGAATGCATAGCGAACGGTTAAAGTGTCTCAGAAGCTCGAATGCATAGCGGACGGTAAAGCGTGCTGATAATGTCAGGAGAGGTCGGGGGTAGACCAAACTTGACATGGGAGGAGTCCGCAAAGAGAGATATGAAGGACTGGAATATCACCAAAGAACTAGCCATGGACAGGGGTGTGCGGAAGTTAGCTATCCACGTGCCAGAACCATGAGCTCTAGTCTACTCCAACTTGTTTGGTACTAAAGGCTTAGTTGTTGTTGTTGTTGTTGTAATGTAATTCCATCCCTCTGCTTACATACTTGGAATTTAAAATGAATTTTAAACATCTTGTAGGCTTTGACAGGAGAGGAGTGGTATGTACAACAAGCAGCAAGGGCTGTCAATCAGGCTGTTGGACGCGTCATCAGACATCGCCATGACTATGGAGCAATTATTTACTGTGACGAAAGGTCTAAATCCAGTTAAATGTTCCTTGCAAGGAGTATATGCATAGTTTTCTGCTAAACCTCCCAATGGGATAACACCACAATAAAGTGTTTTCAGTGTTCCGCGTTTACTTTGTGCGTTTCCTCTGTTTACATGTCTGCTGTTTTAGCATTCCAGATGACATTTCTGCAGCAACCCTAGCCCTTACATTGTTAAAGAGCTTAACCAGTCAATGAGAAATGTGCCAAATGTCCCTTTTGAAGGAGACAATCCACCTAGCATAAGAAGACACTTCCAATAATCCTTGAAAAGGATCACCTTGAAATATCAAGATATCCTGTTTGGTTCTGTTATCTAAGGTCAACTTAACATATAGAATTCCAAGGATCACATGGTTACACTATGTCCAATGCCTTTTTATCTTGAATCTCATGTGGTCAGAAAGCTTTTTAATGAATTTTTAAGAGCTATCCTTTTGAATTAAGTGAGATTCTTGACACTGCACATGATTTGCAGGTTTGTGTGGCCAAATTACCAATCCCAGATGTCCTACTGGCTCAAACCTTATATAAAGGTATGCTTGTTGATTTTGTCCTGCTTCTTTGAGATATCTCCACTAATATTTCCTTGTGTATAAAGGTATGCTTATTGATTTTATCCTGCTTCTTTGAGATATCTCTACTAATATTTTCCCTGCAGTGCTACTCTAAGTATGGGGAAGTAGTTCAAACATTGACAAGATTTTTCCGGGATAAAGTTTGTGTAGACCCAAAAGAGATGGACTGTAATGGTAAGGACCCTGTTTTGAATCTTGAGATGATACTCTTTGTTTGCTTTTGTCATTCTTTTAATGCCAGTTGACGTCCGCTGAAATATTTAATTGATTGTCATTTCAACTTTTGCCTGGTTTGCTTCTTGATGGTTTGATCTTTGAAGCTTGCTAAACATGGGCTTAAATGGTGACTAAACCGGCTGTTGAATGCTGATTATAGGTTGGTCCATGTTGTACAGCACAACAATGGAAATGAACAACATGACATTTCTTGCTGTTCTGGTTTATATGCTATGAATTGCTGTGTTTAATTACTATTATATTGAATTTGGGCTGTGCATGTACTATTATATTGAATTTGGGCTGTGCATGTTTGACTTTTGAAAAAACTTAATACACCTTATATTTTGGAACGGAGAGAGTATTGTATTTGGGCTGATCTGCAACATTGTTTATGCTAATTTCTTACTTTATTGATATTTTTTAGTTACCATTTAAGAATTGCAAAAATGCTGTTGCATGCAGATAGCGTTACACCGCCTGCAGACAAATGTCTGCCGCAGGAGATTCTATCTGACTCGGTATGTCTATATACTTTGCATTCACTTCGATAATCAGTATTCCGTTTAGTACTTCCGGTTTATAGATGATATTCTATCTCTTGCTAGCCTGCCACAGCAGTAAATGAGCACCGGGGAACTACAGTATCATTGAATGCAACCACCAGAAAAAACAACTATATGAAGTTTACCCAGATCACTCCTGCCAATCGCACTACCCTTCCTATGAAACATGGCTGTTCCACTTCTTCACAGCTCGCATCCTCAAGGGGCCAATTTTCTCAGGATTCTCAGGTTGTTGATTTGATCGATAATGCAACCATGCATGGACAATTGAAGGAACATACCTTAAAGTCTATGAGGCTTAAGAAGGCTAAAATAGCAGATGTCTCTTCACAATTGAAACATAATGTCGAGTCGAGAGCTTTGACTGGAAACCGAGGTCAACAATCTACACCTCCATCAAAAAGAAGTACCATTGAACAAGCATGTGAAAAGAATGAGGCTATTCAAGAAAGATGTGGAGGCCAGGAATCTACTACTGGACCGGCCTTCTTGAAGCTGGTATGCTGCTTGTGCTTGCTCTCTGTAATTTGATTTTGTCTTGCGCTTTGCGGAGTAACTGCTATCTTGTTGATGTGTTTATTTTTGCACTCATGTATGAGATAATAATCCTTAACTTTGGATATTTCTACTAGGCTCGAGAAAAGCTCAGTACTGCAGAGTATGGAGAGTTTGTTGAATTTATGAAGGCCTTAAAATTGAAAACCATGCACATCAAAGACTCACTAGAAGCAATAGCGAAACTGTTTTCTTCTCCAGGGCGACTCACACTTCTTGAAGGGTAAAACTACATGTGCTGTAATCTTCATTATTTATTGTGCTCAGAACTTGACAGAGAATTAACTACTCCCTCTGTCCCAAATTAAGTGACTCAACTTTGTACTAACTTTAGTACAAAGTTAATACAAAGTTGAGTCACTATTTTGGGACGGAGGGAGTATCAAACCTTTGAAATATCTTGTTTTCATCTGCTTACAGGTTCAGGGTCTTCGTTTCTAAGAATCATCTTCCATTATATGAGCAGCTTGTTCGAAAATATACCATGGCTAATACATAATGACATCATCTGTTGCACATATTTAAAGGCATGTTTCGCTCCACTCTTTTATTGTGATGTTATTTATTAAATGATAGTTGCAGTGTACCTTACCCTGACTATTTGCCAACATAATACTTTATTATTCGAGATACTACCTCTGTTGCCAATAGATCTCGCCTTGGAATGTGCAGTCGAACTTTTAAAACACTGACCAGTAATACAAACTAAACCTTGCCAACATAATACTACCTCCGTCCTAAAATATAAGACTTTTTGCACGTCTTATATTTTGGGACGGAGGTAGTACTTTATTATTTGTGATACTACCTATGTTGTTAATAGATCTTGCCATGGAATGTGCACTCAAATTTTTAAAACTCTGACCACTAATACACACTAAGCCATTTAGATTTGTATGAAAATTGTGCTGGTAGATGTTAAATTGTTGCAGCATGTCATTACACTAAGGTATGCATAAATGCACAATCATTTTTGATGAATTCTTTTCTTGGCCTGTGCGCATGGCAGACTGAAAATAGATATCTTGAAACAGACGCAGTACTTAGGTTGCATGTCACTTTGGGCATGCTTGGTTGCATGCCACACCTAAATTACTCCCTCCAAAATGTAAGGCATGCTTGACTGTTCGCGGTCTTCTATGCACTACTTTGACCACTGATATACACCAAAGTATATGGATTAGGCGGATACGAATGGTATCGTTGTGTTTATCTTGCAAAATACCATGTCTTGATACTAACTTTGTAGACATACTATAAGAGATTTGGATGCGGCGTTCTCGGGTGCATCTGCACCAGAGGTGAACAGTAAATTCATTTAAAATGGTGGAAAAAAATTGAATTTTTTTGTGATGCTAGATGCTCATGTGCATGAAGTCCGTGCCAAATTTCGTGGAGTTTGGACATTTCAGTAGCTCTAAGCAAAAAGGACAAAATTTAGGGCTGTAAGAAGGTTACTGTTCATACTGTTTTGACCGATTTTTATCTTTTTTGCCATGAGCTCCTCGGATGTCCGAACTAGTTGAAATTTGGCAGGAACATCACGCGTTGGAACATCTTTCACCTAATTTTTTTTCATAAGTTTTTGAAAGTATTTTTTTTTTTGAATTTACTGTTCACCGGGTGCAGATGAGCCCGGGCACCGAATTGAATATCCGGTAATCAAAGCCATACATTGAAGACTGAAAAGCCAAAAGCACCATTCATTTTGGGGATGGAGTAGCTTTTTAGTGTTCTTACAATTGGGATTTATGGCAGTTAGTTAATGAGAGCTTGTTGTTTAATATTTCAAGTAAGAAAGAAGAGAATAATATATCTTTACTCCTTATTACAATCTTTTCTTTTTGAAGTGCTCTTATTAAATTTAGCATGAGAATCAGGTATGATGTTTAGAATATTTGTATTTACTACACAATATTTGATATGCTTTTCTGTTTCCTACGTATTCTCGAATATCCATGACCTAAATGGTTCATTTCATTGATCATCTATATTAGCTGATAAGACTATTCGAATTTGGTGGCCGAGGATGAAGATGGCTCCCGCTCCCGCTCCCCTCCTGGCCTAGCCCTCCCACCTCCAGCCTCGCCGCCGACGACCCCCGTCGGTAGCCCTCCCCACCGCCTAGCCCCTCCCCCGACGCCCATGGCCTCCCCCTCTGGCAGTTCTGGCGACCTCGACCTCAGCTCCGACGGCTCGCGCCGCTGGATGGACTCCGACGGCGGCTCCTCCGCGAGGTCCTATTGCGAGGTTGCCCGGGCGCCCTCGCCTGCCCCGCGCCCCGCCCTCGCCGCCTCCCTCTCCCCGGCCGCGGCTGGCCCCGCCGCACCGCCCCCGCGCGTTCCTGCCGCCGCCCGCCTTGGGCCCCGCAGCGAGGTCCACCGCGCCACCGGAGGCCCGGTAGTCGACGCGGATGGCTTCCAGGCGCCCCGCCGCAGGAACCGGCGCCGGACCGCGCGCCGCGAGGCTCCCCCTTCGGCCTAGCGGCGCCACCGCCGCAGCCCCTCGCCGAAGGAGGCCGCTGGCCTCTGCTTCCGCTGCCTGGACCCCGGCCACCCCGTGCGCGAGTGCACCAACGACGTCCGCTGCCGCCACTGCCTCTACTCCGGGCACGGTTCGCGGGACTGCTGGAAGTACCAGTGCGGCGTCCTTCGCGCCCCTTCCCCCGCCGTCGCCGCCGCCGCCGCGCCGACCACGGTCGCCCGCGAGACGCCACGCCCCCGCATCGCCGCCCCGCCCGTGGCGGCCGCAGCGCCCCCCAGCCTTCGCCGCCCCCGGCCGTCGACCCGGTGCGCGTCATCATACCGCGCTCTGTGGAGATGGAGGAGGCCGAATTGGTGCTGCGCCGTGGGATGGTCGTCTCCATCATCGGAGATAGACCCGCGGTCGCCGCCAGCGACGTCGAGAGCGTCATGTACGCATCCTTCGACCTCCTCCCCGGCGACTTCACCATCCACGCGCATCGCCCCGAGGATTTCCTCCTCATCTTCGCCACCAGAGAGCTCATGGACCGCCTCGCCGGCGACCACTTCATCAACGGCCCCGGGTTCACCCTTGCGCTCCGCCCATGGAACAAGCTTGCTTATGCGCAGCTCGGTTCCCTGGACTGCAGTGTTGAGCTCGAGCTCCGCGGCATTCCAGCGCACGCATGGCACCTGTCCACTGCCGAGCATCTCCTTGGCACCAGCTGCTGGATTGAGCGCCTCCACCCGAGCACGCGCTCTCGTGCCGACCTCGCCACCTTCCGCCTCACCGCGCGCACGCGCGACCCTGCGAGCATCCGCCAAGCGGCCGTCCTGGAGATTGTCGAGCCCATCCCCTCCTGCAACCGCGCCCTCTCGCCAGCCATGCGCACCCTCATCTACCCGGTCTCCATCATGCTCACCTCGGCCACACCCCGCCGGCCGGCGCAGCCCCCCGCCCGCAACGGCCCCGGCCCAAGCGACGACGACGCACCGGACGGCAACGATGGAAACGTCGGTCGTGAGCACGCTGCAGGACACCACCGCGGCCGCCGCCGCGGGCGCAAGCGCCGGCGCTCCTCCAACGCCCCTGACGGTCGTGCGGACGGCATGGCTGTCGACTCCGCGACTTGTCGCGTGTCCAGCTGCCGTGGCCGCGCCGATGGGGTCGCCGTCGACGCCGGGTGGTGCCAACCTCGCAGACGTACGGCCGTTGCCAGGCGCACATGCACGATGGACCCCTGGCCTGCTGCTGGGGGGCCCTCGGGCTCTCGTCGCTTTTCCAAAAGGGGAAAGAGTCGGGGAAAGGAAAGGCTGGCGGCCTGCGACAGGGATGGACCCCCCACGCCACCATCGTCCTCCCACCCCGAAACTCGCATCCCACCACCCACCAGCTCGACAGCTGGGCGACGGCTATTGGCTCGGCCTTCCCCCAACCCAGCCCCAGCCAGCCCGCCCGCGTCGCCTCTGCCTCTTGGGGTGGGCCACACGATGACGGCGCCGGATGAGGCTTGCCATGACATGCATAGGGATCAGGATAGCCCTGTGGATGGCCAATCGCTAGCCAGCATGGTGCCAGACTCCCAGCCTTCGACGCCTGCCGCTGATCCGCTGTCGGGGCAAAGCAGCGCTCTGCCGCTGTCCCCCCCTGGCGCTGCTGCGCCCAATGCTGACCGGTCCACGGACCGTATCCCCGCCTTGGCGACCCACGCGCCGACAGCTGGGCCGGTGCTGGAGCAACGGGAGGATCCCGTGGAAGCCCCACCACACATGGACGCGCCAGCCACGACCCGGCCCGCTGCCGAGACGGCACACCCGTCCGAGGCCCAGCACGAGGCTCATCATGGCGCTGTGCCGACGGAGGCCCTCCCTGGGGACGCGCAGGCGGCGGCCCAACATGGAGGCATGCACATGACTCATTCGGCTGCGCCCAACGTCACGTCGCCGTGCCCTCCCGCACGCTTCGCTTCCCCACCAATCACCCTTCGCCGATCCCGCCCACGCGCGACGGCGCCCGCCTCCTGGACTCTGGGAGATTTCCTCGCCGCCGCCACTAAGCAGATCGATGCGGCCCTCCCACCCCCCGGCAGACGACCACGACGCGTGCCTCCCAACTTCACCCCACGGCGCGGACGCTCGGCCGCCTCCACGCCTTGCAAATCTGCAGCCCCCCCAACGGCCGAACGGCGCTCGCAGATCCACATCCTGTGCACCCTGGGCATCGTCGGGGTCGACCAGAGGATCACCTCAGTTGAGATGAAGGCGTATGAAGGCCTCTTCGCCACACCCATCCCTCTGCCCATCCTCTCGGCCATTGCCGCGCTGGTTGATCGCGAGCTACCAGCGGATCCCACGATCGCGCCGATCACCACGGTGGTTGCCGGCAGCCCGATTGAGGCCTGACCGCGCCCCCGCGCCCCTCCGTCGACCTTTTCTCCATGGATCATGTGCCCAAGATTCTGATCTGGAATGTGCGCGGCCTCAATGCGCGCGCTCGCCGCACCGCCGTTCGTTCTCTCGTTGTAACCGCTAACGCGTCTATCGTTTGCCTCCAAGAAACAAAGATGGCTTTGGTTTGCTCGTCGACTGTCCTCGAAGCACTTGGCTCGGAATTCGACGACTATGTTTACCTCCCCGCGGATGGCACCCGTGGCGGCATCTTGCTTGCCTGGAAAAGCAGGGAGGTAGCCATCTCGGACCCTGAGTTCACGTCACACACGCTGACGGCCAAGGTGTCTGCCCCCTCCGGCGCACGCACGCCGTGGTGGATTACCGTGGTTTATGGGCCGCAGCTAGACGCCGACAAGATCGCCTTCTTACAGGAGCTTCGCGACGTCCGGGCGGCTTGCAACGGCCCCTGGATGCTTTGTGGCGACTTCAACCTCATTTACCGCGATGAAGACAAGAGCAATGGCAATCTCAACCGCCGCATGATGGGTCGCTTCCGGCGTGCGATCAACGACCTTGCTCTCAAAGAGGTCTACCTCAATGGCCGGCGCTACACGTGGTCCAACGAGTAGTCACCCCCCACCCTGGTGCACCTCGACCGCGTCCTCTGTACCCCCGACTGGGAGGAACTGCATGGGGAGTGCCATCTCCGATGCCTCGCCTCCGTTGTTTCCAATCACAGCCCATTGCTGCTTGATTGCAAACCGGTGTCGCCAGGTCATCGCCGTTTCCACTTTGAGGAATTCTGGACACGTTTGGATGGATTCCATGACACTGTGGCGGACGCCTGGCACTCCACCCATTGCAGCGACCCCTTCCGGCAGCTCATGCAACGCATGCAAATCACTGCGCGCAAGCTCACTAGCTGGAGCATGCGAACTGTGGGCAACGTTCGCCTCAAGCTCGCTATCTCCAGAGAGCTCCTTCTCAGGCTAGACACGGCGCAGGAGAGCCGACCCTTGTCCCCGCACGAAGACTGGCTCCGACGGCAGATCAAGGCCTCCTACCTCGGCCTTGCCTCTCTCGAGCGCACCATCGCCCGACAGCGCGCCCGCATCGCAACTCTAAAGGACGGCGACGCCAACACATCATTCTTTCACCGGCAATGCACGTATCGCCGGCAGAAGAATCGGATTCATTGCCTCACCGTGGACGGCGCCCCAATCTCCGTCCCCCGCGACATGGCGGCCGCGGCCTACGCGCACTTTGACGCCCTGCTCGGCCACGAGACGCCCCGCGACTGCAGCCTCGACCTCTCCGAGCTGATCACGCCCACCAACCTCGACGACCTCGACGCCCCCTTTGACGCCGAAGAAATTTGGAACGCTGTGAAGCGACTCCCCGCTCGCAAGGCTCCGGGCCCGGACGGCTTCACCGCCGAGTTCCTGCGTGCGTGCTGGCCCATTGTTCGGCAAGACTTCGTCGACGTTTTCCAGCAACTGTACGAGCTGCGCGGTCGAGGCTTCTGCTCCCTCAACCAGGCCCTGCTCACCCTGCTACCGAAGCGCGCGGACGCACGCGGTCTTGGCGACTTTAGGCCTATAAGCCTAATTCACCTCGTCGCCAAAATCTTCGCCAAGGTCCTCTCGCTCCGGCTCGCGCCGAAGCTCTGCAGCCTCGTCAGCACTTGCCAGAATGCCTTCATCCCTAGGCGCAGCTTGCACGATAACTTCATCCTCGTGCGCCAGTCCGCGCGCCTCCTGCACCAGCTCGGGGCCCCTCGCGCCCTTCTGAAACTGGACCTGGCTCGTGCCTTCGACACCTTCAGCTGGCCGTTCCTGTTCGAGGTCCTCCGGCAGTACGGCTTCGGCTACCGCTTCCTGGAATGGCTCGCCATCTTGCTCTCCTCGGCCGGCACGAAGGTGCTCATCAACGGAGATCCCGGCCCCACCATTTGGCACCGGTGTGGCCTTCGCCAGGGCGACCCAGTGTCCCCGCAGCTGTTCGTCCTCGCCGTCGACACGCTCGGTCGCCTTCTACGCCGTGCCACGGAGCTGGGCGTCCTGCAGCGACTGCACCCCCGGCGCCCGATCCCCTCGGTCTCCCTCTACGCCGGCGACGTGATCCTTTTCTGCCACCCCACCGTTGCCGACATCACTGCCGTCAAGAGCATCCTGCTGCTCTTCGGCCGAGCCTCAGGCCTCCTCGTCAACTACAACAAAAGCTCGGCCACCTTGATCCGATGCACCGCCGATGATGTCACGGCTGCTGTCAACCTGTTGGGCTGCCCCCTCGCCGAGCTCCCGATCACGTACCTGGGCATCCCTCTGACCCTGCATCGCCCGACGGCCGCACAGCTGCAACCCGTCGTCGACAAAACGGCCGGCATGCTCCCCACCTGGAAGGCGCATCTCATGAACAAAGCCGGCCGCCTTGCGTACGTCAAGGCCATCCTCAGCGCAATCCCGATCCACCAGCTCCTCGCCCTCGCGCCACCCAAGAAGACCATCCGCGCACTCGAGAAAATTCAGCGCGGCTTCCTGTGGGCTGGACGCGCGGAGGCAAACGGAGGCCACTGCCATGTCAACTGGCAGCGTGTCGCTAGGCCGCTCTCGCTCGGTGGCCTCGGCGTGCGCGTCCTCGGACGGACCAGCCTTGTGCTCCGCACCCGCTGGTTGTGGTTCAGCCGCACGGACAACACCAGAGCATGGGCAGGCCTCGACCTGCAGTTCACCGCCGAGGAGCGCTCATTCTTCTTCGCCTCTACCACCATGCAAATCGGGAACGGCACGGAGGCCCTCTTCTGGGAAGATCGCTGGATCGACGGTCGCTCCGTCTGCGAGATCGCGCCACTCCTCTACGCCTGCATCCCCAAGCGCCGCCGCAAGCTCCGGACCGTCGCCGATGGCCTCCAGGCCAACAAGTGGGCACGGGATATTCACGGCACGATCGACATACACGAGATCGGGCAGTACCTACAGCTCTGGCAAACTATTAGCGCCACGACCCTCTCCGCCGAGCCAGATCGCCTCGTCTGGAAGTGGAGCACAAGCGGCGTCTACTCCGCCAAATCAGCCTACCTCGCCACTTTCAATGGCTCCTTGGGCTGCGATGCATGGAAGCTCACCTGGAAGAATTGGGCGCCACCGCGCGTCCGCTTCTTCCACTGGCTCGCCCGCCTGGACCGATGCTGGACTGCCGACCGCCTCGCCCGCCGCGGCCTGCAGCACCCCGCACGTTGCCTCCTTTGTGATCAGGCAACCAAGACCATGCATCACCTCACCCTCGCCTGCCCCTTCACCAGACAGATTTGGCATGAGGTTCTGCACTGGCTCAGGCTCCCCTGCGCCCCGCCCGACAGAGAGCTCTCCCTCAACGACTGGTGGCGCACGGCGCGACATGCCACCCCAACGCCCATGCGCAAGGGCCTCGCCTCCGCGACCCTCCTCGTCCCATGGATGATATGGAAGCACCGCAACGACTGCGTCTTCAACAGAGGCCAGCCCTCGACGACCGACCTGCTCATGAAGATCAAAGACGAGGCCATCCTCTGGGCCAGAGCCGGCGCCCTCGGGCTTCGTGCCATCTTGCCTCAAACCTGGGACGTGCACTAACATGCCCCCAGCCTTGTAATTCCCTCCTAGGAGGATTGTAACCGAAACTCTCTTTCTTTCCAAAGCAATGAAATGCAAGCTCTTCTTGCGTTTTCTCGAAAAAAAAAGACTATTCGAGTTTCTGACCATGTTGTGCATCTGCAGATGAAATGTGGAAAAACCTCAAGCAGCAAGCCCAAAGAATTCCACTGAATTCATGCAATTAACTGATGGATCTGTTGAAGAAGTGTAAGTTCTTGAAGCTATCTGATGTAATAGTTGCTGAAGCGAAGCTTTGTTTAAATTTATCAAAAAGAGAGTTGTCAATTGATCTTATCATTGCTTGGCTAAAAAATAACTAATCTACATCTGAATCTGCAGGGTTCATCCCAATCAGTGCATTGCACATGTTGTGGAGTATGTGTAGGGATCTTCAACTGTAAATTAAACAATGTAATTATCCTGTATTATGTTTCTGGAAATAGGTTTATATAACGCATTCTCGGTACTTTGGTTCTGGTACATTTAGTTTAATGAGCATTCCCAGGTTTTCAGCAATGGGCTTAGCTTATGGTTGTTGTGTTGAACTTATGTTGTACGTAGTTTGCTACACGAAAGTGGAAGTTAATGACTTTTTTGTATGAACTAAATAACCTACCTAAATCCAGAAAATAAATAACAAAACTATGGGCGTGTTTGGCAACCGACAGAATGTGCAGCTAGATTTTTTTTCTTCTATACAATCCATATTGGATTGGGTTCCACTATCAATCTATCTTCAGATAATTGAACAAATATAAAGCGTCTTGATGCAAAACGAGAAACAACCAAAAACGGAAAGACCTACAGGTTCCAGCCAAAGAAGAGGTGATTAATATCCTCATTCTCTGGGCAGAATCGGCACAAAGGGTCACCTGCCCAGTTTCTTTTCAGCATATTGTCCTTGATAGCTATAGCATTATGCCAAATTAGCCGCAACCAGGTTTTTATTTTTAATGGAATCTCAGCTTTCCACAAATGCTTGAAAGATCTGTCCTGACCCATGTCATACAAATGGTTGTAGACAGATTTAACAGTGAATTTCTTCTTAATATTCCATGTCCATCTAGAAATATCCTCACCCACATCCCTTGTAGCTACAGGAAGAAGAATTCTCCTTAGCCTGTTCGGCTGGATCATTTGATCAGCAATTAGCCATTTCCTACAACTGAGAATCCAGTTCCTATTAGCCATCTCCCCAACAAAGACTTTTTGTTCATGGCATACCTCATGCAGTTCAGCGAACTGATTTCTGAGAGTTCCATTGTTTTTTTTTGCGGGGCTAAAAAGAGTTTTATTTCAAAATGATAGAGTTACAATTGAGAGGCAAGAAATCCTCGGTACACGGGGGCCTTCTATGTAGCCAGACAGCTGTGCTACATTCAGTACGACTATATCTCGCTAAGCAATCTGCAACTCTATTCTGGGTACGGTGAAGCTTCTGTGGAATAAACTCCCGGCCCTCTCTCAGGGAATTGATCTCCAGGGCAAGATGGCCATATGGTGACCGAAGAAGAGATTCACCTTTCAAATAGATAATGCCGTAGACTGCACGATGACTGGAAGCCTGGTGTGTTGTAGTGCAAGAGCCACGCCTTGCGTCATCGCATGTATCCCCGCTTTCAGTGCATCATTACAGTTGAACAAATACCTGTACGCAACAAATTTGACAGTCCCATCATTGTGCCGTAAGATCATCCCTGAGGCCGCAGTGCCATCCGATTTAGAAAAAGCGCCATCGACCGAGAGCGCCACCTTACCCACCGGAGGAGGCGTCCAGGCAAGTGTATTAGGAATCCTTGGCGTGGCCTTAACCGTTTCGATAATAAGTGGCATCTTGCCCTTTAGGATATCTTCCATGGAGTACCTTTGGGCTGCATTAATAGATTGCCGGTAGTTGCGTAGATACTCTACAGACGTAGTAATCGGAGGTACCTCGTTCTCATGCACTATGTCATTCTGTACATGCCATATGCGCCATAATAATAAAATAATCATGCTCCGGGTGTCCTCTTGGCACTTATCAAGTACTAGCAATAGCCAATCCTGGCCCGTATCACAAAGTGTAGATTTTAGCGGCAACGGCCAAAACTAGCGCATGCACTCCCATAAACCAACGGTGTGATCACATGTCACTAACGCGTGGAAAGATGATTCTTCATGTATACCACATAGCGGACATCTGTAGATGATGGATAGATTTATTTTTTTGTTGTTGCCAATGCTCCGGAACTCACCTTCCATGCAATAATGTTCATCTTTTGTGGAACTTTAGCTTGCCAAACTAGATTCCAAAGTCTCCTCCACCCATCCGGACAGGAGCTAGAGGCTTCATTACCAAATTCGTCCTCATGTGTACTCATGGCTAGACAGTAAGCACTACAAATAGTAAACATGCCTGTGCGCTCTGGCTGCCAGGCAATAAAATCCTCCCGTTGCCTTGGTGACGCCCTGATTTTCAAAATTTCCTTAACATCCATTGGCCAAAAAGTTTGTGATAAAAGTTTAGAATTCCATACACAATGTTCATCCAAGAAGTCTGAAACATAGTTGAGCATGCAGCTGCCCTATGGTGTAATTGGTCTGAAGGACGGGCCTCTAGGGATCCAAGGGTCCCGCCACGTTCTAACAGACTGCCCATTACCAACTCGCCAAATCACACCCTTCTTGAGCAAATCAAGTCCATATTCAATCCCCTTCTAGACAGCCGATGAATTCCCAGAAAAGACTGTATCTAACAAATTATCCTCTGGGTACTTCGCACGCAATAAACGTGCACATAAGCTTTGTGGGGTGTCCAGCAGTCTCCATGCTTGTTTTGCTAGAAGAGCATGGTTAAAAGCACACATATCACGAAAACTCATACCCCCTTTAGACTTTGGTAATACCATTTTATTCCAACTCAGCCATGCCATCTTCCTTTTGCCCTTCTCAACTCCCCGCCAGTATTGCCGCATCATACGAGTAAGATCATCACAGACCGATGCGGGCAAACGAAAACACTCATAACATATATGGGAATTACTTGGGCAACTTCTTTTATCAGAATTTCCTTATTACCAGAAGACATATACTGCCCACTCCAATCACCAAGACTTTTATTGAGGCTGACCTGCATTGTTTCAAACATACCCTTATTCATTCTTCCATCGGGAACCTGCAAACCCAAATACTTTGGGCCGAACACCTATTGAGAGATATCCAAAACTCCTTCCACTTCATCCACCACCGCACTAGGACATTTGTCAGAAAAAAGAATGGAACACTTTGAGGGGTTTATGAGTTGCCCCGTTGAAAACGAATAAGTGCTCAACAAATCTTTAATCAACATTGCCTGTTGTGGTGACGCTTCAAAAAATTAAAGAGAGTCGTCTGCGAATAACAGATGTGTGATAGTAGGGGCCCTGCAACAAATAGTCACTTCCCTTAGGCCCACCTCTGCCACATACTTATGCACCAAAGCAGACAAGGTGTCAACAACAAATAAGAATAGAAAGGGCGACAAAAGGTCACCTTGACGAAGCCCCCTCATGGGTATGAAAGAATCCAACAACTTCCCATCAAATTTAACCGAGTATTTCACTAATTTCACACAAGCCATGACAAGATAAATCCACTCTGGTGCAAAACCCCATTTGATTAGGGCGCCTTCCAGAAAGTCCCAATCCACACGGTCATAGGCCTTCGACAGATCCAACTTATATGCACATAGTGGTGAGCTTCTCTATGTATGGATATGATGAATGCATTCAAATGCAATTATAGAATTATATGAAATAAGTCTCACTGGAATGAAAGCACTTTGATTTTCAGAAATTAACTCTGTCAGGTGAGGCCTGAGACGATTTACTAGACACTTCGAGACAATCTTGTAAACCACATTACAAAGGCTAATTGGTCTGAAATCTTTCATCTCTTTTGGGTACTACACTTTGGGTATTAAGACAATTGCAGTAACATTCGCTCCCTCTGGCATGGACCCAGTTTCAAAAAAATCTTAAAACCGCCGCTATAATTTCCACCTTAAGCATCGTCCAATTTCTCTGATAAATCCTAGCGGGGAGACCATCCACCCCCAGTGCTTTTAGAGGCCCGGCCAGAAATAATGCATCTAACACTTCTTGTTTAGTAAATGGTGCACATAATGAAATGTTCATATCAGCGGTTACCTTAGAAGCGATACAATCCAACATCAAGGTTGGAGAAATAGTGGGGTCTTTAGTATAAACCTCCTGAAAGTAAGAAGATGCCATCCTCTCCATGCATGTGGGAGCTGAACACCATGTCCCATCTTGTTTTCTTAATCTATGAATAAAATTCCTCCTCGCCCGCCATACAGAGCTACGGTGGAGGTATTTTGTCCCCTTCCTTTAGCCAGGTTATCCGTGATCTTTGAAGCCAAAGCATCCCCTCGCGGTAAAGGAGTTCATCCAATTGATTCATTTTCTCTCGAATCTTCGCCCGATCAGCATTAAGTAATTGAAGTGATTCAAGCTCAACTCTTAATTTCTCTATATCACGAAGTACATTGCCAAAATTCTTGGAGCTCCACTCCTTTAAATCCAGCAACATGCTCTTGAGCGACTTAGCCACCGAACCAAGGTCTCCCCTCGGGCGTACTCTCGCCAAGGCGTCAACAATGATAGATGGGAGGGTCGGGTCGCGCTCCCACATGATCTCATACCTCGAGGAACAGCGATTGCACACACAGCTGTAGGATCGAAAGTATGTCTAGAGGGGGGGGGGTGATTAGACTACTTGACCAAATAAAAATCTATCATTTTCCAAATTTTAGTTGTGGGCAGATTTTAGCAATTATGACAAGTCAAGCAATCAACCTACACATGCAATTCTAAGAGTATAGCAGCGAAAAGTAAAACATTGCATATGAAGGTAAAGGGAAGGGTTTGGAGAAGGCAAACATAATGGAGACACGGAGATTTTTGGCGTGGTTCCGATAGGTGGTGCTATCATACATCCATGTTGATGGAGACTTCAACCCATGAAGGGTAACGGTTGCGCGAGTCCACGGAGGGTTCCACCCACGAAGGGCCCATGAAGAAGCAACCTTGTCTATCCCATGATGACCATCTCTCACGAAGGACTTGCCTCACTCGGGTAGATCTTCACGAAGTAGGCGATCTCCTTGCCCTTACAAACTTCTTGGTTCAACTCCACATCATGTCAGAGGCTCCCAAGCGATACCTAACCAATCTAGGGGACACCACTCTCCAAAAGGTAAGAGATGGTGTGTTGATCTCTGTAGGGTTTTGGCAGTGGCTATGTCAAAATGAACTCGGTGGCTCCGGATAGGAAATATCGGTGGGACTGAGTTGGGAATTAGGTTTTGGACATATTTGGATAGAGAAAGTGGTTTGAGGGTTTTGGAGCAATATCACTAAGCACTTTGAGCAAGTATACCATTAAGCAACACCTCATCCCCTTTTGATAGTATTGGCTTTCCTATGGACTCAATGTGACCTTGGATCACTTAAACAAAAAATGTAGAATCTTGAGCTTTTGCCAATCCTTGTCCTTATCATTTTGGGGGGTCCACATTTCTATGTCATGTCATTCCAACCATTGAACATCCTGAAATATTTATCTTGAATGGATATTAGTTCAATGAGATATATGTTGTTATGAATTACCAAAACCACCCGGGTATTAGTTGCACTTTCAATCTCCCCCCTTTTGGTAATTTATGACAACATATAGATCAAAGCTTCGACAAATGGTTAAATGAATTAAATGTATCGTCGCTTTGAGAAGTATGTGATAAGGAAGAGCTCCCCCTAAATTTGTGCATTATAAAAAAATTGTGTTTGAATGGAAATGCACAACCGATTAGGATCATGGGTCACTCTTCCAAGTCACATACATCTTGGTGGAGCGCACAAAATGATATGAGTGAAATAACATGCATGCATCACCAAAGACATAAGTGAATGATCATACATAAATAGTGATAGAGATAAGCATTAAGCATCACATGAAGCATAGTATGATCAATCACACACCAAAAGCGTATTATCTCACAAGCATAACGATCAAGTAGCACAAATCAAACGAACATAGTAGAAAGAACTCAAGAAAAACCAAGGAGCAAAAGCGAGACCCTCTCTCTCTCAGCTTAATGATCTATACAATTTCTCCCCCTTTGGCAACAAGTACCAAAAAGCTCGAAAAGGTATAGATCTATGCGTCTTTCTAGGCACGATCCTCGGGAGATCCTGAAGGTGACTTCTGGATGATGGCTTCGGTGTGCGTATATGGCATCGAGATAAGTGCGTCCACAAATGCTTCTGACGATGTCTGCTGGACTGGTGGAGTAGAAATCGGAGGTGGTGCTGTGGCAGTAGCGGCAGGTGCAGAATGAGTGGTCCTCGTATCTAAAACTAACACGACTGAAGATCTGGGTGCCCTAGGTACAGTCTGAAACCTCTGAGTAGTAGGTCTATCATCTCCACTGTCAGCATCATCTCTAGGTTTCTCCACGATAGTCTGAACCTCTCTGATCTTCACATCAAGATCATTAATCTTTGTCTCAACAATCCGCTCTAGACTCTCCTGGTTCTTGAAGATGTTGGCCAGACTCCTCTCAATCCTCAGGGTTGCCTCCACCAGATATGTCAAATCGTCATTTTTTGACTTGAGGTTGGCTATTGGAGCATTGGGTGTTGTGGCCTCTTGAGTTTCTCTTGAGCCAAAATTGATGTAGGGTGTGAGGGATCCATCACCACCACATTATCTTCAAACTCAGGATGAAGAGGGAGATGTTCACGATCAAGTGATAAGTGCTCATTCCGACTTTGGAGTTGATGAGCATCTGAATATGTGGAGCATATCCACAAGATCTCTTATGATCAGCAGTTGTCCTCTTGACCGTCTCAACAATCAAACTCATAACTTTGAACTTCTGAGGGGTGTCAAACAAATGGAGCAAATTGATGGAGTGACCACGTATCATCTTGTCATCTCCGGACTTGGGAAAAAGAGTATGCCTCAAGATTGTGTCTGTGGTGGCCAAACCAGCTAGCAAGTGCTTTACCAAACCAAGCTTTGACTCTCAAGATCCTTGGGAGGGGTTTCCTTGTACATATTTTCAATAGAGTTGTGGTCCATCCTGGGCTTCTCGTACACATCAATGTCGTTCTCTTCTTCCTTAGGGGCACCAAGGAGTGCAGTCCACTGAGAAATGGTTGACTGGTACTTGGAATCCTCAGTCATCCATGCAATCCTCACATCTGGATAGAAATGAGTTGTGGAGTAAAATTGAATGATCATCTCATCGTTCCACTTGGTGAGATTCTGACCAACAAATTTGTCAACACCTGCAAGTCTAAAACTCTCATGAACATGGGGAAAATAGTCTTCATTTACATCAATATATTTCTGGTCCACCCACTTCATTCCACTGACGATGGGATTCTTATCAAGCAAAATAGTCTCATAGAAATCTTGTTGTTCTCTAGTGTGAAAGCGATAATCGCAAGCAGTCCTCCTTGTGACAGAATAGGGGTCAATATTCCTCCACTCTCTCAATCCCTTATCCTTCCCGAGCATCATGTTTTTAGCTACAGGATGAGCATTGTCATGATCTAGGATCTTGGGCTTGAGCTTCCTGAGCACTAGTGGCTCATTATCAACCTCAACCTCGGGCACTAGGGCCTTGTTCTTCTCAGCAGCAGAGATATTTCTTGTAGAACTCTTAGGAGTAGAAACCTTGGGCTTGGACTTGGGCTTGGAGGGAGCAGTTGTCTTCATAGCATCTGACATCAGTTTTTGTGTCTTTGCTGGAGGTGCTTCAGCTTCTGGTTCTTCCTCCTCCTCATGATCATCTTCCCTCATGGAAGGTTTGCCAATGACCACATCAGTAGTCTTTCTAGCCCTCTTCTTCTTCTTGCTGGCATCGGCCTCTTCATCACTTGGCTCCTCAAGTGTGGATGTCATTGTATCCTTTGGAGCTGATGCTTTGCTTGCCCTTGACAGTGGCACTTTTCTGACAATAGTCCTTTCCTTGGCACTTGGACTAGTACTAGCAGAAGTACCATATTCCTTCCTAAAAACTGCTTTCTTCTTTGATGTGGCCTCACTATCCACAAAGTCTTCATCCTCATCATATGAGGTTCTCTTCTTTTTAGTTCTGGTGGCAGCCTTTGGCAGATCTAGAGAACACCTAATGCCCTCATAGTAGCTCTCATTGGGACTAGAACCCTCACTGAGATCAACATTCTGCTCTGATTGATTCTGACTGTCACTTGCACTTGAAATCTTGCAAACAGACCTTGTGAATAGATGGGTATGGGCAGAGTAGACACGTTATCACAAAAAATAGATAGTTTTTCAAACTGTACTTCTAGGTTTTCATGGAATGCATTTCAGAGCTACCAAGTTGGTCATTTCGGTGAAACCGAAGCACTCACAGAACCAAAACACTCCATTTCGGTGGGACCGAGATGTGGTTTGGTGGCTCTGAGTTGCTAAGGTTTCACTAAAACTTTACTTTCGGTCTCACCGATTAGTACGTTTCAGTGGAACCGAGTTGTACTTGTGCAATGGCCAGGGCCAAATCGGTGGGACCGAAAATTCCTATTCTGTCGGTCCGAGATGTGTTCGACGGAAACCTAAACCTAATTTTTGCTTGAATCTATTCTAAGGAACTAATCTGGTGGATAGAGGCATTGCAATCGTGGCAAGATACATGGAAATATCCTTGTGCATTGAATCAGAGAAAAGAAGCACGAGGAGATCGAATCTCACCCTAACTCGATGGAGATCCTCTACGGCGGCAATGACAGAGCAGATTCCATTGACGACAGCGGATTCCTGCGACGAAGGCGCACAGGAGATGATGGCGAAGATCCGGAGACCAAGAGGGCGGCAACAACGTGGCGCTGGTTCGTGACATTTGAAGTAATTTTCAATCGTACGGTCTGCTAGATATATATACACCCGTCTGCTGTCTGTGGCACCAGGTGGAACAAATCGGTGGCACCGAGATGTGCAACTGCGTGCAGTCACAACAAATTGGTAGCCCCGAGTTGGTCCAATCGGTAGCACCGAGATGAAAACCTAGATCAATCTTTATGATTTTGGTTTGACCGAGTTTGAATGTATTGGTCTGACTGAAATGCATGAAGAAGGTTTTGGAGGTCAGCCTTTGACGGATCGGTGGCTCCGAGTGCTCCTCACGCGGAAGGTCCAAAAAAGACTTGTTCATTTTTTGTGATATAGCATGAAAATAATTTGAGATAAGAAGAGCATAGATAGCTAGAGGAGGTTCTTAGGCATTCTTGTACATCCACTTGGCCAACAAAAACCAAGACAATCGAAACAACAAATGGATGTCCTCGAATGGGTAAAATATGCAACCAACATGCTCACACAATAAGATAGCAAATGAAATAGGTGTCAAAAGCATGCACAACCAATCCTAGCATCTATCAAGCAATTGCCGTTGACTAGGTCATCTATATATGAGTATATTGACTTAGGAGTCAAATGAGAACATTTGATCATAGGTCATACTCATTGTTTAAGCACAAGTGGGGTTACCACTTTTACATAAAGCATTAATGTGTTCACACCATTAGAGTTGCTTTAGCTTAATTTTTAGAGCAAAGCTCCCCCTAGATGTGATATCCCCCCAAAGAGGGATGAACTAAACTTGGGTTTGTCGATGATGACTTCATGTACATAGTGAAGATGTGGATGATCATTGTTGATGTAGATCATTTGGAGCAATCCTTTGGAGTGTTGCACTTTCAATACCTACATGGGTTAGTCCCACAAGGAACATACAAGGGTATCCATAGACATAGAGTGAATTGCACAAATGATGATGTCCATGAAAGCATTAGGTTACCTTGTCCCTTGTCTTAGCAACAAGAGGGTTTATGACTCCATGAACTAGTGCAAGATATGAAAGTTGATTGCAGAAGTACTTGACAAAATGAATATGAGTGAAGTATGTTGGCAGAGTCACCCTCAAGAACACTCTAGTTCTTCTTCTTTGGGACCCACATCAACTTGATGGGAATCCTTGGAGTTGTAGTTGAACTTGACTAGGTAGAGCTTCACGTAGTCTTGGGAACCCACTTGACCATGGCCTTAGGAGCTTCTTCAAATGAGTCAATCTCTTCTTGAAGCTTGTCCTTGCCTTTTAGCTTGTGATCTTGGTGGTGGAAGATCATCTTGAGCTTGTGTTCCCTCAAAAGAAGTGGGGTGTAGCGACCCGACCCGAATGGATCAAGTCTCTGTGCTTAAGTATCATCCCTGGATCGGTATGCTGACACACACAGTACTCGAGGATTTATAACAGAGGTAAATCACATGTATAAAATAACGTAAATACTATCACCTCAATCCAAAATAGCGGAAGTAACAAAGTTGAGTGTAGAAATCGTAACCCTAACGTATCACTTACTCGTCGTAAGATCCTGCAACATGAGACGTTGCAGCCACAAAGGGTCAGTACATTGAATGTACTGGCAAATTCACACCATAGAGCAATGATGAAAAAGGCTATCACTACATGCATATTTGGCTGGTGGAAAAAGCTCTATGGTTACAGTTTTGCGTAAAGCCAATTTTTCTCTACTGCAAAGGAATAAATTTATTTAACTATCATGGTGGTTGTTAAACATTGAGAATGGTTGACAGCATTCTCAATCCCAATTAAAAGTACTCATTAACAACCCAACAATATTAATTAGAAGTAACATGACGAGATTCACATGGTATCCAAGTACTAGATACTCAAGATGTCCATAACCGGAGACACGGCTAACCATGATTAGTTTATACACTCTGCAGAGGTTTGCGCACTTTTCCCCACAAGACTCGATCGCCTCCGTTGGATTTCTCGCACTACATGATGTTTGAGAAATGGATGACCGAGACACAGTCTTTTGGAAGTGCTAGCACCTTACATAAAGGGTAGACCGGTACACCTACTTTCCCCTACATCTGCTAGTCTACCCGTAAGAGTTCGCACGACTTAATCAACTATGCCAGAGCCCATAATGGCTTGTGGCTGCACACGTAAGTTTCTAGTTTGAATAATCTCATGATCCCTTTGAGCCTGGGTGGCGGTCCGAAGAAAAACAGGCAAGTCCTGGAAACCAGGTGCCTCAATCCACCCAGATGTGTGTTTAAGTTGCCACCTTAAGTAAACCATTAATTAACAATCTCACATCTGTCATGGATACACTCACCCAATCCACGTCTACTAGCATAGCATGGCAATATAAGCAAACGTAGAAGTAACTCCCAAGGGTTTGATAATAAAACAGGTAATAGGTACTACCTCATCTACTTCCCAAAACCCACAATTTAATTCAGATCCTAATCATGCAATTGTTTGGAGGATTGAACTAATGCAATAAAACTGGGTAATAGGAAGGTATGATCAAAGTGTGAACTTGCCTGCAATGTTGATGAAGATCATTCACACTCAAAACTCTTGATAGTTATACTCGTCACACTCCGGTCAATCTATCGTGAGCAAGCAATTGTAACCACACATAAGAAATCACTCAAAAGATCGGAAAGAACGAAGAGTACGATTCGGAAAACATCAAAACCAAGCGAATAACTCTTGCAACATAAAACAATTCCTAACAGTACCAAAATTATGTGAATTTGGCCTTATCAGAAAGTTTAGGTCAAGAGCTTCGATTTGCAAAAAGAATCAACTAAATCGGAGTTACGAAACTCAAGTTATGATCAAACGAAGTTCAAATACAAAACTGTTTGAATTCAACTTTTAAAACTTTCAGAAACATGTTTAAGTTGTTTTACTTGATAGAGGGGATCATAATGAAGAAGTGGGCGTTGGTTTCGTTGGATTTGGATAAACGAGCAAGAAGTTGTAGTCGTTTGAAGATCAGGGACTAATTAGTAAATAAAATATTCACGGATGGGTCCCTGGCCGAAAAAATAACAGAAGAAAAAACTAAAAAGTGAATGTTCGTTACCGAACGCTAACGAGCGAATTCGTTCGCTGTGAAGGGTTAAACAGCGAACGTTCACCGAATAGGACTAACTATAAAGAAAACCGATCTAAACAATATAAAACCGATCTAACAAATAAAACCAGTGGTTTTATCGGTTTTACCGGCTCGGGCGAATAAACCGGCGGCGGCGGCGGTTCCTGGCAAAGTGCGGCGGCGAGGCAGAGCGACGCGGCGGCGGCGGCTTGGGTCCGGCCGGGGCGGCGGCTCCGGTCGTCCAGGAGGGCGGCGAAGGGGGCGGGGAGGGGCGGCGTGGAGTGGCGGTTGCGGGAGTGGCGTCGGTGGCGGTCGACGATGACGAGGGCGGCGGCGGTGAGATGCGAGGTGGCGGCGCGGTGTGAGGAGGAGGAGAGAGAGAGGGGGGGCGGCGGGATCCGAGGCTCCAGATTATATAGAGGGGAGGGGTGGCGCGAAGCTTGGAGGAGGGGGCAGCGCAAGGCGGTGGCGGGGCGTGTCCCGGTCGGACACGGGGCACGGCGGCGGCGGTCGCCGTGCGGGAGGCGGAGACGATGCGGCTGGGCTGGGCCTGGCTGGCTGGGCTGGGCCTGGCTGGCTAGCTGGGCCGGCCCAATCGGAGGAAGTTTTTTTTAAACAAACATTTTTTTTGACAACGAAAAACAAAAGTAATAAAAATATTATATAGGCATATAATATATCAAAATTTTCAGAAAACGATTTTCTACAACGTGGACATTGTTTTCAAGTCAAATAAAATATACACAAATTCAAATAAATCAAAGAGTGCTTCTGCTCTAGTAAAATCCAGTAAAAATCATTTAAAAAAAATACCAAAATTAATTCAAATTCATTTCTCTCCAATTTTCAGATGTAGGGAATCATGTTACCCTATTTTCCATATATTTTATTTTTGGAGAAAAATAATTTGAATAAAACTCAATAACTCCCAATTGAAAATAAATTCAAAAGAACTTTGAATTTAATTTTTTTGAAACTCCCAACTCATATTTCATATGTTTTGAAGAAGTCATTTTATCTTCACTCGTGAAAATCATTGAGTTGCATAAAGTTCCAGAATTGGAAATATTTTCCAAATGAAATTCAAATATTTTCAACACCCCTTGCCATTTAAATAAATGGAAGAAGTCATGTCATCTTCTCTCCAGGGTTTTGTGGTGAAAAGAATTTGAATTCACGGAGATCACGAATGCAAAATGAAAGTTTGGGAAAGTCCTTTTATTCCCTCTCATTTAACTTTCAAAAAGTTTCGAATTTCACTCAATTTCACACAATCAATCAAACAATCAATCAAATCTATCTATTTATTATAACATTCCAAAATTTAGAATTTTGGGATGTTACATGGGGTCATACTTCTCTTGTTGAGGAACAAACTTCGTCTTGGGGGTATATATTTTCTTCCCATTCAACTCCATTGGCATTGAACTTTCGTTCAAAACCAACACCTTGATTCTTCCGGTGTCTTCCTTGATTGCGTACTATTTCCTCAAATTGCTTACTCCCGGCAAGACACTTGTAAACACCTTTCTCTATAATTCCCTTCAATAAGCTATTTTCTTGCTTAAGTGTAACTTGGCTAAGAGAATAATTAGTGTAATCAAGAGAATTACTAGAAGCAACAATATTCAATTTAGCATGGTTATTGTTACTACTAGAAGAAGAATCTTTCTTGCTCTTGTTACTAGATTTTACTTGTGGCATATAAGTAGACAAGAGGATACATTTGGCAACGTAAGAAGAACTCCCTTTTGAAGATCATCATTGATAGCTTTCAGAAACTCATGCTCTTTCTCTAAATTTAGCTTTCCAAAGCGTAGCTTCTCATGAGTTCTTAGGAGCTCTCTATGATCCTCTTGAGTTGTTTCATGAGCTAACTTAATAGTATTTAATTCTTTAGTTAGACACTCAATCTCCTTCTTATCATTATCATTCATTTCATCTTGATTAGCATGATTACTAGCAAGTTCATTACAGTTTTCATTACTAGTTTTGTCAACAAGTAAATCAACATCACCTAGCAAATCATCTTCATCACTATCAAAATCAAGATACTTGGGATGTGATACCTTGGGGCCTTTAGCCATGAAGCATCTTCCCATTTATTTATTTGGTGAGTCAAATATGTCATGGGAGTTGGATGATACTAGTGCAAGACCGGCAACACCTTCATCTTGAGTATATTCAGAGTCGGAGTGGTAGCTTCTCTCGGAGTAGTTGTCAGAGTCGGAACCGGATACCCATTCACCAACGTGAGCTTGATGTCTTCGTCTTGTGTAGCTCTTTGATGACTTGTCCTTCCTTTTCGAATCCTTGCTTCTACGAGAGGGTCTTCGTTCATAACGATCATCTCTACTCCTCTCTCTTGGAGGTGATTCATCTCTTCTACTTCTTATTTTTGGTGAGTCTTCTCTTGTAGGGAGCCGTACACTCATTGGAGTAGTGTCTGGGTCTTCCATAGTTGTAGCAATTATGATCACGACTAGAGGATCTTTTGTCATTGTAGGACCTTGACTTGGAGGTTCTATCTTTGCTTCTACTCTTGTAGAACTTGTTGAAGTTCTCACCATTAAGCTCAGTTCTTCATTGGAGACTAGCTTGTCACTTGATGTTGTAGGAGGACCACTTGAAGCTTTGTATGCACCACTTGACTTGTTGTGGAGCTCTTCCTTATCCTTGAGTGACATCTCATGAGCAACAATTCTACCAACGACTTCTGTGGGCTTGAGATCTTTGTAATTGGGCATCATTTGGATCAATCTACACACGGTATCATATTTTCCATCCAAGGCTCTAAGAATCTTCTTGATGATGAATTTGTCGGTCATCTCTTCACTTCAATCCGGCAATCTCATTTTGTGATGAGAGCAAGCCTAGAGTACATTTCGACGACTCCTTTGATAATCCCCAAGTGCAAGGAATCATCATAGAAATTTCCAAAGGTGGAAGTGATAAGTATGGAGTGTCGAACCCACAAGGAGCTAAAGGTAAGATCAATATTCTCTCTACTCCCATCTGCCACTGATACGACTAAGCATCCACCGAATGTTTGCTTCCATCTAGAAACGAGAAATAAAACTACGTTGTGGGTATGAAGAGGATAGCTTTGCATGGTATTGAAGAACTAAAATATAAAAATAGGTGTTGTTATCATAAACTTAGAATGTATCACAATATATTGCAAATAGCGAGTGTGGAATAATGATGGATCAGTGTGTGGAATTGTCCTAGGAAATTGTTAACAAGATCGGTAATCATTATTGCAATTTTATATGAGGGAGAGGCATAAGCTAACATACTTTCTCTACTTGGATCATATGCACTTATGATTGAAACTCTAGCAAGCATCCGCAACTACTAAAGATCATTAAGGTAAAACCCAACCATCATTAAAGTATCAAGTACCCTTTATCCCATACACCAACAACCCCCTTACTCGGGTTTAAGCTTCTATCACTCTACCAACCCACTACAAGCGAATCATGAATGTATTGCAACACCCTACAACGGGAATCCTTCATGTGTGTGTGGCGCAGAAGGCACCATAGGACAATAACAAAATAAAACATACAACTCAAACCAATCTAGATCATCAATCAACCCAAAATACAAAAGAAATCTACTCAAAACATCATAGGATGGCAACACATCATTGGACCATAATATGTGGCATAAAGCACCATGTTCAAGTAGGGGATTACAGCGAGGTGAGGGAGAATGGACCGCTTAAAAGAGATGAGGGAAGGTGAAGAAGATGGTGCTGTTGATGAGACGATCACCGCGGCGATGGTTCCCCGGCGGCATTCCGGCGCCACCGAGAGAGAGGGGAAGAGAGTCTCCCCCTTGTGCTTCCTCCTCCATGGCCTCCGGTGATGAAGGGACCCTCCATCAGGGTGCCGAAGAGGGCTTAGATTGATTTTTTGTGGCTATAGAGGCTTGCGGCGGCGGAACTTCTGATCTAGGGTTCTTTTCAGAGGTTTGGGTATTTATAATAATTTTTGGCATCGGTCTCACGTCAAGGGGGTGCCCGAGGGGCCCACAAACCCGGAGCACCCTCCCTAGGGGTAGGGCGCGCCTAGAGGGCTTGTTGCCTCCTCGTCCACTTCCTGGCCCAGCTCTTGTGCTTCGGGGGTCTCTTTTGGTCCATAAAAAATCACCGTAAATTTTCAGCCCATTCCAAGAACTTTTATTTCTGCACAAAAACAACACCACTGTAGTTCTGTTGAAAACAACGTCAGTCCGGGTTAGTTCTAATCAAATCATACCAAAACCATATAAAATTGTTGAAAACATGGCATGAGTACTGCATATTATAGATACGTTGGAGACGTATCAGCATCCCTAAGCTTATTTCCTGCTCGTCCTCGAGTAGGTAAATGATAAAAGAAATAATTTATGAAGTGTGAATGTTGGCATAGTGCATATATTTGATCAATGATAGTTCCAAACACTTTTTTCTAGCATCATTATATATCATAAACAGTAGCTCATCTCATAAAACTTCTCATGATCAAGTAACAAGCTATTCACATGTTAAAGTATAGAGCATAAAGTTTCTTGAAAACTAACAAACTATGCTTTCAGTCACCAAATAACTTCAATTCATCTTATTTTCAGGAAGGGTCTATGTAAGAGCTTTGATTAAGCAAATTCCACATACTCAACTATCACATAGTCTTCCATGGTTGCTAACACTCAGAGCATATTTTTAGAACAAATAACATCCGTCGAACACAGAGAAAGATAGGGGCTTAATGTTCCGCCTCCCAACTTATTTATCATATAGATGATTGTCAACAATAATAATTCATGGTCAAATATATTTGAATGGCCATATATGCTTGGATCTTTCCCCACCACATGATGCTTGCCAACTAAAGAATACCTGAGGTTGAACTAAGAATGAATACTATAGATTCTTGCATAAAAGTTAATACATGAAAGTAAAGGATAGGCCCTTCACAGAGGGAAGCAGAGGTTGTCATGCGCTTTTATTTTTGGATGTGCAAACCCTTAGTGCAAAGGAACTGTAGCGACCCGACCCGAATGGATCGAAGTCTCTGTGCTTAAGTGTCATCCCTGGATCGGTATGCTGACACACAGTACTCGAGGATTTATAACAGAGGTAAATCACATGTATAAAGTAACGTAAATACTATTACCTCAATCCATATAGTGGAAGTAACAACAAGGTTGTGGAGTCCCAAAAACACCAACGATAAAGTTGAGTGTAGACATCGTAACCCTAACGTATCACTTACTCGTCGTAAGGTTCCTGCAACATGAGACGTTGCAGCCATGTAGGTCTGTACGTTGAATGCACTGGCAATTTCACACCATAGAATAATAATGAGAATATCTATCTCTATATGCATATTTTGGCTGGTGGAGGCTCTAAGTTTAATTTTGCATAAAGCTAATTTTTCCCTACAACAAAGGAATAAATTTTATTTACTACTAAGTTAAATTACCCATATTGAGAAAGTTCCTTCAACTCAATCCCAAAATTACCAAGTATCAATAATAACCCAACAATTTCATTAAATAGAGTGATGAGATCAACCAATAATTCAAACACCAGATACTCAAGATGTCCATAACCGGGAAGGCGGCTAATCATGATTAGTTTGTACACTCTGCAGAGGTTTGCACACTTTTCCCCACAAGACTCGATCTCCTCCGTTGAATTTCTCGCACTGCATGATGTTTGAGAACCGGATGATCGAGACATAGTCTTTCCGAAGAGGTCTCCTTAACCGATAGATAGGCCAGTACACCTACAATCCCCTACATCTGCTAGCCTATCAAGGAAAGGTTTCCCACAACTTACTCAACTATGCCAGAGCCCATAATGGCTTGTGGCTGCACACTAAGTTTCTAGGCATGAAATATCATATGATCCCTTTGAGCCTGGGTGGCATTCCATAGGGTGATCACACGGGTACTCCGGGATCCCCTTGGGAAAGCACTGGGTTCTCCAGGTGCCCGGTCAAGCCACTGGTTTTCCCAGGGTGCCCCAACCATTCCACCCAAATGTGTATTAAAGTGGCCACCTTAAGTTTCCCTTAGTTAATATTACTCTCGCAACTTTCATGATTCTCACATACCAATCCCCGTCTACAAGCATGGCTAAGCATTATATAACACAATGAATATTCCCGGGGTGTTTCAAGGATCATAGGTTCCTACCTCATGAAATACATAGCAAAGCCAATTCCCAATCCTGCTCATGCAATCTTTGAGGGTAAAACTAATGCATAAAAACTGGGTATGAAAAGTATGATCAAAGTGTGAACTTGCCTTGTACTGTTGATGAAGATTCTTCGCACTCATAACTTCTGATAGTTCTACTCGTCACACTCCTATCAATCTATCTTGAGCAAGCAATTATAACCACACATAAGCAATCACTCAAAGATCCAAAAGAATGGAAGAAAATACTTCGGAAAACTTCAAAACCATCAAATAAAGCTTATAGATAGAAACATATTTTTAGCAGTAGCAAAATTATGTGATTTTGATCTTAACAGAAGGTACATGTCAAGAGCTACGATTTGCAAAAAGAATTGAGTAAATCAGAGTTATAAAACTCAAGTTATAGCCAAAACAAGTTTGAATTCAAATCTGATCTAATTCAAGTTTTAAAATTCCAAAAAGTTGATTTCATAAGTTCTCTGGATAGTTGAGATCACGACAAAGAATTTGGCATTGGTTTCACTGAATTTGGACAAACGGGCAAGAAGTTGTGATAGATTAAAAAATAGGGACTGATGTGTCAGAAAATTATTTGGTACTGGGTCCCAGGCTACGAGACAAAAACTAAAGGACGAATGTCCGCTACAGAAGCTTAAGAAACGAAAATGTTCGTTGCAAAACCCTAAATAGAGAATATTCGGTACTTAGAGAATAAAAGTTTGACAGGAAAAAACAAGTCCTAATCTAATCTGGACCGTAGATCTAAGATCGGTTGGACGATCTCGACAGTGGCTTACCGCGGCGGCGGTGGTCGTCGGCGACGGAGAAGATGGGGCGGCATCGGCTTCAACGGGGCGGCTGCTCCGGTTGTCGGTGGTGACAGCGGAGTCGTCGTGGAGGGGCGGCTCGGTGAGGCGAAGATGACGGAGGCGTCGGCGGCGGTCGAGGGCAGTGGCTTCGCGAGTTGGCGGCGGCGGGGATCTCGTCGGAGTTTTTGAACTCCGGCGAGGTTTGTGCGAGGCTGTGGGAGGCGATGGCGGCTTCGACTTGAGGAAAAAGGGCCCGGGGTTGGGGCTTATAAATACGAGGGAGGCGGTGGCATGACTTGGGCGAGGGGCATGGCGAAGGAGGAGTCCGGGTCGAGCTCAGTAGTGGCCGGCGATGGCATGCAGGAGGCGGAGTCCCAATCGCGTGGGGAAGAAGGTCCCGACACATGGGCCTTACCTCTCGATGGCTGGCGAAGTGGGCATTCGAGCGGAGCTGCGAGCGGGCGAGCGAGGCGGAGGCGGTTCGGGCGCAGGCTACTGGGCTGCGGCTGGCCTGGCCCGGTTGGCTGGGCCGGCCCAGTTCGGCGGTTTCCTTTTTTTTCAAACACAGACATAACAAGAGGAAATAAAACCAAACAAAATAAAAATATAATATAGGCATATTACATATTAAAATTTTCAGAAAAATATTTTTCTAAAACATGAACACATTTTCAGCGGCAAATAAATTTCACAAAAATTAAGTAAAGCAAACAGTACTACTGGTTCATTTAAAAACCAAATAAAAATATTTTAAAATACCAAAATGATTTCAAACTCATTTATCCCCATTTTTCTACGATAGGGAATCATTTATCCTATTTTTCCATATATTTTATTTTTGGAGAAAAATAATTTGAATAAAAACCAAATAACTCCAAATTAAAAATTGGGTTTCAAAATAAATACAGAAGGAAATTCAATTTGATTCTTTGAAACTTCCAACTCTCTTTCTTAGAATTTGCAGAAGTCATTTTATCTTCTCTCATGAAACTCATTGAGTTGCATAAAGTTTCCGAATTTGGAATATTTCCAAATGGAATTCAAATCTTTTCAAAACCCTTTTCATTTATTTAAATGGAAGAAGTCATATCATCTTCACTCTAGGGTTTTGTGATGAATTGAATTTTAATTCATGGAGATAATAAATGCAAGGTGAAAGTTTGGGAAAGTCCTTTTATTCCCTCTCATTTAACTTTCAAAAAGTTTCAAATTTCACTCAATTTCACACAACAAATCACACAGGCAATCATTATTACCTAATTAATATAACATTCCAAAATTTGGAATTTTGGGATGTTACAAATGTACCACCCTTAAAATGAATCTCGCCCTCGAGATTCGAAGAGGCTAGCAAGAAATAGGTTAGGTTTGGGGGTCTCCTCAAAATCCACCGATCGTCACAGGGGGTTTGGGGTGCTACCACCCTTAGAAGCATTGTTACAGTTCCATCAAAACTCATATACTCGGTTCTTATTGTTGGCAGTGTCGATCTTCTTAGATCTTCAGGATAATTCCTTCTCTAGCTCTTCCGGTAGTGGCATAACCTTTTTCCTCAATTACTGTGTCCATTTCACCTTGGTACGGTTCCTCTGTGACTGGGCCTTCTTATCTGACGGGTCTGGCGCCAATACTAAACAACTATCGATATCTCATGGTGGTCAACAATTTATGGTTTCTCCTGCAGGAAATGGGTCTGGGCTTCATGCTCGCCGTATGACCTACGATTGGCAACAACTGCCTTGTACAAGGGGGAAAATTGTCATACCATTCTAAGGTTCAATCAGGCTTAATATCACCGTCTCTCTACTATAGGTAAGTCACTCAGATTTACCATCCCATATAGCAAAGTCGAATAATAAGAGTAAGCCGGCATGGTGATCAATCCATCCCGCACCCAAATCATTTCCTTGTATATGGTTTACCGAATCTCGCATTCTAACACTCAGTCATCCTCATAAGCATTGCAGAATTTCTCTTGTCGATGAACCAAGTTCGGATAAATCCATTGATTCTGCAAGCCAAACGAACATCTATTGTTTCTTCACATGTCTCAGGTTTTGCGTAAACTCCTATAAGATCGTCTGTTGATAAAGTCGTAACTTCTTCTAGTGTTTTTCCTTCAGCAAGAGTGTGCTTGCTTCTTGGCATGTCCTGGAGCCTGTGGGTTATGGGCTCACCTCATCACATTTATAGCTTCAACTCATCCTGGGGTTACAATTGCTCCATATTACCAACATTATACCTCCTTTATATCCAATAGTACTTCATCCCTTCATATTCTTGGGGTATCCCCCATATCAAGATAAAACTCGTACTTACTTTGTCCGAAGTCCACTCCGTGGAACGTCATTATCTTTTCTAGGGGTCAAGTATCCTCACAGGGTACTACCACCCTTGAAATGCACAAATTCTTCCATAGACCATATTTCTCATATCCTTGAAAATGGTCAAAATCTTTCTTCATAGTGTAACAACTCATAAAATTCAATGTATGAAATCATGACACATGAACATTATTGATTTCCTGAATTTATTACAATCTCTTGCATTTCCATTACATGCCTCAACTCAACACCTCAATATAAAAAGAAATGTTCCCACTGCTACTACTATATTTTTTTGTTGCAAACTCAACTATTTAGCACAAGTCTCCTTCTCATTGGGACAATCTCTGGCAATGTGCCCTGCTTCATTACAACGGAAACATACTACTTCTGACAAGTCTTGAGGTTTCCTTGTAATTACATAGCCTCCTTGGGTCCTCGGCTTTCTTTTTGGGCAACTGCTGAAGTAGTGCCCTGAATCTTTGCACCTAAAACATGTGATATGACTCAGGTCCTTCTTTGTAGAAATTGGGTTGTTCTTGGAATCCAATCTATTTCTCTTCCTGAACTTTTTCGTGCCAATCAGGGCTTCTATTTCCTGTGGGTCATACTCTACTTTCTCTGTCGGCAATTCTACTAGATAGTCCTTCGGGCAGTTCTGGGAGATGTGTGCTTCTTCTCCACATGAATAGCATGACTTGGTGCAAGGTTTAACTGGGTCTTCTTCTTGTGTGCTTTGAACATCTTCCTTCATTACAGGTTCTTCTAAAATTTCCATGAGGGCTCCTTTCATTGCTTCTTTCTTCTGCTGGATGGTTCTTCGAACCACAGGGTAAATGTGACACTGAGCAGGGTAGTGGGTAGCCTCTTCACACAAGAAACAAGTAATCTGCCTAGTTGGGCATTCTTCAGCTGGGTGACTTTCTTCACAATGAGGGCATTCATCCTTGTGTTCTTTATGGTTGTGTCCTATTTCTCCATAGAGCTTGCATGCACAAGGTTTCTTCATATTATTTCCATAAGGCTTCAATTTCTGGGACACAAGCTGAGACTTTAGCAGAGTCAACTTAAATTCTTCCCAAGTGGTTACTCTTTTCCATCCATTGATGGTTTGGTACATCCTCCACCAAGTAGCAGCACCTCTTTCAAAGCATTGAAGAGCATGCTGGGTCATATCCTTTCCGGCTATAGTGTTATTCTTCATGTGATCTTCCATGTTCTGAATCCATCAGTCCGTCTCCAATTGAGTCATCGGTCCAGAAAATATGAGTCCATCTCCATTCATCCTCTATTGGTTTCAAGGGTTTTGGGGTGAGAAAAGAGAGATAGAGAGGGATACACACAATACAAACAATAGTTTTGAAGAGACATATTTTATTTTGTGGCTGTCGGAAAAACATCAAACAAGTGACAGCTCACAATCGTCACATCTAACATAAGTATATAAAAGGGGTTTGGTCTTCTAAAGGTCAATAAATCTTCAAAGTCGTCAAACTCTTCAAGTCTTCGGAGTACTCAACTGTTGTAGCTTCAACACTTCTAATGCATGGTGAAATCCTCTTTACTCCGAAGTGGTCATCAGTTATCTGATATTTTGTCCTTCTCGGAGTGGTCTCATCAGTTGATCCTCTGTGTGGTCAAAGGGGAAAGGGTATTGTCCAACTAAAAGGGAATATTTGATAAATCTCAAAAAAGGAGAGAGGTAAAAGATCTTTTTGAAAATAAAGTTTTAGAGAAATCATCTCCGAAGGGCTTGCCAGTTTCTATTCGAATGGATCAAGTCTCTGTGCTTAAGTGTCATCCCTGGATCGGTATGCTGACACACACAGTACTCGAGGATTTATAACAGAGGTAAATCACATGTATAAAGTAACATAAATACTATTACCTCAATCTATATAGCGGAAGTAACAACAAGGTTGTGGAGTCCCAACAACACCAATGACAAAGTTGAGTGTAGACATCGTAACCCTAATGTATCACTTACTTGTCGTAAGGTTCCTGCAACATGAGACGTTGCAGCCATGTAGGTCAGTACGTTGAATGTACTAGCAATTTCACACCGTAGAATAATAATGAGAATATCTATCTCTATATGCATATTTGGCTGGTGGAGGCTCTAAGTTTAATTTTGCATAAAGCTAATTTTTCCCTACAACGATGGAATAAGTTTTATTTACTACTAAGTAAAATTACCCATATTGAGAAGGTTCCTCCAACTCAATCCCAAAATTACCAAGTATCAATAATAACCCAACAATTTCATTAAATAGAGTGATGAGATGAACCAATAATTCAAATACCAGATACTCAAGATGTCCATAACCGGGGACACAACTAATCATGATTAGTTTGTACACTCTGCAAAGGTTTGCGCACTTTTCCCAACAAGACTTGACCTCTTCCGTTGAATTTCTCGCACTGCATGATGTTGGAGAACCGGATGATCAAGACATAGTCTTTCCGAAGAGGTCCCCTTAACCGATAGATAGGCCGGTACACCTACAAGCCCCTACACCTTCTAGCCTATCATGGAAAGGTTTCCCACAACTTACTCAACTATGCCAGAGCCCATAATGGCTTGTGGCTGCACACATAAGTTTCTAGGCATGAAATATCATATGATCCCTTTGAGCCTGGGTGGCATTCCATAGGGTGATCACACGGGTACTCCGGGATCCCCTTGGGCAAGCACTGGGTTCTCTAGGTGCCCGTGAAAGCCACTGGTTTCCCCAGGGTGCCCCAACCATTCCACCCAGATGTGTATTAAAGTAGCCACCTTAAGTTTCCCTTAGTTAATATTACTCTCGAACTTTCATGATTCTCACATACCAATCCCCGTGTACAAGCATGGCTAAGAATTATATAACACAACGAATGTTCCCGGGGTGTTTCAAGGATCGTAGGTTCTTACCTCATGAACTAGATAGCAAACCCAATTCCCAATCCTACTCATGCAATCTTTGAGGGTAAAACTAATGCATTAAAACTGGGTATGAAAAGTATGATCAAAGTGTGAACTTGCCTTGTACTGTTGATGAAGATTCTTCACACTCATAACTTCTGATAGTTCTACTCGCCACACTCCAATCAATCTATCATGAGCAAGCAATTATAACCACACATAAGCAATCACTCAAAGATCCAAAAGAACGAAAGATAATACTTCGGAAAACTTCAAAACCATCAAATAAAGCTTCTAGATAGAAACATATTTTTAACAGTAGAAAAATTATGTCATTTTGATCTTAACAAAAGGTACATGTCAAGAGCTATGATTTGCAAAAAGAATCAAGTAAATTAGAGTTATAAAACTCAAGTTATAGCCAAAACAAGTTTGAATTCAAATCCGATCTAATTCAAATTTTAAAATTTCAAAAAGTTGATTTCATAAGTTCTCTGGAAAGTTGAGATCATGATGAAGAATTTGGCCTTGGTTTCACTGAATTTGGACAAACGTGCAAGAAGTTGTGATAGATTAAAGAATAGGGACTGATCTATAAGAAAATTATTTGCTACTGGGTCCAAGGCTACACAAAAACTAAAGGACGAACGTCCGCTACAGAAGCTTAAGAAACGAAAATGTTTGCTGCAAAACCCTAAACAGAGAATGTTCGGTACTTAGAGAATAACGGTTTGAAAGAAAAAAAACAAATCCTAATCTAATCTAGACCGTAGATCTAATATCGGACGGACGATCTCAACACCGGCTTACCGCGACGGCGGTGGTCATCGGCGACGGAGAAGACGGTGGCAGCTTCAATGAGGCGGCTGCTCCGGTTGTCGGCGGCGACAGCGAAGTCGTCGTGGAGGGTCGCCTCGGCGAGGCAAAGACGATGGAGGCGGCGGCGGCGGTCAAGGGTGGCGGCTTCGCGAGTTGGCGGCGGCGCGGATCTCGTCGGAGTTTTCGAACCCCGGCGAGGTTTGTGCAAGGGTGCGGGAGGCGATGGCGGCTTCGACTTGAGGAAAAAGAGCCCGGGGTCTGGGCTTATAAATAGGAGGGAGGATGTGGCATGACTTGTGCGAGGGGCAGGGCGAGGGAGGAGTCCGGGTCGAGCTCGTCAGTGGCCGGCGATGGCGTGCAGGAGGCGGAGTCCCAATCGCGTGGGGAAGAAGGTCCCGACACGTGGGCCCCAACTCTCGGTGGCTGGCGAAGCGGGAGTCCGAGCGGAGCTGCGAGCGGGCGAGCAAGGCGGAGGCGGTTCGGGCGCAGGCCGGTGGGCTGTGGCTGGCCTGGCCCGGTTGGCTGGGCCGGCCCACTTCGGCGGTTTCCTTTTTTTTAAAACACAGACATAACAAAAGGAAATAAAACCAAATGAAATAAAAATATAATATAGGCATATTATATATTAAAATTTTCAGAAAAAGATTTTCTAAAACATGAACATATTTTCAGCGGTAAATAAATTTCACAAAAATTTAAGTAAAGCAAATAATACTACTGGTTCATTTAAAAACAAATAAAAATATTTTAAAATACCAAAATGATTTCAAACTCATTTATCTCCATTTTTCTACTATAGGGAATCATTTTACCCTATTTTCCATATATTTTATTTTTGGATAAAAATAATTTGAATAAAAACCAAATAACTCCAAATTGAAAATTGGGTTTCAAAATAACTACAGAAGGAATTTCAATTTGATTCTTTGAAACTTCCAACTCTCTTTCTTAGCATTTGAAGAAGTCATTTTATCTTCTCTCATGAAACTCATTGAGTTGCATAAAGTTTCCGAATTTGGGATATTTCCAAATGGAATTCAAATATTTTCAAAACCCTTTTCATTTATTTAAATGGAAGAATTCATATCATCTTCACTCTAGGGTTTTGTGATGAATTGAATTTTAATTCATGGATATCATAAATGCAAGGTGAAAGTTTGGGAAAGTCCTTTTATTCCCTCTCATTTAACTTTCAAAAGGTTTCAAATTTCACTCAATTTCACACAACAGATCGCACAAGCAATCATTATTACCTAATTAATATAACATTCCAAATTTTAGATTTTTGGGATGTTACAGGAACGTCAGGTTGTATTGCCCTTTGTGATAGCAACCTTTATTATGCAGTCTATCGCTTTTATTTCTTTACCATCACAAGTTCGTACAACGCTTCCCTTACAATAAAAGATCATACATATTTAGGAGCAATTTTTATTGCTTTTTGCACCGATGACAACTTACTTGAAGGATCTTATTCAATCCATAGGTAGATATGGTGGACACTCATGGCAAGAAATGGGGTTTAAGGATTTTTGGATGCACAAGTAGTGTCTATACTTGGTACAAATTTTTGGCTAGCAAAAGATCCTAAGCAAGCACCACATGTTGGAGGATCCATAACAATATAACTTCTATACAAATATACCCAAACAGAACTCATTACGTTGTCTTCCTTGTCCAACTTCAACTAATTTTCTCAAGTTTGAAAATAATTAATGGGGCTCACAATCATAGAAGATGTCCAAGATAGTATATTTACATGTGAAATCTCTCTTCCTTCCATATTCTTCCATGAATTGTTCAAGTGACCAATGCGGTGTTTGCTAACTTTCAATAATTTTAACACCTATAATTCTTATATTTGAAGTCATTACTCCCTATGGGATAAGCATATAAAACATATATAATTTCAGATTTATGATATTCAATTCATTCAACCATTTACTCATAGGATATAAGTGAAGCACGAGAGTAAATGACAAAACTACTCCAAAAAGATATAAGTAAAGATCAATGCGTAGTCAATTAGTTAAATAGCCATGTGAGGACTCTCTCTCATCCAACATTTCAGATCCAATGATTTTATTCCAACAGCTAGTAAAATGGAAATACGCTCCAAGCAAAACACATGTCATGTGATGAATAAAAATATAGCTCCAAGTAAAGTATACCGATAGTGTTGAAGACAAAAGAGGGGATGCCTTCCATGGCATCCCCAAGCATAGTTGCTTGAGTATTCCTTGAATATTACCTTGTGTTGCCTTGGACATCCCCAAGCTTAGGGTCTTGCAACTCCTTATTCTTCTCATGTCGACATCTCACTCAAAACTTGAAAACTTCAATCACACAAAACTTAACGGAACTTCGTGAGATGGGTTAGCATGATAAAGACAAATCATTCACTTTGGTACTGTAAAGATAAGATTCATAATTGTTCTCACACAATGCCTACAGTACAATATCATTTCTATAATTTATATTGAGCAATATAAGCCATATAAACTAGAAAACAAGCAAACTATGCATTGAAAATAGAATCTGTAAAAAACAAAACAGTCTGTAATGACCTGAACAACAACCATACTTCTGTTACTCCCCAAAATCTGAAAAATTAGGACAGCCTAGTAAATTTGTATATAAATCTGTTGTAAAAAAATCATATCAAAATCACGCTTCTATGATTTTTTAAAATTCTGGCAATGAGCGCAAAAGTTTTTGTCTTTTAGCAAGATCAAATCAACTACCACCATAGATCATCCCAAAGGTCTTACTTGGCACTTTATTGAAACAAAAGCTATAAAACATGATTACTAAAGTAGCATAATCTTGAGAACACACAAAGACAGTAGGAGTAAATATTGGGTTGTCTCCCAACAAGCGCTTTTCTTTAATGCCTTTTTAGCTAGGCATGATATTTTAATGATACTCTTCCAAGCCCAATTTTGATGATAATTTATTCATACTCTAAAAGATACAAGTGAAGTTCATAGATCAATCTACAATTAATATAGATTGACCAATATCCAAGCTCAAAATATATAAGTGAAGCACACGAAGCATTCTATAAAGCCATACTCAAAAGATTTAAGTGAAGCACAAAGAGCATTCTATAAAGTCATACTCAAAAGATTTAAGTGAAGCACATGAAGCATTCTATAAATAAATGAAGGACTATCTCATACTATCATGGTGCATAAAGGAAAATAAAAGATAAATAAACACAAAAGAGCATATCATGTGAACAAAACAAAAGCCGAGGTATACCGATAATTGTTGAAGAAGAAAGTTAGGATGCCAACCGGGGCATCCCCAAGCTTAGATGCTTGAGTATCCTTGAAATATTTACTTGGGGTGCCTTGGGCATCCCCAAGCTTGAACTCTTGCCTCTCCTTATTATTCTCATATCAATAACTCCTCGATCTTTGAACACTTCATCCATACAAAACTTAACAAAAAACCTTGTGAGATCCGTTAGTATAATAAAGCAAATCACTACTTTAGGTACTGTTGTAAACTCATTACAATTAGCATTATATCTACTGTATTAAAAGTTCACCATGGTTCATACCCCCCGATAAAACCCATAGATTCATCAAAATAAGCGAACAACACATAGAAAACAGAATCTGTCAAAAACAGGACAATCTGTACCAATATGGAAATTTCATATACTTATGTTAGTCCAAAAATTCTGAAAAATTAGGAAAAAAAATCATATAAGTATTGTGTATAAATTTAAAGATTTTATCACGCTCTAGTAAAAAATGTAATTTCCATTGCTACAACAAAAGTTTCTGTTTTTGGACTGCACATAGCAAATAAGAAATCTAATCATCCTAAAGCCAAATCTTGGCGCATTATTTTTATAATACAATGGATATATACAAGGGGATAATTATTTTTTGAGAAACTTTCATGAAAAATTGTACATTCTTTCCATGAGCATGAATACAAGTGTGCAAGGTCGGCCCTCACTTCTCCAATGCATAACCTTCCAATCACTTCTCTTTTTGAAAAAGTTTTTACGCATAAGAGGCAAGTAATTTTTTTGTATTTTGCATTCTTTTAATAATGTTTTGTTTGTTTCACACACAACTAAATAAAACAAAAACAAAAGGGAAAACAACATCTACTTAGTGAAGAAAGCAAACAAGCACACACGAGAATATCAACCCCACGCTATTGGTCCCCGGCAACAGCGCCAGAAAAGAGCTTGATAATCCCCAAGTGCAAGGAATCATCATAGCAAATTCCAAAGGTGGAAGTGATAAGTATGGAGTGTCGAACCCACAAGGAGCTAAAGGTAATATCAATATTCTCTCAAGTCCTATCTGCCACTGATACGACTCTATGTGCACCGAACGTTTGCTTCCATCTAGAAATGAGAAAAAACAACTACGTTGTGGGTATGACGAGGATAGCTTTGCATGATATTGGAGAACTGAAATATAAAATTAGGTGCTGTTATCATAAGCTTAGAAAATATCACAATATATTACAACTAGCGAGTGTGGAATAATGATGGATCGGTGTGCGGAGTTGTCCGAGGCAATTGTTAACAAGATCGGTAATCATTATTGCAATTTTATATGAGGGAGAGGCATAAGCTAACATACTTTCTCTACTTGGATCATATGCACTTATGGTTGGAACATCATCCACAACTACTAAAGATCATTAAGGTAAAACCCAACCATAGCATTAAAGTATCAAGTCCCCTTTATCCCATACGCAACAACCCCCTTACTCGGGTTTAAGCTTTTGTCACTCTAGCACCCCCTATAAGCGAATCATGAACGTATTGCAACACCCTACAGTGGGAATCCTTCACGTGTGCATGGCATGGAAGGCACCATAGGACAACACCAAAATAAAACATACAACTCAGACCAATCTAGATCATCAATCAACCCAAAAGACAAAAGAAATCTACTCAAAACATCATAGGATGGCAACACTTCATTGGATCATAATATGTGGCATAAATCACCATGTTCAAGTAGGGGATTACAGCAGGGTGCGGGAGAGTGGACAACTTAAAAGAGATGAGGAAGGTGATGAAGATGGTGATGTTGATAAGACGATTACCGCGATGATGGTTCCCCCTGCGGCACTCCGGCACCACCGAGAGAGAGGGGAAGGGAGTATCCCCCTTGTGCTTCCTCCTGCATGGCCTCTCGTGATGATGGCCCCCTCCGACATGGTGATGGAGAGAGCCTAGATTGATTTTTCGTGGCTACAGAGGTTTGTGGTGGTGGAACTTCTAATCTAGGGTTATTTTTGGAGGTTTGAGCATTTATAAGAATTTTTGGTGTCGATCTCACGTCAAGGGGGTGCCCGAGGGGTCCACAAGCCCGGAGCACCCTCCCTGGGTGCAGGGCACTCCTAGAGGGCTTGTGGCCTCCTCGTCCACTTCCTGGCCCAGCTCTTGTGCTTCGGGGGGGGGGGGGGGGTCTCTTTTGGTCCATAAAAGATCACCATAAATTTTCAGCCCGTTCCGAGAACTTTTATTTCTGCACAAAAAATGACACCACGGTAGTTCTGCTGAAAACAACGCCAGTCCGGGTTTGTTCTAATCAAATCATACCAAAACCATATAAAATTGTTGTAAACATGGCATGAATACTTCATAAATTATAGATATGTTGGAGATGTATCATCCTTCACCATCCTTCATCATGAACTTGTCAAGTTGACTTTGAAGCACATCCAACTTGGATTCCTTGATGGACTCGGTACCTTCGTGCATATCAACCAAAGTATCCCAAATTTCCTTTGCATTCTCAAGGCGGCTGATTTTGTTGAATTCTTCAGGGCACAATCCATTGAAGAGAATATCACAAGCTTGAGCATTGTATTGCAACATCTTCAATTCTTCCGCGGTCACTTCACGATCCGGTTCTCTACCATCCTGAAAGAATTCACCTTGCAAGCCAATAAGAACAACATCCCACACGAAAGCTATGGAAATTATGCATTTTCATCTTATGCTTCCAACTAGCAAAATTTGTACCATCAAAACAAGGACCTCTACGGTGATAGTTACCCTCGCTAGACGCCATACTCTCCTAGGTTGTGAAACCAAGGCTACAATCACTAAAGCTATGGAAATCAAGGCTAATGGAGATCAAAGCTCTGATACCACTTGTAGGATCAAAGTATGTCTAGAAGGGGGTTGATTGGACTACTTGACCAAATAAAAATCTATCCTTTTCCCAATTTTAGTTGTGGGTGGATTTTAGCAATTATGACAAGTCAAGCAATCAACCTACACATGCAATTCTAAGAGCATAGCAGCGGAAAAACATTGCATATGAAGGTAAAGGGAAGGGTTTGGAGAAGACAAAGGCAATGGAGATACGAAGATTTTTGGCATGGTTCCGATAGGTGGTGCTTTTGTATGTCCATGTTGATGGAGACTTCAACCCACGAAGGGTAACGGTTGCTCGAGTCCATGAAGGGCTCCACCTACGAAGGGTCCATGAAGAAGCAACCTTGTCTATCCTACCATGGCCATCGCCCATGAAGGACTTGCCTCACTCAGGTAGAGCTTCACAAAGTAGGCAATATCCTTGCCCTTACAAACTTCTTGGTTCAACTCCACCTCATGTCAGAGGCTCCGAAGCGACACCTAACCAATCTAGGAGACACCACTCTCCAAAAGGTAATAAATGGTGTGTTCATGATGAACTCCTTGCTCTTGTGCTTCAAATGATAGTCTCCCCAATACTCAACTCTCTATCATGGTGGAAGAAGGATTTGAGTGGAAAGCAACTTGGGGAAGGCTAGAAATCAAAGTTCAAATGGTAGGAATGGAGTCTCTTGATCTCAACACATGAGTAGGTGGTTCTCTCTTTGAAAATGAGTGATGGAAGTGTAGGCATGTTCTGATGTCTCTCCTAAATGAGAAGAAGGGGGTGGAGGGGTATATATATCCTCCACACAAAATCTAACAGTGACACACTTTTGGTCCATCTCGGTGGCACCGATTACTAAACTCGACAGCACCAATCTGTACAAAATATGAACATTAGAAATATCGATGGGACCGACGGGAACAAGTCGTTGGGACCGATGTGCTATGGCTTAGGGCAAACTTCATCGGAGTGGCATCGACTGCATCATATCGGTGAGACCGAAGTGAATGCAATGAGCAACAGAGGATTAGTCAAGCCAACTCGATGGGACCGATTGCAACATCCCGGTGAGACCGAAGTGAATGCAACAAGTCACAAAGCATTGGCAAGGCCATCTCGGTGAGACCGAGATCCGTATTGGTGTGACAGAATCATTAGGGTTTTGGCAGTGGCGATGTCAAAATGAACTCGGTGGCTCTGGATGGGAAATTTTGGTGGGGCCGAGTTGGGAATTAGGTTTTGGACATATTTGGATCGGGAAAGTGGCTGAGGGTTTTGGAGCAATATCACTAAGCACTTTGAGCAAATAAACCATTAAGCAACACCTCATCTCCTTTAATAGTATTGGCTTTCCTATGGACTCAATGTGATCTTGGATCACTTAAAAAATGTAGAGTCTTGAACTTCTGCCAATCCTTGTCCTTATCATTTTGAGGGGTCCATCTCTATGTCATGCCATGCCAATCATTGAACATCCTGAAATATTTATCTTGAATGGATATTAGTTCAATGAGATATATGTTGTTATGAATTACCAAAACCACCCGGGGATTAGTTGCACTTTCAATCCCTTAAACATAAATGTAGAGTCTTGAGATTTTGCCAACCCTTGTCCTTATCATTTTGAGGGGTCCACATCTCTATGTCATGCCATGCCAATCATTGAACATCCTGAAATATTTTCTTGAATGGATATTAGCTCAATGAGATATGTTGTTATGAATTACCAAAACCACTCGGGGATTAGTTGCACTTTCAACGGCCCTCCTCCGGCACCAACTGTGCCATGACAGGAGAGTTGTCTAAGCATGAGGTTGCCAAGTGAAACACATGGCCCCCCCAGAAAAATGTCTCGCCAAGCTTCATCAGCGCATGCCCTATCCAACCGTACACGAACATTGCGGTCGCCCATCTGGCCATTATAATTATGCGTAAGGAGTCCCTGTAAAGCATAGATCCTCCAACTCACAAACCATTAGTGTGTCCAGGAAAGCACTCATCTGACTCTCGCCGCGTTGTGTCCACAGAAATGCTCATGTTGCCATAGTAATCTCCACAAACCAACCAAGGATCATCCAAGATTGCACGGAACCGCTCAAGGTGCCGCCACATGACATGACGGTTCTCCACCCTCGGTTATCCATAGACAAACCTGCCACGCCAACTCACACCCGTGCTTTCATCCACCACCATTACATCAATGTACCGCTCACATGAATCCAGGATAGTCATACTCAGGGCCTCATCCGAGAAAAGAGCGAGACCACCACTCCTTCCAACACTGTCCACACCACACAATCCCTTGAGACCAAGTCTCCACTTTAACTTTTCAACTTTAATAGCAACTTGTCTCGTCTCACATAAAAAGAAAAGTTTGGGGGAATTGGCATTTGATAGGACCCAGACCTCACAAACTGTCCGGCGGTCTCCCCCACCCCGGCAGTTCCAACTTAATAGATTCATTGTTCCCAGCGGTCCTCCTCTAGGAAGCCGCCGATCCATCAACATTTACACCATCAGTTTCAATCCTTGCACGTTTGCTGCTAAACTACTAGAAGGGGACTTAGCATCCAAGAGATCCTGTCCTTTACCTTCAGTTAATGCCAAAACACCCATTGAAGAATATGCTGCAGTAGTTGCCCTATTCGCATCAACTTCAAGTGCTAACCTTTTCCTCACTGCCGGACCAGCATTCGTGAAAATACTCCCTATCTTGTGTTGGCTTGTCGCCGTATCTGTAGCTTCCGGTTCAGCTGGTTCCTGTACTGTGCCCTTCCCAACTTGCATGTCTGGAGCAGTAGGTTTTCCACGACTCAAGGCTCCTACATGGCCCTTCACGAACTGCACGTATGGTCTTGGCATATTCTGCGAGTCTGTGTACAGCCATAAACCAAACTTTTTGCTCTTCTCCTCATGGACATCAGTACCACATTCTTTAAATTCATGACCTACCAACCCACAGACACTACAAAAACAAGCAAGCTTTCCATATCGAACAAAATAAACTTGTCGCTCCTTTCCTGTAACTATGCTTACAAACTTCGTCAGAGGGAGACAAATATCATGGCGGACACGTATCCGCACGTAGTTGCCCCAGGTGTTTCCAGTAAGTCTCATCTCTAGAATTTCGCCAGCATCTTTCAGTAGTTTCTCAACAATTCCCTTGAGGGAGTCCTGGATTAAGGGGTCCTCGGACAGCTGGACTATATACTTTGGCCGGACTGTTGGACTATGAAGAAGACTTCGCCCCGTGTCCGGATGGGACTCTCCTTTGCGTGGAAGGCAAGCTTGGATATTCGGATATGTAGATTCCCTTCTCTGTAACCGACTCTGTGTAACCCTAGCCCCATCCAGTGTCTATATAAACCGGAGGGTTTAGTCCATAGGACAACAACAATCATAATCATAGTCTAGCTTCTAGGGTTTAGCCTCTACGATCTCGTGGTAGATCAACTCTTGTAATACTCATATCATCAAGATCAATCAAGCAGGAAGTAGGGTATTACCTCCATCAAGAGGGCCTGAACCTGGGTAAAACATCGTGTCCCCTGCCTCCTGTTACCATTAGCCTTCGACACACACTTCGGGACCGCCTACCCGAGATCCGCCGGTTTTGACACCGACATTGGTGCTTTCATTGAGAGTTCCACTGTGTCGTCGTGATAAGGCTTGATGGCTCCCTCGATCATCTTCAATGATGCGGTCCAGGGGGAGGTTTTCCTTCCTGGACAGATCTTCGTATTCGGCGGCTTCGTACTGCGGGCCAACTCGCTTGGCCATCTGGAGCAGATCGATAGCTATGCCCCTGGCCATCAGGTCAGGTTTGGAAACTTAAACTATACTGCCGACATCCGCGGAGACTTGATCTTCGACGGATTCGAGTCTCTGACAGGTGCGCCGAACAGTCACGACGGGCATGACTTTGATCTGCCGTCGGACAGTATTCGGGAGATCACACCTGTGTTGGTGCCGGGAATCAATCCGGAGCAGATCATGCCTTCCGAGGGCGGGTGGATGGACCCCATCGCGGAAGCCGCACACTCATCGGCGTCGGAGCCAAGCATTGATCCCACCTCCTGTGAGGGTGGTGTCATCGGACCCTCGGACTCGTCTCCGGTTACAGGATCCGAACCGCGTGCGTCCGTGCCTATCGAATCAGATTGGGAACCCGTCATGGAGTTCACCATGGTGGATATTTTTCAGCACTATCCCTTAGGAGATGTGCTAAACTCATTAAGGTCTCTTTCCTTGTCAAGAGATTCCTGGCCGAACTATGCTCGGCTCGAGTGGAAGCGGATGACGAAGAAATTCGTTCCCCACCCACCACCCACTTCATAGCCACTATCGATGACTTAACCGACACACTCGACTTCGACTCCGAAGACGTCAACGATATTTACGACGACGCAGGAGAAAACAGGAACCATCGCCCACTGGGCGCTGGACTGGCACCTCATCATACGATATATACATGGTGGACACACCAAAAGAAGGCGACGGTGACGATGCAACGAAGAATACTTCCCTCGGCAAGCCACCAAAGCGGCATCGTAGACACCGCTCCAAATTCCACCACAGTAAAAACAGCGACAACAGCGCAAGAAATAATAATACCCCGGTTGATTCCAAAGGAAATGACAACCCCATGGACCCAGTGATGGAGCAGGGTGAGCCAGGGGACGGTGAAAACAGTCCGGAGCCGACGTCAGATAACGCCGATCTCGAGGGTAAAATTCAACAACCTGTCTCCGGAGAGGAGAACAGCCCGGACGATGATGCACTCATCGTCCCAAAAAAACTCTTGGAACAAGAGAACCTCCATAGAAGGCTTATTGCCACAGCGAGGAGCCTAAAGAAGCAGAAGCAAAGGCTTAAGGCCGCACAGGATACGCTCAACCACAGGTGGAACAAAGTGCTCGACACAGGAAAAAAATACGGCGACGATCGTCACACAAAGAGCTATCCAAAGCGCAAGCTACTGCCCGAATTCGACGACGAGGCCGTAGAGCCCAAAACGATCGACCAGCCGGACTGACCACCCCGTGGCCGTGACAAGACGGCTAAAGATGCCGCACACAAGTCAGCACACGATTTATGTGAGCCCCTGGACAGAAAGTCCGGTATGACCAGATCCATCTACGGATCTAGGAGGCGCGCTCCGGCACAGGATCAGAGGTACCGAAATGATCACATTGATCGAACACCAGCTAGGAATCAGAACTGAACACAACAACCGTCGACAGCATGCCACGACACGACTAAATACAGGGGTGCCGCACACCCCCTGTGCTTCACTGATGAGGTGCTGGATCATGAATTCCCGGAAGGATTTAAACCTGTGAATATAGAGGCATACGACGGAACCACAGACCCTGGGGTATGGATCGAGGACTTTATCCTTCATATCCACATGGCTCACAGAGATGATCTCCACGCTATTAAATATCTACCCCTCAAATTAAAGGGACCAGCTCGGCACTGGTTGAAAAGCCTTCCCGAAAACTCAATCAAAAGTTGGGAAGAACTTGAGGATGCTTTCAGGGCCAATTTTCAAGGGACCTATGCCCGACCTCCGGACGCGGACGACCTAAGTCACATAATTCAACAGCTCGGAGAGTCAGCCCGAAAGCTCTAGAACAGATTTCTTACTAAGACGACCCGGTCAACGGAAGAAGCCATTTAAAGGCAGCAGAGATGGACCATCCAGCCTAAAAAAAATCTAGACAAATTATATCAGATTCACGGCACCCCCCGAAAAACTTGCAAACCACACAACAGAGAGTGTTGGGTTTTCAAACAGGCTAGCAAGCTGAATGCCGAACAAAAGGGGAGGGAGACGCCAAGTGAAGATGAGGATGAGCCTCGTTAGCCGAACATTGGAGGACAGAAAAAATTCCCACCAGAAGTCAAAACAGTGAATATGATTTACGTAACTCACATTCCAAAGAGAACACACAAACGCGCACTCTGAGACGTATACGCTGTTGAGCCCGTCGCCCCCAAATTCAATCCCTGGTCGGCCTGCTCGATCACTTTTGATCGCAGGGACCATTCGACTAGTGTCCGACACGGAGGATCGGCTGCCTTGATGCTCGACCCAATAATTGACGGATACCATCTCACACGAGTCCTTATGGACGGCGGCAGTAATCTAAACCTGATATATCAGGACACTGTCTGCAAAATGGGGATAGACCCTTCAAGGATCAGCCTAAGCAACACTACCTTTAAAGGAGTAATACCAGGCGTCGAGGCCCACTGTACAGACTCTCTAGTACTAGAGGTTGTATTCGGTTCTCCCGACAACTTCAGAAGCAAGGAATAACCTTCGACATCGCTCCATTCCGAAGTGCCTATCACGCACTACTCGGAAGAATGGCCTTCGCTTGTTTTAATGCAGTACTGCATTATGCCTACCTCAAACTTAAGATGCCCGGTCCACGCGGCGTCATCACATTTAGCGGAAATACAGAGCGTTCCCTACGCGCGGAAGAATACGTGGCGGCTCTAGCAGCCGAACACTAAGCGGTCCCTCCAACCAGGAGAAATGGCCGGTTGTCAAGACCACGGACACGGTTAGACGAGTCTGACTCTCCACCCAATGTAATAGCCCAGTGGGGATTTCCCCATAAAAGATGCTAGGGGCTGCCTGCAAAAAGAGCCACAGTTTGGCTCGACCCTATCAATACAATAACATATCGCATTTTCATGGTTCACTTAGATTAACGAACACCTCACACGAAGTCTTTCACCTGAGTTTTTTCCTTTTTTACATATGATCATCGTGCTACACCCTTCCAGGATACGGTACAACGGAGATAAAGGCGCAGACGTGCAGCAGGGCCCCGCTCAAAGGTTTCTTTTCATATTAAGACCCTGCGTAAACCTTTTCAATGTCTCTTGTTGCTTCTTCCCCTCCAGAAACTTTATACAACCGGGAGGGATACTGGCATTTTCGGCATTTTTGTCACACCAGACTACTTCTCGTACCTGGAAACTCAGGGCTTATTTCAAGGGCGTTATTGAGCCCAAGTACACATTATAAAGTCCGAATACCTTAGGGAGTGTTTGGCGTCACGAGTTTGGCCTTATATGCATCAACTCCGAATCATGTCTTTGGTCAAATGTTGGGTTTGCCTGGCTCCCGTGTTTTGCTACCTTACAGTCCATTCTATAGGCTAAGGCAGCACCAGGAGAACTACTGCGATTGTGCCCTGGTTCATTTGGACGAGCACCTCAGTAGAGAAAGCCGAAAACTGACTGTCATGATACAGCGTGAGACTGGTCAACCACTCGATGACCCAGCGGAATCTTCGCGATTCCTCCACATTAATGAAGGACCAATTTCCCAGTCACGTACATACACGCACCATATCCGGCTGAACGCGAAAGTACCAGGGGCTATATAGTAGCCCCACCGTCAAACTCCTATGGCTAAGTGAAAGTGTTAAAGCTATACAGTCTGATTGCCTGGTTCGCCGCGCTATCACCTACTTAACGGACCAAGACGTTGGATCAAGTGTGACTAAGCGTTTTTCTCAAACACCCCCGCATTATATGCGTGGGGGCTGAAGCCGACGACTGCAAACTTTCAGGTTATATACATACATAAACGGCCGTACAGGAGGCTTTATAATACTTTCGTGCAAAACTATAAACACAACCTTTATAATCAAAATAGCATTGTCTTTACAATCGCGGTACACGTCATTCGAGCATGGCACTCTTCGAGCACTGGGCCTCTATTAAACAGGCGCCTTCTAAGACTTCTTCGAAAAAGTGCTCGGCCGGGTCCTGGCCGTCCCCTGCACTCCGGGTTGCAATAGCGGTGGTTTCCATCTCAGCCCAGTATGTTTTAACACGGGCAAGAGCCATCCGCACACCCTCTATGCATGCCGACGATATGCGACACAACACCAAGGAATTGTTGCACCAATCCAAAATAGCTGTCCGGCCTTGGTCCTTGTGGCCAAAGATGATCCACGACAGACCTCATAGCAAGCCCGGACAACCTGTGGAGTTTGGCCCATGCGGCCATCTTTTCATTCAATGGCAGCGGACGCGCCGGGGCACTGAACTACGACCAGAATAACCTCTCAGCCTTATGGTCTTTCTGATCTTTGAAAAACTCGGTCGCATCAGCAGCACTCTTTGCCAGATCCGCATACGAGTCCGCCGTACTCCACAACTGATCCAGAGGGGCATACTTCGGATCTCCAAATTTCATCCGCAACAGATAGGGCTTCCCAGCCATGATATCTCCGGCTTCACGAAGCTCCTCCCTCATCCCCCTCATTTTAGAGTGGGTTTCCTTGGTTGCCTCCAGGGCCTTCTTCAGGTCAGCCGCTTTTGCTTGATTATCCTTTTCAAGGAGCTCACGGCGGTTGGCGGCATCTTCTAGCTCGGTAGCCATCTGGGCTATCTTTTCTTCGCTTCGGCGATGAGCAGCCTATTCGGCTCTTAACTCCTCGACCGCCTTCAGAGCGGCCACATCACTTTTCCGGGCTTGATCCTTGGCTCGGGCAAGCTCCGCCCGAAGGGTCTCCATGGCAGCAGCTCCATCTTTAGTCACAGCATATTATAGATACTAGCATCAGGCTCCTCTTAAACATTTGCTGACAAGCCGAATATACATACCCTGGGCCTCGTCAAGCCACTTGTTAACCGGCGCGATGTTGGCATCGGCCACGTCCAGCTACCGCTTTAGTTCGGCAAAATCAGCAGATCGGTCGGTAGCCGGACCTTCAGCCACCTGCACATAAAGCAGCGCGCTTATTTCCAGAGATTACGATATTCTTTTCGCCATGTTGATGGCAACTAGAGTCTCAGGGGCTACTATCTATACAGAGCACACTTAGCATGTGAGGTACCATCAAAAATACATTTTTTGCGTACCTCAAAGCCTCTCAGTAGACTCATAAAAGCTTCATTCAAACCGCTTTTCGCGGATGAAATTCTCTCAACCACCGTAGCCATTAAGGCACGATGTGTCTCTGAGATGGCCGCTCGGTCCAGTAGGCCCATTGGTGTGTCCGGCTGTGTGCCAGACAATCCCGGACTCCTCCTGAAGCTCTCTTTGGGAGTCGGATATTCCAGACTCCGGGCAGCCGAAGTGGCAACTTCTAGCCTTGGTGGATCAGGAGAAATCCTCCATGACGACACCTCGGGGTCGTCCTTCCCATGCGACAGGGAGGCAGGGGGAGGCGCCTTTCTCTCCATCATCTCCAGAGGAAGATACCCTGAGGACAAACTCTATGGAGAAGGGCTACAAGCCGGACTGCAACAAATATGTTTCGGTCATTATCCTCAGAGACAAAACGGGGTATATTTATCAAAGTACTCTTTTACTTACGGCTCGGTGGAAGGCCGGCCCCCTTGCGAAGTTTTCTTCCCTCGTTTAGAAGCCTTCGTTTCCAAATCTTCGGAGGCAGCCCTTTTCTTACCCTGAGGAGAAGGGATTTTAGATTCCCCTCCCCGATTATCCTCCTTCGCAGAGGCACTTACTCCTCCAATTTGGATGTGAAAAAATGAGGCCCATCTATGGCTTCTCTATTCCTCCCCTCGTCTTCTCCCGATGGCACCTGATACGGCACGCGCTCAAGCATCCTGTTCAACAAAGGATTCGGCAAGCCTTCGGGAAGAGGGGCCGGACACCTAATCCTCTCCATCTTCTTCAGCCAATCCTGGCAGAGAGCAATTTTTTAGAATGATGTTATAATAAACATAAAGGATGGTGTGTTCGGTAACAGAAGTATTTACCTGGGTATCCGGACAGTTGCAATTAAGACCCGCGTCCTCGGTGGTGTCCGGACACTTTATTCGTGATCCGAAGAATGACTCATACATCTCTTTGAGAGTCATGCCGAAGAATTGTTGAACGGTTCGCGGTCCTTCCGGGTTGAACTCCCACATACGGAGAGGACGACGTTGGCAGGGCAGGACTCGACGAACCAGCATCACTTGCATTATCTTGACAAGACTGACATCCCTCTTGAGAAGGTCTCGGATACGGCTTTGCAATGTCAGCACGTTGTTAACCGGCCCCCAGTCCAGCCCCTTGTTGACCCATGACGCCAGTTATGGTGGATGGCCCGGGCGGAACGCTGGAGCAGCCACCCGTTTTGTACCTCGGGGAGCGGTGATGTAAAACCACTCCTGCTGCCATAAATCAGAAGTCTCCACAAAAGAACCCTTTGGACATGGGGCATCCGCACCTTTGATTATTATAGCACCTTCGCACTCTGCGTGATGCCCTTCAATCACCCTCGGCCTCACATTGAAAGTCTTGAGCCATAGGTCGAAGTGGGGGGTAATGCAGAGAAAGGCTTCACACACGACGATAAACGACGAGATGTGAAGGATGGAATCCGGAGCTAGATCATGGAAATATAGCCCGTAATAGAACGTAAGCCCCCTCACGAAGGGATCGAGACTGAAACCTAGCCCTCGGAGGAAGTGGGAAACAAATACGACACTCTCGTTGGGTTCGGGAGTGGGGATGACCTGCCCTTGGGGCAGGCAGCCTGTGCGGGATTTCGGCGGTGAGATACCTGGCCTCCCTAAGCTTCCGGATATCCTCCTCTGTGACGGAGGAGGCCATCCACCAGCCTTGAAGATTGGATCCGGACATGGTCAGGACCGAATGCTTAAGCTTGAGCCTTGTGTGTTGGAACTCGAGGTGCGGGAGGGGAAGGTTCAAGCATGGGAAGAAAAGGACAGGCCTTGGCCCCTTTATAAAGAGGACGAATATCAAGCGTCCCCCGCATGACCGTTTGGGACTTGCCTAAAATCGAGGAGTCATATTAAACAAACACGGTTGGGTTACCCACACCTGTATTGATGAGAATCCCGTGATAAGGGGGACACAATCTCTGCTTCGACAAGACATGCCAATAAAACCGCCTCGCAGCTCGTGTAGTGGCTGATTATAAAAACGGTTCGGATAATGACCAGGCCATGGTGTGACGTCATAGTATAAAAAGCTATCGGCAGATTAGATTTGTGGAAAATTATACTCTCTACGGTGGTATGTGGAATTTGTTTTGCAGAGCCGTACACGATTCTCGTGTTCAAAATCTTCTATGGAGTATTCGGAGAAGGAATCCGCCTTGCAATGCCGAAGACAATTTGCGCGCCGGACTCATCGTCATTGAAGCCTGGTTCAGGGGCTACTGAGGGAGTCCTGGATTATGGGGTCATCGGAGAGCCGGACTATATACTTTTGGCCGGACTGTTGGACTATGAAGAAGACTTCGTCCCGTGTCCGGATGGGACTCTCCTTTGCGTGGAAGGCAAGCTTGGATATTCAGATATGTAGATTCCCTTCTCTGTAACCGACTCTGTGTAACCCTAGCCCCCTCCAGTGTCTATATAAACCGGAGGGTTTAGTCCGTAGGACAACAACAATCATAATCATAGGCTAGCTTCTAGGGTTTAGCCTCTACGATCTCGTGGTAGATCAACTCTTGTAGTACTCATATCATCAAGATCAATCAAGCAGGAAGTAGGGTATTACCTCCATCGAGAGGGCCCGAACCTGGGTAAAACATCGTGTCCCCTGCCTCCTGTTACCATTAGCCTTAGATGCACAGTTCGGGACCCCCTACCCGAGATCCACCAGTTTTGACACCGACATCCCTTCTTACAGTATTCGTCCGGTAATTTATGAATCTGTAGCCATATCAGTATAATCATGATTTCACATCCTCGGTCTTACCGAAGGCATCATACGAACACATCAAGACTACCCAATTTCGGAATAACCATGGACCTTGATCCATCATCCTCTCCTTGTCGCCCAAACAAAAAGCTTGGATAATGAAGAAATTTGGCCCAACCGGATGAAAGCGGACTCCTTGCGCCAGATTCCATGTGGTGCGCATATTCGGGTAGAATGCTGCTTGGTTGAACATTTTCTTTGTATGAACCCTAGCTAGGGCAAGCCATTGCACACTTGCGTTGATCTCAGGATCATCCTCATCAATCACAATATCATCGAATGCCTCCTCTTTGAGATCCAACTGCTCAAAGTAATTAATGAGTTTGGTTTTCCCTGCGGCCGCGCTGCCGCTCGTCTCCGACTGGACATCAGCTACCGATGCCATCTCACCAAGGATTAATGGGGAATGGTGTAAACTTAAACGCATGGACCTTAGGCTAGGGAAGGATCGAACCGTGGGGCTAAGACTCTTTGGCAGCAAGATCGCCAAAGAGGATACTAACCATAGCCACGCGCTGGGGGATCAGAGTTCCATTGCTGATCATTTATCATTCCAAAATTTAGTCTACCTTGCATTCCCTAGCAGTTACTTTCACTTGTTGAATCCCATGTCTGATATTGTATTTCTTCATGACAATTTCTTACCATAATTCGTCTTTGCTCTCCAAATTCCACCACCACTTGCATACTAAGATGATGTTGGACTTCTCCAAATCTCTGAACCCTAAGTCCCCTTTCCCTTTTGGTCTCCACACGAGAGGCCATCTGATCATATGATATTTTCTTCTTGATGCTGTCATCTTGCTAAAATAATTTCGTGATAGTCTTCTCCATTCTCCCTAGATTAGTCTTGCAGAATCTATATTTGTAGAAACAGAATACAGACATACATGGTTCCATACTCCCAGCCATTCAACCTCTTCGTACATGCATTCCTCAGTGAGCACCCAATCCTCTACATCCAATCTGCTACCAGCTACATGCACTCCTAAATATTTAACATGCCAAGATCCACTCTGGCAATTCAACATATCATACAGACTACTTTTATCAGCATCATGTAGTACCATGATCACTTCACTTTTTGAAAGTTAATATTCAATTCAGACATCTGTTCAAACAAGGATAGCAACAACTTCATGTTTCTTACGTCCTCAACCCTATCCTGCATGGGAATGATGGTGTCATCTGCATATTGCAAGATAGCAACTCCATGTTGAGTAAGTGATTGCTTGTATCTGTGTTGGTATTTCCCTGAAGAGGAGAGGATGATGCAGCACAACAATGGTAAGTATTTCCATCAGTTATGAAACCTAGGTCATCAATCCAGTACGAGAACCAAGCAACACTATGTAAACGATACTTGCACACAAAGAACAAATACTTGCAACCCAACGCGTAAGAGGGGTTGTCAATCCCTCCTCGGTATTGAGATAGATAAGATTGTAGTAGATTGAATAAATAGATCTTGCAAAAAGACAAAATAATTAAATAAAGAAAAAGTGCAACAATGTATTTTTGGGTTTTTGGAATAATAGATCTGAAAACAATATGATGAAAGATAGACCCGGTGGCCATAGATTTCACTAGTGGCTTCTCTCGAGAAAAGAGAATACAGTGGGTAAACAAATTACTGTTGGGCAATTGATAGAAGAGCAAATAATTATGACGATATCCAAGGCAATGATCATGTATATAGGCATATCGTGCAAGATTAGTAGACCGACTCCTGCCTGGATCTATTACTATTACTCTACACAACGACCGCCATCCAGCATGCATCTAGTGTATTAAGTTCATGGAGAAACGGAGTAATGGAATAAGAACGATGATATGGTGTAGACAAGATCTATTCATGTAGGAATAGACCCCATCTTTTTACCCTCAATAGCAACGATACATGCGTGCCTTGCTACCCCTTCTGTCACTAGGTGAGGACACCCCAAGATCGAACCCATCACAAAGCACCTCTTCCCATTGAAAGAAAAATCAATCTAGTTGGCCAAACCAAACCAAAGTTTCAGCGAAGAAATACGAGGCTATAACAATCATGCATATAAGAGATCAAAGAAGACTCAAATAATATTCATACATAGATCTGATCATAAACTCGCAATTCATTGGATCCCAACAAACACACCGCAAAAAGTCAGTGCATCAAATAGATCTCCAAGAACATCAAGGAGAACATTGTATTGAGAATCAAAAGGAGAGAAGAAGCCATCTAACTACTGCCTACGGACCCGTAGGTCTATGGTGAACTACTCACGCATCATCAGAAGAGCACCAATGAGGATGATGAACCCCTCCGTGTGAAGGAAATATGCCCTAGAGGCAATAATAAAGTTGTTATTTTATATTTCCTTATTCATGATAAAGGTTTATTATTCATGCTGGAATTGTATTGATCGGAAATTTAAATACATGTGTGAATACATAAATAAATACCGTGTCCCTAGTAAGCCTCTACTAGATTAGCGATCAAAGATGGTTAAGGTTCCCTAACTATAGACATGTGTTGTCATTTGATAACGGGATCAAATCTTTAGGAGAATGATGTGATGGACAAGATCCATCTGTTAGCTTAGCATATGATCATTCAAGTTTATTGCTATTTCTTTCTTAATGTCAAATACATTCCTTCGACTATGAGATCATGCAACTCCCAGATACCGGAGGTATGCCTTGTGAGCTATCAAACGTCACAAAGTAACTGGGTGATTATAAAGATGCTCTATAGGTATCACCCAAGGTGTCCATTGAGTTGGCATGGATCGAGATTGGGATTCGTCACTCCGTGTATCGGAGAGGTATCTTTGGGCCCTCTCGGTAATACACATCATAAGAAGCTTGCAAGCAAAGTGACTAAGGAGTTAGTTACGAGATGATATATTACGGAACGAGTAAAGAGACTTGTCAGTAACGAGATTGAACTAGGTATGGAGATACCGACAATCGAATCTCGGGCAAGTAACATACCGACGGACAAAGGGAATTACGTATGTTGTCATAAAGGTTCGACCGATAAAGATCTTCGTAGAATATGTAGGAACCAACATGGGCATCTAGGCCCCGTTGTTGGGTGTCTCAGTCATGTCTATATCATTCTTGAACTCGTAGGGTCCGCATGCTTAATGTTTGTTGATGATATAGTATTATATGAGTTATATGAATTGGTGATTGTCGGGGATATACCCCGCGGTGTAACCCGCCGGATGACCCGACTGGAGTTTTGCGACTCACCAGTGATCCGCCCAAGACTAGTAAATCACTGGTGACCCGGAGGACGGGTCAGATGAATAATAAGGCCCAAGGTCTAGAAGACGGCCTATGAGAAGACTGGCTCAAGGTGCGTGTCTGGTGGGCTGGCTTAAGAGGAAAGCATAAGGAGTTTTCCCTTAAGGGGGCAAGACTAGGATTCTGTATAGAATAGTCCTAGTCCTACTAGGACTCCACATGTAACCCGCCCCTCCAACTTATATAAGGAGGGGTAGGGCACCCCAAGAGGGGAGAGATAATCTTGAAGGCTAGACACAACTAGAGGAGAGCCGGTTTATGCGGTGACTCCCTCATGAGCATAATGAGACCTAGCCACAAACAACATGTAGGGTTTTTACTGGATGATGTTTCCCGGGGCCCGAAGATGTCGAAACCCTTGTCTTGTGTGTTAATCCGTCTCACGTCTCTCGATTCCGATCAACCCCGTTCAAGCTACCACATAGAGGCGTTGGCCTCACGACAAGTCCTCACACTAGGACAACTGTCGTGACAGTTGGCGCCCACCGTGGGGCACTCGCACGGTGGTGTTGAGTTCTTGGAGGGATCTCTCTAAGGGATTGAGAAGTTTGCAATTCATCAGATGAAGAAGATTCAAGAAATTTGGGTTGCATTAGGTGCGCCGTCACATGGTTGTCGAGCTGATGAGACTGATAGGTGGTACAATTGAAGGTCGGATCAATTCTTTTGGAGCATTTGCGCTTCGGTGAGACTGACAGGACTTCTGTTAAGCGTCACCATGATTCGGGAACACGGACATGTTTTTTCTCAGTCCATAATGTCCGTATTACAGGGTCACTTCAAATCCAGATGCAAAAGAAAAGCATAAAGAGAAGAAGAGACAGTCCACGGACAGTCAACGAGATGGAATCAGATTTGGCCACGACTCAGAAGTGGGGATGGACGTGGGCCCCACCGCTGCAGCCTCGCCTCACATGTGTCTCTCCGCCGCCATGCTAGGCGTAAGCCGCCCTGACTCCGAGCCGCCCTCTCCGCTACGGCGTGAGCCGCCTTGCCGGTCTGCCTCTGCCATAGGCCGTTTCCTCCGCGACCGAGCCATCGATGCGCTTGGTGGTTTGGTTTGGTTGGTGTACCGAGGTCTGTGAGTCCCAAAGCAACAACGACCCACTGCACTGTTACTACCACTACTTCACGTCAATTGATCCAAGCAGTAGTACTTCCTGTCGTGACTCCCATGTGAAGACAACTACATGATTATTAGTTGGGTTTGATGACCATTGCTTACGTCGAGGGTTGAAGACCAGGGCTAGATGAGCACTGTGTCAGATTTGTTTTTCTTTAATTACTACATCTGGCTAAAACATATGGCCACTTCAACTATGCTTCATCACAAGTCGCCCTGCGGTTTTGCTTGAGCTGACGCTGCCGCGACGCGCTGAGCTGCCGCAACTGAGGCTCACCGCATCGCTTCTATCTTCTGCTATGGGCTGCCTTGAGTCGCCTTTGGCCGAGCGGCCTCACTTCCACCTCTCTGAGCCGCTTTTGTCAAGTCACTATTGCCGGCTCATCTCCGTTGAGCGGCCCGTCCTGACCGGCTCCCGAGTGGCCTCCTTACCGCAGCATCTGAGCCGCTACCATGGTTGCCTCCGTTTAACTGCTGTGTTGAGCCGTCGGGGCTGCGTTGAGCCGTCTCTATCTTATTGAGCTGCCGGGGCTATATTGAGTCACCGGTCTGCCTGAGCCGCCTCTGTCACGTTGAACGGATCGTCCATCATCCGAACAAATAAGGTGATATCCATTTAACTTTATCTTATTAGCACATATTATTTTTGTTAAAGAACATTTTATCTTTGCCTTGGTTTGCAATATTGTTTATGCAGGACAATTGTTCACTGCAAGAGCGATGGTCGTGTCATGGATGTATAGCTCGCGCCACCATTATCATGCGCTAGCATCTGACCGTGCCATGATGCTCGACGAATATATGTGCAAACCGCCATTTTTACGGCCCAATCTACATGACGTGGTCGACTCATTGGTCTGCGCGGCTTACCGCGCCTGTGATTGCCTCGCCCGACCGCGCTGGCTTACAACGCCGCGGCCGGCTCATCTGTCTACTCCTGCATTGTGGCACCCCGGCTCAGAGAAAACCGGAACGCCCCGTATTCCAGCCCAGAGATCGAGATGAAGTCTTTTGGAATACGGCACTGCTTAGCGTAGAACAAACCAACTCTTTATTACAATCTATTTGGGTACAATGGTTACATCGGCACGGCGACACTACGCCTGCCACTGTTGCTCTATGCAAGCAGCAGAACAACACGATGCAGCGGAAGAACTCTAGCAGCAGAACAACGACAACGGCGGTGAACTCCAATCCGCAAGGACTTTGGCTGGAACACTTATCCTAGCTCGCACGAACAGAAACCACGACAAGCAAGCAATCAAATCCGGAATGACCTGCAAACTGGCATGACACGCCAGGTCAGTATATTCAATGTACTTGCAAGCTCACAATAAACCAGAAGCATTCAAGACAAACAACAGCATGGCAATTACAGGTTAAACAGGAATTTAACATGATATCATTAGAATAACATGGCATGACCATCATAAACATGATACAGCTATCACAACATGAGCATATTTATCCGACAATACTAGCATGCATGATGCACCACTTATTCTGCCCGGGTTACCTCGTAACCGTCACATGCATCACTTACCAACCTCAGACATCACACGATCATCTCAGGATCAAATAAGGCTTGGTATAAACAATACCGTAGTAATCATTAAATGACCACAAGGAGCTTGATCTTTACCCACGACTCTCGCACAACATCATGAACATCCAACAACTCGGTATCCTTGATACCATCGTGATCCTTATGGCGATCACCACTCGACCAACACTTGGCCCCAAACCGTGATCCTTACGGTGATCGCCACCCGACCAACACTCCCGTGATCCTTACAACCCACTTATCTCATTGTTATTAAGCACATTATTCTTATTACTGTTGACTCATGGTGTGACCTACTTTCGACCTGGGCCCTTATCCGCGGGCGCGGCTATCGATAGATTTAATATACACTCTGCAGAGGTTAGTACAATGTACCCACACTACGGAACCCATGGCCTCGCACTCCCATTCGGCTGGACCAACACCATTCCGACAAAACCGTCCTACTACCATGACACTCTCCCGGCCACTCCGACTCACTCCCCACTGGGCTAAGTCATGGGTGGCCCCGTGTCTACCTCCAGACACAACGACCACCGCCGTGGCCCGTCCCACACGGGGACACGGATCCAAAAACTCAAATAACTCAACAACAGGCACACAAGGTTATGGTTGCTTACCGGGCCAGGGTACAACACACCCATAACCTTCCCTCGTTGGAGGCACTGGCGAGAGGCACGACAATAGACCAAGTTAGGACCGTCCCATACCGGTAAGCATGGTTGCACTGGTCAACATCAATTCAGCGGCACCATGACTCAGCCAACAGTTAACTTGAATGCAAATATGCTGAGCCATGATAAAATGCATGAACATGATATCAACATAATCATGAGGGTATCACATAACTATCCACCATATGAACAATAAATCATATCCACTGAGCATGGCATACTGACTAGCCTGACCATCACCAACATCAACATGTACTACTAGCAAGCATAAACATATGAAAGGAAATACTAGCAGGTATAACATGATCACAGAGTACAAGACAACATAGCACAAAAGTGAACATGCAAATCTAAACATCACCGGAACAACGATAACCATCTTTTCACCAAGCAAACATTTATTAAATATTCCAGTTGAAAACTATGGCTACTACATGACTATCATGCAAGTGGGTATTGTGGCTTGCCTGGGGGTGAAGAAGGCACCGGGGAGAAGTGCGGTGAAGCCGCGGAAAGATTTGCCGGAAAACATTCTCTCTCGGAGGGGGCTGACTAAGGGCAGGGGAAAAATGTTCATTTTTAGTATGCCAAAACATAATGAAAGTGACACCAACATAAAGGGCTCGATGAAATGAAGAAGTAGGCTTTGGAATCACCTCATTCGGAGTTACGGATAAAAAGATACGGATGTTTTTCTGCCAAGGACCCATCTATAATGAAAATCTTTTCAACCAGGGGCCTGAACAGAAAAAGTGAAAACGTAATCTGGGAAAATACGCTTTCACCTTATCCTTTGGAACAGTGGCGGGGCTGACGCATGCAGGTCCCACGGGGTGGGGCCCGTCACTTATCCACGCTGGCTCGAGGGGTCAACGCCTGAGGGGCTGACCAGGGGGTCCCACACGCAGGGGGGCCCACCTGTCTCCTGTCTTCTTCCTCCTCTCCCTGCCCCTGACAGGAATAGAGGAGGCATGGGAGCGGCCGAGGCAGGGGAGGAGCGGCGAGGGGGCCAGCCAGCTCCGGCTAGCTCCGGCCGAGCCGAGGGCACCGGCGGGACCGGGGCGACGAGGGGGTCCCGTTCAGAGGGGGCACGGCCGCTGGGGAAGAGAGAGCTGGAGGGGAGAGGCGACGCCATGGGAAGGCAGAGACGGCTCGGCGGAGGTGGATTCCGACGATGCAGGCTGACTCCAACGAGGCTAAGGGCGTGGGGTGGTTCGCCGGGACATGGGGGAGGCGATGGTGGAGTTCGGAGGGAGTGAGAGGGCTTGAACTGGCCGGACAAGGAGGAGGCCGAACGGCGGAGGCGGCTGCCGAGCTCCGGGAGGCGCGACAAGAGGCACTCCGGCGAGGGCAAGAGGGTTGGGGCGGCTCGTGGAGACATGGGGAGGACGGTGGACAACACCAGAGCAGGAGAGGGAGGCTAGGCTCACCGGAAACAAGGAGGAACCAAGGCGGCTGAGACGAACTACGGCGAAAAGAAGAGGGGGGCGAGGGCTCCGGTGGACTAGGAGGGACGAGGAGGGGCTTGGGAGCTGCGGAGGAGGTCGGGGCATGCTTATATAGCCGAGGGGAGGCTTCTGGAGCTTACGGGCGAGCTCCCGACCAAGCTTTAATGGAGGGCAGTGGCTGGGCATAGCACGGGCATGGACCTAGCCACGCATTCATGGCGAACCACGATGAACCATCGATGCAGGGTGATGCAGAGGCTCACGGGGCAGCTACTAGACATGGATGGAGGTCGAGACGACGAGGGAGACGACGGGAACAGGGACAAGAAGAAACCAGAGCACGCAATCTGCATGACGCAAGCGTGATCACCACGCGCACTGGTGCAAATAGCTCGTTCTGGCCGGGCTGACCATGTCCAGTGGATTGACCCTAGTGACCTAAGTGTAAATGAGGAAATAAATCATTCCAGGGGCAAAGAAGAGAATTGCACTTAGCTCCAAAGTAAACCAGCAACAAAGTGTTTGTGCTGTGTAGTGGGGACACCAGATAGGTAACTCAGTAAATAGCATGTCTGGGAGGTTTATCTATCGATGGACTTTCATCCTGGAGGTTTTGTGGGTAAAAGGATCAAGATTTACTGCGGTTGCTTCACAACTGACCAAAATGGTCCAGAAACTAGATCATGATGGTGCACTCACATGGAGTGTCCACTTTAGCTCAAATTGGGCAAAGCTTAGTCATTTGGTCATATGATGATGTTGTAAAAAGCTCATGCCAAATGGACAAGCCAAAATGGCACTTGCTTCACAAACATCATTTCTGTCCAAAAACTTGGAATAATTATGGTGATCCAATGGATCAATTAAATGATGCCAAATTGGTTGGAGAGATGTTTTATGGGCATAAGAATGATCTGGTAATTTATCAGGATTTTTGAAGCAATATAAAATATACTTGCTTCACAACCTGAAAATATTGCCAGAAACAAAGATTTGCTCCTGTGATCACATAGATAATTTGATGGGGTTGCAAATGGTTGGAGGGGATTAATATGAGCACATTAAGAAGTGTGCAAAAGTTCAACTCATTTGGGTACTCCTAGCTAGTACTTCCTTCATAAAGCCTTCTGTTTGACAGAAACTTTGAAAATTCACTGAGGAAGATTGGCTAGGCAAATAAATTTGAACTTGTGCATGAGGCAATTATTTGGACATATAAACATGCCCAAAAAGGTTGGGATCCACTAGGAAATAAATAAATGACACTTCCTTCACAAAGTGCCATTCAGGGCAGAATAGAAAAAGGAATATTGGGGAATTATTTTTGAACATGGTAATGAAACGTTTTGCCATATTTGATCAAGATATGACCCAAACAATTTATGAGAATTATTTGGGAATTTTTGGAGTGAGGGAAATATAGGTTGCTTCACAACCTAAGGCAATTTGAGTTATTCCTTTAATAGAAAAGGAATATTCCCAATAAAAAGAATATTGGGATTTGGTCTAGGATGGAAATGGAAAGGTCTAGGGAAAGATTTGGGAATGACAAGCCACTCTGGAAGCAAAGAAGAGGGCATATTCTTCAGTTTCCAGACCACAAAGCCACGGAAAAAGAAAACTCTGGCAAAATCCTCGGAAAACCAAAAGAAAAAGAAAGGGCCAAAAATCAGGCTATCACAAACCTTACCCCCTTAAAGAAATCTCGTCCTCGAGATTTGGTTGCTTAGGGAACAAGCATGAATATTCTGACTTAAGGAAACCGTTTCCAACTCGGGTATCCTTTTTCCTTTATTGTTGTTCCCACTAAATTTTTATTCTGACTGGCCCTGGGTGGTTTGATTCACTGTATCCACATTCTGACAGATCTTACCTGGCTTGCTCATGCTTATATAGGCTCCAATTTCTTTTTAGATCTGCTGACTAGCTGAGTGTGATTTAATTATCACGAGTGAAATATATGTCCATCTCACAAATCCAAAAGTGATTTCCATCGGGTGTGCCACCCGGTACTGACAACCTTTCATGTAATGATGATCAGATTTTTCTGATGAAAACTCAAGCTCTGACTCATTGCATTGGGTTTCTCCACTAAATGCAGGTCCTTTGGATTCCAAACAGTGAGTTAAAACATAACCGTTTCCTGACAGATTCTGACTCATTGCAGAAGTTTTTGAATCATCCTAACCGGTTCCATTGTCGTGAGTATCGGATCCGTACCAATTTTTTGGTTGTCTCCTGTCGTGGCCAGCATAAAGGGTTTGGCCTGGATGATAATATCTGCAGACTTGACTGACGGTGGTTCTGACGGAAAAATTTTGTTCATGACAGGCTATCCATGATGATTCATATAAGTGAGGACTCAGGCTTCTAGTAGTTTATTCCTCATGCTGATTACTCATGCTGTAGGCATATCCACGTGGATCAATACTGACTTAGACTGTTCGGGGATCTGCACCATGGGGGTCGTGTACAATTTTCATACCTGCATCACTGGTCTTGCTCCTTCATTATTGTTTTCTTGGTCTAGATCTTTGGCTAAAAGAGCTGGGCCATATTGCTTCTTCGTATGACCATAGGTACTGTCGGTGCAATTTTTCGGCAATCGTAGTTTATCCTCATTTTTCTGATAAGGTAACCCATTAAATGGCAGGTTCAACACCTCTCAAGTTCTGATTGTTGGGAAATGATCATCCAAAACCCTTGCAAGAAATTGGCAAATAAATCAGTAGCCACCAGAACGGTCTTTACAACTCGGATCTGGAACATTACTGAAATAACTCAAGCACGGCTCAGGACAGCGGAAAAGCAGCTCAGAGCATGAGACCGGGTCAATAAGAAGAAGGTGCAAGCTCCCTAAAATAGCCAAAAAAGCAGCTATAGGGCTACTGTCACAAAAAGAAACTCAACAGCTGTACGAGACGACCAAAAAGCAGCTCAGACTCATGACAGTTGCTGAAGAGAGAAACAAAAATCGGCATCCACCCCGGATAGCTAGAAACAGCTCAGATCACAGGCGTGGTGCCGTCATTGGAGAAAAGGGGACAAGGGCTCATCAGGATCATTTTCCGGGTTCATGGATACTTGTATTGAGCTCTTTGATGTCGTCGATCCTCGTAATCCTTTGTCACACTATGGTGTATACTGGCTTTATTCTCTTAATCATCATCACGTGGTTGTCAGATCCTCATTTGAGTGACTTGTAATATCTTGGTGGTATGCTCATTGCATATATATGAGAATCTGATTCCGAGACAGACGTGTATTCTGACTGATTCTTGATTCTGACCAAAATGTTGCTGATCCAATTCTTGGGATTCACTGCCATATGATGTCAATTTAGAGCGTACCACCTTGTACCCATGTCTTACTGAGGAATATTTGCTGCCTTGTGCTCGAAACTTTCATCGGACAGCTTGCTGAAGAAGACTGAATATCATGCTTCAAAAGCTTACCCCCTTAAAGATTTTGCTGGGGAAAGACCCAGTACCTTATCCTGGAAGCTTTTGCGGTTGCTTACTGAAGAAGACAGGGTACCTTGCATGGGGAATCATCTACGTATCGTACTGAGGAAGATAAATCTTGGCTTGGAAGCTTCTCTTGTAGCTTGCAAGGGAAAAGTGGGTTGCTTACACCAGAAACTTCTTACTGTGATATGCGGACCGAGTACCACATATACATACCATCTTAATATTTCTGATGTTGATTTCTTGTATGAAACAGGGTTTTACTGGACTATCCTCCTTTTTGAGTATATGCCATATTTTTCCTTGCTTCCAGGCACATCGAGTTCCAAAATCATCCTCAACGGAAAATTAAACTTGTATCTGAGCCATACCTTTGATAATCTTCTGCCAACCTTGCACACAATTTATCTTCTTGTTGATTTAATCATTTTGTTGTGATGAGTGCACGCTAATGCAAACTTGATATTGGCGGTCCATCCAGGATTTCTTTTGCATTCAGACGAGATATTCCAATTTTTATTGCAGTCTACTGATAATTCCATTCTGTTTAGCTGAGTTTCCGAATATAAGCCTTTCTTGCTGACTCTTCGGGTCCGGTGTCGGCTGACGAGCAACTTAAATAGGGGAAAAATTTGTAACACCGAAGGCCCAAAGAAAAGAACAAAAGAAACGACTAAAACAAGAGCACACAAGCATACTACTAAGATAATTAATCAAGCAATCATCACATATTACTGCTACTCACACAATAATATGCATGCACACCTAAGCACACAAATCTCGCGGAAAGTCCGGTATTGCGGTCTAATATGTTGTGACGATGTACACGAAGACGAATAAATGTGTGGAAGAATTGGTGTAAGCAGCGCTACACCAAGTGCTAGCTTAGCCAGGTGGAAACCTGAACTAGTTTGGAGGCGAGGACGCACTCAGTAATCATGTAGTGGAACACAAAGTTCGCAACCACATTATTATCAAGCGGACGGAGAAAGTTCCGTACTCGTCCAAGAAATAGGATAGCGGGGAAAAACTGAGGCTGCTGACATTGCCCTTTCTTGATAACTAAGAACATTAAGGGTTGCCAACACGACGAAATAAAAGAATGATCTGGGATAGATGCATGTCCATCACCGAAATGATAGGCGGAGCTGAAGGAAAGACATAGGTGCGATACCTTAGCACCATTTTTGCAAACAGTGTCGGGATCACTTGGCATCACCCTGCTGGGACAGAAATGACACCAAACACCAAAGGAAAAAGGGAACTGGAGAAATGCAAAGGTTGAGCTGTAGTGGATCCGAACCGATGCCAACTACACTCACCAGATAAACCGTTATCGCAAATACTAAGGCTATATGCATGCTATGCAACACACAAATGCATCAACCAAATGCAATAAACAAGCCAGACTCTATACTACCGATTTCTAATGTTCGCGCGGTCTAGGGCGTCCTACAGCCAGACCTGCTCTAATACCAAGCACTGTGGCACCCCGGCTCAGAGAAAACCGGAACGCCCCGTATTCCAGCCCAGGGATCAAGATGAAGTCTTTGGACTACGGCACTGCTTAGCATAGAACAAGCCAGCTCTTTATTACAATCTATTTGGGTACAATGGTTACATCGGCACGGCGACACTACGCCTGCCACTGTTGCTCTATGCAAGCAGCAGAACAACACGATGCAGCGAAAGAACTCTAGCAGCGGAATAACGACGACGGTGGTGAACTCCACTCCGCAGGGACTCTGGCTGGAACGCTTATCCTAGCTCGCACGAACGGAAACCACGACAAGCAAGCAATCAAATCCAGAATGACCTGCAAACTGGCATGACACGCTAGGTCAGTACATTGAATGTACTTGCAAGCTCACAATAAACCAGAAGCATTCAAGACAAACAACAGCATGGCAATTACAGGTTAAACAGGAATTTAACATGATATCATCAGAATAACATGGCATGACCATCATAAACATGATACGGCTATCACAACATGAGCATATTTATCCGACAATACTAGCATGCATCATGCACCACTTATTCTACCCGGGGTACCTCGTAACCGTCACATGCATCACTTACCTACCTCGGACATCACACGATCATCTCAGGATCAAATCAAGCTTGGTATAAACAATACCGTAGTGATCATTAAATGACCACAAGGAGCTTGATCTTTACCCACGACTCTCGCACAACATCACGAACATCCAACAACTCAGTATCCTTGATACCATCGTAATCCTTACGGCGATCACCACCCGACCAACACTTGGCCCCAAACCGTGATCCTTACGGCGATCACCACCCGACCAACACTTGGCCCATGATCCTTACAACCCACTTATCTCATTGTTATTAAGCACATTATTCTTATTAATGTTGACTCATGGTGTGACCTACTTTCGACCTGGGCCCTTATCCGCGGGCGCGGCTATCGATAGATTTAATATACACTCTGCAAAGGTTAGTACAATGTACCCACACTACAGAACCCATGGCCTCGCACTCCCATTCGGGTGGACCAACAACATTCTGATAAAACCGTCCTACTGCCCTGACACTCTCCCAGCCACTTCGACTCACTCCCCACTGGGCTAAGTCATGGGTGGACCCATGTCTACCTCCAGACATGACGACCACCGCCGTGGCCCGTCCCACACGGGGACAGGATCAAAAAACTCAAATAACTCAACAACGGGCACACAAGGTTATGCCTGCTTACCGGGCCAGGGTACAGCATGCCCATAACCTTCCCTCGTTGGAGGCACTGGCAAGATGCACGACAATAGACCCAGTTAGGACCGTCCCATAACAGTAAGCGTGGTTGCATTGGTCAGCATCGATTCAGCGGCACCATGACTCAGCCAACAGTTGTTCAAGTTCAATTTAATCCAGTTAAATTGAATGCAGATATGCTAAGCCATGATAAAATGCATGAACATGATATCAACATAATCATGTCTTCTTCCTCCTCTCCCTGCCCCCGACAGGAACAAAGGAGGCACGGGAGCGGCCGAGGCAGGGAAGGAGCAGCGAGGGGGCCGGCCAGCTCCAGCCATCTCCGGCCGAGCCGAGGGCACCAGCGGGACCGGGGCGACGAGGGGGTCCCGTTCAGAGGGGGCACGGCCGCCGGGGAAGAGAGAGCTGGAGGGGAGAGGCGGCGCCATGGGAGGGCAGAGGCGGCTCGGCGGAGGTGGATTCCGGCGATGCAGGCTGACACCGACGAGGCTAAGGGCGTGGGGTGGTTCACCGAGATGTGGGGGAGGCGGTGGTGGAGTCCGGAGGGAGTGGGAGGGCTTGAACCGGCCGGACAGGGAGGAGGCCAAATGGTGGAGGCGGCGGCCGAGCTCCGGGAGGCGCGACCAGAGGCACTCCGGCGAGGGCAAGAGGGTTGGGGCGGCTCATGGAGACATGGGGAGGACGGTGGAAAACACCAGAGCAGGAGAGGGAGGCTAGGCTCGCCGAAAACGAGGAGGAACCGAGGCGGCCGAGACGAACTCCAGCGAAAAGAAGAGGGGGCCAAGGGCTCCGGTGGACTAGGAGGGACGAGGAGGGGCTTGGGAGCTGCGGAGGAGGTCGGGGCATGCTTATATATCCGAGGGGAGGCTTCTGGAGCTCACGGGCGAGCTCCCGACCAAGCTTTAATGGAGGGCAGTGGCTGGGCATGGCACGGGCATGGACCTAGCGATGCATTCATGGTGAACCACGATGAACCATCGATGCAGGGTGATGCAGAGGCTCACGGGGCAGCTACTAGACATGGATTTAGGTCGAGACGACGAGGGTGACGACGGGAACAGGGACAAGAAGAAACCAGAGCGCGCAATCTGCATGACGCAAGCGTGATCACCACGCGCACTGGTGCAAATAGATCGTTCTGGCTGGGCCGACCATGTCTAGTGGATTGACCCTAGTGACCTAAGTGTAAATGAGGAAATAAATCATTCTAGGGGCAAAGAAGAGAATTGCACTTAGCTCCAAAGTAAACCAGTAGCCAAGTGTTTGTGCTGTGCAGTGGGGACACCAGATAGGTAACTCAGTAAATAGCACATTTGGGAGGTTTATCTATCGAAGGACTTTCATCCTGGAGGTTTTGAGGGTAAAAGGATCAAGATTTACTGCAGTTGCTTCACAACTGACCAAAATGGTCCAGAAACTAGATCATGATAGTGCACTCACATGGAGTGTCTACTTGAGCTCAAATTGGGCAAAGCTTAGTCATTTGGTCATATTATGATGCCGCAAAAAGCTCATGCCAAATGGACAAGCCAAAATGGCACTTGCTTCACAAACATCATTTCTGTCCAGAAACTTGGAATAATTATGGTGATCAAACGGATCAATGAAATGATGCCAAATTGGGTGGAGAGATGTTTTATGGGCATAAGAATGATCTGGTAATTTATCAGGATTTTTGAAGCAATATAAAATATACTTGCTTCACAACCTGAAAATATTGCCAGAAACAAAGATTTGCTCCCGTTCTCACATAGATAATTGGATGGGGCTGCAAATGGGTGGAGAGGATTAATATGAGCACATTAAGGAGTGTGCAAAAGTTTAACTCATTTGTGTACTCCTAGCTAGTACTTCCTTCACAAAGCCTTCTGTTTGACTAAAATTTGAAAATTCACTGAGGAAGATTGGCTAGGCAAATAAATTTGAACTTGTGCATTAGGCAATTATTTGGACATATAAACATGCCCAAAAAGGTTGGGAGCCACTAGCAAAATATAAATGGCACTTCCTTCACAAAGTGCCATTCAGGGCAGAATAGAAAAAGGAATATTGGGGAATTATTTTTGAACATGGCAATGAAAACTTTGCCATATTTGATCAAGATATGACCCAAAAAATTTATTAGAATTATTTGGGAATTTTTGGAGTGAGGGAAATATAGGTTGCTTCACAACCTAAGGCAATTTGAGTTATTCCTTTAATAGAAAAGGAATATTCCGAATAAAAAGAATATTGGGATTTGGGTTAGGATGGAAATGGAAAGGTCTAGGGAAAGATTTGGGAATGACAAGCCACTCTGGAAGCAAAGAAGAGGGCATCTTCTTCAGTTTCCAGACCACAAAGCCACGGAAAAAGAGAACTCCGGCAAAAACCTCGGAATAACAAAAGAAAAAGAAAGGGCCAAAAATCAGGCTGTCACATGCGGCCGACTCGGCTGTGATTGATTTCAGCTTCGCTGTGGTGATCATCATCTCCGTGGTAGATAATTATTGGCCTGACATATCAGGTGAAATCCATCCAGTATATTTTTATATTACATACTGCTTCCTTTAAAAGAGCAGTTACTTTGTCTTGTGAGGTTTTTTGGTGCAGAACAAATTGTCTACTGCAAAAGTGACCGTCATATCACAGAGGTTTATTGAATAACTCATACCGAAAATGTGCAATGAGTGTTGCGAAGATTCTCAATTCGCTTCAAACCTCCGGTTTACATAAATTTCAGTGTTCCGCTGTTCAACTACATGCCGGTTTATATCACGGCCAAGTATCAAGAATCTCAAGTCAACTCCTCGAGTCGTCTTGAGACTCGGGGGCTACAATGACATGACTTGGCAGAATTGGCCGGTTTCAATTAATTCAAGAACTCCGGGTCATTGGAGGGAAAATAACCTGGCCCTGGAGGCTATTGTTCTATTGATGAAAATTTAAAGGCAGTCACTCCGGCTTAAAATGAAGGATTCCGGTTTAAAATCTGGCTCAAGGGAAATATGTCTCTCATAAAGTTTTAAAGCTCTCAATATCCGGTTTAAAATTTTGGTTCAAAAAGAATCCATCTCCCGCAAGTTTGAGTTCTCAGAAAAATTAAAGGTTGCCGAAGAGAACTTGCTGCCATGACGCACGGTTCAAACATGGGTATCCTGCCTTATTGGCTTTTCATATTATTAATCACTTGGGGGCTTCCCGCTCATTGAGCATAGCTATGACTACCCTCTTGATCCGGCTTGCACGCCTTGTTACAAATAACATGGGGGCTTCCTACTCATCGAGCATAGCTATGAATACCCTTGTTGATCCGGCTTGTAAGCCTGGAATGAAACATTACTTGGGGGCTCTTTGTTAATGAACAAGAGCTTTGTTCACCCTTGTAATAGGCTTGGAAGCCAGGTGTATTCACTTAAAAACCCGGGCTATCCTGCCTTTTTAAGTCTGCCACTCCACCCAGATTGACTGGAATGACTCGCCATACTTTTGACAGTCAATCTTATACAGACTCTGAACTTGTCAAAGTTAAACGACGATTGGTCATGTGAGGCCCGGCTTATAAGGTTGCATGAAGGTTTAACTCAATGGCTGTGCGGCCCTTGAAAAACACTTGACTTGAAGGCTTGGCAGCCTGTGAAAGCCTTGTTTTTCCTTTTAATTTCTATTTGATTTGAACATTTTTTGACATTCATCTTTTGTGCCATGTTAATACATGGTGGAAAACCGATGAGGGCCATGTTGCATTATGGTTTATATACTAATCTACCTGGTGTTTGTTAACCCGGCCTGGCTTTGGACGATAAGTTGCCAGTATTCTTTGATTGTGCACCTGGAGTTCTGTGCTCTAAGTTTTTGGGCTCTTACCCTCGTTGCATATGGCATTGTAAGCCGACAGTATGAACCAATTTCACAGGCCATGTAGCCTTGATTATATGACTCACCATGGAGCATCTTTGGGTTTGATAACCCGCCTGATAAGCAGACATTAAGTAGCCAGGTTATTTTGCCTTGAGCAATCAAAATGATGATATTTCATGACTCCGGTTAATACTGGCCCCGGATTATAATTATCACGGCATCACCATGGTATTAATTTACAGGTATGTCTTTCAATTGTGGTATGAATATTTTTGGTTTGGTAAATCGCCCTCGCTTTGGACGTTAAGTCGCCAGGTGATTTTGGATTGCGCCATTGGAATCATGCGCTTATGAATCATTGGATTGTTACTCTCACTGGATATGGTGATGTAAGCTAGCAATATAAATCAATCCTACAGGTATGTTTTCCTGGTTATATGAATATGCGAGGTTTGATAACCCGCCCTGGTTTTTAACTTCAAGTTGCCAGTATGTTTAGCCTTGAATGGCCTTAATGCCAGTCTTTTCCATAATTACATAAGACAATATTATGTTTGGGTTGTTACCCGCCCTGGCTTTTGACGTTAAGTCGCTAGGGCATATGTTGTTTAAACTCTGTGTAGGATTTGCAGAGCTATGACTTACATAAATGATTAAGTTCAAGCCATCATCAAAAATTGAAATTGGTGTTTCAAAAGGGTTATCAATTATTGATTTTCAAGGCTATAACCCGTCGGGTTACAAAAATCCTGGAGTACAATGGATGCGCATTAAGTCGCCATCGGCCAAGAGCCGCCGAGTATTGAACTATGGATTTACTTGTCAACTGATAAGGTATTCAAATCTTTTATAGCCACAGTTGGCTGGGTTTTTATGATGATATTGAATAGTTGAGGTTTTCAAACCGGATTATGTTATTCAAATCTTGAATAGCCAACATGGCTGATTTTTATTATGGTTATCAATAACCAGTATTATGATTGAGGTTTTCAAAGTCGCTTCAGCGCAATGGCTATTATTTCTTTATCAATGGATATGATTTATTCTACAGTGGAAGGAATAGTCCCAAGTCGCTGCTGGCTTACGACCCGGCACTTGGGGGCTACATTATTCAGATTGATATTACATCAAATACACAAGTCCCATGTCACTGCCAGCATGCACCATGGCACTGAGGGGTTAATGCAAGGTCATTTTTTACTTGCGTTATTGAAGACCCGAATCATCACATCATAATGAGCCGGCCCTTGGGGGCTACTGATTGCTCTTGTCAAAAATTCAAAGTACAAAAGCCCTAATCCATTATATTAAAGGGTCCATTGCTCAGTTGGTAGAGCACAAGGTTCTTAACCTTGTGGACATGGGTTCAACCCCATGGTGGGGGTTACATCATATGATGTTATTTTCAATGAAGTATATATATAAAGTTCCAGCTCAGTATTGTCTTGCTGAGCCGACCCTTGGGGGCTACGCATAGTTGTTCAAGTCTACATGATCATATCTACAAAGTCCCTGCTCATTATTGCATAATGACCCGGCCCTTGGGGGCTACACTGGCTGAAGTTTTTATGAGTATAAGGCAATTATCCCAGGTTGCTGCAAGCATGACAACCCGGCACTTGGGGGCTACATATGTGGAATATTCAGTTTTGACTAGTGACTGCGATGAACAACCTGGATTTCTTCAAGATTGCAACATTTATATTGAAGCAAGTCTTAAGCTAGTACTACGCTCCCTTCTTAAGACTTGGGGGCTACAAGTGATATGCATATGAGGGTGGTACATTTTCAAACTTGGTGTTAGCAACAATTATGACTCGATGCCATCAATATTTACAAACTGGCAATTTTGGCAATCATAACTCGGCAGGCTCTACATCCTTAAGCCGGCTGAAAATCAGATGGGTATTTCAAGACCAATATTTTTGTCAAACCAAAGCATTGGAAGCCAAGTCAAATGGATTATTCTTTATCATTTTTTTTCTGTGAGAAACCAATGCCAGCAAATTGATTATGAGGTTGGCCTATTGACCCGGACTTTTCAGACGAAGTGCCTGGATTTTTTGCATTGGCAAAGTTTGAACATATCTGCTAAAGGAGATTTGCTATGAGAGCATGAACATGCATCTAGGAGGAAATGACAAGGACTTAAGGATGATCAGGTGCTGACTCAGGAAAACTGTTAACCCGAAGCACAACCTGTCAATTTTGTTCTTGTGTTTATTTTGCAGCATAAGTTTACCATGGATAAGTCCAAGCTAATCTGGGGGCTAATGTCGGGGATATACCCCACGGTTTAACCCGCTGGATGACCCGGCTGAAGTTTGGTGACTCACCGGTGATCCGCCTGAGACTAGTAAATCACTAGTGACCCGGAGGATGGATCAGATGAATAATAAGGCCGAAGGCCCAGAAGACGGCTTATGAGAAGACCGGCTCAAGGTGCGTGTCCAGTGGGCCGGCTTAAGAGGAAAGCATAAGGAGCTTTCTGATGTCTACTACACAACCTTCTTCTTGTAGACGTTGTTGGGCCTGCAAGTGCACAGGTTTGTAGGACAGTAGCAAATTTCCCTCAAGTGGATGACCTAAGGTTTATCAATCCGTAGGAGGCATAGGATGAAGATGGTCTCTTCTCAAGCAACCCTGCAACCAAATAACAAAAAGTCTCTTGTGTCCCCAACACACCCAATACAATGGCAAATTGTATAGGTGCACTAGTTCGGTGAAGAGATGGTGATACAAGTGCAAAATAAATGGTAGATATAGGTTTTTGTAATCTGAAAATATAAAAACAGCAAGGTAACTAAAGGTAAAAGTGAGCGTAAATGGTATTGCAATGATAGGAAACAAGGCCTATGGTTCATACTTTCACTAGTGCAAGTTCTCTCAACAATAGTAACATAGATAGATAATATAACAAGCCCTCAACATGCAACAAAGAGTCACTCCAAAGCCACTAATAGCGGAGAACAAACATAGAGATTATGGTAGGGTATGAAACCACCTCAAAGTTATTCTTTCGGATCGATCTATAAAAGAGTTCGTACTAGAATAACACCTTAAGATACAAATCAACCAAAACCCTAATGTCACCTAGATACTCCATTGTCACCTCAAGTACCCGTGGGCATGATTATACGATATGCATCACACGATCTCAGATTCATCCAACCAACATAAAAGTACTTCAAAGAGTGCCCCAAAGTTTCTGCCGGAGAGTCAAGAACGTGTGCCAACCCCTATGCATAGGTTCCCAATGTCACGAAACCCACAAGTTGATCACCAAAACATACATCAAGTGGCACATGATATCCCATTGTCACCACAGATAATCACGGCAAGACATACATCAAGTGTTCTCATAAAAGACTCAATCCGATAAGATAACTTCAAAGGGGAAACTCAATTCATCACAAGAGAGTAGAGGGGGAGAAACATCATAAGATCCAACTACAATAGCAAAGCTCGGGATACATCAAGATCGTGCCATAGATGGAACACGAGAGAGAACACGAGAGAGAGAGAGAGATCAAACACATAGCTACTGGTACATACCCTCAGCCCCGAGGGTGAACTACTCCCTCCTCGTCATGGATAGCGCCGGGATGATGAAGATGGCCACCGGTGAGGGTTCCCCCCTCCGGCAGGGTGCCGGAGCAGGGTCCCAATTGATTTTGGTGGCTACAGAGGCTTGCGGCAGCGGAACTCCCGATCTATCTTCTATTCTGAAAGTTTTAGGGTACGTAGGTATATATGGGTGCAGGGGGTACGTCGGTGGACCTCCGGGGTGCTCACGAGGTAGGGGGGCGCGCCCAGGGGGGCGCCCCCCACCCTTGTGGGCAGCCCGGGACTCCCCTGACGTGCACTCCAAGCCCATCTGGTTGGTTTCCTTCCAAAATTAACTTCTCCAGTTGATTTCGTTCCGTTTTGACTCTGTCTGATATTCCTTTTCCTCAAAATACTGAAATAGGCATAAAACAGCAAATCTGGGCTGGGCCTCCGGTTAATAGGTTAGTCCCAAAAATAATATAAAAGTGGATAATAAAGCCCAATATTGCCTAAAACAGTGGATAAAGTAGCATGGAGCAATCAAAAATTATAGATACGTTGGAGACGTATCACTTTCCCTTAAGGGGGCAAGACTAGGATTCCGCTTGTTATAGAATAGTCCTAGTCCTACTAGGACTCCACATGTAACCCGCCCCTCCAACTTATATAAGGAGGGGCAGGGCACCCCAAGAGGGGAGAGATAATCTTGAAGGCTAGACACAACTAGAGGAGAGCCGGTTTATGCGGCGACTCCCTCTTGAGCATAATGAGACCTAGCCACAAACAGCATGTAGGGTTACTATGGGATGATGTTTCCCCGGGACCGAAGCTGTCTAAACCCTTGTCTTGTGTGTTAATCTGTCTCGCGTCTCTCAATTCTGATTGACCCCGTTCAAGCTACCAAATAGATGCGTTGGCCTCACAACAAGTCCTCACGCTAGGACATCTGCTGTGACAATTCCACGATAGTGACCGAATGTTGTTGAGTCCCGAATGAGATCACGGACATGACGAGGAGCTCCGGATTGGTCCGGAGATAAAAATTGATATATAGGATGATGCTATTTGGACACTAGAAAGGTTTCGGAATGTACCGGGTATACATCGGAGTGCCGGAAGGGGTTCCGGCCAAAGGGGGAAGCACACTAGCCCACAAGGGGGCTGGTGCGCCCCTCCACGCTTGCCCATGCACCAAAGGAGGGAGGAAATGAAGGGGGAAGCGCCCCAAAGGCAGGCAGCCCCCCTTTCCTTTTCCCCCTGCACAAATATGGAAGGGGGAGTTCGGCCAGGGCAGGCACCCTAGGGCAGCCGCCAACCACTTGGGGCACCCTAGGGGCTGCCTCCCATCCCCCTCCACCTGTATATATCGGAGGAGGGAGAGGGGCAACACACACCACGATTCCCTAGCCGTGTGCGATGCCCCTCTCCCTCTAGTTCATCCTCGATCATATTTTCGTAGTGATTGGCGAAGCCCTGCTGAGATAGTTGCATCACCACCATCACCACGCCGTCATGTGATGTCTACTACGCAACTTTATCCTGGTAGACGTTGTTAGGCCTCCAAGTGCAGAGTTTTGGAGGACAATAGCAAATTTCCCTCAAGTGGATGACCTAAGGTTTATCAATCCGTGGGAGGCATAGGATGAAGATGGTCTCTCTCAAACAACCCTGCAACCAAATAACAAAGAGTCTCTTGTGTCCCCAACACACCCAATACAATTGTAAAATGTATAGGTGCACTAGTTCGGTGAAGAGATGGTGATACAAGTGTAATATGGATGGTAGATATAGGTTTTTGTAATCTAAAAATATAAAAATACCAAGGTAACAAGTGGTAAAAGTGAGCGAAAACGGTATTGCAATGCTTAGAAACAAGGCCTAGGGTTCATACTTTCACTAGTGCAAGTTCTCTCAACAACGATAACATAATTAGATCATATGGCCCTCAACATGCAACAAAAGTCACTCAAAAGTTCCTATTGCAGAGAACATAAGATGAAATTGCTTGTAGGATACGAAACCACCTCATAGTTATTCTTTTCGATCAATCCATTGAGCTATTCCTATAAGTGTCACAAACAGCCCTAGAGTTCGTAGTAAAATAACACCATATGACACACATTAATCAACCCTAATGTCACATAATACCCTAATGTCACCACAAATATCCGTGGGTCAATTATATGATATGCATCAAACAACTTCAGATTCATAATATTCAATCCAACATAAAGAACCTCAAGGAGTGCCCCAAGATTTCTACAGGAGAAACAAGGACGAAAACGTGCATCAACCCCTATTTGTAGATTACCCCAATGTCACCTTGGGAATCCGCGAGTTGAGTGCCAAAACATACATCAAGTGAATCAATAGAACACCCCATTGTCACCACGGGTATCCCATGCAAGACATACATCAAGTGTTCTCAAATCCACAATAGTATTCAATCCGATTATAGTGAAATCTCAAAGGTAAAACTCAGTTCATCACAAGAAAGTAGAAGGGGGAAAACACCATACGATTCAACTAAAGTAACAAAGCTCGCGGTACATCAAGATCGTGCCAAATCAAGAACACGAGAGATAGAGAGAGAGTGATCAAACACATAGCTAGTGGTACATACCCTCAGCCTCGAGGGTGAACTACACCCTCCTCATCATGAAGAGCGCCAGGATGATGAAGATGGCCACCGGTGATGGTTTCCCCCTCCGGCAGGCTGCCGGAACGGGCTCCCGATTGGTTTTTTGTGGCTACAGAGGCTTGCGGTGGCGGAACTCCCGATCTAGGTTTCTTTCTAGGGGTTTCTGGATTTATAGGAATTTTTGGCGTTGGTTTCACGTCAGGGGGGTCCACGACTCAGTGACAAGGCACGGGGCCCGCCCTAGGGGGGTGGGGGCACCCTCCACCCTTGTCGTTGACTCGTGACTCTTCTGGCCCAAATCTTTTGCTTCCGGGGCTTCTTCTGGTCCATAAAAAATCACCGTAAATTTTCAGCTCATTTGGACTCCGTTTGATATTCCTTTTCTGTAAAACTCAAAAACAAGGAAAATACAGAAACTGGCACTGGGCTCTAGGTTAATAGGTTAGTCCCAAAAACAATATAAAATAGCATATTAATGCATATAAAACATCCAAGATGGATAATATAATAGCATGGAACAATAAAAAATTATAGATACATTGGAGACGTATCATCGTGCTACCGGAACTCATCTACTACTTCACCCGTCTTGCTGGATCAAGAAGGCGAGGACGTCACCAAGCTGAACGTGTGCTGGACGCGGAGGTGCCGTAAGTTCGGTACTCGATTGGTTGGATCGCGAAGAAGTTTGACTACATCAACCGCGTTACTAAACGCTTCCGCTTACGGTCTATGAGGTTACATAAACACACTCTCCCCTCTCGTTGCTATGCATCTCCATGGATAGATCTTGCATGTGCATAGTTTTTTTTTGTTTTCCATAGTATGTTTCCCAATAGTGGCATCCGAGCCAGGTCTATGTGTAGATGATATGCACGAGTAGAACACAAAGAGTTGTGGGCGGTGATAGTCATACTTCTTACCACCAACATCTTATTTTGATTTAGCAGTATTGTGGGATGAAGCTGTCCGGACCAACCTTACATGTCCACGCACATGAGACCGGTTCCACCAACTGACTTGCAACTAGTTTTGCATAAAGGTGGCTGGCGGGTGTCTGTTTCTCCTACTTTAGTTGAATCGAATTTGACTACGACCGGTCCTTGAAGAAGGTTAAAACAGCAAACTTGATAAATCACCATTGTGGTTTTTGCGTAGTTAAGAATGGTTCTTGCTAGAAGCCCATAGTAGCCATGTAAAACTTGCAACAATAAAGTAGAGGATGTCTAACTTGTTTTTGCAGGGCTTGTTGTCATGTGATATGGTCAAGATATCATGTGATATATGTTGATGTATGAGATGATCATGTTTTGTAATATCGACAACCAGTAGGAGCCTTAGGGTTGTCTCTTAATTATTGTATGAAATGTAAGCGCCATGTAATTGCATTACTTTATCACTATGCGTTAGCAATAGTTGTAGAAGCAATAGTTGGCGAAATGACCCCGATGCAATGATGAAGATCAAGATGTCGAGCCGGTGATGATGGAGATCATGACGATGCTTTGGAGATGGAGATCAAAAGCACAAGATGATGATGGCCATATTATGTCACATATTTTTTGATTGCATGTGATGTTTATCCTTTATGCATCTTATTTTTCTTAGAACGACGGTAGCATTATAAGATGATCCCATCACTAAATTTGAAGATAAAAGTGTTCTCCCCGAGTATGCACTGTTGCCAAAGTTCATCGTTTTGAAGCACCTCATGATGATTGGGTGTGATAGACTCTACGTTCACATACAACAGGTGTAAGACAGTTTTGCATATGCAAAATACTTGGGTTAAACTTGACGATCCTAGCATGTACAGACATGGTCTCGAAACACTGGAGACCGAAAGGTCAAACGTGAGTCATATAGTAGATATGATCAGCATAGAGATGTTCACCATTGAAGACTACCCCATCTCACGTGATGGTCAGATATGGGTTAGTTGATTTGGATCATGTATCACTTAGATAACTTGAGGGATGTTTATTTAAGTGGGAGTTCATTAGTAATTTAATTAATTGAACTTAATTTATCATGAACTTAGTCTTAATAGTTTTTGCATATCTATGTTGTAGATCAATAGCTCATGATATAGCTCCCCTATATTTTTGTTATGTTCCTAGAGAAAACTAAGTTGAAAGATGATGGTAGCAATAATGTGGATTGGGTTCGTGATCTGAGGATTATGTCTTTGATGCACCTCTAGGTGATATACCTATTGCAGGAGCTGATGTAGATGTTATGATTGTTTGACAAGCTCGATATGATGACTACTTGATAGTTTAGTGTGCCATGCTTTACGGCTTAGAATCGGGGCTTCAAAGACGTTTTGAACAACATGGAACATATGAGATGTTCTAAGAGCTGAAATTGGTATTTCGGACTTATGCCCGTGTTGAGAGGTATGAGACCTCTGACAAGTACTTTGCCTACAAGATGGAGGAGAATAGCTCAGCCAGTGAGCGTGCGCTCAGAATGTCTGGGTACTACAATCTCTTGAATCAAGTGAGAGTTAATCTTCCAGATAAGATAGTGATTGACAGAGTTCTCTAGTCACTATCACCAAGCTACTAGAACTTCGTGATGAACTATAATATGCAAGGAATGAATAAAACAATTTCTGAGCTCTTCGCGATGCTGAAATCAGCGGAGGTAGAAATCAAGAAATGGCATCAAGTGTTGATAGTTAGAAAGACCACTAGTTTCAAGAAAAAGGTCAAGGGAAAGAAAGGGAACTTCAAGAAGAATGGCAAGCAAGATTCCGCTCCCATGAAGAAGCCCAAAACTGGACCCAAGCCTGAAACTGAGTGCTTCTACTGCAAAGGAAATGGTCACTGGAAGCGGAACTTCCCCAAATACTTAGCATAGAAGAAGGATGGCAAAGTGAACAAAGGTATATTTGATATACATGTTATTGATGTGTACCTTACTAGTGTTCGTAGTAGCCCCTGGGTATTCGATACTGGTTCAATTGCTAAGATTAGTAACTCGAAATAGGAGTTGCAGAATAAATAGAGACTAGTTAAGTGTGAGGTGACGATGTGTGTTGGAAGTGATTCCAAGGTTGATATGATCACCATCGCACACTCCCTCTATCTTTGAGATTAGTGTTGAACCTAAATAAATGTCATTCGGTGTTTGCGTTGAGCATGAATATGATTAGATCATGTTTATTGCAATAGGTTATTCATTTAAGTTAGAGAATAATTGTTGTCCTATTTACATGAATAAAACCTTCTATGGTCATACACCCAATGTGAATGGTTTATTGAATCTCGATCATAGTGATGCACATATTCGCAATATTGATGCCAAAAGATGCAAACTTGATAATAATAGTGCAACATGCTTGTGGAATCACTTATTATGAATCATTTGATACTTGCAAACCATGCGTCATGGGTAAGATGACTAAATCTCCATTCTCCAGAACAATGGAGTGAGCTAATGACTTATTGGAAATAATACATACCGATGTATGCGGACCGATGAGTGTTGAAGCACGTGGAGGGTATCATTATTTTCTGACCTTCACAGATGGTTTGAGTAGGTATGGGCATATGTAATTGATGAAACACAAGTCTAAAACATTTCAAAAGTTCAAACAATTTTAGAGTGAAGTGGAGAATCATTGTAATAAGAAAATAAAGTTTCTATGATCTGATCGCAGAGGCGAATATTTCAGTTACGAGTTTGGCCTTCATTTAAAACAATGTGGAATTGTTTCACAACTCACGCCACCTGGAACACCACAGCGTAATGGTGTGTCCGAATGTCATAACTGTACTTTATTGGATATGGTGCATTCTATGATGTCTCTTACCAATTCACCACTATCGTTTTGGGGTTACGCATTAGAGATAGCCGCATTCACATTAAATAGGGCACCGTCTAAATCCGTTGAGACAACACTGTATGAACTATGGTTTGGCAAGAAACCTAAGATGTCATTTCTTAAAGTTTGGGGTTGCAACACTTATGTCAAAAGGCTTCAGCCTGATAAGCTCGAACCCAAATCGGAGAAGTGCGTCTTCATAGGATACCATAAAGAAACTATTGGGTACATCTTCTACCACTGATCCGAAGGCAAGATCTTTGTTGCTAAGAATGGATCCTTTCTAGAGAAGAAGTTTCTCTCGAAAGAAGTGAGTGGGAGGAAAGTAGAACTTGATGAGGTAATTGTACCTTCTTTCAAATTGAAAAGTAGCACATCAGACAAATCTGTTCCCGTGATGCGTACACCAACTAGACAGGAAGCTAATGATGACGATCATGAAACTTTGGATCAAGTTACTACTAGACCTCGTAGGTCAAACAGAGCACATTCCGCCCCAGAGTGGTACGGTAATCCTATCCTGGAAGTCATGTTATTAGACCATGGCAAACCTACAAACTATGAAGAAGCTATGATGAGCCCAGATTCCGATAAATGGCTTGAGGCCATGAAATGTCAGACAGGATCCATGTATGAGAACAAAGTATGGACTTTGGTGGACTTGCCTGATGATCGGCAAGCTATAGAAAATAAATGGATCTTCAAGAAGAAGACTGATGCTGATGGTAATGTTACTATCTACAAAGCTTCACTTGTCGCAAAAGGTTCTTGACAAGTTCAAGGAGTTGACTATGATGAGACTTTCTGACCCGTAGCGATGCTCCAGTCTGTCTGAATCATGTTAGCAATTGCCGCATTTTATGATTATGAAATCTGGCAAATGGACGTCAAAACTGCATTCCTTAATGGATTTCTTAAAGAAGAGTTGTATATGATGCAACCAGAAGGTTTTGTCGACCCTAAAGGTACTAACAAAGTATTCAAGATCCAACGATCCATCTATGGACTGGTGCAAGCATCTCAGAGTTGGCATATACGCTTTGATGAGGTGATCAAAGCATATGGTTTTGTACAGACTTACGGTGAAGCCTGTATCTACAACAAAGTGAGTGAGAGCTCTGTAGCATTTCTAATATTATATGTGGATGACATATTGTTGATTGGAAATGATATAGAATTTCTGGATAGCATAAAAGGATACTAGAATAAGATTTTTTCAATGAAAAACCTCGGTGAAGCTACTTACATTTTGGGCATCAAGATCTATGGGGATAGATTGAGACGCCTAATAGGACTTTCACAAAAACATACCTTGAAAATGTTTTTGAAGAAGTTCAAAATGGATAAGTCAAAGAAAGGGTTATTTCCTGTGTTGCAAGGTGTGAAGTTGAGTAAGAGTCAAAGCCCGACCAGGGCAGAAGATAGAGAGAGAATTAAAGTCATTCCCTCTGCCTCAGTCATAGGTTCTATAAAGTATGCCATGCTATGTACCAAACCTTTTGCGTGCCTTGCCATGAGCTTGGCAAGGGGGTACAATAGTGATCCAGGTGTAGATCACTGGACAACGGTCAAAATTATCCTTAGTTACCTAAGCGGACTAAGGAAATATTTCTTGGTTATGGAGGTGATAAAGAGTTCGTCGTAAAGGGTTACGTCGATCCAAGCTTTGACACTGATTCAGATGACTCTGAGTCTCAATCTGGATACAAATTTAAAGTGGGAGCATTTAGCTAGAGTAGCTCCATACAGAGAATTGTAGACATAGAAATTTGCAAAATACATACGGATCTGAATGTGACAGAACCGTTGACTAAACTTCTCTCACAAGCAAAACATGATCATACCTTAGTACTCTTTGGGTGTTAATCACATGGCGATGTGAACTAGATTATTGACTCTAGTAAACTCTTTGGGTGTTGGTCACATGGCGATGTGAACTATGGGTGTTAATCACATGGCGAGGTGAACTAGATTATTGACTCTCGTGCAAGTGGGAGACTGAAGGAAATATGCCCTAAAGGCAATAATAAAGTTGTTATTTTATATTTTCTTATTCATGATAAAGGTTTCTTATTCATGCTAGAATTGTATTGATCGGAAACTTAAATACATGTGTGAATACATAAACCAATACCATGTCCCTAGTAAGCCTCTACTAGACTAGCTCGTTGATCAAAGATGGTTAAGGTTTCCTAACCATAGACATGTGTTGTCACTTATAACGGGATCACATCATTAGGAGAATGATGTGATGGACAAGACCCATCCATTAGCTTAGCATATGATCATTCAAGTTTAATGCTATTGCTTTCTTAATGTCAAATGCATATTGCTTCGACTATGAGATCATGCAACTCCCGGATACCGGAGGTATGCTTTATGTGCTGTCAAACATCACAATGTAACTGGGTGATTATAAAGATGCTCTATAGGTATCACCAAAGGTGTCTATTGAGTTGGAATGGATCCAGATTGGGATTTGTCACTCCATGTATCGGAGAGGTAGGGCCCTCTCAGTAATACACATCATAAGAAGCTTGCAAGCAAAGTGACTAAGGAGTTAGGTAAGAGATGATGTATTACGGAATGAGTAAAGAGACTTGCCAGTAACGAAATCGAACTAGGTATGGAGATACCGACCATTGAATCTCGGGCAAGTAACATACCGATGAACAAAGGGAATTACGTATGTTGTCACACTACAAGAAAAAGACACATCCGTGACATTTTGGGCCAAACGAATTTTTTTCCTATCATGCTTATGACACTTCTATGACGATAATTTTGACAAAACCCGGTATCATCATAGATGTGGTGGGCTCCTACTTCTATGACAAAAAATCATGACAGAAAATGGGCTTTTCATCTTGGGCGGGCCGGAGACGCTGCTGCATGACATTCTTTGGGCCATGCATGACAGAAAAAACCATGGTAGAAGCAAGGGCGAGGAAAATATCGGGGAGTTCCCGGTTACGGTGGGTGGTCGGGGGCCGAGCGATGGGCGTTTCTCTCATACACATACGCGCGTGTGTGCAAGGCGTTGCGCTCTAACTGAACCCAAGCGAGGTGTTGGGCTCTAACTCAACCCGAGCGATTGCACTGCAAGCTACACGTTACTAAACCCGAGAGATCGATCAATGGCTGTTAACTGAACCCGATCGAGCGATTCCTTAACTACTATTGCTAACTGAAGCCGATCGAACCTGCTGCCTCTGGATGAACAATGAGTGTTGTTGGGGGGTTGGATGAACAGTTCCCGGTGGGGGGATGAACAGGACCCCGTGGTAGTAGAGGCCATTGCCGTTGGATGAACAGTACCCCAATCAATCGAGCCGGTTGGGGGGTGGACGAATAGGACCCCGTGGAGGGTTGGATGAACAGGACGACCCCGTGGAGGGCTGGTTGAACAGTAGCCGGTGGAGGGCTCGACGAACAGTAGCCCATGTAGTAGTGGTTGAACAGGACCCCGTGGAGAGGGCTGGTTGAATAGTAGCCGGTGGAGGAGCGCGCGGTGGAGGCTGGATGAACAGGAGCCCGTGGATGAACAGTCGCATGTGGAGGCTGGAGGAGGTCAACGGTGGATGAACAGTAGCCCGTGGAGGCTGGAGGAGGTCGACGGTGGAGATGAACAGCATCCCATGGAGTCCCGTTTTGCGGTACGCCACACCCCTCCCGATGAACAGGACCCTCGTTTTGACCATAGCGCTCCAACACAAGTCCGTTTCCTCCGTTTTGCGGTACTCCACACCCCTCCCGATCAATAGGACCTCGTTTCGACCGTAGGAGGTCTGTTTCCTCCGTTTTGCGGTACGCCAGACCCCTCCCGATGAACAGTATCCCATTTCGACCGTGGCCAGTCGAACACAAGGCTGTTTCCTCCGTTCTGTGGTACGCCAGGCCTCGTTTCCATTGGCTGTTCCGTCCAAGCCGGTTGGCTCCCGATGAACAGCACGCGTTCCGTTGCCTCCCGATGAACACGATGCATTCCGTGCCTCCCCATGAACACGACTACGACGCAGTTTCTACATTCCAACCCAGCCACGTACACGAGCCCTGGCCGTACATATGCGCGAGTAGGCATTCGGGAGCCCGCCTGTTGTACGTACATGGCCGTATTTACTTTCTTGCACCCTGGCCGCTGTACGTACGTGTACATGCTACGTGCGCGCCTCTATTATGACACGTGCCCTTCCTTACACGGCCACGGTTCATCGCTGCAGCCTGCAGACAGACCGATCGTATGCACGTACACGTTCGCGACCAGAATGACAACGCTAGGTACGCTTCGACCAGGTGGGTCCCGACTGTCAGGCACTTCCTTGCATGTGAAGATGTAGCTGGTGGGTCCCAGTAGTCAGGGGCGAATCTTTTTTTTTTGCCCGTAATATGGACGCACTTCCTTGCATGCGAAGATGTAGCTAGTGGGTCCTAGCAGTTAGGGGGGAAATGTTTTTTTCGTGAAATACGATGGCCCGTCTGGTGGGTCCCTACTGTCAGGTGGAGGAATAATTATTTTGCGCGTAATAAGGAGGCACTTCCTTGCTGCGTCCGTGGACCCAGCTGTCAGCCTCTCCATGTAGAGTACTCTTCCAATGGAAGTCGTTCATTGACCACATTGACCACGCCGCTACGAGAGCACCATGGCGGTGGACAAAGGCGAGGCCTAGGAAGGGGACGACGCGGAGCCGGGGAACACGCGACAGTGGATGCCCACGCGGAGGGGAGTACATGGATTGACTGCTTTGGCTGTAGTGTGAGGCTGCCATCGCTAGAGAATAACAGGAGGTGTGGGTGAGTATAGAGGGATGGCATGGCCAGCGGTGGCAGCACAGCCGGACATGGTAGGCAGGAGCAGGCGGCACGGCCGACGCTTGTTTGGGCGGCTGGAGCAAGAAGACCAGAGGTTGAAGAAGCACTACGGCCGTTGGATGGACACTGTACGGTCACTGGAGCTAGAATCGTTCATATTGACTAAGTTGACAAAGCCCTCCGTCCCCGTCATCTTAGTAGGCCAACAAGTCAGCCTCCCACTATGGTGGATCCTAACTAGCAGGGGGGGTATTCATTTTTTGTGCGTAATAAGGAGGCACTTCCTTGCATGCGAAGATATAGCTGGTGCGTCCGACCTGTCAGCGGGGGAACGTTTTTTCATGAAATACAGAGGCCCTTCCGGTGGGTCCCAGCTATCAGGTGGAGGAATCAATATTTTGCGCGTAATAAGGATGCATTTCCTTGCGTGCGGCCATGGACCCAGCTGTCAGCCTCTCCACATACAGTCCACTTCCGATGCATGTAGACATTGACCACGTTGACCACGCCGTGCCGAGAGCACCAGGGCGGTGGACGAGGGCGAGGCCTAGGAAGGGAACGCCACGGAGCCAGGGAAGACTCACCAGTTGTTTCCCACGCGGAGGGGATTACGAGGGTTTACTGGTTCGACTGACGTCGCCGGAGAATAACACCAGGTGTGGGTGAGTATAGGGATGGCTAGGCCAGCGATGGGAGTACGATGGGGTAGTGAGGCCTGCGTGGCAGCACAGCCGGCCACGAGAGGAGGGAGCAGGTAGTCCCGCTGTCGGTGTCAAAACCGGCGGATCTCGGGTAGGGGGTCCCGAACTCTGCGTCTAGGCGGATGGTAATAGGAGACAAGGGACACGATGTTTTTACCCAGGTTCGGGCCCTCTCAATGGAGGTAAAACCCTACTCCTGCTTGATTAATATTGATGATATGGGTAGTACAAGAGTAGATCTACCACGAGATCAAGGAGGCTAAACCCTAGAAGCTAGCCTATGGTATGATTGTTGTAATAGTTGTTCGTCCTACGGACTAAAACCCTCCGGTTTATATAGACACCGGAGAGGGCTAGGGTTACACAGAGTCGGTTACAATGGTAGGAGATCTACATATCCGTATCGCCAAGCTTGCCTTCCACGCCAAGGAAAGTCCCATCCGGACACGGGACGAAGTCTTCAATCTTGTATCTTCATAGTCTTGGAGTCCGGCCGATGATGATAGTCCGGCTATCCGGACACCCCCTAGTCCAGGACTCCCTCAGTAGCCCTTGAACCAGGCTTCAATGACGATGAGTCCGGCGCGCATATTGTTCGGCATTGCAAGGCGGGTTCCTCCTCCGAATTAATCATAGAAGATTGTGAACACCAGGATAGTGTCCGGCTCTGCAAAATAAATTCCACATACCACCGTAGAGAGAATAATATGTACACAAGTTCAATCTGCTGATGTATTTCGTGGCATGACATCACGCCACTACCAAGCCTTTACTTGAATCGTTTTTATTATACCACCTCGGCGTGTTTAGCAAAGCGGTTTCCTTGGCATGTCTTGTCGAAGCAGAGATCGTGTTCCCCTTATTCCGGGATTCCCATCAATACGGACGTGGGTAACCCAACCGCGCCCGTTGCCACGCCTCCTCTATCGAAGGCGAGTCCCAAACGGTCACGGGGACGGCTCTTGGTGTTCTCCCTCTTTATAATGGGACCAAGGCTCGTTTCTTTTCTTCAATCCTCAATCGAATCTGCCCCTCGCCCCGAGTTCCAACACCCAGAGCCTCAGATTCGAGCGCCTCGGACCTTCAACGAAGTCCGGATCTGACCTAGAGGGCCGGTGGATGCCCTCCTCCGTCACGGAAGAGGACGTGCAAAAGCTGAGAGAAGCCAAGTACTTGACCTACGAGATTTCGCATAGGCTGCCCGCCAAAGGGCAGGCCATTCCCACTCCCGAGCCCCGCGAAAGCGTCGTGTTTGTGTCCCACCTCCATCGGGGTTTAGGCTTCCCGATGGATCCTTTTGTGAGAGGGCTCATGTTTTACTATGGGTTGGAATTCCATGACCTGGCTCCGGAGTCCATCCTCCACATCTCGTCATTCATTGTCATCTACGAGGCCTTCCTCCGCACTACCCCCCACTTCGGTTTGTGGCTCAAAACCTTTAACGTGGAGCCGAAGATGATCGAGGGGCGCCAAGCAGAGTGCGGCGGGGCGGTTGTAAGCAAGAGGGCCGATGCTCCATGGCCCGAGGGCTCTTTCCAGGAGGAGCTCGGCTTGTGGCAACAGGAGTGGTTTTATATTACCGCTCCCAGGGGTAGCAGGCAGAAGCCGCCGCCCATCTTTCGCTCGGGACCTCCACGACGACCGATGTCATGGGTCAACCAAGGGCTCAACTGGGGGCCGTCAAAGGACGTGCCCCTATTGCAAGGCCGTATTCGAAACCTCCAAGCGAGGGAGATCGATCTGGTCGTGGTGATGCAGGTCATGCTGATTAGGCATCTTCTGCCCTGCAAACGACATCTTCTCCGGCTGTGGGAATTCAATCTGGAGGGACCACGAATTCTCCAACACTTCATGGGTATGACACCCATGGAGATGTACAAATTGTTCTTCGGATCACAAGAGGTGTGTCCGGAATTGACCGAGGACGCCGGCCTAAGCTGCAATCGCCCGGATACGCAAGTAAGTAGCTCCGTGTCCGGACATACTGTTCGTTTGCGTTTCTAGGATTTGCTTTTTAACCAATTGTCCTCTGAACAGGAGTGGATAGCGCAAGCAAAACTGATATGGTGTCCGGCCCCCCTCCCGGAGATTGCGCCGGATCCCGTGCTGGTCAGGATGCTGGAGGTTGCGCCTTCAGAGGAAGGCGAAGGGGAGAACAGAGGAATTACCGCCTCTACCAAGGAGGCTTTTGAGAAAGGGGGGATTGAGAATCCCTCCTTCCAAGGGGAGAGGAGGACCGCTTCCGAAAACCCGGAGGCCAAGGCCTCGAAGTGGGGGAAGAGATCTTCACCGGAGGGTCCTGCGTCTGGGGAGGCCCCGGCCGCACTATCTCCCCTAAGGAATCAGCCCTCCAGTGAGCCGTAAGTAGAAAAAAGGGGAGTTTTGTAATAAGGGACATCCCTATTTGTGCTTCTGAGGATAACCCAAGTTTTTACCTTGTAGTTCGGATCTCCGTCCTTCTCAGATGAGCTCGTCTTCGGGGGACCTTCATCCGGAGATGATGGAGAGTGAGACGCCTCCATCTGCCGCACTGTCAGGTGGGGCGGACGACCATGAGGTGTCATCACGAAGGGTATCCCCAGGTCCGGCAGGGCCGAAGAGTTCGGCACCAGCTGGTGTACGGCCGGGGGAGCTAAAGGATCTGCTTGAGAGGGCGTCTATCTCAGAAGATCACCGTACATTGATGAGTATGGTGATTGGAAGAATTTCATCCGCCGAAGGCGGGTTGCACGATGCTGTCAGAAGTTTGCTGGCGGGGTTTGAGGTACGTAAAAATGACATACCTCTTGACAGTTTTGCACATAAAGTGCGCCCTGTATAGATAGTAGCCCTCGATATGTTGTCGAAGGCGACAGCGTGCCGAGGATCATAATCTCAGGTATTAATTCTCGCCTTTCCTACACAGGTGGCGGATAGTCCGGTGGCCAGCCGGACTGATGGAGTTGCTGAACTAAGGCGGCAACTCGACATTGCGGATGCGGACATCGCGCTGGTCAATAAGCGACTTGACGAGTCGCAAGGTAGGTTGTTTCTCCGTGGTCACCTAGTGAGGGAGCCGAAGCTCATTCCTTACAATATGTGTGCTTGATGCAGATGGTGCCGCTGCTGTGGAGGACCTTCGAGCAGAGCTTGCTCGAGCCAAGGAGTAGGCCAGGAGGAGTGATGCGGCTGCCTCGAAGGCGGCCGAAGAGCTAGAAGCCGAAAGGGCTGCTCACTGCCGAAGCAGGGAGGAGATGGCCGAAATGGCCGTGAAGCTGAAAGATGTAACCGACCGCTATGAGCTTCTTGAAAAAGAGTGCCGAGCGGAGCAAGAAAGCCTGAAGAAGGCCACCGCCGAAGCCAAGGATGCCCGTTCTGCAATGAGGGCTATAAAGGAGGAGCTGCATCAGGCCGGAGATATTGCGGCTGGCAAGCCTTTTCTGCTGCGCAGGAGGTTCACAGATCTGAAGTATGCTCAGCTTGGCCAGCTGTGGGGTCCGGAGGATCCTTATATGGATTTAGCGGCAAGTGCGGCAGATGCTGTTGTGCACTTCCGAAGTCAAAAGGATCACGAGACGGAAGAGCTGTTTTGGTCTCAATTCCACAGTCCGGAGCGTTCACTTCCGCTGACCGATCGGTTGGCTGAGTGGGCTGAGCTGAATAGACTGTCCGGACTTGCCATGACGGATATCGTGGCTCATGTCTGGCCGGATAGGCCCAAGCCGAAAAGTTATTTTGGCTTATTGCAGCAATTCCTTGGGGCGGTGCCGCATATCAAGGCGATGAAGCGGTCGGCCTGCATAGAGGGTGCACGGATGGCCTTCGCCCGTGTGAAGACGTACTGGACGGAAATGGATGCCACCGACGTTGCCACCCAGGGTTCGGACGAGAGCCGGTTACCCGCCGAGCACTATTTTGGGGAAGTTCTACGGGGTGCTCGTGCAATAGAGTCGCAGTGCTCAAAGAATGTCATGTTTAAATGATTTCTATGATTTGTAAGACGATATATATAATATAAGTGCTTTTTATACTTGTGCGTTCAAGTATTGAAATATCTCCTGTGCGGCCGTTAATGTATACTGGTGTATAACCTAAAAGATGGCAGTCTTCGGCTTCAGCCCCCACGCACATGGTGCGGGGGTGTTTGCAAAAATAGTGCATTTTCACACTTAATCCAACGTCTTGGTCCTGTGAAGGAGGTGGTAGCGTAGCAAACGAGGCAACCAGACTATAATGCTTTATCACTTTCACTTAGCCATAGGAGTTCGAGGGTGGGGCTACGATATAGCCCCTACGGGCACCACGCTCTCCGAATTCGGGGCGCGTATGTGCCTGACCGGGAAACGGTCCATCGTCAAAGCGGAGGAATTCTAAACATTCCGGTAGTCGATCGAGTGGTTGACCAGTCTCTCACTGTATCATGACAGTCAGTTTTCGGCTTTCTCTACTGAGGTGCTCGCCCGGCCGAACCGGGGCACAATCGCAGTAGTTCTCCTGGTGCCGCGTTAGCCGATGATACGGAACGTAAGGCAGCAAAACACAGGAGCCGGGCAAACCCAACATTTGACCAAAGACATGATTCAGAGCTGATGCATATAAGGCCTAACTCGAGATGCCGAACACTCCCTAAGGTATTCGGTCTTTATGATAACGGGCGGAACAATGCCCTAAGCCCCTAGTGTCCAGGTACAGGCGAGAATTTCTGGCACGGCCGATGCCAAAACGCCAGCCTCCTCGTTGGTTATGGTAAAAAACCGTGGGATATGAATCAACAAGAGACAGTAAGAAAGGTTTACGCAGGGTCTTAATCTGAAAAGAATCCTTGCGACGGGTCCCTGTTGCACGTCTGCGCCTGTGTCTTCGTTGTGCCGTATCCTGGACGGGTGTGCACGTTGTTCATTTGTAAAAAGAGAGGAACTTAGCTTGAAAATAAATCGTGCAAAAAATTTATTGAAAGCAAAGTATGAATGAATGAATAAAGTTGAGCTTTTAGTGGCTCTTTATTGTTTGTACGCGCAGCCCCTTGTGAAGGGGTATGTGGCTAGGGAGCCCCTAGTTTATTTGTGCCGGACTCGTCTAGCCGTGTCCGGGGTCTTAAACGACCTTTTAATGAGATGATGTCGCGTGGACCGGGCATTTTAAGTGTAAGAGACGCGTAGTGCGGTATTGCGTTAAAGCGGGCGAAAGCTTCACGTCCCAATAGTGCTTGATGGCTACTTTTGAATGGGGCGACATGGAAGATTAGCTTTTCGCGACGGAAGTTGTTGGGTGATTCGAACACAACTTCTAGTAGTAATGAGCCCGTGCACTTGGCGTAAGGGCCTGGCGTAACTCCTTTGAAGGAAGTGTGGCTTGGAGAATTTTAGTAGGGTCTATCCCCAACTTGCGGATTGTGTCCGGATATAGCAGGTTTAAATCGCTGCCGCCATCCATTAGGACTTGTGTAAATTGTAGTCTGTCGATTATAGGATCCAATATCAAAGCAGTCCATCCTGCGTTTCAAATACTTCTGGAATAGTCCAGGTGGTCGAAAGTAATTGGTTTTGACATCCAATCTCGGGGTTCCGCTGGGGTGGATCGTGCGACACGTACTTTAGCGGGTGCCGCACTATTGTTCCGTATTATCACATGAAGTGAGTTTACTGTTTTGACTTCTTGTGGGAAAGTCTTTTGTTTTCTGGCGCTCTTCTGGTGGGGTTCGTCGTCATCCTCGCTTGATGCGTCGAGCCCCTCGTGTTCGGTGTTGAGTCGGCCGGACTGTTTGAAGACCCAACAATCTCGGTGGGTGTGGTTTGCAGGCTTCCCGGGGGTACTGTGGATTTGGCATATCCGATCAAAAATTTTGTTTAAGTTGGATAGCTCGTCACTGTTGTCCTTAAGAGGCAGTGTTTTGTTGTTCGGTCGCGAGCTTTTGAATCCGGTGTTGACCGCCGTGTTCTTTGGGCTCTTTTCTTTATTTCGGCGCTGGTCCTTCCTACGCCGTGATTTTCCGTTTCCATCTCTAATCTCGGATGTACTCAGGTCGCTGGTGCTGCATCTTGCTAGCCAGCTGTCTTCCCCTGCGCAAAAGCGGGTCATGACTCTTGTTAGCGCGGCCATTGTTCTTGGCTTTTCCTGGACGATGTGTCTGGCGAGCCATTCATCTCGGACGTTATGTTTAAAAGCTGCTAAGGCTTCGGCGTCCGGACAGTCGACTATTTGGTTCTTTTTGGTGAGGAACCTGTTCCAGAATTGGCGCGCTGATTCTCCGGGCTGTTGGGTTATGTGACTTAAATCGTCTGCATCTGGAGGGCGGACATAAGTCCCCTAAATATTTCCTCTAAACGCATCCTCGAGCTCTTCCCAACTTCCAATGGTATTTTCTGGGAGGCTTTTGAGCCAATGCCAAGCTAGACCTTTGAGCTTGAGGGGCAGATATTTTATGGCGTGGAGATCGTCTCCTCTAGCCATATGTATGTGCAGGATGTAATCCTCAATCCAGACTCCGGGGTCTGTTGTTCCGTCGTATGCCTCTATGTTTACGGGCTTGAACCCTGCTGGAAATTGATGATCCAGCACCTCATCGGTGAAACATAGTGGGTGTGCGGCGCCCCTGTATTTGGGTGTGCCGTTGTCTTCGAACACTCGGCGTGTTGTGTTTCTTCCTGGGGCCCTCTTTTTTGGCCCATAAATGGACCTGACCGGGCCATCTGTTTTGCGAGGATCATGTGCCGGCTTGTGTGCGGCGCCACTTGTCGCTCTTGGCCTGTTACCTGGTCGTCTATCCGGCCAGGCAGCCTCTTTGCTTCTTGACTGTGGGGGCTCTACGGCCTCCTCGTCGAATTCAGGCAGCAGCTTGCGCTTTGGGTAGCTCTTTGTTTGGTGGTTGTTGCCATATTTGTCCGCGGTCTTGAATACTTTGCTCCATCTCATTCTGAGTATGTCTTCCGCTGTTTTGAGCTTCCGTTTCTACTTCTTCAGACTTCTTGAAGTGGCGACGAGCCTTTTGTGAAGGTTCTTATGTTCCGGTGGTGTGTCCGGCGTGAGATCGTCTGGACTATTGTTTTCGCCGGGAATGGATTGATTATCCGATTTATCCTGTTCGGATGGTTGCTTGGTTGCATGTTCGTCGCCCACTGGTTTTCCATGCTCTATGGCTGGGTCATTATGAGTGATGTTGTTGTCGAGGCGGGACTTAGGGCGGCGCTTGCGTCGCCGTTTTGGTTGTTTTTCGGGGGAGTTATCCTTCGTCGCGTCCCGTTGTTCCTCGTTATCGCTTCCTTTTGGGGTGTCCACCATGTATACATCATGAGTTGAGGTGGCTTTCCAGTGCTCTGTATGCGCTGGTTCTTGGTCGTCTCCGGCATCGTCGTCCATACCGTCGATGTCTTCGGAGTCGTAGTCTAGCATGTCGGTTAGATCGTCGACAGTGGCTGCAAAGTGGGTGGTGGGTGGGTTTTGAATTTCTTCGTCGTCCGCATCCTAACCGTCCTGACCGCAGTCCGGCCAGGGCTCTCCTGATAACGAGAGACGTTTTAGCGAATTCAGAATGTCGCCAAAGGGTGAGTGCTGAAAGATGTCCGCGGCGGTGAACTCCATGATCGCCGCCCAATCGGATTCGATTAGTAGGGGCGCATGAGGTTCGGAGTCTGGCACCTCAGAGTCACGAGCTTTACAAGGGACAAGGTCAGTGTTCGGCTCCATCATCGTAGAGATTGCATTTCCCGAGGCGGCGTCCAGCCACCTGTCCTTGATCTGCGCGGTCGACTCCGAACTAGGGGTCGGAGCGGACTCATGTGCGGCTTCCAGGGCACTATCCGGCGGCAGAGCTAAATCATGCCCATCATGACAGTGCGGCACGCTCGGCTGTGGTTCGAATCCATCGAAGATCAAGTCTCCGCGGATGTCGGCCATGAAGTTTAGGCTTCCAAATCTGACCTGACGGCCAGGGGCGTAGCTTTCGATCTGCTCCAGATGGCCAAGCGAATTGGCCCGCAGTGCAAAGCCGTCGAACACGAAGATCTGTCCGGCGAGAAAAGTCTCACACTGGACTTCATTGTTGTTGATTGAAGAATCCATCAAGCCTATCGGTGACGACACAGAGGAACTCTCAATGAAAGCACCAATGTCGGTGTCAAAACCGGCGGATCTCGGGTAGGGGGTCCCGAACTCTGCGTCTAGGCGGATGGTAACATGAGACAAGGGACACGATGTTTTTACCCAGGTTCGGGCCCTCTCGATGGAGGTAAAACCCTACTCCTGCTTGATTAATATTGATGATATGGGTAGTACAAGAGTAGATCTACCACGAGATCAAGGAGGCTAAACCCTAGAAGCTAGCCTATGGTACGATTGTTGTAATAGTTGTTCGTCCTACGGACTAAAACCCTCTGGTTTATATAGACACCGGAGAGGGCTAGGGTTACACAGAGTCGGTTACAATGGTAGGAGATCTACATATCCGTATTGCCAAGCTTGCCTTCCACGCCAAGGAAAGTCCCATCCGGACACGGGACGAAGTCTTCAATCTTGTATCTTCATAGTCTTGGAGTCCGGCCGATGATGATAGTCCAGCTATCCGGACACCCCCTAGTCCAGGACTCCCTCACCCGCCGGCACTTGTTTGAGCGGCTAGAGCAGGAAGAGCAGAGATTGAAGAAGCACGACGGCCGTTGGATGGACATCCAACAGTCACTGCTTGTGCGTTAACCTTTTTTTAGGAAAGCCTCAAATATGTGGAAAACAGCATACAACCCATCTGCCATTATTTCTAATAATTTATAGCCCATTTGCTAATTCTTAAGGTTTTTTTGGAGCCCATATTCTTTTTGTTAGCATTACAGCCCATATTGTGGCCACGGTTAAAAAATTATACGAAATTTTGCATATTTCGGTGCGGTTCGAACTGTTTTTAATCCCGAAATTTTGAGTCACATTCAAATAGATTTTAAAAATAAATGTATATCAATATAAAATCCAAAAAAATGTCCATGCATAACAATCAATGCAATTTAAAATCTCGAAATGAAAAAAAGGAAACTAATTGCCGGTTTGATGTGTTCTAAAAATGTACAACCCATTTCTCATTACTGATAGGCCATTTTCTCGGCCAACCGAATGAAGCTCTCCTCGTCTTGAAATATTTGCAGCCCAACAGGCCTGATAAAGAGACTTACTTGACAAATCACAAAAAACTGGGCTAGCCATTTTCAGAAACAAAAAAAATTACTGGGCCAGTATGTGGTAAACATAAAAGAAAAGGTTGTCTAGACAGGCCAGAGTGCCCCGCACAGCCCAGTTGACACCCTGCTTCCGTCTCAAAAACAAATTAGATAAATGCCACTAAAATTATGTCGATTCATAAAAATGCAACTGCAATTTCCAAACTTTGAAAAATGCCACTGCAATTTTTGCAAACTTTGAAGAGAGCCACCGCAATTTTTGCAAACTTTGAAAAACGCCACTCCAGACTTCGAAAAATGCCACTGGAAATGGCATTTTTGAAAGTTTGGAAATTCCAGTGGCATTTCTCGGAATCACAAGATTTGGAGTGGCATTTATCAAATTATCCCAAAACAAAAATAACTGGGCGAGCTGCTGGGTCCCTGGTGTCAGCCGCTTGTTGTGCAATTCTCTCATTTATTGACTACGTTGACAATGGCATGGGACCCAGATGTCGGAAATCCATTAGGAGGAGCCATTTTTTTATTGGCTTCAAATAAGGAGGCACTTGCTTGCGTACTGCCATGACCTTGGTGGGTCCCTGTTGTCATCCTCTCCACGTACAATCATCTCCTAATTGTGTATGCGTCAACCCAGTAGGCCCACAAGTCAGCCTCTAAACCCGTGGCGGACAAATACAACCCATTTAAAAAAATTAACAGCCCATTGCATACGTTCAAACGGAAAGTTCAACATTCAGAGTAAAGTAACAGGTCTGATCCAGATATAGAGTACTGAACTTCCATGTTGACAACCATCATAGCCAAGTTAACTATCTACTCCCACTAATACTCTAGTAGTGTACAAGTACTAACTTACTCTTAGCTAACTAGACGATGCCGTCCGCCATCTGCGGTACACGCTAAACACCGGTACTGGCATACTCCGCCTCGCCTCGGACTTGCCAGAGGTGTGATAGGGCGCATTGCTCGCGCGTGTTGGCCCTTTCCATGTTGGCATGGTCCACCGAAGCTTCGGCTTCTAAGCAGGAAACCCACTTGACGAGCTGGTAGTAAAATTCAGCGTCGCGAATGCGTGCGTGCCCGACAGCCTCTAGGGCTATTTGTCGGGCACCGGCCTCCATGTAGTCGGCCCAGTTGCGGGCGCTCTGCTCGCGACTCAGAGCGTCGGTGCGCTGCTGCTCCATGTCCCGCTGGCGGCGCAAATTGGTGATGCGCTACTCCTCCACCAGGCGGTCGCGCTCCAACAACTCCTCATACTCCACATTGCCATCTAAAGACCGATAGAATGCCTCCTCCCTCCGTCTGCCTTCCGGTGAAAAAACAAACACTAGTTCTAGCAGTGACCGCCTCCGGCGTCGCCTATCGCGGATGGGCGGGGGCATGGCGGATGTGGCGAGAGCGAGGATAAGTGGCGAATGATGTCGGGCCGGTGGGGGCTTATGAGGATAGGGCGAGTTGGGTTATGATGCCATCGGAGAAGCCCAGGAAACAGTAATTATAGGTGGAAGGTAGGCGAACCAGCGTGTCACGGGAAACGCGATGGTCATCGCGGTCATCGGAATTCAATGCATAAGCAGGCATGGCTTAGCGCGCCAGCTTGCTGTGGAAAACGAGAAAAAACTAAAATTAGGACTGTGCCGTCCCATCTCGTCAGTGGTGCGGCCCGTCCGTGCTGGGTCGCACGCGGGTATGACAGACGAGTGCACTCAAATCATCGACATGAGGTACTCCCTCCTTGTCAAAAATGATTCCACCACTCATCATCTACCTTGGTAGGTGAGATTTTTGAATTAAGCCCTGCAAACCGGAAAGGAGGTAGTACGTGCGTGATCAGCTATTTATTCTGTAGGATCGAGTAGGTCATTTTTTGAATTGAACCCTGCAAACTGGAAAGGAGGTAGTACGTGCGTGATCCTCTATTTATCCGTGTAGGATCGAGTAGGTCGGATAGGGTACGTGTAGGATCGAGTAGGTCAGATGGTGTACGTGTAGACTGCATTAGCTGATGAACGTTCGTTGGGAGATAAGGCATTGGTGAACGTTTTTGCTGGCAGTTTCTTCAGATTCGCATGGCATTTTCTTCAGAGCAGCTTGTCAGTTTCTTCAGAGGTAGGCATTTTTATTCAAAAAACTCTCACTTCGGATCTTGCATTGCAACTAAAACTGCCAGGAGCGCATTAGTAGGCTAGCTAGTGACCGGTCGGTAACTTGTAAACACTGAGCGAACAGAAACAAGGAACTGTTAGTAACTTGTAAACACTGAGAACACATAAATAAGGATCATGTTGTGCACGGCAGTAAGAGCCGATCCGTTCGAAATGTTCACATGAGACTCACAGGCCTAGCATTGTAATATGTTCACATTAGTAGCCCAAATACAAAACCAACTAGTACGATTCCCATACATAAGATTAACATGTTAATGCATCTCAATGATTCACATATCATATACAAATATGTAGCTCCAAAAGCAAAGATCTAGAAAAAACATCTGTTCTTCCTACTAACATGGATGCTTCTCTTGGCCAACATTTAGTATAGAGTGAAAGACACATTTGTTTATGAAGTCTACAATTCCTCTTGCAAACGTAAGTGGTTTCACCAACAGCTGGAACCATGAGAATGAACCACACATGATGGAGGAACATCCACTGCAATATGATTTGGTGTTCTCTCGATCACACGACGAGACTATTTTCGGAATACAAACTCTAAGTTAGGCAAAATGATGCCCATTGTATAATCAGACCAAAGCAATGAAGCACCTAGTGTTGGCCAATAAATAGTACATTACTACTTTTCTGCAGTCCATGAAGTGACTATCTAATCTTTCTATGTCTATTTTCAAATGGCACTACATGCAATGACTATACTATTCTCTTGTGCAGTTCAACCAAAATTGCGGTCACTTTGTTTGTTTGCCAAATAGCAACGGGTAGACATCTCTGTCTGCACAAATATCATGCAGCTAGTAAACATATACCCCACCTTGGATTTTTGGTTTAAACACGTCTCTTCCGCTTAGCATCTGTCATGTTTTGCACTGGACAATTTGATACAGTCATATTTTGCCCTGGACAATTCCAAACTGAATTGATTTGCTCATTCCAAGCAGAAATATAGCGCCTATTCTTCATTAGACCAAGGATATCCATGTTTGCAGTGATGGAAGAGGTGAAATCGATACAACCGAAATTGAGCATCCAATCATTGAACCCTGTCCTGCACCTCCAATGTAGGCTTGCCCTGCCAATAAATTCACATGCAAACCACTAGTATTACTATCTAATGACAGTACAAAAAGAGTAGCAAGATAGTAGCAAACCATGTACCTTCGTAATGAACAGCTCATAGTGCCACCAATTGGATATTAGGTTTGGAAGAAAACATGCTCCTAATGTTGAACCATTTGGACTTTTTGTGCAGTTCCACTAAAATCGAGCATCCCTGTTTGCATAGATATTGAAAGTGTGATTGCTATAAAAGTGGCACTAGTTGAAGCATATGTCGGATATCGGGTGCCGACAAAACCCTTAAGGTTTGAACACTGGGGTGCGCACGAACATCTCTCCCTACCAAAACACGCCCTCAGCCTCGTTGCGATTTATAAGCTAGCACGATGAACAACACAAGAGACACAAGATTTATACAAGTTCGGGCCACCATTGTGGTGTAATACCCTACTCCTGTGTGTGGTGTGGTGGATTGCCTCTTGGGCTGATGATGAACAGTACAAGGGAAGAACAACCTCGCGAGGAGAGGTGTTCTTGTGCTTGGTGGTGTGCTTGGGGAGGAATCGATCCGTCTCCGTTGCCTCTAGATGAGATGCCTTCTACTATGGTGGGTAGCCCTATTTATGGAGGCCCTGGTCCTCTTCCCAAATATTGAGCTGGAAGGGATCCAACAACGGCCATTTTGAAAGGGGACAGCTAGTACAAGCTATCCTGACTAAAGGTCGTCTTTGCCTGCCAAAGGCACTGGTGGTGACGCCGTCTTGGGCTCCATGGTGACCTTCGTCCTGCCGTCCTGCTGGTCTTGGTCTTGTTGCACCGATAAGGATACCCTTGCCTACTGCTTCGGTACTCCGCGCCCGCGCTTGCCCCCTTTGCACCAAAGAGGAAACGAGGACACTGCACGGGCTGGCGCCCACCTGGCGCCCGCCTGGTCTTGATCGTCATGGCTTGCGTCATGTGCACCTCACGAGGTACCCCTTGCCTTGATCTCTCAGCCTCCTTGCGAGCCTTCCTGGTGAGGCCGTCCCTCAGGAGGCCTTGTGTCATCCGCCCCGTGAGGCTTGGCCCCTCGCGAGGGTCTTGAGCGCTTGGTTGATGAAGACGGGCCATACTAGGCCACTGGTTGAGCCACGCTGCAGGCCGCAGGTAGGCAAGTCTGGGGACCACCATTCCCAGAACGCCAACAGTAGCCCCCGGGCCTAAGGCGTGCTCGTACTTGGCTTAGCAGCGAAGCCAAAGGGCAAGTGCGGAGCGCCACGGGCCCCAACAGCCTGCGGCCTTGGTTGCTGCGTGGAGACTGATTGGACGTGGGCATCTTCGCTTCTCCATGCTGCCTCGGCAACTACCCAACTGACAAAAGGCTGGCGCGGGCAAGGCTTGCCTTCATTGCTTTCCTTAGTCTTGCTCCAGATCCCCTTCCTTGCTTCCTTGCTTCCGAAATCTCCAGATCCCACTCTACTCCTCCCCTTTCAGCGAGTGATGGCACCTCGCAAGGTCAAGGTCGATGCGCTACCGGCTTGGTATTCGCCGGCCCTGGATGCCCCCAATATGTCGGAGAAGAATCTTGCCGCCACGCGCCTGATGACGGTGGTGGAGGGCAGCGAGATGGGGGAGACCGAACTCCGGGCTGGCTCTGCCAAGCCGGAGGCTAAGGGGAGCACCTTCTACCCCCTCTTCATGAACGCCATCGTCGCCGGCCTGGTTCCTCCCTTCTCCGACTTCTTCTACGCCATCCTCCACCATTACAGGTTGCAGGCCCTTCATCTCCATCCCAACTCTATTCTCCTTTTGTCGATTTTCGCCTACTACTAAGAGGCGCATGTTGGGGCGATGCCGTCCGTGGCTCTGCTGCGCCACTTCTTCTCCCTCCGAATCAACAGCGAGCACACCTTGGCGTGCGCCAACTTCGTCACGTACGCTAAGGCCAACGCGATCTCGAAGACTGGGAAGAGGGTCGACAACTTCCGGAGCAAGTGGGTCATGGTGGATGCTAGATGTGTCCACCCCTGGTTGGTGTTGCCAAGGGAGGCGCCCTAGCTTGATGAAGGGTGGTCTCGCACGAAGCTTGCCGACGACCGGGCGTAGTTGGTGCTGGAGAAGATGAACACCGACTTGAAGCCGGGCAACGTGAAGGCGGTGAAGCTGATGGGGGCCACACTCCTGAGGGAGTGTCTTACGCAGTGGGTGGCTCTGCTACAGGCGCACCCGCGCCCCTTATGGATGCTTGGGGGTGCAGACGACAAGCTCCGCCTGAATCCGGTAGCTCTGGCTGATGATGAACTGGCCTCAGCTCTTCGCCTCTTGGTTGGAGACGACCAGGAAGGCCTGGAAGGTGCCCCTACCCCTTTGTTCCTTCGTGAGGACCGGGAACAGGTGGTGGCTGCTATGCCCACCTTTGATGGCCGCGGCCTGGTGCCGGCGGCGCCTCCTGTGGCCCAGGGGGCAACGGCGCCGGTGGACGTGTCTTCAGGTGACTCCCATAGGGGAGGAGAGGGAGAAGAGGAAGAGGAGCACGACTCGGAGGCGACCTTTGAGGGGGCGGGGGAGACCTCTCCCCCGTGCAGGTCCAACATCCTCCGCACCTTGCCGGACGACGACGAGGCTGACTCCACGCGGGAGGAGGGGAATCCACCCGCGATCCCAAAGAAGGACAGGTCGGCGCTGATCTGCCGAGAGGCTGCTTCTGCCCAGGCGCCTCCTGGAGCCGCCTCCAGCCCTTCTGCTGCGCCTTCTTCCGCTCCTGGGCCTCTTGCAGCTGCGCCCCAGGCCACGAGGCTCTCGGGCTTCAAGCTCGGCAAGAGGACGGTGAGCTATGCCGCGATAGACCAGTAAGTGCTCGAACTCCATCTTGTTCTTGATTATGCTGCCGGGGCTTGACATTCTCCATCAATTGGTTAGGCTGTCGCTTGCGGCGAAGAAGAAGAAGGGGGACACAGTGACTCCATCTGGGGAAGATTCATCTGCCGCGGCTGCTCCTTCGTCTGCAGGAAAGGGAGGCGACGACGTTCGCACCTCCCCTGCCCGATCATCCTCGCGAGGCCTGGAGGAGCGCCCTGGCGGGGTGCCAGCCCCCATGGCCCCACTGGCTCCGGAGGTGTCAGTGCCTGATGCTGTTGCTGAGGTACCCAAGGCTCAGGAGCCCCCAGTCTCCCGAGTCGTGGCTATGCTACCACCTCCTCCTCCTGCGCTGCTAGTTCCGGGTTCTTCTGCCTCCTCTGCTGTCTTGGACCGTGCCCTTTCCGAGTTGGGCCAGCTGTGAGAAGACCTCCAAGGCACCGACTCCCACCTGGTAGCCGGGTGCCTGGACCTGGTCTCCGGCTAGATCCATTCTGACGTCTCCGTCCGAGCGGCACTGAGGTGGGCCGCGTCAGCCTCTGAGGAGGAGAAGGAGGCCACCGCCCAGGCCACGGCCGCTTGCGAGGCGACACTGAAGGATGCCGCGGTCGCCTAGGGCCACTGCATGGCACTGGAGGCCGAGCTGCAGGGTTTGCGCAACGAGCGCGCTAAAGTAGTTCGCGACCGCCAGGCGAAGGAGGAGAAGATGAAGGCTCAGGAGGACGCCGTCAGGGACCGTGACACCGAGCTGACGCAGTTTGCGGAGTCACAGACCGTCGAGCGCGGCCGGCTAGAGGCGCTGGAGCAGAAGTTGAGGGCGGAGAGGGCCGAGCTGTACGCCAAGGCGAAGGTCCTGGATGAGGACCACGTAGCCTTCGCACTCCTTTAGGAGAGGTCTGGCAAGGCACTGAAGACGCTCTACGAGAATGGCTTGGAGAAGCCGCTGGCTGGCGCCGAGGACAGCCCCGCCCAGCTGCTCCCCTTCTTGGTCGAGGCGCTCGTGGAAGTCATGAGCGGTGTCGGCCCCATGGCCGAGGTGGAAGCTCGCGTCCTTTCTTCTATGGTGCTGATGCGCATCTTCAGCCACGTCCACCTTCACGACCCTGACGCCAATCTTGACGAGCTGCTGGAGCCCGTGGACAGCAAGCACTTTGCCACCGCTGCTGAAGCTGTGAAGAGCCAGGTGGAAGCCTTGTTGGGGAAGTTTCGTGCCTTTGCTAATGCGCCCACGGCAGGTGCTGCTGATCCTGCGACCCCGGGAGGTGGAGCTAGTGAGGGCAACACCACCACGGGGGTGGAGCCCCTGGCGAATGACGGTGTTGTCCAAGGGTGATCTTCTCGCGGCTTCTTTCCTGTTTTAACTCCTGCAATGTGCACCATGCCTCGTGGAGGCGTTTAAACTTGCTTTTGGTATTGTGAAGACAATTATGGTTTGTAATATTTGCTCCGGGATTTGCTTCGAGATTTTGCGGCTTCCTTCCTATTTGCTTTATGTTTTACGTCGGCAGAGCCCGGCCACGCGCATACCTCAACTGCTATTGGCCCCGACCGGATCACCAGGATGGAACCAAGGAGTGAGGGGCTACGTGACAAGTTAGGCTCCTGAGTCACGATGCTCAGGAGTCCCCCTTGACGCACAAACAACAAATAGGGAGGGAACATAATCATTCTACGACGGCAGAGCCCGGCCCCGTGCATACCTCAACCGCCGTTAGCCCCGACTAGGACGGGACTAAGGAGTGAGGGGTTACATGACCATTTAGGCTCCTGAGTCGCGATGCTCAGGAGTCCCCCTTGACGTTCAAACGACCTTCATACCTTGGCTCCGCTCGAGGAGGAGCGCGCGACGACCAGGTCCGAGGGACCTGGCTGGGTGGCGTGCACTCGGGCGTGACCCGGGCGCAGCCCCCGTGTCCAGCCCCCTCGTGCGATGCTCCTGAGGGGAGGTGTTGCGATGAGGCCGGACACTGAGCTCTGTGCTCCCTGAGGTTGATACGGCTGTGGGCCGCCCTCAGTTGTTTATCACCAGCACGGAGCATAGCGCTTCCGTATGTGTACGGGCATAGCCGCTCCTCGGCAGTGTCGTCAGTCAGCGCGGAGCTTGGTGCTTCCACTGGTGCGTGGGAGGGGGGGCCCTCCAGGAGGAGCCCCCGGGGCGTGTACAGCCCCGCCCTGGCACGTGGATTGCACGGCAGGGCTAGACGAGGTGTATATGGGCACTCGTGAGCCAAAGCGGGACTCATGAGGCCCTACCTCAAGGCGGGTTGCACCTGGTCTTGGATCTTTGACAGCTGTGTGTTCCTGTGAGATGGTTAGATACAAATGCTCTATGTCCTCAGGTCCCGGCCCTCGAGCGAGCTCAGCCGCCGCTGGTATGCCAGGTCGCGATGCCGTGGACAAGGCCAGGGGGTGAGGGCTGGAGAGCCAGTAAGAGCTCCGGAGTCACAATGCTCAGGAGCCCCCCTTTTAGCACGCAAGCGATTTGCATGAGAGAGAGAGAGGAGGCCCGTGGTGGGCGACAGGTGATAATCACAGGCAGGTTAAGCATGAAAGGCAGATCAGCTTAGGCAAATGCAGAAGGGATACATGCCACTGGGTCAGGCCCGAGCGGCTTGGGGATGATGCAGCCTGAGGGGCACCCCCAGCAAGGTAAACTAAAGACACAAGCAAAAGGGATACATGCCGCAGGGACGGAGCCATGCGGCCTGGGAATGATGCAGCCCTGAGGGCGCTCTCAACTGAAATGAACTTGGAAGATGTCACTTGGTCCCATTATAGAGGGGGTGTTGGAGTAGCTGAAGATGCACAGTGAAGAGGCTGACCCTCACGAGCCACCGGAGCCCCGAGCCTAGGGAGGCTCTGGGGTTCCAGGCGGTTCCTCGAGGACCATCTCCATCTCTACTAGGACCACGTGATGCCTGGCCTCCTGAGCCACCAGAATGCTCCGCAAGTGACACTGGAAGGTGGCAGTCGTGTTCGGTAGGCCGAAAGGCATGCTAATGTAGCTATGCAATGGACCCTCGCATTGTCCCACGCGCAAAGGCCAGAGCACTCCTGAGACGCGGCTCGGTTGAGCCCCGAGACATCGATGCAGACGCACAGCCCACCATCCTCGCCTAGATGGGGAGCCACGCCAGGCAAACAATGATCTCCGCGTATAGCTCTTGCTTCCTGAAGCTCCTGAGTGGTCTTGATGATGAAATCCTGAGGGCTGGGCTTTCCATGCCTTGTGCCTTCCCGAGGGAAATGTGCTACGAAGCATGCCTCCAAGTGGTGCCCGAACGCCTCCCTCGTGATTTTGGCAAAGTCTGAGGCCCTCCAGAAGAGAGCCCCCGAGCCCTGCCCGAGGAGGGTGTCGGGTGCGCCTTCCTATGCTATGGAAGGAGGCACCCCTTGCACGGGTGCGGACCCTGATGCGGAACCACCTGAGATGCCAACCTCCGAGGCCTTGTGCTAAGTGACGTCTTCTTCTTCTTGGGGACTGCCTCAGGAGGGTTCTCGCCCTTGCTGTCCAGGTCCTCGATCAACACAGCTTGGAAGGTGCGCTCGAGGGAGCACACCACATCTTTCTCTTCGTAGGGGACTGTGATGATTCCGCCGCCTCTTGGCATCTTGAGGATGTTGTAACCGTGGTGGGTCACCGCCATGAACTTGGCCAGGGCTGGATACCCGAGGATGGCATTGTATGGCAGGCAGATGTGGGCGACGTCAAAGTCAATGAGCTCAGTGTGGTAGTTGTTGCGCTGTCCGAAGGTGTCAGGGAGGCGGACCTGCCCTATCGGGGTGGTGGAGCCGGCAGTGACTCCTGAGAAAGGCTTGGTAGGCTAAAGTTGATCATATGGCACTTGAAGGTTGCCGAACGTCTCCATGGACAGGACGTTAAGCCCTGCGCCGCCATAGATGAGGGTCCTGGTGACTTGCACGTTGTTGATGACTGGGGAACAAAGCATTGGGAGGACGCCAGCTGTAGCCGCACACTTGAGTTGATCTGCTGAGCTGAAAGTGATGGCACACTTGGACCACCTGATCGGGCGCGTGGCCTCAAGCCTGGGGAGGACTGCATTCACCTCGCGAGCGAACTGCTTGAAGATGCATTGAGAGGCTGGGGCCTGAGCTCCGCCCAAGATGCAAGCGATAGCACGTGGCTCCTGGAAGCCCCCAGCCCCCTCATCCTGGTGATGGTCGTCATTCCTTCTTGGCGGTGGCGGCAGAGGAGGAAGGCCTGTGTTGCCCTGCGAGCGGTCCTCGCGAGGCTGATCCCTCCAGGCTCCCTCGCGAGGCTGGTCCTGCCAGCGATCCTCACGAGGTCAGTCATGCCACTCCTGGCGAGGGCCACGGTCGTCCCATCGTCCTCCGCCTCGTCCTCTTCCTTGTCCGTAGCCCCGGTCGTTGCGCTCGGGGCGTCGACCGAAGTGTCCTTCTCGAACAACCCTGAGCTCTTGGCATTCGTTGGTGTTGTGGGTGTGGAGGTTGTGGTAGGCGCAGAACGGTCGGCTGCCCTTGGACGACTCCGTCTGGTCCCTGCCGCGCTTCATGTCTGGTTCTTCTGCAAGCATGGCTGCTCCTTTGCGCTTCATGTCCTTGGCCTTGGCCTTCTTTTCTTCTGGGTCGGCAGCTGGAAGCTCGAGGAGGGAGAGGCGTCCTTCCTCAGCTCTTGCGCACTTGGTTGCTAGGTTGAACAACTCCAGGGATGTGCACAGCTCCTCGTGGATGGTGAGCTCCTCCTTCATCTTGACATCGCGGACGCCATCAGAGAATGCTGAGATGATGGCCTCGTCCATCACCTTGGGGATCTTGAGGCGGGCGCTGTTGAAGCGCTGGATGTATTTCTGCAGGGTCTCTCCAGGCTGCTGCTTGATGCAGCGCAGGTCACCCACGGCCGGGGGGCGGTCGCGAGTGCCCTGGAAGTTGGCGATGAAGCGGCTACACATCTCGTCCCAGGAGGAGATCGAGCCGGGAGACAGGTTCAGGAGCTAGGTGCGGGCACCATCCTTGAGCACCATGGGAAACCAGTTCGCTATGACCTTCTCGTCTCCGTTGGCCGCCTCGATGCCCAGCTCGTAGAGCTGCAAGAACTCCGTGGGGTCGGCAGTACCGTCATAGCGAGGAGGCAGGTCCGGCTTGAACTTACCCGGCCAGGCGACACTGCGCAGCTCGATGGTGAAGGCACGGCAACTTGCTGTGGCCACCGGAGCCCTTTGCTGACGCGGGGCCTTCTCTTGGTGGTACCCGTGCGCTGCCGCCTGGGGCAGCACGGGGTCTTGGTGCGCTGGTGCAGGGACGCGGTCTTGTCGTGCTGGTGCAGGGAGCACGTGAGCGCCTTCTTGAGGTCGAGGGATTTCTTGGCAGCTTCTTTCTTGTCGCGCGGGCGCTGGATGCGGTGGGTCACGTCCAGGGGTCGCACGCCTTGGAGCCAGGGCACCGTCTTGGGGCGGAGGTGGTGGAGGCGCTCCCTGAGCCGCGTCGCCCATGCCTGACGGAGGGCGAGGCAGCGAGAGGGACAACGCGGGAGAGCCCCCTGCGATGCTGACGAGCTCGGTGATGCGAACGAGCCACTCTTCGTAGAGGTCGTCGATGGGGCAGTAGTGCAGGAGCTCACGTGCGAGGAGCAACGCGTCCTGTGCGACCGTGGGGGCACAACGAGCATGAGACGACGAACCAGCTGGGGTCAGCGACGGAGTGGCGGTGCGGCCTTCCCGCCGCACCGAGGGGTGCAGCGAAGATGCTTGCTGCTCGTTCCCCGCCGGGCTGGTGACAGCGTTGGCGGCAGGCGACGAAGAACGGCAAGGAGGCCCACTGACGGGAGCCGTCTGGGTGACGCGGGCAGCGAGAGTAGCTTGGCGCTCGGCGCGAGCTCGGCGAGCGTCTTCCATGGATGCGACGAAGCGATGGGACACATATCGGCGGAAAAATATTTCGGCGCACCCCTACCTGGCACGCCAAATGTCGGAATAGGGTTCCCTTAAGGTTCAAACACTGGGGTGCACACGAAGATCTCTCCCTACCGAAACACGCCCTCAGCCTCGCTGCGATCTCTAAGCTAGCACGATGAACAACACAAGAGACACAAGATTTATACAGGTTCAGGCCACTGTTGTGGTGTAATACCTTACTCCTGTGTGTGGTGTGGTGGATTGCCTCTTGGGCTGATGATGAACAGTACAAGGGAAGAACAACCTCGCAAGGAAAGGCGTTCTTGTGCTTGGTGGTGTGCTTGGGGAGGAATCGATCCTTCTTCGTTGCCTCTAGATGAGATACCTTCTACTGTGGTGGCTAGCCCTATTTATAGAGGCCCTGGTCCTCTCCCCAAATATTGAGCGGGAAGGGATCCAACAACGGCCATTTTGAAAGGGGATAGCTAGTACAAGCTATCCTGACTAAAGGTGGTCTTCGCCTGCCAAAGGCACTGGTGGTGACGCCGTCTTGGGCTCCATGGTGACCTTCGTCCTGCCGTCCTGCTGGTCTTGGTCTTGTTGCACCGATAAGGAAACCTTTGCCTGCTGCCTCGGTACTCCGCGCCTGCGCTTGCCCCGTTTGCACCAAAGAGAAAATGAGGACGCTGCGCAGGCTGGCGCCCACCTGGCGCCCGCCCGGTCTTGATCGTCATGGCTTGCGTCATGGGCACCTCGCGAGGTACCCCTTGCCTTGATCTCTCCGCCTCCTCGCGAGCCTGCTTGGTGAGGCCGTCCCTGAGGAGGCCTTGTGTCGTCTGCCCCGCGAGGCTTGGCCCCTCGCGAGGGTCTTGAGCGCTTGGTTGATGAAGACGGGCCGTACTGGGCCACTGGTTGAGCCATGCTGCAGGCCGCAGGCAGGCAAGTCTGGGGACCCCCGTTCCTAGAACGCCGACAACATAGACTCACAAATATAAGCATTCCAATTTCTTAATGGGAAAATGTAGCAAGACTGTTTGTAACCACCTATTTGAAGGAATAAATAAGGCAACAACGACTGATGTCAGGAAGGCAAACACAGTTTTTTCTAAAAAATTGAACCATTCATGACCTTTCCTCTTCTTTTAAGCATATTTTGTGCAGTTCAACTAAAATAAAATGGCATCACCGCCTTAACAATTCAGTGACACTGTACAAAAGGAAATGACTTAACATTACATCATGATGTCAGGTATGTAGTCGATAGGCATTAGAGACAAACATACAAACCTCCTCCGATAACATAATGAACATTAATTTTAACAAAGGTGTGACTAGCTTTACCGGGATAATTTGAGTGAACTCTACACCCTCTGTTCGTCAATATAAGACATTTTCCCAGTTCAATTTAATGTACCCAAACGTCTAGTACTTAGAAAAACAAGTAGTATTTTTCTTGAGCACATATCTGGGAAAGCTTGCCACACTTTATATATGTCCATACGCTAATGCAACACCATTCGAATAGTACAAATATACACTAATCCAGTGGCTAGTGCAACAGTAGAGTAGTTATTTTATTACAGGGTATAGTATAATGGTTTTACTGAACAGATTTCCATAAGCTCTAGCACCGGAAGATTTCTATAAGAATTAACAATACAAAATGTAAAGGTAACAAGTTTCAATATTGGTATACTAGTTGTGCAAGAGCATTAAACCAAATACAAAAGTCTGAAGGTAACTAGCATTATTAACTAATGACACTATATATTTTTTGCAAACCATGTACCTTTAAGGTAAATATCACTTTGAACTCGAGGGGACCTAAAAATTGCTATCCTAATCTTGATAATCGATCAAACATAAAAACTTGATTGAACGAATCAAGAGAACAGCCGAAGGAGGAGGTGCCCACTCTTGACCTTTCCTCTTGACACTATACCAAAAAATTGACTTATCTCATGAAAGTGAGGTATGTAATCTATAAGCATTAACAGTGCAAAAATCCGAAGGTAGTAACAAGATTCATCGTTGGTATACTGGATGTGCAACAACATTAGAATGCCTTAGCTGAAAAATCTTTAATACATCCACAATCAACAGCTAACCCTGAAATAATCCAGTGACATTAAATGGCATTGCTTAAATTTATCGGTGGCATTGGACTGAGTGGGGCATTAGTTAAATGTGGCATCACTTTAGCAATAGCATTGCTTGACTTGACCACTGACATTATACTAACAGCAAAAAAGTGGCAATAAGAGCATGGGAGGCCCATTCGGACAGTGGGCGCACCAGTACGATGTACCTCCACGGACGCATAGAGTGGTGAGGGAGGTATGGTTGCCCAGAACAACAAATATCCAGGCAACATATGTGGATTATGTCCCATTTTGTTCTCTTTAGCCACCTTTTTCCTATGTGAGGACAACAAACCGATCGACCTGGTCATTCTCTATTGTGTTGTCATGCCTTTCTACCCTTCTTTAACCAAGAGACACCAGACTCGTTCCTTAGCTACTGATTTTCCCCTTTTCAATGTAGATGCGGGTTCAATGCCTAGTCTCTTGGACAATACATTCTGCCTTCCTTTCCTTATTCAACCCAGACATGGATTAGTCTGCATGAAGTAGGGTTTCCTTTAATAGTGCAAGTTAAGGTTTTCATCTGTGTGACCAGCAGAGCAGAGGATAGCAAATTGGGAAGATGATGGAGTGGAAAAAGATCCACATGCAGCGATGTGGCAGATGGGGCAATAGAACAAGGGTATGGTTCGAAAAGAGGTAGCATGCCTGAGGGTCGCCACGAAGTGGCTTCGCTCGTGGTCGTCGTCCTACACACACACTACGACAGCGAGCTTGGGGACGGAGGCCATCCCGTGTGGGCGCTAGGTATGCGAGGACGGCCTTGTCGTCAGTGCGTGACCTCGCTTGCCGCCGACGAGTTCATCAATGCTGCACGTCCTTTTCTTCCCCGGCGGATCTGTGACCACCGGTGAGGAGGGAGAGAGAGGCCGTCTTTTTTAGATCCGGAGAGAGGGTGATAGTGTGAGAAGCAAGTGGGCAGCCCTTAGCAAGAAAGCGTTGAAGCTCCAGACTATATTTTTTTATACTACTAGTACTAGAAGTGGAGTAGTGGTAGAGTAGTTTATATTTTCTCTGCATATAGTACCAGTTAGTCGTGCTTCAAAACTGAACGACACGCCATTAAAAAATAAAGGTCGATAACTAATGCGGCACCTCGGGCCAACGTGGCCAGATCGCATTTTGCATGAGAAATTACACACCATGTTTCGTTGACATGTGGTCCCGTTCCAACATGTTAGTGAGACGACCGCGAGTCCTTTTGTACAATTTCCGAACGGACGTCTATGTAGGCCGGGGCGCCTCTTCGTGTACTGTGGCAACCGTCCACTGATTTTTCGCCTTTCCATCTCGATTTGGAACTGCTGTCGCATGCTCTTCCTCCTCCTCCATTTGCCTTCACCCTTCCTTCTGCCATTGTTCGATCGTCTTCTCCATGGAGGGAACAGGCCGAAAATGACCCCGTTATTCTTGCCCCAATCTGAAAGATGACATGGTGGAGGAACTCATTCATTGATGCGACGTCATCACCTCGGCTAGCATGGCAGGTTCGTTCAAGACCATTCTCAACTCAACTAATAACATCATTACAAGGAACCCAAGGGTCCAGGAGCAATTTGATCTACCCTATCTTCTTCACCGTGACCCTGGTCACTGGCACGCGGACGACACATGCCTCACCTTGTGCAAGTTGATGCCGCTTGATAACGATACTTGTGATGTTAAGATGCCATATCTTGAGGGTAAGGCTTGGGCAAGTGCAAATGGAGATTGGGTTGTTTTATTGGGTACAACTGCGAGTGGGAACTTGTGAATGTGTACACTCGTCACCGGGTTCCACTTCCAAAAATCTCAGACTGCCCAGAGGTTGAGCACACCGGTATTCTACGTACGTTCAACTACAATCATGGTGACTATCATCTACGGAAGATAGCAATTTGTTGAGTTCCCGACCGCTCTTGGGATTACATGAACTATGAAGTTGTTGCTATCTTCGACAAGCCTGTTGTCGTCCTTACTTCCACGCCTCGATGGATATTGCTCAAAAAATCAATTTTTGTACACGGATGAGTACTGTGATGCAATTCAATATGAGGGTCTTATGTTTGCTGCCACCACTCGTGGCACTGTTTTTGCATGGAATCCTTATGCTTTCGGTATGTTTGCCTTCCACCGTAATTATAATTGTTTCATCCACATGCATGTGGGTTAGCTAGTTTCCCTTTACTAATTAACGTTCTTGTGTTTCCAAGGTCATGTGAACATTCCACCACCTATATTTGAAAAAATTTATAACCAAGGGGGAGATGACAATGATGATGATCACGAGCATGAGGACCCATATACTCAGTGGCGCCGAGCAACTTATTCCGATGGATCACCTCTTCTTATCTGTATACAGGGCACTGCTGATGTTACTAAGGAAGCAGGTGTTGTCTCCCATGGTCGCACTCTCCAGACCTATTCCAACATCCGTTTTAGGGCATTCGGGATGGATACTACTATGCTAGCGCCAACACCTTCTCCCTGGTTTAGTATTGATACTATTGGAGGAAACTCGCTCTTCCTTGGACAAAACTATCTAATGATGGTGAAAGGTGATCCAACTAATGTTGACACAATGTTACTACCATTTATGAGAAGCAACTGTATCTATACGTCAGACATTGCTATGGTTCCCTACCATGGTATCACAATATGTGCCCTGACATAGGCCGCTTCAGCCTGGATGATCAGTCCTGCGTTGGTCTCGAGATTGACAGTAGCTGTCCCTTCCCAGAGAATCACTTCTGGTTCAAAGCAAGCGTTTCCAACGCCGAGGATTGGTTGAGCTGAAGTTCATTTCGTTGCTTGTTATTTGTTGTGTGATGAAAACTTTAGTATTTATAATGTATCCTCGTTGTCGTTGTGGGTTCATGACCTGTTGTATGTAATAAAATGATATGCCTGTGATAAACTTACTAAATTTATGAATGGCTTTCGAGTCGCTTCTCTGAGTGGGTGTTGCGACAAGGCAAAAAAATATTTTCCAAATACATAATTGTACGTGCATTGCAACAGGTTTATGACAGCCTGGTTTTTGCCCTCTCTTCTTTTCTGATTTTTATTTGGTTTTTGATTTGAATTTGGAGTTTTGAATCACTTCAGTTGGACTTAAACACTTGGGCACCACCTTGACTTTCACCCAAGTGACTCATTTATCTCTCAAGCCATCATTTCTTCTCTGGTCAACCTCAAAATAATATTATGAATATTTTTCTTAAATGAAAAATATTCATTTTCTCCTCTAAAACCCTAACCAGCCACTTGTGCTCCAAAGCAACCCCAATTTTTCTTGCCCACAAAAATCTGAGAAAATTCCCAAATATTCTTTGGACACTAGGGCACCTTCGTGAACAAAAATATTGCATCACTTTTTGGAATATTTTTGCTACAGAAAATATTTTCTGCTCTGGACAGAAATGGTAGTTTCTACAGCAACTACCATTTTACTTGCTCCAATGTTGCTGAATTTCTTGTGCATCACTACCTTCCTAGATGATTGCTAACCTACAAAGCTCAGCTCCCAACTCCTAGTAGATTGGCACAGTTAACTTTGAAAGTTACTGTCCAGAAACTTACCATGAAGTAACACTCAATCTTACAGCACCTGAGCTCGACTCAAAGCATTGGCTCAACCCTAAACACTAAGGACTACACACCAGACATGAAATTGGGGCCAGCCATGGCGCCATGCCGAAGTGCACGCGGTGACCACACGTGTGCATGGTGCCAGCCGGCTAACTGACGCGCTCTGGGTGCCGCCGAGCGCCCTATGCGTCGCGTGCTCGCTTCCCAGGCTTCCACACCTCGCCAAACCTCGCCACCATCCCTGTCTCTACTCCCTTAACTCCCTCCTGGCGCTCACCGACGCCGAAGCTCGCTGCAGCGAGCAGGGGCGTGGTCCGGCGAACCGCACAGTGCGCCGCACACTGTGTTCGTCGCCACCCTCTCGATCTTGTGCTCATCGCCGCCCACCCATAGTGCCCGCGTGAGCTGCGTTGCCTTCCCCCTTGCTCACTGACGCCGTCCGTCATCGGGCGCCGTGTCCAGGTGTCCTCTGGCGGAGCCCGATCCCCTCCTCTCGCTTGCCTATATATGTAGCCCTCCCCCAGCCCTCTCGAGCATCACCAACTCACCACACACACTCCATAAGACCGTATGAAGCCGTAGCCCGGCCGGGCAGGCCTCGGGCCGCCGTCCGCGAGCTTGAGCTCGCCGACGATCCCCTCGGGTCATCTCCACAGCTCCAGCCCCTCCCAGGCTCGGGCCACTCTTCCAGAGCCTCCGACGTGCTTCAGTGGTGCCGTCCGACCCAGTTGGAGCCACTGGTGCAGCCACTGGTCGTCGTCATCCCCAACTCCGGCGACCTCCGCTCTCTGCCAACACTGGAGAGGTCCTTTCCGACGCCGTCCGACCACCCCTAGCTAATCTACGGGTACGGGCAGGTGCAGCTCAGTCTTCTCCTTCGATCTATCCCTCTAGCTCGGGCCAAGATGCCCTCCTCGCCGGCGTGTGCTCCGGTGGAGCCCCGCCGTGCTCTGTTTCCTTCTCCCCCTCCCTCTCACCTGACTAGCAGGGCCCGCTGTCAGCCACTCTGGCCGCGCCTGATGCGGTACGAGTAGAGGCACCTCGCGGGTTTACGTCTTCGACGTCACCCCCCCCCCCCCCAGATATGTTTTTATTTAAATCAAATTTAAATTTAACCAGAGAATTTCAAACAGCCATAACTCTTTAACCATAAGTCAAAATGAATTGATTCTTTTTGCATTGTGTTCTTTATGAAAATATCTAGCAGCACACAAAAAAATGAGATTTTTCTCTGCTGTCTAGATTTTTTGGTGAATTTCAGAGTGTTTCTTGATGTTTTGTTTTTATGTTTATAATTGTTTTTAGAAGGTGAAGCTTGTCTTGAGGATCACCAGGAGGAGTGTGAACCTCACCCGCACTAAGGCAAGCCACAACAACATTTTCATGGTGTCATTACAATATTTGTGATTTTTCTACTTGAATGAATAATTTAGTTCATGCATTTAAATTACTAAGATAATATACATTTATTCTGTTGAATGCTTGTTTGTATTGATATGTTTGTTTATAGAAGATTAAGACTAACTAAGTTAGTTTAAGTCACTAGAAGTTATATTTGATTATGAAGAAGTAATTTGTTTATGAAAAGAATTAGTTGGCTTAATATTTTCTTGAGTAAGAAAAGAATTATGATAAGATATTGTCATGGTTAGTTTGCTGAATAATCATAACCAGAAAAGTGTTGAGTTTATGATATGAATGGTTAGTGCTTGATATAGTTGACCTGTTATTGTTCAAATGGCAAGTGATGCATGCTTTATGATTGTATTTGCATGGCATATCATGACACCGATTACTTTTACTTTAAGTTGAACCTGATAATAACTCAACTTGAACATATCGTTGATCGGGTCATGGTGCCACTGAATCGAGTTTTTCCCAGTGCAACCACATTTGTCTTTATGGGAAGGCCTTTATTTGGTCCATTGTCATGCCTCTGGTCGGTGCTTCCAATGAGGGAAGGTTATGGGCGTGCGTTACCCTGGCCCGGTAAGCAGACATAAGCTTCTGTGCCCGTTGTTGGTATGGTACCTTGTCCCCGTTTGGGACCGTTTATGTTTTGCCACGATGGTGGCCGTTTGCCACGACGGTGGCTGTTGGTGTCTTTGGTAAACACGGGGCCACCCAGGACTTAGCCCAGTGGGGAGTCAGAGTGGGCGGGAGAGTTTCATGGCAATGGAGGGGTTTTGTTGGAATGTCGTTGGTCCACCCAAATGGGAGTGGGAGGCCATGGGTTCCATGGTGTGGGTACAGTGCGCTACCTTTGCAGAGTGTATTTAATCTATCGATAGCCGAGTCCACGGTTACGGACACGCTCAAAAGTAGGTCACACCATGGGTCACCGTTTAAATAATTTTGCACACTAAAATAATAACTTTGCATTGTTGGAAAGAGGATTGTCGAGAAACCAGTTGGTTGATTGAGACTAAGTTGTTGGTCTGTCCTTGATCCGAGAAAGATCACCGTTTGGTTACGAGGTAACCCGATTAAGGACCAAATTGTTGGTCAGTTTGTGATCCGAGAAAGATCACCATTCGGTCACGAGGTAACCCGCTTAAAGACCAAGATGTTGGTCTGCTTATGATCCGAGAGAGATCACCATTTGGTTAGCAAATCCGAGGGACTTGAGTCACAAGATCCTGCATTTCTAGTATGATTTTGCAATAGTGATTCACTCGGTTAATTATCATGATATTGTTTGTCATTACGTTTATGTTGGTTGTGAGCTTGCAAGTACATTCAATGTATTGACCTGGCATGTCATGCCAGCTTTCAGGAAAGTCTCATTGGAACGAAGTGTTGTCCGAGTCTAGATCGTGTCCACATCGGTGTCCTTGTGCTATGGAGTCCCACTTCGTCGTCGTTCCGCTACCGTGTAGTTGTTGTGATCGAGGCCCCTTTATGTTCACTAAATAATGTACATATTGTTCAGCCGCACCGTGTGTGCCGCTTGGCCTTGCAACTTGTTGTAATATGAACCATGTTCCGCTATCATCAATAAAGCGGTTGTATTATGTACCAAGATGTTGTGTGTTGCCAGAAGACATGATCTCTGGGCTGGCAATACATGGTAAACTGGTTGCTCTGAGCCGGGGTGCCACAAGGTTATCGGATGAGTCCAATCAACAATAGTACTACTATTTGTACTAGCTTCACATGCTTCGCGCGTCGGGCGTTTTTTTACTGTAGCTGCCAATCCTACCATCCTAGGTCCTCGGATAAGTCCCGTAGAAATTGCATTATGATGTTTGGGTTCAAACTTTCAAATCTGCTGCACTATCTCTATGTCTACATATACGTAACAAGTTTTAAACTTGAGACCAACCACCCACCCTCACAAAGAACACTTTTCAACCTAGCACAGACTCCAGGAAATTTGCCACAGTGTAAGGTGGGCCATATGTTAATGTGTTTGTTGTACATAACCAACACCTCGAATCCTCGATATATAGTAGGGTGGCATGGGCCAGAACAAGCATTCACGTCTAGGAGTATGGCACACGCCACCAGCACGACTTCCATCTGACACCATATTTCTTGGAAACTGTGCTACAACTATCTCTCCAACCTCCTTGTTACTCTAACCCAGCCATCGCGCGTCGGGCGAGGTGGGGGTTTGCTGATAGTCGGCTTCCTCACCCGTTGTCCCACTTGTAAGGCCAACTCCAATGCACGACCCCAAACGGACCTCTGTTTTGCCCGGATTCTATCTGTTTGGGTAGGGCAATGCGGTTGTGTCCAGGCCATTCCTCGGATGCGGCGGCCTTGCGCCCAACACGCGGACGCATCCCGACCACGTACATTTTTCATTGAAAACACATATCTTTTTTTCATCATTGATTTTTGGTACATGGAAATACATCACCAAAATTTGACTAGAAAAGCAAAACCAAAGAAAAAAAGAACCACAAGAATACATTTTAGACTGCTCCTGTAAGTTGGATTAGTGCCTTCTCGATGCATTCATTGTTGATCTGCAGAGGCTCGATCTTGCGTGCTTCTTTCTTCTTCGAGTGTAAAGAAGTAGACGTTGCTCCCTCGCATCTAGTCTCATGTTTAGCATCTATTCTATCAACAAGTGCACTAGCCTCATCTCTAGCCTCTATGCTAGCTAGAAGTGCTACAACATCTACTAAATTGCGCTCTATCAATATATTGATGTACTCTTCTTCCCAATACCAAAACTTGCATCCATTCTACACAATAAAATTTTAAGTTAGCACAACTAGTCTAATGCGAGAGCACAACCGAAGCTAAAGCAGCACATACCCCATCGGTTGAGCACTTGATGAACACGCATTCGGGATGTTCTGGTGTTGTAGACACGCGGCGCAAGACCTTCTTTGGGCAGTCTTCGCACGTAATGAGTGGCAACGGTGCGCCGACGAGCTTTTGGGCCAGCACCGAGCCCGGCCGACCGCCATTCATGTATCCGCCGGTGGACCGCCGACGGTGTAGATCCGAGCGGCTAGAGGAGGAGTCGGTACCTGCATGCGGCCTTGCAGCCTTGCCGGGGCCTTCTGGCCCGGTGCCCGGCCAGTCCATCGCGTGGCGCGGCCTTCCATAGTCGGGCGAGCTCAAGCCCGACCGGATCCGCTCCAAATCCGGCAGCCGGGTGCGCAAAACACGTAGCCATGGTTGGGTAGCTCCGGGGCATCGAGGGAAAGGGGGCTAAGCAAGCGCGCGTCCGAGCTACACGCGCTGGAGTTGGCCTAGCGGCGTGGCGGACCAACCATGTGGGGGTGCAAAGTGGCTTCGTTCGTGTGGGGGACGGAAGCCATCCCGCGCGGGCGCTAGCTCTAACAGGACGGCCTTGTCGTCAGTGTGTGACCTCTGTGGCAACCGTCCGCTACCCACTAGCCTTTTCGTTGACATGTGGTCCCGTTCCAACATGTCAGTGAGACAACAACGAGTCCTTTTGTACAATTTCTGAACGGAAGTCTATGTAGGCCGGGGCACATCTTCATGTACCATGGCAACCGTCCATCGACTCTTCGCCTTTCCCTCTCGATTTGGAACTGTTGTCGCACGCTCTTCCTCCCTCCTCCATTTGCCTTCACCCTTCCTTCTGCCATTGTTCGATCGTCTTCTCCATGGAGGGAACAGGCCGGAAACGACCCCGTTATTCTTGCCCCGATCTGAAAGATGACATGGTGGAGGAACTCATTGATCGGTGCGACGTCATCACCTCGGCTAGCATGGCAGTTTCGTTCAAGACCATTCTTGACTCAACTAAGAACATCATTACAAGGAACCTAAGGGTCCAGGAGCGGTTTGATCTCCCCTATCTTCTTCATCGTGACCCTGGTCACTGGCGTGCGGACGACGCATGCCTCGCCTTCTGCAAGTTGATGCCGCTTGATAATGATACGTGTGATGTTAAGATGCCATCGCTTGATGGTAAGGCTTGGGCAGGCGCAAATGGAGATTGGATTGTTTATATTGGGTACAACTGCGAGTGGGAACTTGTAAATGTGTACACTCGTCACCGGGTTCCACTTCCAAAAATCTCAGACTGCCCAGAGGTTGAGCACACCGGTATTCTATGTACGTTCAACTACAATCATGGTGACTGTCGTCTACAGAAGATAGCAATTTGTCAAGTTCCCGACCGCTCTTGGGATTTAATGGACTATGGGGTTGTTGCTATCTTTGACAAGCTTGTTGCCTTCCTTCATAGTTTGACTGGATGGATATTTCTCAAAAGTCAGTTTCTATACACGGATGAGTATTGTGATGCAATTCAATACGAGGGTCTTGTGTTTGCTCCGACCACTCGTGGCACTGTTTTTGCATGGAATCCTTATGCTTTCGATACGTTTGTCTTCCACGGTAATTATAATTGTTTCATCCACATGCATGCGGTTTAGCTAGTTTACCTTTACTAATTAACCTTCTTGCGTTTCCAAGGTCCTGTGAACAATCCACCACCTATACTTAAAAAAATTTATAACCAAGGGGGAGATGACGATGATGATAATCACGAGCATGAGGACCCATATACTCAGTGATGCCTGGCAACTTATTCTGATGGATCACCTCTTCTTGTCTGTATACAGGGCACCGCTGATGTGACAAAGGAAGCAGGTGTTGTCTCCCATGGTCGCACTCTCCGGACCTATTCCAACATCTGTTGCAGGGTATTCGGGATGGATACTACTGTGCTAGCGCCAACACCTTCTCCTTGGTTTAGTATTGGTACTCTTGGAGGAAACCCGCTCTTCCTTGGACAAACTATCCAATCATGGTGAAAGGCGATCCAGCTGTTGTTGACACAATGTTTACTACCATTTCTGGGAAACAACTGTATCTATACCTCGGACATTGCTATGCTTCCCTACCGTGGCTATCACAATATGGGTCATGAAATAGGCCGCTTCAGCCTGGATGATCAGTCCTGTGTTGGTCTCGAGATTGACAGTAGCTAGCCCTTCCGAGAGAAACTCTTCTGGTTCAAAGCAAGCGTTTCCAACACCGAGGATTGGTTGAGCTGAAGTTCATTTCATTGCTTGTTATTTGTTGTGCGTTGAAAACTTTAGTATTTACTAGAATGTTTTGTTGGAATTAATCTATAATCCAACATGTATCCTCGTTGTCGTTGTGTGTTGATGACTTGTTGTATGTCATGAATGGTACATCTGCATATGCATGTCATAAACTCAATTTATAAATGGTTTTCGACTCACTTCTTGGAGTGTTAGTGCCGTAGTAGTATAGCCAGCGTCCGTAATAGTATGAAGTTGTCGCATCACATAGAGCCAACCAATAGTTAGTTCTAGTTAGATCAACTAGAGCTAGGTGTCGGACGGAGGCCGAGAAATATGGTGATAGCGTGACCGCGTGAGGTGGGCTTGTACGTAGTATGATGTAGGCACAAGGCTTGCCGTGTTTCCTACTCCTCCGGTATAAATGTGGAGAATATTTGGTCGAGTTCTTCCTCCTTTTGCCAACACCTGGGACATCCAGCATCCAGGTCGTGTCATGCAAGAAAATGGAGTGGTAGTTGAAGCCACGTGATGTGCATCTTGGGTTAAATTGTAAATAGAATCTTACTACTCTTGAGTAACTCCAAAAGCGGCCACCGAAGATCTTTATTAGATTTGTTTTTCATCACCAGCACATCGAGGTGAAAGATGTGCAGGTTCAGTGGGTCCTCTTGCGTTTTTACTAACATGTGGGACCGCATGTGAGCAAACAGATGATGGGCTCCGCGCGTCTGCTGGCTGGCTGAGAAGAGAGATAGAGGAGGGCTGAGCACGGACTCCAAGAAATTTGTTCTATGTAACCAGCACCTCAATATAGGCTCGATACAGTGGGGTGGCATGGGCCATAACTAGCATTCACGTCTAGCAGTATGACACATGCCACCCACACGAGTCCCATCCGACACCAATTTTCTTGGAGTCCGTGCTACAACCATCTCTTCTCCCTCCTGTTTTCTCAGCCATCGCGTGGTGGGCGGGGTGGGGGTTTGTCGATAGTCGGTTTGCTCAACTGGGGTCCCACTTGTAAGTGAAAATGCAACACAACACGCATTCCCACTTGAGCGGCGTGCGGGACCAACCGTGTGGGGGTGCGACGCAAACACGACATGCTTTTCCTTTTGAACTTGTAACTTGTAAAATTTGGTTCTGCTCCATGGCACGACCGATAGATAGAAATAACGATTTTCCCTAGAGTAATGAGAAGTTTGGTTCTGGCGCGGTTCATCCACGGAGTACGTATGAAAATTATGAAGTTGATGCGAAAGGTAAGATAATTACTAGTAGTACCATATACTACTACATGGATTTGACGGAAAGATAAAGATACATACGAATCCATCAACGACATCCTCACGCCCTAGTGTGCCGGGTCACCAACGGACGTATGAGAAGCAGCAGCGTTGGCGGCGAGCTCAACATGCTTCCGAACAATGCCGTCCAAGGCTGCCCTGTGGGTCAAGAAGGACAACGACCTATCGTCCTCCTCTGGCACGTAGTAATCATTGTGGATGATTTGCGCATAGACGTGGGTGATTATGTCGACGGTGTCTTGCTGCACCATGTGTTGTGCGGCGAGCCCGACCTCGAGGTGGACATTCTTCGGCGCGACGGCGGGCAGTCGCAGGGCCACCAGTGCATCGAAAAGGTTGTCACCATAGAGGCCATTGAGAGTGGCAGGCATCTCAGAGCCTGGGCACGTGGGCTAGAGGCGTACGTCAAGGTTGTCCGCGAGCTTCTTGATGATGGTGAACTTGCCAAGGAAGCCAACATGGACCTTGTCGAACAAGGATACGAAGCTATCGTCCAAGCGGCCTCTCGCCCTGGCGACCTCAAGCATGACCTAGAGACGTTCCTCGGTGCCGGGCCGCAGGCCGGCGTCGTGGACCACCTGGCACAGCCAGCTGATGCTCTCGCTCATCGCCTCCATGGGTCTAGCTTCTAGTCAACTGATCTTGCAATTGGAGTGATCACTCTTGCCCTTGGTTAGGGTGCGTAGGTGCATAGGATTTCGTAGATTGGACTGGCGGGGAGCCTTTATATGAGAAGTGCAGACTGTGTTGCATTCATGTGTGCGTTGGCCATCTACTCCTCGGCCCTCTACTGCACCTGCCTTTGGTTGTATGACAGGTGGGCCAGCCACCTGTTGGGCCCACGCGTCATTCAGCCAAACACAGTTGTAGTAAGTCAATGAAGTTGCGTCCCCCTCCGTGCCGGTGTAGCATAGTCATCTCACCGGACCTCTAGTTGGGGCCAAATGAGAGAACTTTGATGTTTACTGGTTTATTGGTCCCCTTTGCATTTTGCGCCAAGTTTTAACCTTTGATTTAACTAATAAAATGCTAATGCATGTAACCAAAAATGTTGTGTAAGTCACCTTACGAAAACCAAATAATCCCAAAACACTTAGGCACGCTACATTAACTCCCTCCTCATTTCTTATTTTGTGACATATCAACCAATGAGAGATGTGGGCCGTGCATGCTTTCAATGACTTGAGACTACCAAACATGACATGCAGTGGTTAGTTCATTGCATGTAATCCTATTAATTAGCAAAAAGACATTAAGTTCTCTCGCTTTCCCCTTCATCTTGGTCATGGTGCACAACCTAAGAGCATGGTTAATAGTATAGCCAACTGCTGGCTATATGATGTTGCCATGTCATATAGAGCCATCACTTGTAGCCACTCATACAATAAGGTTAGCTATAAGGATGGATATAAGAGTACTACTTTTTCTCATCTTCTCTCTCTCTTTCTTCATATTTATTGTATATCGGCCTAGGAATCCACATATAGCTAGGCTCTTGCATGAGAGCCCACTCCTCTTTTTCACTTGCTCTAAGATGACTTATACACCTAGATGGAGGGAGTAGTCTCAAGTCATTGGATGCATATGCACCCCACGTCTCATATTGGGTGATTTCTTTTTTCGTGGGAAAAACAGGGAACGAGGTGGGTAGTAATGCACCGCGCCTAAAAGTTTTGGATTACTATTTGGTTTTCGTAACGCGAATAATGCACCAGTACGAAGGAAGTACAATAGTAGTCTTTGATTGCAATTTTTTGTTGGTAGCTTACAAAGCTTAGCGCTCAGTGAGTACAATAGTAGTCTGATTGATGAGACTTCAGATTTGAGCCATCTACCGGAAGGAATAAAACAATACACCATGCATTTATTTACAGAGGGAGTAGTACATTTTTTGTGACATGCATTACTAGATATTGCTAGTCAAATACTAAATCCAGATGGACGTGGTAGTACTACTAAATCCAGACGGTGGTGCTAGTACTAGTAGTAGTACTACCAATGTAGTAGTACTGTACTACCCGTTGGTCAAATTATTATGTGCTGCTCGTCACGGTGAAGTGACAAGACCCTGCGCCAGAGATGACACCTGAGTATAGGCGCCGTGTTCGGCATACCATAGTCAGCCTCACCGTCTACAGTTACTATCATCATGGATGTAGAGCTAGCCTGCTTACAACTAGCCGTCTTCGACATAATTTCCCGTGCGTAGATGCCCGTGCATTGCACGGAACACCAATATTGGGGGTGGACGACACCGACAGCGGCCATCGCGCTAGATTTTTCCATGGCCTTCTAGATGTGGTGAGAAGGAGATAAGGCTGATTGTGAGAGCCAAGGAGTTGTTTGTAAATAGGGAACAAGTGCGGGCATCTTTTTGCAAAACTGGAGAAGTTTGGTTTGCATGCGTCAGATCTAGATCCGACGGCTATTGGTGAAAGATGGCAGGCACAACATTATCACCAACTTAGGACCTCTTTGATTCGCAGGATTTTGAAAACGCCGGAATAGGATACGGCAATATTACAAGTTTCAAACTGATATTACAAATGTTAGGACTAATCACCTACGAAGAGGGAATTACTAGGACGTAAGAACTTCCGTTACTTTAGGTGGATGCAGCATTAACATACAAACTAAAATCCACCGCCCTGACAAGTCACTAATGGGCAAATAAATTTTCGAGTCTCTGGCCACTTGATGTTTCAAAAACAAATTTAGCTTCTATGGAGACTTTGTCATTTAGGCCTAGACGCTTGCGGTGATCAGCACGCCATTCATTGTTGCGCCAGAGAAAGCAACCTCATTACCTTGAGCACACTTGCCTCGAGAACAAAGAACCTGGCCAACTTAATCTCAGATGTGCTGCCTCTATAGTCGATCAAATCAATTTCTGTAAGGTGGAGATCAAGGCATTCAATGAGATTGCTATAGTGCTGCTGTAAGTGCATCTAGTGCCACCCCTAGTTGGTTTTGGAGTATTGATGACAAACTTGGTTGAGGGACTAATGTGTTTGTGAGAATTGCAGGATAAGACAGGTAGTAGTCCCTCATTGATTTGGTTTACCTACCAGAGATGACCCCTAAAAATGTGTGAAGACATTGAAGACAATGGTGGTATGTGAAGACATTCACAACAAATATTATGAATTGAGAAGACATTCACGTGAAGACTATGGAGTGCGAAGACATAGTTGTTTCATAGTTTCCTTTTCCTCCTTGTTGAGTCATAGGAACCACCCTACTATTAAGTGGGGTCCAAGTGAACAAAGTCAGAGTGACTGAAGTGATGCTCAACCAAATCCTATGTCTTCGAGCGAAGACAATGAGAGAAAATCTTATCCAGAGCTGGATGAGTCAGCTTTACTTGTAGCCCAAGTCAAGCTGTCGCGTGTGTTTGAAATCTGACCGTTGGACACGTGTCAGTTCCTTAGTGACCTAGGGTCATTTCGGACAAATCAGGTCGGGTTGCCTCCTGGCTATACATAGCCCACCCCCTATGTAACAGACTGGATTTTGGCCCTTTTCTTTTGATTTATTTGGTTTTTGCTATGTTTTTCTTTTTGGAGTGGTTCCGTGGCCTTGCCACCTGAGAAATCATCCTCATTTCCCCTCCTAAGTGGCTCATCATTCTCAAAACTTTGCCAAGATCATGTTACTTCACTCCTTGACCAAACCCTAAAATCTTTTTCTAGGGAATATTCCTTTTTCATTAAAGGAATAACCCTATCTGCCCTAGGTTGTGAAGCAACCTATATTTCTGTCCATCCAAAAATCCCCAAATAATTCTCATAATTCCTTTGGGTCATATATAGCTCAATTATGCCCAAACATTTCCTTGGCCAGTTCAAAAATAATTACCCAATAATTATTCTTCCTTTATGCCCTGAATGGCACTTTGTGAAGGAAGTTTCATTTATATTTTTCCTAGTGGCTCCCAACCTTTTTGGGAATGCTTATATGTCCAAATAATCGCCTCATGCACAAGTTCAAATTTATTTTCCTAGCCAATCTTCCTCAGTGAATTTTCAAAGTTTCTGTCAGACAGAAGGCTTTGTGAAGGAAGTACTAGCTAGGAGTATCCAAATGAGTTGAACTTTTCCACAATCCTTAATGTGCTCATATTAACCCCCTCCATCCATTTGCAGCCCCACCCAACCATCTATGTGAGCACAGGAGCAAATCTTTGATTCTGGTAATATTTTCAGGTTGTAAAGCAAGTGCATTTTATATTACTTCAAAAATCCTGATAAATTACCAGATCATTCTTATACCCATAAAACATCTCTCCAGCCAATTTGGCATCATTTCATTGATCCATTTGACCATCAAAATTATTCCAAGATTCTGGACAGAAATGATGTTTGTGAAGCAAGTGCTATTTTGGTTTGTCCATTTGGCATGAGCTTTTTACAGCATCTCCATATGTCCAAATAATCAAGCTTTGCCCAATCTTAGCCCAAGTAAATACTCTATGTGAGAGCATCATCATGATCTTCATTTCTGGACCATTTTGGCAGTTGCAAAGCAACTATATTAAAGCCTGGTCCAAATCTTCTCAAAATTACCAGGATGAAAGTCCTTCTTTACCTCAACCTCGCAGACAACTCCATTGCTCCCAAAACCTTTCCTGTTGATCACCAGTGCTCACCCAAGTTTACTGCAGTAAACTTCAGTGGTGGCTTACCGTTTAACCGGAGTTGTTTTCATTGATATACGACCGTAGTTGAGACCTACCCTGGAGGAAGTTACCACTAGACAACATTTGCCAGCCATTTGGCCCTTCTTGATGCCAGTCTGCGCGGTGACCACCTCTCTGGCGTGCAATGGTCGCATCCAGAATGGCTTCTTGCTCGGGCCCCTCCTCTTCTCGGCGTCTCATCGAGCACGTGCATGTCTAATAGATTTACCGCGTCGTTGCTGTCCTCCTGGACCTCTCTCCCTCGCCGTAAAACCCCTCGCCGACGCTCGCCGATGCGCGCCCACAGACGGACTATGCCATTTCGTCTCGATTCGTTCTTGGCCGCTTCCTCCCTTCATCCCTTGACCTCTTCTACCCCGTGAGCTCTGCCCTGTGCCTCCCCGTCACCTTGCCCGAGCTCATGCGCGAGCACACGCGTCTGCGGCGCCGTCCACGCGTCCGCGGTGACGCCAGCTCAGCCATGACCTCGCATGGCTATATAAGCCCCTCCCCGCACAGCCCGAGCTCACCACTCGCCTCACCCACCTCCCAGTGCCCCGCCTAGCTACTTCCCCGAGCTCGAGGAGCTCTCATCCCCTCCCATTGCCACCATGGCCGCCGTTTGGGTGCGCCTAAATTCCGGCTACCCAAGCCCGTTCCCTCCGTTCCACCACCACCATCAGCTTCTCCGTGCCCCGTAGAGCCTCCCCAGCCCATTCGTTCATCACCGGAGTGCATGTGGCCGCGGCTCCCAAGGTTGGCCGCCGCCTCTGCCCTCGGCCGTTGCAACCCTTCGCCGCCATCCTGCTTCTTCCCGGCGCCCGCTAGCCCTCTGGATGGCGCGGCATGCCCTCACGCGTCCGCCGGTGACCTCGGCTCGGCCTAAGGTGGCCAGAGCCAGCCGGGCCACCGCCGGCCTCGCCCTGCTCCCTCTCCTGTGTTCCCGATCGAGAGGAACACGAGAAGGAAGAAGACAGGAGCCAGGTGGGCCCCCCTGCGCTTGGGACCCCTGTGTCAGTCCCTCAGCCGTTGACCAGCCCCGGCCCCGCCTTGCCAGCTCAGCGTAAGTGGAAACGTAGTTTCCAAAATACGTTTTCAGTTTTTTGTCCAGGCCCCTGTTTGAAAATACTTTTCTTGCAAATAGGTCCCTGGCAGAAAACACCTCATAACTTTTTAACCATAGCTCCAAATCAGGTGATTCCAAAGCCCACTTCTTTGTTTCGTCGAGCCGTTTACGTTGGTGTCACTTTCATTATGTTTTGGCATACTAAAAATGACCATTATGCCCTTTCCCTTATTCAGACCCCTCCAAGAGAGTACGATTTCTGGCGATTCGTTCCACAAGTTTCTCGCACTTTCTCCCAGTGATTTCTTCCACCCCAGGCAAGCCACAATACCCACTTGCATGATAGTCATGCATTAGCCATGGTTTTCAACTTGAATCTTTATTAAATGTTTGCTTGTTGAAAAGATGGTTATCGTTGTTCCAGTGATGTTTAGATTTGCATGTTCACTTTTGTGCTATGTTGTCTTGTACTCTTTTATCATGTTCTACCTGCTAGTCTTTCCTTTCATATGTTTATGCTTGCTAGTAGTACATGTTGATGTTGGTGATGGTCTTCGGTGCATGACTGCCGTCTGTCCCGAGTACCGTTGTTATGCATGTTCCATTGCATCCAGTTGGTTAAATGCTTGCATGATGGCATTGTTGATATGTTCTTGCATGATCTTTATTGTTGATGCTAGTGGTTATGCTATGTTTCGGAGAAGTATGTACTGGTGATGTTCATGCTAGTCAGTATGCCATGCTCAGTGGATATGATCCATTGTTGATATGGTGGATAGTTATGTGATACCCTCATGATTATGTTGATATCATGTTCATGCATTGTAATTTGCATCATGTTATTTTATCATGGCTCAGCATATTTGCATTCAAGTTTAAGCGGATTAAATTGAACTTGAACAACTGTTGGCTGAGTCATGGTGCCGTTGAATCGAGCTGACCAGTGCAACCACGCTTGCCGGTATGGGACGGCCCTAACTGGGTCTATTGTTGTGCCTCTCGCCGGTGCCTCCAACGAGGGAAGGTTATGGGCGCGCGCTACCCTGGTCAGGTAGGCAGACATAAGCCTTGTGTGCCCATTGTTGCTATATGGATCCGGGTCCCGTGTGGGATCGTTTATGTTTTGGCCACGACGGTGGTCGTTGTGTCTTTGGTAGACACGGGGCCACCCAAGACTTAGCCCAAAGGGGAGTTGGTCGGAGTGGCCAGGAGAGTGTCATGGCAGTAGGACGGTTTTGTCGGAACACTGTTGGTCCACCCAAATGGGAGTGCGAGGCCATGGGTTCCGTAGTGTGGGTACAGTGTACTAACCTCTGCAGAGTGTATATTAAATCTATCGATGGCCGCGCCCGTGGATAAGGGCCCAGTTCGTGTCGGTCACACTGTGAGTCAACACTAATAAGAATAATGTGCTTAATAACAACCCCGGTTCGTTTGAGACCAAGTGTTGGTCGTGGTTGTGATCGCCGTAAGGATCACGGTTTGAGACCAAATATTGGTCGTGATTGTGATCGCCGTAAGGATCACGGGTTGAGACCAAATATTGGTCGTGGTTGTGATCGCCATAAGGATCACGGTTTGAGACCAAATATTGGTCGTGGTTGTGATCGCCGGAAGGATCACGAGATGTCTCTAGGCTGGTACGTTTGTGATATCGTGGTATCGAGGATACCGAGTTGTTGGATATTTGTGATGTTGTGCGAGAGTCGTGGGTAAAAATCAAGCTCCTTGTGGTCATTTAATGATTACTACGGTATTGTTTATACCAAGCTTGATTTGATTCTGAGATGATCGTGTGATGTACGAGGTTGGTAAGTGATGCATGTGTTGGTTACGAGCTAGCCCGAGCAGAATAAGTGGTGCATATAGTGTCATCATGTTGCATGCTAGTATCGTCAGATTCATATGTTCATGCCACGCTCATATTGTTCTAGCTGTATCATGTTTATGTTGGTCATGCCATGTTATTCTAATGATCTCATGATAATTCCTGTTTAACCTGTAACTGCCATGATGTTGTCTGTCTTGAATGCTTCTGGTTATTGTGAGCTTGCAAGTACATTCAATGTACTGACCTGGCGTGTCATGCCAGTTTGCAGGCCATGTCGGATTTGATTGCTTGCTTGTCGTGGTTTCCATTTGTGCGAGCTAGGATAAGATAAGTGTTCCAGCCAGAGTCCCTGCGGAGTGGAGTTCACCACCGTCATCATTGTTCTGCTGCTAGAAGATTTCCGCTGCATCATGTTGCTCCGCTGCTAGCATAGAGCAACTGAGGATGGCGTAGTGTCGCCATGCTGATGTGATTCTTTGTAATATCGGAGACCTTGTAATCATATCCGTGTAATAATAGAGAGTTGATTTGTTCTATTCTAAGCAGTTCCGCTTCCCAGAAGACTTCTCCTCGATCTCTGGGCTGGAATACGGGGCGTTCCGGTTTCTCTGAGCCGGCGTGACACACCCTACACCATAAATTGGTGGCTGCTCAGAGTTAATGCATGGCTTTTGTCGTTTGTGAGCAACCCACCTCCGAACCATTTGGGAGAAATATCATTGCGAGGACAAAGCCCTAAACACCCAGAGCCCAAGAGTGTTAGGCATCACTGAAGTCTTTCTGTCCGCGTGACCTGAAGACTTGTTACACTTGAGGATTGTACATCCTCCAGCCAGTTAGGCGTCGCGTTCTGAGCATCCAAGAGTCATTGTGGATTGCTAGTAAACGAAGTCTGTGAAGGTTTGGAAGTATACCTTGAAGACTTACCAGAGTGATTAGGCAAGGACTAAGTGTCCTTAGCTCAAGGGGAATAAGGTGAAGACGCGGTCTTCTGAGTTCAATCTCAGCCTCCCTAACCAAACGTACAGTTGTCACAACAACTGGAACTAGTCCAACAAATCCTTATCCTCACCAAGCAACTAGTTCTATCTCGTACCTCTCATTACTTACAATTTGTCTTCGTGAAGTCATTGCTTACCTGCTTGATTTGTTTGAATTCACTGAGTGAAGACTATCGTTGTTTGGCTTCATACTATCTTCCATCCTGATCCATACTGCCTAGCTGCTGATAGTCTTCGTGCTTTCACTTCATTGCTTACTTGACTATGGCTTGTCTAGTGTAGTCTATCTTCCGCTTCATATCAATAGGTTCACTAGTAGTGTTTGTCTTCAAAGCCCTCGTGTTTTGAAGACTTTCATAAAAATCGCATATTCACCCCCCCTCTAGTTGATAACTAGCACTTTCAATTGGTATCAGAGCAAGGTGCTCCCTTGTTCTGTGTGATTCGCTTTAACCACCTGGAGTTTTAGCTATGTCGACTGCAGAGATAATCAAAGTCTCCGCTGCGTGCCCTGTCTTCGTTGGCACTGATTAACCCTACTGGAAGAATAAGATGTGCATGCATCTTGAAGCCATTGATGTCGACCTCTAATATGTCATCAAGAACGACGTTCCCAAGACTGGTGAAGGTGTCACCCTGTTGATGTCAAGAAGTTCATTCAACTGGATTCTACTGCCAAGAACATCATCAGTGGTCATCTGACCAAAGGGCAGTATGGCCGTGTGAGTGCTCTGGAAACTTCGAAGCTAGTCTGGGACTAGCTCTCCAAGGTCAACGAAGGTGTCTCAACCCAGAGAGACTCAAGGATCAGTGTTCTTTGCAACCTCTTCAACCGCTTCAAGAGAAATGACAATGAGAATGTACAGCTCACATTTGATCGCCTCACTGATATCACAAATGAGCTTCATGCACTCGGCGCCACTAAGATCACCAAGCATGAAATCGTCAAGACACTCCTGAGATCACTTGACACCCTAGCCCTGATGATTCAAGAGTGCCCTGACTTCAAGACTCTCAATCCGTTTGACATACTTGAGAGGCTCAACACACATGAGTTCCAGTTATCTGAGAAAAGAGATATCTATGGTCCCAGCTATGGTCGTACTCGCGCTTTGAAGGCAAAGGTTGATTCCTCATCTGAAGAAGAATCTGACTGCAGTTCTGGGGATCCTGAAGACATCGGAAAGAAGCTTGCTATGCTTGTGAAGAAGTTCCAGAAATTCACCAAGAAGAAAGGCTTCAGAAAGTCTTCAAGATCCAGCTCAAGAAATGATGAAGCGTCTACTCATGACCACAAGAAGAGAACATACCACAAGTGCAAGAAACCTGGTCACTACATCTCTAAGTGTCCTCAGTGGGACAATGAGAACAACAAGAAGAAGAAGAGCAAGGAATATGATTCTGATGACAACAAGAAGAAATCCTCAAAGTCTTCTTCCAAGTCTTCGTCCAAGTCTTCATCACACAAGAAGAGCTCATCTGGCAAGGCTCGTGCTTTTGTTGGCAAGGAGATGGATTCAGAGGAGGAGTCTGCTTCTGAGGAGGCAGAGGTGGAGTCTGAGGAGGAGTCCGACTCCAGTGTTTCAAGTCTGGCTCTAGCTACAGCCTATGTTGCCAAGTCCATCTTCAGCACTGAAGACAATGGCTCCGTCACCAATGTTGATGCTAATGACAAGGACGACTCTATCCCCACCTACTACTTCATGGCACGTGGGGCCAAGGAAAACTCACGCAATGCTTACTTTCAAACATCAAATGAAGATGACTCTGATTGTGAATCCAAACCTAGCTACAAAACACTTGCTAAAATTGCAATTGAACAACAGAAAGCTATGGAACATATTCAAAAATTGCTAGACAAAAGCGATGACCTGTTGGACGCGAAAATGAACCGATCTCAGTCCTTAACTGAAGACATAAAAAATCTTCATGTTAAGTATGAGGAACTTGAAAGTCTTCATGAAATGCTCTCAACAACTCATGAAAAGCTTTCCTACGATTATCTTCAAAGGAAGCAAGAACTTGAGAAATTGAGAGCGGCTCATGAAGATCTTCAAAAAGAGAACGAATCACTTCGCGCTCAACAGACCAGTCCCGCTCAGGAAGGATTTGAACCACCATGTCTAAAATGCCTTGAGCGTGATAACGCTACTTCTGTTGCTAAATGTTCCACTGCTGCTACTGTTGCAATTTCTTCAACTGCTGATGTGGTAACTAACCCCTCTGCCGAGGATACCACTACTATTGCTGATGAAAATGCCAAGTTGAAGACATTGCTTGAGACAGGGATGTAATTAAAACAAGACAGAAGCCGCGAAGGGATCACTTTCCAGTGGTGTCGCCGCCTGTTGTGGAGTCACGTTGGGCAGCCCCGCCTCCTGAGGCCGCGGAGCTGGCGGCATCACGCCCGGGCAAGGTGCTGAAGGCGTGGAACCTCCCCAGAAAAGCCTCGGCTCGGCCTTTCATGGCCTCAGCAGCAGCGGAGGCAAGGTCGCCGCTCACGGGTTCCAGTAGGCTGTCGAGGTTGACGTTGGGGTTGCGAAGGTAGACATGGCTGAGGACACGCATCAGCGCTGCAGAAGACAGGGCACGCGGCTCAGCCTCGGCCGTAGGACCAAGGCCGTCCGCGACATCTTCAAGTGCACAGACCAGGAAGGGAAGCAGCTCGGCAGGGCTGTCCTCTGCACCAGCCAACGACTTCTCTAAGCCGCCCTCATAAAGCGTCTTCAGCGCGGCGCGAGCTTTCTCCTCCAGCTTCGCGAAGGCCACTCGATCCTCGGCCAGGACCTTCGCCTTGCCGTCTAGCTCGGTCCTCTCCGCCTTCAGCGACTGCTCCAGCGTCTCCAACCGGCCACGGTGGTCATCAAGCTCGGCGTCCCGGTCCATGGCGGCAGCCTCCCGAGCCTCCATCTCCTTCTCCTTCTCCTGGTAGTCGCGGACCTCCTTGGCAAGCTCGTCACGCAGGCCTTGCAGCTCGACCTCTAGCGCCTTACAGCGGCCCTGGGCATCCGCAGCGTCGCCCAGGGTAGCGTCATGAGCGGCCTTGGCCTGGCAGGCGGCCTGCTTCTCCCCATCAGAGGCCGACACGGCCTGGCTCAGTGCCGCTCGGACGAAGGCGGCAGAATGGGCCCAGCCAAAAGCTAGCTCCAGGCGACCGACCACCAGGCGGGGGGTCCACGCTCCGAAGATCCTCCCACAGCTGGCTCAGTCTGTTGGCAGCCTGGTCTAGGACGGCAGAGGGATCAGAAGAGACGGGAGCCGGTGGAGCAGGCGGAGAGGACGGCAGTGTGATCACTGCTTGGGAGGAAGGAGCCCCCTGGGCCTTGGACACTCCAGCGACAGCATCAAGTGCACGCACTTCCAGAGTCAGTGGGGCCATGGGGGCTGACTCCTCGCCGGAGTGTCCCTGCTGGGCTCGCTAAGACGACCGGGCAGGGGAGGCACGAGCCTCACTACCTCCTTTCCCCGCGGGCGAGGGCGCTGCCCCAACGGACGAACTCGCCTCAAGCAGGGTCGCAGAAGCCCCTTTCAACCTTTTTGCTGTAGGTGCCAGCCTGGCCAAAAGAATGCAGACGTCAAGCCTCGGCGGCAGAAACAAAGCAAAGCGCGGATCGAGCACTTAATGGTCATCGTTCGCGGACTCAAGCAGCCTCCAGCCAAACTTGAAGCCCGAGAGCCTACAGCTGGGATCGGCTTTGGGAGGCCCGGAGGCAGAAGGCACGTCGGGAGGGCCGGAGCTGGTCTCAGACCGCCCCGGGACCAGAGCGGACCCTAGGAGAACCAGCCTGACCTACCCTTCCTCGGGACCAAGGGAGAATCGTCCCCTCCTCGCCTGGCGTCGGCCTCGTCGTCGTCCGGCATGGAGCGGAGGGCGCCGACCTGCACCAAGGGAAGGACTCCCCCGACTCCTCGCCAGTCGCCTCGGAGTCAGACTCTTCTTCCTCCTCCTCTTCTTCCTCCTCACTCCCGCTGGAGTCGCTGGAGGACACGTTCACCGTCGCCAGTGCCGCCAGATCCCCGGGAGCTTCTGCGGGCACCAGCCCCTCGCTGTTGAAGGTGGGCATGGCGTTCACCACCTTCTCCCGGTCGTCGCGAAGGAACAGGGGGACGGGAGCGCCCTCCGGGCTCGCCATGTCTCCCTCAACCAAGGAGTGGAGAGGCGCTATCAGATCTTCGTCGGCCAGGGCCTCGGAGCTTAGGCGAAGGGTGGCGTCCGCTTCCCCAAGCCTCCACAGTGGGAGCGAGTGCTCCAGGAGTGGAGCCACCCGGTGCTCCAGGAACTCTCTCAGGAGCGTAGCCCCGGTCAGCTTCGCCGCCCCCAAGTTGCATGGCCTCAGGTCCGCATTCATCCTCTTCAGCACCACCTTCGCATGGGGGTCGACAAGCTCCGCACGGGACCACGCGTCAACGGCCTTGGGCTGCCCCGTAGGCAGCACCAGTCGGGGGTGGAGGCGCCCGACATCCACCATGACTCACTTGCTCCGGAAGCCTTCGATCCTCTTCCCAGGCTTTGAGATGGCATTGGAGTTGGAGTATGCGATAAAGCTCGCGCATGCGGTGATATGGGCACGAGAAACCCGGAGGGAAAAGTAATGACGCAGCAAGGCCATCGAGGGCTTTACCCCAACGTGAGCCTCACAATAGTAGGCAAAAATCGCCAGGAGAAGAACATAGTTGGGGTGGAGGTGCAAAGCTTGCAAGTTGTATTAGCGAAGAACAGCAAAGAAGAACTCGGAAAAATGAGGCACCAGGCCGGCGATGATGGCGCTCACAAAGAGCGGGTAGAAGGTGCTTCCCTTGCCTTCAGGGTGGTCGGAGCCGGCCTTGAGCATAGTCGCTCCCTTGTTGCCCTGCGCCACCGTCATCAGGCACATGAGGGTGAGATTCTTCTCCGACGCATTCGGGGGATCCAGAGCCGGCGAGTACCAGGCCTCGGTCGGGGTCTTGCGGGGCGCCATGGCTTGCTGGATGGAAGGGATTGAGACAGATCTGGAGGATTTCGGAAGCAAGAAGGAGAAGAGCAAGAAAGGGGATCTAGAGCAAGGCGAACGAGAACGAAGCAGGTAAGTCTAGCCCGGACACCCCTTTTGTCAGATGTGCGGTTGCCGAGGCATCGTGGGGAAGCGGAGACGCCCACGTCCAATCAATCGCCATGCGGCGCTAAAGGCCGCGGGCTATTGGGGCCCGCGGTGCTTCGCACTTGCCCCTTCGCTTCTCTGCTAAGCCAAGTCCTGGCGCGCCTTGGGCCCGGGGGCTACTGTCGGTGTTCTGGGAACGGGGGTCCCCAGACTTGCCTACCTGCGGCCTGCGGTGTGGCTCAAGTGGGGGCCCAGTGCAGCCCAGCTTCATCAGCTCAAGCTCAAGACCCACGCGAGGGGCCAAGCCTCGCGGGGTGGATGACAGGAAGCTTCCTCAGGAGCAGCCTCATCAGGAAGGCTCGCGAGGAGGCGAAGAGATCAAGGCAAGGGCACCTCGCGAGGAGCCCGTGACGCAAGCCACGACGATCGAGACCAGGCGGGCGCCAGCCTGCGCAGTGTCCTTGTTTCCCCTTCGGTGCAAAGGGGGCAAGCACAGGCCAAGGCATCAGGCAAAGGTTACCGTTTCGGTGCAACAAGACCAAGACCAGCAGAACGGCAGGATGGAGGTCATCGTGGAGCCCAGGACGGCGTCATCGTCAGAGCCTTTGGCAGCCGTAGACCAACTTTAGTCAGGATAAGTGTACTAGATGTTCCCCTTCAAAATGGCCAATTGTTGGCGCCCTTCCCGCTCATTATTTGGGAAGAGGCCCAGGGCTATAAATAGAGCTAGCCACCACAGGGCGGGGGGACAGATCGTTCAGAGAGAAAGAGAGAGAGAGAGAGAAGCGACTGAACTCACCCAAGCAGTTCATCACACCAGCTCAAGAACAGCCCCTCGCGAGGCTGTTCTCCCTTTGTATTGTACATCATCAGCCCCTGAGGCAATCCACCACATCACACACTGGAGTAGGGTATTACACCACAATGGTGGCCTAAACCAGTATAAACCTCGTGTCCCTTGTGTGTTCTTCTTTCTAGCTTAGATTCCTTGCGAGGCCTCGAGACGTGAGCTGGTAGGGGAAAGATCTTTGTGCGCACCCCAGAGTTCAAACCTCAAGGGTCTGCCAAAACCCGAAATCCGACAGGCGTCCCCTTCTTAAGGGATGATCCTGATGCGGCGTGGCGAGACGAGCGCCGCCCCTTTGAAGCATGAGACAGTGTAGCAGGTGAGGCGTAATGGGCAAACTCCTTTGGAGGAAATGCTCCTTGTGTAATTACGTGGGAAGAAGGGAGAAGGCCGGGGTAATCGGCTACAGTGGCCACTTCTGTGCAGGGTCTCTCATGTCTGTTGCTTAATGCAGCGCAGGTCGCGAGTGCCTTGGAAGTTGGCAATGAAGCGAGTGTGCATCTCATCCTAGGAGGAGATCGTGCCAGGAGCCAGGTTCGGGCACCGTCTTTGAGCGCCATGGGATACCAATTCGCCATGACGGCTTCGATGCCCAGCTCGTAGAGCTGTAGGAACTCCGTGGGGTCTGCAGTGCCATCGTAGCATGGGGGCAGGTCAGGCTTGAACTTGCCTGGCCACGCGACACTGCGTAGCTCGGGGGTGAAGGCGCGGCAGCCTGCGGTGGCCACCGGAGCCCTTTACTGGTGCTGGGCTTGCTCCTGGAAATTCCCACGCACCGCCGCTTGGAGCAGCGCGGGGTCTTGACGTGGTGGTGCAGGGATGCGGTCATGGCGCACTGGTGCTGGGAGCATGCGGGCACCTTCTTGGGGACGAGGAATTTCTTGGCAACTCCTTTCTTGCCGCGTAGGCGTCGGGCATGGAGGGTATCATCCCGGGGCCGCGCGCCTTCGAGCCAGGACGCCTTCTTGGGGAGGAGGTGGCGGAGGCACCTCCTGATCCTCGCCTCCCGCCGCACCGAAGGATGCAGGGACGAGGCCTGCTGCTCGTTCTCCGCCGGGCTGGTGGCGGCGTTGGCGGCAGGCGACGGGGAACGACGGGTGCGATCGCCGACGGGTGTCGTCTGGGCGACGCGGGTGGCGATAGCAGCCCGACGCTCGGCGCGAGCCCGGTGAGCGTCAACCATGGATACGACAGAAGATCACACGCGACCAGCAGAAGAAAGGTTCCGGCGCACCCCCTACCTGGCGCGCCAAATGTCGGATTTTGGGTTCCGGCAGACCCTTGAGGTTCGAACTCTGGGGTGCGCACGAAGATCTTTCCCCTACCAGCTCACGTCTTGAGGCCTCACAAGGAATCTAAGCTAGAAAGAAGAACACACAAGGGACATGAGGTTTATACTGGTTCAGGCCACCATTGTGGTGTAATACCCTACTCCAGTGTGTGGTGTGGTGGATTGCCTCAGGGGCTGATGATGAACAATACAAAGGGAGAACAGCATCGCGAGGGGCTGTTCTTGAGCTGGTGCGATGAACTGCTTGGGTGAGTCAGTCGCTTCTCTCTCTCTCTTTCTCTCTGATCGATCCGCCCCCTGCCCTGTGGTGGCTAGCTCTATTTATAGAGGAAGGCCCTGGGCCTCTTCCCAAATAATGAGCGGGAAGGGCGCCAACAATTGGCCATTTTGAAGGGGAACATCTAGTACACTTATCCTAACTAAAGTTGGTCTATGGCTGCCAAAGGCTCTGATGATGACGCCGTCCTGGGCTCCACGATGACCTCCATCCTGCCGTTCTGCTGGTCTTGGTCTTCTTGCACCGAAATGGTAACCTTTGCCTGATGCCTTGGCCTGTGCTTGCCCCCTTTGCACCGAAGGGGAAACAAGGACACTGTGCAGGCCGGCGCCCGCCTGGTCTCGATCGTCATGGCTTGTGTCGCGGGCTCCTCGCGAGGTGCCATTCCCTTGATCTCTCCACCTCCTTGTGAGCCTGCCTAATGAGGCTGCTCCTGAGGAAGCTTCCTGTCGTCCGCCCCGCGAGGCTTGGCCCCTCGCGTGGGTCTTGAGCTTGAGCTAATGAAGCTAGGCTGCACTGGGCCCCCACTTGAGCCATGCCACAGGCCGCAGGCAGGTAAGTCTGGGGACCCCCATTCCCAGAACGCCGACAATGCCGACACAAGGCGCATCCTCGAAGAGAAAGGCGGACGGCGATACTTCCAAGCCTCTACCTTCGTCAAAAAGGTACGGTCTTCAATACGTCCGATGGTAAACAATCGAACTGTGATGTTTTTCTACTGTGCCATATTTCAGGAAGAGCATTCACCGGACTATATCCGGAGATACTGCTGGGCATATATCCACCAACCGGACCCTAAACCCTGCCTCTAGGGCTAGAGCTGATGCGAGTGCAATGCCGAATTGTCCTCTCTCCGACGATTTAGATAATTTATCTGTCACCAACTCCAAAGTGGAGAGTGCAATGAACCATCGGCGTCGGAGGACCGCTATGCATGATCCTAACTTTAATGAAGAGGCATTCAATGCTTTTAGCTCGGCAGATGCATATATCCGAGCTGCTCGGGATGGGCTTGCTGGAGCCACTTACCAGCTTTCGAAGGATATGCGAGTAAGATTATGTAGATTCAATAGTCATATACCAGTAGCCCCTGAGACTTGAAAATAGTTGAAGTAACTGATTTTAAGGATCGATTTATAAGCAGGTACTTACATAGAAGAAAAACATGCTATCTTGGGAGCTAGAACAGTGTCAGACCCAGCTGACTGTTGTTACTGCCGAACTGGCGAAATTCAAGGAGGCACCGACTGGTAATGCCCCCTTCTATTCAGGAACTATGATCATGTGCCTGCAATGTTTTATGCGAATAAACGTTGTTGTATTTTATGACAGGAGGATCATCTGATCAGCTGGAAGAGAAGCTGAAGGCCGCACAGGTGGATAAAGAACATGTCGAAAGGCAAGAGGCCGCTGGTCAACGTGTACTTACACGGACCAGGGATGAGAAGAACAAGCTGCAGGATGCCAAAACCCAACTCGGCAAAGAGCTGAAAGATGTGCGAGCCCAACTAGCGGATGCCCCAAAGGAGAACAGAAAGCTGAGAGGCGGCATATTCAGTATGCCTTTTAACTTAGTGTCGTACAGTCCACTAATATGAATCCTCACAAGCTTGTTTTTGTAGGTGTGTTGACAGGGCAACCCGAATAGGAGATGTCCGGATCTCAAGGTGACCTACTGCAAGAGCTGTCCAATGTGCATGAGCGAGCTCGGAAGGCAATGAGAAACATTGCTAAGGCTTTATGGCCAGCCGATTCTCCTCCAGGAAGTATGGAGGAACTTGTCAATTTATTCAAAGGAGCTCAGCGCCGTTTTGCACTGTGGAAGATATCAGCATGCCGAGAAGGTGCTCTGGAAGCCTGGGCCATGGTAAAAACACCGTACACCAAACTTGATCCAAATCATATGGCATGGGTCGAACCTGGAGGCTCCAATGGACAGGAAATTCCGGTCAGTCTGGTGTACGACCAAGTGAAAATGGCCGCCAAGTATTCACAACAAGATTGTGAACTAGACCAGCTGTTAGAGGGTATAGAGGAAGAAGAAGTTTTTTAGTCCAAGTAGCAATGTACTTTCATCAACAAACTTGTCTCCAACCGAATTTGTAAAACTATTGTTTTGGCAGACTTTCTGCTTCAACCTCCGAAGACCCGAGGGTTGGAGTGTTTCCGAATACTATACCGTAAGTAAACACCAAAGTATGTTCGGAAACCAGGCAATCCGGTCATAATTGCTTGAACAAACAAGTTGTATTTGGGGAGTTATGTTATATTACATTTAATTGTAAGAAACATCTTCCAGGGAGAATAGTTCTGTTAAGGGTTCCTTTCCCTGGGCCAGCATGCGTTGTTTGTATGCCGAAGCTGTGATGCTAAAGATCACAATGTACTTTATAGTCTGGGGATTGTGTATTGCAATGAGGGCAATTTGTCTTTTGTCTGCCGACCACTTATTCTCTTAAGAACGCTAGCTTTCTCGGCTTCACCCAATCTGAGGTACATGCCCGGATAACCCAGTTTTAACAATCGCAGAGGTGCTCCCTTTATGCCCTAGCCGAACAAGCGGGAACGTAGGGCATAAGCACAAGAGCCATGCAACCCAGCTTGGCAAAATTGTAAGTTATAAAAGGTGCATATAATGGTGAAGGAGAGACATATATGAGTAGACAACACATATATAGGGTGAGCTTGATGCTCAAAAAATAAGAATAAGCTTCTTGTAAAAATAAGCCCCCAGATATTGTGGGGTAATGTACATTTAAGGATGTAGACCCTCAGGTGTGCGGTTTATCCGAACATGAGCTAAAAGTCACACAAAAATGCAAGAAAAGAACAATGAAGAAAGAGAAAAGAAGGAACGAGGAAAAATGGGTATATGTGCGGACTTTAGGCGTAGAATCTTTGGAGCCTTGCAGCGTTCCATGGGTTTGGCTCCAGGCAATTATCCGAAGCATTGCGAAGGTGATAGGCTCCTCCAGTGAGAACTTCATCTATAATGAAGGGACCCTCCCATTTGGGCTTGAGCTTGTCTTTTTTCTTCTCTGGTAGGCGTAGAACGAGTTCACGGACGTTATAAGTCTTCGCCCGTACTTCTCTGCTTTGATATCGCCGAGCCTGCTGTTGATAGAATGTGTAACAGGACTTCACGACATCGTGCTCCTCCTCCAGGTGTCCAAGTCGTCCTGCCGATCGAGCTCGGCTTCTCTCTCTTCATACATGTGCACACGGGGTGAATCATGAGTAATGTCACAAGGCAAGACGGCCACCGCACCGTACACCATGAAAAAGGGTGTATATTCGGTCGTGCGGTTGGGCGTGGTTCGCAGCCCCCAGAGTACGGAATCAAGTTCCTCGACCCAGTGTTTGTCTGATTCTTGCAGAGATCGCACTAGTCTGGGTTTGATGCCGCTCATGATCATGCCGTTAGCCCGTTCGACCTGACCGTTTGTCTGAGGGTGATATACGGAGGCGTAATCGAGCTTGATGCCCAAATTGGCACACCAGTTTTTCACCTCATCAGCTGTAAAATTAGAGCCGTTGTCAGTAATAATACAGTGTAGGACACCATAGCGGTGCACGACGCCTGATATAAAGTCTATCATCGGTCTGGCTTCAGCCGTTTTAAATGGTTTGGCTTCTATCCACTTAGTGAACTTGTCGACCATAACCAATAAGTATTTCTTCTTATGGCTTCCCCCTTTAATAGGTCTGACCATGTCAATGTCGGGGAACGTAGCAGAAATTCAAAATTTTCCTATGAGTCACCAAGATCTATCTATGGAGAAACTAGCAATGAGAGAGAAGGGGAGTGCATCTACATACCCTTGTAGATCGCTAAGCGAAAGCATTCAAGAGAACGGGGTTGAAGGAGTCGTACTCATTGTGATCCAAATCACCGGAGATCCTAGTGCCGAATGGACGGCACCTCCGCGTTCAACACACATGCAGCCCGGTGACGTCTCCCATGCCTTGATCCAGCAAGGAGAGAGGGAGAGGTTGAGGAAGACTCCGTCCAGCAGCAGCACAATGGCATGGTGGTGATGGAGGAGCGTGGCAATCCAGCAGGGCTTCACCAAGCACCGCGAGAGACAAGGAGAAAGAGAGGTAGGGCTGCGCTAGTCTGATGTGGAAACTCTTGTGTATGGAAGCCCTAGAACCTCAAGTATATATAGGGGAGAGGGAGGGGTGCGCCCCCTCTAGGGTTCCCACCCCAAGGGGTGCGGCAGCCCCAAACCCATCTAGGGTGGCGGCCAAGGGGGGGGAGGGGGAAACTTGCCCCCCAAGCAAGGTGGAGGAGCCCCCTCCCCAAACCCTAGGCGCCTTCGGCCCTTGTGGGGGGCGCACCAGCCCACCTGGGGCTGGTCCCCTCCCACACTTGGCCCATGCAGCCCTCTGGGGCCGGTGGCCCCACTTGGTGGACCCCCGGGACCCTCCCGGTGGTCCCGGTACATTACCGATAACACCCAAAACTTTTCCGGTGACCAAAACAGGACTTCCCATATATAAATCTTTACCTCCGGACCATTTTGGAACTCCTCGTGACGTCCGGGATCTCATTTGGGACTCCTAACAACATTCGGTAACCACGTATATCTATTCCCTATAACCCTAGCGTCATCGAACCTTAAGCGTGTAGACCCTACGGGTTCGGGAGACACATAGACATGACCGAGACAACTCTCCGGCCAATAACCAACAGCGGGATCTGGATACCCATGTTGGCTCCCACATGTTCCACGATGATCTCATCGGATGAACCACGATGTCGAGGATTCAATCAATCCCGTATTCAATTCCCTTTGTCTAGCGGTATAGTACTTGCCCGAGATTCGATTGTCGGTATCCCGATACCTTGTTCAATCTCGTTACCGGCTAGTCTCTTTACTCGTTCCATAACACATCATCCCGTGATCAACCCCTTGGTCACATTGTGCACATTATGATGATGTCCTATCGAGTGGGCGCAGAGATACCTCTCCGTCACACGGAGTGACAAATCCCAGTCTCGATTCGTGCCAACCCAATAGACACTTTCAGAGATACCCGTAGTGCACCTTTATAGCCACCCAGTTACGTTGTGATGTTTGATACACCCAAAGCATTCCTACGGTATCCGGGAGTTGCATAATCTCATGGTCTAAGGAAATGATACTTGACATTAGAAAAGCTTTAGCATACGAACTACACGATCTTTGTGCCAGGCTTAGGATTGGGTCTTATCCATCACATCATTCTCCTAATGACGTGATCCCGTTATCAACGACATCCAATGTCCATGGTCAGGAAACCGTAACCATCTATTGATCAACGAGCTAGTCTACTAGAGGCTTACTAGGGACATGGTGTTGTCTATGTATCCACACATGTATCTAAGTTTCCTATCAATACAATTATAGCATGGATAATAAACGATTATCATGAACAAGGAAATATAATAATAACTAATTTATTATTACCTCTAGGGCATATTTCCAACAGTCTCCCACTTGCACTAGAGTCAATAATCTAGTTCACATCGCCATGTGATTAACACTCACAGGTCACATCGCCATGTGACCAACATCCAAAGAGTTTACTAGTGTCACTAAACTAGTTCACATCATCATGTGATTAAGACCCAATGAGTTCTGGGGTTTGATCATGTTTTGCTTGTGAGAGAGATTTTAGTCAAATGGTCTGCAACATTCAGATCCTTATGTACTTCGCAAATCTCTACGTCATATTGTAAATGCTGCTTCCACGCTCCACTTGAAGCTATTCCAAATGGTTGCTCCACTATACGTATCCGGTTTGCTACTCATAGTCATTCGGATAGGTGTTAAAGCTTGCATCGACGTAACACTTTATGCCGAACTCTTTATCACCTCCATAATCGAGAAACATGTCCTTATTACTCCAAGGACAATTTTGACCGCTGTCTGGTGATCCACTCCTTGATCACCTTTGTACCCTCTTGCCAGACATGTGGCAAGGCACACATCAGGTGCGGTACTCAGCATGGCATACCGTATAGAGCCTATGACAAAAGCATAGGGGACGACCTTCGTCCTTCCTCTTTCTTCTGCCGTGGTCGAGCTTTAAGTCTTAACTTCATACCTTACAACTCAGGCAAGAACTCCTTCTTTGACTGATCCATCTTGAACACCTTCAAGATCATGTCAAGGTACGTGCTCATTTGAAAGTACCATTAAGCGTTTTTGATCTATCCTCATAGATCTTGATGCTCAATGTTCAAGCAGCTTAATCCAGGTTTTCTATTGAAAAACACTTTTCAAACAACCCTATATGCTTTCTACAACATTTTTGATCAACAATATGTTAGCAACATATACTCATCAGAAATTCTACAGTGCTCCCACTCACTTCTTCGGAAATACAAGTTTCTCATAAACTTTGTATAAACCCAAAATCTTTGATCATCTCATCAAAGCATACATTCCAACTCCGAGATGCTTACTCCAGTCCATGTAAGGATCGCTAGAGCTAGCATACCTTTTAGCATCCTTAGGATCGACAAAACCTTTCTGATTGTATCACATACAACCTTTCCTTACGAAAACTGGTAAGGAAACTCGTTTTGACATCCATCTGCCAGATTTCATAAATGCAGCTAATGCTAACATGATTCCGACGGACTTAAGCATCGCTACGGATGAGAAAATCTCATCGTAGTCAACTCCTTGAACTTGTGAAAAACTCTTTGCCACAAGTCGAGCTTCATAGACGGTGACATTACCGTCCACGTCCGTCTTCTTCTTAAAGATCCATTTATCTCAATGGCTTGCCGATCATCGGGCAAGTCCACCAAAGTCTATGCTTTGTTCTGATACATGGATCCTATCTCGGATTTCATGGCTTCTAACCATTTGTCGGAATATGGGCCCACCATCGCTTCTCCATAGCTCGTAGGTTCATTGTTGTCTAGCAACATGACCTTCAAGACAGGATTACTGTACCACTCTGAAGTAGTACTCATCCTTGTCACCCTACGAGGTACGGTAGTGACTTGATCCGAAACTTCATGATCACTATCATAAGCTTCTACTTCAATTGGTGTGGGCGCCACAGGAACAACTTCCTGTGCCCTGCTACACACTAGTTGAAGTGACGGTTCAATAAACTCATCAAGTCTCCACCATGCTCCTACTCAACTTTCTGAGACAAACTTTTCCTCGAGAAAGGACCCGATTCAGGAAACAATCCCCATTGCTTTCGGATCTGAATTAGGAGGTATACCCAACTGTTTTGGGTGTCCTATGAAGATGCATTTTATCCTCTTTGGGTTCGAGCTTATCAACCTGAAACTTTTCCACATAAGCGTCGCAGCCCCAAACTTTTATGAAACGACAACTTAGGTTTCTCCAAACCATAGTTCAAACGGTGTCATCTCAACGGAATTATGTGGTGCCCTATTAAAGTGAGTGCGGTTGTCTCTAATGCCTAACCCATGAACGATAGTGGTAATTTGATAAGAGACATCATGGTACGCTCCATATCCAATAGGGTGCAACTATGATGTTCGGACACACCATCACACTATGGTGTTCCAGGCGGTATTAATTGTGAAACAATTTCCACAATGTCTTAATCGCGTGCCAAAGCTCGTAACTCAGATACTCATCTCTATGATCAAATCATAGACATTTTATCCTCTTGTCACAAAGATCTTCTACTTCACTCTGAAATTATTTGAACCATTCAATAATTCAGACTTGTGTTTCATCAAGTAAATATTCTTAGTACATACTCAAATCATCTGTGAAGTAAGAACATAACGATATCCACTACGTGCCTCAACACTCATTGGACTGCACACATCAAAATGTATTACTTCCAACAAGTTGCTTTCTTGCTCCATTTTACTGAAAACGAGGCTTTCAGTCATCTTGCCCATGTGGTATGATTTGCATGTCTCAAGTGATTCAAAATCAAGTGAGTCCAAACGGTCCATTTGCATGGAGTTTCTTCATGCATATACACCAATAGACATGGTTCGCATGTCTCAAACTTTTCAAAAACAAGTGAGTCCAAAGATCCATTAACATGGAGCTTCTTCATGCGTTTTATACCAATATGACTTACATGGCAGTGCCACAAGTAGGTGGTACTATCATTACTATCTTATATCTTTTGGCATGAACATGTGTATCACTACGATCGAGATTCAATAAACCATTCATTTTAGGTGCAAGACCATTGAAGGTATTATTCAAATAAACAGAGTAACCATTATTCTCCTTAAATGAATAACCGTGTTGCGATAGACATAATCCAATCATGTCTATGCTCAACACAAACACCAAATAACAATTATTTAGGTTTAACACCAATCTCGATGGTAGAGGGAGCATGCGATGCTTGATCACATCAACCTTGGAAACACTTCCAACACATATCGTCAGCTCACCTTTAGCTAGTCTCCGTTTATTCCGTAGCTTTTATTTCGAGTTACTAACACTTAGCAACCAAACCTGTATCTAATACCCTGGTGCTACTAGGAGTACTAGTAAAGTACACATTAACATAATGTATATCCAATATACTTCTATCGACCTTGCCAGCCTTCTCATCTACCAAGTATCTAGGGTAATTCTGCTCCAGTGACTGTTCCCCTTATTACAGAAGCACTTAGTCTCGGGTTTGGGTTCAACCTTGGGTTTCTTCACTAGAGCAGCAGCTGATTTGCCGTTTCATGAAGTATCCCTTCTTGCCCTTGCCCTTCTTGAAACTAGTGGTTTCACTAACCATCAACAATTGATGCTCCTTCTTGATTTCTACTTTCGCGGTGTCAAACATCGCGAACATCTCAAGGATCATCATATCCATCCCTGATATGTTATAGTTCATCACGAAGCTCTACCAGCTTGGTGGCAATGACTTTGGAGAAACATCACTATCTCATCTGGAAGAGCAACTCCCACTCGATTCAAGTGATTTTTGTACTCAGACAATCTGAGCACAAGCTCAACGATTGAGCTTTTCTCCCTTAGTTTGCAGGCTAAGAAAATCGTCGGAGGTCTTATACCTATTGACGTGGGCACGAGCCTGAAATCCCAATTTTAGCCCTCGAAACATCTCATATGTTTCGCGATGTTTCGATATCGTCTTCGGTGCCTCAACTCTAAACCGTTTAACATTACTGAACTATCACGTAGTTATCAAAATGTGTCTGTCAGATGTTTGCAACATCCACAGACGATGTTCGAGGTTCAGCACACTGAGCGGTGCATTTAGGACATAAGCCTTCTACGAAGCAACGAGGACAATCCTCAGTTTACGGACCTAGTCCGCATAATCGCTACTATCAACTTTCAACTGAATTTTCTCTAGGAACATATCTAAACAGTAGAACTAAAGCGCGAGCTTACGACATAATTTGCAAAGACCTTTTGACTATGTTCAGGATAATTAAGTTCATATTATGAACTCCCACTCAGATAGACATCCCTCTAGTCATCTAAGGGATTACATGATCCGAGTCAACTAGGCCGTGTCCGATCATCACATGAGACGGACTAGTCATCATCGGTGAACATCTTCATGTTGATCGTATCTACCATATGACTCATGCTCGACCTTTCGGTCTCTTGTGTTCCGAGGCCATGTCTATACATGCTAGGCTCGTCAAGTCAACCTAAGTGTTTCGCGTGTGTAAATCTGGTTTACACCCGTTGTATGTGAACATTAGAATCTATCACACCCGATCATCACGTGGTGCTTCGAAACGACGAACTTTCGCAACGGTGCACAGTTAGGGGGAACACTTTCTTGAAATTTTAATGAGGGATCATCTTATTTACTACCGTCATTCTAAGCAAATAAGATGCATAAACATGATAAACATCACATGCAATCAAAATAGTGACATGATATGGCCAATATCATATTGCTCCTTTGATCTCCATCTTTGGGGCGCCATGATCACCTTCGTCACTGGCATGACACCATGATCTCCATCATGATCTCCATCATCGTGTCTTCATGAAGTTGTCACGCCAACGACTACTTCTACTTCTATGGCTAACGCGTTTAGCAATAAAGTAAAGTAATTTACATGGCGTTCTTCAATGACACGCATGTCATACAAAAAATAAAGACAACTCCTATGGCTCCTGCCGGTTGTCATACTCATCGACATGCAAGTCATGATTCCTATTACAAGAACATGATCATCTCATACATCACATATATCATTCATCACATCCTTTGGCCATCTCACATCATAAAACACTTGCTGCAAAAACAAGTTAGACGTCCTCAAATTGTTGTTGCAAGTTTTTACGTGGCTTCTATAGGTGTTCTAGCAAGAACGTTTCTTACCTACGTAAAACAACAATGTGATATGCCAATTTCTATTTACCCTTAATAAGGACCTTTTCATCGAATCCGCTCCAACTAAAGTGGGAGAGACAGACACTCGCTAGCCACCTTATGCAACTAGTGCATGTCAGTCGGTGGAACCTGTTTCACGTAAGCGTACGTGTAAGGTCGGTCCGGGCCGCTTCATCCCATGATGCCGCCGAAGCAAGATAAGACTATTAGTGGCAAGAAAATTGACAACATCTACGCCCACAACAAGTTTGTGTTCTACTCGTGCATAGTAACTACGCATAGACCTAGCTCATGATGCCACTGTCGGGGAACGTAGCAGAAATTCAAAATTTTCCTACGAGTCACCAAGATCTATCTATGGAGAAACTAGCAACGGGAGAGAAGGGGAGTGCATCTACATACCCTTGTAGATCGCTAAGCGGAAGCGTTCAAGAGAACAGGGTTGAAGGAGTCGTACTCATCGTGATCCAAATCACCGGAGATCCTAGTGCCGAACGAACGGCACCTCCGCGTTCAACACACGTGCAGCCCGATGACGTCTCCCATGCCTTGATCCACCAAGGAGAGAGGGAGAGGTTGAGGAAGACTCCATCCAGCAGCAGCACAATGGCATGGTGGTGATGGAGGAGCGTGGCAATCCAGTAGGGCTTCGCCAAGCACCGCGAGAGACAAGGAGAAAAAGAGGTAGGGCTGCGCCACTCTGATGTGGAAACTCTTGTGTATGGCAGCCCCAGAACCTCAAGTATATATTGCGCCCCCTCTAGGGTTCCCACCCCAAGGGGTGCGGCAGCCCCAAACCCATCTAGGGTGGCGGCCAAGGGGGGAGAGGGGGAAACTTGCCCCCCAAGCAAGGTGGAGGAGCCCCCTCCCCAAACCCTAGGCGCCTTGGGCCCTTGTGGGGGGGCGCACCAGCCCACCTGGGGCTGGTCCCCTCCCACACTTGGCCCATGCAGCCCTCTGGGGCCGGTGGCCCCACTTGGTGGACCCCCGGGACCCTCCCGGCGGTCCCGGTACATTACCGATAACACCCGAAACTTTTCCGGTGACCAAAACATGACTTCCCATATATAAATCTTTACCTCCGGACCATTCCGGAACTCCTCGTGACGTCCGGGATCTCATCCGGGACTCCGAACAACATTCGGTAACCACGTATATCTATTCCCTATAACCCTAGCGTCATCGAACCTTAAGTGTGTAGACCCTACGGGTTCGGGAGACACGTAGACATGACCGAGACAACTCTCCAGCCAATAACCAACAACGGGATCTGGATACCCATGTTGGCTCCCACATGTTCCATGATGATCTCATCGGATGAACCACGATGTCGAGGATTCAATCAATCCCGTATTCAATTCCCTTTGTCTAGCGGTATAGTACTTGCCCGAGATTCGATCGTCGGTATCCCGATACCTTGTTCAATCTCGTTACTGGCAAGTCTCTTTACTCATTCCGTAACACATCATCCCGTGATCAACCCCTTGGTCACATTGTGCACATTATGATGATGTCCTACAGAGTCGGCCCAGAGATACCTCTCCGTCACACGGAGTGACAAATCCCAGCCTCGATTCGTGCCAACCCAACAGACACTTTCGGAGATACCCGTAGTGCACCTTTATAGCCACCCGGTTACGTTGCGACGTTTGATACACCCAAAGCATTCCTACGGTATCCGGGAGTTGCACAATCTCATGGTCTAAGGAAATGATACTTGACATTAGAAAAGGTTTAGCATATGAACTACACGATCTTTGTGCCAGGCTTAGGATTGGGTCTTGTCCATCACATCATTCTCCTAATGATGTGATCCCGTTATCAACGACATCCAATGTCCATGGTCAGGAAACTTTAACCATCTATTGATCAACGAGCTAGTCTACTAGAGGCTTACTAGGGACATGGTGTTGTCTATGTATCCACACATGTATCTGAGTTTCCTATCATTACAGTTATAGCATGGATAATAAACGATTATCATGAACAAGGAAATATAATAATAACTAATTTATTATTGCCTCTAGGGCATATTTCCAATAGTCAAGCCCCCAGACCGCAAAGGGCCAGGTGATGGGGATTGATCGGAGGGCAGTGGGCGGCATGTGGCTTTGACTAGCAAAAAGTTGGCATCCCACATAGCGCTGAATGAGGTCCTATGCATCTGCTCGGGCCATGGGCCAAAAGAAACTCGTATGGAAGGCCTTGCTTACAAGGGCCCGAGCTGCGGCATGATGGCCGCCAAGACCAGCGTGTATTTCAGCCAAGAGCTGTCATCCCTCTTCTTCAGAGATGCATCTTTGAAGGACTCTGGTAGTACTTTTCTTGTATAGTTCCCCTTGATGGACTTTGTAGGCCTTCGAGCGTCGAACAATACGACGGGCCTCAGTCTGATCCTCGAGGAGCTCATTCCTAGTCAGGTAGGCAAGGAAAGGCTCGGTCCATGGGGCAATCACAGCCATGAGTTCATGGGTTGATGGTGTTATTTCAGTGCCCGAGCCCCCGACGATATTAGAACTGTGTTCGGAATTTGGGGGTGTGACCGGCCCCGGGCCAGTGTTGTTGTTCTCATCCTGCCACACCACGGATGGCTTGAAGAGCCTTTCCACGAAGGTGTTAGGTGGGACGGGGTCACGCTTAGCACCTATGCGAGCAAGGATGTTCGTGGCTTGATTACTCTCTCGAGCCACGTGATGAAACTCAAGCCCCTCAAACCGAGCTGATATTTTGAGTACGGCATTGCGGTAAGCCGCCATCTTTGGGTCTTTTGCGTTGAATTCTCCGTTTATTTGGGATATTGCAAGGTTTGAATCCCCGCGCACCTCAAGGTGTTGTATGCCCATGGAGATAGCCATGCGGAGACCATGCAATAGGGCCTTGTACTTGGCTGCATTGTTAGAGTCCGTATACAATATTTGGAGCACATAACAGACTGTGTCTCCTGTGGGGGGTGTCAAAACGGCACCAGCCCCAAGTCCGGCTAACATTTTGGAGCCATCGAAGGGCATCACCCAGTTGGAATAAGAGTCGTACTCTTTAGGGAGTTCGACCTCTGTCCATTCAGCGACGAAGTCAGCCAACACTTGAGATTTAATGGCTCGGCGTGGTTTGTAAGTTATTTCAAATGGTAAGAGCTCAATGGCCCACTTCGCAATCCGGCCGGTGGCGTCCCGGTTGTTTATAATATCATTGAGTGGTACTTCTGAGGCCAACGTGATTGAGCATTCTTGAAAGTAATGTTGCAGTTTGCGGGATGCCATAAAGACCGCATAGGCTATCTTTTGATAATGCGGGTATCGAGATTTGCATGGTGTAAGGACCGTCGATACGTAGTATACTGGTTTTTGGAGTGGGAACTTATGCCCCTCTTCCTCTCATTCAACGACGAGCACCGCACTCACCACCTGGTGACTTGCGGATATGTAGAGCAACATTGGTTCGCTAACGTTTGGTGCGGCCAGGATAGGGTTGCTTGCTAGCAAGGTTTTTATTTCCTCCAGTCCAGTTGTTGCCGCATCCGTCTATACAAAGTGATCAATGCGTCAGAGTAGGTGATACAATGGCAATGCCTTTTCTCCTAATCTGGAGATAAAGCGGCTCAAAGCTGCCATGCACCCGGCTAGTTTTTGGACCTGCTTTAGGTCAGTTGGTGTTGCCAACTGTGACAGGGCTTGTATTTTGGCTGGGTTTGCTTCAATTCCTCTGTTGAAGACAATAAACCCGAGTAGTTTGCCGGTGGGAACGCCGAAAACGCACTTTTCCGGATTGAGCCTTATGTCATATGTTCGAAGGTTGTCGAATGTAAGGCGTAAGTCGTCCACCAATGATTCGACATGCTTGGTTTTGATGACTACGTCATCTACATATGCCTCCACAATCTTGTCGATTTGCTTTTCCAGGCATGTGTTGAATCATGAGTTGGTAGGTAGCGCCGGCGTTCTTGAGCCCGAAAGGCATAGTGTTGAAGCAGAAAGGCCCATAATGGGTGATGAATGCCGTTGCGGCTTGGTCGGATTCCTTCATCTTAATTTGATGGTATCCGGAGTATGCGTCAAGGAAACACAGTGAATCATGTCCTGCGGTTGCATCGATAATCTGGTCGATGCGCGGTAGTGGGAAGGGGTCCTTGGGGCAGGCCTTGTTAAGGTCTTTGTAGTCGACACACAGGCGCCAGGATTTATCCTTCTTTGGTACCATGACCAGGTTTGCTAGCCAATACGGATGCTTGATTTCTTTGATAAACTCGGCTTCGAGTAGCTTGGCTAGTTCCTCTCCCATAGCCTATCGTTTGGGTTTGGAAAATCGCCGGAGTGTTTGCTTCACCGGCTTGTATCCCTTCAGTATATTGAGACTATGTTCGGCCAGCGCACGTGGGATTTCTGGCATATTCGAGGGGTGCCAGGCGAAGATGTCCCAGTTCTCGCGCAGGAATGCGCGTAATGCAGCATCGACCGTTGGGTCCAGCTGTGCCCCAATGGAGGCTGTTTTCTTGGGATCCGTCGGGTGAACTTGAAATTTGACTATTTCATCAGTTGGCTTGAAAGAGGTGGATTTGGGCCTTTTAACAAGAATTACGTCGTCCCTATCCACTGTGGAGCATAGAGCGGTGAGTTCTTTGGCCGCTAGAGCTTAGGACAGTGCCTCAAGGGCCAGGGATGCGGTTTTATTTTCAGCGCGGAGTGCTATGTCCGGATCACTGGAGATAGTGATAACACCATTGGGCCCGGGCATCTTGAGCTTCATATACCCATAATGGGGTATAGCTTGAAAGCGTGTGAATGCATCTCGTCCTAACAGGGCATGATATCCACTGTTGAAAGGAGCCACCTGGAAGATTATCTCCTCGGACCTATAGTTTTCTGTGTGCGGAATATGACATCCAATTTAATTTTCCTTGAGCATCTTGCTTCCCTGCTAGGGATGATTCCCCTGAAGGGTGTGTTGCTCTGCTCAATGCGACTCTTGTCCATTTGCATTTTGTTGAGCGTGTCTTAATAGATGAGGTTTAGTCCGCTGCCCCCATCCATTAGCACTTTAGTGAGCCGAAAACCATCCAATATTGGGTTTAGGACCAGAGCGGCTGGTGCTCGGACTGAGTGGGATCTTGGTTCGTCATCGGCATTGAAAGTAATTGCCATGTCATTCCAAGGGTTTATTGCTACTACTTGGCAGACTTCGGCGAAGTCACGGAGCACTGGTTTGCACCGATTATTCGACGAGAAGGTCTCGAAGACATTGAGTACTTCAGGATCGTCATCCTTTGAATAGTACTTTTCTGGGGTAGTGTTGGTGAGGATACCCTCGCTGCTCTTGGCCACTTGTCAGAGTAGCCAACATGCCCGTAGGCTGTGCATGGGTTTGGTATTCGGCGTCGTGTGTATTTTACATGGCCCATCGAGCCATTCCTCGAAGACAGTTCTATGTTCTATAAGGGGCTTAATCTTCTTGTCTACGGGGCGATGATCCGGTGACTTGCGAGGGGGCGTCCTTTTTGCTCGTCCGAGAGATGGTTTAAAGGCATGCGGTTCCCAGTGAGCGGTTTGAGTTTTCCAGGCGCTTTCCATTGCACAATACTTTTGTAATATGTGTGCCAAATCTGCAAAGTGCTGTAGGCGATGACGGTTCAGGGCATTAAGGATTCCCTCATCCATACAGTTGTTGCAGAATACTGAAATTGTGTCGTCATCGCAGCAGTCTTTTATCTTGTTTTTAACAAGGATGAATCTGGCCCAGAAGTGATGGATTGTCTCTCGAGGCTACTGTCGCACATACATTAGGTCACATATGTCTGGAGGGCCAGAATTACTTGGCGGATATTGCTTGTGGTGGGTGGGCGGGCTTGAATTCACGCCCTGGCCCACTGTGGAATCCGGAGTTTGAAGAATTTCCGAGGTTGCCGGCCCGGGCTCCGGAGTGTCCGGTGAATTATCGGGCTTTACATCCGATTTTGTGTTTGAAGGACAAGGGATGTCCCCCCGAAGATGAGTGTCTGGCTCTCTAGACTCGGAAATCTGAACATAAATTGTCCTCAACATGGGAGAAGAGTCATTGTTGGCTTGTTCCTCCACAATCGCTACCTGATGGGTGATCGATGGAGATTCGATTTCTCTCTGATCGGGTTTAAGCCCGATCTGATCGTAGTCAGTGGAGACCCCCAGGGCGGCGATGCTATCTAGCAATTCGTTCAAAGACGGTAGGTCTACTGGATCCATCTTGTTAGAGTATTCGGGTCCGACACGGAGATGGTTTTCAGCGACTTGGGGGATTGCTTATGGCTTAATGGCCAAAACGGGCACCAAAGGTAAAGCTGCCGAGCCGGAGGGTTTTCCCTAAAACAAGGGCTCCTCCGGAAGTGATACTATCCTTGATGACAAGGCGAGCCATCGATCCCTGTTGTTGATGTCACATAGGAACTCTCAATAAAAGCACCAATGTCGGTGTCAAAACTGGCAGATCTCGGGTAGGGGGTCCTAAATTGTGCGTCTAAGGATCGAAGGTAACAGGAGGCAGGGGACACGATGTTTACCCAGGTTCGGGCCCTCTCGATGGAGGTAATACCCTACTTCCTGCTTGATTGACTTTGATGAGTATAGGGGTTACAAGAGTTGATCTACCTCGAGATCGTAGAGGCTAAACCCTAGATGTCTACCATGTATGATTATGATCGTCTCTACGGACTAAACCCTCCGGTTTATATAGACACCGGGGGAGGCTAGAGCTATACAGAGTCGGTTTACAGAGAAAGGAATCTTAATATCCGTACGCCAAGCTTGCCTTCCACGCCAAGGAGAGTCCCATCCGGACATGGGGGAGAGCCTTCCATCTTGTATCTTCACAGCCCATGAGCCCGGCCCATGTCCCATAGCCCGGACGCCCGAGGGCCCCCCTAATCCAGGACTCCCTCAGCCACGGCCCTCATTGCCCTCATGTTGCTCTAGGGGAAACTCTGACCCTCGGGTCGGGCGATGGCGGCGCTCGGGTGTTGTTTCCTTCCTAAAGGTGCCGCCTTGGAGCCCACGGTTTGTCGTATGCGGCTTCATCTCTTCGCGGTGGTGTGTTCATGTTTGAGGACCCCGGTTGCTCTTGTAGTGCTTGGGGTGGTGTTGCTGCGCTCAGCGCCTATGTATCCTACCTTGGGTGTGTGCGTGTGTGATACGTCTCCAACGTATCTATAATTTATGAAGTATTCATGTGATACATCTCCATACTTATCACTTCCACCTTTGGAAATTGCTAGGATGATTCCTTGCACTAGGGGATTATCAGTGTGTTGTGGTGGCGTGTGTCTGTACCGGGTTGTTGGTGATCATTGCTTTATATATAAAGTGGGGCGAAAGCCTTTTTCAGTAAGCATGCAATTACATGTTTTTTAGCTTGCAGAAGTTGGAGTAGAATCCTGAAAAGAAATTGTTGATGTATGGCTAAGTTGCGATTGTAGAGTACACTCAAACCTTCTGATATTATTCATGTATTATGTTCGTGTTGTTGGTAGTCTCGGGCTATCAGCTGATAGAACCTATTTATTTATGTCCTATGTTTGGCAGAGTGTAGTGTAGTGGATGCTTTCCCTACATGGTACATAAGCTTTTCTTTTTATTCAGGAGTAGTGACTTCTACCGTTGCTAGCATAATACTAATGCTAATTGGGTAAATTCTCCAGGGATATTTCTTAGGGTCTTTTACATCTGTGTCCCTAACTCGAACCCACTACTCAGATTTGCCCCTAATTTCAAAGCCTGCTCAAATTTGCCCCTCTGTCGTCAAGTCTCCTTATAGAAATGCCCCTTCGTGCCGTTTCCATCAGGTCAAAGGGCTTTGACCGTTTTTTGGGCGTTTGTTGGACGTTTTGCCCCTGAAAAAAATAAGACAGAAATTTAAAAAGAAGAGAGAGAGCGCATGCTAGCTTTTGGCCCAGAAAAGCCCAGCCAACCCAGCCCACTGGCTGGTCATCTTCTTCGTCTTCAGAGGCTAAGGGCGTGTCCGCCCGCCCGTTCACCCAAGCGCCGCTGTTAACGTGGCCAACAACGGCAAGAAGCCGGACCGCCATGTCTGCAAGGCCCGCCGTAGAATAGAGCATCACCACACCGTAGATCTGGACCTTGGGTGCCTTGCAACTACGCAACCGACGAGATCGCCGCCACCTCTGCCCACCGGCCGCCGTCTTCGATTTGTTGTCGTACGAGGTCCCTCGGTGCTCCCTTATCGTACAGGAGATCCATATGGTGTTGCGGAACTTCCGGACATTTCACGACGAGCTCTTCTTCGTCCAGCCGCCTCCCCATGACGCCTTGCTCCGGCGGCCGTAGGCGAGGTCCATGTGCTCATGCTCGGTCGTCCCCAGACCCTTTGAAGACTCTGGCATGCTCGTAGTGAGATGCTGATGCCGACCCCTCTCCCACCTGCTTTCTAGCCCCCCTGCCACCTAGCTTTGACCGCCGCCGCCGGCGGCCTCGGCCACGCCTGACACTCTGGTTGTCCCCGCTTGCCCTGCCACTTCTATTCAACGCGGATCAAGCCCAGGAGCGCAAAGGACCATTCCACCAGTCGTTTGGTCGCCGGAACAGAGCTCCCCTGCCCTCCGCCGCAGTGGCAGAGGCAGGAATGCATATAATTGGACGTTGGGGAGGGCCGGCTGTAGGTAACAGTAAAAATATGTCACTGTTCATGTGCATATTACCAAGGAAATTAGGATGTTGGGGTGGGCCCTGGCTGCCCCCCCCCCCCCCCTGTACCTCTGCCACTGCTCCACCGTGGCGTGTGCTCGCTGGCGGCTTAAAGCCGGTGGTTTGATTAGTACTGATGGGCTTCCTATGACATGTGGGGCCCATTAGCTAGATTAGCACTAATCCTATTGTGTGTTAAATATTATGCTAATTACCGAGACTAATCGGCAGGCCCTACCAATTAACAAAACTGCTAAACTAATTAGAAAAATAACTAGACACTTACATGTGGGGTCCCATGTGTAAGTGAGAGAGAGGGTGGAGAGAGAGGGTAGAGAGAGTGAGGGGTGAGAGAAAGTGTTTTTCCTTTCTATTTTTTTCTCACTCGGTCCCACTTGTAAGTGACACATTGAGGCAGGGGCAAATTGTCCAAAAAACGTCAGTTAGACGGTCAAACCCCTTTGACTGGATGGAAACAGAACGGAAGGGTATTTCTGTAAGGTCACTTAACGGCGGAGGGGCAAATTTGAGCATGCTTTGAAATTAGGGATAAATCTGAGTAGGTGGTTCAAGTTAGGGATAGAAATGCAAATGGCCCTATTTCTTATTAGTCACACAACACAATGGTTTCAGCCTTCATGTGTTGTGTTTCTGTTTCTATATATTGGGGTTGTTACTGATCATCCTCTCTTTGAATTATGAATGACTTTCAGGAAGAGTCTTTATTTTAATACCAATCCTCTTCCTTATTATCCAATGGATGAGGAAACTGGTAAGAATAATTATGATGGAATGTGTCATGGAAGAACTTATTCTTATTAGAGCTTTTCCTCGGTTGGAAATTATTTGGACTGCATTGTGATGTCATAGTATTTTCAATTTTATAGGACACCTAATTTCATCAATAAAGTTGTAGGTTTTCCCATATCATGTGAGAACAGCTAGCTTGGTTATGTTACTTTGTTGTATTTTCATTTTTAACTTGACAACATTTTTGTCATCCTACCAAATGTATAAATCTCAAAAAGTCAAAGCCACATTGCCATGCTCAATATTAGTTCACATAATTTAATTGTACTAAAGTGCCATCCAAATGTTACAAAATCTAGACAATGTCCATAGTTTTATTGTTATATATTGCTGGCCATTTCTCCTACATATATTTCTAACTGACTTAAATGTCTCTTCCATAGGAAATCTTGGATGAATTATATGTTGTGCCACATGACTAAATGAAGTTCTACGCCGAAGTCTGATTATCAAACTCGATTGCTCTGTTATTCGTTTACTACTCTTTGTATTTTGTCATGGTGGTTTATTCTTTTTGGCCGCATGATTGTAAAAATTTATACATTTCCATCTACATACTACACGAGGTCGATGTTATATTCGTGAGATCTTGCATGGAGATTCATGCAAAATTTTCTTTTAGGTTTTTCTTCTTCTTTCTTATTATAGGCATGCATCGAGACTTGGTTAAGTCTCAATCGACTGACACCTAATCACACCCAAAATCGAATCAAGTGAAACCAAAGCCTAGCCTGCACAAATCTAACCAGCTATTAAAGTTCAAAAAAAGTCAGCCAACAGAAAACACGCACATCAAAGCGCGCATATCCCTCTAGTACATCATCTGTTAAAGCTCTTTTTATGACACGATGATCCTTTTTACTTTATATATAAGATATGTCTGAAGTCAAACTTAATAAAATTTGACCATATTTATAAGAAAAAATATCAACATCTACAATAATAAAGTTATACAATATGGAAATTAACATGACACATCTAATGATATTGATTTCGTATTGTGAATGTTGACCATTTTTTTGTAAAGTTGATCAAATTTTACAAGATTTGACTTCAAACAAAAATTATATGCGGAGTAAAAAGGATCAGACGGAGTATATCACCTATTGGAGATACTCTTACGTTGTATGTGAGCGTATGTCTCCCGCGTAAGAGCATCTACAACCAGGCACCCCAAACCGGCCTCAAACGCCCGGGCGGACGACCCGATCACTGACCGGTCACAAAACTTTGACCCATACGGGCGCCTCAAACGAGCCTCAAATGCCCGGGCTAACTGGCACCCCTCAAATCCAGCCCAAAAATGAGGCGAATATGGGGCACGCATCTGCCACATCGGACTAACGATGGGGTTCCAAGCGGAATCGACTAGAAACCTGGCGGTCCGACGGACGTCTCCACCGGTGGGGGGGTGAACACCGTGTGGCGCCGCCCCGGCTCGCCACCCGAGACCAAGTCTGGCTATTTAAGCTGATCGGTGTCCCCCAGCCCTAGCCCATCCACCTCCTCCCTCTCCGCACCACCAACCCGAGCCCACCCACCTCCTCTCTCTCGCCCTGTCGCTCTTCCCACGCTCTCTGGCTTCGCCATGGCCCATAATTCCTGCTTGTCCTCGAGTAGGTAATTGATAAAAATAGAATTTTTGATGTGGAATGCTACCTAACATATTCATCATATATTATTTTCTTTTGTAGCATGGATATTTGGACTTGAATAATTCAAAGCAATAGTCTATAGTTTGACATGAAGACATCAATACTGAAGCATACTAACAAGCAACCATGTCTTCCAAAATATCACCGCTAAAGTTCCCGCTTAGTACAAATGAAGGCTAGAAAATACATTGAGAAGCGGCCAACCGAAAAGCAAAAACGGTCATAAGCATGCATTGAAAATAACAAACACTGAATAATGCACCATAAGTAGGATGTGACTTTGTTGCATAACTATTGACTTTATGTGCATGCATAGGGAATCACAAACCTTAACACCAATATTCTTACTAAAGCACAATTACTCACCAACAAGACTCACATATTACTATCTCCATAGCGCAAAACTATTGTAAGGAATCAAGTTTCTCACATCCAGTGATCTATATGAAAGTTTTTATTATATCCCTCTTGGATACACATCACTTTGGGACAAAATTCATATCTTGTGCAAATTACCATTGCTATTATCAACTCCCAAAAAGATATAAGTAAAGCATGAGAGTGCAAAATATTTCTTCAAAATTTAATTTTATCAACTCTCAAAATAATATAAGAGAAGCATGCGAGTGCAAAATATTTCTTCAAAATTTAATTTTATCAACTCTCAAAATAATATAAGTGAGGCATGGGAGTGTATTTATTTTAAAATATAACCACCGCCATGCTCAAAAAGATATAAGTGAAGCACTAGAGCAACTGCCTAGCTCAAAAGATCTAAGTGAAGCACATAGAGTATTCTAACAAATCATGATAAATGTGTGGCTCTCTCAAATAAGTGTGTTAAGTAGAGATGATTGTGACAAACTAAAAACAAACAAAGTAAAGACTCATATAATACACGATGCTCCAAGCAAAATTCATGATATGTGACGAATAAAAATATAGCTCTAAGTAAAATTACTAATAGTTGGTAAAAGAAAGAGGGGATGCCTTCCCGAGCTCCCCAAGCTTAGTCGCTTGGGACTCCTTGAATATTACCTTGGGGTGCCTCGGGCATCCACAAGCTTAGGCTCTTGCCACTCCTTATTCCTTCATCCATCGTGATCTCACCCAAAACTTGAAACCTTCAATCACACAAAACTCAACAAAACCTCATGAGATCCAATAGTATAATAAAGGAAATCACTACTTTAAGTACTATTGCAAACTCATTCATATTTTATTTTTGCATTATAGCTACTATAGTACAACTTCTCCATGGCTCATACCCCCCGATACAATCCATAGTTTCATCAAAACAAGCAAAACGATGCATCAAAAACATAATATGTCAAAAATAGAAGAATCTGTAACAATCCGAATATTGACCATATTTCTGCAACTCCAAAAATTCTGAAAAATTAGGACAACGTGGGAAATTTGTATATAAATCATTTTTAAAAAATTCAGAATTTTATCATGCTCCAGCAAATTTTGACAATTCTTCTACTTGACACAAAAGTTTCACAGAATCAAAGCAACTATCACCCAAATAACCCCAAAGGCTTTGCTTGGCAAAACACTAATTAAAACACTAAAAAATCATAACAATAACATAATTGCATGCTTATTGAAAAATAGAAAATATTTTTTTAAAGATAACTATTGGGTTGCCTCCCAACTAGCACTATTGTTTTACGCCCCTAGCTAGGCATAATGCATAGTTCAAGTGTTATCATCTTTGGTTTTAGTTCCATAGGTGGCCCTCATGATTGACTCATATGGTGGCTTAATTAGAGTTCTAGGGAAGTGTTCCATACCCTTATTTAACGGAAACTTAAATTTAATATTCCCTTCTTTCATATCAATAACGGCACATATAGTTCGTAAGAACGGGCAACCAAGTATTATGGGGCAAGACGGATTGCAATGAATGTCAAGTACAATAAAATCAATGGGAGCATAGCTCCTATTTTCAAGAATAAGAACATCATTAATTCTCCTTAGAGGCTTTTTAATAGTAGAATCCGCCAAGTTCAAATTAAGAGAACATTCATCCATATTGGTAAAACCTAGCACACCACATAGAGATTTTGGAATTGTGGAAACACTAGCACCAAAATCACATAAAGCATTGCACTCATAATTTTTAATCTTGACATTAATGGTGGGTTCCCATTGATCACATAATTTTCTACGAATTGAAATCTCTGAGTCTAGCTTTTCTTCTAAAGCTTTCATCATTGCTTCTACAATATGTTTAGTAAAAGCCTTATTTTGTTCATAAGCATTGTATGAATTTAGCATGGATTATAACAAACAAATACACTCCATCAAAGAACAACCATCATAATTAAAGTCTCTGTAATCCAAGAGAGTGGGCACATCACTAGTTAAAGTTTTTACCTCTCCAAACCCACTTTTATCAATTTTTCATCAAGATTTTCACCCTCAGAATTATGGGGACATCTTCTAGCTAAAGTTGACTCTTCTTCAGTCCCCTTTTCATGAAGTTTTATATTGCTAAACAAGGTATCAATAGATGAAACACCAATCATTTTAATATCCTCATTGTTACTACGATAGAAATCGGGAGGAATCGCTTTTTCTAAAAAATCTCGTTTAGCTCTAAGCATAGCAGTTCTTTTCTTACTCTCATCCATGGAGACATATAAAGGTTTAATTGACTCATTAATATCAATAGATGGCAAAATTTTAGCTTTAAGATTTTCCACATCATGAATAATTCTATCAATGCTCCTAGACATATCATCAAGTTTGCTCAATTTTTCTTCGATCGTAGTGTTGAAAACTTTTTGAGCATTAATAAATTCTTTAATACTACTTTCAAGACAAGAGAGCATCCTATTATTATTATTATTGTTATTGTTATTATTATTATTATTATTACTATTATTATTATTATTACTATAAGAATTATTATAAGAATTACCATAGGAATTGCCATAATTATTAGAGGAATTTCCACGAAACGGGCTAGGATTAAAATTACCTCTATAAGCATTACTATTAAAATTGTTTCATGAGACAAAATTCACATCTACGAGATAATTATTTTGCTCAATCAAAGTGGACAAAGGCACATCATTAGGATCAATAGGAGCGTTTTTACGAGCAACCAATTTCATAAGCGCACTAACTTATCACTCAAAGTACTAATTTCTTCAACTGAATTCACCTTTTTACTAGTAGGAGCTCTTTTAGTATGCAATTGTGAATAATTTGCCATAATATTATCAAGCAATTTAGTAGCTTCACCCAAAGTAATCTCCATGAAAGTAACACTCGCGGCGGAATCTAAAAGATTCCAAGAAACAAAGTTCAATCCCGCATAAAAAATTTATGATCATCCACAAATTTAAACCATGACTAGGGCAATTTCTTATCATGAATTTCATCCTTTCCCAAGATTGGGAAACATATTCATGCTCAAGTTGCTTGAAATTCATAATTTGATTTTCAAGGGAAATAATTTTCTCGGGAGGAAAATATTTAGTGATAAAGGCATCTTTGCATCTATTCCAAGAATCAATACTATTTCGTGGTAAAGATGAAAAGAAATTTTTTGCACGATACTGCAATGAGAACGGGAATAATTTTAGTTTCACCATATCATTATCCACATATTTTTTCTTTTGCACGTCACACAATTCTATGAAAGTATTAAGATGAGATGCATCATCTTCATTAGTACTACCCGAAAATTGTTCTTTCATAACAGGATTTAGCAAAGCGGCATTAGTATCACAAGTCTCCGCACTAGCGGCAAGAGGAGCAAGCGGAGTACTAATTAAATCATTGTTATTTGTATTGGAAAATCACACAATTTTTGTATTTTCTTGAGACATCGCGACTGCGCAAACAAGATAACAAAAACAAAGAAGCAAACAAGAAAAAGGCAAACAAAAAATACTTTTGTATATTTGTAAAACTTTTTAGAAGTGGGGGAGATGAAAGTTTATGCAAAGGTACTTGATAGTTGTTGTAGGACCTTGAGAAGAGGTGTCTAGAGGGGGGGGTGATTAGACACTAAGTACCAAAGTTGCAGTTTTTAAGTCCTTTAAGTTTAAGTGGAGTTTAGGCACAATTTTAACATTCACAATTCATAGCAAGCAAGCATGCAAAGAGTATATGAGCAGCGGAAAGTAAAGCATGCAACTTGCAAGAATGTAAAGGGAAGGGTTTGGAGGATTCAAACGCAATTGGAGACACAGATGTTTTTGGCGTGGTTCCGATAGGTGGTGCTATCGTACATCCACGTTGATGGAGACTTCAACCTGCGAAGGGTAACGGTTGCGCGAGTCCACGGAGGGCTCCACCCACGAAGGGTCCACGAAGAAGCAACCTTGTCTATCCCACCATGGTCGTCGCCCACGAAGGACTTGCCTCACTAGCGGTAGATCTTCACAAAGTAGGCGATCTCCTTGCCCTTACAAACTCCTTGGTTCAACTCCACAATCTTGTCGGAGGCTCCCAAGTGACACCTAGCCAATCTAGGAGACACCACTCTCCAAGAAGTAACAAATGGTGTGTTGATGATGAACTCCTTGCTCTTGTGCTTCAAATGATAGTCTCCGCAACACTCAACTCTCTCTCATAGGTTTTGGATCTGGTGGAAAGAAGATTTGAGTGGAAAGCGACTTGGGGAAGGCTAGAGATCAAGATTCATATGGTAGGAATGGAATATCTTGGCCTCAACACATGAGTAGGTAGTTCTCTCTCAGAAAATGTATGATGGAAGTGTAGGTTCAGTCTGATGGCTCTCTCCACGAATGAAGAGGAGGTGGAGGGGTATATATAGCCTCCACACAAAATCTAACCGTTACACACAATCTAACAAACTCGGTGGGACCAAATCGTTAAACTCGGTCAGACCGATTTAGCAAATAATGTGACCGTTAGGGTTTTCGGTGGGACCGAAATGCAACTCGGTGAGACCGATATGGTTAGGGTTAGGGCATAACGTAATCTCGGTAAGACCGATTACACAAACTCGGTGAGACCGATTTTGGTAATAAGCTTTCTAGAGAGTTGGTCAGGCAAACTCGGTTTGACCGATTACACAAACTCGGTGGGACCGATTTTGGTAATGAGTCAATCCAGGAAGTTTGCATTGTAATCTCGGTAGTACCGATTGCTCAAACTCGGTGAGACCGATTTTGGTAATGGACATACACAGAGATATTACAATCCCACCTTGGTGAGACCGAGATCCCCATGGGTGAGACCGATTTTCTTAGGGTTTGTGGCAGTGGCTATGAATTTTGGAATCGGTGGCGCCGGATAGAAAGAATCGGTGTGACCGATTTTGGCTTTGGGTTTAGGTCATTTGTGGAAGTGGGAAAGTGGCTGAGGGTTTTGGAGCATATCACTAAGCACATGAAGCAAGAGGCTCATTAAGCAACACCTCATCCCTCCTTGATAGTATTGGCTTTTCCTATAGACTCAATGTGATCTTGGATCACTAAAATATAAAATGAAGAGTCTTGAGCTTTTGAGCTTGAGCCAATCCTTTGTCCTTAGCATCTTGAAGGGGTTCCCACATCCTTTAGTCCATGCCACTCCATTATTGAACTTATCTGAAACATACTAGATAAAAGTGTTAGTCCAACAAGAGATATGTTGACATTAATTACCAAAACCACCTAGGGAGCACTTGTGCTTTCAATCTCCCCCTTTTTGGTAACTGATGGCAACATACATCAAAGCTTTAGATAAAGATATAAAGAGTAGCAAGTAAAGCTTTGGAAAGACATGTAACTAACATAGGCTCCCCCTACATGTATGCAATCATGTGAATATGGAATATAGAAGCATGTGAGAGCATAAACATGATAGAGCAGGCAATGTGTTACATGTATCTTGGCCATATGCATGAGAGCAAAGAATATTAAAGAAAATACCTTCATTCTCATGAGTCCTTCTTGCAAACAATATGTACATCAGCAAGAATTCCTCATACACATGATTTTGATGCATATACTTACCTTGAAGTCTTGAGTTGGCACCGGATGAAATGAACCTGCATAAAAAAGGTTAGATAACACAGATACATCTACCAGCCAGAGCAAACAAAAGAAACCACAAGAATGCCAAGACTGGGATGACATGTAGAGAGTGAGTACTAAGTACCACATTGGATTAGACATGTCCCCAAGAGTAAAGATATGCAATGAATTTAAATGATTTCTTTCCCTTAGATGTCTTGCTCCCCCTGAATCTAACATGGGATACTGGGAGAAGATAGGGAATAGAAAATCAGAGCTGAAAAAAAAAACAGAGCTGAAAGATATGAATGATGATCAGAGCTAATGTATGCTAATGCAAATAAGCACAACAGATCATATGAACATGTCTCTCCCCTCAAGAAGACATGTGAGCATCTCTCCTCTTGAACACCAAGCATCTGGGATCCTTGAGAAATACTTTCTACTCTGGGATCCTTGAGAAATACTTTCTACTTAAGTATTCTCTCCCCCTGGAGATCTCTCTCTCCCCTTGAAGATCTCTCTCCTCCTTAAGGATCTCTTTCTAAATGATAAGCTTTGATGTTCTCTCTCTCCCCCTTTGACATCAATTTCCAAGAAGGGTTTTCTGGAATCCGTCGAATGGGTTTGGTCCTTGAGACACAGCACAAAGCAATGATAAAAATGTGATGCTTGTAGAGGACAAGATTCATTGAGTGGAGCTGGATCAAAAGAAACATAGAATATGTGGCAAACTGTTTTCCTGATGTGAAATCGGTGGCACCGAGTGGTATGCTTCGGTTGTACCGAAAGAATTCGGTTGGGCCGAAAATAACAAATCGGTGAAACCGAGTTCATCTCAGAGAAAACACTCGTCACCTCAGCTCACTTAGACTAGTAAGATCTCACAAAGATTTGCAAGGAATTTACTAAAAGATATGCAAGGAATTGGAATGCAGAAAAATGCACAGCAAACAGAAAGAAATCTAGATGAAGTTTTTTTTGAAAGGGGAAACAAATATGCATGAGCCAAATGCAAAAACACAAAAAAGAACACAAGAGAACTTCATCTAGAGATGGTCGGCAACAAAGTCACCTATGTTAGAGTATATTGACTTAGGAGTCAAGTGAGATCACTTGATCATAGGTCATATTCATCATTTAAGCTCAAAATGGGGTTGCCATTTTTCGTTTAAGCATCTTGATGTATTCACATCTTGTCGAGTTGCTTTAGCTCATTACTTGGAGTAAAGCTTCTCTAAGATGGAATGACATACCTTGGTTGGTGGTGTTGTCCATGTAGTTGAACTTGTGTGGGTTGCTCAAGGTTGATGGAGCTCATCAAGAATTTGGAGCACCACTTGGAATTTAAGTCCATCTACCTACATGGGTTAGTTCTTGCAAGGAAGAGCACTTGTGTATCCAAAAATGACAATCATGAAGCTCAATAGAGAATTTGTCAAAGGATATGTTTGAATGGTTTCGTGCTTCCTTGTCTTTATCCACCATAGTGTAGATACTTGGTGATGTAGAGATTGCTCAAGATGTGAGTAGATTACAATCTCATGGAATTTGATTCCACCAAGTACCTACATGGGTTAGATAACATGCAAGATACAAATATATCCAAGACATAAGATTTTCATCATAAGAGAAATATCAAGGATTAGTCATAAGCTCCTGTCTTGCATGTATCCAATGGAGTTTCTACTCCAAGTTTGAAGCATCGATGATGTTCAATTCTCCTCTTAACCTGCATAACACTTTCTCATCAAGAGGTTTAGTGAATATATCCGCTAATTGCTTTTCGGTGCGAACATGCTTAAGATCAATGTCACCCTTAGCAACATGATCTTGAATGAAATGATGACGAACTTCAATATGCTTAGTTCGAGAATGTTGCATAGGATTATGACCAATTTTGATAGCACTTTCATTGTCACAAAGCAATGGAACATGTCTCACATATATCCCATAATCTTTAAGAGTTTGGGTCATCCAAAGTAATTGAGCACAACATGAACCAGCGGCAATATATTCAGCTTCGGCGGTGGACAAGGATACCGAGTTTTGTTTCTTGGAGGACCAAGACACAAGAGATCTACCAAGAAATTGACAAGTACCCGAAGTGGACTTTCTATCAACCTTGTCTCCGTCATAGTCCGAGTCGGAATAGCCAACAAGATCGAAAGAGGCCCTCTTAGGATACCAAATGCCAAAATTTGGTGTATGGATTAAGTATCTCACTATCCTTTTCACGGCCTTAAGATGACATTCCTTAGGAGCAGCTTGATATCGTGCACACATGCACACACTTAGCATGATATCGGGACGTGAAGCACATAGATATAACAATGAACCAATCATAGAGTGATAAACCTTTTGATCAACTGGTTCACTATCTTTGGTCAAATCAAGGTGTACACTAGTAGGCATGGGTGTAGACATACCTTTGCATTCTTGCATATTGAACTTCTTGAATAAGTCCTTGGTGTACTTCGTTTGAGAAACAAAGGTACCTTCCTTAGTTTGCTTGATTTGCAACCCAAGAAAGAATTTGAGTTCACTCATCATAGACATCTCAAACTTCTCCGACATTAGCTTCCCAAACTTTTCACTAAAATGAGGGTTAGTTGAACCAAATATAATATCATCAACATAGATTTGGCACACAAATAGTTCTCCATTAACACTTTTAGTAAAAAGTGTGGAATCAATTTTCCCAATTTCAAAGCCTTTTTCAATGAGGAACTTGGTCAAGCATTTATACCATGCTCTAGGAGTTTGTTTAAGACCACAAAGAGGTTTGTGAAGTTTGTAAACATGATTGGGTTTCTTAGGATTGAGAAAGCCGGGAGGTTGCTTAACATAAACTTCCTCCTCTATTTCACCATTTATAAAAGCACTTTTAATGTCCATTTGGTACAAGGTGATATCATGATGATTAGCATAGGCAAGTAAGATGCAAATGGACTCAAGTCTAGCAACGGGAGCATAAGTCTCACCATAGTCCATACCTTCGACTCGTGTGTAGCCTTGGGCGACGAGACGTGCTTTGTTGCGAACTACTTGTCCATCTTCATCTTGCTTGTTGCGAAACACCCATTTGGTACCGATGACGTTGTGGTTGTTGTTGGGCTTCTCAACCAATGTCCAAACTTGGTTCCTCTCAAAGTTGTGTAGCTCTTCATGCATGGCATTTATCCTATCCGGATCTTAAAATGCTTCTTCAACCTTCATAGGTTCAATGCTAGAGATGAAAGAATAGTTTTCACAAAAGTTAGCTAAATGAGTTTTAGAGCGAGTGATTCTCCCGGTTTGAATGTCATTGTAGATTTGCTTGACGGGATGATCTTTAGCAATTCTTGCTCGAACACGTGAAAGCTTTTGCTTGGGTCTTCGTTGAACATCTTCTTCATCCTGTTCTTCTTCTTGACCTTCTTCATTGTTGGCGTTGTCGTTCTCTTGTCGTGGTGGAGAAGGAGGTTGTTGACGTTCATCTTGATGCACTTCCTCGTTTTCCTCATCTTGGTGTGTCCCACTTGTGGATGCTTCCGTATCAACTCTTGGTTCACCTTGTCGTGAAGTAGAAGCTTCCACTTGGACGGACGAGGTACTCTCCTTCACCTCCGTTGGACGAACCTTGCCAATAGCCAAGTCTTGAATTGCTTCCGAAGGATCTTTGTCTCCTACATCAATTGGCAATTGCTCTACTTGCGAGCTGTTAGATTCATCAAACTTCACATATACCATCTCTTCAACCTTTCGGGTGAAATTTTTGTAGACACGGTAAGTGTGAGAGTTTGAGCCATAACCTAGTAGGAAACCTTCATGAGATTTAGGAGCAAATTTAGAGCGACGATGCTTATCAAGAATGTAGCACTTTGAGCCGAACACTCAAAAGTATCCGACTAGGGGTTTGTTACCGGTGAGGAGCTCGTATGTCGTCTTGCCAAGTAGCTTGTGAAGATACAAGTGATTTGTCGCATGACAAGCTATCTCAACTGCTTCTGCCCAAAAGTGCTTCGGCGTCTTGTACTCATCAAGCATCGTTCTCGCCATTTCGATGAGCGTCCAGTTCTTCCTCTCAACAACTCCGTTTTGTTGAGGTGTGTACGTAGCCGAGAACTCGTGTGAAATCCCTTCTTCATCAAGAAAGGTGTCCACATTTGCGTTCTTGAACTCTGTTCCATTGTCGCTGCGAACCTTCTTGATCTTCACTTCAAATTGATTTTGGGACTTCCTAGCAAAGTTTTTGAAGATCTTTTGGACCTGCTTGACAAGCATTGCAAAGTCTATCCTTATCAAATATGACATCGTTAACTCCAAGGATATGATTTCCTTTAATAAGCTTGTCAAGGTTTCGCATACCAACATGACCTAGTCGTCTATGCCATAACCAACCTTTTGAGGATTTAGCAATGAAACAAGTTTTAGGTTGAGCCTTTTTAGTGAAATCAATAATGTATAGATCACCTCTACGCACACCGGTAAAGACCATTTTATGATTGTCTCAATGAAATACTTGGCAATCTACTTCAGTAAATAGAACATTGAAACCGAAATCAGCAAGTCTAGATACTGAAAGTAAGTTGTATCCAAGAGATTCAACAAGCATGACATTTTGTATGGAGCTATCATGTGATATGGCCACCTTACCGAGGCCAACCACCTTACCCTTTGAGTTGTCACCGAAAGTGACATACTTTCGAGGACTATCATTATCAGCAAGCTATCAAGAACCCATTCCTTTCCTCCTGACACATATCCCCGAAGATTTGCCATAAGACCAAAGTGTCTCATTGCATCATCAAGATCAAAGTCACTATCATCATCCTCATCATAGTATCCATGTTCAACATCGTCATGTGGTGGATCAAGTCCTAGAGAGGGTGATTCATTAGAGTGAGTTTGACAATGATCTTGCTTATGAATTTTTATAGCTTCGGAAATAATATCACTAATAATACCAACATTTCCTTTGGCACGCATAAGGTTTGTAAGCTCAAATAGACGATCACCAAACATAGGATCACTAGTATTCATCTTACTCAAAGCAATAGACTTATGGATAATTTCATCAAGATTTTTCAAGGAATAATCTGGAAATCGTTCCTCAAGAAATTTCCATATAGTGTAGGCACACTTAAAAGTAGGCAAACATCCAATCAAGTTTCTAGGCAATCCTCTAATGATAAGTTCGGCAGTTCTAAGATTCCTAATCATGTCAATTGACTCATCATGGGTAGGATGCATAGGATCAACATAAGGTGCACAAGGGCTAGCAATGTACTTGTTCAAATGATATTGATTGAAAATTACAAGCATCTCATTTTTTCACTCATGAAAATACTCTCCATCAAGAATAGGCACTCTATGTCTAAGACTCCCAATGGTAGACTCATCCATCTTCCTCCAATGGTGATTAAACCAAAGCAATGGAGACCAATGCTCTGATACCACTTGTAGGACCTTGAGAAGAGGTGTCTAGAGGGGGGCTGATTAGACACTAAGTACCAAAGTTGCAGTTTTTAAGTCCTTTAAGTTTAAGTGGAGTTTAGGCACAAGTTTAACATTCAGAATTCATAGCAAGCAAGCATGCAAAGAGTATATGAGCAGCGGAAAGTAAAGCATGCAACTTGCAAGAATGTAAAGGGAAGGGTTTGGAGGATTCAAACGCAATTGGGGACACGGATGTTTTTGGCGTGGTTCTGATAGGTGGTGCTATTGTACATCCATGTTGATGGAGACTTCAACCCACGAAGGGTAACGGTTGCGCGAGTCCACGGAGGGCTCCACCCACGAAGGGTCCACGAAGAAGCAACCTTGTCTACCCCACCATGGCCGTCGCCCACGAAGGACTTGCCTCACTAGCGGTAGATCTTCATGAAGTAGGCGATCTCCTTGCCCTTACAAACTCCTTGGTTCAACTCCACAATCTTGTCGGAGGCTCCCAAGTGACACCTAGCCAATCTAGGAGACACCACTCTCCAAGAAGTAACAAATGGTGTGTTGATGATGAACTCCTTGCTCTTGTGCTTCAAATGATAGTCTCCCCAACACTCAACTCTCTCTCATAGGTTTTGGATCTGGTGGAAAGAAGATTTGAGTGGAAAGCAACTTGGGGTAGGCTAGAGATCAAGATTCATATGGTAGGAATGGAATATCTTGGCCCCAACACATGAGTAGGTAGTTCTCTCTCAAAAAATGTATGCTGGAAGTGTAGGTTCAGTTTGATGGCTCTCTCCACGAATGAAGAGGAGGTGGAGGGGTATATATAGCCTCCACACAAAATCTAACCGTTACACACAATCTACCAAACTCGGTGGGACCGAATCGTTAAACTCGGTTAGACCGATTTAGCAAATAATGTGACCATTAGGGTTTTCGGTGGGACCAAAATGCAACTCGGTGAGACCGATATGGTTAGGGTTAGGGCATAACGTAATCTCGGTAAGACCGATTACACAAACTTGGTGAGACCGATTTTGGTAATAAGCTTTCCAGAGAGTTGGTCAGGCAAACTCGGTTTGACCGATTACACAAACTCGGTGGGACCGATTTTGGTAATGAGTCAATCCAGGAAGTTGCATTGTAATCTCGGTAGTACCGATTGCTCAAACTCGGTGATACCGATTTTGGTAATGGACATACACAGAGAGATTACAATCCCATCTTGGTGAGACCGAGATCCCCATCGGTGAGACCGATTTGCTTAGGGTTTGTGGCAGTGGCTATGAATTTTGGAATTGGTGGCGCCGGATAGAAAGAATCGGTGTGACCGATTTTGGCTTTGGGTTTAGGTCATTTGTGGAAGTGGGAAAGTGGCTGAGGGTTTTGGAGCATATCACTAAGCACATGAAGCAAGAGGCTCATTAAGCAACACCTCATCCCTCCTTGATAGTATTGGCTTTTCCTATAGACTCAATGCGATCTTGGATCACTAAAATATAAAATGAAGAGTCTTGAGCTTTTGAGCTTGAGCCAATCCTTTGTCCTTAGCATCTTGAAGGGGTTCCCACATCCTTTAGTCCATGCCACTCCATTGTTGAACTTATCTGAAACATACTAGATAAAAGTGTTAGTCCAACAAGAGATATGTTGACATTAATTACTAAAACCACCTAGGGAGCACTTGTGCTTTCAGTTGTTGATGATCTCTCCCCGGCAACGGCGCAAGAAATTCTTCCTGCTACTTGTGAACTGCGTTGGGATTTCCCCGAAGAGGAGAGGATGACGCAGTACAATAGAGTAAGTATTTCCCTCAGTTAAGAACCAAGGTTATCAATCCAGTAGGAGAGCCAAGCAACAACTTGTTAGCAGCACCTACACACTAGCAACAAATCCTTGCGACCAAATGTGAATAAGGGGTTGTCAATCCCTTAACGGTCACGAGCAAGATTAAATTGTGTAGTTTTTCATAGATAGATCTGATAAAACTACAAATTAAAATAAATAAAAGAAATACACAACAAGGTATTTTTGGTTCTAATATATGATAAAAGATAGACCCGAGGCCCATAGTTTTCACTAGAGGCTTCTCTCTTGAAAATAGCATACGGTGGGTTAACAAATTACTGTTGGGCAATTGATAGAAAAGCAAATAATTATGAAGATATCCAAGGCAATGATCATATATAGGCATCATGTCCGAGACAAGTAGACCGAAACAATTCTGCATCTAGTACTATTACTCCACACAACAACCACTATCTAGCATGCATCTAGTGTATTAAGTTCATGGAAAAACGGAGTAACGCCTTAAGCAAGATGACATGACATAGACAAGATAAACTCACGTATGAATAAACCCCATCTTTTTACCCTTAATAGCAATGATACATACGTGTCATGTCCCCTTCTTTCACTAGGATTGAGCTCCGTAAGATCGAACCCATTACAAAGCACCTCTCCCATTGCAAGAAAAATCAATCTAGTTGGCCAAACCAAATCAATAGATCGAAGAGAAATACGAAGCTATATTAATCATGCATAAAAGAGTTTAGAGGAATCTCAAATAATATTCATGGATAGATCTAATCATAAACTAACAATTCATCGGATCCCAACAAACACAGCGCAAAAAGTCATTACATCTAATAGATCTCCAAGAACATCGAGGAGAACATTGTATTGAAGATCAAATAGAGAGAAGGAGCCATCTAGCTACTAACTATGGACCCATAGGTCCGTGGTAAACTACTCACACGTCATCGGAGGAGCAACAAGGATGATGTAGAGCTCCTCCGTGATTGAATCCCCCTCTGGCAGAGTGCCGGATAAGGCCTCCAGATGGGATCTTGTGGTTCTGGAACTTGTGGTGACGGAAAAAGTATTTTGTGGACTCCTTGGTGGGTTTCATGATTTTTGAGAATTTATAGAGGCGGAGTTAGGTCAAACAGAGCCACGTGGGCCCACAAGCCACCAGGGCGCACCCTAGTGCCTCATGGGCCACTGCTCCATCTTCTCGTCCCCTCCTGAGGCTTCCAGGGTCTCTTATTGCTCGAAAAAATCTCTAAAAAGTTTCGTGGCATTTGGACTTTGTTTGGTACTGATATTCTGCAAAACCAAAAACAAGCAAAAACAACAACTGGCACTGGGAACTAAGTTAATAGGTTAGTCCTAAAAAATGATATATAATTGCTTGAAAATGTGTATAAAACATCCAAGATTGATAATATAATAGTATGGAACAATCAAAAACTATAGATATGTTAAAAAATAATAGATACGTTGGAGACGTATCAGCCCGGCAAAAGATAACCACGTACGCTATGCTCACGCCGGAGCGTCGATACCAAATTGAGCAAGAAATCCGGGGGAGGCGCGTCGTGGCGCCACCCGCAACGTCGCTGGGCTTCCTTTGGACTCGCTAGAGCTAGAGGAGGAGGAGGAGCAAGCGGAGGAGGAGGAGGGAGATGAGCAACAGTCGGCTCCAATGGAGGTGGCGGACCCGGAGGAGGACGAGGCGGAGCAGCCGGAGCAGGAGCTAGTGTCGGCTCCGGGCTTCAACATGGAGAACGCTGAGGCGGAGTTCGCCGTCACTCAAGTGGCCAAGATGGTGGAGCAGCAGGCCATCCTGGAGTCCATCCAGGACGAGGCCTATGTGGAGGCCAACTGGTAGTTCATCCGACAGGAACGGGCGGCGACCAACACGCTCTTCGATGAGGTCGAAGCAGAGGCCGACGTGGAGAAGTCGGAGCTGCAGCTGCCGCCCATGTACCCAGAGCCGGGCATGGAAATAGTGAACATCTTCAACAAGGACTAGGGTAGTTGATCTACGTGGTACGTGATTTTTTTTCTTTGCATGCTTTTATACAGATTTAAGATTTCTAGTATGAGATATCCGGATGCAGATGAGCAAATTTGAGGGCTAAGAGCAACTCCAACGCGCTGACCCAAACGGACACACGCTTTGTCCGCTTTTCGTCCATTTGGGTCGGCCACCCCTCAGCGTCCGCCCTGTTTTTGTTTTGGGTTGGCTGTGCGCCCAACGCGCGCCACCCATTTCATGTCCGTGCATAAATTTAAAAGGCCCGCAGCCATAGATCATGCCAGCAGCCATGCCATTGCCCAAAGTTCATGCTGGCACCATTCCAGCGGTCGACATACAATGCCATCCTCCAAAAAAAAACACCACACGGTTCATGCTGGTGCACTTGCCAGCGGCCAGCACACATGCAGCTGATACGTCTCCAACGTACCTATAATTTATGAAGTATTCATGCCATGTTTACAACAATTTTATATGGTTTTGGTATGATTTGCATGAAACTAACCCGGACTGACGATGTTTTCAGCAGGACTACCGTGGTGTTGTTTTTTGTGCAGAAATGAAAGTTCTCCAAATGAGCCGAAACTTTTTGACAATTGTTTTTGGAACAAAAGAGACCCCCGAAGCTTCATGGGAGGGACAAAAGAGCCACGAAGAGGGCACAACCCACCAGGGCGTGCCTGGTGGGCCTGGCTTGCCCCGGTGGGTTGTGCTCACCTTGAGGCCCATCTTAGCGTGAAACCAACGCCAAAAAGTCCTATAAATAGAGAAACCATCAGGGGTTAACCTAGATCAGAAGTTCCGCTGCTGCAAGGCTCTGTAGCCACCGAAAACCAATCTAGACCCCGTTCCGGCACCCTGCCGGAGGGGGGAATCATCACCGGTGGCCATCTTCATCATCCTGGCGGCCACCACGATGAGGAGGGAGTAATCCGCCCTCGAGGCTAAGGGTTTGTACCAGTAGCTATGTGTTTAATCTCTCTCTCTCGTGTGTTCTTGAGATGTCACGATCTTGATGTATCGCGGGCTTTGTTAATATAGTCGGATCATATGGTGTTTTCCCCTCTCTATCTTGTTGTGATGAATTGAGTTTTCCCTTTGATATTTCGTTGTTATCGGATTGAATACTTTTATGGATTTGAGAACACTTGATATATGTCTTGCAATTGAATACTCGTGGTGACATATCGTATTGATTCACTTGATATATGTTTTGGCACTCAACTCGCGGATTCCCGAGGTGACATTGGGGTAATCTATGCTAGGGGTTGATGCATGTTCTTTTGTTTATTTCTCTAGTAGAAATCTTGGGGCACTCTTTGAAGTTCTTTTTGTTGGATTGAGTATTATGAATATGAATTTGCTTTGGTGTTATTTTAGTACGAACTCTAGGATAGATCGAACGGAAAGAATAGCTTTGTGTTATTTTAGTACGAACTCTTGAATAGATCGAATGGAAAGAATAGCTTTAAGGTGGTTTCGTACCCTACAAACAATTTATTCTTATGTTCTTCGCTAGATAGGAACTTTGGAGTGATTCTTCATCGCACTTTGAGGGATGGTTATATGATCCAATTATATTAGCATTGTTGAGAGATTGCACTAGCGAAAGTACGGACCCTAGGCCTTGTTTTCAAGCATTGCAATACCCTTTGTGCTCACTTTAATCGATTGCTACCTTGCTGTTTTTATTTATTCAGATTATAAAAATATATTTCTACCATCCATATTACACTTTTATCACCATCTCTTCGTCGAACTAGTGCACCTATACAATTAGCCATTGTGTAGGGTGTGTTGGGGACACAAGACATTTCTTGTATTTGGTTGCAGGGTCGTTTGAGAAAGACTATCTTCATCCTACGCCTCCCACGGATTGATAAACCTTAGGTCATCCACTTGATGGAAAATTGCTACTATCCTACAAAACTCTGCGCTTGGAGGCCCAACACGAGTCTACAATAATAAAGTTGCATAGTAGACATCAGCAACAGACAAAAAGGGGTGGGAATTCGACCATGCCATCTCGGCCGTGGTCATGCAAGCACACTTGCCGGCATACAAAAAAGGGATGGCGCTCTCCGCCATAGATCACTCATCGTCGAACTTGAGCATGTCGGCCTGCATCTTCTCGAACCATGGCCTCTTCCTCGGTGACATGATGTTTAGGTCCACCTTCATGATCTCCACCCCGTCATCATGCTAGCGAGTGCCACTTCTTTCGCCTTGGTCTTGACATTGGCAGCCTCGATCTTGAACATCTTGGCTTGCTTCTTCGCCTCCATCTCAAGCACATCCTGGCTTGCTTCTCTGCCTCCATCTCAAGCCTCCTACTTTGGATCTCCATGAAGGCGTTCATTTGCTCTTCCTTGTCTTGCCGGCGCTTCTCCTCCCTTGTGACCTTTTTGCTCATCATGCCCTCCACGCTTGCAAGCAAGGTGATCGACACTGCATCGCGCTTGTCCTCCTTGGAGTTGGTCTTCCCCCGCAGCCATGGCTCTTTGCCCTCCCCAACCTCCTCTCCACGCACCATGAGGGTGGCATATTGCACCTTGAACTTCTCCTCCCCATTAATTACCATCCAACAATGGGAGAAGTTGAAGGGCTTGCCGTCATGTTGGACCTTGAATGCCTCAAAAGCTTGGAATGCCTACAAATGAATAGCATGCAAGCATATGGGCAAATGGACATGCAAGCATAACGGGAATGGAAATGAAGAGGGGTGTATGTATACCATATCTTGCATGTTGATGCCGCTCACGGGGCATACCTTGATGCTCTCAAGGGTGGCACAAAACTTGTTGCACTCTTGTTGTATCACCCTCCATCGCTTCGAAAGGGACACCCACCCACGCTTGCTTTGCATTTGGTATGGCGCAAACTTCTTACGTTCATGGAACTCATGATGAACACGAACCCAGGTTGATGCCTTTTGTTCGGCGTCGACCTTGGTGTCTTGCCCAATGTTCCTCCAACACTCACAGAGGAGCTTGTCCTCGGACGGCGTGTATGCCTTCGTCCACTTGCTTTTGCGCTTTTTGTTTGTGCCGGCTAGGTTGACAAGCTCGTACTCGAACAAAGGCTCCCCATCGATGTCCATTTCATCCTCTTCCTCAAGGCCACAGTCCTCGGGGAACTTGTGGTCGAGCGGGAAGCAGCCTAGGCCGACCTAATCTTCCATGAAAGCGTCATGCATGCCAGCTTTATCATAGGTCACCGGAGTGAATGGTGCCGGCCGTCTTGGCTTTGGGTCTCATCAGGATCGTAGGCAGCCGCGGCATCACCACCAACGGAGGCAGCGGCCGCCACACCACCTTCGAAGATGATGTTCTCGGTGATGAAAGGGTTGGCTGTTTCATCATCGCCAGCCACCGGCATTATGTCGAACAGGATGCGGGCGCCAGGGAGCACGTCAATTGGCATCTCCCGCAGGCGTTTCCTTGCCCCTCTGGAGGAGGATGCACCGTCCACCAGCGTGGCGTTGAGGATGGCGCCACCATGCTCACCTCCCGCGAGCATTCCTCGAAGAAGTGGGAGGCTGCAGATAGACGTGGAAGCCGGGAATTGGGTGCATGGAAGACGCGTGCGGTGACTCTGGCAGCACTATCCGAGGCAATGCCGACGAGCCCCTGCTGGCCACGGCCACGACGGCGCTGATGAGCCCGTGCTGGGCAGGGTTTAATCCTAGGTAGAGCAGGGTCTCCCTCATTGCCACAGTGACTCGGGCATTGGTTTCCTCTTGTTGTGCGGCGAGGGAGAGAGCGGTGATAGCCGCTGCTTCATCCCTTGCGTTCGTCGCGTGCCTCCGGTCCTTTCTCTTGGCCGACTGCATGGCCCGCTCCTCGGGCATCAGCTTCCTCTTCTTCTTGCGCGGCGCGGTGGTCTTGAGGGGGCCGCAGGGCTTGCGTTTGACTGAGGGGATGGAGGTGAGGCCAGACGAGGCGAGGGAGGCGAGGCCGGCGGCGACATCGAGGGTCGGGGCATCGTCCATGGCGAGCGGCCAGGAGCGCAAGCGGGTGGTTTTTTTCGGGAAGTGGAGGGAAATGGTGGTTGTTGTGCCACCAACTGGCGGGCCAGGGGAAGGAGTAGGAGCGTGTTAGCTTCGTGTCCGCCCCAATGCAAATGAGGCCCAAATTTGGGTAGGAATGGGTCGGCAGGCAGACGAAAAGCGGACACGCGTCCGTTTGGGTCATGCATTGGGCCAACTTTTCTGTCCGTGGCGACCCAAACAGACACACGCAGACGAAATCGGTCGGTGCGTTGGAGTTTTTTTAGGGAAAGCCTTCATGGCACACTTTATTTCAATTTAAATAACAATACATCATTTATTGCAGCTGGAACAATAAAACTAGGAGGATTATCATCCCAAAATACAAAAGAATTTGAATCTAAAGCATGTCTAGCTAAAGTGTGTGCCACCTTGTTTGCTTCCCTATTACAATGTTGAAGAGAAATATTACCAATCCTGGATGCTATCTGAAAACAAGCTGCAAGAATGGCCGAGTATGGACTCCACACCTGTATGACCCCATTAAAAACTTGGAAAAGTTCCAGAGAATCCGATTCAACAATCACCGGAACACTGCCCAAATTTTCCAACATATAAAGGCCTTTTTGAAGTGTTGTTGCCTCCATTGTTGCAGCGCCAAGTAAATGGCAAAGAGGCCAACAAGCCCCAGCAATAGCTTCACCTAGTGTATTCCGTAGTACTGCACCCGCTCCATCTGTTCCATTTTCAAAGAAAGATGCATCTATGTTCAATTTGTATGTGAGTGTTGGAGGTCTAGACCAAGTTATTTCATGTGGTTTAGAGGTGGTGTAAGCTTCCCCGTAATTCGTCGCTATAACTTGGATAGCAAAAGTTGAACGTGGTGGAGGAGCCACTACCGCCCCTTTAACAATCTCTCGCCGTTGCCACCAAATATACCAAGCGTCCACAATAATCATCTCCTTCAAACCAACGTGGCCAAGTACAGGCAATTTGTTATTCTGGCGGCGAAGAAGCTCCTCAAGGACTATGGATCCAGATCGATCAACACGTGAAGCCTCCATAATAATGTCTCGTAGGCCCAGAGAGTTCTAAAATTCTTGTGCTCGATTGGAGGTGACCATCAAGTGTCTAATATCTTTGGGACCCAAAGAACAAATCGAACACTGGCCAGTGGTAGGAATATGTCTATTAGTGAGGACTGACAAACCCGGAATTATGCCATGCAGAGCTTTCCAGCCAATTTTTTTACTTTGCTAGGTACTTTAAGCTTCCACAAAATATCCCATACTGGATTGCATGTGGTTGTACCTTGTCCATCCGCTCTAGTCAGTCGGTGTCTATGAGCACGGTCCCATTCAGTGTAATATGTCGACTTCACTGAGAACATATACGATTTTGTATTATGCTAGGCCACAAAATCCTTGTTGAGGTGTTCTCTTAAGGGTATCCGCAGAATTCTTTCCACATCGAGTGGGTTAAATATATCGTTGATCAGTGTCTCATCCCATTTTCCAGTAGCAGGGTCAATCAAATCACAACTGTTTGTAGTAGGACTTGACCTCTTGGTGTTTGAATCATTCTAGATGGGCTTCCTGGGATCCAATGATCTTCCCATATATTAATCATTTCACCGGTGACAACTCTCCAAATGTGACCCCTCTTGAAGGTACAAAGGCCAGCCACAATGCTTTGCCAGGTGAATGATGAACCTTTTTTGGGCCCGCCTTAAGTAAATTGCAGTGAGGGTAGTACTTAGCTTTCAGAACTTGAGCACATAGAGTATCAGTATTTGTGATAAGTCTCCAAGATTGTTTTGCCAGCTAACAAGGTTAAGAAAGTGGAGGTCACAGAAACCCATATCTCCATCCCTCTTAGGAATACACATCTGCCACCAGGTCATCCAATGCATCCGTCCAACTTCATCTGTATCACCCCACCAAAATTCTGCCATTGCCTTTGTCATCTCCTTGCATAGCTTCTTGGGGATATTGAAAACAGACATAGCAAATACAGGAATTGATTGTATCACCGCCTTCAATAAAATTTCTTTCCCTCCTATAGACAAGATTTTTTCTTTCCAACTCTTCAACCTGTTTATGATTCTCTCTAGGAGGTGAACAAAACTATGGTTCCTATCCACCCCACCATGGTAGGAAGTCCCAAATATTAATCTGATAAAGCTTCAGACATAATATTGAGCTTCGTACAGATTTCTGCTTTTGTGTCCACATCGATATTTGGGCTAAAATAGATGCTACATTTAGCTTCACTCACCAATTGTCCCGAGTTTGCACAATATTGATCTAGTACCTATCTCAATGAGGTTGCATTAGTCATATCAGCTTTCACAAGGATCAAGGAATCATCAGCAAAAAGTAAATGTGATGCTGATGGTGCATTTCTGCAAACCCTAACTCCTTCAATGCCACGAACCTCCTCTCTATGAGCCAGAAGACTAGATAATCCTTCTGGCAAATCAAGAATAAATATGGTGAAAGGGGGTTGCCGTGCCGAAGACCCCTTCCAGGAATAAACGAGTCTGTTTCTTAGTTGTTGAATCTGACCTTGTATTTGACTGACTGAACGCATGCCGTGAGCAAATTGACAAACTCATTATGGAAACTCAGTTTACTCATCATACTGCTTAAAAATTTCCATTCCACCCTCTCATAAGCTTTGTGCATATCTAGTTTCACCGCGCAATAGCCCCATTTACCCTTTTCTTATTTATTTTTTAGTATGTAGACTCTCATACGCCAGTAAGATATTGTCAATAATTAGTCTACCAGGAACAAAAGCACTATGAGCTGGGGATATAATCTCATCGAGGATGTGTTTCAGGCGAGAAGCGATCATCTTAGATATTACCTTGTAAAGAACATTGCAGAGGCTGATAGGTATGTATTGAGTGATCAATTCTGGATTTTCCATCTTGGGTATGAGTACAATCACTATATCATTCCATCAATCTGGGATCACCTTCTTCTTTATTTCATTCAGAACTTCCTCTGTCAATGAGTCCCCTAATATATTCCAACACTTTTTGAAAAAAATTGCGTGGAGTCATCCAAACCCGATGCCTTCATATCTCCAATAGAAAACAACGCCTTTTTAACCTCCTCAGGTGTGTATGGTCTCATCCGATTTTCATTCATAACCTCTGACACCTTTGGTTTTACCTTATCTAACAGTAAAGGGTTAGGTCATCCACTTTTGTAGAAAATAGTCCCGCAAAATATTGAGACACATGAGGGTTCAGAGATGTGCTTCCTTCCATCTAAACACCATGATCTCCTCTTAGCCTTTTAGTAAAATTTCTTTTGTGCCTAGCGGACTCAAAATTCTGGAAATATGAAGTGTTTTTATCATCGAACCGCAACCAATCCAGTTTGCTTCGTTGGGCATAGTGGATTTCTTCCTGTTCCAGCAGCCACTCAATCTCTCGAGCTAACTCTCTTTCCCTTGTTGAATTTTCATCACTCATAGGACCACTTGCTGCTCTTTCTAGCTCCTGTTGGGCAGAACAAATTATTTTCTTTGTATTTTGAAGCACAGAACGATCCCATTTATGAAGCTGATCATGCACCAATGCCAGTTTTGTCGCTAGGCCTGTGTTTGAACTGCGGGCTCCCGCCTGGTCCCAAGCATCTTGAACAACCTGTCAGAAGTGGGCCTCATTAAGCCACTTTGCTTCAAATCTAAGCACAGTAGGCCCACTCCGCTTGCCGATTGATTCCAGTTCTGTGTTCATAAGTATTGGTCTATGATTTGACTTGCTGTAGTCCATATTTTTCACAACCGCATTCCCAAATTTTTGGTTCCACTCCTCATTTGACAAAGCTTGGTCTAGTCTTTCTCGGATACGTCCACGGTGCCACGTAAATTTTTCTCCAACATATACGCAATCATCCAAATTACAATCAGTCAGGGCTTCTCTAAATTCTTGCATAAAATTACTAGGACGTGGATTGCCCCCTTCTTTCTCAAAAGCATAAAGAATCTCATTGAGATCACCCATAACCAGCCATGGCATATCAACAATAGCATGCAAGTCTCTCAATTGCTGCCATTTTAAGTGTTTGTCCTGCCACCGAGGTTCGCCATACATCCCAGTAAAACGTCAGACATTATCTTGTCCAGTGCCAACATTCACATCAATGAAGTTATCTGCTTTGTACCACAATGAGATATCCACTTCTTCCTTCCATAGTAGCACCAGACCTCCAATTCCACCGTCACTGCGCACCACCTCTTTCAAATCCATTTTTAGACGATGATGCAGGCATTCCTCCGTCCACTCAGCAAGATGCATCTTGGATAGGAACAACACATCGGACCATTTTTGTTCTGAATATTCAGCAGAGCCCGGGTTGTCGCTGCCCCGAAAAGGCCGCGACAATTATATCTTAGTATTTTCATAGCGTCCGATCAACTCTGGAACTAGTCGATTCGGTATATGAACAAACACAAGAAAACCTACATCAGACCGATACGGAAGGACAAAAACTGATCACAACACCTAGCTGGGCAAAGGAGTTGTGCCGGGACAGACTACCAGCTTCGCGAGATGTGCGCCGGGACGAGAAACTGTGTAGGCGACTGAACTTCAAAGCCATGAGATAGAGGACCACCAAAACAACGACCAGGCTGAAAGCTACTCTTCTTCTCTCATCAGGACATCAAGCTCGCAGTCCCGGTCAAGAGAGGCCAAGCGGCTGTGGCGGCGGTCAAGCCCTAGATCGCCTTGCAATCGCTAGTCATCGTGAGGGAAAAACGCTTCGCCCCTGTAAACATCGACGCGTTGGAGTTTTTTTTGGGGGAAGGCCATCATGGCTAGCTTTATTAACTTAAACTAGAGTTACATCGTTCACTAACTGGCTGATCAAAAACCCCCGGGGGTTCCTCAATCCAACTTTCATTACATTTATTACAGAAGCTAAATTTTGCTAGCTCATGAGCTACTGAATTTGCCTCACGAAAACAATGTGAAAAGGCGACCTTCCCTATCGATGTTGCCATATCAAGACATTCTGCAAAGATTGTCGCTGCTGAGTCCGACCATTGAACTTGTTCCTGACAATTGTTAACAACACCCAAAGAGTCTAACTCTGCCGCTACTCTGTTAAAGCCCAAAGTATTTGCTAGGTTTAAACCACCACGCATTGCCATTGCTTCCGTTGTCACAGCATCTGCCCTGAATGAATCTACATTGAGCAGCAATGAACCGCCCCTTGTCGTCTCGAAGTACACATCCAGTTGCTCCCGAGCCTACATCATCATGAAAGGAAGCATCGACATTTAATTTAATAAACTTTGGATCAGGTTTCTTCCACCTGTGTTTAGCTGCTTCTTTTTTGTTGTTGATAGCATTGGCATAGTTTGCAACAATTGCAACGATAGAAGAACTCCATCTGGACGACGGTGGAAATGAGTCATGGTGAGTGTGACGTCGCCTTAGCCACCAAATATACTAGCAGCCCGCTACTATGACTTCTTTCACACTCAGACTTGGCATTACCAGGGTTTTGGTGTGAGGTTCCACAAGTAAGAATTCCAATATTGCTGATCCTGAGCGATCCACACGCGTTGCTTGCTCTATATAATCCAAGAGCCTGAGACCCCTCCATAGCTCCTTTGCCAAATCGCATTGGAAAAGTAAATGCCTCATGTCCTCCGGTCCCTTACGACACATTGGACATACATCACTAAAGGGAAGGTGTTTGTTAGCCAAAATCGAAAAGAAAGGGACAACTCCACGTAGGGCACGCCAACAAAATATTTGAATTTTACGTGGCTCTTCTAGCTCCCATAGATGATTCCAAATCTCAGCTTGCATGGCTGAAGTAGACATAGACATGCTCGCCGAATGATTTCTGAATTTATGTGCCCATTGTTCATGGTAGACCGAGCTAACAGTGAAGACACCACTCCTTGTAAGATTCCATGCTACAAAATCATCGAAGGCCTGAAAGTTGAGTGGTATTTGAAGAATTCTGTTTGCATCCACCAGATAGAATATTTCTCGAATTAACTGCTGATCCCATTGACTAGTTACTGGATTAATTAATTCCACGACTTTAACAAGTAAAGTATGGCCTTCCTGTCTGGACTCGCAGGAATCCATCGGTCATTCCAAATATCCACTTTCTCCTCTGATCCAATGCGCCATATATACCCTCTCTTAAACATAGACAAACCGGCTACAGTACTCTGCCATGTGAATGAAGAGTCGTTTTTTAGCCCTACATGCAGAAAATCAGTATTTGGGAAAAATTAGCCTTCAAAATCCTAGCATAGACCGAGTCAGGATTGCTTATCATTCTCCAACATTGTTTTGCCAAGAGTGCTAGATTAAAAGAATGGAGATCTCTAAAGCCCATGCCACCATCACTCTTCGGGATACAAAGTTTTCACCATGAGAACCAATGCATCTTTTTATTCTCTTCCTCATCCACACCAAAAATGAGCAATGACATCAGTAATATTTTTGCAGACACCCTTTGGTAAACAAAATACAGACATAGCAAATACTGGTATTGATTGAGCAACAGCTTTCAACAAAACTTCCTTACCACCAGTGGACAATTGCTTCTCCATCCAACCCTTCAAAAGCTTCTTTATTTTCTCACATAAATATTTAAAGCAATCACTTCTATCAGCCCCCACCAAAGCAGGCAGTCCCAGATATTTGTCTGACAAAGCTTGATTAGTAATGTTCAACTGTTGGCAGATCTCATCTCTAGTTTGCATAGTAGTGTTTGGACTGAAAAATATACTGGATTTGCTACCACTTACCAACTGTCCCAAGTTGTCACAATAGGTTTCCAACACATGCTATAAGGAAGTTGCATCAATCATATCTGCTCTCATGAGAATCAGAGAATCGTCAGCAAATAAAAGGTATGAAACTGACGGTGCATTTCTGCACACTCTTATCCATCCATGGCACCAACTTCTTCTTCATACCGCAACATGCTAGAAAGACGTTCTGCACAAATAAAGAAAAGAAAAGGTGATAGTGGGCCACCCTGCCTAATCCTCTGGAGTTGCTCTAACCGGTCACTTGATTTGTTTAGTCTGGCTGTAGATGCTCTAAAAATATCGGAAACACTAACGCCCACATGTGTGGGCGCTCTCCAACTCGCCCACACACCTGGATGACCGTTGATTGTCTTTTGCATGAATCTTGTCACGAAAAGGTGGATTTGGTGTGCCACGTAGGACAGGGCTGGTGTGTGGGCGTTGGAGAGTTTGCCCACACGCCCCGCATCACGCTGTTGCCAGCTGCGCTGTGTGGGCGAACTAGTTTCTGCCCACACAGCCACCATCTAGTCCATGCACATGTGGGTGAACTGATTTTCGCCCACACGACACTCCTACGTTGTGGATGGCAACTGTAGTTACGCTAACGTGGCAACTAGGTAAACAAACATGGCAACTGTGATTCTTTTGCTAGACGGCAACTGCAGTTGCGCCTATGTGGCAACCAGATAAACACACATGGCAACTGTGATTAACTATACATGGCAACTATGGTTGGACCACATGTGGCAACTAGGTAAACACACATGGCAACTACTGTTTGACCATGTGTGGCAAGTAGTTAATCACACATGACAACTATGGTTTGATTACACGCGCCAACTACCATAAATTAGACATGGCAACTATAGTTAATCAAAACAGATAGAGTTGCCATGCTTTTACAACTACACTTGCCATCCTGGATAACTACATCTGCCAACCAAGTGATAGATCCTCTGGATCGGATTTAGCTAGTTATTTCGGTAACCTACCTTCTCCTGGTGCAGATGAGCTCGATCCAGCGCTGGCCATGGTGATGTGGTGACGACGGCGATGTGGACAGAGATGGTGGTGGTGGTGTGCTTCCCGTGAGCACCGCGCTTACCCTAGATCGTAGGGGTTTGGTGGGGTTTGTGGCAGCGATCAACGTTGTGAGTCGTGCCCCAGTCTCCACCTCTGCTATATAGCGCGGGTCACGGGTGCCCACCAACCATGGTTTGGTTGGGCGCCCTCGATCAAGGCGCGGGTCAAGGGCCCATCGAGCCGTTGGGCTCGATCGGGAGGAGATCAACCTAACATTCCCCCCCTTGATCTCAACTTTACTTTTAACCTTATACTTTCTATTTTATTTTTTTCATCACATATTGGTACATAGAGCATGTTTCATCATCACAGCTCAATTGCCGATAGAATCATTCAGCTACAACATACGTTTTGTTCAGAAACAAATTCTGTTCCTTTTGGGCCTATCCAGGAATCATAAGGCTTCCCTTAAACCCATGCCGACAAAGTGTTCCTTGAACACATTGGGTGGTAAGCCTTTCGTTAGCGGATCCGCAAGCATATCTTTTATCCTTATATGCTCGAGACTTATAGTTTGATCCTGGATTTTATCTTTCACAACATAATACCTTATCTCTATTGTTTTGGTAGCATTACTCGACTTGTTGTTGTGAGCATAGAATACTGCGGGCTGGTTGTCACAATACATCTTTAGTGGTTTGTGAATACAATCTACCACTTTCAAGTCGGGTACAAATTTCTTTAGCCATATCGCCTGCCCCGTGGCTTCGAAGCATCCTATGAATTCTGCATACATCGTGGATGATGCAACTATGACTGTTTGGAGCTTTTCCACGAAATAGCTCCCCCAGCGAGGGTGAATACGTATCCTGACGTGGATTTTCTATCATCTTTGTCCCCCGCAAAATCTGCGTCTTAATAGCCTTTTATCTCTAGGGAATCACTTCTCCTGTATATTAGCATGTAGTCCTTCGTGCCTTGCGCATAGCGCAATGCTTTCTTTACCATCTTCCAGTGCTCTATGCCTGGATTCTCTTGATATCTACCGAGTACCCCGGTGATAAAGGCTAAGTCAGGGCGAGTGCACGCTTGTGCATACTGTAAGCTGCCAACTGCCGAAGCATATGGTACTCCTTTCATTTGATCGATCTTGTACTGGTTCTTGGGACATTGGAATTTCCCAAAACTATCGCCCTTAACTATAGGAGCAGGTGTGGCTTTACTTGCATGCATATTATACTTTTTAAGAACCTTTTCTAAATATGCTTTCTGCGATAGTCCTAAGACTCCATTATTTATATCTCGGTGAATTTCTATGCCCAAAACATAGGATGCTTCACCAAGATCTGTTATGTCAAAATTCGAGGATAAGAACTTCTTTGTTTCTTGTAGTAGACTAACATCACTGCTAGCAAGCAGAATGTCATCCACATACAAGATTAGGAAAATATATTTCCCATTTTTAAACTTTGCATAAATGCAGTTATCCCCAATATTTTCTTTAAATCTAAAACTTTTAATCGTTTGATTAAACTTTAAATACCATGGTCTAGAGGCTTGCTTTAATCCATAAATGGATTTCTTCAGACGACATCCCATATTTTCCTTGCCTTCCATGATAAAACCCTTGGGCTGTTTCATGTAGACATTTTCCTTTAAATCTCCGTTGAGAAATGTCGTCTTTACATCCATTCGATGTAACTCTAAATCAAAATGAGCAACTACTGCCATTATGATTCTTAAGGAATCCTTACATGAGACTGGAGAAAATGTCTCATTGTAATCTATCCCTTCTCTCTATGTAAATCCTTTTGCCACGAGTCGTGCTTTATACTTTTCTACATTTCTTTTAGAGTCATACTTAATTTTGTAGACCCATTTGCAGCCTACTGTCTTGACTCCTTTAGGAATTTCCTCTAAGTCCCAAACATCCTTGGAACTCATCGATTTCATCTCGTCTTCCATTGCCTTCATCCACATCGATGAATGAGGGCTTCTCATGGCTTCTTCATATGAGGTGGGATCTTTTTCCATATGAACCATTTCTGTGTTATAAACTTTAAAGTCAATAGGAATAGCTGACTTTCTTGGTCTTGTAGACCTTCTAAGGGCCTTTGTTTCTGGCACATTCTGTGCCTCAACTTCTGGCACTTCTTCTAAAATTTGCTGCTGCACCTCTCTTTCATGCTCAACAACGGGCGCAGTCGGCTCCTGACGGACAGGTTCCGGGTCTACTCCCACAGTTGTCATGGGTGGAGTTGCAACTGGTTGTGAGAAAAATGGCTCCTGAATCATCGGATTAGGTGCATGCACCCTCTTCTCCTCAAGATCAATTTTCCGAGCTACCAAGCTCCCCCTCATCATTTCGTCCTCTAAGAAGACTGCATGTCTTGTTTCTACAAACTTTGTATATCTGTCTAGGCAGTAGAAACGAAAACCCTTTGATCTGTCTGGATAGCCAATGAAGTGGCAACTCACTGTTTTGGGATCTAACTTTGCAATGTTTGGATTAAACATTTTGGCCTCAGCAGGGCACCCCCACACCCTGAAGTGTTGTAGGGAAGGCACCCTTCCTGTCCATAGCTCATACGATGTTTTGGGCACCGACTTGCTTGGTACTCTATTGAGAATGTGAATGGCTGTTTTAAGCGCCTCCATCCATAATCCCAATGGCAAGTTGGAATAACTCATCATACTGCGCACCATATCCATAAGTGTACGATCGCGCCTTTCAGCTACCCCATTTTGCTGAGGCTCGCCCGACATTGAATACTGGGCTACTATGCCAGTCTTCTGCAAGAACTTTGCAAAAGGTCCAGGGACTTGGCCATATGGAGTGTGCCGACCGTAGTACTCTCCCCCACGGCCGGACCCGACTATCTTTATTCTTTTTTCATGCTGATTTTCAACTTCAGCTTTGAATATTTTAAATTTATCCAACACTTCAGATCTTTCTTTGATTGGATAAATATATCCATAGCGAGAGTAATCATCTGTGAATGTTATGAACGAGTCATATCCATCCATACTTTTCACCGGAAATGGTCCACAAATGTCAGTGTGGATGATTTCTAGTGTGCATGTGCTATGGATGTCACATTTTTGATTTGTTTTATATACTTTCCTTTAATGCAATCTATGCATTGTTCTAAGTCTAAGAATTCTAACGGAGGAAGAATTTCACTCTTGACTAATCTTTCTATTCTCCCCTTGGAAATATGGCTCAAGCGACAGTGCCATAATTTCGATGAGTCGAATGTTCTCTTTCTTTTCTTTTGTTATTTATTCGACGCGGAAACATGTTCTTTCACATTGCATACAGAATAAACTTTTTCACGAAGTGATAACAAATAAAGCTCATCATGTAGTAAAGCATCACCCACATAAGCATTATTTAACCATATGACACACTTGCCATGTCCAAAATAACATTCATAATTATCTTTGTCCAAACAAGAAACACTAATTAAGTTTCTATGACATGATGGAACAAATAAAACATCTCTAAGTAGAAGATCAAATCCGTCAGCTAACTACAAGGAGATGTCACCGACAACTTCAACTTCTGCTTCAACTCCGTTTGCCACTTCAATGTGTCTTTCGCTTCTTAGCGTAGTCCGCGTCTAATGGTGACCCCTTTCCCCTTTTTTTCTTTTCTTTTCCGGTGAGCAATTGCTTGCTCCAGTGGTTCTTCTTCCGGACACCTCGGCTTGCCGATGCGCGTCCGTATCGAGAGGAACGGCGCGGCCTTGCAGCGGCGCGATTACTTTGCCCTTTTGCCCCTTGTTCTTTTAGGGTTGGGTTCATGTGGGGGGGAACTCTTTCTTTCTCTGATTTTCTTTTCTTTCCGAAAAAACTCAGCCAAGATGGCTCTGATACCATTGATAGATCCTCTGGATTGGATTTGGCTAGTTACTCCGGTAACCTACCTTCTCTTGGTGCGGATGAGCTCGATCCAGCGCCGGCCATGGTGGTGTGGTGATAACGGCGATGTGGACAGAGATGACGGCGGTGGTGTGCTTCCCGTGAGCACCGCGCTTACCCTAGATCGGTAGGGAGTGTTCGGTGGGGTTTGTGGCAGCGATCAACGTCGTGAGTCGTGCCCGGCCCCCACCTCTGTTATATAGCGCGGGTCATAGGGGCCCACCAACCATGGTTTGGTTGGGCGCCCCCGATCAGGGCGCGGGTCAAGGGCCCGTTGAGCCGTTGGGCTCGATCGGGAGGAGATCAACCTAACACCAGGATGTCAACTAAATCGTCATCCCACGGGTACCTAACGTAGCTGCGCTAGGACGTGTGGGCATTTTTGCTTCGTGCCACACACAGGGTGAAGATGAGTAGTACTTGTTGGGCGTGTGACACATAGTAGCCGTGCCTACACATGTGGGCAATTCTAATGTTCGCCCACACATAACCCATGTGAGCTGCCTCCTGCTCATACCACACACGATGCGTGACCAGACCCTTTAACGCCCACATATGTGGGCGTTATCGGCGTCCAAAAATATGAGTTCCACTCGCATCCATCCGTTCATCCAGCGTCTAGTCCGAACGGGGTGAGTGAATAATCCAGGCTTTATTTTCCCCTTACGTTGTTTGTCTTCGTCTTCTCCTTCCTCCGTTCTCCCCCAAACCGCGAGACATCAGCAAACCCTTCTCCAAACAGAACTCTCCGCTCTCGCCCGCACCGCGCTCCAGTTCCCGCCCGCAGCACCATGCTCATCGCCACGTCGTGATTCCTACTCCCCGAACCCGCACCCAGAATTCGCCATGGCGGCGTCGGAGCGGGAGGCCGGCCTCCTCGCCCGCGTGGCCGCGAACCACCTCTTCCTCGCTCAATTCGAGCCCATGCGCGCGGCTCTACTCAGCCTCCGCCGCCGCACCGATCCCGATCTCGCTGCAGACTTCCTCCGCGCGGTGGTCGCCTCGGGGGGCCGCGTCCCTGGCGTGCTCTGGTCGGCGCTGCCCGCCTGCCCCTCCTCCTCCCACCTCGCCTGGCTCGCCGCGCTTGAGCTCGCTGCCCTCCCTTCCACTCCCAACCCCGAGTCGCTCCGCCTCAAGGCTGAGTTTCTCATTCTTCTCCAGCCCATCGCTGATGACCCTGCCACCGGCGTCGATGCTCGGGGAACGCTCGTGAAGCTGCTGGATTTGGGGGTGGCGAGGCTGAAACGCGAGGTCGACGGCTATGGGGAACCTGTCGAGGAGGTCCCGGTCACCGAGGAGGATCTGAGGGGGTTGTGGGGGGTGGTCCTCGACAATGCCGAGCTGTTTGACGCCCTGTGTGCGGGCGTTTCGAGGCAGATCGGACTGGACTCAGGTTTTGGTGTAAATGTGCTCCTGTCGTTGCGACGTAGCGTGCAGCTCGCCCACTTGGACGCCATGAAGGCGCTTGTCATGGCTGGTGACGTCGAAAGTGCTACTGGGCATATCCGGTTCCTCTGTTTGGAGAATGGCGTAGAGGAGGACAGTTATAAGTAAGCTCTATTGCAGCACCTTTTGTTAATTCCGGTCATCATTTCCTGTGGAACATCTCGACATATGTTCGATAAAGTTGCAAGCTAAGACTTTAATGGACATCTCAAGCTGGCATGGTGCGGTTGATTGTAGCTTTAGGTACAATCTGTATTTGTGTGATTGCCCATTAACAATCCGTGAAACATTCGAGCTAAATTACAGCCTTGAGTTAAGGTCCATGTGTATGTCATGGATGATCTTTTGTACCCATTCCATATCAATGTCTCGATGAAAACAGTGAGTCCCTGTACTCTTGAGGTAATCTATGTTGGTACTGGAATTTGCAAATTACAAGTTTTTAGACATGCTTGTTTACCATCACTCATCATGATAATAGTTCAATGGGCGCAGCAAATATAGACCAGGAAAGTAAGATGATATACTCTTACAGTGACTAGTGAACTGCTAACCACCAGGTGTTATCCAAAGCAATGTTGTCGAATTTTAATGTAGCATCACCATATTTGTGTTTGTCATTTCAGATTAACATGTTCAAGTGTGTGGCGATAGATTTGGATATGATCAAATGTTCAATATTTTTTAATATAATTTCTTTGTGCAGGGTTGTCCTAGGTGATGTTGTGAAAAAGGGTTGGGAAAAATCATCAAATTATTTTGGAAAATGGTTTGAATCGCGTAATAGAATCATTACAATTTATGGAGAAGCACTTCAGTCAAGCAGTCCCCAGCTTGTTCAACTAATTCAGGTAAATGCAAATTTTCATTCTTACTGGTATGGTTCTTCCAGTGAAGTAGGTTACCACGAATTTGGTTGCCTGTTCATTTTTTATCAGACTTCCATTACCCGTTGATGACATGTGATCATCTACAAGAAGGGAAATTTGATTTACTTTTGTAGCGCACAGAAATTCAAGATCATTGAACACTCTGAATCCCAGATTCTGAGCTTTATTCCTTCATCATTATTCTGTGCTTTAGTTGAACAATAAATTAATGCCGGTGGCCAGTTGTACCTTCCCGTGTTACTTCCTTCTCCATTGTACCTAAGAACATCCACATCTCTTATCACCTAATTTAGGTGCTAAGATGGACGCATCAGCTCTCTCTGTAATAATAATTTAGCTTCTACCCTCGCATTTGTGGCTGCGTACTATAGACCCAAAGTGGTAGGACCCTTCGCCGGACCCTGCGCAAGCGGGAGCTACATGCACCGGGCTGCCCTTTTTTATGCTACTTTATCTATCTCTCCTTTAGATTCTACCCAGGATCATCTGATGCGGATGCTCTAGCATATTGCCAGTATTTAGCTTTTGGAATGGTTATGCATACTTGGTTTTAGATGGCTGGTGCTAATATCTTTTTTTTGGCTACCGATACCAGATCATTCTGGATGACATTCTTTCTGAAGAATTTGAAGACCACAGTATCTCTGATGCTCATTGGATGCCTCTTCCTTTCAAGAAGTTTCTGGAAACATTGTGGTTGGAGAGGGATGCTGATTCAGATGACAGGATCATTTTGACCGAAGCTATAGTATCCTGCAAGAAAGATCTGTTCCACTATTCTCGACTTTCTGGAAAGCATGTCCTTGAAGTTATCATGGAAACTGCTCTATCATTAATTAAGAGAGAACAGCTTCAAGAAGCTGTTAATGTATGCTAGTTTTCAGTGGGATACTGCCATTTATTTATTTGTGGATCTGCTATGAGCACTGCAGAACTGATTCTGCTAGTTTTCTGCCGCATTAACTTCTGGCAAGTTGCTTTCTGCAGGTTGTTTCTTTATTTCCCCTTCTCCAGCCATTGGTTGCTGTATTGGGTTGGGATATTCTGAAGGGTAAGACAGAACTGCGGAGAAAGTTAATGCAGTTGTTCTGGACAAGCAAATCCCAAGCTCTGCGTCTACAAGAATATTCACATTACCGTGCACAGACGGATGAGGTACTTCCTTTTCTCTTGAATCATCTTGCCTCTATGATATTGTTTAGCAAAAATATGTGAAGGATTACAAGGTTTCTATTGGCAGACATCCTGTGAGGAGTACCTGTGTGACCTGTTATGCTTTCATCTGGATCTTGCATCCTTCGTTTCCAGTGTGAATTCTGGGCACCCTTGGAATTTGAGGAATTCATTGCTGTTCTCCCAACAAGAGCAAGATTCAGTTGTTAATGCAGAAACATTAGATCCTTTTGTTGAGAACATGATACTTGAGCGGTTAGCTGTTCAGACCCCCATGAGAGTGAGTTCTCTTATCTGAATTTGTGATCTCATTTTTTTTATGACTCTACATGTGGCCATATGTTTATCAGTCCTTCACACCTTCTATGATTGCCTCATGTACATTTTGGTCTCCCATGTTGGTTGCAAAACATTTGGTTTCCTAGTTGATAGTTTGATGCTCTTCTGATTTATCTTTTTACTTGCAGGTGCTGTTTGACGTGGTCCCAGGAATAAAGTTTCAAGATGCAATTGAGCTTGTTGGTATGCAGCCACTTTCTTCAACAACTGCAGCTTCGAAAAGGTTCACAACCAACTTTTTTTTGAGACAGTGCAGGAGTGCTGCATGTAGATATATTAGGATATGAAAAAAGGTCTTACACGCACGAGGGGAGTGATCGACAATAAGTTTGAAAAAGTAGAACAAAACCACACTGTACACTCAACAGGAAAAAAATAACCTCCTACAGCTAAAGCCGCTCATCTTGCTAGCCCCAGTCAAGCTTCATGATTTGAAGTGTGTTGCACTACTCGACGATATGAAAGTGTCCTTCACAACCATTTATGACATCACATTTTTAACTGCTATGTTGTATTAACATCGTAAATATCATCTTCTTTACTTCTATCATTCTATGCTTCATGTTTCCTGCAAGCATAAAGATTTCCTCTTCTTTAGTTTTTGACCTGAGCATTCCTGAGGTGCCTTCCGCTACTTTGGTAAATGCCGTATAACATCCCCCCCCACCCCCAACAAAAAAGCACACACGCAAAACTCGCGGGATTGTTCACTGATGAATTGACACTATTGTTCTCGTGAGCAGTTTATTTCATGTGGGCTTCTTGTACCTATGGCAGGATGCATGACATCGAGCTGATGCACATGCGATATGCTCTACAGTCAGTTGCCCTTTCTTTAGGGGAGATGGAGAAGTGTGCAGGTGATGGGAATGAGCACCATTATCACATAGCTTTGTCATATTTGAAGGAGATGCAAAATTTTATGGAGGCTATCGAAAGCACTCCACGAAAGGTTTGGCTCTGCTTTGTCATATTGATATTTTCAGGAGTCATGCTAGAATGCTAGTCCTGAAAGCTTCAGAGAAGTCGTCAGTTGAACAGTTAAGCTTCATTGGGCTACTTTCCTTTGCAGATTTTCATGGTCAGCATTGTATTATCATTATTACATATGGACGACACTATCAAGTTGCCGCAAGCCGCCCCCCCAGAGTGTTCTGTCAATCATGATTGCTGTGATAGTAATACTGAATCTGAAGGGAAGAACATGGTGATATCTTTTGTTGGACTTCTGCTTGACATACTTCGACATAATGTCCTATTTAAAGGCCCTGATATGGATCAGTTGCCAAGTACTGGTCTGTCACCTGCTGAGCAAGCGTTAGAGTGGAGACTCAAACATGCCAGCCATTCCATTGAAGACATGGATTGGCGTCTATCTGTTCTACAACGCCTCCCACCTCTGTCTGGGCGACAATGGAGTTGGAAGGAGGCATTAGTTGTTTTACGTGCCGCTCCTTCAAAATTGTTGAACGTGTGAGTTTTCTGTTCTGTACATTGGTTTCTTACTGTATTTTACTTTATTCACTTTATGCATCCTAAGATCAGGCTTTAATGTGGGCTCTTTGCGCATTACCCAGTATAATTACCTCACATATTTGTTCACTATATTGAGGTCACATGGTGGTAAATATCACTGTTTATTCTCTGTGCTTCTTGTGGAACTTCTGTAGTTTTCTCTCCCTGTGTGTGTGTGTGTGTGTCACATGGTTGTGGAGTTCATTGGAATTCTTGACAGGTGCATGCAAAGGGCAAATTATGGTATAGGAGAGGAAGCTGTACAACGATTTTCTTTGCCTGCTGAGGATAAAGCTTCTCTTGAATTAGCTGAATGGGTAGCTGGTGCATACAGAAGAGCATTGGTATGCCTTTTCTTGCCTTTTTTTGGTTTCTTTATTGGTTGAGATGAAGTGATGTGGTCCCCTTTCTTGTCCATGCACATATAGCACATAGAATTTTACACTTATATAGGCTCTTCCTCTCCCCCCCTCTCGCTCAGCAGAGGGAAGGAGAGATGGAAGGGGAATGATTGGAAATGTGGTAGTGGCAGAAATTTATGATTATAACTTATAAGTGCCAGTCACAGAAGAAGTAGCAAACTCTCGGCAGAGGGAAAGAGATGTAAAGGAATTGAGAATGTTTGACTGCAATTCTAGGATGTCACTTTATTCTTTGACCGGACAGAGTGCATATCAAACCATTTTGCAATGTACTCATATTAGAATTTTTGGATAGGCAGATATACAATCTTGTGATCTGCTATCAATCTACCTCAGGTGAATACTTGATTGTGGCAGGATCGAAGGAAAAATGACAAATGGGTTCTGTGCAGTACCCCCACTTCATTTTTGCTTTCTTCAGAACAACTAAATGTCGTTTGATGTTACAAAATATTTAAGGTTGTGTCAAACTTTATGTTTCTTATTTCCGTGTTTTATGCCCAGGTTGAGGATGCTCTAAATCGGGCCACAGACAACCCAAATGTTGCACGCGAATCAGATATTTTGTCATTCCGTGCTCAGCTTGGTCCTTTAACTACGGTCAGGATTTTAAATCATGATCTGCATTTGATGTTGTTAATGATAGGTATTTGTAGTATTTGACCTGACAATAAATCTGAACTGTCAGATTCTGCTTTGCATTGATGTTGCTGCAACTTCTGCTAGGTCAGGGGATATGTGTCGATTTCTTCTCGATGAGGTAAGCGTTGACTGTCATGCATTTCTACATCTCGGGCACTCACTTTTGGTACAGTATCTACTCCATCCGTTCACAAATATAAGATGTTTTGGATATATCAATATGGACCACATACGGACTGAAATGAGTGAACAAACTCACTAAAACGTGTCTACATACATCCGATTCAGAAAAGTTAGAACATCTTATATTTGTGAATGGAGGGAGTAGTTCATTGTGTATATCTTCACTCCTGCTGTTATACAATTTCTGGTGAGAAGATGGTTTTTACTGATAAATTTTTGGAGAGCTTCCTGTAACTATTTTTTTGTGGAATTAATGAATGATAGGCTCTCCATTCGTTTTTGCCTTGTATGATTATGTTGCAATCTTCCAAATTTGAATTTTTGGATTTCTTAGTGATTGATTGGGTCATAAAGACGGATTGAGTCTCGTCCTGCATTCTGTACTAGTGCCCGTAAGAACACTACCCGTCTGGTCCACATTCCTAGCTACCCACCACCCACGCCTCATGACGCCATTCCCAGACCTGGGTATCTGGTGACTAACCAGAATGTACTTTGCCTATCTCTGTGTTTTGTCTTGTTTAATTTGGCATCTGTTTTTGCTACCAGAAAGTGTGTATGCTATCTTATGCCATCTATGTCAATTCTAGTTGCACAAGCTAGCCAAGATCAATTAGGTAACCATATTGCTTTTAGCATAGTGCCATAGTGTGTGTAAACTGTCAATCTTGTAAAGAAAGTGTATAACCTGACGTTTTCTTCTTCTCATGTACAGGCTACAAGTTTGTTATCTGAAATATTTCCAGGAACCTCCCCAAAAATAGGTCCAACTTATTGGGATCAGATTCAAGAAGTTGCTATCATATTAGTGATAAAGCGCATCCTTCAGCGCCTGAGTGGCATTTTAGATCTTGTGAGTTTTTTATTTTCTTGTGCCTATCAGTAAATCATGCATGGTTCATTTTCATTATTGAATTTCTTCCTCTTGTGTACCATTTGTTTATTTACTTGAGCAAGATGTTTGCGAGTCTTAACGTACAATTTCAGCATTGGAGGATGTATCAAAGGCCTCTCTCAGTTCATTACATGTTCAGTAGCATAATCTAATGCCGTACTCTTTTCTTTATAAAACAGTATTTGATTATTTTTATGGCTTTGATTTTAATTATCATACCAAAGAAAGATATCTGTGATTATGATGCCCTACTGTCCCATGTTTAACAAATCGACTTGACTATGTAGTTATTTTTTAATACCTAATGCATACTTTTTGGTGTCATCTAGGAAGGTCGGCCATATCTTCAAGTAGTTTTTACCGAAGTGAGTGCCTCTTTGTCAACTGAATCTAGCAGAGTTGGACAAAAGCAACGTCCACTTGGACTCCTGCACCAGATGATTGATGATGCCTTCAGAGGAAAGCGTCAGTTCTTGAATGGTAATGCCTACTTTATTCAGTTGAACTGTAATTGTTGTTGCGATTATGTTCTAGAGGCATTTCTGAACTTTTCTATTTCAGGTAAACTTCACAATGTTGCAAGAGCTATTGTTGATGAAGATTCGGATAAAACTTACTCAAAAGACGGTACCAAGTCAGAAAAAAAAGATGCTTTGATATCCGAAAAAGGTACAGTCCTTGGTCATGGACTTAGAATCCTGAAACAAGCATCTAAGACTGACCCAACAGCTTCAAGTCTTCCTGAAAGCAGTTCAGACCACAAAGGTTCTACAAACAGATACTTGGGTCATGTATCTACCAAGCCGTCGACATACTTATCAAACTTCATAATATATATTGCAACCATTGGTGACATAGTTGATGGAACTGACACGACTCATGATTTCAACTACTTCTCATTGGTGTACGAACGACCAAAAGATGTAAGCTCCTTCACACGCTGGGTAAAAAATGTACCGTTTGTCCTTTTCTTTTACTTCTTCCAAAAATTACATGAAAGGCCATAGCAAATTGTCCTCTTTAGAATGACATTTACTACTAATAACTGGAAACGGAGTGCTGGTTGTATTTGTAATCACCTAAAACAAATAACTAACACCTCCATCCCAAATTAGTTGTCTTAGATTGTCTAGATACGGATGTATCTAACACTAAAATGTGTCTTGATACATCCGTATCTAGACAAATCTAAGACAACTAATTCGGGACGGAGGGAGTACTTATTAAGAAATTCACTCCACCTACATGTTTACCAAATTCAGTTACCCTATAATTCACTTACATAACTCATCCCCATATTATTGAAAAGGGGAGGATAGGCAGGAAGAACTACCTATATTTAACTTCAAGACTGGGGATTTGCACCCAAGGTCTCAACCAGGGACGGAGCTAGGAATTTTATTTTGAGGGGGCCCATACATAAGAATTTAGTGGTCAAATTCACAAGTCCACGTACTACTTAGGGGCAGTTTAAGATTTTTTTTACAGCATGGGGAAGCCATAAGTGGATGAATAAGTTCCCATGGCTTCTAGTATTTTGATATATCTTTGGCCGAATGTGGAACCTCATGGCTGAACAAATTATAAATAAATATTAGTTATCACTTGTAGGTATTCGTGGGATTTTGTCTATGAGCTTAGAGCATCTCCAAGTCGATCCCCTATAATTTAGAGAAGTTAACGGCCGAGTATCCTTTAGAGGAGTACATTTGCTCTTCTAAAAAAGTGTCGTTTCTAACCGCCCCCCTAAACTTAGATCAGTAAAACTTACATTTGGCTCATACATTTCGTCAAACAGTTGCTATGCGCCTTCGCGGCGGGCAGCGATGATGGTGACCACGCTGGAGTCATGAGTCTTCGTCCGCTGCCGAACGCATCACACACATCACACGTTGCCTGCCTCATCGTGTTGTTGCTCATTGCCGCATGCGCTGCTTGTGCTCCCTGGGTGGACCCCGAGCCGCCCGAGTGGCGGAGCAGCCTGGGGTACCCGGAGGGGCCATCCGCTCCATCCTCATGCCGCGCTTCCTCCGGTGGCCGGACCGTGAATCCGCCGCAGCCGCCGCCGTCAAGGCCAGCTCCCGTGTGTCCGGCAGGTGGCCGTGGCCGTGGACGCCGCTGCCAAGGCCAGGGACAAGATCGCGCACAACCTCCTCCACCGTGGCTTCGCCGGCTCCGACTACGGGAGGAGCATGGCCGGAGACGATGGAAAGGACAAAAAAAAGAAAAAAAAGATCAGCGGAATCCCGCTGTAATCTTGCCGGAATTTGGTGGCGGAAGGTCGACGGGGCTGCGGGTGTCGGCGGTGGCCGGCGGAGGCAAGGATGGCGGTGCTGGAGTGGATGCGGCCGAGCAGGGCAGAACGGTGGGCGAGAATGGAGGCAAAAATATTTTACTCCACGGGTGGGCGAACGTGTATCTTTACTCCTCGGGGAGGCCGCGGAGGATAAATTACCCTCCTCTAACCGTTATAAGGGATCAGTTAGGTGCCAGTTAGAGGAGGAAAACAAAATCTATCCTCCTCTAACCGATATAGGGGATTGTTTAGAGGTTCTCTTATGTAGTAAAATATTTGCAACCCACGTTAGTCTAGCTTGGCAATGGTCAACTCTTTTTTTTCCGAGAAAACACAAAGGATTTGCGCTTCATTGCATTGAAAAGATGGGAGATTACAATCCTCCTAGGAGGCTAGTGCTACAAGGGTCAAGTTCCCCTTCAGTGGACGTCCCAGGATGTGGGCAGGACAATCCTGAGCCCCTGTGCCCCGGCTTGTGCCCAGCACTTGGCCTCGGCCTTAATCCTATCCACTAAAGCTTCTACCGAGGGTCGCGCATTTTCAAAGACACATTCGTTCCGGTGCTTCCATATCATCCATGGGATGAGCATGGCGATGGACTGCAGGCCTTTGCGCAGCGCGTGGGGCGTCTGCCCTTTCGTTTTCTGCCACTAGTCCATGAGCGTCGGCTCGCTGTTCGGTGGCTGCGAGGGGATGCGTGTCCAGTCCAGGATGGCGTGCCAGATTTGCCTGGAGAATGGGCAGGCCAGGAGCAGGTGCTGGATTGTCTCAGGGGCCTGATCGCATAGGAGGCATCTTGGGTGGTGTGGCAGGCCGTGGCGCGCTAGGCGTGTCGCCGTCCAGCAGCGGTCTTGGTTGGCAAGCCAGTGGAAGAACCGGACACGCGGCAGTGCCCAACTCTTCCATGTCAGCTTCCAAGAGGGGCACCTCGTGGCTCCATGGAATGTCGCGGCATAGCAAGATTGTGCTGTGTAGGTGCCGCTGGGCGTCCACCTCCAGCGCAATCGGTCAGGCTCGTGCGTGAGGGAGACGTGCTGCACGGCCTGCCATAGCATCAGGTATTGCCCAATCTCGTGGATCCCAAGCACCCCTTGGATGTCTCGTGCCCAAGCATTGCCCATTAGGCCTTTCGCCACCGTTCTCGCTTTGCGTCGCCGCTTGGGGATGCATTGGTGTAGCGCAGGGGCGAATTCGCAAACTGACTGTCCATGTAGCCAGCGATCTTCCCAGAACAAGGCCGTCGCTCCATCCCCAAGGACCATAGTGGTGGAGGCGAAGAATAGCGTGCGCTCCTCTCTAGAGAATTGGAGGTCGAGCCCTTGCCAAGCGCGGTCGTCGTCCGTGTGCGCGTACCATAGCCATCGCAGCCTCAGCGCGAGGCCGGCACACTCCAGGTCCCGAATCCCCAAGCCACCGTGCTCCAACGGCCGGCACACATGGCGCCAATTGACATGGCAGTGTCCACCGTTGGCTGTTGCGCGTCCAGCCCATAGGAAGCCTCGCTGGATCTTTTCCAGCTGCTTGAGCGTCTTCTTGGGTGGGGCAAATGCAAGCATTTGGTGGACCGGGATGGCTGAGAGCACCGATTTGACCAGTGCTAGTCTTCCGGCCTTGTTCATGAGCCATGCCTTCCATGCAGGGAGCCTAGCAGCCACAGAATCGACGAGGGGCTGTAGCTGGGTGGCGGAGGGGCGTCGCAGCGTGAGTGGAATGCCAAGATAGGTGATGGGCAGCTCGGCCATCGCGCATCCTGCATGAGCAATCGTTGCGGCCGCGTCGGGGTCGTTGTGTAAGATAGTGGCTGAGCTCTTGGTGTAATTCACCCGTAGGCCGCTGGCTTCTCCGAACAAGGTTAGGATGCCCTTGACAGCCTCCACGTCGCCTGGTGTAGCGTGGCAGAATATCATCACGTCGTCGGCGTATAAGGAGATGGCCGGTATTGTACGCCGCAGGTGCAGCTGCTGCAGGATGCCAGAATCGTGGGTGCGGCGGATAAGGCGTCCGAGGGTGTCCACGGCGAGCACGAAGAGCTGCGGCGACACGGGGTCACCTTGGCGCAGTCCGCATCGGTGCCATATTGGCGGCCCTGGCTCGCCATTGAGCATGATCCGGGTGCTCGAGGTCGAGAGCAGAATTGCGAGCCATTCCCTGAATCTGGGTCCAAACCCGAACTGGCCCAACACTTCGAAGAGGAAGGGCCAGGATAGGGAGTCGAACCCTCGCGTGAGGTCAAGTTTTAGCATGACTCTTGGGGCCCCAAGTTGGTGCAGCATCTTCATTGATTGCCCGACGAGGACGAAGTTGTCGTGGAGACTCCGGCCCGGGATGAAAGCGTTCTGGTTCCGGCTAACCAAGTCCGTCAGCCTGGGCGCTAGGCGTAGTGAGAGCACTTTCGCGAAGATCTTCGCCACAAGGTGAATCAGGCAGATCGGGCGATAATCACGGAGCTGGCAGGCGTCGGCGCGCTTCGGGAGCAGGGTCAAGAGTGCTTGGTTAAGCTTGCTGAAGCCTCGACCGCGCAGCTCGTAGAGTTGCTGGAAGACGTCGAAGAAGTCTTGCCTGACGATGCCCCAGCAGGCCCGCAGAAATTCGGCAGTAAAGCCGTCGGGTCCGGGCGCCTTGCAGGCCGGGAGGCGTTTGACCGCATCCCATATCTCGTTGGGAGTGAATGGGGCATCCAGGCTTGCCAGGTCACTCGGCTCTACGAGCTGCGCCAAGTCCAGCGAGTGGTCGCGTGTGCCGGTTGTGCCCAGCAGCTCGTCGAAGTGTGCGAAGGCCGACTGCGCCATCCCCTCTTGATCCGTGATCACGTGTCCATCCATGGTGAGGCTGAATATATGATTTTTCTGCCGACGATAGGAACACTGGCGATGGAAAAAGGCCGTGCTAGCGTCTCCGTCCCTGAGGGTGGCGATCCGTGCCCGTTGCCTCGCGATCGTGCGCTCCAAAGACGCCAGCCCAAGGTAGGCGATCTTTAGCTGTTTCCGCAACCAGTCCTCGGGAGGGGAGAGGACACGGTCCTCCTAGGCCTTGTCGAAGCGCAAGATCAACTCTCGGGAGATCGCTAGCTTGTCGCGGATGTTCCCCTTGGACTTGGCGCTCCAGCTAGTCAGCGCGCGGGCAGTAGCCTGGAGGCGCAACATTAGGCATTGGAAGGGGTCCGTGTCATGGACAGATCCCCAAGCCGTGGCCACCGTTTCGTGGAACCTGTCTAGCCGCAGCCAAAAGTCCTCAAAGTGGAAGCGTCGGTGCGCCGCGTGCGTGGGTGAGCAGTCGAGGAGGAGTGGGCAGTGGTCTGACACGACGGAAGCGAGGCACCGCAAGTGGCAGTCGCCGTGCGCGTCCTCCCAGTCTGATGTGCAGAACACGCGATCCAGGTGCACGAGGGTGGGCGGCGACTGCTCGTTGGACCAAGTGAATCGTCGTCCGTTGAGGTACATCTCTTTCAGCGCGAGGTCGTTAACGAGCCGACGGAATCTGCCCATCATGCGTCGGTTCAGGTTGCTGTTGTTCTTGTCTTCGTCGCTCAGGATTAGGTTGAAGTCGCCACAAAGCATCCAAGGCCCCGGGCAGTCTATGCATATCTCGCGGAGTTCTTCCAGGAAGGCGATCTTCTCAGCATCTTCCTGGGGGCCGTAGACCACCGATAGCCACCAGGGTGTGCCTGTGGCCGTGGTCACCTTGGCAGTGATGGCGTTCGTGGTGAACAACGGATCCGTAATGGTCACGGCCCAGCTCTTCCACGCTAGCAGTATGCCGCCCCGAGTGCCATGCGCTGGGAGGTACGTGTAGTCGTCAAATTTCGAGCCTAGGGTGTCAAGGACAACGGACGAGCAGAGCAAAGCCATCTTTGTTTCTTGCAGGCATACAATAGAAGTCGCGGTGGTGTCCAGCAGCGAACGAATGGCGGAGCGCCGAGCACGCGCATTGAGACCACGGACGTTCCAAATTGCGATCCTAAGGTTGTGATCCATGGGTATACATGATCGACAGGTCGCGCAGTGCTTGCGGCCTATGGCAAGCTGCCGCCGCAGCCTGCACTGCTGGAGTGGCCGCCTCGGTCACGCCAGTTGGGATGTCGCGGTCGACCAAGGCAGCAATGGCCGAGAGCACTGAGAGCGGGATGGGTGCCGCGAACAGGTCGTCGTACGCCTTCATCTCGGCTGAGGTTATCCTCTGGTTCGTGCCAACGATCCCGAGCGTGCGGAGGATCTGCACCTGCGCTCTTCTCTCCGCTGTGGGTGGGGCTGCTGACGGGGACGCGGTTGTGGCCGAGCGGCCACGTCTGGGCACGAAGTTTAGCGGGCGTCGAGGCCTCTTCCCAGGCGTTGGCAAGGTTGCGGTGATGTGTTTGGTGGCAGCAACAAGGAATTCGCCCAACGTCCAAGTCTTCGGTGCAGCGGCGCGTCCCCGGGATCTACGGAGCGTGATTGGAGGCGAGGCGAATCGCCCTGATGCGGCCCGGCATGAGCCATGCTGGGCGCTAGCCGGCGTGGGCTGCGGCCGGCCTTGGCGTGGTGGGCTGGGCCTGGGGCCTTCGCAGGAGCGTCACTGGCGTGCTGGGCACAGGCTCTGGCCATGGCTGGCTGGTGGGGGCGTTGGCGTCAGGGGTGGGGCGTGTTTCCCCGTCCTCCACAGCACCCAAGTGGGGCGCAGATGGCTGCTCAGCGGGCGCGCTCGACCCCACCCCGGGCGCTGGCGTAGGGGGAGCGCTGCTTTGCCCCGACAGGATAGCCTGCCGGCCTGGCGGCACGGGCTGCGAGTCTGGCACCTCGCTCGTGTCAGGCAGGTCCCGACCGGGCAACGGATCAGATGAGCCAGATGTGGCCCCCTCGCAATCGTCCTCGGGTGTGCCCCGCGCGGCTTGATGTGAATCCTGATCCACTGCTGGTGCGTTCGCCGCCAATGGGGGGCCACCACTTGGCGCCTGGGTCAAGTCGTTGCCCCCGACCACGGTCGTAGCAACCAAAGCGGGGCTACCAGCTGGCGCCACCGTCATGGTTCTGGCGGCAGCAGTGTCTTTCCCAGCTGTGCCCATTGGGGCCGCCTGCAAAGCGCGGCTGTGCCTTCCTCTGCCTTTTCCTTTTCGAGCATGGCGACGAGAAGGGTGGGGCCCTTGCTGACTTGGCCATGGCGCCATGCAGCGCCCTTCGCGTCGTACGGGCGGCGGTGCGTCCTCGCCGGCCGCAGCGGGCCAGGCGTGCGCCACGGTGAACCCATCAGCCTGGGTGGCGCGATTGCCGGCGTGCCATAGCGAGTCGTCCATGGACATGCCATCCGCCCGCCCAGGAGGAGGCGCGTCTGTGCGCCGGCACTTGCGGCCCCGGCGGCGTGCCCGCCCCGGGCCAGGGCCACGCGCGCGGTCGTGGTTGGTGTCGTCGCGCGCGCCATCCCCTCCCTGTCCAGGGCCGTGCTGGGCGCGGAGGAGCGGAGTTCGGCTCGGCTCAACGCGGGCCACAACAATGGCTATTGGGAAGGTGAGGGTCCTGATGGTGGGCGCATCGGAACTCAGGCGCGCGGGAATGTGCTCCACTATGTCCAGAATGGTGGCACGGCGAATGCTGTCGGGGTCGTGCGTGCGCGCCGCCAGCCGGAACGTGGCCAGGTCGGCTCTGGAACGTGTGTCGGGGTGGAGGCGCTCAATCCAGCAGCTCTCTCGGAGTATGTGCTCGACGGTGGCGAGATGCCATGCTTGCGCTGGGATGCCGCGGAGCTCCAGCTCGACGCAGTACTCGAACTCGCCGGAGCCGGCGTGGGCAAGCTTGCTCCAAGGCCGGATGGAGAGCGAGAACCGCTGCGAGTTGATGAAGTGGTCCCCGTCCAGACGATGCTTGGTGGTGTGGGAGCAGAACAGGATCAGGAAATCCTCAGGGTGGTGTGCGTGCACGGTGAAGTCGCCGTCGGCAAGGTCGAAGGTGTCGTGGAGGACGTCGGCGACCTCGGCGGGAGACACGCGCGGCCTGCTGCCGATAATGGTTGCCACCATCGCGCGGCTCAGGACCTCCTCTGCTTCCTCCATGTCAACAGAACGCGCCATGATCACCCTCGCTGGCTCAGGCGCGCGTGGCGCGGGTGCGGCCGCAGCAGGGGCAGCTGGGGGCGAAGGAGGCGGTGGCGGAGGCGCAGCCTGACATGGAGGGCGGCGTTCCCGGGCGGCGGGACCCGCACGGTCGTTGGCGGCGCGGCCTTGCCCGGCGGCGGCACGACGCCTCGTTTCGCAGGAGCGCGAATCATGGCCGGACTCGAGGCAGCGGCGGCACCTGATGTCGTTGGTGCAATCGCGGACGTGGTGGCGGTGGTCGAGGCATCGAAAGCACAGGCCCGCGATCTCCTCCGGCGACGGGCTGCGCCGGCGCGGCTGCGCTGGGCTTGGCTCGACAGGCTGGCGCGGTTGACGGTGGGGGTGTCTGCGCCTTGGCTGCTGGAAGCCATCCTCGTCGACCTGGATACCGCCGGAGACGCGGTGCACCTAGGAGCGGGGACCGAGGCGGGTCGAGGCAGGCTGCCGGGTTGGCGCCGCGGCGCGCGGGGCAGGGGGCGCCGGTGGCGCCGGGGGCTGCGGCGTGCGGGCGACATCGCTGTATGAGCGCGTCGAGGACTCGCTCTCCGAGTCGAACCAGCGGTCCCCGGAGGACACGCGGTCGCCGGAGAGGGTCACCCGATGCTCAAAAGGGTCGGCGCTGGTGGATGCCATGGCTGTTGCGGCGGAGGTGCAGGGCGAGGAGGGGAGAGGGGAGGACCGCCGGCGGGGATTCGGCGGCAGCTAGGCTAGCGTGGGGTGGAGCGGTGAGCTAGGGGGAGCGGGGGTGGAGCGGGAGCCGGCTCATCTTCAGTGCCTAGTATCACACTGCTACTGTGAATTTACAACTGCATATTCAAGCCAAATGGTCGAACTCTGTTCAATGTGAATTTCTTCAACAACATTAATACTGCGTAGAGACCCTCACTGATCAGTGCAAGGCAACATTCATAATGTGGAGTATGGTTGGAGCGAAGGAGCTTCAGGCCTTTACATGGCAGTGGTCGTTGCGTTGTATCACCTTTAGATCTTTGATTTTTCTCATGTTTATTCAGTCACGCGCTAAGCACCGATACGGATACGAGTATCGGTATCGGGCCGATACGGATACGTACTATTTTGAAAAAAATGCCAATACGGGGATATGTTTTACTAATTTTTTTAAATAAAAATAAAGTATAGAAGTGCATTCAGAATGTCAATTGTGACCTTTGTACATGCATGGATTCCATGGCTCCCTGTCTTCAGCATATGTGCAGAAACTCGTAGCTACTCAAAGCAACATGACTACACTAGTTACATTTCCATTTAGTGTTGTTCCCTCCAGTTGATTTCTCTATAATTGTGACATGGCTCCACAATGGTGCCCTTAGATTCGTAGGTACAGCACGAGGTTCAGGAGCCATCTGGAGGAGATGAATATGAGATCTTCGGAGGAGAAAGAACAGGAGATGAGCTTGGCTGGGCAGGGAGGGGGCATTGGTGAGGAGGAGGAGCAGCTCATCGCCGGCTAGCCACCGCCGCTGCTGGTGCTGGGTGAGCAGGCGCCACCTGGTGTGAGCTTGGGAGGGAGGAAAGAAACTGGGAGGGAATGGATGGGGGGCATCGGGGTACTAGGGTTGTGGGCTCTTAAATGGGCTGGGCCGTACCCAAGACGTATTGGCAAAGTATCGGGATTGTTTTAAATCATTTCTTCACGGATACTCCATGCATACGTATCTCGGGGGGGGGGGGGGGGGGGGGGTATCGGAGGCGAATCGGTATCAGATACGGTATCCGATATGGATACGCTGGTTGACTGAAGTATCCGTGCATTCGAGCGTGCTACAGACCATGTTTCGTTGGCTTTGTAAAACCTTTTCTATCTTAATATACATACATGCAGTCCTGCATGATCTCCATTCTTGATGATTTCTGGTCCAACCTTAAATACTATGCATCAAACCTCAATACATTTTAATTATCATGCCGTATACTCTTCTAATTCAACATCCTTTAAAATATTGCCTAAAAAGAACGAGAAAAGACCAACTGACACATTATATTGGTGAAGACATAAAGTGCATCGTCATTTGTATGAAGTGAACCCCTTTTAAGAAACACAGGGTAATTACTGTTCAGTGTCCTTATTCATTTTTTAATGTGAAACTACGATGGAATATTGTTTACATTCAGTTTCTTTTGTCTTGCTGTTATTGTAGTCCAAAGTGGTTCGAGAATTATTTCGGACTAATATAATGTTCGTCTGCCATGCAGCTTTTAACTCGTTTAGTTTTTGAGCATGGAAGCACTGACGCAGCTGCGAAGGTAGCTGACACAATGGGTGTGGATTTTGTGCACGAGATAATATCAGCTTGTGTGCCACCAGTTCTTCCTCCACGAACAGGACAAGGATGGGCTTGCATTCCTATTTTAACCACAGTTTCCAATATTATTTCTGAAAACAGTTCAACAGTTCCAAAGTCCCTCCCCCCTGATCAAGGATGGAGTCCACATGATTCATTGTTGTCTTCTCGCCGGGATCCGCTGTATCCTCTTCAGTTAAATTTAGTGAAGCATTTAGCCCAATTATCATCAGTAAGAGCAGTTCTGGCATGTGTGTTCGGAAGTAGCATACTATCTGGTGACAGTGAATCATCTCCTACTTATGTGAAAGATGCAATGCAAACTACTGAAGTTGAGAGGTCATTCTATGAATTCGCTCTTGAACAATCGGAGAGGTAATGAATAGTCATTTTATGCCATCATGTCCCAATCAACTTCACTTTGTAAGTATCTAAGTTACTTGCAGATATCCAACTTTGAACCGGTGGATACAGATGCAGTCTAACCTTCACCGGGTATCTGAGTCTGCCGTGGCAGTTAAAACTGAAAATGAAGTCGCCTTGCATCAATCAAAAGGAAAATTTTCTATTAAGCGAGCTCGTGAACCTGACAGTGATGCTGAATCAGAGCTTGAAGATGTCGTCATAAATGGAAATGCCGCTTCAAGTATTCTAGAATCCCCTGAACATGATGATGCTAAACTAGAGCCAACAGCTTTTATTTCTTTTGACTGGGAGAACGAAGGACCATATGAGAAAGCCGTTGAGAGGTAGCAGGATTTTACAAGTTTTTCTTGGCCACGCCTTTTGCTCTACACATAATGAGAGTTTCTCACTTGCACTTGGCCATTACTTGTTGTGATAATTTCTATGTGACAATTAAACTTGCTTTGTCTCTGTAGGCTAATTAATGAAGGAAAACTAACTGATGCTCTTGCTGTATCCGACCGTTGTTTGCGCAATGGAGCGTCTGATAAATTACTTCGATTGCTCATTGATCAAAGGGAAGAAAGAAGTCTAGGCAAAGGACAATTCCGTCCATATGGTTCCCGTAACTTGGGGAATAATACTTGGCAGTATTGTTTGAGACTGAGGGATAAAAAACTTGCAGCTCAGCTTGCTCTTAAGTATGTCATGTCATTTTCGTTCCAGCCTTATTAGTACAATATAAACCTTTTGATTTTGTGTAGTGAAGGCATTCTTTCAGTTTTAGTATATTTGATAGATGTCCATTTTGAATGCATCACCGTTGCTATATTTTTATTCTCCAGATAGGCATATTGAGTTACTGAGTGCATACTTTCATTTCTAGGTACCTGCACAGTTGGAACCTTGAAGCTGCAACCAATGTTCTAACTATGTGCATCTGCCACTTACCTGAGAATGATCCTATGCGGAGTAAGGTAGCTTGACTTGCATTTATTTACATTTCAAGTTCACACATTATCTTGAAAGGTCATATGGACATATGTTGTTGTGTGCCTGGTCAAGTCATGGCTTTACTTAGTCTAAAAAAACTGTGATTTCATTTATGCATATCACCTAACAGATATTCTGTCCAAGCCAACACTAGGTAGCTCTTGCTGGTTTGTCTTGCTATCTAACTTTAAAACGTAACAATATGTGCTTGACTGTGATCGTGTCATTCTATGACACAACCTGTTTAGTTTGACGCAACAGGTTCAGTTTCTCAAAACTTAGCTTTTATGACCTGGTCTAGCATTTCTTGTTTGTTATTGTATAATCCCACCACCCATTCCTGGTCATCTTCAACTCAAATTTAGGGTGCCTATTATTCTTAATATATTGATACCTAGGTCCTATGTATCCATAATTTTTTTAATAATTTTTCTGTGTCATTTTGTAACAGGTGCTACACATGAAGCAATCTCTGCAACGGTATGGTCATATTATGAGTGCTGATGACCATTACACCAGATGGCAAGAGGTAAGCCAATCAATGAATGTCATATGATTTTGGTCTTCCGTCCCATTATTTTAATTTTTGTGACAACATAGGCTTCAGAATTGTTCCTTAAAAGTATGTGTCGTTTTTTGTATCGAAGTTTTCCATGTTTAAACTTGACTGACATTCAAATTACTAGGTCGAAGTTGATTGTGAAGATGATCCAGAGGGGCTAGCACTTAGGCTTGCCGCCAAAGGAGCTGTATCTGCTGCTTTACAGGTCGCCGAAAGTGCCTCTCTGTCAATCGATTTGCGGAGGGAACTGCAAGGCCGCCAGCTTGTCAAACTTCTTACCACTGATCCACTTAATGGTGGAGGCCCAGCTGCGGCATCACGATTTCTATCGACCTTACGAGATTCCAATGATGCTCTTCCTGTTGCCATTGGTGCCATGAAGTTATTACCTGACTTGCGCTCAAAGCAGCTTCTTGTATGTTGCCAAATCTGACAAGAGTTAATTGTACTAAACTTTTCTGACAAGGATTAAAGTAATACTGATTAATTTTTTCAGGTGCATTTTTTTCTCAAACGTACAGTTGGGAATTTGTCAGATGCTGAGATTGCTCGACTTAATTCATGGGCGCTGGGTCTTCGTGTTCTTTCCTTATTGCCATTGCCATCACAACAGCGTTGCTCTTCTCTGCATGAACATCCTCAGTTGATTCTGGAAGTACTATTGATGATGAAGCAACTCGAGTCTGCATCTCTGGTATTCCGTTTCAACTAATTTTTTGCATGTCAACTCTCATCCTTGAACTTTTTGGGACAACAGAAATGATTCTCTCCTTAGAGCTGCTGCTATACTAGGAACATGTCAACCTACTGTGCTAATGGAAGATTTCTTCTTTATGACTTCAGGTTTTGAAAGAATTTCCATCCCTGAGGGATGACAAGTTAATCATTGCTTACGCTAAGAAAGCAATCTCTGTCAATATCGATTCTACTCTTAGGGAACCGCGACAAACCATCTCTGCGGCAAGAGAAAAAGAAAAAAAGGCTGCCATACCAGCTAAAACAAATTTTGTGCAGAGTTTTGGCAACTTTCAGAGAGAGGCACGTAAAGCATTCTCATGGGTGCCCCGCGACGGCGGCACCAAAACCCCTCCGAAAGATATCCCTCGGAAAAGAAAGAGTTCAGGCTCAGGTGATAGATCCTCTTGGGAAGCGATGCCTGGTGTACAGGAGGAGCAGACACCTGTTTACCCTTCTGAAGGACAAGATAGACTTCCTTTTGTTTCTGCTCCTGAGGAGTGGGTGCTTACCGGAGAGCCTGATAGGGATAACATAACTCGTTCATGTCATAGATATGAATCCTCTCCAGATATCGCACTATTCAAGGTGTGTTGTTTGCTTATCAGGCTTATCTTTCTTCGAATGCTACTGATTTATAAGTTCTTATCCTGCATTATTCTGGCTTATCCGCAGTCTTCCTTTTTCCGTATTATGCATCAAGGGCAGCTAGTTGGTAGCTTTGAATTATTGACCCAATATTATTTCCTGATGTGCCATTTTTTTAGCGGTTAAGTTGGAAATACTGCTAAATTGAACTTGATTTTAGATTAATTTTCTTTCCTACTTATAAAGTTTACAGTTGGTGGCCGTCCGTTCACTCCTATGTCCCACCTCTTCCTCTCAGCTCTGTCAAGTGGACCATGCATAGAAACCTAGCAGGCAGGTAGGTGGATTAAAAAACACTGTATTAAAAAACGCCCCCTTCACTCATCCTCTCTGTCCTGCTGCTGCATGCCTGCACCGCATGGCCTTCCCCAATCTCCTTTCTTCTGCCACATACTTTCCCGATCTATATCCATCTGCACTGTCACTATTAGTACATTCTAATCTTGTTCAGCCGATTATTCCCCTCATTTATGTATCGTTCTTGTCATCGGCTTCCCGTCACGCTCAGTCTCCACTGCCAACGCTTGCTCGCTGTCATCGGAACAATGCCGAGGTGTATGCAGTACGCCCGACCAACGCGCCCACTCGTCATGAGCATAGCGTGGAGGCAGTACCCCTTGCTAATCTACTTGCTCACACTCATTGGACGCACTCGCGCAAGAACTGCTCCCTTCCTCATGAGGGTCGAGCTATGCCCCTCTATGTTTGCTGCAATCTAGGTGCAGCACCGCATCTTCAGTTTTCTCTTCCCTGCTTCCTTCACATCTTGACAAAGTATACCTTGTCTAATCACACCCATTCGCCTAATTGGTTCCTGAACCCATTAGATTATAGCTTAATCAATTGCAGTTCATTGCTGCAGTGGAATGTGTATGCACGTGACTCTTCCTTGCACGATGTTTGAATTTCTTGGACGTTCTCTACCTAATGCATGCAGCAGAGACATATATAGGTCTTTCCTGGTTGCTTGAGAGCTCAAAAAACTCGTTTTGTTGCGTTCGGTGTGTTCTAAACAGTATGGTTTTATCTCCATGAACAGAGAAATTAGGGCTTCCTGCCAACGGTTAGTACACATGTGATCAGAAATTGGGTTGGGCAATTCAGATTTCAAAGCGGACATGAAAAATCTTTTTTTTTATGCTACACCACTTGAGTTTTTACAAAAAGAACTGTATATGTTCCAAGGAACAATTTTCAAAACAGTCATCATAGAACTTACGGTAAAAGGTTTATGATTGGAAGATACTTCCGATGTGAATAAAAAATTGTACCAGACTATCGTCACATGTTGACCAAGTGGGTTGCCCAAATTTTCGCCGCTAAAAAAAAATATAACTTGTATATTGTAGGATTCTTCTCCTTCAACATGAGAAATTCATCCATTTTTATATAGTAATAGTAGGACTCTTCTAGAACATGAGAAACGCATCCTTTTTTCATACTACAACACGTGTTTCGAAAAAGAAACCTGCCTTATATTTATTCTCCAGTATTTATGTGAGTCCATCTGCTGCCACATTGCTTTGAAAAAAAACCCTTGTATGTTCCGTTTGTCGACCTGTTCATAACAAAACTCATTTAAGCCCATGAGCTCAAGCAGACCTTTTTTAGTCCAATATCTCCAGACTCTAGAGTACCAAGGTTTGTCATGTCTGTAGATGGTACATATCACCTTTCATGTAATACGATTACACCAATAAGCCTTCGGGCCATGGTCAATATATAATCAGAGTTATTAAAGTGAATTAATTTGATATATAGCTAGATTAAATTATATTGTGTCTCATTTCTCGTGGTTCCGTAGCGCAGCACGGGCATCTTACTAGTATTATTGAAAAAAAGAATGAAGTGTCAATATGAAGCAACTTCTGAAGTGTACATAAGTGATAGTGTCAATTTTCTGTCATCTATTTGTGTAATTCTTTGTGAACCAAATTCTAGGCATTGCTTTCACTGTGCGCTGATGAGTCAGTAGCCGGAAAAGGTGCACTTGAACTGTGTGTTACTCAGATGAAGGTTGTGCTAAGCTCCCTACAGTTGCCTCTCAATGCATCTATGGACAATGTAGCCCGGGCTTATCATGCAACGGAAACTTATGTGCAGGTATGAAAAAGAACTAGCAGCATGGTACTTTTGAGTATCATAACTTGGTAGATTAACATCAATGACATTTCATCAGGCAATCTCTTATGCAAAAAATCTACTAAAAAAGCTCACCGGGAGTAGTGATTTGTCAAGTGGCTCTGAAAGAAGTAGAGATGCTGATGATGTTTCTGTGGACGCTGGCAGTTCAAGCACTGGGGTCCAACATCAAGACGAGCTGTCTGATCTCCTTGCTCAAGCAGATACGTGGCTAGGGCGTGCTGAGCTTCTTCAAAGCCTGCTGGGATCAGGTATTATTGCATCACTTGATGATATTGCTGGCAAAGAGTCTTCAACTAGTCTACGTGACAGGCTGGTCAGTGATGAGCGATACAGCATGGCTGTATATACTTCTAAGAAGTGCAAGGTGAATGTTACAATTTGTTTCTGTCTATACTTTATATTTTTTCATGAGTGATAAGGTAATTTAATGACGCGATCAATTTCAGATTGATGCTTTTCCAGTGTGGGTTGCTTGGGGCCATGCTCTAGTTCGAATGGAACACTACGCTCAAGCCCGTGTGAAATTTAAGTAAGAGAAAACTCTTCTTTGTTGTTTCTCACTTTCTCTTATAAGTGCCTGCCTGCAGAAGAAATGGAAGATTTAGTTACAAATACAAAAGAAATCAAGGAAACAAACAGATAAAAAAAACACTGCCTTATCATTTACTTCTTCCAAGTTCCTTATCGTGTAGTGACCTCGCACTGGTTGCTAAATGTGTATAGGGTTGCAGATGGAGTGGTATGCTCTCTTAGTATAGCTGTCTAAGGATATGTGAAACCTAATGGTTAAAGTAAAATTTCTTGCATAAAATTGCACATTTATTTTCTGCAATCGTCCTTTTATCATTATTCGTTAGAAATATGGTGAAATAGGTTGATTGTCGTCAATTTGTCACAGCGATAAGCAGGCTAAAATTGTTGCCTACAGATGGAGCATTGGAAAATTTTGTAGGAATTTGGTATTGCTTACATCCAGACTGTCAGATATGAGGTTGCAATAGCTGACCTTGGGCACTCTGAGTCGTTGCTTTATCTTAGCTTGGTCAATGACTCCATCCTTGAACTTGTTAACCATGGCGATACTTTCTGTTGTACAAATCTTCATTTTTATTGCATTTCTTTTCCAGGCAAGCTCTTCAACAGTTCAAAGGTGATGCGTCTCCTGTTGTCCTTGATATCATTAACACAATTGAAGGGGGTCCTCCTGTTGATGTTTCTTCTGTCCGCTCTATGTAAGGGATTAACATCAATTGTGTTTCATCTTTTGAGACTTCTAACAAAATGTTCTTTGCACGGAGCAAAGTAAAATTGCCTAAGTTATTCCTGTCAATGAATCATCATATTTATGATGTATATTTCGTACTCCCTCCGTCCCAAAATTCTTGTCTTAGATTTGTCTAAATACGGATGTATCGAGTCACGTTTTAGTATTAGGTACATCCGCATCTAGACAAAGCTAAGACAAGAATTTTGGGACGGAGGGAGTATTTATTAACTCAGCAGTTAACCTTTTTTGCTAGACTTGTTTCTTTCTCTAGTTCTGTTATTAGTGCTTGAGGTTAAGAACTGGTTGGTAGTAGTGCCCCTGAACTGAAAACTTATTTACCAGTTCCCTGGCATTATTAATTTCAATCAAGAGATGTGGTTTTCCTCTTTCTAAGTAACTGCTATCAAACTGGCATTGCAGGTATGAACATGTAGCAAAAAGTGCAGCAACCATCTTCGATGATTCCCTTTCTGCTGATTCTTATCTTAATGTTCTATATATGCCATCCACATTCCCACGATCTGAGAGGTCCAGGCAATCCAGAGATTCTCTAGATAGCCAATTTTCGTCTGCTAACTCATACCTTGAAGATGGTCCTCGCAGCAATCTTGATAGCGTCCGATATGCAGAGTGTATTCATTACTTGCAGGAAGTAAGATTTGTCCTCCTTCAAAGGTGTTCCTATTTTTCTTTATTAGCTCAAACTTTGGCATACAAGGTTTACCCTAGAGTTTTCTTTACACTTTCTAGACTCTGCGTACCTGTAATAACCGAAAGACCTAAATTTTGTACCTGGCATCCTGCTCATCACTGTGATGACCATTTCTTACAGTGGCAATTAAAGCCACACACTTGAACCCTGTTTCAGGTTTTGGTTTGCCCAAGTCCTTCTGAATTTATTTCAGGATTGTATGGTTTGCCCAAGTCCTTTTGAATTTGTGATTAATGGTTTCTTTCGGATACTTGCAGTATGCTCGCCCACAAATGCTTGCTTTCATGTTCAGGCATGGCCATTATGCAGAAGCATGCTCTCTATTCTTTCCATCCAGTGAACCAACCGCAGAAGGGGAAACATCTTTGTCTTCAGTTCCTCGGAGTGATCCTTTAACAACTGATTATGGGACAATTGATGACCTGTGTGATCTATGTCTTGGATATGGTGCTATGTCTGTATTGGAGGATACAATATTGGCAATAACTCAATCCCCGACATATCATGACACAACTGTGATTTACATGAACACTGTTCTCACCCGCATTTGTAACTACTGTGAAATGCATCGGCACTATAATTATCTTTACAACTTTCTGGTACTATCATCAATTTTTCCTTTGCGTCACTTCCTTTGGAGTCCACTGCTTTCACGCTAATTAATTTTTACATTGAAACATGGTGTATCAGGTTCTAAAAGGTGACCATGTGGCTTCTGGCCTTTGCTGTATTCAGTTATTCATGAATTCAATGTCCCAAGAGGAATCTCTGAAGCATTTGGGACATGCCAAGGTATTATGATTTTCATATCAATGTGTTACAAACATATAATTCATTAGTTGGTCTCTATGCAGCTCCGTTACATACTTACATATGACACTTTGACAATATAGTTCAGTCTCGGTAAATATCATAGTGTTCCCTTACGGTTTCTGTAACTGCCATATTTGCCAAATTTAATATTGCAACAACTTCTAGTCTCTACTCTAGAAAAGGTCACTCGACATGAGTACATATTTACATGAAGTCATGAATTAAACATAGAACGCTGCTAGCACATATATGGTACACATCAACCAGCCTAGCGCCATGCCAACTGAACCAAGTGAGATAACTAGGAAATAATTCTCGAGAACAGTCACAAACCACTGAATCATGGTTTCTCGAAGAAATAGGCTTCTTGAGCACCACTGAATCATCAATTATCGACTGCACCAGTGGCGAATCCAGGATGAAAATAAAGGATGGGCTCAATTCACTAAGCTAAATTGAGGCGAGAAGCAAAATTTTATAAAATTCTGTAAGAATTGTAGGTCTGCCACTTGCTATAACCCATGAACCTATAAAATTTCAACCAAAACTATGATCATATTTGGCCCGCACAAATAAAATAAAAATTAAACACACTAACTACAATATTGTTCACTTAACTCTTGTTCTGTTTGTAGCTTACAGCTGGTCATATTTTTGGACGAATTTGTATGCTATAACATGAAGTACCTCCAATATTTTTTTGTAATTGTTGCCACTTCAAAATGATTCTGCTAACATTATGTACTTCTGCACACATATTCAATGTGATTTTCCCCTTAATTCTGGCGTCTTTTATTATGGATTGAAAAACTTTTATCTTGTTCTGCTCTTACCTACCATTGCATTGTCAGACATCCTTGATATTTTAACCAAAAAATATTTATGACAAGTTTATTGGTGGGTCGCGTGCTATTGCAAACTGAGAATAGACACTACGATATGTATTGCCAGTGCTTGACCAGTAGATTTTTTTGAAATGTTCGCCATTAGCTATCAGGGGCAGTTGACAGCGAAAATTTTGATCTATGGTTCCAGTCCTCATTGTTAGAGTTGTACTCCCTCCATCCCGAATTACTCGTCTTAGATTTGTCTAGATAGAGATGTATCTAACACTAAAACGTGTCTAGATATGTTAACAGTGCAATATCCCTATTTACCAAACTAGGGCACCACACGGCTTTTACCTCTCCAAACTCAGTGTTGATATATGTTAGCCGTGCAATATCCCCATTGAGCTGTTTGGGATCCAGCTCCCTTCGCTTGGAAAGACGAAAGGGGGTCATTGGTACTTACTACATTGTTTTAAGGCTCTGATACCATGTGGTAAGTATGCAGAAATCACCTTATACAGTAGGGGGATACTACACGGGTAACATATATACAACTCAAACACTCATATACTCGTGTGGGCCGTCTTTGGCAATAGCAAGCCATGAGGCCCATGATAAGTGGAGTGTACCACTGTCTCCAGCCAATCTTTCTCTATGCCTTTGCTTCTTGACACCTACGGCCGACGAATAGCAAATCGATGGCAAACTGGGGTTTTCTGGCCAAATTAGAGGGTAGATGGAGCCTACAACAGAACAGCAACCAGCTAGGCAACCGCAGACAAACAACTAACCAACTGTCGACAGAACCAGTTAAGCAGCTAACTTGAAAGTAGTACAAAGCGAGCAGCAAAGATTTCATAGGACCACATCATGTACATCATTCCATTAAACACCTGACATAGGACACGTGCAGCGTTGTGATAAGCCTCATACGGATATCGTCTGTGAAGCGAGGCGGAGCGTATGGAATTGACGGCGATCGCGTGGGAAGGGGATGTCCTGCTAGCAGAAGCATGTGCACTGGAGACAGCCAAGGGAGGAGCAGCACGTGCAGGTGGCTGGAAGGCGAGAGGAGCCTGCGGGGGCATGACGGGGATATCGAGAGGAGCCACCTGGCGCAGAGCTTCTAAGGATGCGGAAGCGGGGGCCATGTCGAGGGGAGGCGTCTGGCGCAGAGCTTCTAGAGAAGCGGAGGCGGTGTCACAGAGGGGACAGCAGAAGGAACAGATCTTGGCTGCTAATGCTGTGGTTAGATAACTAGGCTGTTGGTGTAGCATGTGGAGAAGCTGGTTCGGAGGCACTACGCCAGTTTGGTAGTGGGCTAGGGACGCGGCTCCTCTGACGTACGGCGCACACACTGACGTGTGGACCTGGACCCACGCGTCAGTGGCCCAATGTCAGGTGGCCGTACGTCAGGGGATCTGGCTCCGTGGGCTAGGTCTGATCAGGAGTCTCTCGAGTGGTTATTTTTTTCTGGCTAGTTTGTCTGTTACTAATTTTTTTCCTCATAAAAATACACATTTCTCCATACAGTACCAAAAACAATCAAATTGAGTTGACCGGTTTGGCTTGTTTTTCTTGTTCGTATTAGGACTTTGGGCATGTATAATGTCCAGCGCACTTAGCTGAACAGGATCCCTGTAAATCAGCATTCCTGTAAAAGTAACTCAGTTACACAGAGAAGTAAATTTGGCAACTACTCCCTCCGTCTCATAATGTAAGACGTTTTTTCACACTAGTGTAGTGTCAAAAAACGTCTTACATTATGGGACAGAGGGAGTAGTTGCCAGTTCTCGCAAAATCTGAAAAAGAAATCATGGATACAGGTCATGCTAAAGCACTTGCACTTACAAAAAGAGTATCAAATAGTTTTACCATTTGCCACCTAGTAAAAAGTAGATACAATTTTAGGGCCGATTATATAGCTACGAATTTGTCTTTTTTGTACAGGTCACAAGAGGTCTTATTTTTTTGTTAACCTTTGCAGGGGCACACTGCAGATGATATAGCATGGCTTGCATCCACTAATTTGTGTAGCATTATACGGAAACTCATAAAGTGGGTTTGAATAATGGGGTGTAAGTGTCAACTAGTATGACACCATCCAGTTATACTACTTGTGACTCTTTTCTATAACACAAAAACTTGGTACTCAAGTGTTATGCTCAAATTAGTCTCTTTAATTTAATGCATAGTTCAACCTCCAGTGTGCCACCTTGAAGAAGCACTTCTTGGAAGGGTTATGTATCTTGTCGTAACAATCCGAGCCAGCAGCTTTAGTCATATGAGGGTCTAGAAACGTTAGCAGTCAGTTCTAGATTTTGTACAACATGCAGTTTTTCTTTTTGTGCAATATTCTTAGGCCGCACATAGAAATGTAAACTTACAGGTGAATAGTGGAACTCTGTACTGTTGCAGTCATTTGACAGCAAAGCTGCTTTCTAATGCACTGATTTAGTAACATTATGCAAAACTACTTTTCATAGAGTAAATCTCAGGGAGACTAAATGTGGTCTGCACTGCTCCATAAGGAATCTAAATAGTAGAAAACACTGTAAAAAAATCCCATGCTCTCTAGAAAAATAGATGTTGAAATTGTTCCTGGATATCTTTGCACAACTTGCATCAACTAACTTTCAATGAAATACTCCCATGACATACATGCAGTTTGATTTGCCTCATCTTTAGTGCTGACAGTGTTACATTTGACTACTGTGGATGTTGTTTAAGCAAATCTAATTATTAAAAAAATACTTATAAAAATAGAATGAGTTTTTGGGTTATTTTGGACCTGACTATGCATACTTACTCCCTCCGGTCCTTTTTACTCTGCACATTGGATTTGCCAAAAGTCAAACTTAGCTAGGTTTGACCAAATTTATATTAGAAATTATTAGCATCTATAATATCTAATAAATATAATATGAAAATATATTCCGAGATGAATCTAATGATATTGGTGTTGTTATGTAAATGTTAATAAACTTTTATATAAACTTGGTCAAAGTTGGATGAGATTGACTTCAGACAAACCTAATATGCAGAGTAAAAAGGACCGGAGGGAGTACATTGTAATTTTGAACAGTGGCTTCATAATAATTAATCAATAATGGTTTGGTGTGTTTCTTATACTCGGCTTCTTATGAGTGCAGACACATTTTGAGGAAGCCTTATCTGTACGAGATAGAACAATTGAGGCTACAAAATTGGTATCACGGACTGCTCGCAATAAGAGTGCATCGGAAAAACTAACTCGAGAGATGATAATGAAATTTTCTACCAGAGTTTCCTATCAGGTGAGGAAATTGTCAAGGAAGATAAATTACTGGGCGAACATGGCTTATTTCCCTTCTATAATTTTTTTTGTCCATGTTTGAGACTGTTTCTCTGGGACCCAACTATCATTATAAACCGACGCGCATGTAGTTTTTCTAGCTCTGCACTCATTTGATGCCCAGTTTTAGACTTAGGTATGCTAATCGAGTTGCATATGTTGAAAACATAGATGGATGTTGTGAAGGCCCTCAACAGTGTAGATGGGCCTCAGTGGAAGACCTCCCTGTTTGGAAATCCAACTGATCCTGAAACTCTGAGGTTTGTGCTACTGCTTTGCTTTTTAAGGTTAAATATTTTTAACTGCTCTTGAAGGAGGGTACACTCCTACACATGTTATCTGAAAGATACACCCCTCCTGGACGATTCCTATTATTGCATGGTCATGTCCAGTTCACATTTTCGCATCATGATTTAGCTTTAAATTTCCTTTATTGAGCTGTTTTAAGTGCCAATGAAGAATTATCTACTATAAATAACTATCTTGTTGTATTCAGATCAAAGTTTTGCTGACACTTGCAGGGATAACTCTTAAATTTATTATCTTTATGATCGGTATCATTACCGATCTTCGCTTTTCCTTATGCACCAGTACTTGACTAGTCCATCTTTTATTGCCTGGTGTGCTTATTTGTTTGACATAAGCTCATATTATCTGCAGGCGAAGGTGCATGGTTGTTGAAACTCTGGCTGAAAAGATTTTTGATTTAGCTTTTAGAATGCTTCATGAGTTTGATCTTCCAGGTTACTTATATTCCACATCCTATATACCTAAATAGCTCATCCCCACTATCTCTATTATCTCAACATGCAACACATGCCACCTCATCAAAGGCCCACCACAACATGCATGAGAACTATTTTTTCATTATTAGTTGACCCCCACTAATTATTTTTATTTCAACATGCACACATAAGCCATGCGCACATATCACCTCTTCAAAGGCCCACCCAATATGAATGGGAAAAAAATTCCATTATATTATACTACCTATATTCAATAAATATTTTCAACTATACAATAATCCAATACAATATATAATATGCATCTTTAGTTTTTTCATATATTATTAATCCAAATGTTTGATACAACCAAATCTTAATGAAATATATTGCAACAAATTCCCACCGCAACACACGGGGTATCATCTAGTTTATACTCTTAATTTTGCAGAATTAATGTTAAAAATTGATGCTTATTTGGGAACAATGTTTGGAAGTAGGCATCGATATACTCAGAGTTACTGACAGACCAATTCTTTTCAGTTGTGGATGTTTATGCCGGTGTAGCAGCATCCCTCGCAGAGAGGAAAAAAGGTGGCCAGTTAACGGAGTTCTTGAAAAACATAAGGGGAACCATAGAAGATGATGAATGGGATCAGGTGATGTGTACTGTTTTTTTGTGTGCAGCCTTCAGCTTTGCTTATAGGGTATCAATCTCAGAAATAATAATATATTCTTGTAGTAGATTGTATTGTTCATGGGAGGATCTTTTGGAAGTTTGAGTTCTGCTTTGTTGTTAGTTACCTCATCAGATGCGGAACTAATGTGTAGCCTATGTAGATATGCACGATGTCATATGACATTATTTGTGTCTGGAGTTCACAACTTCCAAAGAGTCACATATCCGAGTTATTGCTAGTACTCTATAAATTTCATTGTATATCCAGTTATATTTCTATGTTCCTGCATGTTTCATCGGGCATTCAGGAAATTCAAGTATCACAGTACAGAATGTGTAGATGATGCTCCATATTTTCTTTTGCAGTAGAAAAATGGATATGCTGTATCTTTTTTTTTTGAGAAAACACAAAAGCTTTGCTTTTCATTGCATAGAAGAGTCGTTACAAGCCCCAAGGACACACCCGACGTACAATAGCTCAAGGAAGGCCACAAATAACACACAACACAATGCCCCTAGAGGCGACTTCCTCCAGGAGCAAAGCCCGATAATTTGAAACTTTAACACAAGATCCTTGTTTGGTTGATTACTGTATGGGAATGATCTTGGTGAAACGCTCTTCTGATCTTTTCGTTCACTTTTTTTAATAGGTTCTGGGTGCTGCTATAAATGTTTATGCTAACAAGCATAAAGAAAGGCCAGATCGACTTATTGACATGCTAATCAGCAATCACAGGTATCGCTTATTCATAGCAAAAGAACTACACAATTGTGCCACTGCATTTCATGTGGAAGATAACTCTTTACTTCAGCCTTTCTTGCTAAAGTGCTATAAATTTCTTTATGGTACCTGTGACGTGGTGTTTTTTTAATTATATTTAAGTGTTAAACTGTGAATGCATTGCTTATCAGTGATTGGTTACCTTTTCTTGCTTTCTTGGGCATTATCATGTAATTTGCTCCTCAAGTAGGGCAGTTAATTGATACTATAAGGGAAGTTCAAACAACATTCTTTAGTTTGGATTTCTTGCACTGTAAACTTAGGATCATGTCAGCAAACTGAAACTTCTATAGTTACAGAAGTGATATGTTTATATGCAAACAAAAAAGGAGCGATCGAAGTTCATAGGTGCGATCACTTTTATATCATGCCTTAACATTATACCTATTCCACTATAGTCATCCCTAAAAGTCATTGTAGCTAGTTTGTACACTGAACCTGCATTCCCAGAATTGTTAGACACTGCCACCAAGCAGCACAGTGGGCACCTTTAAGTGTTACCTCAGACATGGAAGCACATGATTATGCATTATGTGTTTGTTAATTTTGTACTTGGAAGTTGTTTCCAGATAATTTGAAGGCACGCACCTGAGAGCACGCCTTCCTGGGTGAAAAATAGATTTAGCAAACGTCAAAAAGTTTGGAAAAATTTACATGTGCCCATACATTTTCATGGAAAAAGATCAGCTTTGTGTCATGTATTAAAAATGAAGTTTAGTGCTTGAAAATTTGCTTTATTAGAGCACTGAATTAAGATAATTTGCTCATTGGCAAAAATGTTGCTCTTTTTCCCCATGAAAACCACCATCAGATAGAAACTTTAACATGTACATGCGTGAACTTCTAAGTATTTGGCGAGAATTTACTCTTCGTCCGAGGAGCACATGCTTCAGGGAGTCATTTTGCCGCACCCTCTTTCTCACCTTTCTGAAATTTTCCTAATTTCTACAGGAAAGTACTTGCTTGCGTTGTTTGCGGCCGTCTGAAAAGTGCATTCCAGATAGCCTCACGAAGTGGAAGTGTAGCTGATGTTCAATATGTTGCCCATCAGGTCAGCCATCTTCCACAGATCTACATATGGTTGGCACTTAATGATCAAATGAATTTAGTGTTTTCCTTTTTACCTGCATCCATTACAACAAGGGGCCAACTAATGCGCACCAAAATTAGTTCTAGTAAATAAACGAAAATGTACCGATTTGGTTCCTTTATGTTTGGGTCAGATCTGTTTTGGTCCCTGAACTTTTCAGTGTTACTCCCTCCGTTCCAAAGTAAGTACATCAAATTTGAACTAAAACCACAACACTTATTTTGGAACGGAGGCAGTACTTATGTAGTTATTGACAAGTGAGGCCTATCGGTTGGCCGCTGTTTAGAAGTATTGATTTGGACCTGCCTTCAAGTCGAATAGTATACTTGGAAAGTTATGACACTCAACATGTGTTACCTCAAATTTGAGGGACTGATTTTGAAGACATCTCTCACATATAACTGATGCATAAATGAATCAAGGGAAGTGAAACTGGTGCCCTGTGCCCCCCTTATCTGCAATTTGTTTTGTTCTCTTTTCTGACTTCCATATTCTCCTTTCACAGGCATTACATGCAAATGCATTGCCGGTTCTTGATATGTGCAAGCAATGGCTGGCCCAGTACATGTAACTGTAATGTTCTGACTGCCGAGGGAGAATTTAAATTAGTACAGAAAAAAGGGGTTTGCACCAATGAGCAGAATTCTTCTCTGGGCCACGGGTTAATGCAGAGATCAAGTTCAGAACAAACCCCCCCCCCCCCCCCCCCCCCTCCCCCCCACAAAGAAAAGGCCAAGGCGTACAGTTCCTCCTCGCATCAGCGTGTGTGCCGTATGTGCATGCCCGGGTGTACATGTTTTTGGGTGAGTGGCTGCTGATGCATTTGCATATGGGAGCGCATGCATGCGTGATGTGTGGTGTAAATTTTGCAGTTCCATTGCCTCCATCACCAGTGATGGATGATTCTACCATGAGGGATGCAAAACTCAGAAAGGCTAGTCGCTACTTTAGTCAACGTTTCTATGAGAAGTTTTGGCTGATCTTGATTCCTGATCTTGTGGTTTCTTTTTTTGAGATGCACATTTGTATAGCAAAATAGTTGTAGATGCAGCATGCACTTTTTAAGTAGCAGCTTGGAACTCTTGATTTTTAGCTCATGAGAAGAAAAAGGTCAGTCTTTCAGCTAGTGCTTCCCCTGTGCAATTGGAGTATTATTATGTTTGGTGGTACTGTCGATGGTTTTGTTTCTGGTTGGAGCCACTCGCGTTCCTTGTATCTTGTGAAAGTTGGTAAGAGCATCTCTAACATCTCTTGGAGGTTCGAGCCGCCGCAGGAGGTCTTACGAATCCTTGTAATAGTTGGAGAATCAATCCACTCTCTCTGTTGATCATTGTGTGTTACATACATGGCATTTATACACAGGGCATTGCCCGAGTCATGAGGCACGCAGGCCCTCGATCCTATATACGTGGGCATGCACAACAACCCATTACAACACAACTCAACACCCCCCCTCAGCCGGAACGCCATTGGCATGGACATTGAGGCTGGATTGGAACTATCGGAGATGGCAAGCCTTTTGGTGAACAAATCAACAAATTGTGAGCTCGAAGGGACGTGCAAGACCCGTACATCATCGAAGGCGATGCGATCACGTACAGAATGAAGGTCTATCTCGATGTGTTTGGTACGTTGATGCTGAACCGGATTGAACGCGAAGTATGATGTGCTGATGTTGTCACAATAAACGATGGTGGCTCGTTGTGGTGGACACTTGAGTTCATGGAGGAGTTGGCGTAACCAGCAGGACTCGGCAACGCAGTTTGCAACACCACGATACTCGGCCTCCGCGCTTGAACGAGAGACGGTGACCTGTCGTTTGGATGACCAAGAGATGAGGTTGGAACCAAGGAAAACACAGAAACCGGACGTGGATTTCCTCGTGTCAGGACAACCGGCCCAATCGGCATCCGTGTATGCAATGAGTTCCTTGGAGGATGACTTGTAGAATTGCAAGCCATAGTGTGAAGTGCCTTGGAGGTATCTTAGAATGCGCTTGACAAGCTGCATATGCGTGTCACGAGGCTCATGCATGAAGAGACACACTTGTTGGACGGCATAAAAAATGTTCGGCCGTGTCAAGGTGAGATACTGAAGGGCACCTGCAAGACTACGATAGTAGGTGGGGTTGGAGAGGAGCTGACCATGGGAGAGGGACAGCTTGGAGCTCGTGTCTATGGGAGTAGAGACGGGCTTGCAATGTAACATGTTGGCGCGCTCAAGAACCTCCAAGGTGTACTGCTGCTGACTGAGGAAGAGCCCCGAGGAGGTGGTGGTGACGTTGATGCCGAGGAAATGGTGTAGGGGGCCCATGTCGGTCATGGAGAACTCAGACTTGAGAGCCGAGATGATGTGGTGGAGTGTTTGTGGAGAGCTGGCTGTGAGAATGATATCATCTACATACACAAGCAAGTAGGCGATGGAGGTGCCATGATGGAGGATGAATAAGGAGGTGTCACTCTTGGAGCCATGAAAACCAAGAGAAAGAAGGAATGCCCGAAAACGAAGAAACCACGTGCGAGGGGCTTGCTTGAGGCCGTAGAGAGACTTGTGTAGGCGACAAACATGATCCGGACGAGTGGTGTCGACAAAACCAGCGGGTTGGGAGCAGTAGACGAGCTCGTTGAGATCACCATGAAGAAATGCGTTCTTGACGTCCATTTGGTGGATGGGCCAAGAGTGAGATGTGGCAATGCTCAACACCACACGAATGGTAGCCGGCTTGACCACCGGGCTGAACGTCTCGTCGTAGTCGACACCTTCGCGTTGTGTGCAACCTCGGAGCACCCATCGAGCTTTGTACCGTGCTAAAGAGCCGTCCATGTTGAATTTGTGACGATAGATCCACTTCCCCGTGACCACATTAACACCTGCAGGCTTAGGCACCAAAGACCATGTAGAGTTATCATTAAAGCAGTGTATTCATCGAGCATAGCTTGTCGCCAATTTGGGTCCTTGAGGGCGGATTTGTAAGTGGGTGGTATAGGGGAGATGGTGGTGGATGAGGTCTCGGCTAGGAAGAGGCGACGAGGCATGCAGAATCCAGATTTGGCAAGAGTGGACATTTTGTGTGCATTGTGAGGTGGTGCAACGGGTAAGGCGCGAGGCGGTACGTGCGGTGGTGTAGTGCATGGGGGCGGCGATCCCAAGGAAGATGTGGTGGGGCTGGTGGCAGGCTGATCCGATCGGCAGGGCTCGTGGAGCGAGGAAGATGCGGGCGCAGTGGGGCTGGCAGGCGCGGCAGAGGCGGGCGACGATTGGGTGGAGGGGGACGCGCTGTCCGCGGTAGTGGTGGACCCGCGAGAGCGGCCGGTGGGACGAGGACGCGTGGAGGGGCCAGGGGACGCGGGTGCGTCGCGACGCGCGCACACGGGCGTGCATGGGGTGGTGGGGTCCGGAGAATCTGGCGGATCTGTTGCGTGATCCGAGGACGCTGCGGCGGCCAGGGATGGGGTAGGTAGGATACGGCGTGCGGGATCTTCTGTGGACGTGCTGGTTGGTGGCGTGGTGTATGGAAATGTGGTTTCGTCAAAAATGACATGGCGAGAGACTATTACACGGCGCGATTCCAGATCAAAGCACCTATAACCTTTGTGCTCGAGGGAATATCCTAAGAAAACGCAGCGGACGGAGCGAGGGGAGAGCTTGTGGGCCATGGTGGAGGATGTATTAGGGAAGCATAAGCAACCAAAGACCCGGAGGTGGTCGTAGGTGGGGTGGGAGCCGTGAAGGAGAAAATATGGCGTAACACCGGCAATGACTCGGGAGGGGCGTCGGTTTAGTAAATATGTAGCGGTGTGAAGTGCTTGTACCCAAAAGGGAGGGGGTGAGATTTGCTTGGAAAAGCAGGGTACGCACGATGTCATTGGTGGTACGAAGGAGGCGTTCAGCCTTGCCATTTTGAGGCGACGTGTGTGGGCAGGAGAAACGATAAGCGACGCCGTGGAGGGAGAAAAACGATCGGAGGGAGTTGTTGATGAACTCACCCCCGTTGTCACATTGCATGGCCTTAATCATGACGTTGTATTGTGTGCGCACAAATGAGAAGAAGCGTTGGAGAGTAGTAGACGTGTCTGATTTGTTGCGTAGAGGGAAGGACCAGGAGTAGTGCGTATAGTCATCCAACACAACGAGATAATATTGATAACCGGAAAAACTTACAACCGGCGAGGTCCACAAATCACAGTGTATGAGATCAAATGGTGCATACGACTTGCTAAAAGAAGAGGGAAAGGGAAGGCGAGGCTGCCGGCCGAGCTGACAAGCAGCGCAAGGCTGATGGGCCTCTTTATTACAATCTGGAAGTACAGTTTGAGCTAATGTAGATAGGGTATGGGTGCCGGGGTGGCCGAGCCGGCGATGCCACAAGTCTGATGATGTCGTGGCAAGAAGAGCAGACGCCGGAGAAGCTTTATTTCCAACAAAAGGGTAAAGGTCGCCGTTGCTAATGGAGATCATGAAGACCCGCCGCGTTCGAAGATCCTTCACAAGAAAGCCACAAGGGTAAAACTCAACGGAACAAGAATTTTCTTTAGTGAACTTTCGAACGGAGATGAGACTAGTGACTACGTGTGGAGAAACAAGAACGTTGGTGAGGCGAAAGTCGTGTGGGGGTAGGGCGACGGAGCCGGTGGCCGTGACGGGTATGTGTTGGCCATTGCTGACAAGAATGCTTGATGGAACATGCTTTAAGGAAGAACTAGACGAGGTAAGGGTACCTGGGTTGCCGGTGATGTGGGAGGAAGCGCCGCTGTCGAGGTACCAGTCCGTCGAGGGAGGTTGGGGCAGGCCTCCGTTGCTGTAGGCGGCGTTCAACATAGCGAGGTGCTCCCACGATGGTGGCGCGGGAGGGTAGTACGAGGAGGACGGTGGAGGCGCCGCATGGTACATCGGGTAGGCATGGGCATGGGAGCCGGGGCGGGGTCCGAGAACCCCGGCAGAGTTGGGCGGCACCCATCCAGGTCGATGCAGAGGGAGCGCCATCCCGTACGGAGCGAAGTAGCCCGTGAACGGAGCGGGCTGCGACGGCAGGCCGCGTCTACCAGAGTCGTGGTGGCCTCGTCCGCGTCCACGACCACGCCCGCGGCCATGGTCGGCACCGTCGCCGCGGTCACCACGGCCACGGGTCTGTTGCGGAGGCGGGGCCTGAGAGCGATCGGAGCCGCGGTCACTAGAGCGGTCGCCGTGATCAGCCTGAGAGCGAGCGCCAGATCCGGAAGCGTCGCCCAATCCAGGAACGCCAGGGAGAGCGAACGCCGAAGCGCTCTCCTCAGCGGCACGCTGAGCCTGGGACTCCTCCGCCAGGACGACGCGGGAGAGGACGGTGTCGAAGGGCATGGTGGAGGCCTGATCGCCGAGGACGACGCGGATGGTGTCGAGCCGCTTGTCGAGGCCGTGGAGGAATTGGGTGGTAAGATCCACCTCCTTGACGGCGTGATCGATGTCGGCGAGACCGTCGGTGAGCAGCTTCAGGCGACGGGCGTACTCGGTGACTGAGAGATCGCCCTGTTTCAGATTCCGGTACTGGCGATTGAGCACCATGAAGCGCGCAGCCCGATTGGCGAGGAAGAAATCCTGGATCTTGGTCCAGAGGGCATATGTGGTGGTGGCGCCGACGACGTGATCGATGAGGGGATCGGCGAGGGTGGCGTAGATCCAGAGCACCACATGGGCATCCAGCTCCAGGTATTGGGCGTCGACGTTGGGTGGAGGAGGGTGCTCGATGAGGAAGGTGACGCCATAGCGGACAAGTACGAGCAGGAAGAAGGACTTCCACTTATGATAGTTGTGGTCGACCGGATTAAGCAAGAACTTGATGTGGTTTGTGATGTGATCGAAGAAGATCGGGTTGCGTGGAGCTGGTGGTGGCGGCGCAGGGGTGGAGGAGGAGAAGAGGGGGGCGAACTGAGAGGGGCCGGTGCTACCGGAGGCGTCGGAGAAGAGGAACGGGGAGGTGCCGGGGGAGGTGGCAGGTGCAGTCGCCGTGGAAGAGAGCGAGCTCGGTGAGGACGCGGCGTCGGTGGCAGCAGAAGAGGAGCCGGGCGCAACCATGGCGATGGAAGAGGAGGGCCTGGTAACTAATACCAAGTTGGAGAATCAATCCATTCTCTCTATTGATCATTGTGTGTTACATACATGGCATTTATACACAGGGCATTGCCCGAGTCATGAGGCACGCAGGCCCTCGATCCTATATACGTGGGCATGCACAACAACCCATTACAACACAACTCAACAGTAATTTACCCCAAAAGAGTTTGTGAAGGTTTAGAGGCTGCCTCAGGGTATACCACTGGGAACCACATTCGTTGTGATATCCGAAGGAGAATAAGGCGATCTTTCATGTTATTAGTGTGCCTTTGTGATAACACCCGTCCCTCCAAATGGTGATTAGCTTGTACATTGGGATACATCGACGTCTTCAGTTATCACTAACCCTACTCTTATTTGCGGTTTACTTTGGTCACTTGCTTTGTGTTCATCATATATGATTGCATATTTGACTGTAGCAATCGTTTAGGCATATATTTATATTCCGACCCACCATCGACGTGGTGAGAGACCCCTAGTCGCCAAGATACCATCAGAGCGTCCGGCGCTCAGAAAGCTGTCTGTTGGGACAGCCAACGAGGGGTATAACCCCCAACTAGTCGTTTCCCTCTGATTATTCTATGAACTAGATCGTTGATGGCGCGCGTTGCCGCGCCCGTCCATTTTGACAATATAATGATTGGGAGTTTTATAATGATTGGAAATTTTGTAAATGTACATATTAAGGTAATGTTAACTTTATTGTTGCCGCCATTTTTCATCTCATTTATGTGTCAATTCAGCACTGGACCATAATAATGCACAAAGAGGCATTAGTTGTCACATAACACATGTCAACATGAACACAATGCATAAAAAAATAAATATTCACATAAGTGACCTATAGCACAAAGCCATGAACAAGAAAACAAAGTAGAGTTATATGAGAAATGATAACCTCAAGCTTGTGCAACAAAGAAGGAAAGAACATTACACCAGAAGCTCATGTTCTTACATTTCCACAATATTTGCATTTTTTGACATAGAAGGCAACACAAGGAAATGGTAATCTAGCCAACATCTCGCCAGCATAAGATTAGACATATAGAGCAAGCAGTTTTAACACCTTTCATCAACATCACATCCAGATACATGTATTTTGCAATCCCCAACAACAATACTTCCATCACTTGAGCTTGTACCTACGAAACATGCCTTCCTAGCCTGGATCTTTTGTTCCTTCCATGAGTTGTGCTTGTCACTTGGGAACGTGTCTACCCAATATGGTTCTTTTGATGGAACTCATGGAAGTATGGATGCATTCGATACATTAAGATAGTAAAATTATATACCATCTAGCAAAATCATCTGAAACAACATGCATAGTAAATAAATAGACCTCTCTAGTTAAGTAGTTAAGCCCTCCTGCCTTGCACCTTATAAGTGGCATCCTTCATGCCAAGCCTTCCTCCATGCTTGAAGATGAATATATAATCTTCAAAACCACATGAGCAACCGGTTTAGATATCACAAGAGGGGGAGCATGGCATAATTACCTATGGAATTTTGAGTCTTCCCACCTTACAAATTTCTTCAATGCCTTTACTTTTGCAAGGTGAGCAAACCTCCCATTGTCCCAGCACGGTGAGCAAACTTCATTTTCGTTTGAGAGTTATATCCCATAGTTCAAAATAATTTACCAAAATAATTAGAGATAAAAATTGGGGCCGTGTGCAGCTGCCACCATGTGTACAGAGTTATTCTCGTTCTGACTAACATCATTTTCAACGATGATATTCCAGTCTTTACCCAAGTTAGAGCCAAGACAAGAATCAAGAATGTTACTGAGGATGACTTAAAGAGGCATATAATCATCCTTTCTTCCCATACACTTCCTAACACATACTTACCTGTCAGGCTGGACGGAGCGAGCGGGCTTTTCGGCCCGCTCGTGGCCCGTTCAGGACCGGACCGTACGGTCCTGGCCCGTTAAAGAAAGTGGCCGGTCCGGTTACAGAATGTCGGCCCGAAATTTACTCGGTCCGGTCCGACCGAGCGGACCGAAGCGCGCATCGCGGCCAGCGGCGACGCCATGCTCTGGCCGGTGAGATCCGCGTGCTGCGAGTCCGACGGCCACGCCCCGATGTCCTTGTCCCGCACGACGACACCCCTCCTCGATTTGTTTCCTTTTATTGAGTCCAACAAAGAAGGAAACGTCGTCACACCCATGATTATCGAGAGGAACAGGGACAACAGGCAGTCACGAGATAAACATGATTCGATCCGATAATTAAGGCGCCTTCCCACGTCAAACTCCTCGCTGCCGTTCCGTTTATTTGCCACTAACGAAAGAAATGGGTTCGATGCAATGATCAGGCGCCATCGCTGATGCAGTTTCCTTTTATTCAGTCAAACATGCAGAAAACAGAAGGAACGAGAGAGAAAATATGGTTCGATCCGACAATCACGGCTTCATCCCACGACTAACTTCACGTCAGAATTGATCCATCAAAGGCCCATACACAGAAAATCCTGGGCTAATGCACGCGCTAAACTACTTGCATGGTACAGAAAAATCAGTTAAGGAACACGCATGCACATGTTCATGGCATCAGTCGCGCGCGCCATGGCGGCTGCCCATCGCACTTCCTACGGCACATCGTCCACCTCGCCGCCAGCGCTCGCGCACGTTGTCAAGCCCGCCACAGCACCCGCGCGCATCGTGCACCTCGCCACTGCACCTAGGACGTCGCCGCCGGTGGTGGTTGGTCGGTCCGCTCAGTCCGGCCCGGGCCTCGCCGCCGCCGGTCCGGTCCCTGGAAACAGACCGCCAGGCTGGTCGGTCCGGTCCGGTCCGGTCCAAACGACGGCTCGATCAGGGACCGGACCGGCCCGGACCGTGTCCACCCTGACTTACCTGCCAAACAAAATCCACAATATCATTGGTTAGTACAAACATAAATTGCTGCACATTGTATCTGTACCAGCACATTTTATACTACGAATCTCACATGAAATCCCACAATCTACCAGCGAGTAATCAAACATAAATTGCTGCTTAAAACATGAAAAACCCCAGATTCAGGATAAAAATATATTTATAATCCTGCAGAAAAGCGGTTTTCCTTTCTACTTTTCCATAGCCATCAAGAATGTTTTGCACAAGGTCAGAGCCGTGTGTCCTCTCCAGCTGCAAATCTGACAACAGGAACTACGACTTGAGAGTTGAGATTCAGCAACCGATATCCCCGAACAGTCCTTATACCCAAATCATATCCAAATCTCCTTAGTCAAATTTCCCTTACCAAAACCGATCAAAACCTGGGAGGCTGGACCTAACACCCACATACGCCTCGCCGCATCATCGGGACGCGATGGATTGCCCCTAAAAATCGTAGCCCAAACAAGCTGCCGTCATAGGAAGTTAGGAAGTTAGGAACACACACATCAACCCAAATTTGCGCCAAAGAACGGGGACATCCGCATGCGCTGGAACGACCGCCTTGCGAGATTCGAGGGGATGGATGAAGGCGCTCAAAGGGACTGCGATCCAGAGGGAAGGGAAGCCGCAGCAGCATCGGTGTCTCACCTAGGGGACACATGGGTCACCCAAGGAAACGAATTTGGAAGGAAAAGGTGCGGCGATGTGAAGATGGCGACACACGGCGGCGGCGCAGCAGCACAACGAGGGCTCGATCCCACCGCGCGAAGAGGACTGGGGATGACGGACGGGAGGTGACTGTGGCATGGGAGGCGGCGGCTACGGTGATGGGGTCGACTGACCAGGGTTCCCGATCTCGAGAGAGAGAGAGACGTCATGTTTATTTGTTCGCTGAGATGGGCTTCTTTCTGGTGAGGCCGAATCAGACGGATGGCCCAATCAACCAGCACACTTCAATTCTGCTACGGGAGTAGCGTCCCCATAGTACAGCCGGCCCGCTTGTTCGAGACGTGCGAGACAGCGGAGATCAGACGGCCAGAAATTGCTAAATCATAAAAATGAATGGTCCAGATATTGATAGCCTGAGAGGCCAGGGATTAGGCTCAGTTATACTGTCCTTAATTCTCAAAGCGTGTTTATCAAAATGCAAAATCTAGGAGTACTTCAAATAGATTATACCTTGATTCTCTCTCTAAAAATATAATCCCTCCGCCAAAAAACGTAGGACGTTTTTTCAGCTTAAAATAAAGTGCCAAAATTTATTGTATTTTCGTACATAGGTACTCCCTCCGTCCGGAAATACTTGTCATAGAAATGGATACAAATGGATGTATCTAAAACTAAAATACATCTACATACATCCATTTCTTGGACAAGTATTTTTGGACGGAGGGAGTAGTACTCCCTCCGTTTCAAATTACTCGTCGTGGTTTTAGTTCAAATTAAAAAAAAACACCCGAGATGCCTCTTACACAGGTCATCTGCGGCATGGTTGTACTCCCTCCGTTCGGAATTACTTGTCTCGGAAATGAATGTATCTGGAACTAAAATACATCTAGATACATTCATTTTCGCGACAAGCAATTTCGAACTGAGGGAGTACATGCAACGGCTTGTATTTGTGGCTTGAGGAATATGGGCTTGGCCTGGGCTGGAAAGAAGCAAGCGTGCGTTCCATTTTGGGGTGCGACGCTAGTGCGTGCCCCAGAAGGAACCGACGGAATTCTGGAAGCGACGAAGAGACCTGATGCGTGTGCCATGCGGCGGCCAAAAGCGCGGTTTTGTTGGGTGGTGCCATTTGCCTGCCGCTAGAGTGGGTGCGCCACTCACTCGCTGCCATGCGACCGCACTCATCACCACGGCGCAACGCAAACGCAAAGGCAAAGCTGCTTTGCGTCTATTCGTCTCAAAAGACTAAACACGGAAAACAAGAGCCGGTTCTAGCATCACTAGGCGTTCAAATAAGGCCTTCTAGAACGAGCACCGCAGCAGAAAGCGAGTTTTCTTTACCGTGCCCGCGCGGCCGCATCGCACCGACGGCCAGCCGCATGAAAACAGAGCAGCATAGTGTGGTTTGACGCGGTACCGGACATCGTGTCTCGCCGCTTCCTCTTTGTCTGGTTGAATGGCGGGGGCAGAGCCAAGTCTTTTTTTTCTCGAATACGCACGAGTGTGTGTATCATATATTAAGAGAAGAAGAGGGAAAGACACCCCATTCACGGTTACTTTCAGAGCGCTAAGGGTGTGCGACAGGGGGATCCTCACTCCTCTTTCCTATTCAATCTAGCTGCTGATTGTCTTATGAAGATGATCACCAATGCCCAAAACAATAACTTGCTGGTGGGTTTGGCTTCATACCTCATCCCTAATGGAGTTGCGGTACTCCAATATGCTGACGACACTATTATCTGTCTGGAACACGATGTTGATAAGGCAGTAAACCTGAAGTTACTGATGTACATCTTCGAGCTTATGTCTGGACTTAAAGTGAACTATCAGAAAAGTGAGATTTTCACCGTGGGAGGCGATGAGAGCATGCTGTTACTATGCTGAGTTGTTTAACTGTGATGTGGGTAGCTTCCCCATCAAATACCTCGGTATGCCTGTTAGTTATTCCACCCTTAGAGATTCTGACTGGGAGTTCATAGTGGCCAAGTACCTTAAAAGATTCGAGGCTTGGATCGGTAATGCTGCATCCATGGGGGGCAGACTGACTTTGTTGGATTCAGTTGTCACCCAAATATCCTTGTATCATATGTCTATGTGGCTTATGAGCAAAACTTTCATTGAAAAGCTTGATAAACATAGAAGGAAGTTTTTTTGGCAAGGTTGTAACAAGAGAAGGAGATATCATTTGGTCAAATGGGGCAGAATATGTAGATCTCGAGATAAAGGTGGCCTGGGAGTTAAAGATCTTCGAAAACAAAACATTAGCTTGATGGTCAAATGATGGTGGAAACTTGAGACCCAAAATGGCCTTTGGCAGAAAATTGTGCGTGCTCGATACTTGAGAAATAGATCTGTGGCTACGGTTGAATCCAGGTTTAATGATTCTCCATGCTGGAAAGCCCTTCTTAAAGTTAAGACCCTGTATATGGCTGGTAGGAAAATCATAACTAATTCAGGAGAGATAACTAGAGTGTGGAAAGACTCCATCAATGGGCATAGGCCGTTCCAGGACTGTTATCCCCTGCTGTTTGACATTTGCACCGAGCAGGACTGTACTGTTGCAAATGTCAAATCTGTGACTCCCAACACCTTCTTTAGAAGGAGGCTGACCCCTGATCTTCAGAGGCAATGGGAAGATATGAGAAGTTATATTGACAGTATTCAACTGGGAGTGGGGGGGGGGGGGGGGGGTCAAGTGTACTGGGGGCTCAATGGTAATGGTAGATTTTCTACTAAATCTATGTACAAATGGCTAGAAAACCCCTTAGTGGCTGCCACTATAGATGGGTTTGGAAGGCCAAGATCCCCCTCAAGATCAAAATTTTCCTGTGGCAGTTATCTCAGGATGCTGTTCTGACTAGGCAAGTTATGAAGGAGAGGAAATGGCCTAGGGATCCTAAATGTTCCTTTTGTGACAATATTGAGTCTTCCCGGCATTTGTTTTTCACTTGTCCTATGGCTAAAGTGGTCTGGCGTTGTGTTGGGATGGCACTAGGGACTGACCTTTGTCCTAATAGTTACTGGCAATACTTCTCCTGGTGTCACACTTTCCTTCCCTATGGGAAGAAATACTATACTGTTGGCCTTGCGGCTGTTTGCTGGGCTATCTGGCTGGCTCGAAATCGAGCCACATTTGAAAAAAAGCAGATCAAGACGCCGTTTGAGATTGTGTTTTCCATGTGTTCCTTTTTGATATATTGGGTAGGTCTTCAGCAAGGCGATGGAGTCAAGGAGCTGCGCAACGGGGCGGCCATGGTCAGGTCTAGCACTATGAGCATGATGAAGATGTGCGAGGTGGCGAGGAGACCGATCGAGGGAGAATGATCTTGCAATCTCGCCTGCATTCAAAGTTGTCGCTGGCGTTTCCTGTTGCTCCCCGTTTCATATTTGGCTCTTATGTTGAGCTTTTGCTGTAATAGACTGTAGTAGTTCAGGTTGTGGGATTATGGTGTTGTCAGGTTTTCGCCCCATGGCGTTCGTTTCGATGTCGGGCGAACGCAGTGGGTTTCCTGGCAATGCCCGAACTCGCTGCACCTCTTTCCCTTTTCTCCTGTTGATTTCTCGGAACTTTGTATTTCCGTTTGCTTGCAATGGAAAGGGGTCATGCCCGGTTCAAAAAAATTTACAACACGCTTATACAACGCATTCCATGACATGGTGAGTTGGGCCAAACTGAGTAGAAACAGGCTTAAAACCAACATCTGCAACGTGTTTGGTTGCCTGCGTCGACACTTCCTGCACTAGGGGATAGCTTCGCACACAGTGTTTGATTACCTGCATTGTCTGAACTCACACATAAGCACGTTATTTGGTTGCACATAGGATGCGAAGTGTGCTAACCTATCCTATGTGGTAAGGTTACCTTATACATGTTCACAACTACCACACCAACGACACAACACTGCAATGGCAACGAACTGCACGATGATGAAGTTCTTCAACCCAAAGTGTGGCGCCGCCTTGCCAACTTCAACCTTCCATGCCTTCTTTCGCACAAACTTGGCGTAATCTTCTTCTGACACCTGTCTAATCTTAAACCATCCGTGGCTGTTGTTGCTGTACGCTGAACTTGTTCGTTGCAAGCTTCTCATGAACTGTAAACCCCTGGTACCCTTCCGACAAACACTGCATACCACTTGTCCTAGCAATGCACAGAGAGCAAACAGTTGAACCAGCAAGCAAATGGAGCAATAAAGCAACAAGCAAAGAAGCGCACGAACAACAAGCAATGGACCAGAAGAGAAGTAGTAAGCATGCATGATCATATGACATAGCAAGTTCAACCTAGCACTACTATGGTGTCATCCTATCACCACATCCAAAAGAGGGTGTCATCCTACCACCGTAAGTTCACGATCGTCATGAGGGGTTAGTATATACCACTTCAACAAAATATACAGACTATCAAACAGTTTTCAAGCCCTAGCTACACAAAATATACATCGTCATCGTCATCGTCGTCGCCATCACAGTCCAGGATCATGCACACGGTAACCAGCAGCAAGCTCTAGTAGTAGTGCTTGCCCAGCCAGATCTTGAGCCAGAGCATCCCATGGGCGTCTGCTGAGGGAGTTATGGACTAAGGGGTCCTCGGGACGCCGACCCATCAAATATGGGCCGGACTGGCGAAGCCGTACAATGGCAGGAAATCTATGAAGCCATGGTGTGCCCTCCAAGTCAAGGATAGGCAGGATCTCTTTATCCCTTATTGTAATCTATCTCCGGTAACCCTAACCCTACCGATGTCTATATAAACCGAGGGTTGTAGTCTTTAGGGCTAGAGCCATATTCATCACCTCATCACCTTTGGGCTTAGCTCGTGCTGATCTCGAGGTAGATCTACTCTGTAAACCATACTATGCATCGAATACAATCAAGCAGGACGCAGGGTATTACCTCTTCGAGAGGGCCTGAACCTGGGTAAACACTGTGTTCGTCGTCCCTTGTTCCCCATTGATCCCAGATACACAGCTCGGGACCCCCTACCCCGAGCTCTGCCGGTTTTGACACCGACATTGGTGCTTTCATTGAGAGTTCCGTTGTTGGATCGCAAGAAGAATCGATGGCTCAACCGGTCATTGGAGACCACACCTGCATTGAGGGCTTCCCCGCCCCTGGTCATCTCCTCGTCTTCGGCGGCATATTAGTGTGTGTCGATCTCACTGGTCGCCTCGACAAGATCGAAGGCTTCACCCCATAGAGGGACTAACTGGTTCAGTGGCATCGACCCCGGGACCAGCAGAATCACAAGAATCAGGCATCTCTCAGAGTCCGGCCTGTTGAAGCCTGACTCCGACAGACCTCCCACCGAGTCGCCGAGTGTCCGGCACCCCCATGTGCCCAGCCTACAGACTACTTGGTGAGTCTATTCTATGCAATGGGAATCTCCGTTATCAGGCCCACGACCTATGATCGGATCGGGCTTAAACCCGATGACCAAAAAATCAACACCCCTCTGGTCACCCACCTCATCGCCATCGTCGAAGAGGCCCAGGAGGGGCTGTTGGACTTCTTATAACTGAACCGTGCGCTCGTTTCTGAACCTTTCGTATGGTGTAGTACACCAACGATCGGTCTCCTCTGTAACGCCACGATGGGGGCTCTTCCCATCTATATTAACACGCAACCGGGACTTGAGAAGGCATCTCGTTTCCTACAATTCCACATGGAATCAGAGCCACCTCTTCCGAGGTCTAGCGATCTGATCTAGCCAAACACACACACCAAAAACCTGATCGCTGGTCAAGATCATCGATCGATCCTCTCCCTCCTTCCCCATGGCGACCTCCTCTTCAACACTGGCGGTGCTTCTGGGATCTCCTCCCTCAGAGAAAATCTCTTGGGAAAATCACATCTACTGGAAGATGAAGGTTCTTCTTGCCTTTTGCAGTGCTCGGGTCATGGGGTTACTTGATGGTTCCGATTCAGCACCCGCAAAAACACTGGAGGTTGAGGCTGAAAGCACGAGGACCACTGTGTCGAATCCGGCCTACAAATCCTGGATTGAGAGGGATCAACAAGTCGTGAGCTATCTCACAAAATCGATAAGTAAGGATGTTCTTGCTCAATTTTTTGTGTTAGAACATGCTGCTGAAATCTGGGCTGCAATTGAAGCCTTGTTTGCCTCACAACCCAAGGCATGCATCAATATGTTGCGTGGAAAACTTGTGAATACAAAGAAGCATGATATGCCTGCAGATAAATATATTGCTTTGATGAAAAGTTTTTCTTTAGAACTTGTTGCAGCTGGTCGGCTAATTGATGATGATGAACTGAAGGAGTATATCCTTGGTGGTCTTGATGGAGAATATAACTCTGTGGTTGCCTCTATTACTGCTGTTCCTACCACCACTCTTGCTGATGTTTGTGCAAAACTTATGGGATATGATTACAGGCAACAAATTCTTGCTAGATCAAACCGTTGGGGGTTTTCAGTCTTTCGCTAATGCCACTACATGAGGACGTTCCTTCAATAAGAATTATCGACAAAACTCTCATGGTGGATATAGGCAACACCGTGGTCGTCTACAGCAGACACATCCAACAGACGGTCGTAATCCACAGAGAGGTGGTCATGGTCGTGGCCGTGGGCGTGGCCGCATACCTTCTCCTCGCCAGGATATTACATGTCAGATATGCAAAAAATATGGGCACCCGACACGTGATTGTTGGTGGAGGTATTCTGACAATGGTCATGATGATGACTCTCACTCGGATGACAAGGGTGCGCATCTTGCATCTTATGGAGTGGATACAAACTGGTCAACGTAAAGTACATAGATACATAGAATTGACAAAACTACTCTTGATCGACATTGTCTATCAATTGCTCTAAAGCACAATCCTTCTGAGAATAACGAGCGGCTGACATGACATCATCATACACCAAGCTTAGAGGTATCTCCTGGCCTTCAGGGCCCATGGGACTAACCCGGATCATATGCTTTGGACCTAGCTTGGTGAAACGAGTCTTTACCATAGCCCACACCTCATGCGCTCCTTCTCGGAAGGACGAGATCTTCCATAATTCAAACCTTCGCCGAGCTCCCTTAAAGCGACTGGCTAGTTCAGCCAGATCCTCCGAAGACACATCTAACGGACATAACACTTTCGCCATGCTCTTCATGGCTTTTCGGGACCTCTCGTAAGACTTCGACAACTCCTTTAAAAGGTTCCCGTCATAAGTGTTTGCTTCTTCCTCGGACCGCCCAGATAGGAGACCTAACAAGCTAGTGTTGTACATTGTCATTAACACATCAAATATACTTGCCAACAGAACGATAAAATCAGCACTTACCAAATATGCACCTTTCAGTTTTCGGTTTTCCTCCAAAGCTTGTGCCAGCTGAGTTTTCAAACTCTTAATTTCCTTGGCTTTCCACTGATTCTCTGCCTTGAGCTCATTTTTCCCCTCCTGACTTCATGTCGGCACTCGTTTACCAGCCTCCAGCTCCCTTCGCAACTCGCTTATAGCTTCCGTGGCTATACGGAGAAAAAGGTGTTAATGTATAGAATACACCATATACCTGTGAAACAGTCTTTTCTACTTACCAGACACTTTGCTACTGGCTTTTTGAGCTGCATCCAGTTCGGCCTTGGTTTTGACCAACTGTGTCCAGCTCACCTCAAGGTCCTCAGACAACTTTTTGCTCTACTCTCTTGTGGCCTACAAAAATAATATCATTAGACACCCTTAACTCGGCCGTCCCACCCAAATTAAGGCTTGGGGGCTAGGTGGTTAGGGAACATGATCCGCTTTCAAGCTAGTTTAGTTATATACCTGCACTTTGGCGGCAAAAAGACCGGTGATCCCTTCAAGACCTATCCAGGCCGCTCCAAGGTATACATCCACCAAATTAAAAGCACTAAATTCCTATTCGGCAAAGGCAGTACGATGTAAAGTCTCCCTCCGGCGGTGATGATTTATTACGCTCTTGACTTCGGAGTTGGTGACCGAAACATCATCGTAGTCCGCCGAAGGTGTGCCGGCTGCCGCGTGTTCGGAGGAAGCTCTGGCTTGTGCCTAAGACTTAGGACCGAAGCCGTGATTCGGTGCACCCGGGGAACCTTCGGACTGATGCAGAGGCATACTTCTTCTGCAAAATTGAGCAAGCTTTAATTAAAGGGTGTTAAAAGCAACCTTCGCTGTAATTCCGAAATACGTTACCTCTGGGCCGAGGAGGCAGGTGCTTCCGCTTTGGAGGAGGCTTTTCATTTTGATCTCCCATTAGGGGCCAAAGCTGGCGCGGTCCGTGCTCCTCCCAAGACAGTCTGACACGTAGTGCGGCAACCCTTGGGAGCAGAAGTCAGCACATGGGGAATAACGCGAGATGAGCACCTTGTTCGGGGGAGGGTCTTCTTTCCACTTACTGTGGAAGAGGGAAGAGCCCGGGGTGATCACCTATCGCAGCAACCTTGACACCGTCAAGGCTCTCCTGATAAAACACCCCGTATTCAAAATCAATCGACGTCTCTGGGTCGTCATGATACTCGGGATCATCGTTAGGGAATGATCCTCCGATTGAGGAGGAGGGTGATTAATGGACGTGACTTAATGCCTCCAACCCTGTTCAAATACAATCAGTCAGAGTTCGGGTGTAATCCGTGAGCTCAAGACAGTGGATTGCGACTTACCAAGTCCACCGGATTGTATCCGGAGCAACCTTCCTGGATACACATTCGAGCCAAATCTGCCTCCTCTCCCTTGAAGAGCTCGGCCATTATTTTGGCCAGAGTCGTCTTATTGGCCGGCCCTTGTCGCTGGTAGCGGGTTACATCGTTAGTACCATTGTAGCACCATAAAGGATGCCCCTTTGCTGTAGGGGTTGCACGCATCGGGTAATGGCGATGGCCATTACTTCGATCATGGTCAGCTTACTGCTAGTTAGCAGCCTGATCTTGGCCACCAGCGCACACACCTCTTCGCTGTCCTGTTGGGAAGGGCCTCTGGGCCGCTAGTTGAACTGCTTTATAGGCGGGTCATTTGAGTATTCGGGCAACCCTTGCCGAATCGGATCAGTGAGGGGAACATCTTCAATATAAAACCAGTCCGAGGTCCATCCATCAGGATCTTTTCTTGGGGTCCCAATTGGGTACCCTGTCCCAGCTACCTGCCATACTTCGGCGCCGCCCACCTCAAATATAGATCCTTCTCGGAGGCAAGGGACGAGACATAAATACTTCCTCCACAAGTAAAAGTGGGCCTCGCAACTCAAAAATATCTCGCACAGGGCTACAAAGCCAGAGATAAGCAATATGGACCCCGGGATGAGGTTGTGGAGCTGGATCCCATAGAACTCCAACAAACCCCATAAAAAGGGATGGATAGGAAAGCCCAAACCTCTTAGAAGGAAGGGCACGAGACACACCTTATCCTCCTTACTCGGAGTGGGGGAGTTCTCGGTGAGGGCGCAGCCATCGATGGACATGAGACCGGCGCAGACGGGAACCAAATCTGCTGGAGGGAGGAAACACTGCATCCGCAAGCGCCCCAGCTGAAGGTGTGAAACTGAATAGCTCGACCAATCACCCGGGAGTGGACTGTGCGGGCGCGAGGATGAACCTGGGAGGTCAGTCATCGCGCCAGGGAATTTCTTCAGTGTTGTACCTTGTGAAAGGGGGGAGGTAAATTGTCCCCCATGCCGTTGGATCTATAAATGGGCATCTTACCTTGAAGCTGGAAGGATGGGCTTGTGGAAAGTTGGCATTGGGCCACACGCCTTCTGAAAAGGTTCATGAAGCTCTTGCCCTGAGGAATGGCATTAAACTCCGATGGTCCTACCTCAATCTCGAGATATCTTCGGAGCCCAGAAACTGTCCAGTCCCGAGCACATTAGTTCGGGTTCCTGATAGGTTCGGTGAAATTGATATGGCTCCAAACTAAATAGAGGAATGGAAGAACTCGTCTCGCAAGCCAATGATATGAAGATTCCAGAGAATAATCCCCGGCGTTGGAGTCAAGTTCGGGGGCTACTGAGGGAGTTATGGACTAAGGGGTCCTCGAGACGCCGACCCATCAAATATGGGCCGGACTGGTGAAGCCGTACAATGACAGGAAATATATGAAGCCGTGTGTGCCCTCCAAGTCAAGGATAGGCAGGATCTCTTTATCCCTTATTGTAATCTATCTCTGGTAACCCGAACCCTACCGGTGTCTATATAAACCGAGGTTTGTAGTCTTTAGGGCTAGAGCCATATTCATCACCTCATCACCTTAGTGTTTAGCTCATGCTGATCTCAAGGTAGATCTACTATGTAAACCATACTATGCATTCAATACAATCAAGCAGGATGTAGGGTATTACCTCTTCGAGAGGGCCCAAACCTGGGTAAACACTGTGTTCGTCGTCCCTTGTTCCCCATCGATCCCAGATCCACAGCTCGGGACCCCCCTACCCCAAGGTCTGCCGGTTTTGACATCCACCCCGTGGGCGTCTGCCATGGCAAGAAACCCAACACCATGGGCCTTGTTGTCCAGCAGGTGGCTCAGACCTGCCATGAAAGCCTCATCGCTGAAGCCACCTTGCTCCATGACGGTGTTGTATAGGTCAGGGTGGACGTCAAGGGACTTGCTCTTCCTATTGGTAGTTGCCACCTCCTTCACGACCTCAGTCATGTTGGTGAAGACATTGATCTCCTCCATCAGGCCACTCCTCTTCCTCTTCCTAACAACTACAAGGACATGCTCAAATGGCTTGTCAGGGCCATCAAGGACCACCTCTACATCTGGGGTGCCTAGGAACTTCGTCATGGGAGAACCGAGAGGCTCACCGGAGCCCATGACATGCTTGTCGGTTGCCAACCCGAAGGAGAAGACGTGCTGCATCTGGTTCTATTTATGGATGGGTGTGTTGAGGAACTCAACGTGTTTGGGGAGGTCCTAAGAAAGAAGCATAAGCATTGTTAGTTGCGAGTAGGCAATGTTTGTCAGTGTGAAAACAAGGGGGCAGTGAGCTAACCGCGACATGGACGGCCTAGTGTTCTACCTACAGAACGATCGAGCAAGTGTTCTAATCCCATGATGCACCGCTAAGGTCTCTGAGCCTGGACACTTGGATCGATCGAGCTCTCCACTTCCTGAGGTGGTTGTACACCTATGTGGCGGTCACCTCCTGGCCACAGAACTCAAACACTTGCTTTGCAACAGTGTTCAAATGCACCTCCTTGAAGCCCCTGTTAGTCCTAACCCCACTAGAGATGAGCTCACACATCTTGTTTAGCGCGAATGTGGACATGGACAACTGCCACTTCATGTTGTTACCCCTACCACCCTTCTTTGCCTTTGCGGCTGCCGTCAGTGCAGCAACACCAGCACCAACAACAGCATTAGTTGGCCCAACGAGCACAAGTGGCACAAAAATAGAACCACCGGCTGATACCTCGAACACCTCTGAATCGGCAGGCATGTGCTCATCAAGGGGGGCCGGGAGTCCTCGACATAGGACGTAGCAAACTAGCTGTCAGACAGGACAAGGGCCTGACTAATATCTTGCCTCTGCGTGGTCATGTCCTACAATCATAGCATGCATTGACAGTGACGGTCTATGAAAGGAGGAGCATACATCACAGCTATGATGTAATACCCCATATGTAATCCTCCCCATTTTGTAATATATCCAACTTGATCTTGATCTAATTCCATGTGGGTTCCATCATTGTTGGCTTCATTTGTTTTGCTTTGTTGTTTTACTTATTGCATTGCCATGCTCACCATTGTCATATTGCATTTGTGCCTCTTGTCATTTTGCATTCTTCATGCTCATCATGTGCATTATGGTATTTATCTCGTTGTGCTTGCACTATGTTTGTACTGTTGCTTGCCTATGCATTTGCCATGCATCATCACCTCCCCATTCATTTGACCCATTGAAAGGATCGAGAAGAGGTGTCTAGAGGGGGAGGGGGTGATTAGACCCTCAACAAAGAAAGGTAGCAGTTTTTAATTTCTTCAAGTTAAGGTGGAGTTTTAGCACAAGTTTAAACATTCACAATACATTTCAAGCAAGCATGACAAGAGTATATGAGTAGCGGAAAGTAAAGCATGCAACTTGCGAGAATGTAAAGGGATAGGACTGGAGTGTGCAAACGCAATTGGAGACACAAAGATTTTTTCCGTGGTTCCAATAGGTGGTGCTACCGTACATCCACGTTGATGGAGACTTCAACCCATCAAGGGTAACGGTTGCGCGAGTCCACGGAGGGCTACACCCACGAAGGGTCCACGAAGAAGCAACCTTGTCTATCCCACCATGGCCGTCGCCCACGAAGGACTTGCCTCACTAGGGTAGATCTTCACGAAGTAGGCGATCTCCTTGCCCGTACAAACTCCTTGGTTCAACTCCAGAATATTGACGGAGGCTCCCAAGTGACACCTAACCAATCTAGGAGACACCATTCTCCAAAAGGCAATAGATGGTGTGTTGATGATGAACTCCTTGCTCTTGTGCTTCAAATGATAGTCTCCCCAACACTCAACTCTCTCTCACAGATTTGGATTTGGTGGAAAGATGATTTGAGTGGAAAGCAACTTGGGGAAGGCTAGAGATCAAGATTCTTGTGGTTGGATTGGAATATCTTGGTCTCAACACATGAGTAGGTGGTTCTCTCTCAGAAAATGAATGCTGGAAGTGTAGGCACGTTCTGATAGCTCTCTCCATGAATGGAGGAAGGGTGGAGGGGTATATATAGCCTCCACACAAAATCTAGCCATTACACACAATTCACCAAACTCGGTGGGACCGAATCGAGAAACCTGGTCAGACCGATATGGTTCAAAATGTGAATGTTAGAGTTTTCGGTGGGACTGATATGATCAACTCGGTGGGACCGATGTGCTAGGGTTAGGGTAAAACCTCAACTCGGTTTGACCAATTACACAAACTCGGTGAGACCGATTTTGGTAATAAGCAAAACAGAGAGTTGGTCAAGCAAACTCGTTGGGACCGATTGCATATCTCGATGAGATCGAAATAGTTGCAACAGGCAACGGAGAGTTTGCAAGCCTATCTTGGTGAGACCGAGATCCCATCGACAAGACTGAACTGATTAGGGTTTCTGGCAGTGGCTATATCGAATGAACTTGGTGGCGCCGGATAGATCAAATCGGTGGGACCGAGTTTGACTTTAGGTTTGGGACATATGTGGATATGAGAAAGTGGTTGAGGGCTTTGGAGCATATCACTAAGCACTTTGAGCAAGCAAGCCACTAGCAACACCTCATCCCCTTTTAATAGTATTGGCTTTCCTATGGACTCAATGTGATCATGGATCACTAAAATGAAAATGTAGAGTCTTGAGCTTTTGAGCTTTTACCAATCTTCTGTCCTTAGCATCTTGAAGGGGTTCCACATCCTCTTGTCCATGCCACTTCAATGTTGAACTCATCTGAAATATAGTAGATAAAAGTATTAGTCCAACAAGAGATATGTTGGCATTAATTTCCAAAATCACCCGAGGAGCACTTGTGCTTTCACCCATGCATCATCACCTCCCCATTCCTTCTTATTCCTTCCATGATGCAAGTGCCATTTCCCCTCTTCTCCGTTAATGTTCAATGTTTGCCAATAAATCTTGCACCATGCCTTATACCTCTATGTCAAGTTTCATCCTTTCTGGAGTTGTTTTGGGTGGGTTAAAAAATGGCCCAAGTTTGAATTTTATTCAAACTTGTATTATTTTTCTACCTCTAAAAATTCCCGAAGCAATTATATTGAATGGTGCTTAATTCCAGGAGTCTAGGGTTATACTTATTTCTTCCTCAAACCTCTCCTTTGCCCCTGTGCCTTTCTTTTAGTTTCTGCTTGAAGAAAATTAGAAAAAGAAAGGGCGACAATAGTAGCAGCAACCCAGCAGGTGCAGCCCACCAGCCACAGCCCAGCCCACGTGGGCAGTAACAGCAGCTCAACCACCCTCCATGTACGGAAGCTTCTCCTCTCTACGGTAGAGCATCCACATGCGCCACGTCGATGTCCGATCAATTTAATGGCCAGAGAAGCTCCCCTAGCCCTATAAAACATGTCCCTGGTGCCCTAGGGTTCCTCTTCGACCAATCCCTTTCCTCCCACTGCCTCGCCGCCGCCTAGGTAAGTCTCCACGCACCGCGCCATCGCCTTGTACACCATGCTCTGACCGAGTAAAAAATCAAGCACGGGATAGATTCCTCGCCGCGCCTCCGCCCCTCCGTCCACCATGGAGAGACCTCCGACGACCCCCTCCTTTGCCTACGAGCACTCACATGTCCCCACGGCCTCTGGACCAGCCTCCTCGACCCGTCTTCTTCCTATTCTTCATGGACCTGAAGACCGCGAAGTTCCACGCGCCCTTGCGTCGTGTTTGCTGCACCTGCTGCCTCATCTTCATGTCCTATGGGCACTCGGTGAGCAGACGCTTCACCTTCCTCAGAAAGATTTGCAAGGAATCAACTAAAAGATTTGCAATGAATTGGATGCAGGGAATGCAGAACATAACAGAGGAAAGAAAATAAATCTAGATGAAGTTTTTTTTTGAAAAAAGGGAAACTCACATGCAAGAGACAAATGCAAGAACACAGAGAAACACTAGAGAACTTCATCTAGAATTGGTCGGCGACAAAGTCACCTATGTTGGAGTATATTGAATGAGGAGTCAAGGGAGAACACTTGATCGTAGGTCATACTCATCGTTTAAGCTCAAAATGGGGTTACCATTTTTCGTTTAAGCATTTTGATGTATTCACATCTTGTTGAGCTGCTTTGACGCATGACTTGGGGTAAATCATCTCTAAGATGGAATAACATACCTTGGGTGGTGGTGTTGATCTGGATCATGTAGTTGAACTTGTGTGGGTTGCTCAAGGTTGATGTAGCTCATCAATGGATTGGGAGCACCACTTGTAGTTTGAGTTCATCTACCTACATGGGTTAGTTTTGCAAGGAAGAGCACTTGTGTATCCAAAGTGACAATCATGAAATTTGATATCAAAGGAGATTTGATATAAAGAAATTGTCAAAGGATATGTTGAAGGGTTTCATGCTTCCTTGTCTTCAACCACCATATTGTAGAGACTTGGTGATGTAGAGATTGCTCAAGATGTGAGTGATTTGCAAACTCATAGATTTAGATTCATCCAAGTACCTACAAGGGTTAGATAGCATGCAAGGGTGCAAATATATATCCAAGACATATGATCATCATCATAAGAGAAATATTAAGGATTAGTCAAAGGCTCATGCCTTGCATGTATCCAAATGGAGTTTCTACTCCAAGTTTGAAGCATCAATGATGTTCAATTCACCTCTCAAACGGCAAAATACTTTCTCATCAAGCGGTTTGGTGAATATATCCGCCAATTGCTTATCGGTACGAACATGCTTAAGATCAATGTCCCCTTTAGCAACATGATCTCGAATGAAATGATGACGAACTTCAATATGCTTAGTTCAAGAATGTTGCACGGGATTGTGAGTAATCTTAATAGAACTTTCATTGTCACAAAGCAATGGAACATGTTTCACATAGATCCCATAATATTTAAGAGTTTGGGTCATCCAAAGTAATGTAGCACAACATGAACCAGCGGCAATGTATTCCGCTTTGGCGGTGGATAAGGATACCAAGTTTTGTTTCTCGGAGGACCAAGACACAAGAGATCTACCAAGAAATTGACAAGTACCCGAAGTGGACTTTCTATCAACCTTGTCAGCGGCATAGTCCAAATCAGAGTAGCCAACAAGATTAAAAGAAGACCTCTTAGGATACCAAATGCCAAAATTTGGTGTATGAATTAAGTATATCACTATCCTTTTCACGACCTTAAGATGACATTCTTTGGGGCCGCTTGATATCGTGCACACATGCACACACTTAGCATAATATCGGGACGAGAGGCACATAGATATAACAATGAACCAATCATAGAGCAGTAAACCTTTTGGTCAACCGATTTGCCATCCTTAGTCAAGTCAAGATGTCCACTAGTAGGCATGGATGTTTTCATACCTTTTCTTTCTTGTATGTTGAGCTTCTTGAATAAGTCCTTGGTATACTTCATTTGAGAAACAAAGGTTCCCTCCTTAGTTTGCTTGATTTGCAAACCAACAAATAACTTGAGTTCACACATCGTAGACATCTCAAACTTCTTCGACATTAGCTTTCCAAACTTTTCACTAAAATGAGGGTTAGTCAAACCAAATATGATATCCTCAACATAAATTTGGCACACAAATAATTCTCCATCAACCCTTTTAGTAAAAAGAGTAGAATCAATTTTTCCAATCTCAAAGCCTTTTTCAATAAGGAACTTGGTCAAGCATTTATACCACGCTCTAGGAGCTTATTTAAGACCACAAAGAGCTTTGTGAAGTTTGTAAACATGGTCGGTTTCTTAGGATTAACAAATTCGGGAGGTTGTTTAACATAAAATTCCTCCTCAATTTCACATTTAGAAAAGCACTTTTAATGTCCATTTGGTACAAGGTAATATCATGGTGATTTGCATAGGCAAGTAAGATGCGGATGGACTCAAGTCTAGCAACGGGAGTGTATGTCTCACCATAGTCCATACCTTCGACTTGAGTGTAGCCTTGGGTAATGAGACGTGCTTTGTTGCGAACGACTTGTCCATCTTCGTCTTGCTTGTTGCGAAACACCCATTTGGTACCGATGATGTTGTGGTTGTTGTCGGGCTTCTCAACCAATGTCCACACTTGGTTCCTCTCAAAGTTGTGTAGCTCTTCGTGCGTGGCATTTATCAAATCCAGATCTTCCAATGCTTCTTCAACCTTCATAGGTTCAATGCTATAGATGAATGAATAATGTTCACAAAAGTGAGCCAAACGAGTTTTAGAGTGAGTGATTCTCCCGGTTTGGATATCATTGAAGATTTGTTCGACGAGATGGTCTCGTGAGACTCTTGCTCTAACTCATGAGAGCTTCTGTTTGGGACGGGGTGGAACATCTTCTTCATCATCTTGTTCTTCCTCTTGGCCTTCTTCGTTGTTGATGTTGTCGTTCTCTTGTCGAGGTGGAGAAGGAGGTTGATGAGGTTCATCTTGGTGTACTTCCTTGTTTTGTTCTTCTTGGCGTGTCCCACTTGTGGATGCCTCCAGGTCAACTGTTGGTTCACCTTGTCGTGTGGTAGAAGCTTCCACTTGGACGGATGAGGTACTCTCCTTCACCTCTGTTGGACGAATCTTGCCAATAGACAAGTCTTGGATTGCTTCCGAAGGGTCTTTGTCTCCTACATCAATTGGCAACTGCTCTACTTGCGAGCCATTAGATTCATCAAACTTCACATCTACCATCTCTTCAACCTTTCGGGTGAAATAGTTGTAGACACGGTAAGTGTGAGAGTTTGAGCCATAATCGAGTAGGAAACCCTCGTTAGATTTAGGAGCAAATTTAGAGCGACGATGCTTATCAATAATATATCACTTTGAGCCGAATACCCGAAAGTATCCAACTTGGGGTTTGTTACCAGTGAGAAGCTCGTATGCCGTTTTGCCGAGTAGCTTGTGAAGATATAGACGATTTGTTGCATGACAAGCTGTCTCAACCGCTTCCGCCCAAAAGTGTTTTGGCGTCTTGTACTCATCAAGCATCGTTCTTGCCATCTCAATAAGAGTCCGGTTCTTCCTCTCAACAACTCCATTTTGTTGAGGCGTGTACGTACCCAAAAAATCATGTGAAATCCCTTCTTTATCAAGAAAGGTAACCACATTTGTGTTCTTGAACTTTGTTCCGTTGTCTCTGCGAACCTTCTTGATCTTCACTTCAAATTGATTTTGGTCCTTCCTGGCGAAGTTCTTGAAGATCTTTTGGACCTGCGATTTATCGTCAAGAAAGAACACCCACATAAATCTTGAAAAATCATCTACTATGACTAAACCAAATGAGTTTCCACCGAGACTTTTATAGGCGTTTGGACCAAAGAGATCCATATGAAGTAGCTTGAGCGGTCTTCTCATGGTCATGATGTTCTTCACGGGGTGGCTTCCTCCAACTTGTTTTCCTGCTTGACAAGCACTACACAATCTATCCTTGTCAAATATAACATCTTTCACTCCAAGGATATGATCACCTTTAATAAGTTCATCAAGATTTTGCATGCCCACATGACCTAACCTTCTATGCCACAACCAACCTTTAGAAGATTTAGCAATTAAGCAAGTTCTAGGTTGAGCCTTTTTAGTGAAATGAACAATGTAAAGATCACCTCTATGTATACTGGTAAAGACCATATTGTGATTAACTCTTCGAAACACTTGGCAATCAACTTCAGTAAATAGGACATTGAAGCCAAAATCAGCTAGTCTAGATACGGAAAGTAAATAGTAGCCAAGAGATTCAACGAGCATAACATTTTGTATGGAGCTATCATGTGAGATGGCCACCTTACCAAGGCCAACCACCTTACCCTTTGAGTTATCACCAAAAGTGACATACTTTCGAGGGCCATTGTTTTAGCTAGCTCACGAAACATATCCTTGTCTCCGGTCATGTGATCGGTACATCCACTGTCAAGGACTCATTCCTTTCCTCCAGCCATGTAGCTGCGAAGATTTGCCATAAGACCAAAGTGTCTCATAGACTCATCGAGATCAAAGTCTCTATCATCACCATCATCATAGTATCCATGTTCAACTAGTCTTGTGATTGGTCATTTCCTAGAGAGAATGATTCATTAGATAAGTGATCATCACAATGTTCATCTTTATGAATTCTAATGGCTTCGGAGATGATATTCTAATGATTCCAACATCTCCTTTGGCACGCGTGAGGTCACGAAACTCAAATAAACAATCACCAAACTTAGGATCATTGGAATTCATCTTACTCAAAGCAATAGACTTATGAAGAATCACATTTAGATTTAGCAAGGAATAGTTTGGAAATCGTTCCTCAAGAAATCTCCATATGGTGTAGGCACAATCAAGAGTAGGCTAGCAACCAATCAAGTTCCTAGGTAAACCTCTAGTGATAAGATTGACAATTCTAAGGTTGTGGATCATGTCAATAGACTCATCAAGGGTAGGATGCAAAGGATCAACAAGGGGTGCACAAGGGCTAGTAATGTACTTGTTCAAATGATATTCATTGAAAATCTCAAGCATCTCAGTTTTCCATTCATGAAAGAACTCTCCATCAAGTATAGGCACTCTATGTCTAAGACTCCCCAACATAGACTCATCCATCTTCTTCCAATGGTGATTAAACCAAAGCAACGGAGACCAATGCTATGATACCAATTGAAAGGATCGAGAAGAGGTGTCGAGGGGGGGGGGGGGTGATTAGAGCCTCAACAAAGAAAGGTAGCCGTTTTTAATTTCTTCAAGTTAAGGTGGAGTTAGCACAAGTTTAAACATTCACAATACATTTCAAGCAAACATGACAAGAGTATATGAGCAACGGAAAGTAAAGCATGCAACTTGAAAGAATGTAAAGGGATGGGATTGGAGTGTGCAAATGCAATTGGAGACATGAAGATTTTTTCCGTGGTTACGATAGGTGGTGCTATCGTACATCCACGTTGATGGAGACTTCAACCCATGAAGGGCAACGGTTGCGCGAGTCCACAGAGGGCTCCACCCACGAAGGCTCCACGAAGAAGCAACCTTGTCTATCCCACCATGGCCATCGCCCACGAAGGACTTGCCTCACTAGGGTAGATCTTCACGAAGTAGGTGATCTCCTTGCCCGTATAAACTACTTGGTTCAACTCCACAATCTTGACGGAGGCTCCCAAGTGACTCCTAACCAATCTAGGATACACCACTCTCCAAAAGGTAATAGATGGTGTGTTGATGATGAACTCCTTGCTCTTGTGCTTCAAATGATATTCTCCCCAACACTCAACTATCTCTCAAAGATTTGGATTTGGTGGAAAGATGATTTGAGTGGATAGCAACTTGGGGAAGGCTAGAGATCAAGATTCTTGTGGTTGGATTGGAATATCTTGGTCTCAACACATGAGTAGGTGGTCCTCTCTTAGAAAATGAATGCTGGAAGTGTAGGCACGTTCTGATAGCTCTCTCCACAAGTGGAGGAAGGGTGGAGGGGTATATATAGACTCCACACAAAATCTAGCCGTCACACACAATTCACCAAACTCGGTGGGACCGAATCAAGAAACTCGGTCAGACCGATATGATTCAAAATGTGAATGTTAGAGTTTTCGGTGGGACCGATATGATCAACTCGGTGGGACCGATGTGCCAGGGTTAGGGTAAAACCTCAACTTGGTTTGACCGATTACACAAACTCGGCGAGACCGATTTTGGTAATAAGCAAAACAGAGAGTTGGTCAAGCAAAATCAATGGGACCGATTGCATATCTCGGTGAGACCGAAATAGTTGCAATAGGCAACAAAGAGTTTGCAAGCCCATCTCGGTGAGACCAAAATCCCATCGATGAGACCGAACTGATTAGGGTTTCTAGCAGAGGCTATGTCAAATGAACTTGGTGGCGCCAGATAGATCAAATCGGTGGGGCTGAGTTTGACTTTAGGTTTGGGAAATATGTGGATTTGAGAAAGTGGTTGAGGGCTTTGGAGCATATCACTAAGCACTTTGAGCAAGCAAGCCATTAAGCAACACCTCATCCCCTTTTAATAGTATTGGCTTTCCTATGGACTCAATGTGATCTTGGATCACTAAAATGAAAATGTAGAGTCTTGAGCTTTTGAGCTTTTGCCAATCTTCTGTCCTTACTCCTTAGCATCTTGAAGGGGTTCCACATCCTCTTGTCCATGCCACTCCACTGTTGAACTCATCTGAAATATACTAGATAAAAGTATTAGTCCAACAAGAAATATGTTGACATTAATTACCAAAATCACCCAGGGAGCACTTGTGCTTTCACCCATGCATCGTCACCTCCCCATTCCTTCTTATTCCTTCCTTGATGCAAGTGCCATTTTTTCCTTCTCCATTAATGTTCAATGTTTGCCAATAAATCTGGCACCATGCCTTATACCTCTATGTCAAGTTTCATCCTTTTTGGAGTTGTTTTCATTGGGTTAAAAAATGGCCCAAGTTTGAATTTTATTCAAACTTCTATTATTTTTCTACCTCTAAAAATTCCCGAAGCAATTTTATCAAATGGTGCATAATTCCAGGAGTCTAGGGTTATACTTATTTCCTCCTCAAACCTCTCCTTTACCCCTATGCCTTTCTTTTAGTTTCTGCTTGAAGAAAATTAGAAAAATAAAGGGCAGCAACAGTAGCAACAACCCAGTAGGTGCAGCGCACCAGCCACAGCCCAGCCCACGTGCACAGTAGCAGCAGCCCAACCAGCCTCCACGTACAGAAGCTTCTCCTCTCTATGGTAGGGCATCCACACACGCCACGTCGACGTTCGATCAATTTGATGGCCGGAGAAGCTCCCCTAGCCCTATAAAAGATGTCCCCGATGCCCTAGGGTTCCTCCTCGACCAACCCCGTTCCTCCCACTGCCTCGCCGCCGCCTAGGTAAGTCTCCATGCACCGCGTCATCGCCCTGTCCAGCATGCTCCGGCTGAGCAAAAGCTCAAGCACGGGGTAGCTTCCTCGCTGCACGTTCGCCCCTCTGGCCACCATGCAGAGAGCCCCGACAACCCCTCCTATGCCTACGAGCACTCACGCATCCCCACGGCCTCTAGACCGGCCTCCTCAACCCATCTTCTTCCTCTTCTTCACGGAGCCGAAGACTGCCAAGTTCCACGCGCCCTTGCGTCATGTCTGCCGCGCCTTCTGCCTCGTCTTCATGTCCTATGGGCACTAGGTGAGTAAACGATTCACCTTCCTCCTCCCCGTCGTCGACTTCTTCCTGTACACGACACTCACTTCACGCCGTCGCCGCGCTCTCCGTGCTCCGGTCAAAGTCATTTTTTCTGCATTTTTGTTCTATTGCCGTAGCATGCCCGCGCCCGCCCCGCCCGGATCCCCTAGTTGCACGCTCCCACACACACGCACACCCTGTAGTGCAGGTTGTTCCATGTTGGGACATGGATATCATGGTATATCACAATACCTCTTATTTACTTAATGCATCTATATACTTGCTAAAGGGTGGAAGGCTTGGCCTTTTGCTTGGTGTTTTGTTCCACTCTTGCCGCCTTAGTTTTCGTCATACCGGTGTTATGTTCCTCGATTTTGCGTTCCTAACACGGTCGGGGTTTATGGGCCTCCCTTGACAGTTCGGTTTGAATAAAACTCTTCCAGCAAGGCCCAACTTTGGTTTTACCATTTGCCTAATAACAACTAAAATTTGCATAGGGAGTAATTAACCCGAGGATTCTTAATCAACAACCTGGGCCAGTGCTCCTCATGTGTGTTGGTCCTAATTAGAGCACCTTGCGGCGCCCCCTTGGCAACTCGGGTCTCAGCGCTGTAAGCTTAGCTCATCCGACCGTGGCCTGAGATGAGATACACGCGGCTCCTATCAGGGTGTCAGCACGTCGGGAGGTCTTGCGGAATTTGTTTTACCATTGTCGAAATGTCCTTTGCACCGGGATTCCAAGTTTGATTGGGGTGTCCCAAGATGGAGATTTTCCTCCATGGATCATGAGAGTTTATACTGGACTAAGTTGGGACACCCCTGCAGGGTTTAATCTTTTCGAGAGCCATGCCCGTTGTTATGTGGCAAATTGGAAATTTATAATATCCAGTTGTAGTGAACTTGACACTAAACTCAATTAAAATACGTCAACCGCATTTGTAACCGTGATAATCTCTTTTTGACGAAGTTCGAGAAGAGAACATGATGGGTTTATGAGTGCAACATAAGTAGTTCAGGATCACTTCTTGATCATTACTAGTTTGCGGCCGTTATGCATAGTCACTTATCTTATTCTTGTACTCGTAAGATAGCCACCATACAAATGCTTAGTGCTTTCTGCAACCTCACCACTTAACCATACCATACCCATCTTAAGCTTTGTTAGTTTACGGTGGTGGAAATTGTGTTTGGGTTGCTCCCTGGATGTTTTCGGGGTACGTAGGCTTATATAGGAGGAAGAAGTACGTCGGTGGACGCCCGAGGGGCCCACGAGACAGGGGGCGCGCCCTATGGGGGGGCACCCTCCTATCTCGTGGGAGCCTCGGCTGTTTCTTAACTTGCACTCCAAGTCCTCTGGATCACGTTCGTTCCAAAAATCACGCCCCCGAAGGTTTCATTCCGTTTGGACTCCGTTTGACATTCCTTTTCTTCGAAATACTGAAATAGGCAAAAAAACAGCAATACGGGCTGGGCCTCCGGTTAGTAGGTTAGTCCCAAAAATGATATAAATGTGTAAAATAAAGCCCATAAACATCCAAAAGGGGTAATATAATAGCTTGGAACAGTAAAAAATTATAGATACGTTGGAGACGTATCAAGCATCCCCAAGCTTAATTCCTGCTCGTTCTCGAGTAGGTAAATGATAAAAAAGAAACTTTTGATGTGGAATGCTACCTATCATAATTCTCAATGTAATTTTCTTTATTGTGGCATGAATGTTCAGATCCAAATGATACAAAATAAAAGTTCATATTAACATGAAAATGGTGATACTTCAAGCATACTAATGAAAGTAATCATGTCTTCTCAAAATAGCATGGCCAAAGAAAGTTATCCCTAAAAAATCATATAGTCTGGCTGTTGCTCTATCTTCATCACACAAAGTATTTAATCATGCACAACCCCGATGACAAGCCAATCAATTGTTTCATACTTTAATAATCTCAAACTCTTTCAACTTTCACGCAATACATGAGCGTGAGCCATGGACATAGCACTATATGTGGAATAGAATGGTGGTTGTGGAGAAGACAAAAAAAGGAGAAGATAGTCTCACATCAACTAGGCGTATCAACGGGCTATGGAGATGCCCATTAATAGATATCAATGTGAGTGAGTAGGGATTGCCATGCAACGGATGCACTAGAGCTATAAATATATGAAAGCTCAACAAAAGAAACTAAGTGGGTGTGCATCCAACTCCATTGCTCACGAAGACCTAGGGCGTTTTGAGGAAGCCCATCATTGGAATATACAAACCAAGTTCTATAATGAAAAATTCCCACTAGTAAATGAAAGTGACAACATATGAGACTCTCTATCATGAAGATCATGGTGCTATTTTGAAGCACAAGTGTGGAAAAAGAGATAGTAGCATTGTCCCTTCTCTCTTTTTCTCTCATATTTTTTTCTTTTCTCTTTTCTTTTCCTTTTTTCCTTTTTCTTTTTTTTCTTTCTTTGGCCTTCTTTTTTTCTTTTTGGCCTTTCTCTTTTTTTTCTCTTTTTTTCTTTTTGTAAAGTCCAAAGTCTCATCCCGACTTGTGGGGGAATCATAGTCTTCATCATCCTTTCCTCACTAGGACAATGCTCTAATAATAAAGATCACCACACTTTTATGGATTTACAACTCAAGAATTACAACTCAAAGCTAGAACAAGATATGACTCTATATGAATGCCTCCGGCGGTGTACCGGGATATGTAATGAATCAAGAGCGACATGTATGAAAATTATGAAGGTGGCCTTGCCACAAATACAATGTCAACTGCATGATCATGCAAAGAGCAATATGACAAAAGTAATGCATGTCATATGAACAGAACGGTGGAAAGTTGCATGACAATGTATCTCAGAATGGCTATGGAAATGCCATAATAGGTAGGTATGGTGGCTGTTTTGAGGAAGGTATATGGTGGGTGTATGGTACCGGCGAAAGTCGTGCGGCACAAGAGAGGCTACCAATAGTGGAAGGGTGAGGTGCGTATAATCCATGGACTCAACATTAGTCAAAAGAACTCATGTACTTGTTGCAAAAATCTAGAAGTCATCAAAAACCAAAGCACTACGCGCATGCTCCTAGGGGGATAGATTGGTAGGAAAAGACCATCGCTCGTCCCCGACCGCCACTCATAAGGAAGACACTCAATAAATAAAATTATGCTCCAACTTCATCACAAAGCGGTTCACCATACATGCATGCTACGGGAATCACAACCATTAACACAATTATTTTTCATAATCACCTCAACTAGCATGACTCTAATATCACTACCTCCATATCTCAAAACAATTATCAAGCATCATATTGATCATAGCATCCAATTCTTTTTCTATGATAGTTTTTATTATACCCAACTTGGATGTTCATCATTCTAGGACCAACTTTATGACCATAGAAAATACCATGCTGTTCTAAAAGACTCTCAAAAAGGTATAAGTGAAGCATGAGAGACTAGCAATTTCTTCAAAATTAAGACACCACCGTGCTCTAAAAGATATAAGTGAAGCACTAGAGCAAAAACTATCAAGCTCAAAAGATATAAGTGAAGCACATAGAGTATTCTAGCAAATTCTAATCAAGTAGGCTTCTCCCAAAAGGTGTGTACAGAAAGTATGATTGTGGTAAACTAAAAAGCAAAGACTAATATAATACACGACGCTCCAAGCAAAACACATATCATGTGGCAAATAAAAATATAGCTCCAAGTAAAGTTACCAATGAACGAAGACGAAAGAGGGGATGCCTTCTCGGGGCATCCCCAAGCTTAGGCTTTTTGCTATTCTTGAATATCTTGGGGTGCCTTGGGCATCCCCAAGATTAGGCTCTTGCCACTCCTTATTCCATAGTTCATAAAAGCTTTACCCAAAACTTGAAAACTTCACAACACAAAACTCAACAGGAAATCTTATAAGCTTCGTTAGTGAAAGAAAACAAAACCACCACATAAGGTACTGTAATGAACTCATTATTTATTTATTTTGATGTTAAACCTACTGTAATACAACTTCTCTATGGTTTATAAACTAATTTACTAGCCATAGATGCATCAAAATAAGCAAACGACACACGAAAAACAGAATCTGTCAAAAACAGAACAGCCTGTAGCAATCTGTAACTAACACAAACTTATGGAACTCTAAACATCCTACCAAAATAGGAAGTCCTGGAAAATTTGTTTATTGATCAGCAGAAAAAAGAATCAACGCAAAAACACGTTTCGGTGATTTAACAAAACTAAATTCGTGCGCGCAAAGTTTTTGTTTTTCAGCAGAATCAAATCACCTATCATCATAGGTTATCCTATAGGTTCTACTTTGCACAAACACTAATTAAAAGATAAAAATACATCTAAACAGAAGGTAGATGCAAGATTTATTACTAAACAGGAGAAAAAACAAAAAAATAAAGAAAATTGGGTTGCCTCCCAACTAGCGCTATCGTTTAACGCCCCTAGCTAGGCATAAAAGCGAAGATAGATCTAACGAGTGCCATCTTTGGCACTAAATTTATAAGTAGCCTGCATGATAGATTCATAAGGTAATTTGACTTTGTTTCTTGGAAAGTGCTCCATGCCTTTCTTTAATGGAAATTGGAATCTAATATTCCCTTCCTTCATATCAATAATCGCGCCAATCGTTCTAAGGAAAGGTCTACCAAGAATAATAGGGCAAGAAAGATAGCAATATATATCAAGAACGATAAAATCTACGGGCACAAAATTTCTATTTGCAACAATAAGAACATCATTGATCCTTCCCATAGGCTTTTTAATGGTGGAATCCGCAAGGTGCAAATTTAAAGAGCAATCATCAAGATCATGGAAACCTAGAATATCACATAAAGTTTTCGGAATCGTGGAAACACTAGCACCCAAATCACACAAAGCAAAACACTCATGATATTTAATTCTAATCTTTATAGTAGGTTCCCACTCATCATTAAGTTTTCTAGGTATAGAAACTTCCAAATTAAGTTTTTCATCATAAGATTGCATCAAGGCATCAACAATATGTTTGGTAAAAGCTTTATTTTGACTATAAGGATGAGGAGAATTAACAATGGATTGCAACAAGGAAATACAACCTTCTAAAGAATAATTATCATAATCAAAATCCTTGAAATCCGAGATAGTGGGTTCAATGCTATTTAAAGTTGTGACCTCTCCAATCCCACTTTTACCAAATTTAGCATCAAGATCTAAAAACTCCGAATTCTTGGGACGCCTTCTAGGCAAAGTTGATTCATCATAAGTCCCATAATTATCAAAATTCATATTGCAAAACATAGATCTAATAGGAGACACATCAATAACTTTAAGATCCTCATCATTATTTTCATGGAAACTAGAAGAACACGCTTTTATAAAGCTATCTTTTTAGCACGCAATCTAGCGGTTCTTTCCTTGCACTCATCAATGGAAATTCTCATTACTTTGAGATACTCCTTGATATCATTCTTAGGAGGAGAAGATCTAAGTTTAAGAGAATCAACATCAAGCGAAAGTCTATCAACGTTCCTAGCCAACTCATCAACTTTGAGTAATTTTTCTTCAAGCAAAGCATTAAAATTCTTTTGAGAAATCATAAATTCTTTCACATTATTCTCAAAATCAGAGGGCAGCTTATTAAAATTACCATAAGATTTATTGTAGGAATTTCCATAATTATTAGAGGAATTACTAGGGAACGGTCTAGCATTAAAGTTTCCTCTATAAGCATTGTTTCCAAAACTATTCCTACCGACAAAATTCACATCCATAGATTCATTATTATTTTCAATCAAAGAAGACAAAGGCATATCATTGGGATCAAGGGGAGTATTTTTAGTAGCAAACAATTTCATAAGTTCATCCATCTTTCCACTCAAAACATTGATTTCTTCTATAGCATGCACCTTTTTACTAGAAGATCTTTCGGTGTGCCATTGAGAATAATTAGCCATAATATTATCAAGCAGTTTTGTAGCATCTCCTAACGTTATTTCCATAAACGTGCCTCCCGCGGCCGAACCTAAGAGATTTCTAGAAGCAAAGTTCAAACCGGCATAAATTTTTTGTATGATCATCCATAAATTTAAACCATGAGTAGGGCAATTGCGAAGCATCAATTTCATTCTTTCCCAAGATTGGGCAACATGCTCATGATCAAGTTGTTTAAAATTCATAATATCGTTCCTAAGAGTGAAAATATTAGCGGGAGGAAAATACCTAGAGATAAAAGCATCTTTGCACTTGTTCCAAGAATCAATACTATTTTTAGGAAAAGACGAAAACCAAATTTTAGCACGATCTCCAAGTGAAAACGGAAATAACTTCAATTTGACAATATTGTTATCCATATCTTTCTTCTTTTGCATATCACACAAATCAACAAAGTTGTTTAGATGAGTAGCGGCATCTTCGCTAGGAAGGCCGGCGAATTGATCTTTCATAACAAGATTCAGCAAAGCAGTATTGATTTCACAAGACTCAACATCATTAAGAGGAGCAATCGGAGTACTAAGGAAATCATTATTATTGGTATTCGAGAAATCACACAATTTGGTATTATCTTGCGCCATGGCAACAAGTAATCCAACACACAAGCAAACAGAAAAAGGCAAGCGAAAAAGAGAGGAGGAGATTGGGAAAGAGAGGGCAAATAAAACGGCAAGGGTGAAGTGGGGGAGAGGAAAATGAGAGGCAAATGGCAAATAATGTAAATGCGAGGGAGATGAGTTTGTGATGGGTACTTGGTATGTCTTGACTTGAGCGAAGACCTCCCCGGCAATGGCACCAGAAATCCTTCTTGCTACGTCTTGAGCTTGCGTTGGTTTTCCTTGAAGAGGAAAGGGTGATGCAGCAATAGTAGCGTAAGTATTTCCCTCAGTCTTTGAGAACCAAGGTATCAATCCAGTAGGAGGCTCCTCAAAAGTCCCACGCACCTAAACAAACAAACAAAGAACTCGCAACCAACGCAATAAAGGGGTTGTCAATCCCTTCACGGCCACTTGCGAAAGTGAGATCTAATAAAGATAGTATGATAAGATAAATATATTTTTGGTATTTTATAATATAGATGCAAAAAGTAAAGATGCAAATAAAGGTAGATTGGAAGCAAATATGATAAGAGATAGACCCGGGGGCCATAGGTTTCACTAGTGGCTTCTCTCAAGATAGCATAAGTATTATGGTGGGTGAACAAATTACTGTCGAGCAATTGATAGAAAAGCGAATAATTATGAGATTATCTAGGCATGATCATGTATATAGGCATCACATCCATAACAAGTAGACCGACTCCTGCCTGCATCTACTACTATTACTCCACACATCGACCGACTCCTGCCTGCATCTAGAGTATTAAGTTCATAAGAACAGAGTAACACATTAAGCAAGATGACATGATGTAGAGGGATAAACTCAAGCAATATGATATAAACCCCATCTTGTTATCCTCGATGGCAACAATACAATACGTGCCTTGCAACCCTTTCTGTCACTGGGTAAGGACACTGCAAGATTGAACCCAAAGCTAAGAACTTCTCCCATGACAAGAAAGATCAATCTAGTAGGGCAAACCAAACTGATAATTCGAAGAGACTTGCAAACATAACTCAATCATACATAAAAGAATTCAGAGAAGATTCAAATATTATTCATAGATAAACTTGATCATAAACCCACAATTCATCGGATCTCGACAAACACACCGCAAAAAGAGTTTACATCGAATAGATCTCCACAAGAGAGGGGGAGAACATTGTATTGAGATCCAAAAAGAGAGAAGAAGCCATCAAGCTAAGAACTATGGACCCGTAGGTCTGTGGTAAAATACTCACAACTCATCAGAGGGGCAAGGATGTTGATGTAGAAGCCCTCCGTGGTCGATTCCCCCTCCGGCGGAGCACCGACAAAGGCTCCAAGATGGGATCTCGCGGATACAGAAGGTTACGACGGTGGAAATTCTGTTTCAGTTGCTCCCTGGATGTTTCGGGGTACGTAGGCTTATATAGGAGGAAGAAGTACGTCGGTGGATGCCCGAGGGGCCCATGAGACAGGGGGCGCGCCCTATAGGGGGGGGGGCCCTCCTATCTCGTGGGAGCCTTGGCTGTTTCTTGACTTGCACTCCAAGTCCTCTGGATCACGTTCGTTCCAAAAATCATGCTCCCGAAGGTTTCATTCCGTTTGGACTCCGTTTGATATTCCTTTTCTTCGAAACACTGAAATAGGCAAAAAAACAGCAATACGGGGTGGGCCTCCGGTTAGTAGGTTAGTCCGTAAAATTATATAAATGTGTGAAATAAAGCCCATAAACATCCAAAAGGGGTAATATAATAGCATGGAACAATCAAAAATTATAGATACGTTGGAGACGTATCAGGGTCCAATGTCTAGTGGTTCATTTTTCACGGTTGATTTAAAGTGGCCGCGAGGCGTCTTAAAGAATCCTTGGCTATGCTGATTCGGGGACGTCTCATTTGTCATTTGTAATGTCCGCTGTACATCGTGCCTGTGGGGCCTCATCGCGAACACATTGGGCAAAATCTCTATCATATATTTGTATCCAGTTGTTACCTTGTTTGCTAATCCAATCATTTCAAGTGGCTTCTAATTCTAATGGTTGTATCATATTAACTTTTAATGCATTCATTCAATCTCTCTGTTCTGATGCTTATTGTGAAGACTACATTGCACCTGTCTAGCCTTGGATTCAGCTTGGATATTCATCAATTGTGATTCTAATGGTTGTCTCCATCTTCAGGATGGCTCCCGCAACTCGTCTGAATCCGGACCGTAATGAGGGAGAGCAATCGAATCCTCCACCTCCACCTCCTCCTCCGCCTCCGGAGGCATGGCAAGCTTTGATGGCGGCCACCAATGCCAATACTCAGATGTTGATTCAGCTCATGCAAGAGCGCAACCAAGGCCAAGGCCAAGGCAACCAAGGAAATCAAGGCCAAGGGCATTTCAACAATCAACCTCAGTTTGCTACACTCAATCAGTTTCTCGCAAATCAGCCCAAGACGTTCAGTGCTTGTGTCGAGCCCATGGATGTCGATGATTGGCTCGTGGACATCAACAAGCATTTTGAGTGCAGCAATGTCAGACCTGAGGAATACGTCAAGTTCGCTTCCTTCCAGCTCAAAGACTAGGCAACTGATTGGTGCCAGCGGTACAAAGACTCCAGAGGGGGTCGAGTGATCAGCTGGACTGCCTTTTGCCGGGATTTTTGAGCTCATCATATTCCACCAAGTGTTACCGAGGGCATGAGCAATTCCGCAATCACAAGCAAGGCAACATGTCTGTGTATCAGTATAACATCAAATTCCAGAATCTTTCTTGCTATGCAAGGCAAGACGTCCCAGAGGAGAAGAGCATGATCTATCAGTCCAGGGGTGGCCTTAGAGAGGACCTTCAGCTTGCTCTCGTTCTTGTGGAGCCTACTTAGTTTGATCAGTTCTATAACATGGCTCTCAAGCAACAAGCAGCCCAACTCAAGTGTGAAGCTCCAAAAAGAGACTCAGGGACACAGTCCACTCTTCTTCCTCCTCTCAAGTGGCCGCAAAGCAGCAAAAGTTCTGGCTTCCTCCTCCTCCTCCTTTTCATCCGCCTTTTCAGAAGAAGCAGTCTGGGGTCGTGGTTCTACCCACCCACCCAACTCAGTGTACCAGCAGAGGTCTCAGGCTCCGAGGACAGGCGGTCCTCCTCCTCCTCCTCGCCCACTTCCAGAGGTCATTTGTGACAAATGCGGTATGAAAGGCCACTACTCTAACAAGTGCTTCAACCAGAGGCACCCTCGCCTCCTCCTTCTGTCAGGCCAGCAAGCAATGCAGTTGTCAAGCACAACCCCAAGTTAGCAAGGGTGAACATGATCAATTCAGCTCAAGCAGAGGATTCTTCAGAAGTGATCATGGGTACTCTTCCAGTTAACTCTATTCCCACCAAAGTGTTGTTCGATTCTGGTGCATCACATTGTTTCATGTGAAAGACCATTTGTTGCTAAGCATGATTTCATTTCTGAAATGTTGGTAAAACCTATGGGAATTGTTTCTCTAGGCTTGTCTATGAGGGCTACCACGATTCCTATTGTTGGCATCAAGATGGGAAATTATTCTTTTCTGGCTTCTTCGATGGTTCTTGGTGATTCTTATATTGATCTCATCCTCGGCATGGATTGGCTTTCTAAGCACAAGGCCTTTCTTGATTGTGCAGCCAAGGAAGTCAAATTGACTCATCCGTCTGAAGAGGTGATTATCTTTGCGACTCGCACCATCAGCTATTCTCTCTCAATGAGCAAGGCGAGATTAATGCCATATCTCAAATTCTAGTGGTTTGTGATTATGAGGACATATTTCCAGAAGAATTGCCAGGAATGCTAACCGAGCTATCGAGTTTGGCATTGAACTCGAGCCCGACATAGAACCCGCTTGCAGATGTCCTTATAAGCTTGGTCCAGAAGAGCTGAAAGAATTGAAGAAGTAGCTTGATGAACAAGAGCATCTGGGTCTGATTAGACCATGTTCATCTCCTTGGGATGTGGTGTTCTCTTTGTCAAGAAGAAAGATGGCATAGAACGACTTTGCGTCGATTACCGCCCATCAAACAAGAAGACAATCAAATAAATAACCACTTCGCAATATCAATGAATTGTTTGAGCAACTCAAAGGTGCAAAAGTGTTTTCCAAGCTTGACCTCCGTATGGGGTATCACCAGATTCGCATTCGTGAAGAAGATATCCCAAATATAGTTTTCAGAACGAGCTTTGATTCTTATGAGTTTACTGTCATGTCTTTCGGGCTTGCAAATGCCCCTCCAACTTTCTCGAGAATGATGAACTACATCTTCAATCCCTACACCAATGAATTCGTCCTGGTGTATCTCGATGATATCCTGGTTTTCTTCAAGAATAAAGAGGATCATGCTAAACATTTGCTATTGGTGCTTGACAAGCTTAGAGAGCATTAATTCTACGCAAAATTCTCAAAGTGTGAATTCTGGCTTGATGAAGTTATTTACCTTGGTCACATCATCCCTGCCAATGGCATTTCTGTAAATCCTGAAAAGGTTGCATCCATTGTCAACTGATAGCCTCCTTAGAATGTCAAGCAGCTTTGTAGCTTCCTCGGGCTCGCAAGCTATTGTAGAAGATTCATGGAGAACCTCTCCAAAATTGCCAAGCCCCTGTCTAACCTCCTCCAGAAATATTCTTGGACTCCTGAGTGTGACGTTTCCTTCAAGACACTAAAAGAGAAGCTCGTCTCCGCTCCGGTCCTTACTCCTCCTGATGAATCCAAGCCCTACCAAGTATTATGTGATGCATCGTTGCAAGGTCTTGGTGGTGTTCTTATGCAAGACAAGAAAGTTGTGGCTTATACTTGTCGGCAGTTGAAGCCAAATGAGAGGAACTACCCCACTCACGATCTTGAGTTGGTGGCAGTTGTCCATGCTTTGATCACCTGGAGACATCTTTTGTTGGGAAGACAAGTTGAAGTCTATACCGACCACAAGATCTTGAAATATATCTTCACTCAGCCCAACCTCAACCTCCGGCAAACTCGTTGGGTCAAGATGATTCAAGAGTACAATCCAAGCATCGAGTACACTCAAGGCAAAGTCAATGTGATTGCAGATGCTTTGAGCAGAAAGGCACATTGCAACAACTTAATCCTCAAGCCATTCCAGCCGGATCTTTGTGAAGCTTTTCGCAAGCTCAACATCCAAGTTGTTCCTCAAGGCTTTCTTGCCAACCTTGAAGTCACTCCAACTTTGGAAGACCAGATTCATGAGGCACAACTCCTTGATATCATGGTCATGAAGGTGAAACATGGTGTTGCCAAGGGCATTCCCAAATACAAGTGCTATCGCGTTGATGACAAGGACACCTTGTTCTTTGAGGACCGGTTAGTGGTTCCTAAAGGTGATCTAAGGAAGGTCATAATGGACGAAGTGCACAATTCTCTCCTTTCCATCCATCCAGGCAGTTCTAAAATGTACCATGACCTCAAGCAGACGTTTTGGTGGACACGAATGAAGCGAGAGATTGCTCAATTCGTGAATGAATGTGATGTGTGCCGCAGAGCGAAAGTAAAACACCAGCGTCCATTAGGACTCCTCCAACCCCTACCTATTCCTGAGCGGAAGTTCAATCATATCAAGATGGACTTTGTCACCGGCTTTACCAAGTCCAAGCGAGGGAATGATGCTATCTTCGTTGTCATTGATAAGCTCACAAAAGTGGCCCACTTTCTTCAGGTCAAAGAATCTACCACAACAGCTTAGTTGGCAGAGCTATACACCTCCAGAATAGTGTCATTGCATGGGTTTCCTCAATTGATCTCCTTAGATCATGGACACATTTTTACTTCCAAGTTCCGGGACTCCTTCCAGAAGGCCATGGGCACCAATATCCATTTCAGCATGACCTTTCACCCTCAAACAAGTGGCCAAGTTGAAAGAGTCAATCAAATCCTTGAAGACATGCTAAGAGCATGTGTCATCTACTTTCGTATGAAGTGGGAAGATCGCCTTTCGTTTGCCGAGTTCTCCTACAAAAACAACTTCCAAGCTAGTTCGGGCAAAGCCCCTTTCGAAATTCTATATGGCAGAAAGTGTCGTACGTACTCCACTCAACTGGACCAAGACTAGTGAGCACCAACTTCTTGGCAATGGCTTGATCACGGAAGTTGAAGATATGTGTAGAGTCATCCATGAGAACCTCCAAGTCACTAAGTGCCTACACCTTTTGGTCATGTGGGAGTTGTGGAAACACATGAATTCGATAGTGTTTGAGGGGATGAGACCGGACGTGCAGGTACTCCTATGGAAATATCCTCCGAGTATGCGGTGTGGATGAAGGCCGGGATCATTCATAGTGAACTCGAGCCCTTGGCGTCCGAGATAGGTGTGTGGGAAACTAGTGAGTAGTCCGTTTACATTTCGGTGGAGTGCGTTTAATTCTGTAAAACGCGTTTTGTAAACTGTGGATAGGGCTTCTTTCCCCCATCCTTCAATATATGATATGCATACTCGTGCGTATTCGAGAAAAAAAGAGCTGCGCAATCACGCTAGAAAAGCTACTACGACAGCAAGCACCGTGATTTGGCTTTCGAGATTGGAGACCATTTCTATCTTCGAGTCTTTCCAATGAAGGGAACTCAACACTTAGGTATCAAAGGGAAGCTTGCCCCAAGATATGTGGGTCCTTTCAAAATTGTTGGCAAAAGAGGTGACCTTGCCTACCAACTCGACCTACCTTCCAACTTCTCAAATGTGCACGATGTGTTTCACGTGCTACAACTTTGCAAGTGCTTAAAGACGCCCGGGCGCACTATAAACTTTGAAGAAATTGACCTCCAAGAAGACTTATCTTATCATGAGCATCACGTTTCCATTCTTGAACAAACCGAACGCAAAACTCACAACAAGTCGATCAAGTTCCTCAAAGTTAAGTGGTCTCACCATTCCGACCGAGAAGCAACTTGGGAATCAGAGGATCATCTCCGTTCTGAATATCCTGATTTCTTTCATTCTTAGATCTCGGGACGAGATCCTTTTGTAATGGAGGAGAGTTGTAACACCCCATATGTAATCCTCCCCATTTTGTAATATATCCAACTTCATCTGGATCTAATTCCATGTGGGTTCCATCATTGTTGGCTTCATTTGTTTTGCTTTGTTGTTTTACTTATCGCATTGCCATGCTCACCATTGTCATATTGCATTTGTGCCTCTTATAGTTTTGCATTCTTCATGCTCATCATGTGCATTGTGGTATTCATCTCGTTATGCACTATGTTTGTAATGTTGCTTGCCTATGCATTTGACCCGTGCATCATCACCTCCCCATTCATTTGACCCATGCATCATCACCTCCCCATTCCTTCTTATTCCTTCCTTGATGCAAGTGCCATTTTCCCCTTCTCCGTTAATTTTCAATCTTTGCCAATAAATCTTGCACCATGCCTTATACCTCTCTGTCAAGTTTCATCCTTTTTGGACTTGTTTTGGTTGGGTTAAAAAAGGTCCCAAGTTTGAATTTTATACAAACTTGTATTATTTTTCAACCTCTAAAAATGCCCGAAGCAATATTATGAAATGGTGCATAGTTCCAGGAGTCTAGGGTTATACTTATTTCATCCTCAAACCTCTCCTTTACCCCTGTGCCTTTCTTTTAGTTTCTGCTTGAAGAGAAATAGAAAAAGAAATGGCAGCAACAGCAGCAGCAACCAAGCAGGTGCAGCTCACCAACCATAGCCCAGCCCACATGCACAGTAGCAGCAACCCAACCAGCCTCCACGTACAGAAGCTTCTCCTCTGTACGGCAGGGCATCCACATGCGCCACATCGGCGTTCCATTGATTTGACGGCAGGAGAAGCTCCCCTAGCCCTATAAAACATGTCCCTGGTACCCTAGGATTCCTCCTCGACTGATCCCTTTCCTCCCCCTGCCATGCCGCCTCCCAGGTAAGTCTCCACGCACAGCGCCATCACCCTGTCCACCATGCTCCGGCCGAGCAAAAGCTCGAGCACGGGGTAGCTTCCTCTCCGCGCCTCCGCCCATCCGGCCACCATGGAGAGAGCCCCGACGATCCCCTCCTTCGCCTACGAGCACTCACGCATCCCCACAGCCTCTGGACCGGCCTCCTCGACCCGTCTTCTTCCTCTTCTTCACGAACCCGAAGACAGCCAAATTCCGCACACCCTCGCGTCATCTCTGCCGTGCCTACTGCGTCGTCTTCATGTCCTGTGGGCACTAGGTGAGCAGACGATTCAGCTTCGTCCTCCCCATTGTCAAATTCTTCCTGTATGTGACACTCGCTTTGCACCGGCGCCGTGCTCTCTGTGCTCCAGGTCAAAGTCATTTTTTTTGCATTTTAGTTCTGTTGCCTTAGCATGCCTGTGCCCCCCCGCGCTGGATCCCCTTATTGCATGCTCCCACACGCATGAACGCCCTGCCGTGCAGGTTGTTCCATGTTGGGACATGAATATCATGGGATATCACAATACCCCTTATTTAATTAATGGATCTATATACTTGGTAAAGGTTAGAAGGCTTGTCCTTTTGCTTGGTGTTTTGTTCCACTCTTTTCGCCTTAGTCTCCGTCGTACCGATGTTATGTTCCTTGATTTTGTGTTCCTAACACGGTGGGGTTTTATGGCCGCCCCTTGACAGTTCGCATTGAATAAAACTCTTCCGGCAAGGCCCAACCTTGGTTTTACCATTTGCCAAATAACAACTAAAATTTGCATCGGGAGTAATTAACCCGAGGATTCTTAATCAATAACCTGGGCCAGTGCTCCTCATGAGTGTTGGTCCAAACTAGAGCACCTTGCGGCGCCCCTTGGCAACTTAGGTCTCGGCGACTGTCCATGTCAAAACTGGCGGATCTCAGGTAGGGGGTCCTGAACTGTGCGTCTAAGGCTAATGGTAACATGGGGCAAGGGACACAATATTTTACCCAGGTTCGGGCCCTCTCGATGGAGGTAATACCCTACTTCCTGCTTGATTGATCTTGATGATATGAGTATTACAAGAGTTGATCTACCACGAGATCGTAGAGGCTAAACCCTAGAAGCTAGCCTATGATTATGATTGTTCTTCTACGGACTAAACCCTCCAGTTTATATAGACACCGGGGGGGGGGGGGGCTAGGGTTACACAGAGTCGGTTACAGAGAAGGAAATCTACTTATCCGAATATCCAAGCTTGCCTTCCACGCAAAGGAGAGTCCCATCCGGACACGGGACGAAATCTTCAATCTTGTATCTTCATAGTCCAACAGTCCGGCCAAAGTATATAGTCCGGCTGTCCGAGGACCCCCTTAATCTAGGACTCCCTCAGTAGCCCCTGAACCAGGCTCCAATGACGATGAGTCCGGTGCGCAGATTGTCTTCGGCATTGCAAGGCAGGTTCCTTCTCCGAATACTCCATAGAAGATTTAGAACACAAGGATCGTGTCCGGCTCTGCAAAACAAATTCCACATACCACCGTAGAGAGTATAATATTCCACAAATCTAATCTGCTGACAGATTTTTATAGCTTGACATCACGCCACGGTCTGATCATTATTCGAACCGTTTTTCACAACCAGCTATTGCACGTAATGCGAGGCAGTTTCCCCAACACGTCTTGTCGAAGCAGAGATCGTGTCCCCTTATCACAGGATTCTCATCAATACGGGTATGGGTAACCCAACCATGCCATCAATCGCGGCGCTTGGGAAATAAGTGATCTTAACGGGCAAGTGGCAAGGCGCATAGTTTCTACCACCTTTATAAAGAGATAAGGATTCTCCTCTTTCACCCACGCCTCCTTCCTTCTTCGCTCATCCATTCTCGCACGCTCGAGCTCCAGCGCCCCAGTTCTCACCTACTCAGCACAAACAAACATGTCCGGAGCGGGAGGCAAGTGGATGGCCTCCTCCGTTAAGGAGGACATTACGAAGCTCCGGGCGGCCGGATACTTGGCCGCAGATATTGCGCACCGGCTCCCGGATGCAGGGCAGATCATTCTGACTCCGGGACCCCACGAGAGGGTCGTGTTCCTTGCCCACTTCATCTGTGGACTGGGATTCCCCCTCCACCCATTTGTTCGTGGGCTCATGTTCTATTACGGGCTGGATTTTCATGATCTGGCCCCTAATTTCATCCTCAATATCTCAGTGTTTATCGTCGTGTGCGAGGCTTTTCTCCGCATCAGGCCCCACTTCGGCCTGTGGCTAAAGATCTTCAACGTGAAGCCGAAGATAGTGGTCGGCCAGCAGGCGGAGTGCAGAGGCGCCATGGTGGGCAAGATGCCCAGCGTCACCTGGCTTGAAGGCTCCTTCGTGGAGACTGTGAAGGGGTGGCAATCGGGGTGGTTCTACATCACCGAGCCGCGCGATGCCAACTGGGTGGCGGCCCCCGAATTCCGATCCGGCATCCCCGTGCGGCTCACCTCCTGGAAGAAGAAGGGCCTAACCTGGGGCGCGTCCGTGGAGCTGACCAGACACCAGAACTGCGTAAAAAACATGACAACCAAAAAGATCAAGCTTGTCAACATGGTCCAGGTCATGCTATTTCGCCGGATTCTCCCGTGTCAAAGACGGGCATTCAACCTGTGGGAGTTCGGCGCGGCCCAACACCAGATACTGCAAGAGCTCTTCGACACGACACACAAAGACGTCTAGAAGGTGTTGTTCAAGGCCAGCGAAGTTCCTCCTCCCATCACCGAGGACCGCGCACTCAGCGCCAAGCGCCACGCCAACTCGGTAAGCACTCTACATTTCGCAAGATGTGCCTTTCCTCAGTATATTCGTGGGAGGAACTTAAGCCATCGTACTGATTTAACAAGAGTATGTGGCGACGACGGAGCGGATCAACTGTCCGGCTCTGTTTCCCGAGGACCCAGCAGACAAACTCCTGACGGAGATGCTAGTTCCGGCACCCTATGAGGTGCCGGAGAAGAAGGACAAGAAGAAGGCCACGGGGACCAGAAAAAGTCTCCAGCAAGGTGGTGTTGGACTCATCATCCAAAGACACCGAGGCGCACTCCTCCAACGACAATGAGGAGGAGGAAGAGGAAAATCTTCTCCCCCAAACCGAGGGGGAGAAGAAAAGGAAGGCCGCCCCTTCCGGGGAGGCCGAAGGGTCCAAGAAGGGGTCTGGAAGGACCCTCCCTCTGGAGCACTCCACAACTGCTGCCTATAGAGAGGAGTGGCTACCTAGGGCCAAGCCCCTGGCGACATCGTAAGTATTCGGATGCCGTAATACTTCGTGCATGTTTTAGCTTTATGGCTTCTTATTATGTCAAGATACGTTTGTGCAGTTCGTCCAAAGCCCACATCGACTTATCCTCTTCGGATGGGTCCTTGAGCTCGTCGGAGATGAACAGCTATTCGCTCCCGACGGCTTCCACTCCCCGGCCCACGGATGACACCGAGGTGTTATCTCAGAGGATACCGGGCTAGGAGGAGGTAGTACTAGAGACTCCTCAAGGTGAGACCCTCGACGCCGAGATCATGGGGGGGGGGGGGGAAGATCCCCATGGATTCTGATGAGGCGGGTCGCAGCAAGCTCGACCCCCAGATGGATACTACGCCGGAACCTCCAGTGGTTCCAGATTCAGGCAGGCAGTCCCTTGGTAAGGGAGGCGAGCCGCCTGTGCCGATGACCTCTGTCCATCTAGAGGCATCGGGTAATTTGGTGGAAGCGCTTCAGAGCGCTTCCCTTGATGAAGGACACCGTACTCTTATGAGTACGGTGATTGTGAAAGTTCAGTCCACCAAAAGAGGATTGACCGAAGCCTGCGCCAGCCTCCTGACGAGCTTTGAGGTAAGTAATTTAAATTATGAGAAAGTATCACAGTATAGACAGTAGCCCCTGATGCTCTGTTCGGTGTTCGGAAGAAAAGCCGAACAGAGGATCAAATATTATTCCCAGGAGTCTAATCATATTATGTCTATGTGAATAAGCAGGCGTCGCTGCTGGCCGCCTCCGCCGCCACTACGGAGGTCTCCGGACTGAGGCAGAGCCTGGGGAGGGCCGAAGAAGAGCTCGGCCTCGTGAAGAGGCAGATCGAGGAGAACAAAGGTAAGCAATACCCCGTTTGAATGTTATATAAAGGAAAAAATCGTGGATGCTAATAGAAGCATGATAAATTTTACTAGGGGCCACGACCGAAGTAGCGGCCCTTAAGAAGGCGTTGTCCGAGGCCGAAAACAAAGAGGCCAAGGAGCGCACCGAGCGCGAAAAACAAGAGGCGCGAGTTGACAAGGTCCAGCAAGAGCTTCAGGTCTTCGTCAAAAAATTGGAGTCCTTGGAGCGTGACTCCAAGATGCAAGAGTCGGAGCTTGCAAAGGCCCGTCAGAGCGCACTAGACGCCAAGGCTGAAGCCCAGAAGGCCCTCCAGGAAATTGAGGCGGCCAAGAAGATAGCTGCGGGTAAGGCTTTCATAATGCAAAGCAAGCATGTGAAGGAGACTTTCCTTTTACTTACCCGAATTCGGAGCTCTCCAGGAGCATTCGCAGATCTGCTGCGCAGCATCTCTGATGCCGCAGAGTTCTACCGGGCTGAGGAGGGGAGCTCGGCGGAGAAGCTGTTTTGGTCCCAGTATATTGGGGCCGAACATCCGATGCCCTTGAGCGACCAGCTAAAGCAATTGGTCGAACTTCACAAGGCGGCCGAACTGGCCATGAAGGACTTCATAGTCCGGCTGTGGCCTGACGAGCCCCTGCCTAGCAGCTACTTCGGCTTTGTCAAACGGATGGTGAATGCCTGTCCACGACTTGAAGTCGTGAAGCGGTCCGTCTGCATTGAGGGAGCGCGCAGGGCCTTGGCCTATGCGAAGGTGCACTGGGGGAAGATGGACGCCAAGAAGCTGGTGACAGAGGGGCTGCCGAAGGGCAAGGAGCATCGCCACCCCGAATAGTGCTATGACAATGTCTTTAAGGGTGCCCGCCTTGTGGCGGATGAATGTACGAAGGATGTGATATTTGAATGAATGTACTCATGTTATCCTGTATTATGAAAACCAGTTCATGTGCGCTGGGAAGCGCTTGTTAATTTAAAATATTACCTTCTGTGCGGCCGTTTAAAAAATCTAGAGTTGGTCAGTCATCGACTTCCGCCCCCGTGTAACTAGTACTGGGGTGTTCGGGATAAATATAAACGCTATTTATCCAAGTTTTTGGTCCTTTTAAGGAGGTGTTTAGCGTCACGAACAAGGCAATCGGACTATACGGCTTTATCGCCCTCACTTAGCCATAGAAGTCTACAATTTTAAATTTTGGCGAAGCCCCTAGTATCCGGAAAGCCGGACTCGAGGCGCTATACACGCCTAAATCGGACGAGGCCGATTCCTCGCCTGAAGCGGAAAAAATCTTTAAGGATTTGACACCTCTCGAACAGCGACCAGCTCTCGCCTTATCATGACAGTCAGTTTTTGACTTTCTCTACTGAGGTGCTCGTCCAGAAGAACCGGGACACAATCGCAGTAGTTCTCCCTGCACTACCTTAGCCGATATAGCGGAACGTAAGGTACCAAAACATAGGCGGGCAAACCCAACTATTGACCCAAGACATGATTCGGAGCTAATGCATATAGTGCTATAAGTTCGGGGTGCCGCACTGTCGAAAGTTTTCGGACTTGTCTTGCTAGGTTATGGGGTACTGAAGCCCCTGGCAAACTGGTCATGCCAAAATGCACGGGTATAATAAATAAGCAGTAAAGAAAAAGGGGCAAATAAACTTAATAGCAAGCTGACGTTGTATACTATTTTCCCTTGTTATTCAAATGATACGTCAAAGTGTACATATACAAGTAGTGCAATAAGCAGAATGGGACTGTTTGACACATCCTAACCAGGAGCGGGCGGTATGCGGGTATGTAAAACAGGTATAACGATCGTTATCAGAGACCACCTGAGGATTCCCTTGTATGCCAAAGCTTCTTGTCCTCCTAGTGTGTCCGTCCCGCTATGTGTATGATAGCCAGCCTTTCAGAAGAGTCTCCTGAAGATAGGGACCTGAAAGAAAAAGGGGTGCAAAAATGCGTGTGTCCTGGGGCGGTCGAACCGCATTGTGGACCGTGTCATGGTCGTGCCTCTGCCTATGCCCAGGGTATTTTAAGTGCGTAGTTGTGTACGCGCAGCACGAATGTCGCCGCTTGACTGGGACCAGGGCAGAGGCCGGATTGCTAGTCGAGCTCTAGACGCGCCGGACGATCCTGTTGTGGAGTACTCCGAACTCGCTTGACGGTATCCGGGTTCTTTATCGCCGAATTGGCTGTTTGCCTAAGAAGGCTGTTTTGTACTTCCACCACGAGGGCCGCAGTGTGCTCCTCTGTGCGAAGCGAGTGCTCTGTGTTTCCACTAACTGTAATAACCCCGCGAGGTCCCGACATTTTGAGCTTGAGGTATGCATAACGCGGTACTGCATTGAATTTGGCGAATGCGGTTCATCCGAGCAGTGCATGATAGCCACTGCAGAAGGGGATGGTGTCGAATATTAACTCCTCGCTTTGGAAATTGTCCGAAGATCCAAAGACCACTTCCAATGTGATTGAGCCCGTACAATAGGCCTCCACACCGGGTATGACGCCCTTGAAGGTGGTTTTGGTGGGCTTGATCCTTGAGGGGTCGATGCCCATTTTGCGCACTGTATCCTGATAGAGCAGGTTAAGGCTACTGCCACCGTCTATGAGGACTCGTGTGAGATGGAATCCGTCGATGATGGGGTCAAGGACCAATGCGGCCGAACCGCCATGACGGATACTAGTAGGATGGTCCCTGCGATCGAAAGTGATCGGACAAGAGGACCATGGGTTGAATTTTGGGGCGACTGGCTCCATCGCATAGACGTCCCTTAGTGCACGCTTCCGTTCCACCTTGGGGATATGGGTTGCGTATATCATATTCACTGTTTTCACCTGGGGAGGGAATTTCTTCTGTCCTCCCGTGTTCGGTGGTCGGGGATCCTCGTCGTCGTCGCTATGCAGCCCTTTTTCCTTGTTTTCGGCATTCAACTTGCCGGCATGTTTAAACACTCAGCATTCCCCATTGGTGTGGTTGGCTGGTTTATCGGGGGTGCCGTGAATTTGACATGAGCGATCGAGTATGCGGTCCAAACTGGACGAGCCCGGACTGTTTTTGTTGAATGGCTTTTTCCGGTGTCCGGATTTAAAGCCTCTGAATCCGGCATTGACTGCCGTGTCTTTGGCGTTGTCGCCATTATTGCGACGCTTGTGTCTATTCCGTCGCGGCTTGCCGTTTCTATCCCTGGCGTCTGAATCGCCTGAGTTTTTGGGTGTGATGTTGCTGCGAGCCAGCCAGCTGTCCTCGCCCGCGCAGAAGCGGGTCATGAGTGTCGTGAGGGCTGCCATGGACTTTGGCTTCTCTTGGCCGAGATGTCGGGCGAGCCATTCATCACGAATGTTGTGCTTGAAGGCCGCTAGGGCTTCAGCATCCGGACAGTCGACAATTTGCTTCTTTTTAGTTAGGAACCGAGTCCAGAATTTCCTTGCTGACTCTCCGGGCTGCTGGGTTATGTGACTTAAGTCATCAACATCAGGTGGTCGCACGTAAGTGCCCTGGAAGTTATTGAGGAACGCGTCTTCCAGATCCTCCCAACTGCCAATGGAGCTTGCTGGCAGGCTATTCAGCCAATGCCGAGCTAGTCCTTTAAGCTTAAGTGGTAGGTACTTTATGGCATGTAAGTCATCGCCGCGGGCCATGTGAATGTGGAGAAGAAAATCTTCGATCCATACCGCGGGGTCTGTTGTGCCATCGTATGATTCAATGTTTACAGGTTTAAACCCTTCTGGGAATTCGTGATCCATAACTTAATCAGTGAAGCATAGGAGGTGCGCGGTGCCTCTATGCCGGGGTACATCCCGACGTAGTTCAAATGACTCCGGTCTATTATATTCAGCCCGGCCGGACTTTGGTTTATTGTATCCGGCGTGACGGTCATCATCACGTCTTGTGGCACGCCCCCGTGATCCGTAGATCGATCTTGACTGTCCTGCTTTGTTTTCGAATACATCTCGCAGGTCCTTCATGTAGCCCCGAGCCTTGGTATTATCGTTTGATTGACGACGGGGTGCGGTTTGGACTTCGGGCTGGTACGCCGCTTTGTCGCGGCCACTGGGTGGCTGGTCAGCCGCATCAGCCGCATCATTAAAGCCTCCTCCTTGAGTTGAGGTAGCAGCCTGTGCTTTGGGTAGCTTTTGCTAGGGCGCTTGAGTCCGTATTCCTCGGCAGCCAGGACCTCGGTCCATCTGTCAGTTAGCAGATCTTGATCAACTTGAAGCTGTTGCTGCTTTTTCTTCAGGCTTTTTGCAGTGCCTATAAGCCGGCGTTTGAAGCGCTCCTGCTCGACGGGATCCTCAGGCACGATGAATTCTTTGTCGCCAAGGCTCACTTCGTCTTCGGAGAGAGGCATGTAATTATCGTCCTCTGATTATCCATGAATTGCCTGTTTTTAGGGCTAGCTTGCCCATCCTCTTGCTCGGCCTGGTTGAAGTCTGGCTGGGCAGGATTGTCTTTGCCTTCGGCACCATCCGGATTGTTATCTCTTGTGCCAGTATCACTATTTTTGCTATGGCGGGGCTTGGAGCGGCGCTAATGACGCCGGTGTCTAGGTTGCTTCTCCAAGGGGTTGTCTTTCGTTGCGTCATCGCCATTGCTTTCTTTAGGGGTGTCCACCATGTAAATATCATATGATGAGGTGGCAGTCCAGCGCCCTGTAGGCGCTGGTTCTTGTTCTTCTCCTGCATCGTCGTCCATACCGTCGATGTCGTCGGAGTCGAAGTCAAGCACGTCGGTTAAGTCATCGACAGTGGCTATAAAGTGGGTGGTGGGTGGGAGACGAATTTCTTCATCATCCGCTCCCCACTCGAGCCGGACATAGTTCGGCCACGGATCTCTTGACAAGGAAAGAGACCTTAATGAGTTCAGCACATTACCCAAGGGCGAATGCTGAAAAATATCCGCGGCGGTGAACTCCATGACGGGTGCCCAATCCGATTCGATAGGCATGGACGCACGCGGTTCGGATCCTGTAGCTGGAGACAAGTCCAAGGGTCCGATGACACCACCCGCGCAGGAGGTGGGATCAGTGTTCGGCTCCGATGCCGATGAGTGTGCGGCCTCCATGGCGGGGTCCATCCACCCGCCCTCGGAAGGCACGATCTGCTCCGGATTGATTCCCGGTGCCACCGCAGGCGTGATCTCCCGAATACTGTCCGACGGCAGATCAAAGTCATGCCCGTCGTGACCGTTCGGCGTGCCTGGCATGGGCTCGAATCCGTCGAAGATCAAGTCTCCGCGGATGTCGGCAGTATAGTTTAGGCTTCCAAACCTGACCTGATAGCCAGGGCCGTAGCCATCGATCTACTCCAGATGGCCAAGTGAGTTGGCCCACAGTACGAAGCCGCCGAATACGAAGATCTGCCCGGGGAGGAAAACCTCCTCCTGGACTGCATCGTTGAAGATGATCGAAGGGGCCATCAAGCCTTACAGCAACGACACAGTGGAACTCTCAATGAAAGCACCAATGTCGGTGTCAAAACCGGCGGATCTCGGGTAGGGGGTCCCGAACTGTGCGTCTAAGGCTAATGGTAACAGGAGGCAGGGGACACGATGTTTTACCCAGGTTCGGGCCCTCTCGATGGAGGTAATACCCTACTTCTTGCTTGATTGATCTTGATAATATGAGTATTACAAGAGTTGATCTACCACGAGATTGTACAGGCTAAACCCTAGAAGCTAGCCTATGATTATGATTGTTCTTCTACGGACTAAACCCTCTGGTTTATATAGACACCGGAGGGGGCTAGGGTTACACAGAGTCGGTTACAGAGAAGGAAATCTACATATCCGAATATCCAAGCTTGCCTTCCATGCAAAGGAGAGTCCCATCCGGACACGGGACGAAGTCTTCAATCTTGTATCTTCATAGTCCAACAGTCCGGCCAAAGTATATAGTCCGGCTGTCTGAGGACCCCTTAATCCAGGACTCCCTCAGCGACCATAAGCTTAGCTCATCCGATCATGGCCTGAGACGAGATACGCACGGCTCCTATCAGGGTGTCGGCATTTCGGGAGGTCTTGCTGGTTTTGTTTTACCATTGTCGAAATGTCTTGTGCACTGGGATTCTAAGTTTTATCGGGGTGTCCCGAGATGGAGATTTTCCTCCGCAGATCGTGGTAGTTTATAATAGACTAAGTTGGGATACCCCTACAGGGTTTAATCTTCTTGAGAGCCATGCCCATTGTTATGTGGCAGATTGGAAATTTATAATATCTGGTGGTAGTGAACTTGACACTAAACTCAATTAAAATACATCAACCGCGTGTGTAACCGTGATCGTCTCTTTTCGATGAAGTTCGGGAAGAGAACACCGTGGGGTTATGATTGCAACGTAAGTAGTTCAGGATCACTTCTTGATCATTACTAGTTCGCGACCATTATGTGTAGTCACTCATCTTATTCTTGTATTAATAAGATAGCCACCATACAAATTCTTAGTGCTTGATGCAACCTCACCACTTAACCATACCATACCCATCTTAAGCTTTGTTAGTTTTGACGTCGTGGGTAATAAGATTGCTGAGTCCCCGTGGCTCACAGATTACTACATACACAACTGCAGGTACCATTGAGACAGACACATGAGATGCCACCGAGCTCCAGTTGGAGTTTGACGAGGACCGTGGGCGTTTCTACATGTCGTTTTCAGACGATCAATAGTCGCTCATAGTCGGATAGATCTCGAGATCTGTAGTAGGGTTGGTTATGTCATTTCATCATTTGTTTTTGTTCGTAGTCGGACCATGTCTTCATTTGGATGATGTATGAATGATTGAACTATATTGCTGTAGACTTGTGGTGAGTGTAAGCCTCTACCTGGTATCCTCATTTGTTCAATAAATGATATGTGCGAAGATATAACCAGCTTTGCGGCGGACTTAATATGCGATTATGCCCCGAAGTTGTGCCTCGACACATGTGGGATATAGTCGCATATTGGGTGTTACATATGAACCCGCTGTGTTCATCACTATCATACCGCTCTAGCACGCTACAAATCCACCGCCAATAGCTACCACAACATCACAATCTACCATTTGCTCACAGATCGGCGCATGAATCAACCCTACCACATACTTGCACATCAAACCCTACGACCACATGCTACGAACAAAGAGAAGGGGGTGACTGAACTCATAGAGGCCATGTCTGCAGCTCGAGAGGGATGCAAGAACGGTCAGAGAAGTTGAGGACAGGAGTCGCCGCCGCCGTGGACCACCCTCCAGTGAAGGAGCGTCGCTTACCTGCTCGTCGGTGCTGATGCGCGTCCGCGGGAAAGCTCAAAAGGGGGGAGAATGGTGGTGGGAGTTTGGGCGGTGAGAGGAGGAGGCTAAATAGGGGCAACCGAAACAACGGATGAGCTGAAATCCTCCTGCCAATTTTTTGGAGACCCGCGCGAGTTCGCGCCACCTCCATGGTCACATGAGCTTAGTTCCGCATTCCCCTCCCCTGCTTTGGCCAAGCCTGGCTCTCGAGAAACTACCGATTCAGGTGTAGCAGTCGGGCCTGGCTCGGAGGTGTTTAAACTTCATGCGATGCAGGCCGAACAGTGTATGCAGGCAACCAAACAGTCCGATTCTTCTCGCTCGGGCCTAGTTGGGCCTAATGCAGGCAACCAAACACGTCCTAAACTTTGTGTATCCTCTCTATACTACTCTCACCAAATAAAATCCAAATCACATCAAAGTTATCTAAAATTGAAAAGGGGGACGTGGCCGTGGAGCATTTCTTCGACTAGAACTTCCACGACACCGTATCCAACATCTTTTTTAAGGGAAATATCTCAGTTCTATTCATAACCAATCAACGCATTCCGAGTTCATGATATCCATGACACAATCCATCGAAACATGAAACCAAGTCTTGCAAAGTCCTTCGCTGCAACCATCTCTAGCTAAACAACATGCAATTGTCGCACTAGTACACCTTAAATCCATCATTTCTCGTTAGCCGTGTCTTGTGTTCACTTGCGAGCTTTAGGGACAGGCGTAATCTCCTTGTGGCATCCGAAATCAATGGTCATCCATGCCCCACCTAAGATAGCTTCATTATCATTCAGTGCGCTAGTCCGGCTGTCCACCAAATACTTGGTCCAAGTTGCAACATTGAAAATTTTACCTCATAAAGCATACGGAATGAGTTACAAAATGTTGCTGCAAGGGGCATTTCACCAATGAATGCCATGTAGTATGATCTTCACTACTACAGTTGTGTAGGTGGCATTGGCTCCATGTGCCTTTGATGGAAGTTTGCTCTCAGGGACATATAGTCGGTGATCACTTGTCATGAGAATAACCTGGCTTTCAAAGGTAATTGCGAATTTCAAATTGACTTCCAAAATTGCCTTCCTTACCACTCGAGGAGCTAGTGGAACATTTGGCCTTCCTAAAGCATGGTTTTCCACTATGAGTTCCTTCTCTGAGGTGAAAACATGTCAGCCCGTTTTGATAGTTCGTGTTGAATTATATATGTACTTTAGGACCACATAAACAATAATTTTTGGAATATCTCAAAGGCCCATATGATGATATGGTGGAAGAAAGTTTAGTGCCACCTTATGAGTAGAGGAAAGTCGAGACCCCTTATAAGGGATCTCTTCCACATGTTATTCGAGCTTGAGAAGAGGAGTGGTTCCCGCGTGCTTCCCATTCGCCACGTCGCCTGCCTCGCCCACGTGCACCATGTTTCATGAACGAGCCGAGGTCAGACCTATGTAATGTGTGAGCTTTATTTTTGCCAATAAGGAATCAATAATTAATTGGTAGTTCATTAAGAGTCTTTAATGTATGTGCTACAAATCCGAGACGTCGTATCATGGGCCCAGCCCCATGTCAGGCAGTGCCAACCTTGGTCGTTTGTTCTGCCTCCACACATACAAGCCATCGTCGTTCCTCTCACTACTACTACTTCTGACGATCCCATCCCATCGACCATGTGCTTTGTTGTATTGGAGAGCAGGGCTTCAGAACCCTGTCCTTTGTGATCCTGCATCGAGAAAAGGACGATTAGGTTTTCATGGTGCATCTCAGGTGTGACTGCTTGCTGATGTTCCTCTACTTTGACTATGTCCTCAACCTCTCTAACATCGCCATGGGTGAAAACTCCAAAGATTCCAAGAAGGAAGCCGAGGAAAACACCGCCGCCACCGTTAAGGCCTTGTCATGCAGGGCATGATCTGTCCATCCTTGTTTTACTTGTTTATGCATTTTCAGTACTTAGAACGTTCATAGATATCTCAATTATATGCCTAGTATGCACCCGCATGTTTGCATATTAGTTTGAGATTAGTACTGCAATTGCTATGAAATTGATTTATTCATGGATTAAATCAATCGGAAATTGCTAATTAATCCATCAATCTAAAAAAACATATTTCTTATAAGCAATTTCGATTCAAGGGTTTGCTGCAACATTGAAACCAAATACATTTATGGGTGTTCACTTGAAGTGTTGGGATTCAAAACTATCTTGTGACTCACAACAATGAATGTGTTCTAGGTCACTGGTGACACTCTTGAAGAAATGATTGCTGATGTACAAGAGAAGGCATTCAAAGAGGCCACCACTGTCTTTGTTGGAGATGTTCTGATTGTGATCAAAGACAAGCTAGTTGGCGCATATCTCCATATGTGGGTTGTCAAAAACTTGTGGGGGTGGGCTTGAAGTATAATTTAGCGAAACAGATGTTGGAAGCGAGCTGAATGCCATGGAGCAGTTCCATGACTATAGAGTGGTTGTGAACCGCCCTTTATTGGACCATAATCATGAGATACAATGTATCCCTAAGGAGCTCAAACTCCATAGGTATGATTTACTGGACAACTTTGACGCGGGTGGCATAATTGCTAAAATTCCTACTTCTTGGAGGAGCGTTGCTACTTCTCTGGAGCACTAGAGACGTGAATTCTCAAATGAAGATGGCATTGGTTCTCTGAGTGTTAAAGATAATTCAAGAGCAAAGGGCTCACACGTTAAGGGGCGCGATGGGCCTCTTGGTGCTAATGTGGTGCAGAAGAACTTCCACAAGTTTAAGGGAAAGAATTTGGTCCAGAAGAATACCAACTTCAAGAAGAAGGGTAAGAACAACAACAACAAACATAAAAAAATGGTTGCTTCACTTATGATGATGGCCACTAGGCCTCCAAGTGCCCGCGGAAGTTCAAGAAAGCCAGGAAAGAATTACAGTCTGTCAACATGACCATGAGTAACAATGATAATGGGGCATATGGGTACGCTAATTTATTTACTGTATTTTCAGTTTGTTAGTCTACCAATTGGAGGATTTATACATGTGCAAATATTCATGTGTGTTCTGATATTTAGTTGATCTCGTCTTATCAGGTGACATGATGCTGCTTTCTACCGATAGGGAATGGAGTGGGTGCTTCTGTTCATGGTGGTGCCATGGTAGATCTGAACTTTGGGAAAGAATTTCCAACTGAAAAACATGCAACGTGTCCCTGCTATTAAAAATAACCCTGTTAGTGGCTCCCTTCTATGTAAAGAAGGCTTTAAGTTAGTATTCGAGTATAATAAAGTATTCATGTTGAAATATGGACTTTTTGTTGGAAACGGGTATGAAAGCAGAGGTTTGTTCTGCCTTTGCCTAGTGATTTTTCATGATAAAGTCACGAAACATATTCATTCAAACCTTAATGAATCTAACGTTTGGCCTTCACATCTTTGTTAGATTAATTTTGGTTTTATGATACAGCTAACTAAGACGACCCTATTCAAAGGAGCTAAATGTCATGCGTGTGTGTGCAAGCAAAGCAACCTCGCAAGCCTCACAAGGCCGCATAGGGGAGAGACCTGGCACCATTAGAGCATCTATAGCCACATCCTTAAATCATCCTCAAAATATCCGCAGTCAGGCCCGATCAGTGATCGGACAGGAAAGAGAAGGAAAAAAGTGACCCAACCAGACCCATCGTATCATTCCTATTTGTCCGGACTGTCTGCGAACCCTCATATTGATTAAAATATAGGGAGGATATAAGGGCTCGCGGACACGCCCGGGTGTGCCCGGTCAGTCCACCATGTAGGACGTAGACCACCATAGCCACCTTTTCTCTTTCTTTATTCATTCTTTTATTTCTCTCTCTTTATCTCCACCAATCACGTGCAAGTGACCACGCATATGAGGGAGAAAATGAGGAGTCTGGCTGCATGGACAAACAAATAGGGGCTCAAACCGGACACACCCGATCGCGTACACGGACATGTAGGGGTCAGATTTGCTAAGTCCGGTTATAGATGCTCTTAGAGCTCATACATTCTTATTTGTGTGAGATGAATGGTGTGTTAACTAAAGGTAGAAAAAATATTTCATGACATTGATAGATGATGCCACTAGATTTTGCCATGTTTATTTATTAAATAGTAAATATGAGGTTCTACTCTATTTTAAAGTCTATAAGGTAGAAGTTACAAATAAACTTGAAACAAAAACTGAATGAGTCCAGTTTGATTGTGGTGGGGAGTAATTTTCTAATGAGTTTAATTATTTCTGTGCGGAACATGGTATTATTCATCAGAGTATTCTATTTACCCCAGTCAAACAGGGTTGTCAAATGGAAAAGACATATTCTAACATATTTGTTTAATACCATGTTAGATGCATCGGGTTTATCCAAGGCATGGTGGGGGATGCTATATTCAGATCATGTCATGTCCTAAGTAAGGTTCTGATGAAGGATAATGAGATCACCCCATATGAGCAATGTGAGAAGAAAAGAACGACACTCTCTTACTTATGTATTTGGGGCTGCCTCCTGAAAGTCAGTATGTCGATTACCAAAAAGTGTAATCTTGAACAAAAGACCATGGACAACATTTTTCTAGGCTATGCTAAGAATAAAGTTTGATATAGATTTATAGTGGTGAATCTGAGGTACCTACCGTGAAGGTCGGTGCGATTATGGAGTCTAAGATGCCAGATTCTTTAAGGATATTTTTCATATGAGAGATATGCAAAGCACTTCTAGACATGAATATGATGAGACTCCTAAGCCTACCATGCCTATGAAATATCATGAACAAACACGTAATCAAAATCCCGTGAGAAAGACAATGAACCCTCTTATAGGAGCAAAAGATAGAGGACTCCAAAGTTATTTGGTGATGATTTCATCATGTACATCATGGATGATACTCTCAATTCCATTTTAGAGGGTTAGGCATCTCTAGATGCATGTTGACAACTAAAAGGATGCAGTCTGTAGCGAGATGGATTTCATTATGGCTAATGGGACATAGGAGATCACCGATAATGCCTCTAGTTGCAAACCAGTAGGAAATAAGTGGGTGTTCATAAAGAAGTTTAGACCTAGTGGTACAATTGAAATGTACAAGGCTAGTCTTATGGCCAATGATTATACCTAAAAAGAAGACAAATATTGGTTGTCTCGCATGTTCTTCTCGTTCATTTGATCGATGTACGTCAAGACGACTTTCCTAAATGAAGGGATATACAAGAAAATCTACATGCAATAGCAGATGGCTTTGTAGTAGATGGTTAGGAGAAAAGTTGTAAAAATTATTAAAATATTTGTATGTCCTAAAACAAGCACCTAAATAATAGCATTAGAAGTTTGATAAAACTGTAACATCTATTGGCTTTATTGTTAATGAAACTGACGATTGTGTATGCTACAACCATGGTTGGGACGAAGGAGTTATACCGTGCTTGTATATTGACAACATACTGATATTTGGAACCAACCTCGAAGTCCTTGAGGAGGTTAAGTTTTTTTTACCTCATAACATTAAGATGAAAGATCACTACAAAATTTGCTCTATTTTGCAACGTTTCACTTGTGTCACGCATAACACTTTTTGTCGCAGAAAATACTCCCGTGACATTTTCTCTATTTTTTGGCCGTCACCCCCACCATCACCAAAGCACCGCCATGGAAATAAAATTTCGATTGTACCACTGCTTCTGTCATGCAAGATCGCATTTCAGGTGATGAGCCAAATAAAGTCACTGGTTGCTGTTTTCGTTAATGGCCCAAAATGTCACCTACGATGGCCCAATCTGTCATGTAAGATCATTTTGGCGATGATAATACGTCACAGGTGATCGGTACAGGGGGGGGGGAGGGGTGACCAGTCAAAGATTCATGCAGGTGGGGCCAACAGTTGCTGACGTGGCTTCTTCCATGTGGGTCCCCTATGGGTTTTATTGTTGACCGTCCTGTCAGTAATAACTGGGCGTCAGTTTTGACCGGTCGAAGATGCTGACATATGGGCCCATAGGATGTTGACGTGGCTGCTTACATGTGGGACCATATAGTCTATTATTGGTGACGATGTGTCATCTGACTGGTCAACAATTCTGACATGTGGGCCCATTGTTGTGGTCACATGGATGTTAGTGACGATGTCCATAACCGTCGTCACAGTGTGTAGGCGCGGTGTTGGGGATATAACCCCTCAATATGACCCGCCATGATGGGCAGGTCATCTAGGTGGCAGCTGAAGAGCAAGACTCAAGACGGGCTAAGGCGTCCAGGAGCAAGACCATCAGGGCGGCTCACTGAGTGGTCCGACTTAGGGCCCATCATCCAAAGATGGCGGCCTGAAGCCCCGAAGGGCAAGTCGCTAGGAGACTCCTTACTTAGGAAACAAGACAAGTTAGAGACAGACTAAGTCACGAAATACAACCCGGTCTCTTGTAAGCCCTAGGTCTCGACCTGTATATAAAGGTGAGTCCCAGAGGCAGATAGGGCTAAGTTACAATCGATCAATATCTAGTTCAAGTGAATCCGCTCCCGTAATTGATCCCAAAGCAATAAGAAACAAGCAAGAAGTAGGCTATTACCTCAATCATGAGGGGCCGAACCTGGGTAAAACCGCGTCTCTCAATTCCGATCAACCACGACAAGCTAACCACACAGTTGTGATGGCCTCACGACTAAGTTCTCACACTAGGACATCTACCATGACAAAACCATGACAGTTCGCGCCCACCGTGGGGCCAGCGCATGGTGGTTTCAAGTTCTTGAAGGGCTCTTTCCTAGGGATCGAGGAATATGCCATCGACAGGATGACAAAGAGCCACTGCGGCAAGCTCTACATCGATGATGCCGGCTGGGGCCCCGAGGCCGACTCAATCGAGTATGGGTACCAGGTCCCCTTCGGTGGAATCCATGTCTTCACCGGCAAGATCGGCGGATCTGAGCCTGAGCCGGACGTCTGCACCGACTTCATCGAGTCGGCTCAAGCGCATGCAACCCGCCCGGATCTAAGCCGGCCAAAAGCATGTCTTTGTTGGTTTCACGCAAGGTGTGGAACTTGTGGAAAATTCCGCATCTGGAGGAGAGACGCTCGTCTACTCAAATGGTGAGTCCTCGACCGAGAGTCAATCTACCCGCTTCATGACGATGGGCTTGCAGGTTGTTCCAATGGCAACACTATTTCGGACCCCTACGAGCCGTTGTGCAGGGTTGCCATCTTCATGGCGGGGGCGACGCCAGCTCTCAACTCATCGGCGACTGGAGCAACGACAATGACCCCACTGCCGAGTCATAGCTATGGCAGGCATGCTGAGTTGCCGGCCGTTTACAGCAGCGAACGAGGCCGTAACCCGCCCCGAAACCCATGGACTGATGCTCAAGCAATTGTGGACGGTGCAAGGGCCCGTAGAGAGGTAGAGACCAGTGGGCTTATCAGCCGCCCCCGGTAGTTCCTTCAGCTTCGCTGGGAGCCAGGTCAAGTGCTAGAACCATCAGAGTGTCGTGCCTAGTGCCGGCTTTATGTAATGAGTGCATGCCTAAAGACTTTAATGTCCCCGCAAAGTAATCAACTACACGGCGGATCTCCCTCCAGAGGCTTGGATCGAGAGCTATGAGCTGGCCATGGATATGTTGGACGTTAGTGATGCGGTATGTGCTAAGTATTTCACTATGATGTTGGAGGGGCCGACCCGCACATGGTTGAAGAACCTGCCCCCAATTCTATGAACACCTGGGCTGAGTTGAAGGAGCGCTTCATCAAGAATTTTCAAGGAACTTGCCAGCAGCCGATAACAAATGTTGATTTGTAGCACTATGTGTAGCGTGAAGGTGGGTCGGCCCATCATTGCGCTCGCCAGGCTGTGAGCATTATCCACTCTTTCGATAGCATTGGGCCGGCTCAAGCTGTGTTTATTTTGGAGAAGAACTATCACTTTCAGCCTCTTGTGCAGAAGCTAGGGCAGCTTAAGCACAAGTGCACAGATATGGGTAACTCATGGATGTGCTTACCAGATATGCTGATTCTGATGGTACAAAGGATCCTAGCTCTGATGATGATAAATCTAGTAAGGGAAAGAAAAACGGTGGCGGGAAGGATCAGCAATAGTGATGGTTGGGCCGGCAGCGCCGTAGTATTTGAGATGGTTGGGGCACACGATAACTTGGAGTCGTGCGGATCACCTGCCCTATGTTGATGGTCCAGGTCATCTGACCCTGGTAGTGGCCCCTCAAATGGGCGGTTACAGATTCACCAAGGTACTTATGGATGGTGGTAGCAGCATCAACATATTGTACTATGACACTTTTCGATGGATGAATCTGACAGAGAAGGATCTTAAACCATCCTCTACGATATTTCACGGAGTTGTTCCTGGCAAATCAGCTTACCCTGTGGGGAAGATCGCTCCAGAAGTGGCCTTTGGTGATGAGTATAATTACAGAGCGGAGACACTGTGGTTTAACGTGGTTAAGATCAAGAGTCCATATCATGCACTGTTTGGACGGCCGGCTTATGCCAAGTTCATGGCTCGCCCTTGTTATGTATATTTGCAGTTTAAGATGTCAGGGCCACGAGGGACGATTACAGTTCGTGGGGATCGTAAGATAGCCCTGGAATGTGAAGAAGGGGACGCTGCTTATGTAGAGACGGCCTGTGCTGTCGTGGAACTCAAGTTTTACAAAGACAATGTTGACCCGGCCGACATGACCCCTCTGAAAAAACCACCACTGAAAAGGACCCTCTTCTCAAATTTCAGACGGCAAAAGACACGCAACAAGTTGATTTTGTTCCTGGTAATTCTTCTCAGCGGTTCACCATTGGGACTAGGATGGATCCCAAATAGGAAAGCGCGCTCATTGAGTTCATCCATGAGAATCAGGACATCTTTGCATGGAAACCTTCTTCCATGCCTGGTGTACCGAGAGAATTTTCTAAGCACCATCTTAATGTGGATCCTAAGATGAAACCTGTCCAATAGTTCCTCCATTGTTTTAACAAGGAGACGCGTAAGGCCATCGGAAAAGAAGTGGCCCGGCTCTTGGCTGCCGGGTTCATAGTTGAAGTTTTTCACCCTCAGTGGTTGGCTATTCATGTTTTTGTGCTCAAGAAGAATGGCACTTGGCGTATGTGTGTTGATTACTCAGATCTTAACAAGGCTTGTCCAACTGATCCGTTTGCTCTCCCCCGTATCGACCAGATCATTGATGCCATGACGGGTTGTGAGAGTTTATGTTTCCTGGATGCTTATTCTGGTTATCATAAGATCAAGATGGCAGTTGAGGATCAGGGGAAGACAACCTTCATCACGCCCTTTGGAGCCTTCCGTTATGTATCTATGCCTTTTGGGCTTAAGATTGCTCAGGCGACTTACCAGCGATGTGTTCAAAATTGCTTCCATAGCCAGATTGGATGCAATGTTCATGCTTATGTTGATGGTATTATGGTCAAGTGAAGGAAGAACGAAACCTTGCTCGATGATTTGAAGGAAACCTTTGATAGTCTCCGGGTGTACGACATAATGCTTAACCCGGCCAAATGCATTTTTGGTGTACCTGCAGGAAAATTGCTAGGTTTTCTAGTTTCGAAAAGGGGCATCAAAGCTAACCCGGAGAAGATCGACACGATCACCTCTCTGTCTAAGCCAGCCTGTTTATAAGCTGCCTAGGTGAGATTCCCCTGTACTAGATGATGAAAAGACTGATCATTTTGTTTGGAGTGATACTGCTAATGAGGCTTTCAAGGCACTTAAAAAGCAGCTGGCTGAGCCGCCTATCTTTGCTGCTCCGATTGACAAAGAGCCTATGCTCGTGTACGTGGCGGCTAATAATAAAGCCGTCAGTGTGGCAGTTGTCATTGAGCGCAAGGAGGCAGGAAAAGAGTATCCAGTCCAACGGCCCATTTATTATGTCAGTGTGGTCTTGACGGAGTCCAAGCAAAGATATCCGCATTGGCAGAAATTGATGTTTGGGGTGTTCATGGCTAGCCGCACGTTGAAGCATTATTTCCTGGGGCACCCAATCACTGTTGTTAGCGCAGCTCCTCTAGGGGATATCATTCAAAATAGAGAAGCCACAGGTAGAGTTTCTAAGTGGGCAAGTGACCTTGGGCCACATCATTTGAAATATGTGCCTCGAACCACCATCAAGTCTCAGGCTCTGGTGGATTTTATCAATGATTGGACGGAACTGCAAGCACCCGAGGAGAAGCCAGATAATACATACTGGACGATACACTTTGATGGATCAAGGCAATTGGAAGGCTCGGGGTTGGTGTTATTTTATCTTCTCCACGAGGTGCCCAATTTTGTTATGTCATGAGGCTTATGTTTCCCTGTACGAATAATGTAGCTGAGTATGAGGCTTTGCTACATGGGCTCCGCATGGCCAAGGAGATGAACTTTACAATCACAATGGTGAGCTTGCAAAAAACATGAAGGCACCCTATTCTAAATTGAGATTTTTCAATTTTCTGCTAAGTGATGGATAAACAGGTTTCTATCAGGAGCACTTACAGTCATGTCTACAAAATATGCAAAAAAGGAAAATGTTTGCTAAACCTAAAGAGTGCGCTAGAAGTGCCAAGTGATCTATTCATGAGTTCTAAAAATAGCATGAGAATTCAAAGGCATAAAAATGGAGCCACAGTTTGTACCACTATGTTTTGGCATGAAAGTCCATGCGAAATAATAGATCTAAATGAGCAGTGGCAATAGAATATGGATGAACTCCGACAGACTACAAGAAAACAAGGTAGATCTGGAGATGGGGGATTAGAGTGCCTGGCTGCAACGCCAGATGGCGACGATGTTGGTTTGAATCTCCGGTGATGAATGAGTGGTGTCGCGGTCCTGGACGAGGTGCCTGTGAAGGTCGGACTGGGGCAACGGAGATCCAGATGCGCAAAGAGGCTAGGCACAAGGAAGAAGAAGCGAGGGGGACGAGGTAAAAGTAAAAAATACGGCCCCGTGCAGGTATTTATAAGGCAAAGAGATAAAAATAATGGCAGGCACGAGAATCAAGGGGCATAGTAACTTTTTGAGGAGGAGATGCCTCGATTCTCGGCCTCAATAGATATACTCAAAGATTCGTCATGATGTCATCCTGGGCTCCCTGGATTTTCGGAGGATGATGTCAGCAATGAGAAGGTATGAAAGATAATGATACGTCCATTCTGCATCATGCTTTTATATCGATATTTATTGCATTATGGGCTATTAATTCACATTATGTCACAATACTTATGCCTTTTCTCTCTTATTTTACAAGGTTTACATGAAGAGGGAGAATGCCGGTAGCTGGAATTCTGGGCTGGAAAAGGAGCAAATATTAGAGACCTATTCTACACAACTCCAAAAGCCCGAAACTCCACGAAAGTCAGTTTTGGAATATATTAATAATATCGGGTGAATAAAGCACCAGAGGGGGCCACCCACTGTCCACGAGGGTGGAAGGCGCGCCCTACCCCCTGGGTGCGCCCCCTGCATCGTGGGCCACCTGGAAGCCCCTCGATGCCCATCTTCTGGTATAAGGTGTCTTTTGCCCTGGAAAAAATGAGAAGGAAGCTTTCGGGATGAAGCGCCGCCGTCTCGAGGCGGAAGCTTGGAGGAACCAATCTAGGGCTCCGGTGGAGCTGTTTTGTCGGGGAAACATCCCTCCGGGAGGGGGAAATCGTCACCATCATCATCACCATTGATCCTCTCATCGGGAGGGGGTCAATCTCCATCGACATCTTCACCAGCACCATCTCCTCTTAAACCCTATTTCATCTCTTGTATCCGATCTTTGTCTCAAAATCTCAGATTGGTACCTGTGGGTTGCTAGTAGTGTTGATTACTCCTTGTAGTTGATGCTAGTTGGTTTATTTGGTGGAAGATCATATGTTCAGATGCTTTAAGCATATTAATACCCCTCTGATTATGAACATGAATATGATTTGTGAGTAGTTACATTTTTTCCCGAGGACATGGGAGAATTCTTGTTATAAGTAGTCGTGTGAATTTGGTATTCGTTCAATATTTTGATAAGATGTATGTTGTCTTTCCTCTAGTGGTGTTATGTGAACGTCGACTACATGACACTTCACCATTATTTGGGCCTAGGGGAAGGCATTGGGAAGTAATAAGTAGATGATGGGTTGCTAGAGTGACAGAAGCTTAAACCCTAGTTTATGCGTTGCTTCGTAAGGGGCTGATTTGGATCCATATGTTTCATGCTATGGTTAGGTTTACCTTAATTCTTCTTTCGTAGTTGCAGATGATTGAGAGAGGGGTTAATCATAAGTGGGTGCTTGTCCAAGGTAGGGCAGTACCCAAGCACCGGTACACCCACATATCAAATTATCAAAGTAACGAACGCGAATCATATGAGCATGATGAAAACTAGCTTGACGATAATTCCCATGTGTCCTCGGGAGCGCTTTCCTTTATATAAGAGTTTGGCCAGGATTGTCCTTTGCTACAAAAAGATTGGTCCACCTTGCTGCACCTTGTTTAATTTTGTTACTTGTACCCATTACGAATTACCTTATCACAAAACTATCTGTTACCGATAATTTCAGTGCTTGCAAAGAATACCCTACTGAAAACTGTTTGTCATTTCCTTCTACTCCTCATTGGGTTCGATACTCTTACTTATCAAAAGGACTACAATATATACCCTATACTTGTGGGTCATCAAGACTCTTTTCTGGCGCCATTGCCGGGGAGTGAAGCGCCATTGGTAGGTGGAATTTGGTAAGGAAAAATTTATATAGTGTGCTGAAATTTACTGTCACTTGTTATTATGGAAAATAATCCTTTGAGGGGCTTGTCCGGGGTATCTTCACCCCGACCAGTAGATCAAAGAGTTTCTCCTCAACCTACTAAACCTACTAAAAAAATTTACTTTGAAATTCCTTCGGGTATGATAGAGAAACTACCAGCTAATCCTTTTACAGGAGATGGAACATTACATCCCGATATGCACCTAATCTATGTGGACGAAGTTTGTGGATTATTTAAGCTTGCAGGTATGCCCGAGGATGTTATCAAGAAGAATGTCTTGCCTTTATCTTTGAAGGGAAAGGCATCGACATGGTTTAGGCTATGTGATGATATTGGATCATGGAACTACAACCGATTGAAATTGGAATTTCATCAGAAGTTTTATCCTATGCATCTGGTTCACCGTGATCATAATTATATATATAATTTTTGGCCTCACGAAGGAGAAAGTATCGCTCAAGCTTGGGGGAGGCTTAAGTCAATGTTATATTCATGCTCCAATCATGAGCTCTCAAGAGAAATTATTATTAGAATTTTTATGCTTGGCTTTCTCTCAATAATCGCTCCATGCTCGATACTTCTTGTACTGGTTCTTTTATGATGAAGACTATTGAATTCAAATGGGATTTATTGGAAAGAATTAAACGTAACTCTAAAGATTGGGAACTAGACGAAGGTAAGGAGTCAGGTATAACACCTAAGTTTGATTGTGTTAAATCTTTTATGAATACCGATGTTTTTCGTGAATTTAGCACTAAATATGGACTTGACTCTGAGATAGTAGCTTCTTTCTGTGAATCATTTGCTACTCATGTTGATCTCCCTAAGTAGAAGTGGTTTGAATATCATCCTCCCATTGAAGTAAAACTAGTTGAACCTATTAATGTTGAAGAAAAGACTATCACTTATAATGTTGATTCTATTGTTCCTACCACTTATATTGAGAAACAACCTTTCCCTGTTAGAATAAAGGATCATGCTAAAGCTTCAACTATGGTTCGTAAGAGTAATACTAGAACACCTACACCCCCTAAGCAAATTAAAGTTGAACCTAGTATTGCTATGGTTAAGGATCTCTTGGTTGATAATATTGATGGGCATGTTATTTACTTCTGTAATGAAGCTGCTAGAATTGCTAGACCCGATACTAAAGGTAAACATATAGTTGTTGTTGGCATGCCTGTTGTTTCTGTTAAAATAGGAGATCATTGTTATCATGGCTTATGTGATGTGGGTGCTAGTGCGAGTGCAATACCTCATTCCTTATACAAAGAAATTATGCATGATATTGCACCTGCTAAGATAGAAGATATTGATGTGACAATTAAGCTTGCCAATAGAGATACTATTTCACCAATTGGGATTGTTAGAGATGTTGAAGTCTTGTGTGGGAAAGTTAAATATCCTACTGATTTTCTTGTTCTTGGTTCCCCACAAGATGACTTTTGTCCCATTACATTTGGTAGACCCTTCTTGAATACTGTTAATGCTAAGATAGACTGCAAAAAGGATATTGTTACTATTGGTTTAGGGGATATGTCTCATGATTTTAATTTTGCTAAATTTCTTAGACAACCCCATGATAAAGAATTGCCTAGTAAAGATGAAATTATTGGTCTTGCTTCTATTGCCGTGCCTCCTAATGATCCTTTAGAACAATATTTGCTAGACCATGAAAATGATATGTTCATGAATGAAAGAAGGGAAATAGATAAAGTATTCTTTAAACAGGGACCTATTTTGAAACACAACTTGCCTGTTGAAATTCAAGGGGATCCTCCTCCACCCAAGGGTGATCCTGTGTTTGAGCTTAAACCACTACCTGATACTCTTAAATATGCTTATCTTGATGAGAAGAAGATATATCCTGTTATTATTAGTGCTAACCTTTCAGAGCAGGAAGAAGAGAAATTATTGAAAACTCTGAAGAAGCACCGTGCTGTTATTGGATATACTCTCGATGATCTTAAGGGCATTAGTTCCACTCTATGCCAGCACAAAATAAAATTGGAGAAAGACGCTAAACCGGTTGTTGATCACCAACGACGATTAAATCCTAAGATGAAAGAAGTGGTAAGAAATGAAATACTAAAGCTTCTGGAGGTAGGTATATTTTATCATGTTGATGATAGTCAGTGGGTAAGTCCTGTCCATTGTGTCCGTAAGAAGGGAGGTATTACTATTGTTCCTAATGATAAAGATGAATTGATCCCACAAAGAATTGTTACAGTTTATAGAATAGTAATTGATTTCTGGAAATTAAATAAAGCTACTAGAAAAGATCATTACCCTTTACCTTTCATTGATCAAATGCTAGAAAGATTATCCAAAAATACACATTTCTGCTCTCTAGATGATTATTCTGGTTTCTCTCAAATACCCGTGTCAAAAGAGGATCAGGATAAGACCACTTTTACTTGCCTTTCGGTACCTTTGCTTATAGACGTATGCCTTTTGGTTTATGTAATGCACCTGCTACTTTTCAAAGATGTATGACTGCTATATTCTCTGACTTTTGTGAAAAGATTGTTGAGGTCTTCATGGATGATTTCTCCGTGTATGGAACTTCTTTTGATGATTGCTTAAGCAACCTTGATCGAGTTTTGCAGAGATGTGAAGAAAATAATCTTGTCTTGAATTGGGAGAAGTGCCACTTTATGGTTAATGAAGGCATTGTCTTGGGGCATAAAATTACTGAAAGAGGTATTGAAGTTGATAAAGCTAAAGTTGATGCTATTGAAAAGATGCCGCGTCCTAAGGATATTAAAGGTATAAGAAGTTTCCTTGGTCATACCGGTTTTTATAGGAGGTTCATTAAATACTCCTCAAAAATTTCTAGGCCTCTGACTAACCTCTTACAAAAAGATGTTCCTTTTGTCTTTGATGATGATTGTGTAGAAGCATTTGAAATACTTAAGAAAGCCTTGATTTCTACACCTATTGTTCAGCCACCTGATTGGAATTTACCCTTTGAAATTATGTGTGATGCTAGTGATTATGCTGTAGGTGCTGTTCTAGGACAATGAGTTTATAAGAAATTAAATGTTATCCAATATGCTAGTAAAACTCTAGACAGTGCCCAGAGAAATTATGCTACTACTAAAAAAGAATTGTTAGCGGTTGTATTTGCTTGTGATAAGTTCAGACCTTATATTGTTGATTTTAAAGTAACTATTCACATTGATAATGCTGCTATTAAATATCTTATGGAAAACAAAGATGCTAAACCTAGACTTATTAGATGGGTTCTCTTGCTACAAGAATTTGATTTGCATATCATTGATAGAAAGGGATCTAAGAACCCCGTTGCAGACAACTTATCTAGGTTAGAGAATGTTCTTGATGACCCACTACCTATTGATGATAGCTTTCCTGATGAACAATTAGCTGTCATAAATGCTTCTCGTACTGCTCCATGGTATGCTGATTATGCTAATTACATTGTTGCTAACTTTATACCACCTAGTTTCACATACCAGCAAAAGAAAAAGTTTTTCTATGATTTAAGATATTACTTCTGGGATGACCCACACCTTTATAAAGATGGAGTAGATGGTGTTATTAGAAGTTGTGTACCTGAGCATGAACAGGAACAGATCCTACGCAAATGTCACTCCGAGGCTTATGGAGGACACCACGCTGGAGATAGAACTGCACATAAGGTATTGCAATCCGGTTTTTATTGGCCTACTCTTTTCAAAGATGCCCGTAAGTTTGTCTTGTCTTGTGATGAATGTCAAAGAATTGGTAATATTAGTAGACGTCAAGAAATGCCTATGAACTAATCGCTTGTTATTGAACCATTTGATGTTTGGGACTTTGATTATATGGGACCGTTTCCTTCCTTTAATGGGTATACACATATTTTAGTTGATGCTGATTACGTTACTAAGTGGGTAGAAGCTATTCCAACTAGTAGTGCTGATCATAACACTTCGATGCTTAAAGAAGTTATTTTTCCGAGGTTTGGATTCCCTAGATACTTAATGACTGATGGTGGTTCACATTTTATTCATGGTGCTTTTCGTAAAATGCTTGATAAGTATGATGTTAATCATAGAATTGCATCTCCATACCACCCATAGTCTAGTGGTCAAGTAGAACTGAGTAATAGATAAATCAAATTAATTTTGCAAAAGACTGTTAATAGATCTAGAAAGACTTGGTCCAAGAAACTTGATGATGCATTATGGGCCTATAGAATTGCATATAAAAATCCTATGGGTATGTCTCCGTATAAAATGGTTTATGGAAAAGCATGTCACTTACCTCTCGAACTAGAACATAAGGCATATTGGGCCATTAAAGAGCTCAATTATGATTTCAGACTTACTGGTGAGAAGAGACTATTTGACATTAGCTCACTTGATGAGTGGAGAACCCAGGCTTATGAGAATGCCAAACTGTTTAAAGAAAAAGTTAAAAGATGGCATGACAAAAGGATACAAAAGCGTGAGTTTATTGTAGGTGATTATGTTTTGTTATACAACTCTTGTTTAAGATTTTTTGTAGGAAAACTTCTCTCTAAGTTGGAAGGTCTTACGTTATCGAGGAGGTCTATCGTTCCGATGCCATAAAATCAACAACTTCGAAGGCACAAATCCAAAGGTGGAGAACAATCAAAGAATCAAACATTATATCTCAGGTAATCCCATAAATATTGAGACTAATGTTATTGACACCGTAACCCCGGAGGAGTACATAAGGGACACTTTCCAGAACGTTTCAGACTCCGAAAAGGAATAGGTATGTGGTACGGTAAGTAAATCGACTCCAAAACAGTTCTAACAGCAATTTTTCTCTGTTTTGGAATATTTAAGAAAATAGTAAAATAATAAGTAGTCTGGGAAGGACACGAGGCATCCACGAGGGTGGAGGGCGCGCCCTACCCCCCTGAGCGCACCCCCTGCCTGGTGGGCACCTCGTGTGCCCTCCGGACTCTGTTTTCTTGCATGATACTTCTTTTGGTCGGTAAAAATTCATTATTTAATCTCCCGAAGGTTTTGACCACCGTACCCTGCAAATATCCTCTGTTTTTGTTTCAAGCTGTTTCTGCAGCAGATTTAGAGCAAGATGTCTTCTCAAGAGTCAGTCAGGGAGAGTCGGGTGTCTCATCCGACACCGGGGCCAGGAGCAAACAGTGATGCTGACCACTTTGGGCCATAAACGAAGGAGGAGATGGAGGCCGACTTGAAAAGGATAGATGCCATGGAGGAGGATAAAGAAGTTACTTGTCGTCTCCAAGCCAGATTCACGATGGAGGAACTTCAGAGGTCAGCAATTCCAAACTCGGTCATCCCTCCCAATGCTAGATTTCTTTCTTATGAAAATTTGAAAAAGAGTGTTACTTGTTCTCCCGCAGCTATGCAACATCCATGGGTGAAAGGAGCATTAGCCATCATGGGTAAGCTCCGTAAGGAAATAATGGATCTCAAGCAGCAAGTCAATAAGCTCGAGGAAGAGAATCACATCCTAAGGGGCGTTATCGTCATCACCACCTCCGAAGAAAGAGACATAAACACATGGGTATGGGCACTCCCCTTGGAAACTACCAAGCTTGGGGGAGGTGCCCCGGTATCATATCACCATCACACTTCTATCTTTACCGTTTTTCTTAGTTCGATCCTTTTGGTTATATCTTGATCTAGTAGAATAAAGTTTAGTATACTTTGACTTTTTGTGTTGATCCTTATCTATGTAATCGAGTCTGTGAGCTATATTAGTCTTGAGTCGAGGGCTTGGTTATCTTGCTATGATCTTGAGGGAATAAAAAAGGGTAAAGAACTAAAAGAAATAAAGCGACCATATTGATCTTATGGAGAGTAATGACTTCACATATAAAGAGTATGATTGAGGGAGTCCTGGACTAGGGGGTGTCCGGACAGCCGGACTATCATCGTCCGCCGGACTCCAAGACTACGAAGATACAAGATTGAAGACTCCGTCCCGTGTCCGGATGGGACTTTCCTTGGCGTGGAAGGCAAGCTTGGCGATACGGATATGTAGATCTCCTACCATTGTAACCGACTCTGTGTAACCCTAGCCCTCTCCGGTGTCTATATAAACCGGAGGGCTTTAGTCCGTAGGACATAACCTCCATTACAACAATCATACCATAGGCTAGCTTCTAGGGTTTAGCCTCCTTGATCTCGTGGTAGATCCACTCTTGTACTACCCACATCATCAATATTAATCAAGCAGGACGTAGGGTTTTACCTCCATCAAGAGGGCCCGAACCTGGGTAAAACATTGTGTCCCTTGTCTCCTGTTACCATCCGCCTAGACGCACAGTTCGGGACCCCCTACCCGAGATCCGCCGGTTTTGACACCGACATTTGTGCTTTCATTGAGAGTTCCTCTGTGTCGTCACCGATAGGCTTGATGGCTCCTCCAATCAACAACAACGCCGTCCAGGGTGAGACTTTTCTCCCCGGACAGATCTTCGTATTCGGCGGCTTCGCACTGCGGGCTAATTCACTTGGCCATGTGGAGCAGATCGAAAGCTACGCCCCTGGCCATCAGGTCAGGTTCGGAAGCTTAAACTTCACGGCCGACATCCGCGGGGACTTAATCTTCGACGGACTCGAGCCACAGCCGGGCGTGCCGTGCTGTCGCGATGGGCATGATTTAGCTCTGCCGCCGGACAGTGCCTTGGTGGCAGCACACGAATCCGCTCCGGCCCTTAGTCCGGAGCCTGTTGCGCAGATCGAGGATCGGTGGCTGGACACCCCTCGGGGGCTGCACCTTCCACGGCAATGGAGCCGAACACTAACCTTGTCCCCAATAAAGCTCGTGACTCCGAGGTGCCGGGCTCCCTGCCGGACTCCGAACCTCCTGCGCCCCTGCCAATCGAATCCGATTGGGCGCCGATCATGGAGTTCACCGCTGCGGGCATCTTTCAGCACTCACCCTTTGGCGACATCCTACATTCGCTAAAACATCTCTCGCTATCCGGAGAGCCCTGGCCGGACTATGGCCAGGATGGTTGGGATGCGGACGACGAAGAAATTCAAAATCCTCCCACCACCCACTTTGTAGCCACTGTCGACGATCTAACCGACATGCTAGACTATGACTCCGATGACATCGACGGTATGGATGACGATGCTGGAGACGAACAAGAACCAGCGCCTACAGGGCACTGGAAGACCACCTCATCATATGATATATACATGGTGGACACCCCAAAAGATGGGGACGGCGAAGAAGCAGCGGAGGCAGATTCCTTAAAGAAACAGCCCAAGTGCCGACGTCAGCGGCGCCGCTCTAAATCCCGCCACAGCAAGAATGGAGATTCCGGCACAGGAGATAATAATACCCCAGATAGTGCCGAAGACAATCCCCTCCTGCAAGATTCAGCGCAGGAGGATGCAGAAGCAAGCCCTCACGAAAGAGCGGCAGACGAAGAGGTCGAGGATGATAACTACATACCTCCCTCCGAAGACGAGGCAAGCCTCAATGACGACGAATTCGTCGTACCAGAGGATCCCGTCGAACAAGAGCATTTTAAACGCAGGCTTATCGCCACGGCAAATAGCCTAAAGAAAAAGCAGCAGCAACTTCAAGCTGATCAAGACCTGCTGGCCGACAGATGGACTGAGGTCCTCGCGGCCGAAGAGTATGAACTCGAACGTCCCTCCAAGAGTTACCCAAAACGCAAGTTGCTCCCCCGATTAGAGGAAGAAGCATACATACCTTCATCATCGGCGCACAATATGGCCGACCGACCACCCCGTGGTCGCGACAGAGAGGCCTCCAGGCCCTCCACCAAGACCGTACCCCGGCATCGCTCCAAAAGTACGAAGCCAAGAGGGAACGCGCCGGACTTGCGAGATATATTGGAGGACAAAGCAAGGCAATCCAGATCCATCTACGGATCACGTGGGCGCCCAACAACCCATGATGAATACCGTCACGCCGGATACAACAACTCCGGCCGGGCCGAACACAGCAGACAATGCTCCCTCGAGCTACGTCGTGATATTGCTCAATACAGAGGCGCCGCACACCCACTATGCTTCACTGACGAAGTAATGGATCATCAAATCCCTGAAGGGTTTAAACCCGTAAATATTGAATCCTACGATGGCACAACAGACCCCGCGGTTTGGATCGAAGATTATCTCCTTCACATCCATATGGCCCGCGGTGATGATCTCCACGCCATCAAGTATCGCCCACTCAAGCTTAAAGGACCAGCTCGGCATTGGCTTAACAGCTTGCCCGCAGAGTCAATGGGGTGTTGGGAAGACCTGGAAGCCGCATTCCTTGACAACTTCCAGGGCACATATGTGCGACCACCAGACGCCGATGACCTAAGCCACATAATTCAGCAGCCATATGAATCGGCCCGACAGTTCTGGACACGGTTCTTAACAAAGAAAAAATCAAATCGTCGACTGTCCGGATGCAGAGGCCCTCGCAGCCTTCAAACATAACATCCGCGACGAGTGGCTAGCCCGGCACCTAGGACAGGAAAAGCCGAAATCCATGGCAGCCCTCACATCACTAATGACCCGCTTCTGTGCGGGGGAGGACAGCTGGCTAGCTCGCAGCAACAACCTCAGTAAAAATTCTGGCAGTCCGGATACCAAGGACCACAATGGCAGGTCGCGTCGAAGCAAAAATAAACGCCGCGTTAGCGGCGATGACAAGGAGGATACGGCAGTCAACGCTGGATTCCGAGGCTCTAAACCCGGTCAGCGGAAGAAGCCATTTAAAAGAACAACTCCGGGTCCGTTCAATTTGGACCGAATACTCGACCGCTCATGTCAGATACATGGCACCCCCGAAAAGCCAGCTAACCACACCAACAGAGATTGTTGGGTATTCAAGTAGGCAGGCAAGTTAATTGCCGAAAACAATGACAAGGGGCTGCATAGCGACGACGAGGAAGAGACCCGGCCGCCGAACAGTAGAGGACAGAAGGGTTTCCCCCCACAAGTGCGGACGGTAAACATGATATACGCAACCCATATACCCAAGAGGGAGCGGAAGCGTGCACTAAGGGACGTATATGCGATGGAGCCAGTCGCCCCGAAGTTCAATCCATGGTCCTCTTGCCCGATCACTTTCGATCGAAGAGACCATCCGACCAGCATCCGCCATGGCGGATTCGCCGCATTGGTTTTAGATCCAATCGTCGATGTATTTCACCTCACGAGAGTCCTGATGGACGGCGGCAGTAGTCTGAACCTGCTTTATCAGGATATAGTGCGCAAGATGGGCATAGACCCCTCAAGGATTAAACCTACAAAGACGACCTTCAAAGGCGTCATACCAGGCATTGAGGCCAATTGTACAGGCTCAGTCACACTGGAAGTGGTCTTCGGATCCCCGGACAATTTCCGGAGCGAGGAGTTAATCTTCGACATAGTCCCGTTCCGTAGCGGCTATCACGCTCTGCTCGGACGAACCGCGTTTGCAAAGTTCAACGCGGTGCCGCATTATTCATACCTCAAGCTCAAGATGCCAGGCCCTCGTGGAGTCATCACGGTCAACGGAAACACGGAACGCTCCCTCCGAACGGAGGAACATACAGCGGCTCTCGCGGCAGAAGTATAGAGCAGCCTTCTAAGGCAATTCTCGAGTCCGGCCGTTAAACGGCCGAACACGGCTAAACGTGCCCGGAGCAACATCAACCAAGACCACCTGGCATGTTCCGAGCACGCGTAGCAATGCGGCCCCAAACCCAGCCCTCGCATGATTGCAAGACCAACCCTCCGCGTACATCATTACGCTCTGGAGATACCATGGGCCTAGGGGGAGGGGCACGACCACAACAGACCCAGAGTGCGGCTCGACCACACCAGGGGCTAACAAGTGTGCCGCTCCTTTTTATTTTATTTTATTTTCCTTCTTTGTATACACAGGATTCCGTTAACCAGAGGCCCTGTCTGGCGGTGAACCTGCCGAACTCACGATGCAACAGCCAGGGAGGGAAAAAGGCTGCGACGAACACTCAGGTGGTCTCCATTACAAGCATTAAATTCGATTATATACACCAGTCCGCAGCCCACCCCTAGAGGGGGACATGTTTATTTAAGTCCAATCCCTTGCTTACCGCACTATTTGTATCCTTCCGCACTCATAGCAGAATTCCTTGAATAAATAATGCAGCACTTTTTGCCTATAATTGCATTACTTTACATATATGTTCACTAATGACATCTTGCACCCGTATATTTTGGTACGGCCGAATACACCAGGGGCTTATGTTCCCCGCATTATGGTGTGATAAGTCCGAACACTTTCACAAGTGCGGCACCCCGAACTTATAGCATTATATGAATCGGCTCCGAATCATGTCTTGGGTCAATAGTTGGGTTTGCCCGGCTCCCACGTTTTGGTGCCTTACGTTCCGTTCTGTCAGCTAATGTGGCACTGGGAGAACCACTGCGATTGCGCCCCGGTTGAGCTGGGCGAGCGCCTCAGTGGACAAAGCTAAAACTGACTGGCATGATAAGGCGAAAGACCGGTCGCTGTTCGAGAGGTCTTTTCGGGTCCCTAAAGACCTATGCCGCCTCGAGCGAAGTACCGGATAATGTCCGACGAAGGCCTGGATAGCGCCCCGAATTCGGTCTTCCGAATACTCGGGGCTTCGCCGAAATTTAAAATTATAGAATTCTATGGCTAAGTGAGAGTGTTCAAGCATTATAAGTCCGGTTGCCTTGTTCGTTGTGTTGAGCGCCTCCCTAGATGGACCCAAAAATGGGAACAAGAGTGCTCAAGTTTATCCCGAACACCCCAGCACTCGCGGCTTGGGGCTGAAGCCAACGACTTGCCATCTCTCAGATTTTATAAACGGCCGCACAGAATGTAATATTTTAAATCAAACAAGCGTTGCTTCGCGCATATGAACAAAGTTTTCAGCGCACAGGATAATGCATAGCGAGTCTACTCAATAATTACATCTCTGGGGCACTCATCCGCAATCTTGCGGGCACCCTTCAGGACAGTCTTATAGTACATCTCGGGCGTACGATACTCCTTGCCCGCTGGCGGCGCATCAGTGATGAGCTTCTCTGCATCCAGCTTGCCCCAGTGCACCTTTGCGCGGGCAAGGGCCCGGCGAGCACCTTCAATACAGGCGGAGCGCTTGATGACCTTCACCCAGGGGCACGCATCCACCAGCTGCCGCACGAGGCCGAAGTAGCTCCCAGGCATGGCCTGTCCAGGCCACAGCCGGACTATGAGGCCCTTCATGGCCTCCTTAGCTACCTTGTGGAGCTCGACCAGCTGCTTCAGCTGGTCGCTAGGGGGCACCGGATGGCCGGCCTCAGCGTACTGAGACCAGAAGACCTTCTCCGTTGAGCTCCCCTCCTCGCCACGGTAGAATGCGGCGGCATCGGATACACTACGAGGCAGATCTGCAAACGCCCTTGGAGAGCTCCGAATTCGGGTAAGTGTCAGGTAGTTTACATTAACATGCTTTCTTTGCATGAAAAATGCCTTACCCGCCACTATTTTCTTCATATCCTCAACCTCCTGAAGGGCCTTACGGGCTTCGGCCTTGGCGGACTTGGTACTTTCGAGAGCCGAGGCGAGCTCGGAATCTCGAGTCTTTGAGTCGCGCTCCAAACTCTCATGCTTCTCCATGAGAGCCTGGAGCTCTTGCCGCATCTCCGCCACCCGCGCCTCCTGCTTCTCTCGCTCTGCCCGTTCCACGGCCGCATTGCGTTCGGCCGCGGACACAGCCTCCTTCAGGGTTGCCACCTCGTTCATGGCCCCTGCAGTACCCACGTTATCCTTGTTAGTTTTATTGCAACCGAAATCCTTTTCTGTAAGGTAAATATTCAAAGTGGTGCTACTCACCTTCTTTGTCCTCGAGCTGCCTCTTGGCATGGCCGAGCTCTCGCTCGGACCGCTCGAGATCTTGCTTCAATGCACTAACCTCCGCAGTCAGTGCGGCAGAGGTCAGCAGTGCAGCCTGCAAACCCATATTGACATAATTTATTAGGAACCCTACGTATATCTTTTTAGATCCTCAGTCCGGCTTTTCTTTTTGAACACCGAACCGAGCATCAGGGGCTACTGTCTATGCGGTATTACATTACATAATTTTAACTTCTTACCTCAAAGCCTGTTAGAAGGCTGCTGCAGGCTTCGGTCAGCCCGCTCTTGGCGAGCTGAACCTTCTGAATCACCGCACTCATGATAGTGCGGTGTTCTTCCTTGATGGAAGCGCCTTTGAGCGCCTCCAACAAGTTGTTCGGCACCTCCGGTTGGACGGGGGCCGCCGGTATCACGGTCTTGCCCTTCTTGCGAAGGGGCCGCCTGCCGGACTCTGGAACCACTACAGGTTCCGGCATAGAGTCCGGCGCAAAGTCCGGGAGGCTGCCTTGCGGCGCCTCCGGAGCCTCCTCCTGATGGGTCCCTTCCCAGGATCCCACCTCGGCATCCTCAGCGGCGCGAGGGGTGGAGGTAGTCGGAATGGAATCCACATCCGACGCAGCCAACGACCCGCTCGACGAAGCAGGGAGATCATCGTCGGCCGGACTGCAAGCAGTATGCGGCATTAGAAGGACACTATGTGACACAAAAGAAATTGCAGATTATTCAGGGATCCGGATGCTTACGATCTCGCCTGAGGCCTGGCCCTTGAGGGCCACTCTTCATCGCCAACGTTGGTGTTGGCGGAGCTGTCCGGGGGAATAGTTCTCCCCCTCTTGGACCCTTCGGCCTCCCCTGTTGGGGAAGCCTTCCTCTTCCTCTCTCCCTCCTCTGGGAGAGAGTCTTCTTCCTCCTCCTCATCTTTGGGGGAGGAATCCGCCTCGGAGTTGTCGGACACCTGAAAACGGGAACTCTTTCGAGTACCCGTGGCCACCTTCTTGGCCTTCTTCTCCAGCACCACGTGCGGTGCCGGAACCAGCAGCCCCGCTAGACGGGCGTCCACTAGGTCTTCTAGCATGGGAGCCGGGCAGATGAGCTGCTCGACCTTCTTCATCCACTCCTGTCAAAGGAAAAGGGAGATTGAAACCCTCTTAGGGTTGAACTATTAACAACAAGTGTCCCGTAAAGGGGTAGAATCACTTACATCGTCAGCTGGACGCTGTGAGTGAAATCCGCGATCTTCCGTCGCGGATGCGGGGGCTTCGACGCCCTTAAACAGCACCCTCCAGGCGCCTTCGTACGTCGTGTCGAAGAGCCCTCTCAACACCTGGTGCTGTTCCGGATCGAACTCCCACAGATTGAATGCCCGTTCTTGGCATGGGAGAATCCGGCGGACGAGCATGACTTGCACCACGTTAACCAGCCTGAGCTTCTTGTTCACCAGCTTCTGGATACAGGCTTGGAGTCCCGTCAGCTCCTTCAAATTACCCCACAGCAAGCCCTTCTCTTTCCAGGAGGTGAGCTGCATAGGGATAACAGATCTGAACTCGGGGGCCGCCGCCCACGTAGGGTCGCGCGGCTCGGTGATATAGAACCACCCCGACTGCCACCCCTTGACGGATTCCATGAAGGCCCTTTCGAACCAAAGGACGTTGGGCATCTTGCCCAACATGGCGCCTCCGCACTCCGCTTGAGTGCCCTTCACTACTTTCGGCTTGACATTGAAGGTCTTGAGCCACAAGCCGAAGTGGGGCTGGATGCAGAGGAAGGCCTCGCACACGACGATAAACGCCGAGATGTTGAGGATGAAGTTCGGCGCCAGATCATGGAAATCCAGGCCGTAGTAGAACATGAGCCCCCGGACAAAGGGGTGAAGTGGAAAGCCCAGTCCGCGGAGGAAGTGGGGAAGGAAAACGACCCTCTCATGGGGCCTGGGGGTGGGGATGAGCTGCCCCTCGTCGGGCAGCCGGTGCGCGATGTCGCCGGAAAGGTATCCGGCGCTGCGCAGCTTTGTG